>OZ014478.1:28071867-29463741 GCA_963965965.1 Trididemnum nubilum
ACGCGTTTGATCTCTCTGGATGTTGACTCAAGATCTCGTTGCAAGTTTTTTCCAGATGAAATGCTATTATTATTATTAGTTTTTTTTTGCTTATTTTGTTATTCGCTTGGTCGCTCTCAACAAAATTAAACTAAAGCAAATACTGTATTGATATAGTAACAGGAATATGGAAGCATCGCTTTGTTAATTGCTTTCACTTTCTTTACCCGAGCCCCAAGGGCTTATTTTTTGATCTGAAATTGTTTCAGTCGACGTATTTTTAAGGATTTGTCAAAAGCGGCTTATGTTCAGTATCATCAAAACAGACGTATAGAACAAAAATTTCGTTATTTTGCAGGGGTCAAAATTGACATTTTTAACAACTTGCCCGTCGGGCAAGTAATATCAAAGGTCTACTTGCATGAGAAACTTTCAACTTGCCCGAAAAAAAAAAGGTTTTGAGGTTAACTTTGAATAAAAATTTTAAACTTCTCTGCAAAAATCACTGAATTTGCAAAATAAACGCAGTCGCGTATCCTATTTCGAGAATCAAGTTTTTGTGCGCGATGTTATGTCAAATGTTAATGTGGCGTAGGGTAATAAGTTACTTTTTCCAATCATGCATTTCGTAAAAATTAATTTTTTTGTAATTATTTCAATTGTAACGTTACGGTTTGTTGCATTTTTAATCGCGAATGTTTTAGAATCTACACCAGCTAGAAAGCCAAAATTTTTTGCAAAAGTAATAGGAGCTAAAAGATCTTCAAAATCATCATAAAAAAAGCAAAATTCTTGATGTCTTCATGCAGCGCCGGGAAGCACTTGTGATATCTAAAACAGTGCTTTACGCGACAAGCGTGGGAAATTTTTTTTTTTTTAAAGTAGCGTTTGGTTGAACGTGTATGAGCATCAAAAAATCTGCCTGCAATTAAAAAGTGTTATTTGCGATTAATAGTATACGTACGATTAGACAAAGTGTTAATTGTTATGATTGCAAAGTGCTTAATTAAAATATAGCAAGTAACAGCTTTCTCTACTGTTCTTACAATTACATATTTTATTTTATTGCTACAAAAGCGAACCTACATTGCGTCTCTATATAATCTTGTTTGATGTTGTTTAATACGCTGTATTTTGTTAGCTTGCCCGTCGGGCAAGTTAAGCCGAAAAATTACTTGCCTGAGGCGATTTCAGCTAACCTCTGGCAAGCGTTAATTTTGAACCCTGCTTTGTACTAGTTTTTTTTTTAGCTGCACACCAGAAATATGCAATAAGACGCTATTACGTTGGGGTCGGTCTTGCGTGAAGTCTATGTGGTTCAGGTTTTTAGATTCAACATAAAAATAGCTTGTTTTTAGTCATTTATGCTGCACATCTGTACTTGGGTGAAATGAACCCCCAACGGTCGGAGAATTTTTCTTAAAAATAGTTCGTTTTTAGGTTTGGTATAACTTATTTCAAATTTTGTGGCAACATCAATTTTCCGCACAGTAAAATAACAAACTCCACAAAACTTTTCTGCGTAAGGGTACATTCTTATAGTGAGAATAATCCCATAGTTATGATCCGTTACAAGATGTCCATGACTTTGTTAAGACAAAGAGACGTTATTTTGTTCACCCTGTTTGCGAGAATAGGCTTACAGTTATGAAAAAGTATATATGAAATTTCGGAAAGCTTTTCAATTGTAGTGAATGGTTCTGACTGTTAATTAATTTGTAAGAAAATCTAGATGTAGAAAAATCTTGATAAGTGGTAAATTTTTGAATCGACAGTAGGCTGGCTGGCCTTTGATAAAAACAATAACTTTTCGTCGCAACAAGTAGTTCACAAACAAAATCGCGATCAAGCGTTTGACGTGTGTATGACTGAAGGGAGCAAGGATGGCAGTACGGTATGGTACTCCTTAATTTTTGCTAAAAACTACGGTACGCCGTTTTTGTAATGGTACGGTACGGTTCAAGGAGCGAGGTACGTAGTATGCAAATTCTGAACGTACCGTACCGTACTGCTATCCTTGAAAGCGAGAACGATACACTTTTACTATTTCAACTTCCGCAACAAACAAACAAATACAGCTTTCACATCTCTGCATAGCAGACTGCCACACTACGCTTACGTAGAAAAAAATTAGTGTCGAATTTTGCATGCAATCAGCTGTACTATAGCGACCCCTGTTTTTTATGCTTCTGTGAATTTGTTTTTAGAAATTCATAAATATACCATTTTTCAGATTGAATTTGTGTTATAAAAAGTAAACAATGTCTGCTCCTGGTTCATATGTGTGTAATGTTTAGGCGGAAGCAAATAAACACCCATTTCCTTTACTCAAAAGATTTTAAGTTTTTGTGGTGTTTGAATATGGCACGTCTTCATCAATGTCCCTATTTACGCTTTCACTAGAGAACGTACGAGAAGTGGTTGTTAGTCCCACATTGTACCATGTATAACTTCATTGTGTATACTGCACAGCGCAGCCGTCGTAAAAAATTAAGTGGATCTTTTAACCAGCTGTATCGACAAGTTCAGAGTAACCTCCAGGCCATATTTTAACATTATAACTGGGGGGGAAATTGCCCCCCCCCAGTGAACTTTTTTGCCCCCCAGTGAAAACTTTCAGAGCTTATGTTAATGACTTTGTTTAGGTGAACAGTACAACGGCAGAGCTTGTCAAATTAAAATATTTTCGGTATATGGTCATTGGTAAAGATATAAGAATTAGTGGGTGCTCAATATAAGAGTTAAGAAGGATAAAAAAAATAGACAATGGACCTCCACAAAATTGTGCTTGCATAATGCATACGTTGCATGGTCTTTAATAGAGAACGCCTTGCTTGTAATAGAAACAGTAGTTAAAGTGTTAGACCATGAGCAGCAAGAGAAAAGTTTCTGCTGGTATAAAAGCAATATCAGAATTTTTCAGTCCAGTGCCACCAAAGGTTAACAGAAAAGGACAGCAGAGTTTGCAAGAAGAAAATGCGTCAACCTCGGAGAAAAGTGCAACGAGCGTGCCAGAAAATACACCAAGTTTAGAGGGCAATAATAATGCTGCACCAACTTCGCTCAAGAACGTAACTGCTGTTTCGGAAGAAAGAGCAACAACTGATTCCTCTATTGGCTTGGAAGAAAACGCAATCGATTCACAAGATACTGCAGCAATTGCAGAAACTAGCAGTACGGATAGAAGGGAAAACACAAGCTGTGGTGGAAACTCTGAAGCAACTGAGTGGTATAAGTTCATGAAACTTACTCAACAATGGCTACAATCTCGTCACGAATGCTTGAAGTTCTACAACGACGCACAGGGTCAAAAAAAACGATTGTTTGTAAAATGTCTTATATGTGAAGAATTTGAATTTGAAGCTAAAAAGTATTCAAGAAATGGTGTGGTTCCACTTGCTAGGGGGTGTCGTGCTGATTCAAAAAAGAAATTAATGGATGTTGTGGATCATCTTTTATCTCAACCACATAAAAAGTCGTTGGATTATAAGCAATTAAACCGTCAATGGAAGTCACAATCAACTTCTCATCCATGGATACACTATTTGACGAAACAGCGTGTGGAAACGGTTGAAATGCTTATCAGATTGTCGATTGATGTATACAATGACAGTCTTCTTCTGACCCCTACTGCCTTTTCTTGGCCAGGACGATCATTGGCTAGTTTGCACAGCGACCAACTAATTTCGTCTTTCAGAGAAAATGGCTTTGATCAACAGTTTGAAGAGTTCAAATCACCAGGCTCTGTTTCACACTACAGAGACCCTGTGATATATGCTGAAATGCTTAAAATCGAAGGAAAGCTTCGAATTACTTCGAATCTGGTTAACGCAGCAGTTGTTTGGGCCATTCAGGTAGGTGGCAGTTTGAGCCGGACAATGAGAGACAACAAGTTTGTGAATGCTCGTATTATTGATAAGGATCTCAACATGAAAACAGTTTTTTTGTCTGTAGATGTCCCCCAAGCTAGAAGTGCTGAGGGTCTTCTGGAAATAGTGAAAGCCATAATAAATTCATTTGGACTTGACAAATCAAAACTTGTGGGTGTAACTACTGATGGCGAGTCAGCAAATACTGGATGTAGAAACGGATTTTGGAAGTTGTTGCGTACGTACCTTGATCGTGATATTTTTTCCTTTTGGTGTGTAGCTCATCGATCAGATCTCGCTGTAGAAGACATGGAGCATGCTGTTCCCGAACTCCAGCTGTGGAAAGCGAACGTATTGGGGGTGGCAAGTTACTTCAGAACAAGCAAAAATCATAAAGCTACTCTTCTTACACTGTTTCCTGATGCACATGAATTTCCAGCGTATTTTGAAGTTCGCTTTGTTGAGCATTTGGTTAATGTAATCGAAGCAGTGCTGCATAATCGAGATGGCTGCATTGAAGTTTGGAAACAAATTTCTGCTGAAGGAACATGAAAAAGCAGAGGCTAGTGGTTTTTTGCGTAAGTGGACTACCGGATCGAATCAAATCTGGCTCACTGCCTTGATGGATGATGTTGCTAAAGTTTTTAAAAACTTGCAAAAGAATTTTCAAAGTGATGACCTTATATTAACCGATGTAATCACTTGCTGTGACACCGCTATACGAAAGCTTGATCTTATGTCGAAAGCCCTTACCCAGGAGGATGTGAAGAAAAATATCTTGAAGAAGAAAATAGGGCAATGCAAGAGTCCGAAAATGATGATGAAGTGGAACCAACTCCAAGTCGCACCCGTTTCAATGCTTTTGTTTCTTTTTGTAGAAGTAGAGAGGCCATTCGCGTGGAAGTGGTCATGGAAGCTAAGAATTACATGACTCAGCGAATGAATATTGAACAAGAAGAGCTCATTCAGAAATGCATTACTTTGCTTTCTGCAAAAACTATAAACGATTTTGTTTCTCACGGACTGGCAATTGTGAGAATGTTTTTTCCAGGAGAAGTTGAATAGTTTTCGGATGATGTGTGCAATTATTGGCCGATGATACACGATGTTGGATTCTTACCCGAAAACACGGACTTTGGCACAATGCTATCATGGCGACTAAGAAAGCTATGTCACGTTACTCGCAACAGCGTGACTTTAAATAAGTGTCTGATGGCTCTACTTGTTATGGTACCGCACTCCATGTAAACCGAAAGAATGCTTTCTGTGTACAATAAGATTGTTACCCCCAACCGACAAAGCATGCACATAGATACAGTAAAGTCAAGGATGCTCATTGCTCTTAATGGTATTGGTACAGCTAAGTATGACCCAAGGGAAGCAGTTGGAGAGTTTTTAAAGAGAAAAGACCGCCGACAGAGAGAGCCTGATTGTGATTTGTACAAAAAACGTGAATATGTTGCTAAATTTTTTCGCTAATTTTATAAAAAAAGTACTAGTTTTGACAAGCGGTGTGATGAGATGATTGTGAAATGTGAATAGTATTCAAGCAAACACTAAAACGTGATCCGTATATAGTACCTTTCGGCTCATGACTGTCATCAAAGCGTGGACATGGATGTTTTTGAAAGGTTAATGCTGTTGAGTTTTGACTATACTCTTTGCAGCTTTGTATAAGGGTTCACATTTACACATTCGATTCACTATTTTTTAGACTTTAGTTTTGTGAGAATTAAATCAATCAGGTTGTTGTTTCAGCTAACAATCCTTATTTATTATTATTGATTTATTTATTTATTTATATTAGCCTATCCATATAATTCTTTTAGAGATCATAGAATATCAGTAGCTACCTTCCTTTGCGTTGTTATTGCAACTATGGTGATAATATACTTGTACAAAAACATTACAGTAAATCTATATACTTGATAGTAATATCTAAAGCAAAAAGCCAATTAATAAGCAATTCAATTACTATTAACTTTAATTTTTTGAAAGATTCTATGTATCTTTCTGAATTGGATAATTAAGCAAGTTTTCTTTCATTCTTTGCAAACATGGTACTATACGAAGTTTGGATACTGCAGAGTGCAGACACCTTAGGCTTAGTTTATGGTGTGGAGTTTATCTGTTGCTCTCCATAAGTTTGCTTGCTTGTCATTGTGCTGATATCTAATTTCTGCTGTACCATTTCAGAGTATTAGTCTTTTAAGTGGATAAGCACTAACAGCTATACAGAATATTTTATTGCAAGTCTCTTTTGAAATTTATGAAGACTACAAGTTTGTGGATTTATAGTTCCTAAAAATACCAGAACAATTGGCAAGTACAGTAGAATTATTTTTTATCTGTTAAAGTTAGCCTAAGAATCATAAATGGGATACTTACACGATTACAATACTAGATGGCGTATTGGTGGATTGGGGTATGTCTCTGAAATGGTAGACTCTGGTTTAATTCCGGGTCTGGTCAAGAACGAAAGACTTTAAAATATAGTATTTGCTGTTACAGTACTTGGTGCTCAGCATTTTAGTGTAACCTTGGAGAGTCTCTTCAAGCGATTTACTACCAGATTCTAGTGTAATTTTGGCAGGTCCTATAATCAAACCACTCTAACTACCGATATATGGTTGGTCCTCTCCCTTGGAATTACAGATTCATCATCATCATCATCATATTTATTTATTTACCAAGTGACGTCATATCACAAGAAAAAAACTGCAACTTCCTCTAGGTCTATCACCAAAGCATCGAAATATGCAATTCCTTTAAAACCAACACACAAACTTGCAGAGTCAAAGCGATATTTAGTCACTTGGTGAGGAGGCAGCGAAGGACCGAAAGGTCATCTAAGTCTACTGCCACCTCACCAAGTTAAGGTTAAAAAAGCAGCTTCTAGATTTTCTCAGTCTGCTACTTTCTATGATAAAAAATTTTACGCAAAATTAAAACAAAGTGTTGCAAAGATATGTACACTTTGTACAGTGTATACACAAAACTCACAGTCAACATGTAAAGAAAATGCAAGGCAACATTAGAATTGTTCTAACTCTAAGCATACTAAAAAATAAAAAAAATAAAAATACTGTAACTACAGATTGGGTAGAAAATAAAATTAATAAAGTTCATAATGCCTATTTATGTTTTATAAAATTTAAAGTGGGCAATTGGAGTGAAAAAAAAACCTCCTTGCTTTGTTTTGTATTGTTTGCCAATGTGTCATTAGTACTGGTACAATTTCCAATACCAGTATATATCAACCTCAGTCAGTTACTGCAAAATTACTAATAATTCAAGGGCACATCAAAATGAGAAATGACGTATTGAGATGACGTATAGAAATGACGAGTGAAGCTTGAAGTGAAATCTGAGGTACTTGAACAAACTCAGATGTCAATAAAAATACCTAAGATGTGTTGCACTGGTGGTCTGATAGTCATCCTCTGGAGTGACATCGTCGAAGACGACGGGTGGGGCTTTAATCTTATACCTGTAGTATGAAATTGCCCCCCCCCCCCCCAGTGAAAAGTCGTTAAAATATGCTCTGGTAACCTCTGAGGGTTTCAGACCTTTTCATTTTAAAAATTGTTGTTTGCATCAATTTTAGTTGCATTTATATTACGAGTGTGCCATTTTATGATTCTACTTCCACACTGAAAAATAGAACAACTTGACTTGTCCCATGTGAAAACAGAGGAAAAACAGAGGACATAGCTCGGCATGACCCAATAGGTATACCCAGCATTTAAACTGTGATATATTGCATGAGGGGACTCTTTCGCAGCCGTGACCAAACGCATTCGGAATGCGGCAGCAATTTGGCGAAAATTTTGCCCCAAATTCAGGGAAAATTCGAAGTTTTCTTCTTTTGGCTCGGATTTTGATCCCTAATTCGAGTGTAGACCTAAAAGTAAAAAAGGTCTTTACCCAATATGGTAGTATCTGCTGCCGGAATTTGGGATTTACTGTAATTACTAGCCACTTTTTCGTCTAAACGTCTAGGACGCTTTGTTTTAGTGTAGGGGGGCGCTGAATTCTTAGCGGGACGCTAAATCTCTATGAGGGGACGCTTCCCCCCTACAATTTAAGTACTGGGTATACCGTTATTCAAGCTACTCCAACAATTGCTGATTCGACTTCCACCAGCATCTTTGTTGCTTCTTTGGATTAATAAATGCTTAGCTTAACTTAGTTTATCTCTTTTGTTCCTAACGAGCAGTAAACAGCAGAAAAAGTCCTAAATTCATCCATGTTATCGATCATTCTCAACAATCTACTCTGCAAAGCAGAACAAAGCAAACCTGTATCTCAAATTTTGTTTATTGAAATGCAGAACTGATACAAAGAAAGAAATATACGGAAAAGCACGAAATGAAATACCTAAACCATTGACCGAAAAGGCACGAAAATGCTAAAAAAGGATCACCAAAGTCCCAATCAATTAATCGTGATCATCGCATAAAAAAATTACGAAGAGGTCTAGAAAGCTAAGTTTTGATCTAACTTAACAACAAAATGTCTCTGTTTGGGTTAAAATGCTTTACGTTGTAGCTAAACAGAAACAACTGAACTACCTACCGCCGCAAAAAAGACCAGATAGGTCGAGCCAACCCTCGACGACACCATTAATTTAATTGTTAACCATAAGTAGATTATTTATATTTAATTATCAACTACAAATACGGGGGCTAGTGGCTTTGATGACCTTACGGTGTGTTCGTTGTCTCCCAACTTTATATATTTTTCTGTGGTATGTTAAAAACGTTGATGTAAACCAATAAATCTGATACTGCACAAAACTAAAAACCCTTATCCGCTTATCAAATCATTTTTTGTACTAGATTATGCCTTCCCTCAGAGATATCAAGAACAATCATGCCTAAAGCCTCTTCTCCAACCTCCAGATGAATCCTGCTATTGGAAAAACGCTGGAGAGGTGAATACTTTGCTCAATAACTTATTTTTCGTCTCTATCAAACGATAATTGCACACGATACAATGTTTTTCTATTACCTTGAACGCATTACCTAGCGCTTAACGCTATAAGCTCGAATAATTTCTGTGGAAAATCTATTTTATAATTACAACGTACCGGTCCAGCAAAATTGTGCGACGGCAAATCAAAAAAAATACAATCGTCCATCATACCAAATGTATATCATCATGCCAAATATATTCCACCAACAATGTGACTCAAATCAGTTCAGTTTGGAGGAGACAGAAGTTTTATTTAGTAGCATCCACAATAAGTTGGTTAATAGAATTGTTACAGAAGCCCTCCGTAACACAGCTGATGTAGGTGTTCCAGCGGAACTCTGGAGCCTTCACCGTCCGTCTGGCCAAACCTCAAATAAAATCTTCAAATTAAAAATTTTATTGTTCAGGCAAAAATAAAGTAATAACTAGATGGGAGCTTGCTGAAAAGCAATCTCAGTGAACGACCGACGCATGTTGAACAATGAGATTCTCAAAAAAAAAAAAAACTTTTGCTTTTCTGTTAAGAAATTAATTAGAAATATCTTCTGAGAAAAGAGGGTTTGGAATTTCCAGCATTGGCAATATATATATTTATTTACAACATAGTGATTGATCATAATGAAAAAAACATCCTATCCAAGCCTAAACCGTAAAAGCTATGTCGAAATATTAGTTTCTTAAACTACTGCTGATATCAAAAAAACTAACGCCCTAGCTTGAACCTTTAAAAAAATTGATTTTAGGGGAGTTCATTAGGGGTGTCTCCGTAGGGGTACCCCCAAACTATGTAAAAGTATTTGACTGTTAAATATCTAATGATATCAAAAAAACTGGCACCCAAAGTTTAGCAGTTCAAAAAATTGATTTTTGGGGGTTCACGGAGGTGGTAGTACCCCCAAACTATGTCAAAATATTTGTCTGTGAAATATCTACTGTTATCAAACAACACTGGCACCCTAGGTTAAGCCGTTAATAAATTCATTTTTGGGGGGGCTCCCCGGGGGAGGGTTGGCACCCCCAAACTATGCCAAAATATTTGTCTGGTAAATATCTACTGATATCAAAAAACATGGTGCCCTAACTGGAGCCGTTAAAAACTTGATTTTTGGGGGGGTCTACAGGGGAGTCGCCCCAAAAAAAAATAGGGAGACAAAATTGCCTTTGCAGCTCAACAATTTTACGCAAGAATTAGATTTCGATGTTTTGTGGTTTAGGAGAAGAAGATCGTACAAGATTTAGGAAAAAAAGGAAGAAAAAATCACAAAAAACCTTACCACGGTTAAAAGTGAGTTGGTTGGGATGAAAGGGTATCTTAAGGCATATAACCATGTGAAATATTTTTTGCCCTTCTTAAGCCGTTTTTGATTGACACGGCTTTTTATGCCAAACTTTCGGGTCGGTTTTTGGGTCCTAAAGCCAAAGTCACGAGACCAATTGCCTCGAAATTTGGTACAAACATATAACTCATTATTCTCAAACTGCAGTCAAAATTTCATGTAGCTAGATTAAACCGTTCTCGAGTAACAAGCAAAAGTCTGAAATCTCACACTCGTTAGTAGGAAAATGGCCGAGTAAAAACAAAAAAACATGCGACGCGAGCGTCGGTCGTTCCAATAATAAGGACGGTAAAGGTGCGTTTAGACTGGACGCAAAGCAACGCGAAGCGAAGGTTGGCGACCTTCGCGAGTGGTCGATTACGTCACTCGCGAAGGTTGCCAACCTTCGCGAGTCTTCGCGAGTGGTTGCTAATCTTCGCGAGTGGTTGCTAATCTTCGCGACTGGTCGCTTCATAGGCTAATTTTAACAACTTACTTTTAAAATGTATTCAATGAGCAGAAAGCGTTGTGTAGTTTATTATTGAAGCGCTATTATAGTAATCACAGGTTCTGTTTCGTCATAAAGCGCTGGAATTACCGGTAAAACGAAGATTGAGTTTATATTATGTTATCACGCAATAACCGTGAAGAAGAGTCTAGAGTAATAGCTCAGGTAACAAAACAATCTTGAGAAAAAAATTTGTAAAGTTTAAGTGAAAAACGAAGTACAGTAGATCGCATTTGGAAATGAAAAGACTAGTCATTTCTTCAAAAACGTATTAGTACTTGGCCTATTTACTAGCTATCAATGATTTGTTTAGATCCTTCCACTGAAAACTTGCCCTAATCTGTTTTGACGATGACAGTTCTGGGTTTTAATGCAGAAACGCAAAAAGCTGAAAGCAGATGTCAAAAGTTCTCCTTGGGTGTTAACTCAGTTGACAAATCCTTAAACGCTTTCACCATCCATGTCTCATTATGGAAGTGGTAGATCTACCGGTATCTTGTAGAGTGTAAACCAATAGGCTAGTCCAAAGGTTCATTTAAATCATTAACTATGTTGTTTTTTTGATGTGATTTTTCTTTTTCAGGCAAGCATGTTGTGATACCTGTAGTAAGCTTAAACAGTTGTTTGTATGTGTTATTTAGTGCTGTTTATGAAGACTCCCAATGTTAACTCTATGAGTGAAACTGAAAGCTGGATTTGTCATCAGTTATGTAGTGGATTTTTTGCTCATTGTGCAATGGATTACTGTGTTGATTTGCTGGAGAAAGCAAAAAACATAGCAGTTTTTGCATGATTTGACACTATCATCGAAGGACAAGAATTTAGCACAGTGATACCTGATACCAGCAGTTGCTTTGAGGAAAAGTCAGCCTCTAAAACTAAGTTTGGTGTTTTATTCGCTAGCGGAGCGCATATCGATGTTTAGTGCAAAGTTAAATGCTATCGAGAGCATTTTATTAGTTTGCATTTTCTTGCGGTACCAGTAGGCTACGTTGCGACGATTGCGTTTACCTCAAAGGGCTTCGCTTTAAACCACCGTTTGTAAGATACAGACAAATTTATAGCAGTAAGGTCAAGCCCCCTCTAAGCATGTTTTTGGTTATGCCCCTGATAAAAAAAACATCTAGATTTTTTCATTTCAAAATTGCTACTCAAGCATCTGAATAAAAGTGTTGTTAGTTCTCACAGTTTTATGTAACTGACGCTTCCTTCCCCAGTCCAATTATTTTTATTATAAATGCTGTATCAAGTTTTTTGTTTAGTTTAGAGAATGGAACAATAGTAATGAACTTGCTTGGCGGGTATTTCTCTACCAATAATAGTAACCTCAGCAAAAAAACAGAACTCACTTTCTACTGGTTAGATATATATTGGCTTTCTAGCTCATCTAAATACACTGACTGCAATTGCAATGATTGAACTTCAGACTTAAAATTGTTTACTTCGTCACTTTATTCACCATGTAAAGCAGTAAAAATTTTAAGAGACAGTAAAAATGTTTTGAAATTCACAAACAACTAAATTCAGATATTACACAAAGACACAGTAAATGAATATTTAACACACTTGACACTTCTATTTTCATCAATTAGGACTGGAGTGAAAAATCACTACCAGACTACAATATTCATAATTATAAAACTTGGGGTAGTCCAAAACCATTGCTTCCAGTTCAACTTGATCACGGTCACAAACCTCCAGAAACAAGGACTTTTAAGAGGACATTCAGAAGAAAATATTCCATGTTTGTAGCTATTCAAAGAAGTGACTACTAATTAGGCCAATCCAAAAGTTCATAGGAATTTTTCGATTTTTTGTATCTATCAAGCTCTTGTATGTAGCAGTGTAGCTTGAAACCAATTCTAAATACAGTTCTTTTCACCAAGTTGGCTTGGTCAAAAAGGCAGTGAAAAAACTTTCGCGAGTTTTCCAGTATTCAAGGAATTGTTCAATTGTGGTTACTTTTAAAACAACAAGTTAACAAACAATGGGTAAAAACACTCAACACACTCAAAACTAGCCTGTTGGTGGGTTATTTTATATTCTGAAAAAAACAGCAACATCATGTTAGTTTAAGTTTACTTTAAGACAAAAAAGCAAAAGCTGCTCAGCCAAAAGAACTACTGGACTGGTCTTCTGCTATGCTGCACAGAATAAAAAGTTTTGGTTTAAAAGCTAGATGTCGTGGGGCTAGGCCTACTGCTTTGGTGCATTCATTATAATGAAGCTTTGAGATCCAGCATAGCTATGAAAAATCACTCTAGGATTTACAGCCTTAGCTGTCAAGATCCAAATTAACTTGGCTAGCCTAGGGCTATCGCGAATCTAACTTTGCCAACAACCTAGGCCTACTCTTTGGACTGATAAATAGGCGCTAAACCATACAAATGAACTATTTATATTATTTTCTAGCAAACTGCGATCGTAAAAATCAAATCAGTGAATTAGTTGGTTAAAATCAAAGAAGTGACTACTAATTAGGCCAATTCAAAAGTTCATAGGAATTTTTCGATTTTTTGTATCTATCTAGCTCTTGTATGTAGCAGTGTTTAGACTGGACGCGAAGCACCCTTAGGGTGCGTTTAGACTGGACGCGAAGCAACGCGAAGCGTCGCAAAGCAACCAAAATTTGACGTCATCGACAGCTCGCAAAAGGTTGCGACCGCTCGCAACCTTCGCGAGCAGTTGCATAACAGCGCTTGCTTGCAGGCTGTAGTAAGATAACCAACTAATTCACTGATTTGATTTTTACGATCGCAGTTTGCTAGAAAATCATGTAAATAGTTCATTTGTATGGTTTAGCGCCTATTTATCAGTCCAAAGAGTAGGCCTAGGTTGTTGGCAAAGTTAGATTTGCGATAGCCCTAGGCTAGCCAAGTTAATTTGGATCTAGACAGCTAAGGCTGTAAATCCTAGAGTGATTTTTCATAGCTATGCTGGATCTCAAAGCTTCATTATAATGAATACACCAAAGCAGTAGGCCTAGCCCCACGACATCTAGCTTTTAAACCAAAAACTTTTTATTCTGTGCAGCATAGCAGAAGACCAGTCCAGTAGTTCTTTTGGCTGAGCAGCTTTTGCTTTTTTGTCTTAAAGTAAACTTAAACTAATATGGTGTTGTTGTTTTTTTTAGAATATAAAATAACCCACCAACAGGCTAGTTTTGAGTGTGTTGAGTGTTTTTACCCATTGTTTGTTAGCTTGTTGTTTTAAAAGTAACCACAATTGAACAATTCCTTGAATACTGGAAAACTCGCGAAAGTTTTTTCACTGCCTTTTTGACCAAGCCAACTTGGTGAAAAGAACTGTATTTAGAATTGGTTTCAAGCTACACTGCTACATACAAGAGCTTGATAGATACAAAAAATCGAAAAATTCCTATGAACTTTTGGATTGGCCTAATTAGTAGTCACTTCTTTGAATAGCTACAAACATGGAATATTTTCTTCTGAATGTCCTCTTAAAAGTCCTTGTTTCTGGAGGTTTGTGACCGTGATCAAGTTGAACTGGAAGCAATGGTTTTGGACTTACCCCAAGTTTTATAATTATGAATATTGTAGTCTGGTAGTGATTTTTCACTACAGTCCTAATTGATGAAAATAGAAGTGTCAAGTGTGTTAAATATTCATTTACTGTGTCTTTGTGTAATATCTGAATTTAGTTGTTTGTGAATTTCAAAACATTTTTACTGTCTCTTAAAATTTTTACTGCTTTACATGGTGAATAAAGTGACGAAGTAAACAATTTTAAGTCTGAAGTTCAATCATTGCAATTGCAGTCAGTGTATTTTGATGAGCTAGAAAGCCGCTATATATCTAACCAGTAGAAAGTGAGTTCTGTTTTTTTGCTGAGGTTACTATTATTGGTAGAGAAATACCCGCCAAGCAAGTTCATTACTATTGTTCCATTCTCTAAACTAAACAAAAAACTTGATACAGCATTTATAATAAAAATAATTGGACTGGGGAAGGAAGCGTCAGTTACATAAAACTGTGAGAACTAACAACACTTTTATTCAGATGCTTGAGTAACAATTTTCAAATGAAAAAATCTAGATGTTTTTTTTATCAGGGGCATAACCAAAAACATGCTTAGAGGAGGCTTGACCTTACTGCTATAAATTTGTCTGTATCTTACAAACGGTGGTTTAAAGCGAAGCCCTTTGAGATAAACGCAACCGTCGCAACGTAGCCTACTGGTATCGCAAGAAAATGCAAACTAATAAAATGCTCTCGATAGCATTTAACTTCGCATAAACATCGATAAGCGCTCCACTAGCGAATAAAACACCAAACTTAGTTTTAGAGGCTGACTTTTCCTCAAAGCAACTGCTGGTATCAGGTATCACTGTGCTAAATTCTTGTCCTTCGATGATAGTGTCAAATCATGCAAAAACTGCTATGTTTTTTGCTTTCTCCAGCAAATCAACACAGCAATCCATTGCACAATGAGCAAAAAATCCACTACATAACTGATGACAAATCCAGCTTTCAGTTTCACTCATAGCGTTAACATTGGAAGTCTTCATAAACAGCACTAAATAACACATACAAACAACTGTTTAAGCTTACTACAGGTATCACAACATGCTTGCCTGAAAAAGAAAAATCACATCAAAAAAACAACATAGTTAATGATTTAAATGAACCTGTGGACTAGCCTATTGGTTTACACTCTACAAGATACCGGTAGATCTACCACTTCCATAATGAGACATGGATGGTGAAAGCGTTTAAGGATTTGTTAACTGAGTTAACACCCAAGGAGAACTTTTGACATCTGCTTTCAGCTTTTTGCGTTTCTGCATTAAAACCCAGAACTGTCATCGTCAAAACAGATTAGGGCAAGTTTTCAGTGGAAGGATCTAAACAAATCATTGATAGCTAGTAAATAGGCCAAGTACTAATACGTTTTTGAAGAAATGACTAGTCTTTTCATTTCCAAATGCGATCTACTGTACTTCGTTTTTCACTTAAACTTTACAAATTTTTTTCTCAAGATTGTTTTGTTACCTGAGCTATTACTCTAGACTCTTCTTCACGGTTATTGCGTGATAACATAATATAAACTCAATCTTCGTTTTACCGGTAATTCCAGCGCTTTATGACGAAACAGAACCTGTGATTACTATAATAGCGCTTCAATAATAAACTACACAACGCTTTCTGCTCATTGAATACATTTTAAAAGTAAGTTGTTAAAATTAGCCTATGAAGCGACCAGTCGCGAAGATTAGCAACCACTCGCGAAGACTCGCGAGGGTTGGCAACCTTCGCGAGTGACGTAATCGACCACTCGCGAAGGTCGCCAACCTTCGCTTTGCGTTGCTTCGCGTCCAGTCTAAGCGCACCTTAATGCATGGCACATAATAAATGAAATTTAACCAGAACAGAAACTAAAAGAGTGCCATACAAGCGATGTTCCAAAACAAAAAACGTCCGTTTGCTAATTGCTTCACTGTAAGCATGAATGCTTTAAAGGCGGTGAATCATCCAGCCAATTCCGATGGTTTACAATAACTAAATTGAACTATAATTTTTGATTTTTTTTGTTTTGATTTTGGGGCTGCGGTTGCAAAGATATTCAACAAATACAAAAAATATCCCACGAGAAATTTTTTGAAACTCTGAATTTCGTTCTTTTTGCCAAAACCACCTCTCTCCAAACTATTAGGCCTAGTGTGGTTTTGGCGCGAAGAACAAAACTCAGAGTTTCAAAAAAACTTTTTTCGGGGTATATCTTTTTGTATTTGTTGAATATCTTTGCAACCGCAGCCCCAAAATCAAAACAAAAAAATCAAAAATTATAGTTCAATTTTAGCTATTGCAAACCATCGGAATTGGCTGGATGATTCACCGCCTTTAAAGCAGAGGTAACCCGGCCGCGAAATTTTTTTTTCTACCATGGTTTTGCAGATT
The DNA here is from genome assembly GCA_963965965.1 of Trididemnum nubilum. Taxonomy (NCBI): domain Eukaryota; kingdom Metazoa; phylum Chordata; class Ascidiacea; order Aplousobranchia; family Didemnidae; genus Trididemnum; species Trididemnum nubilum. The sequence continues at coordinate 28,088,435 of OZ014478.1, forward strand.
TATTACGTCACATCCGTTGTCCCAACCTTGTGATTCATACTCCGCTCTCGCTTTTCGCTAGATCCGCTATATTCACAGGCTAATTGGTACAATGGTACTGGGCAATTAGGCTAGGCTTTAGTTTGGAATAAAGTCCTACCGTAGGCAGTGGTAGAATAGGCTTGAAAGAAAAGCAAAAAACGATAATAGCAGTTAGTCAATAAGCCTAGACTTACCGGTCCGTTTTATAATCAAGTCAAAATATTAAGTCAAAATTTGTGATACAAGCAAGTCAAAATAGCCTAGCCTAGTAATCTTTTTTAAGCTTGTAAAGGGTTGAGCTGCTGAGTCTTCAGCGATTATTGCACTATAGACAGAATAGGCCTATGAAAGGGAAGCCTAAAACATATTTCTTTAATTGATGCATAATTCAAGTTACTGTATGCGAATTGCAAAAATAAGTACCTAGCAGATCTGAGATACCGGCACCAGTACCGGTACTGAGATCTGGATAGCCTAGTCAGACAGTGCAGTTGGCTAGGTAGGCTACCGTAAATGACTAGCCTAAACTGTGTAGGCCCTGAATCTGGAAAATTGAAATGTCAGTTATTTTACTACTGTAATTTTACCAATGTTGTGATTGCTTTCAAGTTTAGAGTCAGAATTAACTAGACAGATTCGTTTAGCCTACTGACTTCATCACACAGAGTCATTCATCTGCTCATATTCCTCTCTCAGTACTGTCATAGTGGATGAAATTAGGACAAAGTTTACTTGATAAATTGATACCGTAAAGTATTAAACTGATAGATTGTTGAATCAGTTTGAAGGAAAACTTGCAAAAAAATTTATATATATACTGGTAGGTTGCTTCCAGGTATTTAATTCGATTTATTTGGACAGCGAAAAGACTGTATAAGTCATCAACGTCTACTGTCACGAAAAAAAGAAACTTTATGCAGTAACATATATCAGTAAGAAACAGAGCAGTAGGCTAAAACTTATCGGTACTACTGTCACAACTCAAAACAAAAACTCACAACGTCAAACTTAACAATTATGCTTTGTAACAATGTATGGCATATGCTCAAAAACTTGATTACTTGGACCCCCTTATTCAATATTTTGTGTTTGAGTACTGTAATATATGAAGTCTTTAGTTCTTTATTAAACTGCAAGAGTTTCATCTCTCTAATTTCCTTTGCAATTTGATTCCATATTTTAGTTCCATTATAGATCAGCAATTTTTGAGTTTTGCTGCGTTAACTCTGGGAAGAAAGTAGTTTGTTTTGCTTTTTTTCTCAAGTGCTGTAAGAATGTATTTCATCCAACATTATGAAAAGCCCTAAGTTGGACCTGGAAGTGTGAGATGATGTATTGCTTATTCTGCACATCAATTTTGCTGTTTCCATTTTGCACATGTCATTCAGCTGTAATAGATATAAGCTTGAGAATAACGGTTTAGTATCAGGTATGTGTCCTGATGTTGTTGTGAGTTATTATTCTTACTGCTTTTTTTGTAAATTAATCAAAGGTGAAAGGGTAGATGCTGATGCACCACCCCAGCTGCTAATACAGTAATTTAGATGAGAATGGATGAAGCTGTAATAAATCAACATTAAAATTTTACAATCCCCATACTTCTGTAAATGATACAATACCCAACAACCACTGGCTAATTTTGAACTAACTTTCTGAATTTAGGGTTTCCAATTTTGTTAATGATCAATGAGGACACCCAAATATTTAACACATGTATTTGCACTACATTTACTTTAACACATGTACTACGCAAACATGTAGAGCTGTGTTTCCTCGAACTTTATGGCTAATTGGCGAGTGTCCAAATTTTCTTTAAACAATTGTGCCCAAAGCCCTAAAAAGATGTTTATGTGCCATAAATTTTGTACCAATGCAGTATTAATGTATACCAAATGTCATATTTCCACAAATTTGTCAAGTTTTCTAAAGCTATGTTTACTGTTTTGCCAAAAATATTTGCCCTTGCTCCAACAAATTGCCGATTCGCTGAAAAAAATTGGCTTGGTGGGGACACTGATGTAGAGTGTTTGTGCAGACTTAGCTGTTGTTTGCAAATTATAGCTATTCATAATCTATAATTGTTTTAAATACAAAATTGCATTTCAGGCAGAAAAAATAGCCTACTAAAGCTAGTTTGAAAGAAATCTAGTATGTAGATGTGCGTGCGAAAACAAATGGTTTCTGATGTAGTGATTAATCGCCCAAGCTATGCAGCATTGACTGATTGATGCCATCTTTTAAGCCATTGTGTTACCCAGGAAGATTGATGAGCAATCCACAATTATCTGGCAATAGTACAGGAAGTTTTTAAAAGATTTCTTGGATGAAAAAAGATATAGCAGCAAGACTTACCAAGTGTTTGGGTATGTTCTTCAAATAATCGTTTGTAGCTTCGTTTTGTTTGCAATGATATTTCAAACTTGTTACAGTATTTATATCAGATACAAGTTTTGGTGCTGACTGCAATCTCAATTGCAGCAAGATTTAACCATATTAAAACTGGCCAGTTGGTCGAACAGTAACGCAATTGTTCTGGATTGGGAGGTTCATATTTCATGCCAGTCAAATCAGACACAGTGTTGCCACCATTGCAACATTTCTTCTAAAGGAGCTGTGTTGCCCTTCACAAATCTGAGGGGGTTTCCTCTGTGTTACATACTTCGGCATAATATGAGTATCGTGAAAGATTTGCTGTAGTCAGAACCTCGCAACATATAAGCTGGTAGCAAAAGTTGTTTGTTTAGCTGATTACACTGGTCAACAGCAAATTTTAAACAGAGATTCTGGTGAGTTTATCTCGATGGATTTTTGATGCAGATTCCAAAAAGGATTTTACTTCTACTCTTGCACATCAAGTTTTTGAGATTTTTCGGTTTTTATAATTTTAATTCAACTTTTGTTGTTAAGCATTTAAAGTCCAAATACAGTGGAACATAGCATTATGATGTCACAGAATAACATTTTTAAGTGGTGAAACAATGTAAGTGCAAGCTCTGAGTGACAGGAAAAGGATGGATGCAGGCAGTTTTGCAAGTTATTTTAGTAGTCTACAGTAAGTGTGGAGAATAAAAAATGTAGAAACATACGCAGGGGGAACTGAGGGAATTAATATTAACAGTATATAGCAATATGTTATGTTAAATAAAGCAGTTATTTCTGCAGGTGTAAAACAGGTAGATACACATAAGTGTTGATTTTGGGTGGTGCACCGCTTCCTCGCCTCGCTAAGGAAAGGCGAAGCTCCTTGCATTAAGGTTAATTTATGTGGGGGTTTTAAGGTAATTGGAATTTTGATGGGATTGCAAGGGGTTTTACAAAACACTGTTGTTTTTTATGTTTTGGGACGTTTGCACCACTGCACAGCACTATGAAACAAAACAATGGCCGACAAGGAATTCATATGCACCTGGAGTAAAAAATTTCTAACACATCCCTTTAGTAAATCTCGATAAAGTTTTAATGCCACCATTGTATATCAAGCTAGGATTAATGAAGAACTTTGTGAAAGCTCTGGCAATACAGAATTCGAATGGTTTTGAATTTCTCTGTGAAAAGTTTACTGAGCTAAGCCAAGCCAAGTTGAAAGAAGGAATCTTTGGTGGTCCACAGATTCTGGAAGTTTTTGAAGACCCAGAGTTTGAAAATGCATTAAATGCATTGGAACTATGAGCTTGGCATTCATTTAAATGGATTTGCTCCAATTTTTTTGAAAATTTCAAGTCAAATTCAAATCAAGGTGTTGCAGAGTTGCTTGGGGCATACAAAGAGATGGGATGTTGCATTTCCTTAAAGATGGATTTTCTTCATTCACACCTTGAGTTTTTCTCTGAAAACCTTGGAGCAGTTGGTGATGAGCAGGGTGAAAAATTTTTCCAAGATATCCAATCTATGGAAAAAAGGTATAAAGGAGTTTGAAATGAGAGTATGATGGATGATGATTGCTAGATGTTGTACTGTGATGATGCGAACCATCCATACAAACGAAAATCATTTGTCAAACATTTTAAAGTTTTCCTCATTTGAACTGGTATTGATTGCAGTATTAAGTGGTACTTAGATAAACAGCAAACATTTTCCACATGTGTTGTTCTGAAAAACACTTCTGTTGAAGCTACCTCAAAAAGACTTTTTCAAAATCATCCAACTACAGGCTGTTTAAAAGCTGCCAATAAACAGTTTTTTTCAAGACTACAATTAGCAAAAAAGAGTTTGTCTATTGTCCAATCTTCAGTCTATTCTGTCCAATCTTCAGTCTTCAGATTAAACAAGTTTAATGTGCTGTCAGTACATTAAGCTTGTTTAATCTTTTTTGTTCAACCTTTTTTTCAAATTTGTTTTATTAGGTATAACAGCATGCTAATGTGATTAGTAGCCTTTGTTAAAATCTGAACAACAGCCATGATAATGGCAAAGGTATTGTCATTAATGGGGTACCAAATGCATGCAATGTAACTCACCATGCCTCGTCATATCTCAAAATCCTGATGTGCTTGAAGAAAACTAATGCCAGATTCAGAATCAGTGCCCCTATGTTACCCAGAAATCAGGGATCTTGTTCTTGTTTAAAAGAACAAACTATTATTTTGTTGACTGGTGTTATTTTTTGCATTTAGCAAAACTTGTAATGTTGTCAAGCCATGTTGTGAGTCTGATTATGGCAAGTGGCACATAGTTGCTCGAGCAAGAAAACATTTTACATTAGGTATGTCTTAATTATTTTTAGCCTTTGCTGCTAATTGCTTTCATTCTTTCAGGAAAAATTTTCTGGGTCTTCAAGGAGCATAATTCACTGCTTTAGGAAAATCGCCTGCCCTGCTGCAACCACTCAGGCTACTACTAGAATATCGCAAACTATGAAAGTGGAATTTCACCGATTGCTTTTTGAAGAGTGGAATTTTATTTGCTATTGACAACAGTATTCAGAAAGGTATAATTTAGAATCATAGTTGTAAAGTAATGAAAGTATCTTTACTTAACTAGCCTACTCAAGTAGGTTTTGTCTGTAACAAGCACTTCTAAAGCAATTATGTTTTTGGATACTTTCTATTTTGCTTACTTTTACCGTGAAGTAATGCTACTTGAGCAGCATTTTAATTTAGAAGAGTACAAAGTTCTGTAGGTTTAAATGAATCACAAATTATCAGAACAATTGAGTTTTCTACCGACTAAGCAACGGTTTTATGAAATGATTCCAAGTAAATTTTGCGTGACGTGATTTTCAAATTCCAAAGTTTCCCTGTTGTTCGTTTTGATTTGATTATAATAAAAAAAACTTGTATCAGCCAATAATTCATAAAAACTTGTAAAATAATTCATTATAATAAAAAAAACTTGTATCAGCCAATAATTCATGACTTCTTGAGAGAGTAAGGGGTTGAAAGACCAAGCATTATGTGACAGTGATGTGAAGGCAATCGACTAATTGTCATACACTACAGTTTGTGGATTGAATAATTTGTTTATTTTGCTTGAGTACTTTCTGAAATTCTTCTACTTGAGTACTTTAAAAAACGACTACTTTTTACTTTTACTCTAGTACTTTTTTGGTCAATAGTTTGTACTTTAGTTTAAGTAGTTTTTCAAGTAACAAAACTTTTACTTGATTACAGTTATCAAGTACTTTTTACACCACTGTTTCAAATGTAGAAGGTGTTTTATACTGATATGGTTGAGACCAGAAGCAATGCAGTGCTGTGCTGATCTTTGCAAGTGATGTCAGCAACGACGTGCAAAGATGCTTCACATTGCTCAATGTCCGATCAAAATACACTTTTAAGTTCACGTTCAATTTATTATTTGTCATTATAAGATGCAATAAACCAGTGGTTCTCAACCTTTTTTCAAAGCGACCCAAATTTATTGAAAAAATCAAATGTGTAAAATTTTGCGACCCATGTCCAGTATATTCTGATACATAGTTGAATTAAAAGCTGTTATATGCAAAAAAAATTTTGTAATGACAGAACTTTGTTGCAAATACAACAAACAACTTTTCACTGAACATACATTTATGAATATTTGCTATTTAGCTTTGAGGATTGCAGGCTGTCAGGTGTGTCATTATTTCATTTTTTAGATTATTGTTTTTCAATTTCGTTATTTTGGAACCATTGTCATTATTTCATTATATTCTAAGTAATCTACTGATATTTTTTGAAATCACTCGATAAATTGCAATGAATCATGAGTCATTGAAATGAAAACCTTTTTTGGGGGGGGGAGATCACCAAAAAGATCTCACTAAAACTACACAAAGACCTTTTTTTGACTGGTCTTCTGTTTAGTTTTTTGGATCTCTTTGCCTGTCCCGGTTTTCAGTGTTAAAAAATATGATAAGTCTAATTATAATATTCTTGAAAATTGTCATTATTTGCCATTATTTTATGTTCTGTAGTCATTTTTTATTCATTTTTTTTAAATTCAAGGACTTGACAGTCTGATATTGTTACCAGGCGCGTCGCCAGAAATCTGCAATGTGGGGGTGTTACGGGGGTCTGGGGGTGGAGCCCCCAGCTGCCAGAGGCAATTGGGGGTTTGTGGCAAATCCCCATCTGCCAGAGCCTGAAGATCTGGGGGCAAAGCCCCAGCCAGCGAAGGCACGGGGCGTGAGGGAAGAGCCCCCAGCGCTCAAAATTTTTTTTTGCAAAAATAACTTAATTTTAGGCCTATTGTTTACAAGTTGGTAAATCATAAAATCCTTTACCGGTAGTTGAATAAAACTGTCAAGGAGTAATCTGTTTCGTCTATATGTTATAGAGAAAGATTTGGTTAGGAGGGCTATTGGAAGAAAGTTTGAGAGAAGTGATTGGTAATTAACTAATAATAAATGAATATCCCCCTCTATTTCTAAGCTTATATATTTTTTGATAAAACCTTTGTTAAACATTTTTCAATAAGCGATCAAATTTGATTACCAATTTTTGAAGTTTTTTTTCCGATCTATGAGTTTTGTTTTTGACTAAGTAATCCCCACCCCCCCTAAATTAAACGTTTCAAGATATGCGTTATATCATTTTTTGAGTCTATTTCAATGCAAAAGACAGTCTCAGAAGTGATAAAAACGTGGTTTTTTCCTTATTCTGCATTTTGGTCGGCAGGCCAATTGGGGGGCAATAGCCCCCCTGGTCATACTGCTGATCGTTATCAATTATGCCTGATGTAGTCTGACATACATGACCTTTGATTTCTAGTCTCCACGCACACAAACCTTCTTCACTGCGGGAGTTCTTTGTTAACATCAGTACTACAATATATTGCTTACTACTTTGAAGCGATTTACAACTGTGCGGTCTCCAGAAGCTCAAAATGTCACTGTTTGAGTTTTTCGTGTACAAAAATGCAACAAGGGTTGATGACCATCTGACTATGAAGCGGCGTTGCGTTTATTTTATTATTTTTTGTGCAAGTTTTACTCTTTGTAGATGTTTACAAAAAAAAAAACAAGTGACCCAAAAGAATTTTTAGGCTACCCAACTTTGGGTCGCGACCCATAGGTTGAGAATCATGGCACTAAACGAAACACTACATAGAAAATAGTTTAGAAGGGACCTGTTAGGGTCATCTAGTCAATAAGCCCCTGGTCCGTAATATTTTATTTTATAATTTTGGATTGAATTGATTATGGCTCATACGCACAAGCCAGTTAATCGTTGTTGTTTTTTGTTATTGTTTTTTAAAGAGAGGTACTTTGTGACAAAATTTGGTTTATAAGTAATGTTGTGGTTTATCTGGTGATAGATGCTAGTCAATAGTCAGTCATCCCAGTTAGACTACAGATTTGTTCGTTTTTTAGTCATTTATACTCGATTAGTTTATTTGTGTCACTGTGTGTATTTGCATTAATTGAAAATGCAATTAATCAAAGAATAGAGTTTCACAGATCATATCTTTTTAGAAGTCTTGGACCATGGATTTCATCCACAGAAAGCACCCACTACTTCCCAACGTCGAATCCACTGTTTTCATGTCTCTGCATTAACAATATCTTCGACTGTGCATTTGTGCAAGTGTTCATGCAGCATTACACAGTCCAAGTCAAACAATATCTGCACACTGCCTAGTCAAACAATATGTATAACTAAAGATTGTGCATTTGCGTTTCATTTACATCTCCGGTTTGCAGCGTTTATTCCGAGCCAAGTCAACTGACCGGGAATTAAAGGTTACTAGTGATCTCATCACAAAGTGATTTCGTGACAAAGTGGGGGTTTGGGCACGATGGCTATAGGGATAGTAAAATATTTTTTCGACCCCCTTCTGGACCAATCGGGTTCAGTTGGTTCGTGGTCAGCTGTCGTGGACCCGTTTATGCAACCACACTATTTCAACAGTTGGTAGTTAAGCTTCAATGGAATGCGGGTTATTATTTTTGTTGAAATTTAAACGAGGACTGAAGGCAACATCAATGGAGTAGACTTCATTTTTCTTTTTCCTGCCGTTCCACAGATATTCTACTTCAAGCACGACATAGGAATCTCGAAATCACAATTTTTATTGGCAACTCTGACATTTTAATGCAGTATTCTAACATACTGAGGTCTATATTAACCTAGATATAAATAGGTTAAAACTTAAAACGCTTCTGTGGCTTAATGTAATGGCTGTATTGCTTTAGGATAGGACTAAGATGGCGTCGCGGATGCTATCAATGCCAGGGTTGCCAATAAAAATTATGATTAGAGAGGTCCTTACGTCGTGTTTGAAGTAGAATATCTCTGGAAGGGCTGGATCAAGAAGGATGAAGTCAACGCCGATCTCATACGATTTGCCAAATTTAAGATACCCCCGGTGATTTTATCTAAAGTCCTCGTTCAAGTTGAGATTAAAGTTCAAGTTTGAGGTTAACATTTATTGGAGCTGGATCAAAGTGTTTTTGTTTATTATCAGAGGTGGGCAAAGCGCAACTTATGAGCCTCTGCAATTGCTTAAGTTGCGTTTCACTTTGATGTTTTATTTTGAGATGTTGAAGTTGAGCTGCGGACTAATGTACCCTTAAAAGGAATTGCGCTACGCTTTCAAATTTTTGTTTTGTTAGTAGCGCTATTTTATTCGATGAACTTAATTTTGTTTAATTTCAATCCTAATGTTGTCAAATGTCGGCCATTTTCAATCGTAATGTTGTCAAGTTGGCTTAAATTGCCTCTGACGAGAGGAGGTTGCTTGATTCGAAGGATCATCAGGCTTTTTGCAACTTCCCTGTCGCCTTAAACGAATGCTGATTAATTTTTACGTCGTGCTGTTACTGAGCGATGAAATAAATTTGTTTAGCCTTCAGCAAATTACTTATTCTTTTTCCGTCTAGAATTGTAAAAATGTGGAGTTTGCATCGTGTTGTGTTGTTTTGTTTCCGGAAGTTAAATTACTCTTTGACTTGGTATATGAATTTCGTTCCGCAATTACGGAAATTGCGCTACCCTTCAGAGATAAAAACTTTAAGTTTGCGTACCTTGCGCTTTGCTTTAAGTGATTTAGAATTAGATAATCATTGCCCTGCGCGTTTGGTAAAATGTTATTCGTGCCCACCTCCGTTTATTGTTATAATTTCATATTAATTAGCCGTACTCGTGAGTCGTGTCTTATGCTGTGAAATTATAACGCTGCAGCAGGAGGCAACTCAATCTCAGTTTGCTTGTTGAAGTGCTTCCTAGTAGAGGTGGAGCCGAGGACACAAGGCTCGAGGCCAAGGACACAAAAAAAAATCCGAGCCCAAGACCAATTACCGACTTCCCGAGGACAGACCTTCTCGAGGCCGAGGACAGGAATGCTCAAGGCCAAGGACACAACGCGCAAGTGTTCTCCAAGAAAAAAAAAGGGTCTTCGCGCAGAAAGTCACAAATTTTTCGTGAAATTTTAGTCAAGGAAAAAATGTTCATGACCTTGGCCGATTTTCAACAAATCAAAAAATAGTGCTGTCTTCGGCCGAGAACAGGGTATTTTCCGGGACTTGGAGGCTTCGAGGTCAAGGACTTGACCTTCGAGGCCAAGGACGTCCTGGAGAACTCCACCTCTGATTCTTCCTTTATTTTTTACACTGTTGCACTGTAGAACTAGCTATTTATTTGGTATTTCCATTTGCTAAAGTTAAAAAGTCGCTTTTTTTAGTTTCTATTCGGATTATCACATATTGATGCTCCTATATATTTATTAGCTTTTCATTTATTTACCGTATTATACACCCTAGCATTTGATTGATGTGTGAACCACGACTGCGAGTTGTCAACTGCTCATATTGTATCTTTTCCTTTATTGAAAGTCGTTTGGTGGCATCAGTTTAGGTATGCTTGAACGTAAACTACATGTAAATTTGAAGTTTGCGGGCTAATGCCATTAAATTTTTTTCCGGATTTATTGCGCTGCGTTTTCTTTCTAACTTTTTTCGGCTAGTCGCGCAAGTTTATACTTGTTCCAGCATGATAATTGGCCTTTAGCAATCAGTTTTGCGTAGTTTGTGATTTGCTGCAATTCTGTAAAAATTGCACGTTTGTAACAAGTTTTAGAGCGCCTTCCGCTCTTAATTCGCGTAATTTGCATAGGATCGAATCACGTGATACACTCACCACACCTAGTTGCATTTTTTGGTTAGTCATTCCTAGTTTCTCGTTATACCTGTTAGCAAGGCATTTTAGTTTTTCTTTCATGAGTTAAAAGATCGGATTCTATACAAAAGTTAATTTGCTGTTTTGTTAGTGCTTAGTTACTGTTCTTATGCCGTTTTGCCTAAGTTACGCTACGTTTTTACTGTGATTGAGTTATTTTATTCGAGATCCGATCGAATTTACATTTTGAAGAACAAATATACTTTTTGGACAGAAAATTGAGTTTTTTAGCACGGCAAGACAGTGATAATCCATAGGCTCCCTCTGGATTGGAACTCCGATACTCATAATTGTGAAAGGAAGACTTGAATCTGTAACAATACTTAAAAAGTTAGTGTTGTGTTTATCGTATTATTGGCAAATGTTAGCCTTCCTCAGTAAACAATTAATCCTTTTTTTGCCTAAAATCAAAATGCGAAATTCACATTGTGTGTTGTAACTTGATTGCGAACGTTAAGCTGCGCTTTATCTTATTCGTGCCTACCTTTAATAACAGTATAACGAAGTTTGCTTTTGTGTTCATACTCATTTTAGTTGTTTGCAAAGTTATTCAAAACCGCTATTTTGACGAGCAAGTCACTATTTTTTTCCAACCAACCGTACATCAAAATTTTTCAGCGGGTTGAAACCCCGATGGCCCATGAAAACTATGAGTTTTTTGCGTTCAAAGTATTTGAGCTTTTTCAACGCACCGTACGTGGTATGGAAAGAATTTTTGGGTGTCGAAAATCAAATCTTTTTAATCGCTAAATTACGCCGAAGCGTATGACAACTTAGCCGAGCCCATCTCCAAATCATCGCGCCTTGGCAACACTACTTCGAAAGGTTGCGTCAACGGCTTGCTGTTGTTTGTAACTCCGTGTCCGAATTCACTGACCCCAAATTTAAACTTTTGCAGTATCTATGCTCCAAAGACAAACGCATTTTTATTACTTAATCAACTTTACGCTGGTGCTAAACATATTTGTCAGCTTCTCAGCGAAACCTTATTGGTATGGTACCTGAGGACTACGATTAGCCTCTATATTTCAGCATTTTAGATAACTGTTCTAAATTTAGAAAGATTTTAAAGTATGTTTTAAATGTTGATTTTTTGTATCTCTGTAATTTTATGCCGGACTTGTAAAATGAGTTTTATTTTTTTCATTAATTCGCGTTTCTGATTTTTCAAATGTATAAGTTACTTCACTCGGTAATTATTGCATACCTTTTGTGGTTGATATTTTGCATAAATTTTCAAAAAAATGGTCTGAATATAATATGAAATTTTGTGGAGCCCTGCGTTCGCAAACAAAAACCGCTCGACGCTCGCTCATTCTTTTATCATCGTGCTTGCTGACTTGCATTATGTTGCTGTTGATTACTGCTGAATAAACCTCGATTTCATTACACACTGTCGTAAACGAAGTAGAATTGGAAAGCTTCATCGAGAATCGAACCCTTACGTGTCACTGAAACCCAGATGAAGCGTCAATTTGCCAATCGTTTCCACTTCCACCTACAATTCAGCAACTTCGTAAGCAAGTTTTGAAGTAGCATTTTTTTCAGAAAATTATTTTAGCAAGTATTTTTTGTGCAGTTTAATGGAATCGTCGAAATGGTTTACATCATCATTATCAGACATAATGGAATTGCGTGATTGGTTTTGCCATCGTAGAGATCTTAAGTTTTAGCGTAGACAGAACAATGTGAATTGGAATGATTCAAACGTGTAATCGCATGATAAGTAATATGTTATAATCACAAGGAGTAACCACTTCGGGCGCTAAGGGCAGAACACCAAGGTGACCCAACACTCGGAGTTTTAAAAAGAGTTGCAACGAGAAGGTATTGCATGGCCGCTAACCATCTACGTTAACTAAAGCTGTTTCAAAGACTTTGCGAATGCTGATCTGACACATAATGTACTGTAGTTGTTCAAAAGGAAGCGGTTCACTTTTAAAACCATGGTAAAAAGTTTACCAACACCATGTGCTTTGTCCCCATTTGCAGTTTTGCGTATGAGTGCATATTTACAGTAAAGCAATCATAATTCACTCCGAGCGTAACATCCTCCTGCAGTATCTGTGCACAGAGCGAAGATACTGCAGTAGAGTACTGTATTTGTGTTGATTTGGCTTACTTTTAATTGGTTTTGCAATCGCAACTTTCTAGCAAACACGAAGGTTATTTAATAGATACGATTCTTACGAAATAACATCAATCAACCAATGACGTGTTATTTGTAAATTAAAAAGTGCTACAATGACTTGAAAAACTTTATGCAAGAAAAAAAAAAAAAAACTACTGTAGATTTCATTCAAAAACATTGCAATAAAATCTAGAAGCATCGCCATATGAACGGGGGTCCAATTGTCTGTAAAAATCATTGCTTGGTTGATCCTCAAATTCGGCAATCTCTGGTCAACCAATGCACCACCACAAACATGTTGGAGGCTAGCTGAACAAAACATCGTAACCCTGCAATTGCTGCAAGCCATACACTGATACGACATAAATTAAGCTTTAACTCTCCTTCAATATATAGTTCAGTTGCCTAATTTCAGATTTGTGTAATGGGTTGGCAGAAGCTCGAGCTGAAACTGTTTTTATTTAGAAGCGTAAACTTTGTTTTTTCGATAGAACATTCATAAACAAAATCAGATCCAGCACGCATTCTTTTTGAAACGTTTCATTACTTAAACCTACATCTACTACCAGCAATTCTACACTTAGCCATTAAGCTCATGCAATTGTGGAATAATTATGGAGTGAATTTTCGTGCCTAAGTGCTTTTGCACCAGACTAAATTGTCAGACAAACAAGTTTAAAGGTTTACTATTTGAAATCGGTATTATTAACAACTGAGAACTACTGGAGGTAATAAAGAAGTGCCCCAAACCTTGTTTCACTATTTTTTATCCTCAAAAATAAATTTAATCCATTTGACTCCGTACCATTAGCAACCCTGTGTTTCGAAATTTCGTGACAACATAAAAGGATAACTTAAAATTATAGTAAGAACGCAATGTTTACAACTATAATCGAACATCGCGTTGCCTAATCCGCAAGAAATTTTGCAAAGTCATCTTTTTTTGATATCACGAAATTTCGATATGCAGGGTTGTCAATGGTACCTAGTTAAACGGATTAAATCTACTATTGCGGTACAGGAAATAGTGGGAAAAGTTTGCAGCATCTCTTTGTTATCTCAAGCGATTTTCATTTCTTCAATGAAACCGATCTCGAGCAGTATCTTTTCAAAAGAATTCGATAAAAGCGAGTTAATATTGTCAGCAGCAAACGCGTTAATTAAGCTTGAAAACACAAAATGGCGTTCGTTTGGTTTGGCAGTCAGATCATAGACTCTTTATCTAGTAGGCTAGAAACAAACGCACGGAGAAAAAGAGAAGAGGATTGAACAAAAAAAAGGTTGCTCTTGTAGCGAAGATTTTTTGCTGTCACGCGTATTCGACTGATTTGATTCGACATATTCGAAGAACAAGTGAATTGTGAAAAAAAAACGTTATGACTGTCAGTTTCCAACTACTACTAAAGAGTTCTATGGTCAGACGTATCACAGACGAATTTGTTAACCGAAAAAGTACTACACGTAATTAAAATAACAAAATGCAAGCTGTCAAGCGGCCTAGTACCAAAAAATGATGGCGCTTTTGAAAAAAGAAAAAGAACTTTGTAACAAAAACAAATGAAAAAAATGAGTGACAAGTTAAGATATTCTAACGAAAACCAGAGTCATTTTGTAGCATTTTTTTCAAAAATTATCTAGGCAATGATAAATTACATACACAAAAGTTGCTTACAATTTTGATAGCACAACTCAATTTAAATGAATTAAGAACAGCATGTACATACACAAAATCCTCAAAACAAATAAATGTCATAGCAGTAAAACTAAAATGTAGCCTATCTAATTCTGGGTGGTACAAAAGTCATTCTTCACTCTTTTTGTTTAACACTCGGAACCAGTTTATACATCGCCATTTTTATTTTTACGGCAAATTGTTTTCCCGTTTTCTGATGCTGCTGCATAGTTGAGCAGGCTTTTTTCCAAGGTAGCATTCGCAGCAGAAACCACTTTCTTTTTGCCACTTCAATAGCGGGCAAGTGTTCACTTGCGACAGCTATTTATAAGCTTCCGCTTGCGTGTTCCCACAGTTTTTGTGCAACTAGCAGATTCTTTTGAGCTTTCGCTTGTTCTTGCTGCATGTGCACAGAAAACATATTATTCTGGATAGAAATAGGGTACAAACCAGATTTATACATGACACGAACTGGAAGATTAAAGTGCACGTTGTACTTTTGAGATAATCTAGGTATTTTACGTGGGTCTTATGTCCGAAAAACAGGGTAACTAAACTAAAAATTAGTTTACAACCAAACAAAATCCGGAAAAAATAATGAAAGAAATGACTAACAAAAAAATAAATATATAAATAAAACTGAAAAAAAATGAACGCTTGACAGCCTGAAAAATGGAAATTTAATAAAAGCGTTTCGAACGATAATCCACAACTGCTTGCAAATCTCAACAAAAAACCATGGAGATCGCATGCAAGTTCAGGAAAATTTGGTGCTCTCTTAGTTTTCGGAGGAACATTTCTTATCGAGACTTCTTCTCTTCTGATTATTGTTATTCACGTGGCATTATTTCTACTGTAGTTCTGTCGTTGCACATTTTTTGGAAGTCCATGATTCATTCATAATATTCCATAAGTACATTTCAAGATTTTGATGATATTTTGTGAAGATCAAAATGCTGTATGCACACTTGCATAGTCGAAGATATTGTTAATACAGAGACATGAAAGCAGATGACTCGACGTTGGGAAGTAGTGGGTACGTTTTGTGGATGAAATCCATGGTCCAAGACTTCTAAAAAAATATGATCTGTGAAACTTTATTCTTTGATTTTGTATTTTCAATTTTAAAATGCAAATGCACACAGTGACACAAATAGACTAATAGAGTATAAGTGACCAAAAATAAACAAATCTGTAGTCTAACTGGGATGACTATTGACAAGTAAATATCACCAGATAAACTACAATCTTACTTGTAAATCAAAGTTTGTCACGAAGTACCACTCTTTAAAAAAACAAAAAAAACAACTACTAGGATTAACTGGCTTGTGTGCATAACCCTAATTAATTAAATAAATGATTACAAAAAAACAAAATAATACAAAACCTTGAAACTTAAAAGTGCATTTAAATTGGACACAGAGCAATGTAAAACAACTTTGCGTGTTGCCTTACATCAATTGCAAAGATCAGCATAACACTGCATTGCTTCTGGTCTCAACCATATCAGTATCAAACACAATCTACATTTTAGATTGTACCTTATCGTACCTTTCTGAATACTGTTATCGATAGTTAATGAAACTCCACTATTCAAAAAGCAATCGATGAAATTCCTCTTTCATAGTTTGCGATATTCTGGTCGTGGCCTCAGTGGTTGCAGCAGCGCAAGTGATCTTTCTAAGGTAGTGAAGGTATAATCCTTGAAGAACCAGCAAATTTTTCCTAAAAAAATGAGAGCAATTAGCAGCAAAGGCTAATAAAATATTTTCTTGCTAGAGCAACTATGTCCCACTTGCAATAATCAGACTCACAACATGACTTGACAACATTATAAGTTTTGTTAAATGCAAAAAAATAATCAGCAAAAAAAAAGAGCTTCTGTTGCCAATTTATATGTTGCGAGGTTCTGACTACAGCAAATCTTTCACGATACTCATATTATGCCGAAGTATGTAACACAGAGGAAACCCCCTCAGATTTGTGAAGGGCAACACAGCTCCTTTAGAAGAAATGTTGCAATGGTGGCAACACTGTGTCTGATTTGACTGGCATGAAATATGAACCTCCCAATCCAGAACAATTGCGTTACTGTTCGACCAACTGGCCAGTTTTAATATGGTTAAATCTTGCTGCAATTGAGATTGCAGTCAGCACCAAAACTTGTATCTGATATAAATACTGTAACAAGTTTGAAATATCATTGCAAACAAAACGAAGCTACAAACGATTATTTGAAGAACATACCCAAACACTTGGTAAGTCTTGCTGCTATATCTTTTTTCATCCAAAAAATCTTTTAAAAACTTCCTGTACTATTGCCAGATAATTGTGGATTGCTCATCAATCTTCCTGGGTAACACAATGGCTTAAAAGATGGCATCAATCAGTCAATGCTGCATAGCTTGGGCGATTAATCACTACATCAGAAACCATTTGTTTTCGCACGCACATCTACATACTAGATTTCTTTCAAACTAGCTTTAGTAGGCTATTTTTTCTGCCTGAAATGCAATTTTGTATTTAAAACAATTATAGATTATGAATAGCTATAATTTGCAAACAACAGCTAAGTCTGCACAAACACTCTACATCAGTGTCCCCACCAAGCCAATTTTTTTCAGCGAATCGGCAATTTGTTGGAGCAAGGGCAAATATTTTTGGCAAAACAGTAAACATAGCTTTAGAAAACTTGACAAATTTGTGGAAATATGACATTTGGTATACATTAATACTGCATTGGTACAAAATTTATGGCACATAAACATCTTTTTAGGGCTTTGGGCACAATTGTTTAAAGAAAATTTGGACACTCGCCAATTAGCCATAAAGTTCGAGGAAACACAGCTCTACATGTTTGCGTAGTACATGTGTTAAAGTAAATGTAGTGCAAATACATGTGTTAAATATTTGGGTGTCCTCATTGATCATTAACAAAATTGGAAACCCTAAATTCAGAAAGTTAGTTCAAAATTAGCCAGTGGTTGTTGGGTATTGTATCATTTACAGAAGTATGGGGATTGTAAAATTTTAATGTTGATTTATTACAGCTTCATCCATTCTCATCTAAATTACTGTATTAGCAGCTGGGGTGGTGCATCAGCATCTACCCTTTCACCTTTGATTAATTTACAAAAAAAGCAGTAAGAATAATAACTCACAACAACATCAGGACACATACCTGATACTAAACCGTTATTCTCAAGCTTATATCTATTACAGCTGAATGACATGTGCAAAATGGAAACAGCAAAATTGATGTGCAGAATAAGCAATACATCATCTCACACTTCCAGGTCCAACTTAGGGCTTTTCATAATGTTGGATGAAATACATTCTTACAGCACTTGAGAAAAAAAGCAAAACAAACTACTTTCTTCCCAGAGTTAACGCAGCAAAACTCAAAAATTGCTGATCTATAATGGAACTAAAATATGGAATCAAATTGCAAAGGAAATTAGAGAGATGAAACTCTTGCAGTTTAATAAAGAACTAAAGACTTCATATATTACAGTACTCAAACACAAAATATTGAATAAGGGGGTCCAAGTAATCAAGTTTTTGAGCATATGCCATACATTGTTACAAAGCATAATTGTTAAGTTTGACGTTGTGAGTTTTTGTTTTGAGTTGTGACAGTAGTACCGATAAGTTTTAGCCTACTGCTCTGTTTCTTACTGATATATGTTACTGCATAAAGTTTCTTTTTTTCGTGACAGTAGACGTTGATGACTTATACAGTCTTTTCGCTGTCCAAATAAATCGAATTAAATACCTGGAAGCAACCTACCAGTATATATATAAATTTTTTTGCAAGTTTTCCTTCAAACTGATTCAACAATCTATCAGTTTAATACTTTACGGTATCAATTTATCAAGTAAACTTTGTCCTAATTTCATCCACTATGACAGTACTGAGAGAGGAATATGAGCAGATGAATGACTCTGTGTGATGAAGTCAGTAGGCTAAACGAATCTGTCTAGTTAATTCTGACTCTAAACTTGAAAGCAATCACAACATTGGTAAAATTACAGTAGTAAAATAACTGACATTTCAATTTTCCAGATTCAGGGCCTACACAGTTTAGGCTAGTCATTTACGGTAGCCTACCTAGCCAACTGCACTGTCTGACTAGGCTATCCAGATCTCAGTACCGGTACTGGTGCCGGTATCTCAGATCTGCTAGGTACTTATTTTTGCAATTCGCATACAGTAACTTGAATTATGCATCAATTAAAGAAATATGTTTTAGGCTTCCCTTTCATAGGCCTATTCTGTCTATAGTGCAATAATCGCTGAAGACTCAGCAGCTCAACCCTTTACAAGCTTAAAAAAGATTACTAGGCTAGGCTATTTTGACTTGCTTGTATCACAAATTTTGACTTAATATTTTGACTTGATTATAAAACGGACCGGTAAGTCTAGGCTTATTGACTAACTGCTATTATCGTTTTTTGCTTTTCTTTCAAGCCTATTCTACCACTGCCTACGGTAGGACTTTATTCCAAACTAAAGCCTAGCCTAATTGCCCAGTACCATTGTACCAATTAGCCTGTGAATATAGCGGATCTAGCGAAAAGCGAGAGCGGAGTATGAATCACAAGGTTGGGACAACGGATGTGACGTAATAAATCTGCAAAACCATGGTAGAAAAAAAAATTTTGCAACCCGGCCAAACAGAAAAGCGTGGAAGAATTAACAACAATGCGCAATTTCTAAAGGTTTGCAGCTAATGGCAACAGGAAATAAAGTGACGTGCGCAAACTGCGCAAACTAAAGGGAAGAAGTGGCCAAGTTCGAATTTAAAGCGGGGCAAACAAAAAAGGTCAATCGGTGCTGTAACAAAAATATCCTGACTGAAAATTAAATCATCCAACACTAAGCAACATCGAAGTTAGTTAATGCTATACAAAGTAATTTTAAACCAAAAAAGTACCATATTTACGAAAAAATAAGGAAGTACATTGAGTCAAGACTATAAGTAGTAAAATATACAAGCCAGGCAAACTGTGAGAACAAACACAATAACTTAAATGTAATCCTAAATTAATTCAAATCATACATGTTCTGTTCAAAGATAAATAACTGTTTGAGAGAATCAGCAGACACTTTATATTGACAATTGGCAAATAAGTTAGCCTAGTACAAATATACCACATTAAATAAATCAGCAAAATTTGCACGAATTTGAAAAGCATATTACATTAATAATCAAAAAATAACAATAAATAAATTTAACTCGTTAAATAGTAGATGCAATATTCACCACTGTAAAACAAGTAGGTATAGCGCGAATGACTTTTATGCTACCAGTAATAATAAAAAAATATCGTATAAAGACGGTTTTATCCAAATGCCAATGAGCGTCTTGTTGCACAAGAGCAAGTACAGCCAACATGCAAAAAACATGTTCTCTATGAGCAATGAAGCAATCTTGCAGCACAAAAAAAACATCATTTAAAAACTTGAAACTAACACATATATTTATTTATGCTTTGCTCATAAATGCCTAACTAGCAAAACAAACCTAAAAATACACACGAAGTATCATCTCATAGGTAC
The DNA here is from genome assembly GCA_963965965.1 of Trididemnum nubilum. NCBI lineage: Eukaryota > Metazoa > Chordata > Ascidiacea > Aplousobranchia > Didemnidae > Trididemnum > Trididemnum nubilum. Next base: position 28,108,417 of record OZ014478.1, read on the forward strand.
ACCACTATGATATACGAATTCTGATACAAATACTGACGTAGAGCTTAGTTCAATCACAGCTTCTGTCTGCAACATTATTTACGGATTATTATTTACATTTATTTACTGCAACATTATTTATTTACTGAACAAAAAGAACAACAAACATTTTACACAGAATAAGAACTTCAGGAAAGTTTTAGATTTTTGAAGACTGTTTTATCGAAATGCTAATGAGGGTCTAGTTGCACAAGGATAAGATTTTGTATTTGACGACTTTCACAAAACTTCTCTCTTCTATCTTCAGTTCTCCACAATCAAAGAAGCTTAATGTTCTTCTGATGATAACTGCATGACCTTATTGTTGCTCAGGTCCAGTTTTTGGTCATCTTTCGAAAATTCGAACACAAGTATATTTGCTCCATAGTCTATCTTTTTCTAAACATAATTTTTTTTTTTGTAAATCTTAAAAATGATACTTGGACAGTTAAATGTTTATTTGTAGAGTCTTGCAAGTAATTAAAGTTTGAAATAGCGGTTGTATTTCGAAGCTGGATCCCATGGTCAGATTTCTCTAAACACAAAATGAGTTGTAAAAAATGTATACTTTGATGCTACATTGCATATAACAGTTAAGGATTGCAAATAGAGTTCGAAAAAGATTAACAAAAATTAATTTTAGAGGTTGAAAAGCAGTTAAATTTTTTTTAAGTGGTGAAGGTAATCAGTGCAGTCTGATTATTTTCAGCTCTAAAAACAACTACCAGTAATAAAAAAAAGAATTAACTAATGCATACACACTAACAAAAAAAAAACAACTAATGCAGATGTATTCACGCTTCAAACCAGGAAACCTTGCCAAAGTCAGCATTAATTTAAAACCATTTCAGCTAAAGTTCTTTGTGAAACTAAACAAAAAAACTTTAACTGGATGGGAATGATTTGGCATGGTACCACAACACTATTAATAACTGAACGTCAAATAATGATTCTTCGAAAGAGACTCTTTCACCGAAAATTTTTATCTACTTTTTATTTAGTTTTGACCCATATCTAGCCCAAACTGAAATTCTTACTCTTAAGACTCACCACAAAACTAACCCTAATCCTAACCCTTAAAAAAGCACGAAAATAGGAGACATAAAGTCACAATCTGAATCAGCCTCTGGTTGTCAGAAAATTTGACTACGGATGGGATTCCAACCCATGCCCGAAACAACCAAAGACATACATTGATTTTGAAGTCGCAGCAGCTTTTCAATGCAGAACAGGTATAAGACCATGTGAGCTTGTTGACCTACTTTCTTCATGACCTTAAAACGGCGAATAAAAAATGCATCCATGGATGAATAACAAAATTTTTTATTTCATTCACTTTAACTTAAAATTTTCCAGTGAAATAATCATTCGTAGATTTCTTTACACACTACAGTACAGGGTGGGCCGTAAATAACGCACCAAAGCATATTAAACAATATTGATAATAATAACACACGTTTTTATTAAAGAAAGACTTAACAAATGAACAGAGAAACACGTACACGCTGGTACAATCACAAATGCTCAAAATGCTCGGCCCACCCTTTTGTTATAATTATCAGAATTGTTTTATATGCTTTGGTGCGTTATTTACGGCCCACCCTGTATATCTTTTCATACCAGCACAAACGGCCAAAAAATTACCAGATAGCAGTAAGTTCATATTACTCCGAACACTAATTCTGTTGCCATTACATCAATTAGAATGTCTCTTTAATATGTGTGATCTACAGCCAATCAACTATAAGTTACAATGCAAATAAGCACATTGAATTGACAGTTAGACTGGAAGCAAAGCAACCTTGGGGACTATTTGCTGATGCTAGTTGATCACGCGGTAACACGCTTGCCTCTGAAGCAGAAGGTCAGAGGTTCAAATCTAGGGCTGGTCAAATTGGACACAGTGTTGCCAATGGCTTGCCACTGGTGCAACATTTCTTCAAAAGCTGCACTGTCCAGGTGCAATAATGCAGAGATGGGCCCGCCAACTCATTACACGCTTCTGCGTTATACAACAACTATAATAAAAGATTTGATTTGGTGAGTGCTTGCTTATGTCAGTGTTTAGTAGTCGTTGCTTAGGTCCAGTGATATAGTACTCGAGTACAGTACTCGTACTCGAGTACAACTCGAGTACCATTTTTTGAGTACTCGTACTCGGAACCCCAGGTACTCGGCTGGTACTCCTACTCGAAGGTCTATGTACTCGCTACTTGGTCAAAAAAAGAGCCGAGCACACGAGTACATTTGGCCTTCGCTAAAAGTAATAAACAAAATGAATATTTGATAGTGAACTGCAGCCAATAAAACTCGCTAATTTATTGAGTTGCTATTGCTTGAATCCGTGCAGACCGCAGCTGAACAAACAGCTTTTTAATGGTGAGATCGAGCAAAATCAAGCGTTGGAATGAGGTAAAGTGATTGGGTCGACAGCGCATAGTATCGTTTGACAACAAACGCCTTTCTGCTGCAGAAAACGTGTGAAAGTTGCCGCAAATTTTGATTTATTTAGCAATTAAAGTTACATACCACAGAAATCGAGCCACGCGTGTTGTACAAAGACGGCATCAATTGGGTTTGCATTTTACGGTTTCAGCTCAAATGTTGATAGATTATTTTCTACAGTAGATGTATCACTGTAATCTCCCAATCCCAAATAATAGTTTTACTGTGGTATTGGAAGGGGTATCCGAAAAAGCATAGAGTTAGATTTGCAGGCAATATTTTCAGTGTTAAATTTAGGTCAGATAGAGAGAGCTTAGTTGCATAGTTATTCTGTAGCTGAGTTGCAGCTGTAGCCAAAATTTTACTTTTTTTTTGCTAGAAATTGATAAAACAATAAGTCAAGTCTTTTGATAACGCATGTAAAATGCGTTTGAAATATTAATATGACTAAGCACTAATTAGGATTATTTTATAAAAATGGATCTTAGATCTGAAATTAAATAATAGAACAGTAAACAGGTAAATATACAGAAAAAAATACCGCTCTAAATTACAGCTGTAGCTAGTAGCTGATATTAAATGGCAGGATTATTTTATGCTCACATTACTTAGTCACCTCCTTTGAAATGCAGCATTATTTCGAGAACATTTACTACTACGTCATTTGCAGTTTAGTTTTACAAATTTTAGATAGTCTTTGATTAAATGCATAGAAGGGCACAAGTCCGTTAATTGTTAATCCGTTAATTAAGAAGCTAACTTTTTCATTAAATCGTTAATCCGTGAAAAAGTTTTTTCATGTTAAAGGATTAAATTTACTTCTGTTAAGTTCTGTTAACTTCCGTTAAAGTTTTTATCGCTAATATCTTGCACCATTCATTTATCATAATGGTACAAACCAGTTGGCACTGGTAACACTTGTTGCGTATTAGCACGAGCTTTATAGAAGAAAGCGAAGGAAGGAGCTCTTTTTTGTGACAAATAATAAGCTGCAGCCTCATAGGTCTATCAATTATTGCTGTCCGCAATTTCCGAAGATTTTCCAATTGCAGCTTCATTAGTGCATTTGAACTTATTTTTGTCTTGAAATAATTAGATTAGACTGTAAAATGTAACTTCCAAAACACAAAAAGACCACCATAGCAAAATTTTTTTCCTTACAATCAGCTCAACAACGTCAATATACGTGCTCTAAAAGCGAGTTAACATAAAAAAAATGTATATTACACGCAAAATATTAACGAATTTACGGACTTTATTTAGTTCCGTTAATTAAAGCTGAAAATAATGGATTAACGTTAACGGAGGTGTGAAGTTTGTTATCGGACTAGTGGTTTACGAAGCTAACGTTTTGCATTAACTTGCCCACCTATGATTAAATGTTAATTGAATATAACATTTAATCGCAAAAGCTCTCAAAAACTTGTTGTGGGTAATCATGTTTGGAGTAGAGGACTTTGAAAGCTTATTTGTGATTGAAAGAAGCATACGGTATACGAGGTGTCGCTGTTAAATAACAAGACTGGTGACATAAAGCAATTTTATTGAAGAAAAAAAGGTCGTTTTATTTTGCTTCCCCTTTGATGTATTCTCCCTTAGCATCAACACAGCATTTCATTCGGATTTTCATAAAAAAAAACGAACATGACAACACCCTTAACATAAAAAAAACAATTGACATTGCCTTGAATTTTGATTTTGCTCTATTTTGCTTTTTTAATTTGAGGTGAGTTTGCAGTTTTCCAATGCATGGACTGCCTCTTTGTCTCTGGGTCGTACTGGAAAATTCATCTCTCATCGCATGTACAGTAATCACACTGTCTAAAAATTTAGGGTTTTCTTCAATTTGTTTTGAAATGTCAGCGCAAAATCTCTTGGCGTTTTTTCTTATTGATCGCTAGTTAAAAGCTTTGAAACAACTTGTGCACAGACCTTTGTCATATGCAGATTTTCATTCAGTACTTGCCACACTGTTTCTTTGTCAATGGACATCCTCTCTGCTATCAGTCGAATACTAAGCTGACGATCTTCTCGGACAATTTTTTCACTTTCTTGGTTTTGTTAGGGTTTTTGATACGGTTGGGCGTCGTGAACGTTCATCATCTCCAACATCAGTCCGGCCCATAGGCGTAGCCAGGGGGGGGGGGGGCCAGGGGGCCTGGGCCCCCCCAAATCAAAATACCACTAACGACAAAAAGTTATGACAACATAGCCTGGCGATGTTTAGTTGCAGTTTTTTTTTCAGTAATTACGCACATAACAGTAATTAACAAAAATATTAATGACAACAAGTGAGTCCCGGGGCCCCCAACTAACAACCAGGGGGCCCTTACTAACAACTAGGGGGCCCTGGAATCCTTAACCGACAACCAGGGGGTCCGGGACCCCTAACTGAAAACCAGGGGGCCCATAACTGACGACCAGGGGCCCCTAACTAACAACCAAAGAACCCTAACCAACAATCAGGGGGCCCCTTAACTGACAACCAGGGGGGGCCCAGGCCTCTAACCGACAACCAGGGGCCCCTAAACGACAACCAGGGGGCTCCAGGACTCATAACCAACAACCAGGGGGCCCCGAAGTGCCTAACTGACGACCAGGGGGCTGCGGGGCCCCTAACTCACAACCAGGGAGCCCCAGGGCCCTAACTAACAACCAGGGGGCCCCTAACCAACAACCAGGGGGCCAGGAGCCCCCTAACCGACAACCAGGGGCCCCGGGGTCCTCTTAATTGACGACCAGGGGGCCCCAGGGCCCCTGACCAACAACCAAGGGGTCCTGGAGTCCCTAACTGACGACCAGGGGGCCCTGGGGCCCCTAACTCACGACCAGGGAGCCCCAGGGCCCCTAATTAACAACCAGGGGGCCTGGGCTCCTAACCGACAAGCAAGGGGCTACGGGGCCTCTAACTGGCAACCAGGGAGCCCAAGGGCCCCTGACTGACGACCAAGGTTCCCGGGCCAGGGACCCCTTAATGCAAATTTTTAACAATTTATATGCAAAACCTGTGAGAAATCTAAGAGTTTTGACCTAAAAGTTGCCACCCCAGGCCCTCGTTTAACATTATTATAAACTTAATTATTTACTGCTAAAGTATTGCAGGAGGCAATGTTCGTTACTTCCCCCTATAGACCAAATCACTTACAATTAAAATTTTACACCATAATGCAAGATTCTAAGCGTGTTTTGGGATTTAATTGCAAAAAGAGGATTGAACAACTAAATTTTTTTTGATTGGCTTTGAAATGTTAAAAACAGGGTGTCGAACCGAACCTGAACCCGAACCGTAAACCCGAATGAACTGTTTCATTTTGGTGAACCCGAACCGAACCTGAACCAGCAAAATTTTACTTCAGTGAACCTGAACCAAACCTGAACCCTCAAAATTGTGCTCAAGTGAACCCAAACCGAACCTGAACCCCTAACAAAAGTAAGAATATATTTTTCCATATCCGGATGTCGCTGGTACACGCACAATAAGAGCAGTGGTGATCATCAACAGGATCATCAATTTCTCCTTTTTTTCTTCTGGACGAAACGAGTAACGACAGTTAAATTTTAAGTCAATAAACCCGAACCGAACCTGAACCAGTAATATTTTACTTGAGTGAACCTGAACCAAACCTGAACCTCGAAAATGGTGCTCAAGTGAACCCGAACCAAACCTGAACCGCTAAAATATTTTGAGCAGGAGCTAAACCTGAACCCGAACCGTTATTTGAAACGGTTTGACACCCTGGTTAAAAATCTAGTTCTTTGAAATGGCTCAGAACTCGTGCGAAATGTGATCCAATGGGATTTAAATAGCTTTTTTTTCCAAAAACTTACAAAAATCGCCCAGCGGCTGGGGGCTTTGCCCCCAGACCCCCATAGCCATCGGCGGCTGGGGGCTCTGCCCCCAGACCCCCGTCTCTGATACGTTTGAGTACACTAGCTTACTCAACACGTCTTCCAAGTTAGACTTTTACACTTTTCAACAATTAGTTTTCGCCCTCTCCCTTTACCAAAATCCTGGCAAAGTGCCATCAGGCTACGGCTTCAGATCTTCCGTTCTACGATATCTTTGCCCCACAAAAAATTACTTTTTCGAAAATTTCTGATGACGTCATTGCGTGTGATTTGTGGTTTGGGCCCCCCCAATCAAAAATCCTGGCTACGCCTATGGTCTGGCCTTCATGAAATCTTTTGTGCCATTCAAAAACGCGGGTTCTTGACATGCATTCTTTGCCGTAAACTTCCATCAAAGCTTGAATTTTACCAAAAATTTCAAGTTAATTCTTGGCTCAGTTTTAGAGTTAAACATTTTTCTGCGGCTGCAACAGAACTTCTTGCAACAATGAGCAATTTGCTGCTTCTGCAAGCCAAGGTTTTTTCCGACGCGCAAAAAAACGTGCACTTGCTTTCAACGTCAAGGTACCTAGTTTGTTTAAAATATAACAGTAATTTTGCGTGTAACTTAGCAGAAAATTGTGCGCCTTCTTAACATCTGACTCACAGAAAAAAAAAACGTATTCGTTTATTAAGCACAGAGCTGGACAGCGCTGTTTCGAGCTTTTAGCTCTCATCGGCAGCCCTCAGCTATCTTTTCAAAGGTATTCCCAGCTGAACAAACATCTTGGCCTAACTGGCAAACCTTAATGGCTTGCAGAGAGGCAGATGCTTAGTAGGGAATAAACGATTTTTCACTTGTGGTACTTTAGAAACTCGTACTTTAGTGGTACTTCAGAAATTTTAGGTACTTTAGTGGTACTTTAGAAACTTGTATTCGTTTATGTTTTTGCGACAAATTTTGAGCTGTTACAACTTAAAAATTTTTTTTCTAAACGTGTAAAAGTACTCGTACTCGAACTTTTTTACGGTACTCGTACTCGAGTACATTTTTCAATGTCAGTACTCGTACTCGTACTCGAAGTTTTTTGCGGTACTCGTACTCGGAAGTTGAGTACTCGACTCCATCACTGCTTAGGTCCCTCATGAAGACTAGCATAACATTGCAAAGGTGTGATTTACGCATTGTGCCGCTTCCGGTCTAAAAGCACCTTTAACGTGTATAATCTTTTTGACAACTATACAATCAATCGAGTGTATTGAGCAAAATCAAAAAGCATACCTGTTTGAGAACTTTTGTAGTTTAATGAAATTCCTTCTTAACAGTCTTCCTTTAGTATCTACAAACACAGATATTAACGTTGTACTTCAAGACCTGCTCAATCACGCCTCACACTGCTTTCAGACCACAATTGAAAAGGCTAGACAAACCTTCAATATCATGGACCAGCATTACAGTCATTTGTTAATAACTTTCACAAAAACACGACAGATTCTCCATTCAATACTGCATTGCACACGTTTAACAAAAGCCATCTCTCGGCTACAACTGTTTCAAACATAAGTATGCACAACAAACATCAGAGCCACAAAGGTTATCTACCTCAATTCAGATTCCTGTTTCTGGAACAACTCCAGCAAGGAGATCAAACATCAGCCGAGGTAGAAGACTGCATGGAGCAGGAAGGCCAGCAAAAAGTCGCAAGATCAAAATTAAGATGTGAGCATTCGCTTCAATAGTGCATTAACAACGTCATGCTTGGGAAATCCCACTAAAAAAAAATGAGGATGAGTTGGGAAAGATTTGTCATTTAATGCGATTTGTAATTAAGGGTGACTTTTATCCTTTTTGGTATCACAAAGCATTCAGTGATTTACAAATCGATCAATCTCAAAGTTTCCTAGTAAATCTCTTTTAGGTTAGTGAATAATTGAGTAATCATTGATCATATACCTAAAAGAATTTTTTTCATTGAGCATAGAAAGTAAACTACTGTTTTAAGACAACTTTAACAGTAAAAAAACTATAAACCCATTATAAAACCATGATGCAATTTACGTAAATCCCATTATTTTGTTGTATAAGCTAAATTGTGAAATAGCAAATGTACTGGAAATACCGGTATGTATTAAAGGACTAAATCTGAACTTTGCCAACTAAAAACAACACCTACCTACCAGTTCAAATAAAACCAATCCATATATCAGTATTGCATAGGCTGCAAATTCTGTATTGGTATACTGATGCACTATCCAGTTGGTAAAACCAGATGCTTTCATAAGTCCATGTTCACAATTCCTGAGAAAATTAATTTAAGATTGCTTACATATAAGGTTTCTTGTAAACTTCTATAAGTGTTAGAGCTGTAATGTTCATTAAATTCGATTGTTAGTTAGTGGGCTTGGGCTAAAAAGTAACCACACAAACAAAAAGGATGATTTGAAGAATCCTTAAAATGTAGCACAAATGCTTGGTACTTCTTGATGAAACTTTGCCAAAGAAATCTTTTTATAGACAATTTTGTATAAGTTGTACACAATTTTGTATTACACAGTAGTACACTACATAATTTTGTATTTTGAACAATCATAGAGTACAACAACAGTTGCAGTTTTCTTAAGTTCAACAATCTATTGTGGGAAAGAATTAGGTATATACTCAATTTTCTTCGAGCAGATCAGAGACTAGAGACAAATGATTTAGGCTACCGTACCTAATGTGAGATCTGGTAGTAGTAGGTTTGGGGTAGCCATCTTCTAGACTACCAAGAAATTGCCACTACTAACTCAGGCTCAACACATCAAACAGCAAAATAAGTTACCAAACTCGAGGCTTACGGTTAAGTTACTTTACTAACTACTAACCTTCTATCTGCCTAGCCTACCCTACATATAGCCCTAGGTCTTCTTAACATTTTAAAGTTAACACTGCGCATCAAGTTAAAACTTAGAGTGAAGTAAAAACCACAAGAATGGCAGATGGCATACTAAACAGTGAACCCTCAATCTAACCCAAACTTATTGTGGCTATGTCGGATCTAGCCTAGGTTACTGTGCTTACTTAAACTTACTAAAATCCAGCATCTATTTGTTTAAACTTAGTACTTTACTTAGTATGAGCGTTGTGCAGATGAATCGATTGATTACGGTATATAACTCAGTAAGTGACTCTGTCTACTGTAGCCCAGTCTATTCTAAATTCTGTATCTAAAAAGCAATTATTTGGCCACTTTCTGCCATTTACAAATGCACACATGAAGAAAACTCTGAATTGCACTAACATCGTCACTATCACATTAGACATCCCTATGACTGATGATGATATTTTATTATCATTTTAATTTTTACCAATATTCCAACAATTGCTCAGACTCAAGTCAACTGCTTAACCGTGATGCTTAGTAGATTATGTATACACAGATACTAGGCCAATTAGATATGCTAACGTATTAGGCATATAACCTATGATACTAGGCTAACTAGATACGCTAACATATTAGACGTATTACCTACCATGATTACGAACCTATAGGCTAACGTAACTCTTGCATTAATTTGCCTGTGAACACAGCGGATCAAGCGAAATTGAGAGCGGAATATGAACTGGACACGGATGTGACGTAATACATCTGCAAAACCATGGTAGAAAAAAAAATTCTCGTTTTGGACTATAAGACATCAATCAAGTCGCTGATTAATGACAATGACGTGACAATTGGGACCACCTTTACAAGTGGAACCTCGTCCGGCAGGGGAGCGCCTAGGAACTTCCAGGTCGTCATTCAGCGAAACCCCTATGGCGTTCGAGTCTTAGGCAGAGGGGCTCGTTCGAAAAATAAGCGACAATCTCCACCAGCTAGCCCTAGTGGAGCTCCACCAATGTGCCCGCTACACGTTTGGAAAGGCGAATGGAGGCAGCGCAGAGTATTCGTACTCGAGATAATGTCGCACACTCACCGGTCAACCATCACCAACTGCTGTTGGGCAATTGGAATATCCTCACCCTCACAGGAAAAGAGCTAGAATTGGTTGAGGAAGCAAAGCGGTATCATCTCGATATTATCGGAGTTTTTTCAACTAAACGACGTGGCTCTGGAACTGTGGATCTGGATGGCGGATGGAAACTCTTCTATTCTGGTGCTGATCCTAGTATGTCTGCACAAGCGAGTGTGGGGATTCTCACAAGCCCCCGTTTGTCAGACTGTGTGTCAGATTGGATTCCTCTGGGGTCACGGGTATGTATGTTGAAGCTCAAGATATTGGATCGGTCTTTGTGCCTATTGCAGGTATATGCCCCCAATGCCACGAGTGAATATCAGGCTTTTGTGGATGAAGTAAATGATGCTCTTCTACAAGTATCAGCTACTGAATCTACAGTCCTTATGGGGGATTTTAACGCACATGTTGGAACAGACACAGATACGTGGAAGGGTGTGACCGGAAAACATGGAGTCACTGGACTGAATGAGAACGGAAGGTATTTATTGCAGCTCTGATGTAGCAACGGACTCCGCATCATGAATACCTTTTTCCAGCACAGAGAGGTTCACAAGTATACATGGTGTCGACCTAGTATGGATCAAAAATCTTTGATAGATTTTTGCATAGTTTCGTCAGATTTGTTTTCTGATGTGCTGGACGTTCGAGTGAAGCGCGGTGCTGAATTGTCTACTGATCACCATCTGGTAGTATGTTCCTTACGACTTTCGAAACCTTGGCCGAACAAGAGATCCAACTGGTCGTCTGTGACCTACCGGATCAAATGGGAGGCTTTGGAGGACAAAGAAGTAAAAAAACAATTTGCATGCAGTATATCATCTAAGTTCAGACAACTTCCTGATGTATCCGAGGACATCGAGAGGGAATGGCTGCTGTTCAGATCAGCAATCATTTCATCAGCTGCTGAAAGTTGTGGGCAAAAACGGCTTAGAGTGGCGGGCGATAGTGAGAAAAGAACACCTTGGTGGAACCAAGAGGTTAAAGAAGCTATTCGAGCAAAGAAAAATGCGTTCAAGGCCTGGCTACAGGACAGATCGTCATCTGATTTGCAATCCCGATACACTGAGGCGCGAAAAGCGGCAACTTTGGCAGTAAAGAAATCCAAGGAGAAGTCATGGGAAAAGTTTGGTCGTCGGTTGGATTCCAACTATTTTTCGGCAGACAAAGTATTTTGGCAGACCATCCGTCGTTTACGTGGCAAAATATCGAGTGTCACGTACTCCATCAAGGATTCTGACGGTAACATTCTAACGGATGAGAATGAAATCCTTTCACGATGGAGAGAATACTTTGAAGATCTTTTGAATCCTGTAAAGGCATCAACTCGTGACACACACGAAGTCACACATCTAGAGGGGGACAAAGTTTTCTCTGCAGCAGAAGTGGCAACTGCAATTAAAGAGATAAAATGTGGAAAAACTGCTGGTGAAGATGAAATCAGACCCGAGATGTTGAAAGCGCTGACTGGAGAAGGAATTTTCTGGTTAACGCGAGTGTGTGAAGTTGCGTGGAAGTTTAACAAAACTCCCAGAGATTGGCAAACAGGTGTGATTATTCCGATATTCAAGAAAGGAGATCGCAAGCAATGTACAAACTACAGAGGGATATCACTCCTTAGTTTGCCAGGGAAAGTATATGCCAAATGCCTTGAAAGGAAATGCCGAGAAATAGTCGAATCAAAACTGGAAGATGGTCAGTGCGGTTTTCGTCCGGGTCGCAGCACCACGGATCAAATCTTCACTCTGAAGCAAATCTTCGAGAAATCTTGGGAGTATGGCAAAGATATCTTTGCATGCTTTGTCGATCTTGAAAAAGCATATGACCGAGTTCCTCGGGATAAACTTTGGAAGGTTTTGCAGGAGTATGACGTTAATGATCAATTGTTACGCGCTATTAAGTCATTCTACTGCAGACCGAGGTTTGTGTTCGGGTAAATGGCAAGCAATCAAAGCCGTTCCATGTGGGCGTTGGACTCCGGCAAGGGTGCGTTTTATCACCTCTCCTTTTCATTGTTTACATGAATTGGATCAACAAATGCAGCCAAGCTGATGAGTGTGCCACGATTGGAAATTGCAAAATTAGTCGTCTGCTATTTGCAGATGATTTAGTTCTGCTTTCTTCCACAGAATCTGGCCTCCAGCGCGCATTAAATAGCTTTGGAGATGCATGCAACACCGCCGGAATGAAAATAAGCACGGCCAAAACTGAGGTACTTCATCTTTCAAGAAACCCTGATCAGTGAGTATTACAAGTGAATGGAGCGACACTGAAGCAAGTAGAGAAGTTCAAGTATCTTGGGGTTGCATTTACGAGTGACGGAAGGCAAAACGAAGAACTCGATACCCGAATAGGCAAGGCTAGTGCAGTAACGCGAGCTTTGCACTACTCGGTTGTCATGAAACGAGAATTGTCGAAAAAGGCAAAGCTCTCAATTTTCAAACCAGTTTTTGTCCCCATTCTCACTTATGGTCATGAATCTTGGGTAATGACCGAAAGACTGCGATCACAAGTGCAAGCGTCCGAAATGAGGTTTTTACGAAGAATCGAAGGAGTTACACTGTTTAACAAGGTGCGTAGCTCTGAGCAGGGCTGTAGGTCTCGAGACCGGTCTCGGTCTTGAGACCGGTCTCGAGACCAATTTTTTGTGGTCTCGGTCTCGGTCTTGGTCTCAGCTGTTTTGTACCGGTCTTGGTCTTGGTCTCGAACCGTTGTGGTCTTGGTCTCGTAGCTCAAAAATTGGTCTCGAGACCGGGTAATTTTTGTAAGTAAAAAAAAAAATCTAATTTTGTAATTTTGGTAGAAAAAATAAAATAGCGAGATTGTGTAAATTTTGTAAGTAAAATGTAGTTTTGTTAGAAGCTAACGAAGCGGTTACATTATCGGTTGGACAAAGAGATTTTGCACTTGGAGATTAAGATTGTCGCGTTTTTACATGAGAAAACACGTCATTCACACATAGCGGTTTTGATGACGAGGAACGAAACTAGAGTCCAAGCAAAACTACAGAGTTCTTGCCCAATTCGAGCCCTGCAGATGTTTTTGCGACTTTTTTAATCCCCATGTAATAGAAGTTTTTGTGTCAAAGGATGTACACAATGCTACTTTTGAGATTATAGAGTGCTGCACAAATAACTGAGAAATTTTTTGGCAGTCGTTTAAGCAGTTGTTGAAAAAAGTTCGTCTTTTCGCTTTTGCAATTTTACGACGCTGCTAAAGAAGCAAAAACCTCAACTCGAAGTAGACAAAGCTATAGGAATTAAACTGTTTTACAAGCATAGTCGCTAAAATTGACGTCGATGCTCTCAAAATTTAAGAACAAATCAAAAAACAAATGAGGCTGAAAATCGGCAAAAAATTAGAAACAGCCAGTCAAAATTCAAAATTTACTGATTCTTATCAAAAAAGAGTGAATACATTGTGTACATATTACTTTATTGTTGATTGCAGTCGCGTAGCCAGGATTTCGCAAGGGGGGAGGAGGGGCTTTTTTGGAAGTTTGGTACAACCAAAAGGGAACTTGACCCAAATTTTTATTAGTCTTAAATTAGATTGAGGTGGTTTTTTTGTCAAAATTAGGTGATCTCCAAAAAAAAAAGAAAAAAAGGTCTTTACCGAAATTCAAAAGATTTTTCCGGCCGAAATAAGAAATTCAAGGTTTTTTCCCGGCCAAATATAGATGATTTCCAAAACAAAAAGGTCTTTACCGAAATTCAAAGGGTTTTTCCGGCCGAAATCAGAAACTCAAGGGTTTTTTTCGGCCGAATGCAGGTGATCTCCAATAAAAAAAAGGTCTTCACCGAAATTTAAAGGGTTTTTCCGGCCGCAATTAGAAATTCAAAGGGTTTTTCTGGCCGAAATTAGGTGATCTCAAAAAAAAAAAAAGGTCTTCACCGACTTTGAGTGAGCTCCAGAACCAAAAAAATCCATTATTCTGGTCCAAACAACGGCAAGTTCTTCACAACTTCGGCTCCCAAATCCCTTTGGGGGGGGGGCTGTTTTCATTTTTGGAGCAAAAATCGGCCTCAAAAGCACTAAAAACGTGCTATTTTGCATATTTTTCAGGCCAATGGGGAAGTTCGAGCTCCCCCCACCCCCCCGCTGGCTACGCTACTGGTCGATTGTCGACAACAGTGATATACTAATCTACAGTATATATTTTGTCTCTTTGTCAACAGCAAACAAACCCACTACTTTAAAATTGGCAAATTTTGTTTGTTCATGATGTATAGGCCAAAGCTAAATGTAAAATGACAAATGACGCAAACAGGAGGGCAAAGTGGGCTGCAGCTCTCCTCTTTTCAGTCATATCACTTACAAAATTTGATTCATGAATGCAAGCATTTAAACGTGTCATGGATTTGACCTGTACAGGTAAAGAAGAGGGGCTAAAGTGGTTGAGCAATTTAATTCTTTCAAACGACTTCCGAATCTTAACAATTAAATTCTTAGCGATTTTAGCAATTAAGTAGTTCTAAAAACGTGCGAAATATGATTCAAATGGTTATTTTTTGCGAAAAATGACAAAAATTGTCTAGCGACAGGGGCAAACCTCTGGATGAGATACGATTAAGTAACAAAAGTTTGCTCAGCGCGACGACAAGACAGTGCTGCGGACTCGAACTTGAACTCGAAAAAACTTGGTATTTTTGCCGAACTCGCTCTCGAAAAAAGAATAATTTTGCTGACCTCAAACTTGAACTCGAATAAAACTGGCCGAGGTCGTAGAACGAAATTTGAAGATTAAAAAATCCTTTGAAATCTTTTTGTTGATCAAGCTTTGAAAATTGAGATTGTGATTTTCCCAACAGTGCATGTTTTTCACTTTTTATGCTTAGGCGACCTAGAAAAACAGCTAGGAGTATAAAAAAAAAAAACGATTAAGGTGGAAAAGCGACGCAACGTTTTATCTTGAGTAAATTAAGTGATAAGAAATTTGTCTCTTATATAGCGAAACCTTTACTATCATTGCGTTAACAGTTATCTACTCCCATGATTCTCAACCTATGGGTCGCCTAAAAATTTTTTAGGGTATTTTTTTTTGTAAACATCTTCAAAGAGTGAAACTTGCAGAAAGCAATACAGTAATAAAATAAACGCATATAGTAGTCAACCCTAGTTGCATTTTTGTAACAAAAAACTCCAGCAGTGAAATTTTGAGTTTCTCAAGATCGCAAATGTGTAAAACGCTTAGAAGTGGTAAACGATATATTTTCAAATTAAATCTTTCATTATGCTCGCTGTAATACGCCGAAGCGTGTTACAAGTTTACTGGGCCTATCTCCGCGTCATTGCGCCCTGGCAACACAGCTCTTTTCGGAGAAATATCGCAGCGGTGGCGAGCCGTTGGCAACACTGTGTCCGATTTGACCGGCCCGAGATTTGAATCTCAGACCTCCCGCTCCAGAGACGAACGCGTTACCGCTCGACCAACTAGCATAGCATTCACGCAGTGAAAAAGCTTTGAGCTCGGGGAGACTAGAAATCAAAGGTCATGTATGTCAGACTACGTAAGGACGTTATTGGTAAGGATATTGAAAGCTAAATAGCAAATATTTATAAACATTTCAGTGAAAACTTCTTTGTACGATTTTTAACACAGTTCTGTCATCATGAAAAGTTTTTTTTTTCTACATAGCTTTTAATTTAAACTATGTATCGGAATATACATGGGCCACAAAATTTTTCACCACTGATTTTTTCAATAAACTTAAGTCGCTTTGAAAAAAGGTTGAGAACCAATGGTCTACTCTACAGTTTGTAAAAAAAGTACGAAACTTGGATAGTATTTGTAGCTCAGTGGAATAAATCTGCGAGTTTAATTTTTGACAAAAAATGAGCAATTATAAGAAATGAGTTTGAGATTGAAAAGATTCACGATATACTAAATAAGTCGCGGCGGTTAATTATTGCAATAAAATTAATTTTGGTTACACAATTTTCAAATTGAAAGCTTCATACAAAATTTTATATTAAATAGGCTAGCACAACGCAAAAGTGTGCGGTCTATTCGTGACAGAAAAGTACGTTGTTTATCGTACTTGATGAATTCAAAAATCTATATTTTACTTTTAACAGAATATTTAACAACATATGATAGTCCTTGAATTATCATTTATTGTTTCATTAATTTTGTAGTGGTAAATATTCATAGCATAGAGCCATTGATATTTTTATCGAACTTAAACTCGAAAAAATTTAAATTTCAAAGTAGACCGAACTTAAACTTGAACTCAAATAAACATCGATCGAGTTTGCAACCCTGCAACAAAATATTTTTCGGGTAAAAATTGTATTGTTTTGTTTAAGCCTTCTCTTCGCATAATCGTAGTTACACGCTTAGAAATTCCCCCCACCTCCTAATTGAAACTCCTGGCTGCGTTTTTGCAGCTATACCTTTAATACGGTACTTCAAATATACAACTAGCTTTTTACAATTTTTTTGTAATTTTATTTCATTAAGTTTGCATTCAGTTTTATTGACCCGTAATTTCTGACAAAAACAAAAGTGACAAGGCTTCGAGCTTTGAATAAGAGGCATTATAAGTTTAGTTTAAGGATCTCTTTTTTTGGTGAAAATCCACATAAAATGATCTGTTTAGCTGTTTTGATGAAGTAATCGTCACTTTGACTGAAGCACTTTGTCATCTGAATCAATTTATATAATCATAAAACCAACTTATGAGCAAATATGAGCTCCAAAAACTTTTTTTCAAAAAATCGAAAAAGCTATTGATGACGTCATTTTTTTTGGTCTCGGTCTTGGTCTCGAACTTTGCCGGTCTCGGTCTCGAAGCCAAAATTGAGATCGAGACCGGTCTTGGTCTCGGTCTTAGTCTCGGAAAAATTTCGTGGTCTCGGTCTCGGTCTTGGACGAGTCGGTCTCGACTACAGCCCTGGCTCTGAGATTCGAAAATCTGTTAACATCGAGCCGTTACTTCTCCGAATTGAAAGGTCTCAGCTTAGATGGTTTGGCCATGTAAGCAGAATGCCTCAGGAGAGACTCTCCAAACAAGCTTTACATGCCAAAGCAAATGGGAGAAGACCAGTCGGACGACCAAGAAATAGATGGACCGATTACATTGAGGATCTTGGATGGAATCGCTTGGGACTTCGCCCAAGCGAAATGATGGAAGACCGTGAAGTGTGGCGGCTCAATCTTGAGCTACTGCCCCCGCAACCCTCACGGAAAAGCGGGCAATGAAGAAAGAAGAAGATGTAGCGATTTTCGTTATGGTCGTACCAACGTGGTCAAATTGTTTTAAATAATACGAAGAACTAATTTTTAGCGCAAGAGGCAACCACTTTGCAACTTCTTATGTTCTTTTTTTACAGGAGCAACTGACCAATATTGAGTTGACAGCGCGCATCTTTCCAGACATTCTAACAATTCTAGCTGTACTTAATTGGAACGACCGACGCTCTCATCGCGTGTTCCTTTGTTTTTACTCGGCCATTTTCCAACTAACGAGTGCGAAATTTCAGACTTTTGCTTATAACTTGAGAATGGTTAGGTCCAGCTGCATGAAATTTGGACAGGAGTTTGAGATTAATGAGTTATACGTTTGTACCATATTTCGAGGCAATAGGTTACGTGACTTTGGATTTAGAGCCCAAAAACCGCCCCGCAAGTTTGGCGTAAAAAGCAGTCTCAGTCAAAAACGGCTTAAGTACGGCAAAAATATTTCAGATGGTTGTATGTCTTAAGATACCCTTTCATCCCAACCAACCCACTTTTGGCCGCGATGAGGTTTATTTCTTTTTCTTTCTCTTTTTTCTTCCTAATTTTTGTACGCTCTTGTCCTAAACCACAAAACATCGAAATCTAATTTTTGTCTAAAGTTGTTGAGCTGCAAACGCAATTTTTCTCCCAAAATTTTTTTGGGCAACTCCACCGGGAACCCCCGAAAAATCAATTTTTCGAACGGCTTAAGCTAGAGCGCTAGTTGTTTTTGCTATCCGTAGACAGTGGTGTAAAAAGTACTCGAAAATTGTACTCAAGTAAAAGTTTCGTTACTGACAAAAAAATTACTTGAAGTAAAGTACAAAGTACTGATCAAAAAAGTACTTGAGTAAAAGTAAAAAAGTAGTCATTTTAAAACTACTCAAGTATAAGTATTTCTGAAAGTATTCACGCAAAATAAACAAACTATTCAATTGACATATGACAACTGGTCGACTACCTTCACATCACTGTCACAAGCGCTTCATTTTCTAACTCCTCATTATCTTAAGAAGTCATGAAATATTAATTGTGCAAGTTTTTTGTTACTGTACTATGTTCAAGGAATCAATTCATAAAATATTTGATCAAATACTCATTCACTGCCATTATTAAATTTTTATGCTAAAAAGTAAAAACACCGCGAAAGTGCCTTATTAGAGTGTCGGCAGCGTGGCCAAGAGGGTAAAGACGTCGTTTTTACGACGACCCTGGTCGCATGAACATGGGTTCAACCCGCACCCTGGTCACGTTGTTGCGTCCGTGGATAAGACGCTTTACGATGAGTATCTCTGCTTAGTGGCTTTGAACAAGCAGCAAATTTATGTGGAAAGAAGTCAAAGGTCAACCGGAAAACTTGGAAATTGTTAACTCCTAAGCGGGTGCGGATTCGACCAAAGGATAGCGCCACCGTCGCTTTCTCGTGAAAGGAGGATAAAGCTGCATCAATCAATCAAGCGTACTGTATCCACAGGGTACGCCAAAAGTCACGCACCAAAGCCAATTCAATAGTCTGCAATAAACTTTTTTTGGATTAAAGAAAAAATTATCGTGAATTTTTTTTTGATTGATTTTATTTCACGACATTTTAAGGGAGATAGAAACTAGTAGAAACATAACTGAAACTGTGAGTGAAGCGCAGTCATTCATTGATTAATACCAGTGTCCTGTCACAGCATTAGTATGTTGGACAGCAGCTTAATTTAATTCCGATTCAAATTACTTGCTGCACGTTAAAAAACATGCCTTGACAAAGTTTATCATGCAATTCCTGAATTCCACCATGTTTGTTTTCAGTTTTACTGATTTATTCACCTTGTTGCCCCGACCAAGAAACTGCAGAGTGATATTACGGTCGTTGAGGCAAGCTGCCACCTCTCTACTATACTAAGGTGTAAGCACTGAGCAGCACATTATCACCTTCAAAGCAGAATGTCAAGCAGGAAGATGTGAATACAGTTTGCAGTAGGCTACCAATTTTTAAGTCTTTGGCTTGACTGTACCAGATTTGAACCCAAATTTTTAGCCTGATATAAAGATGCTCTAACCTGCTATACAATCTTGTCGGCATATTTATCAGTTCAACCCCAGTGTCGCAGTTCCTGCTTTATCCAGTGGCGATGTGGAAAACTAGCATGGAAGTAACCACAAATGAAAGATAATTGGAACCGATGGCTTCTTAAACCAACAGATCTTAGCAGCTCATAGGTTGTACAACCGAGCCGGTTAACCGCAATCAGAGCGCGCTCCCTTTTGACCCGCCACAACTGGTGACCCCGACGTGATTGGATGGTCGGCGCTCGAGACGACGTTAGCAGGCCCCTTCCTTCCACTGCTTTCAGAAAGGGGGAAGTGTGTCGCAGTTCCTGCTTTATCCAGTGGCGATGTGGAAAACTAGCATGGAAGTAACCACAAATGAAAGATAATTGGAACCGATAGCTTTATAAGTCAACAGATCAACGCTCACTCTAGGTTGTACAACCGAGCCGGTTAACCGCAATCGGAGCGCGCTCCCTTTTGACCCGCCACACCAGGCTCTCAAACTGCAAGACACTATTCTCAAGAACAAAGAAACTAAACATTTCTTCAGTTTATTACTCAATGATGAAGTTTTACAGCTACAGTGCTACTCAGCAGAGGTGGAGTCGTTGAGGACGTCCTTGGTCTCGAGGACACATTTTGAAGTCCTTGGCAAGTCCTCAAAAAATGACTGTCCTCGGCTCGAGGACAGCAGTATTTTTTGAATTGTTGAAATTTTGTAGTTCGCCAGAAAAAAAATTTGAAGAGCTTTGTTTTTGGAGATCGCCTAAATTCGGACTGTAAAACCAACTCAATCTGCGTGAAAACCGATCAAAATCTGGGATAAGATCGTTTGATGTAGTTTCCAGCCTCTGAATTAGCCTTCCCCCATAGCAAATTTTTGGCTATGCGCCTGCCAGGATCTCATATCTCCACTTATCAATAAATTTCGGCAATTGCCTAATCCTCCAGTCCTACAAAACAGCAAAACGCGAATGGACCTTTCACCCTAATTACGAACAGCCCGATTGTAAATGCACCCTAACCTACTAACTCTACTCATGACTTCAGGAAAACTGACGATTCGTTTGCATTTTATTGGTGTTAAAATGGTAAGCTTAACCTACAATGTTGCAAGCTAACTATTCGGTAGAGCTTTGGTTCCTAGTCCTGATTAAGAAGTCGATGTTTACCAGTACTTGATTAGAAAAAATGCAATCGTTTTCAAAAGCACATGAACGCAGTCAAGCGTGGAATTTAAAGAAAGGACCAATAGAGAATAGCCTGACTGCGCGTTTACGAATGATTGACTGCAGATGCCCACAGTCAAAGTGCAGTCAACCACTGCGTTTCAAATTTTAAAACTACTTTGTACTTTTACCTAATAATAAGTACTTAAGTAGCGTTACTTCAAGCTAAAAGTACTTAAAAAGTAGTTAAAAAAAAACTACTCAAAAAAGTACTCGTTGCCGAAAAAAACTACTCAAGTAAAAGTATTTCGTTACTTTACACCACTGTCCGTAGATATTTAACTGACAAATACTTTGACATAGTTTGGGGGTGCCACCCCCCCGGGGATCCCCCCAAAATCAATTTTTTGAACGGCTTAACTTAGGGTGCCAGTCTGTTATGATATCAGCGGATGTTTAACAGACAAATATTTTGACATAGTTTGGGGGTGCCATCCCCCTGGGGACCCCCAAAAATCAATTTTTTGAACGGCTCAACTTAGGGTGCCAGTCTGTTACATCAGGAGATATTTAAGTGACAATTATTTTGACTCTACTTTTCTGGAGGTTCCATAATCAGATATTTTTGAATAATTGCTAATTTTACGGTAGACAAAAAGTACTTTTGAGCGTCACAGCATTAGCTATGCGTCAGTCGTTCACTGGGTTTGCTGGCAAACTCCCATCTAGTTTCATACTAGCTTTTTTAATAATTGTTCGTGCAGCATTTTTTCTGAAACAGTAGTTTTACTATTTGGGATTTTTGTGGCGATTTCAAACACAAAAATCGTTCGGCGAACGTGGCTTTGCCCCCAGACCGCCCTGCCAATGATAAGTTGTTCTTTCTTAGTTCATACCAATTTCTTCGCGCTCGCGTATTTCACAAGTTGGTGTTCTCGAGACATTTGCTAACATATTTAGCATAATAGGATATCCCTGGTTGTACTCAGAGGTGGTCACGGTACTTTCTAGAAGTGCCGTTGGTACGGTAGCCTACTTTTTGATAATTAAACTTAATTGCCTCAGAATTCTTGAAGAGCGTTTGTTAAAATAAAATTCGAATTTTTAGAGAAAAAAGCACGACATACCAAGATTACGAGCAAGCATTTACTTTTGAGAAAAATTATCATCTCAAAATGCTCATCACCCCAGCTCTTTTGGGTTTTAATATGTCTTTTCCTACAGTGAATACTTGCTCGACCGCTGCACTTAAGCGAGAAAACCTAACCTTTTCAACTTCATTGATGACGTACGCTAAAACTTCGAGTTGTGTCACACCACATCTGGGGCGAAAGCTTACTTTGGTCCAACACCAAACGTACTATGGTTAACTGAACAAACAGGCTTCATCTCTTGGCGTGAAACAAAACAAAACAAAACAAAAAAAACAACTACAAAATCTGAATATTGTTGTATTGCTGATATCAAGAAGCACGAAAAGATTTTACGCAAGAAATGATTGAAATAATTCCAGGATAAATAAGCTACATAGTTGAGGGGGCTACTATTTGACTACAGTAAAAAAATCTACATGATTCATTGAACTTTTATCGAGCACAAAAAAAACACAACACACATTTAAATAGGCAGAACCAAATCAATAGTTCACAGAAATATCACGTACTACAATCCCACATCATTTGACAATACCTTAATGCTGTCTCCACGTCTAACTGGGTAATTCTTTCAACTCTTAAGGTGAATTTACACAGTATCCGTTTCCTCCGTTTTTGCTGCTCCTTGAAAAAGTATGCGCTTTTTCAAGGAACAAAAACGTAAAAAACGGATACTGTGTAAATCCACCTTTAGTGACAGCGCACATTATTTACGGATATAAAATTTACAGTACTGTTAACTCGCACTCGTCAGCTCATTACACGCCAACACAATCGTTTTTACATGCCAAATTTTCTCAGTTGCTTTCTTTTTTTGTTGTTTTTATTAAAGTACGTTTACACCGAAAGCGAAGCAACCAAAATTTGAGTCATCGATAACTTGCAAAAGGTTGCAAACCTCGCAAGCCGTTGCTTGACGTCACTTAGACAAAATTGTCGATGAATGGTGGGCCTATTTTGGGCAAGTAACGTGAGCGACTACTCGTGAAGGTTGCCAACCTTTGCGTCCTGTATAAACGCACCGCTACGAGCAGGCCATGTTAAGGAAATTTCTTTATGGATCACAAAAACTGCCAGAATGGTATGAAAGATTTCAAGAATGGAATGGAAAACAATCTTCCACATCAATTCCATACAGGAGTTCGCGCATGGTATTTACAGAAAAATACATACGGATAGTGATAAACAATATTCTCACAGAATTGTTTAAAATCAGTGTGCTATTCCATTATTTGTCGACAAACCACGATACTTCAATTGTGAGTATAGCGCAAACATTCCACGTATTGCATGATAATCGATACATTGCAATTTGCAGCCAGACGCGTAGCCAGAAATTTGCAATGGGGGGGCTGTTTGCGGAGCCCCCAGCGCTCGAAAATTTTGCATTTTTTTGCAAAATAACTTCATTTTAGGGCTATTTTGATTAAAAAACAATGATTTTAAAACGTGGCTTAGAAATTGGCAGTGCAAACAAGATTAAACTGGTGGCATAAACGGGCTATTTGAGAGGTGGCTAATGGTACAATGTTAGTTCTCTTGTTTACATGCTGGTAAATAGAGAAAAATAATTGGGGGGAGGGGGGCTAATGAAAAGAGATTTGAAAGAAATGATTGGTAATTAACTGATACTGAATAGACCCCCCATTCCTTAGTTTATTTGCTAATGACACCTATGTTTAGCATTTTTACACTTGCGATCAAATTTGATTGCTTATTTTTTACCATTTTTCAAAGTTTTCATTTATTTGTTGCTTTATTTTTGACAAATTAGCCCCCCCCTGAACATACCTTTCAAATCACTATTTAGTTCACTCCAGTGCATAAATACAGCCCCCCCCCCCTGGCTACGCTACTGTTTGCAGCATTGATGCTGTAGCGCTGACAAATTTGACTTGTTTCTTTTTCATTTCGAGTTTGACAATTTGAAAAGTGATAAAGTTTTTTTCTTCAATCATCACCAAAATTCGTATTTGCTATTTCAACTCCCGGTTGAGCTAGTTCTTTTATTTTAACGATTACATTTTACACGGGAGTGGGGGGGAGGAAGGGGCATGAACGAGAAATCGTGACAAATCCCTTTAGAAACAAGATTTTTTCTACAAACCAACTTGAGTTTCAGTCAAATTTATCCAAAAATAACTCCTGAAAAACTGAGGTTGCTAAGTTTCCCAATTTTGAAGTTTGCCGAAACCATTTTCCAAAATTTTAGCATTTTTTGGCCGATATTTATCTTGAAGGAGACGTTTTTATGACGTAACTACTTTGACATTTTATGATTCAGTATCAAAAGCAAGGTGACAAACATAGAACGTCATTAAAATAGGCTAGCGAAAACAAAAAAACAAGCTTACAAACATTTGAACCGCAATGACGTCAATGAAAAATCACGTCATTTATCTAAAAAATCTATAAAACGCCATTAGAATGACGTCATTAACTCAAAACCAGTATAAAAAAATTTTGTTGAACACCAACCCGCATGCCAAATTTGGTGTTCTTATGAACTTTTGGTGTAGGAGTTAGATAGAAGGCATTTTTGCTCCCTCCCCACCAGGTAAAAGGCATTGATGGGCAGTTAATGCAATACGTTAGCTTCGTTAACCACTAGTCCGTTAGCAAACTTCACACCTTCGTTAAGATTATTTCGTTATTTTCAGCTTTAATTAACAGAAGTTAATGAAGTCCGCTAATTTGTAAACATTTTGAGTGTAATTTACATTTCTTTTTATTCACTCACTTCTAGAACACTGTTGAGCTGATTGTAAAAATTTATTGCAGTGGTGGTCTTTTTGTGTTTTCGAAGTTACATTTAATCTAATTTCAAGATAAAAACTAGGTTTAAATGCACCAACAAAGTTGCGAACAGCGATAATTAATTGACCTATAACGCTGCAGCGTATTATTTGTCGCATAAAAGCAATACATGTACCAGTTAAAAAGGCTATAGCCTGTCTTGCATTAAGATATTCATTAGTCCACTTTCCTTGCTAACGCTGCAATGCTAGTCACTTTCATCTTACGACCAATTGCACAGAATTCATGGGAGCATCACGGGCCTACCGCTGTATCGCAGTTCAACTAGTCGGAGATCCAACCCACTTTATACTTGCGTGATTAAAAGTATTTTTCTATTTCTTATCGCGCCTGCTCATTCGATTGAGCGCTTGCTCCGTTTATCCTGCAGCTCCTTTCTTCGCTTTTTCTTCTGTAAAAGTCGTACTAATACGCAACCAGTGTTAAGTGGTTTGTACCGGTACGATGAATGAATCGTGCGAGAAAATGTTAACGAAACTTAACGTACGCAAGTTGACGAACCATTCTCGTTAAGTTAACGAGCATTTTATCGGAAGTTAATTTAGTCCGTCAGCATAAACAAACTTTTTAACGAATTGACAAGTCAATGAAAAGGTTAAACGGATTAACGAATATGTACCCACCTGTCATAACAGGCGTTGGTCAGACAGCCCGTGTAAAATAGGGTTGAAGATTAGCATTTTTGTTATAGTTAGTATTTTTATGGTAGCTCATTGTGATAGTGCTTCAAATATGGAATGAGATGAACCGTGCTATACGAAACAAAAGCACTCAAAACTACAATATTATGATTATCGGTTTGCTATTACAGTATAATTTATCAAGTGGTGCGCGCGCGTAAAGAATAATGCTTTAGGAAACCAATATATATTCAAAAAGAATGGAAAGTTTTTCAATTGTTTGTCTTGATTATGCGTATAAGGTAGGCGGTTAGTAAATCTAACCGCTCAATTAAATCCTTGAAGGGTTTCTTGGACCAACAAAAGCAAATTCCGCTGAAATAAGTTGCGTAGTTATCGTTTCTTTCGTCTTCAGATATGTTTACACCGCGTAAAATTTGCATCTTTGCAATGTTATGCGCACCTTCGAGAGTGGTTACTTACCTCCGCGAGCGACCACTCGCAAAAATACGCTTAACAATGCGAAGGTGCAAATTATGCGTTGCATTACTTCTAATCTAGACGGACCTGGGTATGGAAGTACGGAATGAAATATGAAAGAAAATTGTAGTATGCAATATGGAAAAATCGTCTTCCATTCCATGCCTTGTTTACCAGTAATACTCAGGAAAAACGGGTAAAAAAGTCCATTTACATTGTACGGCATCTGCTGAAAGACCGTTTTTTTTTTCAATGCTAATCGATTAAAATTTCTGTTACATCAAAAAGAGCGAGTTGTAAAACATAGAAAAAATGGCTGCTATTTGAGATGTAACTTTGCCATATCTAAACGTAGGCAGATAGAGTGGCCATATAAACCGTGGATGGGATGTTGTCGCTAAAACAGCAAGCTTTGCAATGGCACAACCAGGGGAGGGGCTAAGAGGGCTTCAGCCCTCTCCCCAGCCAAGTCAATTAAAAAATTCACCAACAAAACGCAAAATTATAAACGTGTTTTGGAGTTGATTTGTAAGTAAAAGGAGAGATGAAGGGACTGGGCAATTTAATTTTTCAACTGGCTTCCAAACCTAAACAAATTAGGTCTTCCAAATGGCTTCAAAAATGTGCGAAACAGCATTAAAATAACAATTTTTTCCCGAAAAATCACAAAAGTTGGCAAGCGGCTGGGAGTGTTACCCGCAGACCCCTGTCTACGATGCACCGGAGTTGAATCAGTTTGCCCAGCACGACGCCCAATCGCGGCATTTCTTAAACGAAAAAATTTGAAGTCTCCCCTTAACAAAATTCTGATTACGCGCTTGAAGCTTTCAATAGGGGTAACTGACATTCACGTGACATTTTTTCGTTGAGAGATTTTTCAGCGATAATTCTTCAGGACTTTCGCGCAGCAACAGCATTTGACAAAACTATAAACAGAAGAGTTGCAAACACAAAATGAAACAATTCAAGAACAATGAAACTCCAACAAGGAACACATATTTGTGGCGGCTTTGAGAGACAGCACGTTTCCATGCCAGAGCTCTGTCACTGTAAGCATGTTGGCTTGACTTCCCATATTTACAGTGAAGGCGAGAAACAATATTAGACAGAATTTGAAATAAAATTCATAAGCAAACACAAGGCGCTTAAACTACACATTGACTTCATAATATGCATATGAAGCTAGAAACTAGGTTAGTAAGGTTAATAGGAATGATCAAAGCGAAATATAATAAAAGAACACGATTTTATGAGTTTTGCGCAATAAAACTTAATTCTCACTCAAATTGCAAAGCATCAACGTCATAAAAGTGAAAATCAAAGCAAAAAGAACATTCAAACAAAACTAATATTTCTTTTCAATTTACCACTGCCTCCTACTCATTCGGTGGCGACATGTTGTGCGCGAATGAGCGCGACCACTTGACGGCCGTGGTCCATCTGCTTCATACGGTCGACCATTCGGTTGAAGTTGCGCTCCATCTCACGCTGGTAGTCCTTCTGGTCGGAACTGATCAACGACTTGTTTTTTTTCAAAGCCAGTCCGCATCTGTTAGTATGACGTATCAATTTAATTCCGGCAAAGTTTACACAAAAATAGAATGTTCAAACTCACTAACTAGCAAATGATATCTTGATTAAAAAAAATTGTAGAAGATAGTCCATGCAGACGCGTAGCCAGAAATTCGCAATGGAGGGGGGGGGCTATTTTGGGGGTCTGGGGGCAGAGTCCCCAGCCGCCGGAAGGTGGGAGCAAAGTTCCCAGCGCTCGAAAATTTTGCATTTTTTTGAAAGAATATTTTAATTTTTGGGCTATTTTGATAAAAAATAATGCTTTTAAAACGTGGCATAGAAATTGACAGTGCAACATCATTCAACTGGTTGCATTAATGGGCTACGTGGGAGGTGGCTAATGATGACATTGTTGTTCTCGTGTTGTTGCGAAACCGTAACATGTTGAAGCAGAAGATAACGGTAACCCCGTGGGGAGCCCGACGGGTCTTCACTCCAATTCTCTAATTACCTGATCCAAAGAAGATCACAACCACAATCCGTTGATAAAAGAAATGTATTTAAGTATGGTGTGAAAAAATAAAAGCAAGCAACTTAAAAATGGAGCAAATTTTCACTAAGATTGTCCCAACCGACGTCTAAAAATTAAATCCATTAAAACGTTCAGGAAATAAAGTAGTGCGCACTGTTCCAGCCAAGATAAAGAATGAATGAGCTAGGTCCACGTGAAACGTGTAAACACTGAAAAAAAGATTTTCACGTGATCTTAATTACGGAAATGCTACAGCAAGAAATGAATAATACAAATAAGGACCTAAGGCTAACACGTGAAGAAGCCCGTCAGACACGTCATTAGATTACACACGAGGCACTTTGATTTTGTAATTCTGGAACACAAGCGGCCCCTTTGAACGAAAATAAAGGTAAGTTCAAACATAAAGGATTTATTTTACGTGAAAGTAATCGCAAAAAAAGTGACAAATATATTTTGTAAGTGTAAGTGCACATAACAAAGCTTCCAATATTCGTTGATGGACTAAGAACCAGAGGTAAGTAAGATCCTATATTCACATGTTTATAAGAATGATAATTCGGTACTATAACGTCATTATAAATGATATAAAAGCAAGTTTTATTACATCGGTAAGAAATTCAGATTTCACAACGATAATATATTACGAAAAAACATACAAAATTTTACACCGGGGCAATTTTTGAGATGTTTCTCAGTATGATTCAACCTTTGCGGGTCCACCTGCCGAGGCCCTAACCAGCACTGCAACGGTGGCACGGCGAACAAGCACTTTACAGTTGCGGATTTGCGGATGCACAGCATGGATGCGCCCGAGACGGTAAGTACCTCTGTGAGCAATATCCACCGAGTCACCGACTAGAACCAACTGTCCAGGGTAAAGATTCCCCTTACAGGTCCGCCATTTTTTACGGCCCTGCAGGTTGGTCAAGTACTCCTTTCCCAAGCTCAGTCACACTTTATGGGCTACTGTGGCATTATACGTGTAATCGTTACGTAAATCTCCCTTGTCATGGAAGGTAGCCACTACCCAGGGAGGTATTTGGAGCTAGATGCTGCCCCAAGAAAACAAGAAAAAGTTATAGGTTTCAGATCATTAGGTTGATCACTAGGAGTCGTAAGAGGGCGATCATTTACAATCCGCAAAGCATCTGAAGCAAAGGTTTGTAGCTCGATCAACGTAGACTTGCGACGAGCGCATCCCATCACTTGTAGAAGAGCATTTTTAAACAGTTTTACCATGCTTTCCCAGACTCCTCCTTGGCTAGGGGCATAAGGCGGAATCTTAACCCAATTCATCCCATTTTGTCGTACCGAGTTGGCGTACACGGAAGAGTCAAGAAGCCCAGGGAGAACGTTCGCGGCTGCACAAAACGTGCTAGCATTATCAGAAAAAATCCTATCGACTTTCCTACGCAAGTTTGTAAAGCGCGAAAACGCCAAAAGAAAGTTATTTAAGTCCAATCCAGTCAGAATTTCAACATGAAGACAACGAGTACTTAAGCAAGTAAACAACAACCCCATACTTTGCATTCACTACGATTTTGCCGGGACAGAATCGGACCTAGAAAATCTGTACCACAGATTTGAAAGGGTTTTGTTTGTAATAGTAACCCTGAACGAGGGAAAGACTGCCATTAATTGTCAAATTGGTTGAGCCTTACGAGAGCACACTCACCACATTCTGCGATGTAATGTTTTACGCTCCCAATGCCAAAAATAATCCAAAAGCGTTAGCGAGAAAGCATCAAAGTATATGCTGAGCCAGCGTGTCCAGCTCGTGAATGTTCATTAAGAATAATTAAACGAGTAAGAGCATGTCTGCTCGGCAGAATAAAGGGGTGTTTAGTATCAATCGACAGTTCAGCGTTCTCTACACGTCCTTCTACATGTAACATCATATCGGTGTCCTCGCAAGGACAAAGGTTACGCAAAGTTTTTAACTCGTTAATTTTACACATTTGATCTACACCATTAACGTTCGAGTATAACTTTTTGAGCATTTGATCAAAATTATCAGGGGAATCCTCACGCAAGAGCCTTTTGGCGGCCCCAAAGCTTAGAAATTGCACGTATCTAACAGCGTTCCATTAAGGCACGATCAAGATACGAAGCATTCAGTATCGGTTTTTTAAATTCGGTGCGTTTTTTAAACTTAGCAACAAAGTATTCTTTAAACGCAACCAGATATGCGACGCGCTTTTTTAAGGTGTAACGATTAGGAGCGGTTCTAATAAGATTTTCGGGCGAATCTTGCGCGCAATCATCAGCAGTTTGTCTGGGTCCCGAAACTGAACGCACAGCCAGAGCAGAGTCACAAGGTTTAGGTTTCTCCTCACAAAGCGTCAGAAATTTAGGCCCCAACAACCACATGTTTAACGCATCGGAATTTTAGTTCTTATTTCGTGTGCCAACATCGGCGGGGTTTTACAAAGTCCCGATAAAGTTCCATGAGTCAGGTGAAGAAACAAGATGTATTTTAACAAACTTTGAAAGATGCAAGTCGGGATTTATGATTCACTTGTGAACGACTTGGGAGTCTGTACAAAATTTTACTTCACAAGATAGATCTTTAAATGCCGCTAGAGCATGCAACATCAGCTCACTACACATTTTAGCAGCCTCTAGTTCCTTTCGCGAGATTATCCAATCACTTTGATGGCATTAAACCACACGGGATTTACCAAAAACAAAACTTACTGCAACCTTACCGTTTACTACGCAGCGCAAACACACTACGCAAGAGAGCGCATTGTTCGACGCATCTAAAAATCCATGAAGTTGATATTTTACGTTATCCTCAGCACTGGGAATTTTCTCTTTCAGGAAAACAATAACAATCAAGGGATACACTAGAGAGCGCACTAAACTCCGTAATCCACAAACTCCAACTATGTAAAACGTCATCTGGGAGTTTGTTATCCCAGTCAAATTTAACTCTTGCAGCCCTTTGCAAAATTAATCTTCCTCCTAGGATACAAGGCGCGATCATGCCTAGAGGGTCAAAATAGCTTGCCAGTTGGCTCGCCATTTGACGTCTAGTGGTCACGTCAACTGAGTTCCTTCAACTTATCGTTTTCTACATTCCAAACAACACCCAATGCTTTCTAGTCCGGTATCGGCTGCGAATCAATAGCAATTTCAGAAATATTTGTAGCTAGATCACTTTTGGAATTTCAGAGAGGATAGACTTAGCACTAGAATTAGCTACCCATTTTCTAAGTTTAAAACCTTGACTTTTAAAAAGTTCAATCGATTCACGTGACATGGTTTCAAGCTCAGACAAAGAATCACTAGAAAACAAAACATCGTCCATGCAACGACTTTTTTCAAGGCCAGTTAACGCTTTTTCACTAACATTAGTGGGATTTTCCGAAAGCAAGTGTTGAATAGAAAGAATGGCAATGTACGGGCTCGAGTTAATTCCCCAAACATGTCTCACAAAACGATACACTTGCAGGTCTCCACCATCTAAACTGTTATCTTTGAACCAAATTAGCCTAAACAAGCCCCTTTGCTCTTCTGGCATTGCGATTTGAAAAAAGCATTTACTCAGGTCTGCCACGCAAGCAAACTTGCCTAAGCGAAAACGTGCCAAAGCCTTTATTTAGTTATTCAGCAGATTAGGTCCGGTCAGCACAGCTTGATTTAAACATGTGCCTCCGACTTTAGCAGCGCCATCAAAAACAACATCAACACGTGGTTTGTCTTGCTTAGTAACAAAAAAGGTGAGATACCAGGTGGGTTGACCAGTACTCAACTCATTAACACTCACTATCCATTCCTCATCAAATAATTCTTAGAAAGTTTTAATAAGAGTGTCCTTTAGTGCAGGGTTCTTAAGAGCGCTCACACGTAAAGCGTTGGTACGTTTTAAGGCGTAATCATAATTATTCGGCAAATCATCAATGATGTCTTGTTTTAAAGGAACCGGTATTTCATAGCGCTCATTTACTACTTTAATATGCGGTTCAACACGACTGCGAGCCTTTCATCTTTTTTCGAAGGTTGAATTACTTTATTTTGAAATTCAAGTTCACGTAAGGTCTCTTTTAAACCTGCGATCTCTTGTTTAAGTTCCTGAAACTTGTGGATATCGCATTCGCATGGCCCAACTTCCACCCTTCTACTGTGAAGCTAGTCTAGGCGCACGTTCATGCGGCCTCCACTCGCCACAGGACCAAGACGAGTCAACACATAGTTAGGCTCATCTGCATCAAGACCTTCTCTTTCCTCTAAGACCATAAGAAGCGACTTATCGGATTGTCGATTAAAATGTCTACGTTTTTACGATTAGGCAGTGTCGGGATTTTAACTCCATTGAAGTATTTAAGATTTGAAGTATCTACCCGATGCGACAAGGTATTTTCATCATCGGCGAATTTTAGCACAACTAAATCATTTCTAATCGTGAACTTATCACCGGAATTAAGTGATAGCAAATTAAAATTAGTGCATCCGTTACAACGCATAGCATCCTCAGCAAGAGTACGAACAATATTTAAATTGTCAGTTTGTTCCAAGCCAAGTTCAGCGCGTAAAGATTACGAAATTAACCTGGCTTGTGACGCAGTATCAAGTTGGGCACATGCCAGGGTTGACCTTTCGTTATTTGGGTTTATGACCCTCACAGCAATAGTACGTAAAAGAACTACGCGATTTTCTCCAGAACTAATTTTACAAAGCACGCGAGAATTAGATCCAGCAGGAATTTGGGTCTCAGGTAATACTGACACAGGAAGTGCTTTATCAGCGGCCCCAAGGTTCACTGTGGTCGAGCGATAGCAATCATGTAATGCAGTAGCATGTTTGATGCGACAATCCAATTTACATTTACTAGGACATGCGCATATGTTAGCAGTATGTCCTAACGATAAACAATTTAAGCATCTACCAAAATCAAGAACAGTTTGTCGTTTCATGTGGTTAGTTGTCTCTTTAAACTTTACGCAATCAGCAAGATAATGTCTTTTACCATTTTCTGCGCATACGAAACATTCCGGTAGTAGTTTAGTTATCCATTAATCATCAGGCGTACGAGAACTAATTGAATCTTCAGAGCGGGGTTTGCCATAAGAATCGTGATTATTACTGGGTTCACGCGACGCAACAGCAGTAAGACGGACTCAAACAGAGTTTAAGCGATCATTGCTCTTAGTGTAGTCGCGAGTTTTTATTTTGTCATCAGACGGAAATAAAGCTTGAGCGCTATCTGACGTCATAATCTCGAGCTAGTGGACAACAAACTGTTGCAAAGCTTCAAACTCTTTAAATCCTGGTTCTATCATGTTTAGGAAACGCCTATCAAGGTAATCCAAAAACAGTCGCTTTCAATTGCCTGGCAGGCGGTTTGCTGTGTCGAGCAATAATTTTCAGGAAAGCTTTTTTGCTAGATCTTGTGCATATGCAAATACCTCGAGCGTTATTTAAGTCTTCGTTAAACGATTTTAGCGAAGTAATGCTGCGCGTGATTTTTGAGCTTTTGCGTATCTCCAAAACCTTAGGTTCTGACAGGAAACCATCGGAGACCCCATATATCTGGCGCAACCTATCCAAGGCTCTGTCAATACGCTGCTCAGTCGTCATACTTTTAAAGGGTGCAAAAAACAAATTGATCATCTCATGGGGTTGACCAACACAAGAGGCACGCAACACCTCGAGCCGTCGATCTTGGTGAGGCGATTCCTCCATTAGCCTGCGACTCAGGTTTTCGTAGAACACAAACGCAATGTTGGTTGCATTATAAGCAATTTGCGAGGCCAGGTTAATGTACTCATTTCTTCCCTGTCATTCTAAATATTCATGCACGGCTGACATATTATTTTTAACTGGCGATGAAGATAATTTAGAATGCTGTTTAGGAGTCAAAACAGTTTTAGGAAGAGTTTCGATTTTAGAGCGCAGTGTCGAATTAGCTCTAACTTCATAGGCATTGAAATCAAGGCTCTGATTTATGTCGAGCTTGGCTTTACTAGCTTGCGCACCTTTGTCAGACCTTCGGCGTGATTGAACACTGACCGATTTTCCTCGAGAGGAAGCAGACAAGCACCACTCAGAACGGTTTAATAGCTTTTGCTCGGCTTTTATCTTCGCATTCCTTCTTAACTCGAGCACGAACGCGATCAAACTCATATTCGACATCAATTTCTGCTTGCCTCTTTTCTAATTCAAGTTTGCGCATAAGCTTGCTTAGCAAAGCACTTTTATTACTTTTAGTACTATCCTGGGAAAATTTAGTTTGGTTCGAAGAATTTTTGTTGCTGATTTCATCCCTGAACAAGCGCCATTCACAAGATTCATAAGCATTTGCACACATTTTGTGCATCTCACCCATGCGGTCGGTGAGCTCTTTTACGAGATCCGAATCTTAATTTTTTCAAGGTCATTTTGATAGCAGCTATATTCGCCTTTTATGGAATTGAGCGTTTGTCTGTAAGTAGCAAAAGAATCTCTAAATCAGGTTTAAATTAGACTTTTACAAAGAGTTAAGTTGAACTACAGACACTGACACTGTCAAGCCAATAGATTTGACCTACTGTCAGTGTCAATAAGATAGTGAAATCAAAAGTATTTATATTCTGCAATTGCTTTTCAGAATTGTAAATTGATACTCTATTAGCAAGTTTTTATTGTAGTGAACAAATAGTGTTAGTTCTTTTAGAATTGGAATTTAACAAATTTATCAATGATATAGTACTTTTGGTTTAGACTCAAAGAGATTTATTGATGAACTTATAAAACAATGTTGATCTTTAATGCCCAAAGATTTCAAGGATGATAACCAATCTAACAGTGGCATTGTCAGATTTTCAAGATTAGCTATGTGTATTCCTAGATTGGCAATCTAACTGCTATTTTAGCTTTTATTTAAAAAAAAAAGGTTACGTGTTTTCATAATGAAGATAAAAAAACAGACTTGGAAGTTTTATCTAAATCATTTGCTTTTACTTAAAATAATCATTTTAAATTAATAGTGGGCCAAAAATAATTTGTCACTTTCAAAGTTTTTTCTAATGTGATGACGTGACAAGACAGTATACACATCACTGCAACTTAAATACACAATTTCAAGTTTCTTGTCACATATGAGTAGCATTGCTTGTTTTTCTTATGTGCAACTACGATTTTAAAGAGTCAGATTTTTCAAACCATAAGGTGCACCAATAATACTTAAAGTTTTTAAGAAATTCAACTTGTGCTTTTTACTCTGATGCATTTAATCTATACTTCTGGTTATGCTTTCTTATGGCCTGTTGATCAAGCCGAAATGCATTCGTTTCTGGAGTGGGAGGTCTGAGATTTAAATCGGCCAGGTCAAATCCAACACAGCGTTGCAAGTGGCTTTTTATTGCTGTGACATTTCTTTGAAGGCAGCTATGTTGCTCGGGTGCAATGATGCTGTGATGGGCCCTGTCAACTCTTCATGCGCTTTGAAATATTTCAGCATGTACAATAAAAGATTTGATTTGATTCCCTTTATGATTTCATTCAGAGTTAAACCATTTAGATTTTTTAAATTTTTTTAGCGTAATAAATTTAATGTAATGTAGTGCACCTTATAGTTTGGTGCACTTTGTGCCTAACAACAAAAGTAATAAAAGACATTTCCTTGGTGCGCCTTATACATGAAAATAATAATTATAGAAGCCATTTATCGATACTACGACAGTATGCCTAATAACAGTTATATGTTCCAGTTTGCTGCGCCTTATGATATAAAAAACACTGTAATAATATCTTTGCTAAAATTAATTTTGATAGAATAAATTATTATTTTTTTAGTGTTAAAAAAAAGTTTTTTTTTTGCTATAGTTTATGCTTATTTGATAGCTTTGTTCTGTAATGTAGTACCGGTACTTTCCTGCGAGTTTAATGTGACCAGTTTGATGCAAGAACAATTGACGCAGCAGCAATATGGTTAAGGTTTTGCGTCAAGCATCTTTCGGGTCTGGTTCAGACAAAGATTAAAATTGGCCAAGTTAATTGTCTTGTGTCAACTGGTTGCCTCTAAACATTAAGGACTCTTCTCTGAGTGCAAGTGTTTTATGCAGTGATGGGCATTAACTCATTCATTCGTTAATAACGAAGTCAAGTTTTTCATTAGCGAGTTAAAAAGTAAAAAGCTTTTGTGAGGTAATCTATTAACTTTTGGTAAACTACTCTGATGTTTACGTTAATCCGTTAAATTTCTAGGCTACTTGATGTGTTTTACTACCTTAATATATTAGAAATAAAAAAAATAAAATAAAGGCTTCCAGTGCGTCTATGTTTATTAGAACAGTAAATACCATAGTAACAGAAATCAGAATAAGTAATTTTTATTTGGAATGGAAATGGAATCATTTTGTTGGGCTTCAACTGCAGATTAATATTGAATTTTTTTTTTTAATTTACGAATTAATTTCTAACTTTAACTTGCATTATTTTTGCTTTTCAGTTAACTACTTAAATTTAATTGAGTTAAAAAAATGCTGGAAAATTCTTAGCGAATTAACTCTTTACAAAGTCAATGTTTCTCATTAACTAGCCCAAAACTGGTTTTATGCATAATCGGTATGTTTTTTGATATGTCCACTGCTACTTGTGGTTTTGGACACTTTGCAGAATTTTGAACTTTTTCTGGTAGGAGCAATCATTATTTGTTGTACTAATTATTATACTGATAATTATTATTTGTTGTTGAACTACAGGTCCTGCAATGTGTAGAAGATAATTGGAAGATTATTGGAACTGCAACAGTAAAAAGCAGAAGTAAAGCCATCAAATTCCATTAATGTTTGTTGTGTATCTCTTCAACATGCTTCATGGTCACCACACCCTACTGAAAATTGATCATGGTTTGGGTTAAGTGCTGTTGACCAAACATATGACATTTTCTCCTTTAGTGAATAGAGTGAAAAGCAGAAGTAAAGCCTTTGAGTTCCATTAATGTTTGTTCTGTATTTCTTCAACATGCCACATGGTCAACACACTGTAATGAAAATTGCTCATGGTTTGAGTTAAGTGCTGTTGGCTGAACTTCAGATATTTTCTTCTTTTCCCACCATGAAATCAACCAAGACGTTGGTAATTATTAATGCTTCATAGAGTTGCTGCTTGACTCTTCCAGAAGCCAGGCATTGCTCATTTCCAAGTTTTATAATCAAAATGTTGATGTATAATAAAATACCTGCTTTCTGAGACAGATTGGACATTGGCATCATTTTTAATCGTTTGGTTATTTTTTATTTTCATGTCGATTTCAACGTTTAAGGCACATTTATTAAATTTGAAAGCAAATTTGTCTAGCATCGCTTTTAAAACACCAATGAGTTATAACTATTAGCATAACATTTGAACTTTTCACCAAATAAATTTTGTATTCAATTTAAAATTGCTTTGCTTACTCATAAATCGTTTTGCTCCTACGTATTTGAAAAGCTGAATCAGCTTTTCAATTTCTGATTTGGCTAGCGCTAGATATAGCTTGCTTGTCAATGCTGATAATAATTGGGTTTAAAATGTAACTAGATTTAGCTTTGCTAGTAGATCTACTAGTACTACAACCATGTGTTCATGTGGATCACTCAACGTATGGAATTGGTTGCCACTATCTCTCATTAAACATGAAATTGAAAGTTTGTTTCTTTTTACGAAATGTATGAGAGCATAAACTTAAAATTTTAATTTAGTCTTTGAGGATGTTGCCACTGTTTGATTCCTTAACTTGAAGCTTGTTATTGTAGTCTGTATACGTCTATGTTGTGTGTCACTGAGTATTGAGTTTGTTTTTGTAAAGCTGTCTTGTTTCGCATGTTGCTATGACCCCCTAGTCAGATTCATCGACAATTGTAATACCTTGGTGTGTTGCAACCTATTTTTGCCATTTTTATTGTTAACTAAACTCTTATGATGAACTTTCCAACAAGTTTTGATTTAACCTATGAGACAACTTTTGCTTTAAGCTAAACTCTTGTGATGAACTTTCCTACAAGTTTTGATTAAACCTCTGAGGTAGCTTTTGCTTCACACTTATTTATACATCAATAGTAATATGTGCTTGTCTAACGTGCGCTGATATCTACATGAAGCAACAAGTGGATGAAAGATCCCTCACTCCCTCCGAACCATTACAATCGTAACAGATGCCCGATATGTTACTTTTTGAAATATTAACTGCTTTGCGCTTAGAATTTTGTACTTTTGCTTGCAACAAATTTAGTTTACTGAGTTTTTGAAAATATTGAATACAGTTGTATTACAGAAGTTGCAATATCTGTCTTATTGGGAGAATTCAAAAGTTCCTCCTCAAGAGTACAGTAAACTTATTGAATGTTTTAGTCGCACAATCAATTTTATGCAATTTCAGTGGTAATAATATTACAGCAGTTTAGAATTGAAATTTTTTAGCTACCATAGTTTGCCCTATTTTCATTTTATGCTTTATGAAAGTGCAAGTAGCTGGATATCTGTGACATTTCTCTCAATCTTTGGTTAAAGCTAGGGTAAGCAGTTTTTCAAATATCAAATTCTTGTGCGTTACCGTGATACAAAACTACCACAGTGGTAGAAAAAAAAGCGTTCAGTAGAAGCTTTTGTGTGAAAAAAAAAGATGAATACTGCAATAAGCATGTCAACAAAAGCTTTAGTGATGAAATCAGGAGTTCTAATGCAATCGAATCTGATTGATTACAAGGAGTTAACGCAAACCGCTTGGGGGAGGAGTCAACATAATAATGATAAAATGCGTGTTGTTTTTGCAGAAGGGATCAACTGCGAAAAAGATTGTAGTTTAATATGATATTGCATCATTTATTACGCATTACACGCGGGTCAAACAATTCGAGAGGATTACCTATACCTGCATGCCAGTCATCATGCACAGTCTATTATGTTTCTATGGGTAAACTGGATGAAGTTTAAATAAAAGTTGATATGGAAGAGAGGTGAAAGAGGCTCAAAATTTGGCTTAAACAAACAGAGTGGAGTCGAGAACACAAGGCTCGAGGCCAAGGACACCAGGGTTCTAAAAAAAAAAAATTTGTCAAAGATTTTTTTCAGGCGATCTAAAAAAAAAGGACTTTAAAATTTTTTTTCAGGTGATCTCCAAAAAACAAGGTCTACTAAAATTTTTTCAGGCAATCTACAAAATTTTAACGATTTAAAAAATAGTGCTGTCCTCAAGCCGAGGACAGGGCAATTTTCGAGGATGTCAGGCTTCGAGGCCAAGGACTTCACAATGTGTCCTCGAGGACTCCACCTCTGTAAACAGAATGTGGCAGTAGAACTGAAAAACAGTTGAAAGCTGAAAACAAAATGTACTCTGCAAAACATTGCGACCAGATCTTTCCAGCGAGTCACCCTCCGCTAAGAGGCATTCAAAAGAGGAAGAACCGGACCTTTGAAATCAGCCTCCAGTGCCAATCAGTGGCCTATAATTATTATAATTTTGTTGTATTCACCAAGTTGCTTTGACCAGGAGACAGCAAAGGAAGCTTTCGGTCTTTGAGTTAAGCTGCCACGTCTTGTCCACCTGTCAACCTGTTTACCATACACTATGGAGCCCTCAAACTGTCCCTTTTTATTGCTGAACGACGCCAAGCAAGGAATCAAACCCAGATGTAGCATTTCAGTAACAGACGCTCTACCACTGATCGATGCAAATACTTTTTTTTCTTTATCCAACAAAAACTGCGCTGCCTAATAGCCACCACAGCACTCTTGATTGACCATAAGTTATGTTTTTTTGTGAGGAAGGTAAAAAAAAATGCACGTTTAAACAATCAAAAAAACAATACTACTTCTTGTGATGCATAATCTGACCCAAATTTAAGCAATACAACAAAGAATTGTAATAAATCTGTGATTTCCGTCATCCAATTCACCACAATATTAAGCCCACCCACAGAATACGCTGTTAAGGCATTATGCTCGTAAGCTCCGTTTTGTATAGTGTAGACACCTTCGACGTACGGACAAACAAATTTTGTAATTTTGTCCACACAGTGTAGACAGGCGTTAAAAGCTACCAACGTCAGGGTTGCCAATAAAAATTATTAAAATTAATAACGTTAAGAGGCCTCAGTGTCGCCTTTGAAGTAGAATATCTCTGAAACCGCTGGGTCAAGAATGGGGGTATCTAAAGTTAGGCGAATCACACAAGACTAGATTTCCATTGACTTCCATCTTTTGTCCCAGCCGTTCCAGAGATATTCTACTTCAAACACAACTTTGGGGCTTCTAATGTAATAAATTTCAGTAATTTTTATTGGCAACCCTGACGTTGATAGGCTTAAGTGGTGTTCACACACAACCTTTTCATATGAGACTTTGCAATGGTGTTCATGAAAAAAATCAACACCATTTCGTCATAAAAGATATCATAACCTTTGCAGTAGCGTAGCCAGCAGAGCTGGACAAGTCCGCAAATCCGCAATTGCGGACTAACGAAAAAAGTTGCGGACATGCGGACTTTGGCAGATTAAATTGCAGACTTGCAGTTGCGGACTATTCTTAATATTAGTCCGCAATTCCACAAATTTTATACAAATATTGAAATTCCTTTCTATTTTCGTAAAATATTTATGTTTTAACCCAGGCAAACATGAGAAATCAATTAAGTTTTTCGATTACAAGTTCGGCAAAAATATCAAGTTTTTTGAGTTCAGGCTGACAAAGATACTAAGTCTGCTTTCCGACTTAATCGCTTTCTTTTTGTTGACATGCTGTTTTTTCAAGTTAGTCAAAACAACCGACTTTTTTCGAGTTTAAGTTCCAATTTGCAGCCCTGTTCAAAGTATGGCTTTGTTGTTTTTTACCGTGAGTTCAGGAAATTAGCATCTGGTGGATCATTTTTTGTACCGGTAGCCAGTGCCGTCGCTACGGTGGGGCCAGGGGCGCCGTACTCTCCTAACAACTGCTTGTGCCCCCCCATTTCGGTTTACTCAGAATGCTTTTTTGGAGCATCACCTAACGACAAGACAACAGGCAATAATGAAAAAAAGAATAAGTTTTGAACATAATTCTGGTTTGAAGTTCTCTTGATTGTTTGCAAAATAGCTGGCCACCAACTGCTTTACGTGAACGTGACCCAATAATCTGTCTTATTGACACACCTTTACGGATGTGTCGCGAAATTGTGATGTATGCGTACAGAAGTGTTACTGGTATTTCATTAGTTATCATAACATGAAACAATACGTGAAAAATTTTTTAAGACTAGCTGTTTTTTTTTTTAGAGCACACTCAAGATTTATTTTAGGTCGCAGTCAGTCGCACAACCAGGGGGAAGGGATTAAGGAGGCATCAGCTCCCTATAGCCAAGTCGTTTAGAAAATACAACCAAAAAAAGAATAAGCGTTTAAACGTGATTTGGACTTGACCTGAAGTATATGGGGGCTCAAGAGGCTAGACAACTTAAATCTTTCAATGACTTCTGAACTTTAGCAATTTTCAGTAATTATTGATATGGTATTGAAACGTGCAAAATGTGATTTAAATGACGTTAAAATCGCCATTTTTGCAGCAAAATCGCAAAAATCACCCAGCAGCTGGGGGCTGTGTCCCCTCTGAGACACGCTTGAGTGGCAATGGTTTGTTCAGCGCGGGACCTAAATTAGCCAATTTTTGTGCAAAAAACATTTACTTTTGGTTCAAGCCCGCTCTCTCTTAGCAAATTGCTGGTTGTGCTTCTGGTTGCATTCACTCCTGCAAACAAATTTTTCAAGCGATTGTACGGGCCGCATACGAACGAGCTAATAAACGCTGCCGGGCTTATATGTCTCTTTTTTTAAAGATAAATACAAGATTGTAGCTTTAAAATATCAGTTTTTATGTGCAGAAGTTCAGTCTAGTTTATAGTGCCCCCTCTGTTTTCGGCTAGGGCCCCTCACTTCGTTTGGTCTGGCTACGAAACTAGGGACTAAAAATTTTGGAATACGATTAGTGATATGTTTTTTGCCTTCTACTGCCTTTGCTTTTTCATGCCTTGAAAAAATTTGTTTTTCAGAATATCTTTTTGTAAGCGGAAACACGGATTGTGCTCTGCTATTTGATGGCTTCTCGTTGTAATCCAATGGCTTTTAATCTTCGAATCCCCAGCTTCATTGTAGCATTTTTAAGGGCTCGTCGGTGGGTTGTGCATTATGCTTCCTTGCAGTTTAGGCACCTACTGTATAAGCAGAAGCGCAACTAGAAAGGCTGGGGGCTACAACCATCCCTAGCCAAGTCACTTAGAAACTTGAACCAAAAATACAAGCGTTTAAATCTGTTTTGAGTTGGACATGAAAGTAAGAGGGGCTGGGCAATTCTTAAGTTTGCCATCCGAAAAAGCAGCTCAATAACAAGTTATGCTGTGGTACAATTACTACAATAAATGATTGTGAGTAATTCAGTTTATTGCGTGGGCACAAGTCACAACTTTTGACTTATGTTAGCTAATCAACTCAGAGCATATCACCTCGGGACATAGTTGATTGCTAAACTCTTCTACTCGGTTCATAAAAAGTTGCGGACTTGCTGTGCGAACTTCAAATACCACCAAGTTGCGGACTTGCGGTTGCGGACTTCAAGAATTACGAAGTTGCGGTTGCAGACTTCAAGAATTACGAAGCTGCAGACTTGCGGTTGTGAATTTAAGAATCCTGAAACGTCGTTGCGGACTAAGCTTTTAAACGTGTAATTGCAGACTTGTAGTTGCGGATTAAGAAAATTGAAATTCGGTTGCGGATTAGCGGACTGCAGACTTAAAAAAAACAACTTGCAGTACCCAGCACTGGTAGCCAGGGGGGGGCTCGAGTCTCCCCCGTTAGCCCGAGAAGTATGCAAAATACCACGTTTTTAGTGCTTTTGAGGTCGATTTTTGCTCCAAAATTGAAAATAGCCTCCCCACTGGGATTGGCGATGAGAAGTTGTAAAGGAGCCGCTGTGATTTGGACCAGAAAACATGAGTTTTTATTTTTGGCACCACCTAACGTTGGTCACAAAAACCGACTAAATTTGGGTAAAAACCTTTTTTTTTGAGATCCCCTCATTTTGGACGGAAAAACCGTTTCAATTTTGGTGAAAAACTTTTTTTTTGGAGATCACCTGATCTTGGACGAAAAAACCGACTCAATCTGATCAAAGATCAATTAAAATCCGGGTCAAGATTGTTTGATGTTTTTTCCAGTCTCCAAAACAGCTTTCCCAATCCAAATTCCTGGCTACGCACCTGAACGTTCGTGATACAAATTTTTAGGATGCAATAGCCAATATTTATGACAAAATGGTGTTGAAAATTTTCTTCAACACTATTGCAAAACCTCATGTAAAAAAACTGACAAAAGTTGTCAACGTTTCCGTCACTGTTCAGCGTTCTACCGTTATTTTGCGATGACGGTAACCTGCTACGTGATTGGTTCACACAAATCCATCTCCGTTACGTATAACCTGTCACTGGTTGTAACGCTTGCGAAGCAGTTTTGTTAATAGACCAATAGGCCTATTTGGGCTGTGTAATCACCATACCATCAAACCATGCTTGACTTGAGAGCTACTGATAAATTTACAGGCTACGTATTGCATTTTTACCTGTAGAGTTAACCTAGTTTTGAAGTGCTTGCTAAGATTACTATCATTATCAAGTATCAGGTATTTTTGTGGAAATAAGTGATGACTTTTAACTTGTTTCACTTAGTTGCACCTCTGCTGCAGTGCAGAACACACTCACTGGTATAGGCCTTCCTGGAAGTAGGGCCAAAAGCAAAGGGTAGCCCTGTAGCATTGG
This sequence comes from Trididemnum nubilum, assembly GCA_963965965.1. Taxonomy (NCBI): domain Eukaryota; kingdom Metazoa; phylum Chordata; class Ascidiacea; order Aplousobranchia; family Didemnidae; genus Trididemnum; species Trididemnum nubilum. The sequence continues at coordinate 28,151,995 of OZ014478.1, forward strand.
GCCAAAGAGTAACCTATCAGCGTGATGGTGTAGCATTCAGTTTGCTTGGTGGCATGGCTTTTATGATCATCCAATATCATCACTAGGTTCTAATTTGAGTCAGGGCAAAGTAATCACAGATTTAAAAAATAACATTGTCTCCAGTTATATGTCATTGTCTCCAGTCTATGTCATAGCCAAGCTGTCTATGACATAGACCATAAAAATGCAATATGATATGAATTCAAATAGCCTAATCACTAGATTTGTTTTTTCAGAAATAATCAGTAGGTATTAGATGGTGTTGTTTGGTAATGGAATCAATAAATTGATATTTTTGTCAAACTAGACTAGGTTTACATCTAAGTGATCTACACAAAGTAACTATTACAAATTAAGCCTTTTTAGGATGTAGTTGGCAAAAGCACTGAATTTGAATTCTTGATTAATCAGTACTGCAGTAGTGAGTAATGTAAAAAGTACAGTAGAAGACTTCAAAAAGTATATACCAGTAGTAGCTAGCTGCAGAACTACTTAAAATTGCAATCACAAATCAGTGCTTAAGTTTAGTAAATGTTTTAACACTCAATATCTGATGTGTCTGCAATTTTTGACTAACATCAATAACAACAGTCAGCAGGTCAGAAAGTGAGGAAAAAGATATCTGATGTAGCGTGTGCAATTTAAAGCGAAATTAAAAATCGTTATCAGAAATCGCTATTGCAGAATTAAGTAGCAAATTTTACCGATATATATGTGTGCGCTGATAGAAATACAGTACAGTACCTGGGTATGTGTGCGCTGACAGAAATCGATTTCGTTGTACTGCATCGCAAGTCGTGCCAGTAACCGATATCATGTATTTGTTATCTGTCATATGGCACACTAGTACTAGAACACACAGAATCACAAGTACTGGTACTGCAGCAAAAAAACAACAACAAATTCTAATTCAAACGCAATATTCTGATGCAATATTTTGTCTATATTTACATGCCTTTACGGATGTGTCGTGGAAGAGACATGTAAGCCTGCAGAATCGTTACCGGTACATCGTACGTAATTATGATAAGGAACATTATGTGAAAACATTTTTTTTTCGAAGACCAGCTGTTTTGATTTTTAGAGCACACTTAAGATTTTGAAATCGCAGTCATGCAGTGGCACAACCAGGGTGAAGGGGCTTAAGCCACTTGAAAAATTTAACCTTAAAATACGAGCGATTAAACGCATTTGAGACTTGATTTAAACTTGACCAGAAGTAAGGGTAAGTTAAAGGTGCTGAGCAATTTAATTCTTTGAAACAACTTCTGAATTTTCGCAATTTAGTTATTCATATGGCTTCAAAAAGTGCGAAATGTGATTAAAATGGAGTTAGAATCGCTATGTTTTCGCTGCAACATCGCAAAAATTGCCTAGCGCCTGGGGGCTCCACCTCCGTCCACAGTCACTGAATATTTAGTGACTATGCTCGTATGTGACACGCTTGAGTTGCATCAGTTTGTTTACAACGACGATAAATCAGGCAGTTTTTGCGCAAAAAAAACAAACTTTTGGTTTACCCCTCTTAGCAAAATTCTGGTTGCACGTCTGGAAACATTCACTGCTGTAGATAGATTTTTTACCTGATTATGGGCTGCAGACGAAACGAGCTAAGAAATGCTGCGGGCCTTTTTTCAAAATTTTGCACAATTGTAATCGTAAAAGATCTGAAGATCAGTTTTATAAGCAAATTTTAGTTCCCCTCACTTTGTTTGCTCTAGCGACGGCACTGATTATAACTATTGGTAAAATTTTGTAGTTTCTTAATCCAGAACAATGGTATTGATATTTGGAACCACATTTTCAGCAATGGGTGTTACAAACTTCTATATGTTATTTTTATATATGGTGTCAAAATATCAGATCGCAGCTATACTTTCTTCAGATATTTCAAAACTTTGCGTTTAAAAATTTACAGTAACATTTCTTGATTTAAAAACTTCAAACCTAGTACTTTTTTGATTGAAAAATATTGCGTTATAACTTAAATAAACTAAAGTAGATTGAAATATAATTACACACTACATTGATTAACAACGTAATTGAAAGACTAAAATTTCAAATAAAAAATAATTAAAAGTTGAAAATCATTCTTGACGAAAGGTTTTCCATTTAGAGCAAAATCTTGTAAAAACTTGGGCTACACTTGCTTTATACGAATATCGCAGCTCTTAATATTTTGTGAAAAAACAGTAAAGAAGAATAATCTTGAAAAATACGCAATCTTGGGTTTTTTGGCTATGATCATTAAACAGAAAAATCAACAAAACCGGTAAAAAATTCAAGAAAAATATACAAAAGAAAAAATTAGGTGTAGATGATTGGGACCAATACTAACTTTGATTCAACCTTGATTAAACTAACCACAAAAAAACTCTATGGTGCAGTCTCAATCGCAATAATTTGCAGTAAGTTATGACAAGGTTTAACAAAACCAAACTTTGGCTGCAAAAAACAACTAATCAGATAGCCACAGTTTTAATTTTGTATTTTAAATACACTATTCACCAACAAATTTTTGCAAGTTGGACAACAGCACTAAAATTAAAAGTCAATGATGTAAAACTTGAAGACTACAGTAGAAGCAAATACTTTAAATTTGACAAAACAATTATTGTGAAACACGTTTGCCTACCATAGTGCTGGAGTAAGAGAATTACAGTTGCAGTGTCTATTGAATATTGTACAACCAGCAAAGCCAAACACTCCAAAATAGTAAATCATACATGTACTTTGAAGATGTATAGTGTTGTTCCAGCTATTATTATTTTTTACCGGAACTCTGCAATAACACTTTGTTTTGGAACAAAACGGATACCTTTCAAAACAGAAAGCAGGATACGCAACAAAAAAAGGCAGCCTTTCTGTGAAGACAGTGTTGCGCTCACCCTTTAACTTTTGATGATACAGTAGGTTCTCAGCTGCCAACAGTTTTAACATGAATCTGTGATTAACTAAATTCAAGGCATTTTCAATGAAAGCTGAAAACTGACAATCGGATTCAATCCCCAGCTCTAAGATGAGTCTTAAAGCCAAACTGAGAAGAGCTTAAAGAAATTCACGGCTCTTCTTTGGTTTATATTCAGCATTTGAAGTCATATAGGCAATTCTAATTGTAAATACTAACTAAACTATAAAATGACGACCAAATGAAAAATGTCAACTGGGCTCGATGGCAACAAGATCCTACAATATTGTCTTGTAGTCAAAAACTATTGAAAAAAATATATATAGTAATCAATCTAAAGTAATGTAGAAATAGTTGTTCTGTGAAAAATTGTTAGTTTTACCGAAAACAAGTGAATTTGTGAATTAAATATAAAAGATTTGAAATCTTTGTGAAGGACGATAAAAAAATATGCAGCTATTCCACACCAGAAAAATAGCATTACTGTATACAGAAGGTTTGGAACACCCATTGCTGAAAATGTGGTTCCAAATATCAATACCATTGTTCTGGATTAAGAAATTACAAAATTTTAGCAATAATCATAATTTAAAATATAGCGCCACATATTGGTAGAAATCAAAAATGACCCCGATATTGCATTTACGACACATATGAGTGTCAAATTTTGACAATAATGAGGTGGCACATCATTCTAAACATCAATTATAACAGTTTTTGATCAAAAAATACATTAAGGTGAATATGCCAAAAATACCAAAATTTCAGAATTTTGAGGGGCCTGGGGCACCCTAAGCATAAAAATTTTTCAAAAAAGATTTACACCAGTTATTTTTTCATGAAATGCCACAACTTGAAGGGGTCAGACTTAAAACTATTAAGTTAAACTACCTGGCTATAAACACAATAAGCTTAGTAATGTAGCTAGTCTTTGCATTTGAATTGCTCTATATCACAACCTTCGCATTCCTGCTGGATCATTAGGCTACTAAAAGCATGATTAAAAAAAACTACACATTGCGTGAAGGGGACACGAAGATGACTTTGAAGTAGAAGATCTCAAACAATCGAGTTAAGAAGGACGGAATCAACCCTTGTTTATGTATCTAAGTTAATATAATTGTCCTAACTTTATTTATAAAGCTTCATTAATTTTGCCTGCAGTCTTCTTTCAAAAAAGAGAATACTACAAAGTAGTTCAGTGAAAAGGCAAAGCAGGTGAGACCAACAAAAATACAGAATAATAAAAAAAAACATGACGAGTTTAGAGAATACTTTTGAATGGGAAAAGAGATGAAAAAAAGCTTGGAATAAAGGTAAAAATCGATGGTAAAAACATCGGGTTTAGAACAAAATTTACATTGCACAAAATGTTTGCGGTCAAAAATAGGAAAACACTTACGCATAAATAAACTTTTTGAATGAAAGTCGGAGGTCGTTATATGGGATCCATTCTGAAGGTTCGTCGGGTATCTCAGCAAGGAATGAATTAGCGATCTCCAGTGGACCCTGAAAGCAGTTTGATAAACCTCTGGCAGCTTTCCGCATCCAATTTTTTTTACGACAATGTAGATCTAATTTAAAAGTTGCTTTTCATGAATTCTGTGCCATCGTCATGTTTTGATGGGTTTAGGATTAGGTCAGCAAACATGTCAGTTGAAAACGATGTTGGCCTACCAGATAAAGTAACAAATTAACTCGCTCAAATGGTAACATTGAAACGAAAATTTTTAAACACAAAGAATAAAATGATTCAGCTCCAGGTTACCAGTTGAGTTAATTTATTTGATAGTTATTTGAAAGCGTATTATCAAAACAATCAATTTTCAGCAAAACTAACTGATATCATCATGTAAAATTACAAGGTAAAAACTAAAAACTACTGTATTCCTTCTCAAGTAAATTCCAAAGCAGTAACTTAGACCTAGACATAGTTCCATTCAAAAACGGCAGAACATGAGAACCCATATAACAAACCGGAATACCGAAAAAGGTAGATCCACAATTCAATTATAATAATTAGGCAAAGAAAATGTTAAGAACAAGCACAGTAACCTTATCAAAGGCAATCGGATAATTTTCTGGGTAGGATAAACGTTTGGGCCAGTCCACATTGTGGGAAAAATCATGAGTGTAAGAGCGTATCATTAGTTTGTTTTAACCAGCTGGTTATGCTCAGTCACTGTAGAGCGAGCCTCAAAATGCTTGTCTCATTCATTCACGGTTGTCATGATCATATTTCTATGAAGCAGAATAAACACTTCAAGCGACGCCCAGGTGCTTCCAAACTTTATTTTGTCAAAGCAATATCCTACTGTAATTCTTCATGTTGAATGTGTACTACGCCGAAGCGCGAAACGAGTTGGCTAGAACCCAGCACAGCATGATTGCACCTGACATACACGAACCTGAAAAACTCATTTTTTACTCTGCCCCTTTCCGCCCCATTTCTCTCGTCTCTTGAATCTCAAAGCTTTTTGAATGCTTGGTTTGTTCTCGTCTCACTATTCTTAATTCAAACATCTTTTCTCTTATTGTCAGATTGGCTTCTGCTCTGGCAAATTAACTCTTGGCCAAATTCTCAGTTTCTCACTCTCTGGGTCAGCTTCCAAAAGAAAAAAGCTCCAGACCGTACAGTTTTGGCTTCTGTTGACTTCTCAAGCTTTTGATTCTGTCTAGGACGCTCTATTCCACAAACAACTTGCTCACAACCTCTCTCCCCATTTCAGAATTCCTTCCTTCCTAATTTCCTTCCAGTAAAATTTAGAGGCACCTTGAGTCACTCCTTCAATATTACATGAAGTGTTACTGTTCCCAAAGGCTACGAACTGAGCAGGACATGTCCTCTCTAATCGCTTTCAGGGTCATTTTTCCAATTCGCTCAAATTCGAGAAGTTTTTTGAGGGGGTATAAGGAAGGTGGCGTGATTTGGAATAAGCTGGGTTCATTCAATTCATCCCAATCTTATCTACTGTGCCGTGCTGTAATTACATTCTTTTAAGTTAAACTTTTTGTTGCATTATATGTTCTATATGTGGTCGTTATTGTGACAAAATAAACAAGCTTCTGTGCAGATTTTATGTGCTATCACCACATTAAAGGGGAAGCGAGGTCAAATTTTTCAATTTTAACACTAGTTATGTAAAAAATAATTGATTACCAACGTTTTTGTCCCACTTTTTGATTGTGTGATGTTAAATAGCTTCAGCGGGAATGATTTTGACTTCAAGGGAAGAAAATTTGGCTGTGGCAACACTACAACATTAAATTTGCATATGCTATTTCAAACCGACTAGTCATTTGGTAAGTCCCAGGGGTTAGAGTGTGTTTTTGCCAGGTTTCTGCTGTGGCTTTGGCGAAAACGATGCTTTTTGAAAATAAAATGAGGCCTATTGGTTCAAATTTTCATCTTTTAGCACAAAGATATTCCATTTGATGCACTTGGAAAAAAACTTCAAAAATAGGCATAGGCCAGGCTGATCGATAACACTGATAATTTAGGTGTATGTCATATAGGCCCCTTAGCATGGGCTCAAGTTCCTAACACTTTAAGACACAAAAAACTCTCAAGTAAATCCTTTTACTCACAATTAACAACACTAATTATGAATACACCCAATGGTTTCTCGCTATGATAAAGGGTCAGTTAAATTAATTTTTCACTAATCAAACTTACAAAATTTTCATCATATTGCAATTAACTATGATCTTCATTATCACTGAAATCCAAAATGCTTCATATTGAGTTCCGGTAATGGGCGTGCTTGTTAAGTTCGAATATTTTGTACCGTAGCTGCAGCATAATCACGACATAATAATCATTGGTATGAAATTGTTCTTGTTACACTGCAACACTATCGATGTTATGAGAAATTCGATCTCATTGCGTTGGTACAAGAACACTTTTATAACCCAATTCCCAGTAACCAAAATGACAAAATATTGTATATATTGTAATTTTTTTTTGTACATAGCTGCTATTTTTTCCTTTGCATTAGTACCGCCTAGTGCTATATAGTTAGGTGTAGCAACCATGTGCATAATACTGTAACCGCTGAATTGGTAACGTTTTAAAAATTGCCACATGTCTTCAACGTTTGTTCATTTTGTTGCTATTGGCTTTTTTTCGACTGCTATTACCAGCGCTGTTTTAATTAGCATGTTGTGATTAAGTCGCAAAATAAAATAAACACATACATACAAAAATACTTACATACTGTAGTTGTTTTTTGCAATTATTAACACCTATTGCTGGTATAAAAGAGCAGTATTGGTAAGCTACCACAAGTAATTACTGTAGACTTTCCTAATTCGTCACCTCAAGGGGATTAAAATAAGTGACAAATTAGGCGAACAGGAGAAAACGCCATAACGGCTTGTTTACTTGGCTCTTATTTGGGTGCTAACGTTGATTGATGAAAATAATGCACGTTTATTGCTCAAAATAAAGCGATACAAGCTTACGTAATTAGATCTTTGATTTGACATTGATTTTCTATAACTTCACTCAGACAATAATCCTGAAATGAAACGCAGAAAGCGCAATTATACCGTTAACTCTTAATCTTAACATTTAAACTGATGTTGCTCTTTTTTTGCTCTTAATCTCTATAATTACTGTACTCCGTTTAAACTCTTCTAGATTCTCAGCTGATAGTAAATGTTCTGTATTGAAAACGCGCCTCCCATTTCATCCTTTTGTGCTGCTGCAGCGAGATTTTCCTGTAGACTATTAACCTGATTAGGACTCTTTGTTTGTTTGAAATCTCACACGTGTTGAACTAACCTCTGAGACTGCGTGATTCAATCCATCATGCAGTTAAAAAACAAAGCTGTGAATATCGCTTGAACATTGAATCGAATCTGCAAATGACGAATAAGCTGAACTAAAGTTTCTCGGGATACAAAAATGCGACGATTAAACAAACTGACGAATTAGACAAACTGGAATGCATGGAAAAGATAAGAATTTGGCCGAGACTAACAAAAATGTGACGAATTAAGCGAACTGACAAATTAAACGATGACAAATTAGATGAATTCTACAGTAACAGTAAGCTAGTAGAGATTAGACTTCACAGCTTTTAAAAAGTCTACTGGTTGGCTACTTAACTAATGGTAAGCTAGTAGGCCAGGAGTTAGGAATTGTGAAAGGCCTTTTGTAGATTGGTAATGAATAGTGATACGTTTATTTCACCAAAATATTAAGTTGGATAAAATAAAAGATAAAGAATATTCATTTGCACATTTGTTGGGTCGTCTGCAACAAACTACTAAGGAAAGTACCACAAGTAGGAAAATATCTTTTATCTATTGAGTTATAACGCTATAGAATTTTCTAACAAAGTTATTCCCCAGCTAGACAAGACTCTTGGCCGAACTGGACAAATCTTATGGGTTTGCACAGCGACAGAGGCTTAGTAGGGAATAAACGATTTTTCACTTGTGGTTCTTAAAAAAACAAGTGAAAAAATCGCTGAACCCTTGTAGTAAGGACAGCCATAGGCTATCCCTACTACAATGGTTCCCCTTGTGTGACCACGGAAATCATAACCGACAAGTTTGACATCCTTCGTGGTCGACTCCTGGGAAATCATAACGACTTCCACTGGCAGTTAGGCGGCCAGATCAACCACCAACCCTGCAGCTACCTACAAAGCCTCTGCCGCTGTTAGGGTTGTACAAAGTAGAATTTCGAATCCTTGAGATTCGAATCTCAGGAGAAACGAATCTCCAAACGCATTTTTTATCAGGTAATTGGATTCGAAAAAAATCTTTGAAAGGGCTGCCAAAGCGCAAAGAGAGGTACCGTACGTATTACGCAATTTGAAGCAACCTAACTGTCTAGTCGCATTTCATTGACAGTGTATTGCACTCAAACAAGCGGGCACGCACTCAAGAAGTGACAGTTGTCTAACTTAAGTCAGGAGTCAGGATTGTGTTTTTTTAATTTTTGCAATAAAACCGTGTTGTCACAATGTATTGTCACAGTTTACCATGAGTTATTCTAGAATAGTATTCGAAATTCTAGATTCGAATTGTCTATTCTAGAATACTGCATTATTCTACTTTGTACAACCCTAGCCGCTGTGCAAACCCATAAGGTTTGTCCAGTTCGGCCAAGAGTCTTGTCCAGCTGAGGAATAACTTTGTTAGAGAAGCTGAGGGCTGCCGATGAGAGCTAAAAGCTCGAAACAGCGCTGTCCAGCTCTGTGCATCTTATGACTCGAGCTACTTGGTAGCTGCAGGGTTGGTGGTTGGTCTGGCTGCCTAACTGCCAGTGGAAGTCGTTATGATTTCCCAGGAGTCGACCACGAAGGACGTCAAACTTGTCGGCTATAGAATTTGTCACCACAATAATTCTGCATGTTTAACACTATCGCGGCATCCACACGAGCGACACCTAGTAGTTGCTGGTAGTTGATTCAAAAATTATTCAAAAAAATTGGCAGGATTCCCAGAAATAGTGAAAAAAAAAATGCAAATATCTTCCGATTTACAAGTTGAAGAAATCTGAAATTAGTCTCAAAAATTAAAAAAAAATACAAGTTTGTTTTTTTGTGGCAACAAATGAGTTAAAGTTAGACGCCATTGCCCCTTTGAAGCGCATTAGTAAATGCAATTAAAATAATCAGTTTAATATGCGCAATATGCAGCATATCATTGTTGGGGTTTTGGGCTTGCAAACTTTGCTCTGAAAATCGAATCAAGTTTATATGGTGCATGTTTAACACTAAGCATTTGTCACTAAATGCAATTTAAATAAATTTCTTATTTTGCAACATTCAACTTTTATGTACATTTTGCATGATAACGTAAGTTAATTGGGTGATCGTGGTTGAATTGACTCTTAAAAACGCACAAACGAAATTAACAACCGATTAGTGGTCGAGTAGATCGAGCATCTACTACTGAACGGTAGACTCAAATTCGATACCCAGTCGGGTCACACCAAAGACCATGAGTGATCTAAACATAGAGTGGCCCAAGTCAACTTGGACCGAAAATGATTTTATGATATTATCTGATAGATTTAAATGCTTCTCAGTAAACTAATTTTGGCTTAAGTTAACTTGTAACAAGTTAACCAAAATTTCAATTCAGCGTAATGGACCATGCAAAGTTGGTCCAATGCAATGTAGCCTCTTAACCATATTTCTTTTCAGTGCAATGGACCAAGTAAAAATGATCCACTATTCTATCCACTTTTTACGAAAAACCCAACTTCTACTACAATGGCGGAAATTCACTAGTGTTGTGTCGGTTTTTGCCAATCCATCTAACAGTTATTATCACTTAACACAAAGAGTATTCAATGTGGATGATGACATTTCATTTCAATTCTTTTTTATGAAAAGAATATACGCTGCAGAATGCCTATTTGCCTTTTAAGCAGAGATGTGGAAGCAGCAATTTTTGAATTGCTTCCGCTTCCACCCTTAGCGCTTCCATCACTTGATGACGTAATTTTTGCTTGAAATTTTTTGGCAAAAAGTCAAGATGAAACAGCATTGATATCACATCTTAAAAACATCACATATAAGAAAATTACGTCATTGTATTCAGTGGCTTGTCATCGCAAGGATCTGTGCTTGGGCGTAGTCAGGAAGAAATTCGAATTTGGAGCAGCCCTAAAGTGATAAATCTAATCACATGGTCGTTATGTTTCAGCTGATGCGAATTTCTCTGAACGCGTTTACCCCGAAGTTTGAAATAATGAGCGATTATTTGGGGTCTGGGGACGGATTTCCAAGGGCTTGGGATAATAACTTATTTCAATTGCATCTGCGCGGTTAAGCACAAATATTTACCTGGCTATAATTAGGTAATCGTGGGGCAAAGCTTCCACATTTGCAGAATATTATTTTTTTAAATAACTTGTTTGTGCATGTGGTTAGCTTTAAATTTTTGATAGGAACGTGTATTTTTAGGTCAGCAAAATAAAAAAAAAACATTGCAAGAATTATGCTGTTATACACAGTACCATAATAGAATAATTCTTGCAGCAAACGATACTTAGCAATAACAAAACAAGCATTATAACATCATGTTTAAAAGTCATACAATATTAAACTTTGTTTGAGAGACAATGTGATGCTCTCCTCTGTTTGCGTTTCAAAAGTAAATTATCGCAATGAAATCAAAATGCCGGAACTGGAAACTTTGTGGTGGTGAATATACTGTGGTATACAACTATGTCCCCTCATTTAAAAAAAATAGGCAAAGCCTATTTAAAAATATTTTTTAGAAACTCTTTAAATTTATGACTAAAATAAAAAATTTTTGAATATTTATAATTCTAAAAATGAGTTGGTTAGCTACATGGTTCATCTTTGAGTTGATAGGGTGGGGGCTGCCCCGGATCTAAGTGAACCACAAGCCTTTAAAAATATTTCTTTGCAAATGATGATTGATAAAACATTCACTTTTTGTCGAATATTTCACAAAAAATTGTACCACATTCAAGTTTTTGACGTTGGATATAAATGGCCAAAGTGGAAGCAGAAGTGGTACCCTTTTACCGCTTCCAGCTTCCGCTTCCACCAAAATTTGCTACTTCCAGCTTCCGATTCCACATCCCTGCTTTTAAGGAATGCATTTTTTTGCTGATACTACCACCTATTAAAAAAATCACCCTTTAAAAAAGACGTGCATACGTCTTAGTTAGCCTTTTCTGCATCGTACTGTGATACTGGCATTATCTATTTATTTCTGTTCTCTTTTTCTCCCTCTTCATTGATCAATTTTTTGTGAAGGTTGCGGAGGCAGCAACTCGAGATTAAGCTGAACACTTCAAGGTCTTCAACACAATCATCATTTCGCTTGTGTAAAGCTTCAAGCGATTCCATCCACGTTCCACAATCTTAGTCGTTCAGCTGGTCTTTTTTCATTATTTTGCTTTGGCAAGAAAAGCTCGTTTGGGAAGCCTTTCTTAGGCGTTTTGCTTACAATGCCAAATCATTTTCCCTGAGATCCTTCAATTCGAAAAAGTAGAGGCTTGATGTTTCGAGATTTTCGAATCACGGAGCGATGCGCATTGCTAAATAACATAACTTCTTTGATATTTTGTGAAAACTTCATTTCAGACGCTTGCACTTGTGATCGCACTCTTTCGGTCATTACCAAAATTCATGACCATAGATGAGAATGGGGACAAAAACTGCTTAGAAAATTCAAAGCTTTGCCTTTTTTGACAATTCTTGTTTCATGACAACCGAAAAGTGCAAAACTCACATTACTGCACCAGCTTTATTTTTTGCGTATCCGGTTCTTCGTCTTGCGTTCCACCACTCGTACAAGCAAACCCCAAAATACTTGTCAGTGCTGCTACATTCACTTTCAACCAACACTGATCAGGGTTTCTTGAAAGATGAAGTACTTTAGTTTTGGCCGTGCTTATTTTTATTCTAGCAGTGTCACATGCAGCTGCAAGCCACTTAATGCGCATTGGAGGCCAGACTGTGAAGAAAGCAAAATCTAAATCATTACCAAATAGCAGGCGCCTTATTTTGCAATTTCCAATCGTGACACACTCAGCTGGATTTGTCGATCCAATTCATGCAAACAATAAAGAGGAAACAAAACGCATCCTTGCCAGAGTACAATGCCCACACGGAACGGCTTCTGATTGCTTGCCATTTACCCAAACACAAACCTCCGGTCGGAAGTAACAACTGACCATCAACGACATGCTCCTGCAAATCCTTCTGGTTAATCCCGAGGAGCTTGGTCATACGCTTTTTCGAGATTGACAAAGCATGCAGAGATCTTTGCCATATTCTAAGATTTCTTGAAGATTGGTTTCAGAGTGAATATTTGGTTTGTGGTGTGGCAACCCACACTATTTCTTGGCATTTTTTTCAAGGCATTTGACATAAACATTTCCTGGCAAATTAAGGAGTGATATTTTTCTGCCGTTTGTTCATGCTCACCTGTCTGCCCATCTCCGAGAGTTTTGCTAATATTCCTCGCACCTTGACCCACTTGCGTTAACCAGAGAATTCCTTGTTCGGTCAACGCTTTTAACATCTTGGGTCAGATTTCATCTTCATCAGCAGCCTTTCCAAATTTGATCTCTTTAATTGTTGTTACCACTTCTACTGCAGTATAAAAACTTCATTTAACTGTACTGGTGTACCTCTTACCCCAAATGTATTACTTCTTATGTGTCATGAGTTAATGTGATGTCTTTACAGGATTCGAAAGATCTTCAAAGTATTCTTTCCTTCGTGAAAGGGTTTCATTCTCATGCGCTAGAATGTTACCTGCAGAATCCTTGATGGAGTAAGTGACAGTCGATCGCTAACCACGTAACGGCGGAAGATCTGCCAAAATACTTCGTTTGCCGAAAAATTGTTGAAATTCAAATGATGACCAAACTCTTTTTAGGACTTTTTGGGTTTCTTTACTGCCAAAATTGCCGCTTTTCATTTCTCAGTGTACCGGGATTGCAAATCAGATGACGATCTGTCCAGTAGCGAGGCCTTGAACACATCTTTTTTTGCTCGAATAGCTTTTTCAACTTCTTGGTTCCACCATAGTTTTTCTCACTATCCCTGGCCATTCAAAGCGGCTTTCGCCCACAACATTCAGCAGCTGATAAAATGATCGCTGATCTGATCAGCAGCTATTCCCTCTGGATGTTCTCGAATGCATCAGGAAGTTGTCTGAACTTCCATGACATACAGGATGCAAACTGTTTCCTAAGCCTCCCATTTAATCCACTAAATCAAAGAAGACTTGTTGGATTTCCTGTTTGGCAAAGGTTTCGAACGTTGCAAGCAAGATACTATCAAATGGTGATCAGTTGACAATTCAGCATCTGGCTTGAGTCACTTCACTCAATCGTCCAGCACATTCGAAAACAAATCTGACAAAACTTTTGATCCTTACTAGGTCGATAACACGTGTACTAAGGTGATCCATATTTGTTCGACTTTTGATGGCTTTAAGTCTGACCCCTTCAAGTTGTGTCATTTCATGAAAAAATATATTGTGTAAAATTGTTTGAAAAATTTTTGTGTTTAGGGGTGCCTGAGGCCCATCAAAATTTGGATAATTTGTCGAATTTTGGTATTTCTAGCTTATTGACCTTAATGTATTTTTTGATCGAAAACTGGTATAACTGGTGTTTAGAATAATGTGTCACCTCATATTTGTCAAAATTTGACACTCATGTTTGTTGTAAATGCAATATTGTGGTCATTTTTGATTTCTACGTACTATGTGGCGCTATAGTTTAAATCATAAATATTGATAAAATTTTGTAGTTTCTTAATCCAGAACAATGGTATTGATATTTGGAACCACATTTTCAGCAATGGGTGTTACAAACTTCTATATGTTATTTTTATATATGGTGTCAAAATATCAGATCGCAGCTATACTTTCTTCAGATATTTCAAAACTTTGCGTTTAAAAATTTACAGTAACATTTCTTGATTTAAAAACTTCAAACCTAGTACTTTTTTGATTGAAAAATATTGAGTTATAACTTAAATAAACTAAAGTAGATTGAAATATAATTACACACTACATTGATTAACAACGTAATTGAAAGACTAAAATTTCAAATAAAAAATAATTAAAAGTTGAAAATCATTCTTGACGAAAGGTTTTCCATTTAGAGCAAAATCTTGTAAAAACTTGGGCTACACTTGCTTTATACGAATATCGCAGCTCTTAATATTTTGTGAAAAAACAGTAAAGAAGAATAATCTTGAAAAATACGCAATCTTGGGTTTTTTGGCTATGATCATTAAACAGAAAAATCAACAAAACCGGTAAAAAATTCAAGAAAAATATACAAAAGAAAAAATTAGGTGTAGATGATTGGGACCAATACTAACTTTGATTCAACCTTGATTAAACTAACCACAAAAAAACTCTATGGTGCAGTCTCAATCGCAATAATTTGCAGTAAGTTATGACAAGGTTTAACAAAACCAAACTTTGGCTGCAAAAAACAACTAATCAGATAGCCACAGTTTTAATTTTGTATTTTAAATACACTATTCACCAACAAATTTTTGCAAGTTGGACAACAGCACTAAAATTAAAAGTCAATGATGTAAAACTTGAAGACTACAGTAGAAGCAAATACTTTAAATTTGACAAAACAATTATTGTGAAACACGTTTGCCTACCATAGTGCTGGAGTAAGAGAATTACAGTTGCAGTGTCTATTGAATATTGTACAACCAGCAAAGCCAAACACTCCAAAATAGTAAATCATACATGTACTTTGAAGATGTATAGTGTTGTTCCAGCTATTATTATTTTTTACCGGAACTCTGCAATAACACTTTGTTTTGGAACAAAACGGATACCTTTCAAAACAGAAAGCAGGATACGCAACAAAAAAAGGCAGCCTTTCTGTGAAGACAGTGTTGCGCTCACCCTTTAACTTTTGATGATACAGTAGGTTCTCAGCTGCCAACAGTTTTAACATGAATCTGTGATTAACTAAATTCAAGGCATTTTCAATGAAAGCTGAAAACTGACAATCGGATTCAATCCCCAGCTCTAAGATGAGTCTTAAAGCCAAACTGAGAAGAGCTTAAAGAAATTCACGGCTCTTCTTTGGTTTATATTCAGCATTTGAAGTCATATAGGCAATTCTAATTGTAAATACTAACTAAACTATAAAATGACGACCAAATGAAAAATGTCAACTGGGCTCGATGGCAACAAGATCCTACAATATTGTCTTGTAGTCAAAAACTATTGAAAAAAATATATATAGTAATCAATCTAAAGTAATGTAGAAATAGTTGTTCTGTGAAAAATTGTTAGTTTTACCGAAAACAAGTGAATTTGTGAATTAAATATAAAAGATTTGAAATCTTTGTGAAGGACGATAAAAAAATATGCAGCTATTCCACACCAGAAAAATAGCATTACTGTATACAGAAGGTTTGGAACACCCATTGCTGAAAATGTGGTTCCAAATATCAATACCATTGTTCTGGATTAAGAAATTACAAAATTTTAGCAATAATCATAATTTAAAATATAGCGCCACATATTGGTAGAAATCAAAAATGACCCCGATATTGCATTTACGACACATATGAGTGTCAAATTTTGACAATAATGAGGTGGCACATCATTCTAAACATCAATTATAACAGTTTTTGATCAAAAAATACATTAAGGTGAATATGCCAAAAATACCAAAATTTCGGAATTCTGAGGGGCCTGGGGCACCCCTAAACATAATTTTTCAAGATTTACACCAGTTATTTTTTCATGAAATGCCACAACTTGAACAGGTCAGACTTAAAGCTATCAAAAGTCAATCAAATATGGACCACCTTGATGTATACTTGTGAACCTTTCTTGAGCTGAAAAAAGGTCTTCATGATGCGGAGTCCGTTGCTACAACAGAGCTGCAATAAATACCGTCCGTTTTTCATTCCAGCGACTCCATGCTGTTCGATTACACCCTTCCACGTATCTGTGTCTGTTTCAACATCTACGTTAAAATCCGCAACTAGGACTGTTAGATTCAGTAGGAGATAATCGTAGAAGAGCAGACATACTAGGATCAGCACCAGAATAGAAGAGCTTTCATCTGCCATCCAGACCCACAGTTCCAGAACCAAGTCTCTTGGTTAAAGAAACTCCAACTATATCGAGATGATACTGCTTTGCTTCCTCAACAAATTCTAATTTATTTCCTGTGAAGGTGAGGGTATTCCAATTGCCCAACAGCAATTGGTGATAGTTTACCTTCGAGTGTGCGACATTATCTCACGTATAAATACTTTGCGCTGCCTCCATTCGCTTCTCCGACTGTGAGCAGGCACATTGGTGGAGCTGCAACTAGGGCTGGCTGGTAAAAATTGTCGCTTATTTTTTGAACAGGCTTCACTACCTAATACCCAAATGCCGTAGGGGCTTCGTTGAATGATGACCTGGAAGTCCCTAAGCGCTCCCTTGCTGGACAAGGCTCCAATTTGTAAAGGTGGACCCATTAATGTCGTACACACAATTTTATTATGTGTACACATCATGATTTTTTGCAGTTTGACCCAACTTGGGAGAGGTTTTAGTTGTACTTCTTCTAGTTTATGTGCTTACCACAGCTAATGGACATAACCAACCGGGACTTGGTTCGGATTATACTTCGTCTGGTTTATACCCTTCGATCTCTAACTGCCTATCCTTTTGCATGGGATCTAACCCCTTGTTGTCCAACCCCTCTTTCTGAAGGCGTCATATGATATTTGAACGGCCCCCGAGCGATTAAAATAGCAAAGGAGAATGGTTATTGCACAATGATTTAGCACTTTGCTAGTGGAAACACTTAATACTTTTGAAGTCTTTTTCCAACAAATTCGGCAACTATTCAGCAATAACTACAGTACTGGCCATTTTAGTATGAATTTTTTCATTTTACAATATTTTTTGCCATAAACATCATTTTGATGTATATATTGCACAAATACATGCACGGTTTGTTAACTAGGTAGCATGTAAGTTATGTAGAAATGCTTAGGTTGTGGTTTTTGCTTGTTTTTATTGTAGTTTAAAAAAAAACATAAATTTTTCAGGAATCAGCTAGTTTTTACTCCTCAGCATGGTTCCAGCCTTAATGAATATTTCAGTTTTGGTTTTAAAAAAGGTTGTTTTTGATGGATTTTTCACTCGGTAGTCAGTAAACTAAGCATGAGCCAGTCTTAGCGTCAGCTGCTGTAAGATTAACTGCTTTTTTTAGTCTAAACTTTGCCTTCTTTTCTTGAAAAATATTCTTTTGAAAACTGGGAAAAATCAAATGCATTCTAACCTACTGTATGTTATCAATAATTTTTTGAAGAAATCGGCTTGTGATTCTGTCTTTTGTCATTGCTCTTAGTAAACGCGAAAAGTGGTCAAAGTAAGCAGTTTTTAGCTCGTCAGCAAAAATTTTGCGGCACTAAAAAATATGTCTGATTTTTTTTATTGATTTTGTCCTCTCCATTTATTTCCCGTCTCTGCTCTCACCTGGTTGACGGAGGTGAGTACAGCCCCTTGTAGGTTGACCTGCAACATGCGCACATCGGGGGGCTCCAGGCTCACAGCCTTGTGCAGGTCGGTCGTCTTTTTCTTCACGTCCTCACAGGCCGACTGAAGAGGAGAAAGAACAGTCTCCCACCTGAAAGAAATGGTTAGTTCAACCACTGATAAGCGACAAAGGGTGTTTGAAACGCACTAATCATCCACATTACATGATTTATGTTTTGTAGTATGGGTCTTGAACCTCAAATTGACAAGGACTAAATCCTTCTGTTTCAACGGAAATGTTGAAATCAATTGCCGAGAAAGGAGCTCCAATGACGGTCGGCTTAAATTTCTTGCAATAAGCTGCTAGTCCATCAAATTTTCCTTTCTAAGGTTTTCAAAGCTAACGGGCGAGCTGAGCAAAGCAATGACGTCAGCACGAATTTTTTTAATTCTAGCAAAGTAACATCTTGTTCGGATGACGTCATAAGTGGTACAAACTTCGCACTTGAATTATATTTTTAACACGAAAAAAGAGTGATGACTTATTTATAATAATCGGTTTTCAACGCAAAATTTTGTAAACAAATTTGGTCCCAAATCGCGTTAATTACTCGAAAAACTCTTGCGCTATTGTGTAAATTCTGCGAGAGGTTGAATTTGTCCAGTCAAGTGTACAATAGAGTAAAAAAAACGATGCGGCATAAATTTATTTGCTTTCTGCACCGTATACTAAATTACAGTGTGTGAAAAAGAGCAAACAGTTTTCTACCTTTTCACGACGTTGATCCTTGTCTTGACATACGGAAACGAGTGCGAAACTTGCAAGAAAGTTTTTCGCTTATACTGTTCTCTCATCTCACCGTGAGCCTTCCCTTCTTTGGTGAACGGAGTCGCGTACACAAATTTCTTCACGTTGAAATTCCTGCAAAACATCTTCGGTGTTACTTTTCATAAGAGTTTTGATGGTACAGGATATCAAAAATGCTTTCAAAAATTGAGTCTTTAAACTGAATTTCGTCCGGGTTTGCAGCACTACAGACAGGTCGTCACTGAGTAGCATATCTTAGAGAAATTTTGAGAATATAGCAAAGATTTCTTTGCATGCTTCATCACTTTCGAAAAAACCATATTAACTAGTTCCTCGGGATAAACTTTGGAAAATTCAGCAGGAGTATGGCGTTCATGGTCAGTTGTCTCGCGCCAATAAGACATTCTACTGCGGACCGGAGGTTTGCATTTGTGTAAATAGCAAGCAATCAAAGCCGTTCCATGTGGGCGATGGACTCCGGCAAGGATGCATTTTATCACTATTAATCTTGATCGAAAACTGTGCCAAGCTGATCGATGCTTGTGTCACGGTTGGAAATTGCAAAATCAGTCGCCCGCTATTCGCTGATGATTTTGGCCAAAACAGAGGTACTTAAACTTTTGAAAAATCCTGATCAGTGTTTGTTGCAAGTGAATGGAACAACGCTGAAACAGGTAGAGAAGTTCCAGTACAGTATCTTGTATGTGTAACTGCATGTTTATCCTCCTGTCACCAGACAGCGTCAGACGTTAACTATTGGACGATCCAGCTGATCTGCACCTGCTTAGAAGTTTCCAGTGATCCAGTGTTTCTGTGGATTTCTTCAAATTCTTGTCCACTGAATTTGCTGCTTGTTCGAAACCACCAATCAAAGATAATCCTTGTAAAACGTCTTATGCAAGGGCGCAACAATGTGACCAGGGTGAAAAATGAGCCAAGATCCTGCGATTAGGGTCGTCATGGAAACAACGCCTTTAACCTCTCGGCTACGCAGCCGACTTTCGGGTTGCATTCACGAGTAACTGAAGGCAAGACAAAAAACAGAATACTGGAACTGCCAAGACTAGAGCAGTAATACAAGCTTTGAACATTAAACGAGAATTGCCAATACTAAGCTTTCAATCTTCAAAACAGTTTTTGTCCCCACCCTCACCTATAGTCATGAACCTAGGTAATGACCAAAAAAAAACACCATCGCAAGTGCAAGCGTCCAAAATGAGGATTTTACGAAGAGTCGAAGACATTACATTATTTGACAAGGTGCGCAGCTATGAGTTTCGAAAATCTTCTCCTAACTGAAAGATTTCAGCTTAAGATGGTTTGGCCATATAAGCAAAATGTCTCAGGAAACACTTCCCAAATAAGGTTTACTTGCCAAAGCAAATAGGAAAAGACCAGTTGGACGACTTAAAACTATATGGATTAATTATATTAAGCATTTTGGATAGAATCGCTTGGGACTTTACCCAAGCTAAATGATGGAAGTGATGGAAGACCGTGAAGTGTGGCAGCTTAATCTTACGGTGCTGCCTACATTAAAAGATTTAACAGAATCGAGCAATGACAGCAGTCACTCGATGTCATAACCGAGATGAAGTAAACCTGCACCAACGTCCTGCCACCTCAACGTGGTGGTGCAGTCCCCTCCCCAATCGGGATGGGTCGAAATGGCAGGACAGATCTCCCGAGGGGCTCGACCGAAAGGTCGCCCCCATTGTCTCGGACTGTTTTTTCGCTGGGCCGCCCGTTGACCGGTCACAACTGGGCGGCTCCTCTACTTCTTATTGACCGGACCCCCTTTCGGCGTCTCCTTATCCTGGCATTGCTCCTCATTAGTGGCAATGTCCACCCTAACCCAGGCCCCATCAGCAACCATCCTCACCCCAGGTACCCCTGCTCCATCTGCCATCTAGATGTGGGCAGAGACTCTCTTCAATGCTCTGCTTGCCTTAAGTGGGTGCATTTTCTTTGCTCCTCCCTCACCCGTGCTGACTTTCGCACAATCTGTGCAACTGGCACTTCAGTCGGCTGGCGATGCCCAGCGTGCCATCCCCAAATCACAACTGGCTCCCCCACTCAAACCCGTCTCCATGCAACGCCGCCTGCATCCCCTCCACCCCCCCCAGGGTTATCCCCACTACCGCCTGGCTTTTACCAATCACGTCCACCTCGGGGCCCCCCACGTTACCCTTGCTCCATTTGCTCCCTCGAGGTTGGTAAGGATTCTTTAAAGTGCTCCACCTGCTCCAAGTGGGTGCACTTCTCCTGCTCCTCTCTGACCCGGGCTGACTTTCGCAAAATCTGCGCAGCTGGCTCCCCCATGGGTTGGAATTGCCCTGTTTGTCTTAATGGGAACCTAGCCTCTCCCACCCTCCGGCCAGCGTCCCCCCGCCCCTTCTCTCCAGCTCTGCCCCCTCCCACACCCCCTCCACTTGCTTGCTCGGATCTCAGGGATTCATCTCTGCTTCTCCCCTCACATCCTCCCCTCCTTAACACCTACCCTCCTTCCGCCTTCACCCTACCTGCCTCATCACCACCGCCCACAGGTTCACAGTCGGCCCATACCTTGCCACCCCACTCTCAAGGAAATCCACGCCCCTCACAAACTCTTCGTATTCTTCAATGGAATGCCGGCGGTCTTCCTTCCTCCCGCCGTGCCGAACTGATCACTTTTCTCTCTGGCAACCACTATGACCTCATTTTCCTCCAGGAAACTCATCTTTCCTCAACCAAAAAGTTCCAAATCCCTGGTTATTATACCCTTCGCACGGACCGGACATTCGGTAGACAAGGCCCTGTTTCCTCCGGTACTCATAACACTGGTGGTGGTGTCCTCACTCTCATCCACTCTGACCTGGCTTTCTCTCCTGTTTCTGTCTCCTCTCTGTCTTCCCAGGACCCCTACTCAGACTACACCTGTATTAAAGTCCTTCTCTCCAACCACTCTCCTCTTCAATTTCTTAACCTCTATTCCCCTCCCATCAGAAACACTCCTTCTGACTATCGCACCAGGACCTTCTGTCCTGACATCCTTCCTAACTCCCCTGACACTTTTATCCTCGGAGACTTCAATGCTCACCACCCAACATGGGACAGACTCATTCCCCCTAACCCGCTCGGAAATGACCTGTTTCGCTGGATCACTTCCTCCGGTCTGGAAATTCTGAACGACCCTGCCTCGCCCACGCTCCTTCACCAATCCACTGGGAGCCGTTCTTCCCCTGATATCTCGTTAGCTCCTGCGTCTCTCGCTCCCCACTGTGAATGGCGCACTCTCCCTGGCCTTGGCTCGGACCATCTCCCCATTGAAATTGTCTTCCCCCTCTCTCCAGTTCGTCACCCAAACACTCGTCCTCCCAAATTCAACTACAAAAAGGCCAGTTGGGATATTTACCAATCTTATATTGCTGAGCACCTTCCCTCTCTTGATTTTGACGCACTTAACATCCACCAGGCTGCTCACTCCTTTTCCCTCTTCTTAGTTGAAGCTGCCAAGGCCTCTATCCCTTTCGGCCGCCTTGGTCGTTCCCCCAAAGCCTGGTGGTCCCAGGAAGCGGAATCTGCAGTGCGGGAACGACGGAGGGCCCGCTCCGTAGCACACCGATCTGAGTCACACCGCCTCAGATACATAGACGCTTCTCGTAGGGCGTCCTCAGTCATTTCTAGAGCCAAATCTGCAACCTGGCAAGCCACGTGTTCTAACCTGTCTCCCCGTTCTGATCCTCGTGCTGTTTTCAGGCTTCTCAATGCCATCTCTGGCAAAAAGAACACCTCCCATGACCCTTCTTTTCCTGATTGCACTTCCCCTCTTGATACTGCCAACCACTACGCCTCTTATCTTCGCTCACATCTATCTCAAGCGACACCCCGTTCCGCGCGCAGAGCTGAAAGACAGTTCATGAATGAACTCCGGAAAGCTAGCTGTGAGGATGCTTCTTCCCTCCACAATTCTTTCTGCTCTCCCTTCTCCTTGAATGAACTCTCCACTGCCATCAGTAATCTCTCCTCTTCCACTGCGTCTGGCCCTGACCAGATTGCCTACCCTTTACTAAAGCACCTGCCCGAACCAGCACAGCTCCTCCTTCTTTCTCTTTTTAACAGGTCCTGGCACTCTCACACCTTCCCCTCTTGTTGGAAACCTTCCACTATCATTCCCATTCACAAACCTGGAAAACCCACTTCCTCTCCGTCCTCTTTCCGCCCCATTTCCCTCACCTCCTGTATCTCCAAGCTTTTTGAGCGCTTAATTCTTTCTCGCCTAACTTTTCACCTTGAATCTAATCATCTCCTCTCTACTTGCCAGGCCGGCTTTCGTCCTGGTAGGTCATCCCTTGACCAAATTCTAACTCTGTCTCAATCAATCTGGGATGGCTTCCAAAAGAAAAAACCTCCAGACCGAACCATTTTGGCTTCTGTTGACTTCTCCAAGGCTTTCGACTCGGTCTGGCACTCTGCTCTTTTTCACAAACTCCTCTCGCTCAAACTCCCCCCTTGCTTCGTTCTCTGGGTGCGCTCCTTCCTTTCTGATCGTAGAGCTAAAGTCCAGGTTGGTGGTTCCCACAGCCGCTCCTTCCGCATCAGAAGTGGGGTCCCACAGGGCTCGGTTCTTGGTCCAGTCCTCTTCATTCTGTTTGTTGATGACATCACTAAGGATTTACCTCGGGACGCCCATGCCTCCCTGTATGCTGATGATCTGGCCATCTGGTCCTCTTCCCCAGACCCGCTCAAAGCCACCTCTGTTGTCCAATCCTCCCTCGCCGTCCTTGAAACATGGTCCAACTTATGGAGACTTCCACTCAATCCAAAGAAGTGTGAGTCCTCCTTTTTCTCTACAGATCCCCATCAAGCCACTTTCCAACCCCGACTGAACCTCTTGGGCTTCCCTCTTTTGTTCAATCCCACACCTAAATTCCTTGGAGTAACCTTTGATCGGACTCTATCCTTTGGGGCCCATGTCCAATCCCTGTGTTCCAAATTCTACCCACGCCACAAAGCCCTTCGCTCAATTGCCACTGCCTCTTGGGGTCCCACAAAAGAATCTTTCTCCCTACTCTACAAAGCCTTTGTCCGTCCGGTGCTCACATATGCCTCTCCTGGATGGTTCCCGTTCCTCTGCAACACTGCAACCAATCATCTGGAAGTTCTACACAGAGCTGCATGCAGGGTCATTACTGGTTGCCTCTCTTCCACCCCCTCCTCACTACTCCTTCTCGAGGCCCAACTCCCTCCTCTAAAGCTGACTCTGGAGCATCAGACCCTCTACTCCTTTGAACGTGCTCTGCGCCTTCCCCCCGACTTCTCCAGCCTTTATGCCTTGGCAATCAAAAACGTTCCCTGTCGACTCAAGAAGAAACCCTCCTGGAGATCATCTTGTTCTTCAGCCACACTACCACTCCCATCCCCACGTGAGTCTCTGATCACTTGCCCCCCTTTTCCACCATGGTCCACAATCCACTTCACTGTTCCCCCCTTCATTCCCGACTGCACAGGCAGCAGTACAGCCAGACTCCAAATTGCTTCAAACCGACTATCCTCCCTCCCCCCGTCTGATATCCAAGTATGGACTGACGGTTCTGTCCCCTCCCTTTTCGGTCCTGGTGGCGCTGGAGTCTATGCTACATGCTCCAAATGCAACACATCCCATTCCCTATCCTTTTCCTCTGGTCCAATTGCCTCCAGCTTCACAGCCGAAACCTTCGCCCTCAAGCAAGGTCTTGCTTGGTGTACTAGCCATTTCATGACCTGCAAATTCCAGTCAGTTCTTTTCCTAACCGACTCTCAATCAGCCCTCTCTATCCTTTCTTCAGCCCCCACTTATCTCCTGCCTGAGTCCCAATGGAATGTTTGGTCCCTTGCCTCTTCCCTCTCCAACAATACCACTTTGAGCTTCCAATGGGTCCCCGGACACGCAGGTCTCCCCGGAAATGAAAAAGCCGATTTACTTGCCAAAACTGGTGCCTCTCTGCCCACTAATGCGATCCCTAGCCCTCTCCTCCCAGTTAGTGCCAAAGTCCGTTATTCCCAATACCGCAATTGGAGACGTCACATCTCTCACTCCCACCTGAACTTCCAAGTCCCCGAAGTCTCTTCGGAGGAACTTCTTCTTTCTCGCTCCATACGCAGTGAACTCTCTCGTCTTCGCTGCCATGGTCACAGTCTTCTTTTATCTTCTTATCTTCACAGGATCAGTCGGAAGGAGAATTCTGATTGTAGTGCCTGTGGACACCCTCTACAGGACCTCAATCATCTCCTCCTCGATTGTCCTGCTTCTGAACCCCTTCGCAAATCTATCTTTGGCTCCTCTCTTTCTATTCTCGATCTATGGTCCAGACCTTGGGGTGTGGCCCGACTGTTGGGTCTCCGCGGAGTTCCTCCGCGCCCCCATCCCTCGGAAGGGGTCGGGTAGTACCACCACCACCACCACAGATGAGGTAAACCCACATTATATTTAATTATGATTTTGAAAATTGATGATTTATTCACGTATGAAATCGCTAAATTAGTTTATTATATTATATAACCAACAAACCCCCTAATTGGGACTTTACGCGAGCGCATAGTACCGTTGGTTTTGTTCGCAAAATTTGGCAGATGAGGATTGATTTGCTCATAACTAACAAACGGTAAAGCCTAGAACGTTGAAATTTGGACTCACCATAATTAATAAAAGCGTCTTGTGTCCCAGTATTGGGGATCCTAGGTCACGTAATCGTGAATTGAGACACAAAAAACGGCAATTTTTGGCTTGAAAAGTTATTAAAATGCTTATAATTCCAAAACCACTTGACGTGCAAAGCTGAAATTCGGACAAAATGTGGGTGCTTATGAATGCTTTAAGAAAACCAAGTTTGGGGGCGCCCTGTCAGGTGACCAAAATTTTGCAGGCCAATAATGGACAGAAAGTGGACGATTTTGAACCGATATATCTCGGTTATTACTGATATTGATGAAAAATGTTTTGTGATTTTTGAGCACACTATTAACTGCCTTTCTTTTGGTTATGTTCGTTTACCCCAACTTGAATATTATTTTTCTTCTTTTTTCTTACTTTTTTTTTTTTCTTATTCTTCTTCGGGTATCTACTTTTAAACTGCTAAACTCAGTATATTCAAAGTTTGAGAGATTGAAGATATCAGCGAGGACTAGTGCCCGAATGAAGTTGGGGGTGCTAGGTCGGGGGGGATCCCCCTCAAATGGGTCCTCCAAAGTTTTAAGCTTTTAAATCGTTGGAGCTAGATGAATCAAATTTTCGGAATGATAATATTAAAAACAAATTAAACCTAAAAAAATTGGGGGAGCCATGATGGGAGGTTTTCCCCAAACGGACCCTCTAAAATTCAAACTTTTTACCCTTTTAAGCTAGATACATGAAATCTTTAAGGTAAGTAAATATAAAGGAAAGATAAAATTTAACAAAACTTTGGGGTACCAAAATGGGGTCCCCCTCAAACGGGGCCGAAAAATTTCAAACTTTTTAACCACTTATGCCAGACACATGAAATTTTCAGAGTAGGCAAATATTACAAAAAGACCAAATTTGACAAAGTTTGGGGTAACAAAATGGGGGGTTCCCCCTCAAACGAGGCCACCAAAATTTTGAACTTTTAAACCATTAAAGTTAGATAAATCAAATTTTCGAGGTGGGTAAATATCAAAAATAAAACAAAAATTATGGGTTCCAAAATAGGGGGTTACCCCCAAACGGAGACCTCGAAAACTCAAACTGTTTAACCTTAAAAGCTGGACACATGACGTTTTTAAGGTAAGTAAATGTAAAAGAAACATAAAATTTGAAACAATTGGGGGAACCAAAATGGGGGTCCCCCTTAAATGGGGCTGCCAAAAATCAAACTTTATAACCAAACATGCTAGACACATGACATTTTTCGGGTTGGCAAATATGAAAAGATAAAATTTGGCAAAATTTGGGTATATCAAAATGGGGGGGTAGGCCTACCCTTCAAACAGGGCCACCAAAATTCCAACTTTTTAACCAGTCATGCTAGACACATGAAATCTTCAGGATATGCAAATATGAAAAGATAAAATTTGACGAATTTGGGGGTACCAAAATGAAGGAATCCTCTTCAAACAAGAACGCCAAAACCCAAAATTTAACCACTTACGCTGGACTGATAAAATTTGACAAAATTTGGGAGTACCACAATGGAGGTCCCCCTCAAATGAGTACGCCAAAATTCACACTTTTGACTTGTTCAGGATACCCAAGCAACGATAAAGGAAAAATAAAATTTGGCAAAAAGTTTGTGGCACCAAAACGGGGTCCTTCAGAATTCAAACTTTTTAACCATTCAAGCTAGACATATGAAACTTTCAGAATAGGTAAATATAAAAGAAAGATAAAATCAAGATAGATAAAAAAAATATCACTAATTTGAAGTGCCATAATGGGAAAGTCCTCCTCCAACGGGTCCTTCAAAAGTTTTAACCACTCAAGCTAGACAAATAAAATTTTCCAAATCGGAAAAATATAATTTGAAAAATAGTGAGCATCTTATACCATAGGGTCTTATACCATATTATACCATATCCAATTGTGTTGGCACCTCTCCCCATTAACTACAAAAGCTAAACAAACTAAATCTATAAAACAAGTTAACATGAATCAAAAATTAAAGGTAATAAATTAAATTGGCCACATTGAGGAGACCATGCCAAATGGGCTCCTTAAAAATTTTAAAATCTTTATTACAAAGTACTCCAGCTAGACATAATCAAAGAGTACCGGTAGGCTAATATAAGAAAAAGATAGAACATGTCAAACTTGGCAATGCCATGTTGGACAATTAGCCCTTAAATCGACCTTCAAACTGTACGTTAGATTCTCACAATGAATTGGTATAACAGAAAAGTAGAAGAGTAAAACCTATAGGATTACTGCAACATTTAACACGTTGCAGTCCTTGAGCTTAATGGCTTTGTTAGATTTAAGCTGTATGGCTGAATATTTTTACTAAACTGTCACTAATGACGTTGAAAAAAATCTTCTACTTGCTCTTCAAAGTTTTTGAACAATTTTATTAAGAAAGCATTTGTGCTTAATAATGGATATAATACAATATACTGTACAATATCTAATATGTTGGCCGTTGGGTCGCACTGCTAAATAGCGTTCTCAGAATAAGAATAGTTGCAAAATGCGTGGTTATTTTTGGCAGAGCTGGGCACCCACTGGCGCCGCTATTTGGCAAAAAAAGCAGCGGCGCTGCCGCTTATCGCTACTCAAATAAAAAAGTAGCGCCGCTGCTGCTACTTACATTGCAAAACAGCGGCCGCTGCCGCTACTTTAAAAAAATAAATAGTACAAGGAACGATGGCATTCAAATACGGTATCTAATGGTGAAATTTCAACTTTATTTACGAAAGTTAATTATTCTAGCCTTTTGGATATTGGTTCAGGTTACAATCGGCATTAGCAGGCTTAAATGGTAGACAAGTAAGCAAATCACCATTCAATTAGGTGTTGGCATGCTCCTTTCAAAAAAAAACAAGCATTTCAAAATGCTGATTGGTTAAACCAGCGCTTTAGAAATTACCCTTGGAAGTTACCCGTGGAAGTTTAATTCCTTATCGCATTTTCTACACAAACAAAAGGCATTAAGAAATATCGACTCAAATAAGTTAAGGTTTTGCCATTAAAGCACAATGACATACAGTATTCAGCTTCTATACAATTCTGTCCCGGCTCTTATAGCTCTGAAGTAGTCGATCTGTTTATCACACTCTCGGCCCTCAACCACTAAAATAATTCTTCGCGTAGAGATCCGAAAGGAAAATTTATCAATCGACCGAGTTTCAAAACATTTCTTGGAGTTTTGTAGAAATGGTAGGTGATTCACGTCCCTGCGATGATTTTGTCCAACTTTGACACAAAAGTAGATTGAGCGTTCAAGATATTGGTGTTTACAAAGTAGAAGGAGATACGTAGTAATGACGTTCATGTTAAGCAAATGATGCTCAATGCGATTCAAGTTACACTGAGTATTTTTTCTACGAGTATAACTCCATAACTAAGTTGCCTTTGAAGCTTATTTATTACCTGGTTCTATTTGTTCATTCAATTCTCAGCGCACTATAAATTCAATTCTTAGGTTTACTGCTAACTGTTGTAGCAAAATTTAATTTACTACCCATTGACGTAACTACTCAGGCACGGGGCATAGCTAGGCGTAGCCAGAGGGGGCCCTGGCCCTCTCCAATTGAAATGATAAAAATGTGACAAAAAAAAACTATTGTTTCGTCAGTTTTAGTTTCTTTTAGCATTTTTTGCCTACAACGGTAATTAACAATAATATTGACGACCAGGGGCCCGGGCCCTCTAAATTCAATTTTTGCCAATCAATTAAAATGTATTCCGGCTGAAATTAAGGGTTTTTATCATAAAAGTTGTTACCTCGGGCTCTCATTTCACCTTTTTAAAAACGTAATGAAATAACAGGGCGGGATCTACAATATGGCCCAGTGCCAGGAGCCCTGCGCTCAAATGGTTAGTTAGACTTTATTTTTGGTCTACATTAATGTTTGGCAGGAAGTTGTTGCGAAAATCTTTAAAGTGCCAAGGGCGCCGCGCAATGTAAATTTGGCCCGGGCAATAACATGGCAATTAAGCGTAACCATCTATTGTACGGTTTTCAGTAACAATTCACCTCCATCCACCTCGCTAGTTTTTACGCTAAAAAATGAGTTTGAAAAAAACATTATCTATAAGAAATGCTCATTGACCAAATTATTGAATTTAAATTGAGGGGCCTGGGGCCTCTTAACCGTACATGTACTCCTACAACAGGTTATTTTCACGTCAAAACAAAAATCTCTAAGGAAAATCTTCGAGTGGATTATTTACTACTAAAATACTCATAAAAATTTAACCCCAAACTGCAAACTTACAAACGTATTTTCGACCAAATTATAAGTAAAAGGAGAATTGAAAGAATTTAATTTTTTTCAATTGGCGTTCAAATGTTAGTAATCTATTTCTTTCAAATGGTTCTGAACACGTGCGAAATGTGATCCAATGGCATTAAAATAGCTTTTTTTTCAAAAAAAATTCCAAAAACTCGCCCAGCGACTGGGGGCTTGTCCCCAGATCCCCGTCTGTGATACGTTTGAATAAATTAGTTTACTTACACAAGTCTCCCAATTTAGATATTTTCATTTTTAACTTTTGGTTTAAGCCCTCTCCCTTTAGAAAACTCTCGGTTAAGTACTTTGTCCAACAAAAATTCCTGTTTCGAAAATTTCTGATGACTTCATTGCATGTGATTTTTAGTTTGCCCCCACCCCCCAATCAAAATTCCTGGCTACGCTGGCATTTCGAGCCGTGTCCCCCCAAATCACTGCTTGAGCTCCGCAAGCGAGAGTAAACTTTTGTAGTAGCACAACTAGCAAACTTTTGACCAAAAAAAGGGAACCACAAACGCTTTTTTCTATGAAACAGCAAGACAGATCAAGTGCACGTAATCAAGTAGCCTTACATTTTGCGATGAAGACCCTTTTTTTAGTCTTCACCTAAAAATTTGAGGGCAAAATCCATACCAAAGAAGGATAACACAGGATTTGGAGCAAAATATTCACCAGATCGCTGCCGCATTCCGAATTCGTCTGGTCTTGTTGTTGTTGTTTTACCGGGCTGCTTCCGAGGGATGGCAGCCTCCTATGTCCAAAGAGGACACAAGAGAATCATCCTTAACACAGAAGTGCTACTGGCATAGGATAATCCCGGAGGTTGGTGGCCATTTCGATCCCTGCACAAAGCAGGGCACTCCCACCACTCGACGGCGACCACCGTTGGTGGGTCTTAAAGAGTGCAGCCAGATGCACAAAAGGGGTTGAAACAACATCAAAAAAAAAAAGCTTCTCATTACTACTAATAGCAATAGTAAGAGTCGACACGCATCAAGTTACTCTACCCAATTGAGAAAGTCTTCTGGCACAAGAAATGCAAGAAAGAAATCGCAACAGGCATGGTTCCCAGAAGGCACTGCTAGCGGGAGGCCAATTCTGCAAGACCCAAAAGTCAAGCAGCTCAGCACCGATAGTCGACCATGCCGAGTACCCAATAACTGCCTCTTACGGTTCGCTGGGTGGGCGGCTTCACTATTCTGCCCCAGTGAAGCATGGGGAAATTCGTCTGGTCTCGACTGCGTAAGCGTCCCCCCGCCCAAGTTTTTGTGCCCCCTCCCCCAAACACACTATTCTGGCTCCGTGCCACATTCTGTACTGTTCTATTCGCAGTGCACGATCTATACTGTGGTCTGTGACCAGATAGCGAACAAATCATCTTCATTCGTTGTACTAAATGCTAGCATTTTGAGGAAATATCGCGGAAAACCGTCTTTGCGATCTGCAAGTTTTTAGGAATTTATCGAACTCTAATTATTGCATTTTCGTTAAAGAGATACTGCTCAAAATCGGCTGTAATGAAATCGGTTTTATCAGTTCAAATTGACCCGCTACTAGACCACATTATTCGTTCAACTTTGATTGAGAAAAAAGCGGACCATGTGCGATAAAACTCGCTTATACATACAGTATAAGAGTAACGACAAAACGTCACAAAGGTGTTGTACGTTCTATTAAACTGAAATAATGAGGTAACAAGAGCAGAGTGAAAATAAGCGGAGAGTAAGACTTCAAACGGTAACGTGTGAAAATGTAAATTGAAAAAGTCTTGGAAGGAGTTTATTAGCAGTAGCAGCAAAAAATTTGCTTAAAAAACAGCGCTGAAGCGCTGCCACTTTTTTAGCTAAAAAAACAGCGGCGCTACTGCTTGTCGCTGGTGACGAAGAAAAGCAGCGGTGCTGTGCCCATCACTGATTTTTGGCTGTGGATAGTGTGAAGTTTGGCTGATGTAATAAAGTCGCTGGAATTTTAAAGATCGCTTTATGTTATTTCATAATAAAGAGAAAAACTGTTAAAACTCCTCATAGCTTTTTGACTGACGTTACTTGATTATTTTGATAACTTTTTGAGAATAGCGAATAACCTTTCAGCTGTTGAAATGAACTAAAACGAGCGCAGTGTGCAAAAGAAGTAGATGATTTTTGGTAAATACTTGGTTGACTTTAAACATTACACCTATATTCTGGAAAGCATAAAGTTGAGTAAATTAATATAAGTTTTTAATGTGAATTTATTGTAAAGTTAGACCCTGTAACATCACTAAAAAATTTATAAGAATTTGATTTTTTGTTTCTAAATTTTGTTTGTGTATGCAGTGGGCTAGTTAGGGTGTAGATTTGATATTTAGGATAGTGTGTCAAATTTCTGGTCAAGATAATGCAAAATTCAAAAATCATATTAGCATTTTCAGATCAAAAGTTTTGGTTTCTGCGTTTCAATCGGAGCAAAAGGTTATTTTCGAAATATTTGTTTTAACAAGGGTTTTGTTTGTACCCGCAATTTCAACAATTGCGCCGCTAAGCGAAAATTTAACTAACTCCTTAAAAACTGAAACGAGATCTGATAGATATTTATAAATACCTTTTCTAGACATTTAAATTTGAAAAGCCATTTACTTGACTAAGTTAATGTATATTATGAAATTCGAAAGTGATGTATTTCAGATATGACTATCAACAACCATAAACACGCTTAACGCAATTAAGAAGTTTTTTAGTTCCGTAAAGTTAAATACTTTCGCGAAGTCCCCGGATATCGCTTGCAATGTCATATTCTAGTACATTTTGCAATTATTTTTGTAAAAGTGTAGAGCATTCAAGCCAAGCTACGAGACACTCAAATGATAACTCTGATCTTCATATTTCATGCTACCGAACAAATAAATTGCAAAGGTGAATTAAATATCAAGGAGTCAAGGTCTGGAATTCCATTCCTCAAGAAATTAGGTTATCATCTTAGAAAAGATTTGAAAGTCAGTACAGAAATTTTCTGCTAAATCAGTAGCAATTAGGTTCGCCTGCACGTCTCACCCAACTATTTTGCTCTTCCGATTCTTCCGGAGGCTCAAATGGTTTGGCTGATGACGTGTCATTAAAGAAAAAATCTAACAACGTTGTATTTTGCAAAAAACATTGGAGCATCAATATTACTGGATAAATCAGTAAGTTCCCTTAGACAATTAGGGTGGCTGCTTGTCTTGATGACCGTGAGGTTCTTTTGCAAGTTCACTGTCGTAATTCTAATCAGTCTTTATGACTGCCTTTATATTGTTGCTGAGCGATTAAATAAGAATTTGCCTTGTCTTGCCCCCGCAATCCTCACGAAAAATCAGAAAGTAGAAAGACTGAGTCTTTAAACAGCATTTTCAGGAAACATTTAAACTGGAAGATATTTTGTTAAAAAAGAAGTAAAAAAAAAATGAATACAAGCATCTCACCTATCGAAGTAAGAGGTCTTGCTGTCATCTTCGTACTGGTAGAAGTAAGGGTCGACATAGGTGATCTGGATGTATGCCTTATCGGGGTCAAGCGAGCTTGTGTTGATGACGCTCGAGTCTTTGATCACTTCGACCTTGTCCTCGCCAAAACACTGGCTGTAGAACGTCTGAAAATATACGAACATTGCTGCAAAACGAACAAAAATTTATCTTCCGGAAATCGGGATAGTTCGAGGTTACGACAACAATGAAAGAGTCCTACAGCGTATTGGAGAACACCCGAAAACGGTTGTCCGTTTGCTTTAACAGTGGTGGTTGATCCGCCAACGACGTTTCAGCTTTGACAACCATAAAAACTGATATACTAGTCCGGTAGAAATAACTTTTACCCGGAAAAAATTTATAATAAGCTGAGGCACGATGACTCAGGACCATGTCCTGAGTCACCAAAAAAATCCCCATGGTTTGGATGTGGGACTTCCTCCTTTTTCGGCCTTTAAAATCTGCCATCTAGTGTAAAAGAATCTTTACTATCCAACAGCCAAACCGAAAGTTGTAGAAGAACCAAGTTTTGAATAATAGTTGGTTTTCAAGAGCAGGTATAAACAAATTTACTTTGAAATTGATGACGTCACTGCTGATGACGTTTTTGACAAAATGACGTATTGATGGCTCGAATTGTAAATGAGAGTAAGGTTTTTGGTTCCAAATAAAAAAATTGCTTAAATCAAAGTGAAGGCGTCACAAACGTTTTTGATGACGTCAGCTGTTACCAGTTTTGACTGTAAATTTGGAAGAGTGTTTGACCAAACAAAACATTGCAAACTTTTTTTTTATTAGCTTTGAACTTGGGAGAATTATTTTGTGAATTCAGTGGAATGAAGGTCAAAAACTGTTCTGTCAGTAAAACTCTGGGGTAGTAGTCAAGCAGATAAATTTTCGATCTCCCAATAGGCAGTGGTGGTAAAAGTGAATTACTATAGTAACGAATTATTTTTTTAGTAATTTTTACAGTGTTGACACTACTTTTTCAGAAAAGTAACTTTTGTGGTAATGTTATTACTTTTTTAGAGGTGTCAAAATTACAAATTACTTTGAAAATGTTATCATCCAGTAGAAAAGCTTGACTGGCTGCTTACTTTATACCTCCGGCCAATCAACAAATTTGTTTCTGTTGAGAATGACGCAGGGTCGTACCATGAGCCGTATGTCTTTGCATGCTAGAACGGTTTATACATGTAGCGCTAGTTTTGTATAAGACAATCAATCTTTGATACAGCTCATACCGACAGAGTTGTAGGTCATGCCGGGTTTGGGCCTAAACTTGAGAAAAATTTCGGCTTAATTCGGGCCTAAGACGTACTTTTTGTCTTAAGTGCATAAAAACATAATTAAAATAGCTTGGCAACATTGCTAAACTTCTTAGACCTAACTTAACTTTCGGGTTTTTCCGGGCATAGTTTAGGCTTTAAATTAGTTTTCAGGTTTAGGCTTATGTTTTCGGGTTCGGGCCTGAACTAGTCGGCCCGTTTACAATTCGGCATAGAGATACAACAAAAGCGCAATAACAATAAAAAATATACTGTTAAGTTTTTTTAATTCCGCTGGTTTTAAGGAGGAGACTTTGATGGTGGTATTTTGTAGTCTGTTTGCTTAATTATAAACA
This sequence comes from Trididemnum nubilum, assembly GCA_963965965.1. Taxonomy (NCBI): domain Eukaryota; kingdom Metazoa; phylum Chordata; class Ascidiacea; order Aplousobranchia; family Didemnidae; genus Trididemnum; species Trididemnum nubilum. The sequence continues at coordinate 28,186,745 of OZ014478.1, forward strand.
TGCCCAGGCTCTATTTAAGAAAGTTTATTTGTTTTGTATCGTTCATTAACAAACATCGATCTCAATAATCTACCGTATTTTGAGTAAACATTATTATCTACCTTCACGTAGTATCAAATTTTGATGTTGCGCAAAAACCGAAGATAGGTATTGCAATACCCTATTGATTCATACGCCAATGGGTAAAATTTTTGTCACAGCCACTACATCAATACAAAAAAAGAACAGTATTTTGTTCAAAAAGGTTAATAGATTTGAACATTTGTGCGAAATAAATTTTTAGGGTAAAAGTTGAAAACTACCGTACAAACTCTTTCCAAAGAATATCAAAGAAAAAAATAAACGCATGATAAACACAGATAAATTTGCAAAAAGCGAATAAATCACCAACCACCTCTTTCTAAATTTTTATGATATTTTTAGTAACTGAAGAGAGGCGATACCTGTAGGCGGGACCAAATTTATATTGCCCTGGACTCTTTACCACATTTTCTGCCAACAAAATTTGTAGACCAAAAAAAAAAGTTTTCCACTGCTTAAGGCCTGTCTACACTGTGCGTACAAAATTACAAAAGTTTTTACGCTCGTACGTCGAAGGTGTCTACACTATACAATACAGCGCTTACGAGTGTAACAGCTTAACAGCGTATTCTGTGGGTGGCCATAATATTGTGTTGAATTGGATAACGAAAATCACAGATTTATTACAATTCTTCGTTGTTTCGGTTAAATTTGGGTCAGATTATGCATCACGAGAAGTAGTATTGTCGTTGTGATAATTTAAACATGAATTTTTTTCAACCTTCTTCACAAAAAAGCGTAACGTATGGCCAATCAAGAGTGTTGTGGTGGCTATTAGGTAGCGAAGGTTTTGTTGGATGAAGAAAAAAAAATTGCACCAATCAGTGATCGAGCATCTGTTACTGATACGCTAGATCTGGATTCGATTCCTTGCTTAGCGTTTAGCAATAAAAAGGGACAGCGTGAAGACTCCACAGTGTGTGGTAGACAAGACGTGGCAGCTTAACTCAAACACCAAAAGGTTCCTTTGCTGTCTCCTGGCCAAAGCACCTTGGTGAATACAACAAAATTACAAACATTAACTTATAGGCCACTGATGCAGGCCTGACGCCAGGACAGCGTGACTGGGGGGCAGAAATAAATTTTGGGGGGCACGAGAAGTTTATTAATGTGAATTCAAGAGTGTGGATCAAATGAAAAAGGTAAAGACCAAAAAAAAAGGTCTTCAGTTCAAAAATTTCCACAAACTCTGGTTTTCATTTCAAAATTCTTGCGACTTTCCACGAATTTTAAAGTGAAGACCAAAAAAAAGTAAGGTCTTCAGTTAAAAAATGTCCGCAAATTTTTGTAGTCATCTTGCGATTTTCCACAAATTCTAAAGTGAGGACCAAAAAAAAAAGGTCTTCGTCCCCAACGTTTCATAAAATCCGTGTGAATCCACAAAAACTGCAAAAAACAATTCTTGCTCGCGAATTCTAGGATGATAAGCACCAATTTGGGAGCCTTAGTCCTCGATTTGCACTCCAGCAGCCCCAAGCGTGTTAATTTCTTCGAGGCACAATCCTCGCTTGAGGGCACAACCCCAGAATGTCCCCCATGGTGCCAGGCAACACTAATGGGCACTAGAGACTGGTTTCAAAGGTCCAGTTCTTCCTCTTGTGAACTCCTCTTAGCGGAGGGTGACTCGGAGGAAAAATCTGATAGCAATGTTTTGCAGGGTACATTGTGTTTTCAGCTTTCAACTGCTTTTCCGTTCTACTGTTACATTCCGTTTACAGAGGTGAAGTCCTCAAGAACACATTTTGAAGTCCTTGGCCTCAAAGCTTCAAGTTCTCGAAAATTGCCATCCTCAGCTTGAGGACAGCAGTATTTTTGGAATCCTTAAAATTTTGTAGATCGTTTTTCGTAGAAAAATTTGTTTTTTTGGAGATTTTTTGATTTTGTTTTTTGAAATCACCTGAAAACAATTTTAGAAGACCTTTTTTTAAAACGCGTGAAAAAAAATTTTGAAGATCATATTATTATTATCTTTTTTTTGAGAAAACTTGCGCCTGTGTCCTTGCCCTAGAAAGGGTCTGTCTTTGGCTTCGAATATTTTTTTGTGTCCTTGGCCTCGAGCCTTGTGCCCGTGACTACACCTCTGTCCCGTGCAGAGGTGGACAAAGTAGTTGAAAAATCTACTTAAGTAGAAGTATTGTTACTTACTCAAAAATGCCTTTCAAGTAAAAGTAGAAGTATGGCGAAGCATTTCCACTTAAGTAAAAGTAGGAAAGTAGTCAAAATTAATTCTACTTAAGTAATGAAAGTAGAAAGTAATTTCGAATTTTACGTGTTTGTTTATTCTTCGAAGGTTTGCTGTTGTGACGCTTACGATCAGTGTTCAAGCTAAGCCATACTTACGGTAGCATACCAAAAAATCAAAGTTTTATTATTCTCTTGAAATTACATCGAAGCGTGTTACGAATACGATTTAGTAGGGACTCTGGGCTCATCTCCGCGCCTGGACAACACAGCTTGAGAAGAAATGTCGCAGCGATGGCGAGTCGTTAGCAACACTGTTCGTTAACTGGCTAGGGAATTGAACCCCAGACGGGCCGCAGCAAACACAACGCCGTTAACCGCTAATCTTTTTCGTATGAACCAGGAGTAATGCGCATGTCTAGTTTGTCTACTGTACCATGCTAATCAGGGTTCGGTATGCTTTTTTTTTTTTAGTGAGACTGAGTCAACACCTGGTATTTCATGCAACGCAAAAACACACTACCCTAGATGACCTGTAAATGAATCGGCGTAACTATTCAATAAGTTTCGTAGTACTGTACAGTAAAACAAACTCGATACGTACTTATTGTACACGTTGTGAGGTGGAATAATGTACACTACCTAACGGTCAAGTTCAACAATCCATTCAAACTTTTATTGGATTAAACCTGCTATGTACAATATGAAGTAAGCCAATCAGCAGGTCACCACAGATTCGTAACATCTAATTCGTACAAATCTTCAACCGGGTATACGATATACCAATTGGTATGCGAAATGGTAATTATGGTACTCGGTATACAGAGGGTATACGAAACAAAACTGCGATCTCCAAAAAAAAAGAAAAGAAAATGGTCTCCACTTACATTCGGTCCAATTTCGCCCAAATCTAAGCATGAAAAATCAGATCTACAAAAAAACTCTACACTGCTTACACGGACTAGAATTTTTTGTGGAGTATACAAAGTTTTCAAAAATCGCAAAAGGTATACCACGTAAAAAAAGGTTGAAGAGCACTGATCTAAACAATGCATTACTCTGCTCGGATGGCTAATTGTATAGCTCGCATGCCTCTAGAGCGGTAAATGACAGTCACGCAAATGACAGTAGGCTGCTAAGATAGTTTAAATACAGGCTAGTCTAAATCTTATAATTTATCAATGCTGGTGCTACGGTAGTAGCCCAAACGCTTACTGGTATATACAGGCAGCTATAGGCATAAGTGAAGGCTTTCAACTACCGGTATCTATCTGCAATACTTCTTTGGAAAACCTAACAAACAATAAAGTACACAATAATACTGCGCCCACCTAAAACAAAGAAATTCCAGAAAACCTTGCCAAACCTCAAAATTGCGGCTCATTACCGGTACATAGACTGTAATCACAGCGTACCAGACTTCTGTTTCGCGTCCTGTACGAACATGTTTTCGATAAGCAGAGTTGCCAGATATAATGAGACAAACAAAAAAACTTCAAATCCTGGTCATTGATCAAATCATCATCAAAAAGGATTGGCTAGGTGTTTACTTCTACTTTACATAAAAGTCATTACTACTCAAGTAGCGTTACTTCGAGAGGATTTTACTTGAAGTAAAAGTAGAAGTATTAGAAATGAAAAATACTTAAGTAAGTCGCTCGTTACCGAAAATACTACTTAAGTAGAACTACTTCGTTACTGACCACCTCTGGTCCCATGTCCGTTTAAGCTAAATTTTGAGCCTCTTTCGCCACTCTCCCATATCAACTTTTATATAAACTTTATCCAGTCCACCCCTAGAAACACAATAGACAGTGCATGATGCGTAGCATGCAGATATAGATTATCCTCTTGAATTGTCAAACGGTTTGACTGCGAAAATAAAGCGTAATTAAGTGATGCAATATCACATTCAACTACAATCGTTTCCGCATTTAATCCCTTCTGCAAAAACAACACGCATTTTATTATTATTGTGTTGACTCCTCCCCCCATGCGGTTTGCGTTAACTCCTTGTAATCAATCAGATTCAATTGCATTATAACTCCTAATTTCATAACTAAAATTTTTGTTGACATGCTTATTGCAGTATTCATCTTTTCTTTTTTCACACAAACGCTTCTACTGAACGCTTTTTTTTTACTACCACTCTGGTAGTTTTGTATCACAGTAATGCACAAGAATTTGATAATAAAAGTTTTGGATTCAATCCCTCACCTACTAAACCTAAACTTATTCGGAGAAATGCTTACCCTAGCATTAGCCGATGATTGAGAGAAATCTCACAGATGCCCAGCTAATTGCACTTTCATAAAGCATAAAACGAAAATTGGGCGAACTATGGCAGTTAAAACCTTTCAATTACCCTACATTGCAGTAATATTATTACCACTGAAATTGCAGAAAATTGATTGTGCGACTAGAGCATTCAATAAGTTTACAGTACTCCAAGGAGAAACTTTTGTATTCTCTCAATAAGACAGATATTGCAACTTTTGTGATACAACTGAATTCAATATTTTCAAAAACTCAATAAACTAAATTTGTTGCAGAGAAAAGTGTAGAATTCTAAGCGCAAAGCAGTTAATATTTTAGCAAGTAACACATGAGGCATCTCTTACGATTGTAATGCTTCGGAGGGAGTGAGGAACTCGTCATCTGCTTGTCGCTTCACGTAGATGTCAGCGCGGATTATGCAAGCAATTATTACTATCGATGTATAAATAAGTGCAAAGCAGAAGCTACCTCAGAGATTTAATTAAAACTTGTAGGAAAGGTTATTTCAAGAGTTTTGCTTAAAGCAAAAGCTGTCTCATAGGTTTAATCAAAACTTGTAGGAAAAAATAACCAGAGGATTAAAAATGATGTCAATGTCCAATCAGTCTCAAAAAGCAGTTATTTTATTATACACATCATTTCCATCACAAAACTTGGAAATGAGTAATGCCTCGATCCTGGAAAAGTCAAGCAACAACTCTATGAAGCATTAATAATCACCAACGTCTGGATTGATTCCATGGTGGGAAAAGAAGAAAATGTCACAAGTTCAGCCAACAGCACTTAACCCAAACCATGAGCAATTTTCATTTCGTTGTGTTGACCATGAGGCATGTTGAAGAAATACAGAACAATTATTAATTAAATTTGATGGCTTTACTACTGCTTTTCACTCCTATCACTAAAGGAGAAAATGTCCTTTTGTTAGTCAACAGAACTTAACCCAAACCATGTTCAATTTCAAGTAGGGTGTGACGACCATGAAGCATGTTGTGGAAATACACAACAAACATTAATGGAACTTGATGGCTGCAATATCTTGACGTCCTTCATGGTCGACTCCTGGGAAGCCATGTCAACTTCCATGGCTTGAAGTAAAGAACTTGATGGCTTTACTTCTGCTTTTCAATCTTTCAATCATGCAGTTTCAACAATTTTCCAATTATCTTCTACTCATTGGAGAACCTAGAGTAAAACAAATAATAATTACTCCAACCAAAAAAAGTTCAAAATTCTGCAAAGTGTCCAAAAGCATCATTAGCAGTAGACATATCAAAAAATGTACCAATTATGCATAAAACACATGCACTCAGAGAAGAGTCCAAAATTTTTAGAGGCAACCAGTTGACACAAGATGATTAACTTGGCCAACTTTAATCTTAGTCTGAACCAGACTTGAAAGATGTTTGACGCAAAACCCTAACAACATCGCTGCAGCGTCAAATCTTCTTGCATCAAACCAGTCACATTAAATCGCATAAAAGTACCAGTACTACATTACAGAACAAAGCTATTAAATCAAGTAAGCAAAATTAAACCAAAAAAAAAACAACAACTTTTTTTAACACTAAACAAAGAATACTTTATTCTATCAAAATTAATTCTATCAAAGATATCACTACAGCATTCTTTAGACCATAAGGTGCAGCAAACTGGAACATATAACTATTAATTGCTGCGCTGTTGTAGTATCAATAAATGGCTTTTATAATTACTATCTTCTAGCATAAAGCGCACCAAATGGCTTCTATGGCTTTTGTTTTTAGGCACAAAGTGCACCAAACTATAAGATGTACTACATTACATTAAATTTATTAAATTCCAAAAGCATTACCACTTGATCATTGAAAAGCATTACCACTTGATCAACTGGCCGTAAGAGCATAACCAGAAGCATAGATTAAATGCATCAGAGCATAAGGCACACCACATTGGATATCTTAAAAAATTTAAGTATCATTGGTGCACCTTATGGTTTGAAAAATATGACACCTTAATATCTTAGTTGCACCTAAAAAAAACAAGCCATGCTACTCATATCTTACAGGAAACTTGAAATTGTGTAGTTAAGTTGCAGTGATGTGAATACTGTATTGTCACACCATCACAATAAAAAAAGCTTTAAAAGCGAAAAATTTTCTTTGGCCCACTGCTAATTTTAAATGATTATTTTAAACAAAAGCAAATGATTTAGATAAAACTTCCAAGTCTGTTTTTTTTATTTTCACTATGAAAACACCTAAAGTTTTTTTGTTTTTAAATAAAAGCTCAAATAGCTGGTAAAGATTGTCAATCTTGGAATGCACATAACTAACCTTGAAAACCTGACAATGCCACTGTTAGATTGGTCATCACCCTTGAAATCTTTGAGCATTAAAGATCAACATTGCTTCACACTTTCATCAATAAGTCTCTCTGAGTCTGGACCAAAAGTACCATGTCATTGATAAATTTGTTAAATTTCAAGTACTCACAGTTACTATATTTTGTTTACAATAAAAACTTGCTAATAGAGTCTTAATTTACAATTCTGAAAAGTGATTGCAGAATATAAAACTTTTGATTTCACTATCTTATTGACATGACAGCAGAACAAACCTATTGGCTTGACAGTGTCTGCAATTCAACTCAACTATTTGTAAAAGTTCAAAACCTGATAGCTGCTGAATCATAAGTGTGTGCATCTTGAAATAGAATAATTTTACATGCCTATATACCAGTAGCTGCAACTGCACAGCCCATCATATCAGTAGGCTAGTAACCAGGGTACGCTTAGATTATTGCATTTTAATTCTGCTTTTATTACTGTAGGCTAACTAATACTGTAGGCTCTAATAGTTTTGAGTAGAGCTCGACCGATAGATATATTGGCTGATATCAGGGTCAAGCCAATATATCGTATCGGCTATCTACCACCGCTAAAATATCAACTTAGCACAATTACCTTGAACTGTACACTTTTGAGAGCAAGCACGGCTGCTGTTGACTGTTGTATTTTTGTTTTGCTTTTTCATTGAATAATACTGGAGTGTGACTTGTGTTTGTAATAGTCTTTCTTCGGAGGGGAACTAGTAAAGTTTTTAGTGTCAAGTTAATTAAAAAATAGTGACAAAATTTCATATTTCATAAGTTAATATATCAGTTATCGACGAGCTCTAGTTTTGAGTTTCATTGATATAAAAATCAGAGCCTAGATTTTATCGCAGGCTAATTTTTAAACTTTGCATATTTTCTGACAGTAGCCTAGGCTATTAAGTTGCTTGCTTACCAGTATCTCTTACACAGCATCACTGCACCTGCAAAGTGCACCAGTAGGTTAAACCTTTTGAAGTAAACTAGCCTACAGCGGCTATCAAACTAGGATTACCAGTTTACTTTCACAATGTGGTATAATACACGCTAGGTACGAGTACCACCAAGACGTAGACCTACCGTACCACACTGGTAGGCCTATCGGTAGTCCTACTGGTTTTGGCCGAATCAAGTCCCCCTGGTCAGGACTGTGATCTGCATTGCCACACCACACACCAGTTTTAATTTTCAAATTTCTTTACTAAGAATAGGCGAACCAAATGTTACATAACAACAAACAATTCATCATAATTCACTTTTGGGCCTATCGACCTAAGCTTCTTTTTTGCAAGTTTTCCTCATAGAGCCGCAAATTGACCATTTTCATGCTAAATTAGGCTATTTCAAACCAACACGCATACTTTCAATTTTGAAAATCAACTTTTTTTCAGCAAAACTTATGAACCTAATTTTAGCCTACCTTGAGACCTGGCACCAGTTTTTGAAATTTCACGCAAATCGTGAGCTTACGAGCGTACCAGTGAAAAAATTTTGCTCTTTTAGCAATTTTTTTTTGCTGGCAATTTTACTCTTGTAACGTGCTACGCCCGAAAGGTGGTATTCCCTTTAAAACAAACTAAGGTTACGCTCGTAAGCTGACGATTTTACGCACAGTGTAGACAGGCCCTTAGGAGTCGCATTTTCTGTCGAAAATAAAGCGATAACAACCTAAAAAAGTCTCCTTTGCCCAGGGGTCACAATATTGCTTCAAGAACAGTGCCATCATCGACTCTTTATTAGTAGATCAGATACAAACGTGCAGAGAAAAAGAGAAGAGCAATGAAAAAAAAAAGTTTGCTCTTGTTGCAAAGTTTTTGCGTCAAGCGTATTCGACTGATTTGATTGGACTTATTCATAGAACGAGTGAACCGTCAAGAAAAAAGTCACGCTAATTGGACGAACTGGCATATTCTAGAACAAATGAACCATGAGAAAAAAAGACAAACTGTAAGTTTGCAGTTTACTAATATGGTGCCATTCTGCCACACAGTAAACTCGGTTCTGCCGATAAAAACTACTATGAAGATAACAGATTGAAAAAAATACTACCGGAATGTGCTAGATCAAAAATCTATTATTATCAGAGGTGGAGTCCTCGAGGACACATTTTGAAGTCCTTGGCCTTGAAGCCTCAAGTTCTCGAAAATTGCCCTGTCCTCGGCTCGAGGACAGCACTATTTTTGAACTGTTGAAATTTGGTTGGAAAACGCCAGAAACCCTGCGGAAAATCTGCAAAGACCTTATCTTTGGTTTCCTCAAGTAGAGATCGCCTGAAAAAAATTTTTGAAGACCTTTTTCGCCTGAAAAAATTTGTTGAAGACTTTTTTTTTGAGATCGCCTGAAAAAATTTTTTCAAGACCTTTTTTTTTTTGAACACTTGCGTCTGTGTTCTTGGTCCTTGGCCTCGAGCCTTGTGTCCTCGACTCCACCTCTGATTATTATACTTGCCGTATTATGCCGAAGCGTGCAACGAGTTGGCGGGGCCTATCTCCACGTCATTGCGCCCTGGCAGCACAGCTTCTGTTGAAGAAATGTCGCAACGATGGCGAGTCGTTGGCAACATTGTGTCTGATTTGACCAGCCCGAGATTTGAACCTCGAACTTCCCGCTCCAGAGACAGCGCATTACTGCTCGACCAACAAATAGATCAGTCACATAGTATTTTTTGATATTTTATCTTGATAATACTTTTATGTGAAAATTACCTTAAGCATGTTATTTAGATTATTAGCGTATAGTTAGCGACTTATCCGAAATTATTTATCAAAACCTGAAAAAGTGCAATAAATTTCGAGTTAATTACAGCATTAAATTTTTAATCCTCAATTTTGCTTCTTGAATCATAACGTAAGTGTGATCTGGCTTCAGCGCACCAGGAGTCGCAGTAGCCGGCTTGTTATGATATGACCTTGACCGCAGAAACGAAAGATCCGAAATTCAATACCCGCTTAGTTTTAAAACAATTCTGTACTCACTCAGACCATGGGATCGATGCTCAGACGTAAAACAGTAATCAAAACTAGAATGTGATATCGCAAGCGATATTCAGGGACTTCGCGACAATACCCAACTTCATTAAACAATAGAACTTAACTACACTTTAAAACAACGACCCAATTGCATTAAGAGATACTGTTTCAGATTGGTTTTATTGAAGAAATGAGAACTACTACAGAGGTAATAAAGAGGTGCCCCAAACTTTGTTTTACTATTTTCCTTTCTCGTGAAAATCGATTTAGTGCGTTTGACTCCGTACCATTGGGGCAACTCTGCATTTGAAACCTTGTGACATCAGAAAACGTGAAATTAAAAAATTTCTTGCAAAACTAGGACCACGATAATCGAACATCGCATTGCCATTTTGCAATATTCTGCAAATCTAATTTTGCAGATAAGCAAAATAGTAAAACAAGATTTGGGGCACCTCTTTTATTACCTTCAATTAAGTAGTTCTTATTTCTTCAATAAAACCGATTTCGAGCCGTAGGCCTATCTGTTTGGACGAGCTTTGCTGTTGATGAATCAGATATTAAATCCATGGCTTTCAAATTTTGGCATGTGCCACAAACCAAAGGTGGAGTTGAGGACACAACCTTCGAGGTCAAGGACACAAAAAAAATCCGAGGCCAAGGCTAAGGACCAACTCCTCGAGGCCAAGACCAAGAACACAAGGTGCAAGTGTTCTCCCCCAACAAAAAATTTTTTTCAGGCAACCTCCTGAAAAAAAAGGTCTTTCCAAATTTTCCGCGAGGTTTCTGCCGATTTCCAAGATATAGTGAAAAACAGGTCATGTCCATGGCTCATTTTTAATGAATCAAAAAAAGTGCTGTCCTCGAGCTTGTGGGCTTCAAGGCCAAGGACTTTAAAATGTGTCCTTAAGGACGTCCTCGACGACTCCACCTCTGCCATTAACAAAAGTGAAAAAGTAAATGAACGATGCTATAAACTGCACGACATGTCTGTCAAGATAACCCATTCACAAAGTGTAGCAGCTTAGTACAGCTACAGTTTATCTCTCGTCAGCTAGGTATAAGCCTACCAACTCTTAAATGACCGCTGTGCTACATTGAACAGCTTGCAACAATCATCATAGTCCATGAAACTCACTTAAGAACCGAAAATGGAAAAGATGGCACATTATGAACTTAACTTTAACATTCACACGTTTGTAGTTGATAGCTTTCAAAATTAGAAGTGAAGAAGTATTTATGTTCTACTGTAGTTTTCTACATCTTATGGCTACTGGTACCCAAAACTACTATCCTTTAGTGGGCACGCAAATAGGATTTGGCAAAGGAGCTTGACCTAAAAATTAAAATTTTGTGGTTGAAAAAATGCCGTGGTGACCTAGGAAAACAGCATGTATTGTGCATTAAAGAGAGCGATTACTGTTAGTTGAAAAACAATGCAACGTTTTTTCGAGTTACTTAACTCAAAAGAAGCTGCCTCGTATCAAAAATTTTGCAATTATTGCGTTAGCAGATAGCAATTGAAAAACTCCAGTTTCAAAAAAGCAACTTGGTACATAGTTGAAGCTAAGAATAAATTAGCGAGCTTTGTTTTTAACAAAAAAAGTCAGCAGTTTAAATATGACTTTGTGGAAGAGATTCACGACATAAGAAATAAAGCTGCTAATTTACAAACAAACTTCAACATTCCATAAAGTTTACAGGAGTAAAAGTGTGGAACAAAATACCAAATGAAATCAAAAATTGTTCCTTAAATGTTTTTCTCAAAAAACTTAAAACTTCTATTTTGGATACCTATTAATCTTCCGTTAGTTTTGCTGTTTTAAATAAACAATAAGTGCACGCATGTTTCAAAAATTTATTCTAAAGTGAAATTTTCCCAATCGTAATCTACAATACAAATGATTTCGTAGAAAGCTTGATGTTTTTTTTCCTTTTCTTTTTAACACATACTGCAATGAAAGTCTGTCGCATGCTGGCGATGAACTGATTCTGTTTAGGTTGCCACTTGACTCGAAAACCCTTAAACGGTCCCTTCGTGGAGAACCTATATTCTTTCTTTTTTGTAGATAATATTATGCGTTTATTTTGTTTTAATACAATACAATGCTGACGATTTCGCTTTTGCTTATTAATCAAGTAATTAATTATACTGCTAGAAAAAACAATTTCAAGACTACAGCACGCCAATTGAAATGTTTATGCAAAGTTTTGTATTATGAATGATAGCACAAAACAGAAGTTAAAGTCTTCGTAAAAACAGTAGGAAAATTAGTAGATACCATAGGCATAGCCAAGGGGGGGGGGGGGCAATTGAAATGTTACTAATGATACAAATGTGACAAAAAAGCATATTGTTTTTAGTTTCAGTTTCTTTTAACATTATTCACGCATAACAGCAATAACCAAAAATTGGCCCAGGCCCCCTCAATTCAATTTTCGCCAACCAATTAATGCATCACCCGGGTGAAATTAAGCGTTTTTGTCTTAAAAGTTGCTACCACAGGTCCTCATCTTACCTTTTTACAAACGTAATGCAATAACCAGGACCGGATTTACCATATGACGCATGCCAGGGGCCCCACACTCAGATGAAGACTTTTTTTGGTATTCACCTACATTTGGCAGGAAGATGTTGCAAAAATTCCGAAAGTACCAGGGGCCCACGGCAATAACATGGCTAGTAGGCGTAACCATCTACTGTACCATTTTTTCAATAGGAACAATTCATTTCCACCTCGCCAATTTCTACGCAACAAAATACTTTTGAAAAAAATTAGCTAAGGGAAATATTTATTGAACAAATTATTGAATTTGAATCGAGGGGAACTGGGCCCCCTAGTCGTACATCTACTCCAGCAACTGGTTATTTTTATGACAAAACAAACATCTTTACGGCAAATCTTCAAGTGGATTATTATTTACTGCTAAAATATTACACGAGGCAGTGTACCTTACTTCCTCCCACCAGGGCCAAATCACTTACAAAATTTAATCCTTCAATGCAAGATTTTCAAGGAGAATTAAACAATTTAAATTTTTCAATTGGCTTTCAAATGTTAAAACTTTAGTTCTTCTGCTATTTTTTTTACAAAAAATCGCACAGCGGCTGGGGCGGAGTCCCCAAACCCTAGTCTGTAATACGTTTTAGTTACATTAGTTTACTCAATGCGTCTCCCACTTAAGACATTTTAACTTTTGGTTCAAGCCCTCTTCTGTGAACAAAATCCTGGTTACGTGAAGAACCAGGCCACGGCTTCTGATCTTCATTTTACGATATCTTTGTCTAATAAAAAGTTTCTCTTTCGAAAATTTATGACAACGTCATTGCAAGTGATTTGCGGTTTGTGCCCCCCCAATAAAAAATCCTGGATACGTCTTATGGTACATACAGCCTACTTGTGACAGAAAAGTACAGTTGTTTATTGCAATTGATAAATTCATAAGCGTATACTTTACTTTACCAAAATATTAAACATAACATAGTTTATGAAAATCGTACTTGTATTAGTCAGAAGGTAGAGTAATATGGAAAAAGTAATTTAAACATATTGAATTTTTTGCGACAAATGCATCATTCCTTTCCAAACAAACACCGAACATTGCCATAACACAGAAAATTTCGACGTTAGGCAATAGCTGAGATACTATACAATTGTGAACCTACTGCATAAGCGAAATAGTTATATCTTTTTGTTTGCAATGAGCACCAGCACAAAGTCGAAAAACTTGATCTTTTTGTCAAACTTGAACTTTGTTGACCAAAGAAAGTAGTCCTAAAGGCAAACCACTGTCACCTTTTTGCTAAAATAGGCTAAACATCTAGCCCTGGTAGGATGTTTTTTTCAGATGGGCAAAATCGCGCTTTGATGCAGGAGCGTCCGATTTCCTTATCAACTCAGAAAGTGGACATCTTGAATGATAACACAAAGTAGGCTAGCGCAGTGCACTTTACGTCATCTAAGAAAGCAGCACTTTACATTATCACTAAAAAGACTTTGTAATGCTATCTGTTAACCAACGGTCAAGAAAAAAATAGTTTTTTTTACTAAGAGGCCCAACATAGATAAACAATCTATAACTTATACAATGTCAAGGTCTAAAAAGAAAAACATGAGACAAATTCCTTTTACATGCTTGTTTCGGAGCAGAAAAGAAAAGCCGCTCTCACAGAGGATTATAAAACACAACTAGTGGATAGCTAGGTAATCAACCAGCTGTGGTCGTTTGTGCAATTATAGAGTACCTACTCCTAAAGTTACTTGAAAATAACCCCTTTTTTCCGGGTTCTAAATTAGATTGCTGAGATTCTGTGGAGCAACATTCTATTCTACAAACGCTCTCAACTACAGGAAAAGGAGAGGCAGTTTCAACAAAAAAAATAAAAATGATATGAGAGCAGTGATATTACTGCTGATGCGTAAAGTAAATCGTAAACAATACACCATTTAATAGTACTATTGTCACTTCACTGCAGTAAGTTTCTTGAGCCCTTGAAATTGCACTTGATTCTTTGCTGGTAGAAGCTGCATTTGCTTTTCCACGTGATGACTCGGCGTTTCTGATTCAACTGTCAGCTTTGAAAGTTTCTGTAATGTATAAACAAAATCAGGCACTTGACAAGGCCCAGCAATTCAACTGGAAAGCGTTTTATTTCATTGCTTATTTATTGCAATATTGTTAATGAAGAAAGCTGTACATTGTGCAAAGCCAGTTTACAGTTCAGTCATCATGATCTCTTTCGCAATGAACAGCCTCAAAGTGTTAGCCCACCATTTGCTAATAACCAAAACATCACAAAATCAAGTAATTTTTACTAGCACTAGTTTTTTTTTGAAATTAGGCACCACATTGCTATCAGGGATGTGGAAGCGCCAGTTCGTTAATTGCTTCCACCTTCATCGCTTCCACTTCCACCACTTAATGATGTTACTTTTGCTTATAATATTTTATCTTCAATATTTTTTAGCTGTGCAGATACGTCAAAATTAAAGAGCCAAGTCAAGTGACCACTATAAACTGACAGCGAAAAAACTGATCACAAACTAACGGTTTCGTCACAGTAATTTTGTCACAAAGTGAGGGTTTGGGCATAACCGCTTTGGGGATAGTTAAATATTTTTATGATCGCCCTTCTCAGCCAAAATATGCTTTAAATCCCTTTATCTCTTTTTAGTCCATTTCAGTGCAAAAAACAAAAACAGTTTAGAAGTGCTAAAAACGTGATATTTTTCTTATTCTGCATTTTCATCGAGAGGCCAATGGGGGAGGTTATAGTCTCCCCCTGGCTACGCTATTGGCTGCTGCACTGGCAAAATTAGCCATGAAAAGACAACTTTTTATGCCTAGAAAAACAACAAAGCACTATATCAAATTGCAGCTTCACCAATAGATCTGAGATAAGGTAAGTTATTGCAATTCTTTAAAGCTTTTGAAACACAGAGATTTTATGTTCCAGTAGCACAATGTTTTAAGCTGTCTCCATAAATTTTTATTCTGCAACTTTTTCTGATTTTACGAGCAACTTTTATCAATTTTTGCTTAAAACATATAAGTGTGATTTCAAAAATATGCTTCAAAACTACAATATTTCAGTTGAATTGGAGTATTCTCTAGGTATTGGACAACAAGCTTTGAGACACATTGGCTGTGACTTAATGTTCTCTATGATGGAATAATTCATTAATATTACAGAAGTTCAGCTACAACCCCAGAACTGTGCTAATACCACAGTGTCACAACCAGGGTTGCAGAGTCATTGCAGGAAAGGTCTGGCTCGAACTCCTACCCTATCACTTTCAAGCATCCAACGAAGTTTAAACTTTTTGTCCATAAGCCTAAATTCAACTTCTTACTTAAACTTTTGTTAAAACTAAATGCAGCGTTTCTTAGAAATCAAGGTAACTTTTTCAGGATTTAGGGCAGCAAAAAATTGCCTTACAAATAATTATCATATGAAAGTTCTTACAACCAACAAATATATCTGGTAAATTGAAAAAAAAAAGCAAAAACAATATTATGTTAAACCCACTTACCTGAATAAATTCAAAAACAACTTAATTCTAATGATGATTGCAGTTTCACCATAGGCAGTTGGGGATCTTCAAATTGATATATATTCCAAAACAATTTCCAGAATCCGGAACAATAGAACTACTGCCATTAAATGAATTAATGCTTTGCGAATTCTCTTGCACAACAATCCAGTTGTTGGAAGTAAATATTAAACAACTTTTGTATCTTAATGGTGAAAATCACTAGGCGTGAATGAACTTACCTGACACACCCATGACCCCCAAACTTTAACTATCATGTTTGATCATCCTATCTCAACTACTGTACTGACGGAAAATCAATACAAAACCAAAAATTAAAAAGTTCACTAGCAGCCAGCAAAACAAAAATTTTGATGAAAACCAACAACCTTTCAAGGTTCTAAATTAAATTTTCAGTTCTCAAACTGTAGCATGTTCCAGTAGCTGTAATTGAAACTCAATTCAAACCGTGCATTCACCAGTTCACAGCTGACGCGAACCAAGGCAATGCCTAGCCAACCAAGTTTTGAATTTCACTACTCTACACTTCAACTGAAAATTTCAGACTTAAAAAACGACTTATTTCAGCAGCTCCAAAGCTAGAATATTTCGTCACAATTTTTGCATTATTTAGTGGAATTAGAGCCTATGGTAGAATTTCATCCTGATTTAGAAGCTTTGCAACCAGAGGCAGAGAGGTGGAGTCCTTGACAACACATTTTGAAGAACTTGGTCTTGGCCTCAAAGCCTCAAAATGTCCTGTCCTCAAAAATGTCCTGTCCTCGGCTTGAGGACAACATCATTTTTTGGTTAAAAACAAAAATAACCAAACAAAAGACAACATAAACTTTAATCGACTACAAATTTATTTCCTTTCCTTATTTGAAAAATAATAAAATGTAATAGCCAACCAAGCCAGGTCATACTAAAACTTATTTTAAATGGCATTACTTGAAAGCTCTAATCAGATAATGAGGGGGCAAAAAGCCTTTAGAAAATTATTGTTTTTATTTCTGCTAATAGTTTTAGTGCAGGCAATAGAAACCGCAAAGCACTAAAGCTACCCAAAGACATAACAAGGAATCCGTGGGTCTGGACTCTGGACACAAACAAATTTGATTTGCTAATGCAAAAACATGACTGTGCCTATTCTGTTCATGAATTTAGAAGAAAGTATGTGTGTGATATTGAAATGTTTGAGTAACACAGTACCGGTATTACCAGCGATGGCATACTAATATTATACTGCAGTAAATATGTCAAGACCGATATATGTTGATACAACTAACAAAACATATCTTGAAAATGACAACTTGTTCTGAAAATATCTGACCACGAACAATTTGGTTTGAGAAAAACGGGCTACTCTAATCACTGGCAAGTAATCTGGGGGGCAAAGTCACTTGCACTAACCAATTTGTGTGCTAAAAATCATCGCTAGGAATCCCAAATAACAAACAATTGGATCACTAAAAATGCTGCATACGGAATTATTAAGAAATTAAGTGTGAAGTTAAATACAACTATGGTATAATAATTGTTCGAATGCCTGGAGAGATGAGCGATTGTGCTCTGTACCTAATAAAATTTTTACACCACATCATTTTAAATTGAATAGGCAAAGCTCCCACTACAAATTTGGTATTAAAAAAAAATTAATCGTTTAGTATTTTTTCGTTTTGACGATTGTTGACCCTTTGAAGGTGAAGCTCCAACTAATGTCTCCAATACCTTTCTTCTCTCCTCAGGATATTTTTTGAAATCAAATACCTCATGCTAAATTTAACAAAATGTCTTTTGGCAGCCTACACGCTTGCCATCATTTATTGATAGGCATTAAGATATGAGAAAGACATCCCATACAATGAAATGTAAAGAAAAGATTGGCATAAAATTAGGGTTGGAAAATTGCGGAAAAACTGAAGTTTTTCTAACTTGGCACTTAGGGTATTTTCTTTTCAAATTGCTTTAAAAATCTAAGTGCTTATTCCTTTTTAAAGTCACAAAAACTGCTAGTTTTTCTGAAAATAAAAATAAAAACACTAATATTATTTAACATGGGGCATTAGGACTTAGTTCTTGCCGAAAAACTCCGCTTTTTGTAATGACAAAAACTTGAGCTTATAAATTTTACCCGGTACAGTATTTCAATTCATTTTAAAAACATAAATTTAAAGCATTTGCAATACTTATTAAATAACAATATTAAAAAAAATTTCATTAAAACAAATCGTTTAGCCATACAAGATGGTTTGTGTTTGGAAAACTACTAAAAAAAGAGGGG
The DNA here is from genome assembly GCA_963965965.1 of Trididemnum nubilum. NCBI lineage: Eukaryota > Metazoa > Chordata > Ascidiacea > Aplousobranchia > Didemnidae > Trididemnum > Trididemnum nubilum. Next base: position 28,204,924 of record OZ014478.1, read on the forward strand.
ATTAAAGCATTAAAATAGACAATTTCTGATTTTATATATATAATAATTTAAAATTAGCTGAATTAGTGTATTCCCACTCATCCATCAGTTCAGATTTACAGGTTATGGTCTGTTTCATTGCCAGGATACTGCTACAGCACGACAACTAATCAACATCAGCTGCTAACGTGTAAAACTTCAAAATGACATTCATGATTATCTATAAAAACTACCGTACTAATCTACAGTATTTTCAAATTATCACAAAAACAAAATGCAATATCTTAAACACTCTTTGCATTTAAAAATTATGGAAAATTTGCCAACAATAATTAAAAAAAGTTGTGTCCTTGACAATTCCTACAACCATCAACTTCACCTCTGTTTGCAACCAGCAACAATAATTTGGCTATGGAAGCTTTGTAACAATAATCATCAATTCATGATACTAAAGTGTCTATTTTGCCTCTCCGCTCTGGAGGCAAAATAGTCCTTATTGCTATCTTGCCTCTAGAAGAAAAATAATCCCAAATGACCAAAGTACAGTTTAGGGCCCAAATTAACAATTAGGACAAAGTTTAGAATGGCAGAATACTGGTAGTATTTACTTACAGTAGGGCTATTTTGACTGTGAAAGCAAAATACAGTGGCATTTCAGATTTAGGACTAAAAGTCAAAATAGAATGAGACTATTTTGCCTGTGGAGGCAAAATAGCCACTGCCTAATCTGAACTTTGCAGTCTAGCCACTCAGCAATGCACATTTAAACTCCGTGTTAATGTAGGCCTAGTTTAAGTTGTAGTACATATTTATCCACCCGTTGGTGTTACCGGACAGTGCTTACATGCTAGACTACCAGAACTTAAAGTTTAATACCTCCACTTGGGTTGACTAGGCCTACCACTATCTAACCGAATACAAACTTTTAGCCAGTTAGCCTAGAACCTGCTGTGCAAGAAATGAGAAGCCGTTTCAACTTGGAGAAATCAGAAAAAGCTTAACTAACAGGCCTAACCTAAAAAAGTATTTACATGCATTCTACCAGTATTATTTTAGAGTACAGTACGGGTACCTAGGCCTATTTTTTTTCAAAATGCATGGTTCAAAAAGATAATTCACCTCTTCATAGCTTCCAAATTTTTTATGAATTTATACTTAACTTTTTTACATGAGGTTTTGCAATGGTGTTGATGAACATTTTCAACACCATTTCGTCATAAATATTGGTTATTGCATCACAGAAGCTTGTATCTCGAATAGTATAACCTTGTAAAAGTATTCATAACAACCGTGATATCTTTTATTATGAAATGGTGTTGATTTTTTTATGAACACCATTGCAAAGCATCATGTAAAAAGGTTAACTGTAACCATTTGGTATGGAAAATCATGCAGAGTGTTTCCTCGAACAAAAAAAATCTAAACCCAAAACTAGCTAGTCAAAAAATAAAACCATGAATCCTGTTCCAGCAAACTATGTTAATGTTAATGCATCTACTATATGTAACCTACCATCTGTTCCTATAGACCTAGTTTGTCCTCTTGGTAACCAAAATCACTAAAATTACTTTAGGGTGGAGTCACAAGACTAAATTTTGACCTTTTCAGTTTTGTAGGTCAACATATCCTAAAAAATCCATTCCTCTACTGAGGTAATTAATTCAATTTTTAAAATTGAGAAGGACTAGGTTGGAAAGAATGCCCCTAACATGGTACTTAAAAATTTTAACATGTACTATTTTTATTTATCTTTAAGTATCCTAAAACTTTCCTCTCTGGAGACTGATCTCTAAATTTGTCATATTTTATTTGTGTATTCTGTTTACTTATTCTAAAATTTTTGTTTGTCTAATTTGAATAGTTAAAAATTTTAAAATTTGGGGGACTAATTTGACAAGAACCCCCCCCACTGCATCCCACCCAATTTTTAATATGTTTTAGTCACAATCAACATCCACCAAATCTGACAATTTGGTCATTCTACCTTGAAAAATTCAGAAATTTAAAATTTTCGAACTCACATTTTAGGGGTAATCCCCGAACGTTACACCCCCATTTTCAAGGGGACACCAGTATGTTTAGAAATCTATAACGCTGCATAATATGATCCATCTGCGTTGTGTGGTTTAAAAGGAGATAGTGATAGCAGAAAAAGAAAAAAAAATAAGGAAAAATTATATCCAAGGCGGAGTAAATGAAGATAACAGTTGGAAAGGTATTGAATAGTGTTCCCAAAAACCATAAATTTTTTTGAAAGAATACCACTATTAACCGAGATATACCACTTCAAAATTTCCCACTTTTTGTCGGTTTTCGGCCTCAGAAATTTTGGTCACATGACTAGGAGCCCTCAAACTTGGTATGCTTACACCCTTTATGTCTACCCATGTTGTGTCCAAATTGCAGCGTTCCACATTCAGCCATTTTTTGTTATACGCGAAATACCAAATTTTCGGGACAAAAATAGGCATTTTTCTCAGTTTTATGGTCCCTAAATCAGTATCACAAGACCTACGACCCCCAAAATTGGCATGCGTAATATTCAGTATCATTGTAATGTTGTGTCCAAATTTCAGCTTTCCAAATTTCATCGTTTTTGCCTTATCATAAAGTCAAACAAACTTCAAAGCTCATCTATCAAAATTGTCGAGTAAAAACTTAGGTACTAAGCGCGCAGCCCAAAGTCCCAATAATATTGGTGAGCACTGAGCCGTATCGAAGAGGCAGCATAATAAAAGCAATAACTTTATAATAACACTTGGATCACGGATGAAATCTAGTTTTTTTTGTTGTTGAGCGCCATTAGAAATAGTGATGTAAAGTACACTATTGTCATTTTGGCTGAATTTTTCATTCAAAGTAATTTGTAACGAAAAATAACTGATTACTTTTTCTGAGAAGTAACAAATACCGTAATTTTATTACTTTTTACAGTAATTTTGGGTGACGTAGTGTCATTACTTTTATACAGTAATTTGCGCACCTCGGCCAATAAGGTATTAAGATAAAATAATGCATTTTGCAGGTCAATCAAGAAAGCCCTTGAATGTTTATCGAAAAGCTCCCACGTGCAGTTAAAGTTAATCTGCAATTTTAGTTTAAGATGCAAGCTCGAGGAACGATAAAAAATTATTAAGGTGGTAAATTGTCAAATATTAGTGTGGATATTTTAGATTAAGATAACAATATTGTCAGACATAGCAATAATATTGCAAATAATGCCTGATAATAATATTGTCTGACATTATTTTGCGTAAGATAATAATATTGTCAGACATTGCAAAGCAGTAGAAATTTTGTTCATTTCGAATATATTATCGTGCTCGGCACATATTCGTATCAGTTTACATATAAATATACTAGTTATTATTTTTTAGAATCATTGCATATAGGAGGATGAGGCAAGACCTCGGCCGAGGACTCGAAGATGCCTTAGAAACTCGAATCATGATGATGCTTATATTCCCTAAGTGTTGCAATGTTTCGTTTGGTCAAACACTCTTTTTCAAACTTACGATTAAAACTCTTGACAGATGACGTCATCAAAAACGTTTGTGACGTCATCACTTTGATTTAAGCAATTTTTGGTTTGGAACCAAAAAGCTAACTCTCATTAACACAATTTGAGTCATCAATACAGAATATATCATTTTTCAAAAACAAAAAATTTGGAAATGATGTCACCAGCAATGACATTATCAATTTCAAAGTAAATTTGTTTATACCTGCACTTGAAAATCAATTACTATTCAAAGTTTGACTCTTCCACAACTTTTGGATTGGCTGCTGGACAGTAAAGGCTGTATGACACTAGATGGCAGATTTTAAAGGCCGAAAAAGGGGGAAGTCCGACGTCCTTGATGGCTCAGGACATGATCCTGAGTCATCGTGTAAAATTTCAGCTATTATAAATTTTTTCCGGGTTTTAATGTTTTTTGTCGTATTTCTACCGAACTATACAGGCGACTTCTTCGCTCGTGGGAAGCTTCCACACGACTTAGAACAATCTCAGCCACATGTGCAACTAAGCTCTTCAATAACGTGAAAATCACACCAACTCATCTCACCTCCAGCCGATAGGAAATCTCTGGTAGTTTTGTGATGGCAGGCTCCTTGTATATAAATTCCTCACCATTTAAATCACCAAACTTCGAACCGTAGAAAGCGACGCGGAAGTAGGTGCCGAACATTCGCTTGCCAGACTGAAAAAATTAATTTAATGAACACATGGATTTCGCAGACATGTTTACAGTTGGTTGGTTAACGCTACCCCACCAACCCCTGAGGAATAGCAACAGAATGTTTTGCGGAGGACCGTATAGTTTTTCGTACAGTTTCCTAAACCAGCCCAGTTGTATTCCTGAATAACTGAATAAAACTTAAAGCCTTACGCACTGTTCACCAGTGGTTAGGATCATTAACCATAGGATATCTTTTAAGAAAACAATACGAAGTGCAAAGTTTTGCACAGCAAAATGATATATTTTTGAGGTACCTCTGATATTCGACCACAAATGCTGCCGTCTAAATGATTGTGCTTTAATATTTTGTCGCTGCTCGGTAACGCATTTTCTTAAATTGCTTGAAATTCAAATGCTGCACCATAACCTTAACAGCTTTTCGATTTGACAAAAAAAAAAGACAAAAATCAAAGTAAATGTAAAAAACGTAAACTCCAACTCCGCTGAAGCATTTGGACACTCTTTAGGTTAACACATTTTACAAAAGATGTTTTGGTGGCCTTCGGTTAAACAAGAAACATCAATTTTAACTTTAAAAAAGTGAGGTAGGAACTTGCGATTATGGTAAAAACATATCGGAGCTTTTGGTGCTTTGCAAGTTACAAACAAACTAAGCAAGCAACTGTACAATGTGTTGATTGCTGGCGTAGCTTCTTTTACCAATACACAATCAATCAAAAATGATGCCTAATGCTCGAATTCCACTGCATTTTACAATCAAGTTTTTGTACTGCTGGCTTTTGTCAAGCCATGTTCAAGCATACAAACAAATAAAAAAAAACAAAAACAGCCACATTAGCTTAGGAAACTCACCATAATTATAATTCGTTGCACATCGGAGATTGCGTTGAAAAATAAAAAAGAATTCAGTTACATTGCTTGCAAATAGTTTTGCGTTATATAATCAATGTTAGTAAATACAGTATGCACAAATTAAACATGCTAAATTATTACGCAAACGAGAGCAAACTCCGCACGTAACTAACACCGACTACTCAACTAGATGTAATAAATTCCACGACAGGAAGGTCAGGTTGACGTTACTACAAAGAGTAACAGCCAGAAAATCATAATACGAAAGATTTAATCTCTCTCCAACGCAAAAATATAAAATCGAATAATAAAAGCAAAGAAATCAACTCTCACGGTTTTGAAGTTAAATTTAGCTTTTCGAGCACGACTTTAAACTTCTAGACTTTATTGTTATTAAATTTCCATTCACCAAGTTGCCTTGACAGGAGACAGCAAGTTTTTGAGTCAAGCTGCCACCTGCCCACCTGTCAACCACACTCGATGGAGATCTATGCTGTCCCATTTAGTGCTGAACGTCAAGCAGTGAATACCAATCTTACATAGTCTTTGGAGTGACGGACCGAGAATTAAACTTAAAGTCTACCGCTTTGCCAGCAGACGCTCGTCCTCTCGTTAAGTGTTGGGGTCAATACAAATCAAGTCGAACTGAAGCTCAGGCTAACTTCGTAATAGGGCCAGTGACGTAACTGCTGCTAAGAGTTGGAAAATTGTTTGCTACACGCCTAGTTTATTGCACAAACTAGAACGTGACATTGCAAGCCATATCTGGAGACTTTGCGGCATTATCAAACTTTTACTGAACTTTATTAAGCTTAAAATAGTGATCCGATTGCTTTGATTGAATTTGCAAAAAAATGAAGTTGTTGATAGTCAGATCAATAATTTAAATGCGCCCCTTTCAAATTGTTTCACTAACTGAAATCGCTATGTGGTTATTCGAGTTCAAAATTTAAAGATCTGGAAGTAATAAAAAATAATCGATTAACGTCATTCAAAAAGCTCGCATAAAGGCCCGTTTATACAGAGCGCGAACGCGAACCTGAAGTAGAACTACGCAGAAAACCAGGCGATTTTCCGCGCGAATTAGCTGCTCTAATAGAAAGCGGTTTTCCGCGCGAAAACCGCAATATATTTTATATTGAAATTTGATCATTTGTCCATGTACATCATTATAATTAACAAACTATTGATTATAAAGACGACTTGTTTGTCACGGCGAATTCTACCATATCGCAGAAGTTGTAGCCTATTTGAAATTTTGAACCTGATTAATTTTGAGAATATTCTAACTGACGGCATTTAAAACAACAACACTAGTTACTGGAAAGCAATCACTTGTTTTGTTCAATGTCATTTAAGAAAAGACTACAGCTCTTGTATTTCATTTAAGAGAACAATTCTAGAGCAATATTTCTTATAAGAAGAATTCAATAAAAGTGCCATCCAAATAAAAAAAAGCAAAAACGATACCTTATATTTACAGTACTGTACGGTAACAAAATGGTAACCAGGTTTCAACAATCATTGCCACTTGATTAAATGATGTTTTGTTGAATAATCAGGATCAACGACAAAAAAATGCTTAATCAAGTAAATATGAGCTTGAGTCACTCCAATAAAATTTAAAGACACACATGAAGTTAAAATTTGTGAACATTTAAAAACCGTCATCCTCGACTTAAATTTATTAATTCTTATTCAGAAAAAAAGATTGTACTTCATTACTGATATTTAGATCGACAAGGTTTATTTATCTGAAAAACAAGAAAAACGATATTATGAAATAATAATGATCAAAAAGTTTTTGCATTTTACCAGATGAGAAACCTAGACGTTAGCATAGTTGTTTAATTATTATTTCAGCAGGAATTTAAGGGGTCGAGAGAACGAGCGGTATGCCGGTGGAAATTAATTTCAAACTTTATGCAGTGTCAAATGTTTATTGTAGGTAATAATAGTACGCCAATAAATTTCAAGAAAATCTTTTTCGATAAATTTCTTAGCACGGATATGTTACATCATATAGCTGCGTTGGATTATACTACAGTGTTTTGTTTGTATAGCAGTGCAGTGACGTAGAATACGTGGTGACGTAGCCTAAATAGAAAGCGCTGATTAATTGAACACAAAAGCCGTCGCGAACGTTGCCTAAAAATTCACCCAGGACGCAATCTACGCCAGGGCTTCGCAAACTTTTTTACTCGCGACCCTCTTTAATCACCTACAAATTTCCGCCACCCTTCACGGTTAAAATAATAAACACAGTGAGTTGTATATTTGTGGTAATTATTTAGCTGCAAAAAATATTAGCAAGACACTGATATCCAAAGCCTACTGATTTACACGTAGGTACAAAATCCAAACACATTTACAAAGACCCTGTTTAGTGCTTGCGTTTGCCTTTACTGCTGCTCCAACACAAGCACTAGGCTTTATTACCGTTATCGTTCAACTTTTTTAACCAGTTATCCAGGCACGTAGCCTGAAATCTGCAAGGGGGCCTCTTTCGGGGATCTAGGGGCTTTGCGTGCTCAAAAATTTTGTATTTTTGTGGCAAAAATAACTTAATTTTAAGCCCACTTTTGATAAAAATTAATACTATTAAAACGTGGTATAGAAATTAGCAGTGCAAAAACATGGTTACATTAGTTGCATAAATGGGCTATGTGAAAGGTAGCTATAGCTAGAATTTCAGTTCTCTTATTTACAAGCTGGTAAATAATAAAATCCTATTTCGGTAGTTCAATAAACTGTCACAGAGTAATATGTATTGTCTACATTTTACATATACAAAAATATATAGTAACTAAAGGGGCAATGGAACGAATTTTGAGAGAAATGATTGGTAATTAACTAATACTGATTATCTCCTATTCCTGAGCTTAAATAGTTTTTTGTTGAAACCTATCCTCTTTCATCGAGCGATCAAATTTAATTACCAATTTTTGGCCATTTTGCCAAAAATTTTCTGATTTATGAGTTTTATTTTTGACAAATTAGCCTCCACCCCTAAACAAACGTTTCAAAATATGCTTTAAATCATTTTTCGAGTCTATTCGAATGCAAAAGACAGTCTCAGAAATGCTGAAAACGTGGTATTTTTCTTATTCTGCATTTTGGTTGGCAGGCCAATGGGGGTGGGGGAGAGATTATGCGGCTATAGCCCCCTGCCCCCTGGCTACGCTCTTGCAGTTATTTATAAATTAGAAGCTAACCAATCGTAGTAGTATGGTAGTTAAACCTTTACTCAATACTTAAATTGTAAAATTTTGCATGAGGAAACGCTTTTGCAGCCTTGACCAAACGCATTTGAAATGCGAATGAAATTTAGTGGAAATTATGATTCATGTTGTGCTTCTTTCCCCTAAGTCGAGTGAAGACAAAAAAAGTTTTTTACCGCAATTTAGCACTATATTCGGCCGGAACTGGTGGGATTTATTCGTGCTAACAAGCACATTTTCGTTTGATCATCCAGCGCAGAAATCTCGATGGGGGGACTCTGACTCTAGATGGAAGAACGCGTCCCCTCCTACAATTTAAGTAATGCCTTTACTCAACTACCATATATCAACTACGGTATTACAGCACCATATAAGCATTGAATTTGGTCTGCATAGTTCTACTATGTCATAATGCAAAGTGACAAAACAAAAAAAGTTAGGCATTCAGCTGTGCTACATGATACGAATGGCGGAAAATCTCCGATCTTCTTTTAAATTATAATACATTGTTCAACAAAGTCTCACTATGTAATAGCATCAGTCTAAGTAGAATCTACGGCTAAGTTAAGAATGACGTTTTGCAGAATTGCAGGAGTTTTTCACGACAGTCAGGGATCGCTGAGAGTATACCAATTTTACACATCCTTGTAAAATTGGTATCCTCTCTGTGACCCCTGAAGGTTGTTATGCGACTCCTCGGAGGGTCGCGACCCCCAGTCTGAGAAGCCCTGATCTAAGCGGTGTTCCGCGCGAACTAAATTTTGCTCGCATTCGTGTTCGCGCTTTGTATAAACGAGTTAATTTTATTATGACCTTTCTTCCGCGAACGCCGCCTACTCGTTCGCACCGCTTTCCGCGCGCGCTGTGTATAAACGGGCCTTGCCAGTTTACAACAGTGCTTTTTAAACTTTTTTGGTTTTCTTCATCCCTAACATCCATCTCGTGATTTCATTCATCCTTGTCCCATGAATCCCATGATATGATAAAACTATCTCGACTACATATAATATTTTTGTTTTTGAGGTGTCCGTAATTTCCGGGTGATTGTTTAGACATCGCGGGAAATTTATGGGGACCCTTTTTTTAGAGAACACCCGAGTTTCGCGAAAAATATGCGATTTTTTTGCGAGAAGATCTTTTTTCTGGAGAAAGCCTGTATTTCGTGGAAAATATGCAGCTAGTTTGCGTAAAAACTTTTTTTTTTGGAAAACGCCAGAAATTTCGTGGAAATTATGCGATTTTTTGGTGCGAAAACCTTTTTTTTGGAGAACGCCATAATTTCGCGGAAAATTGGCGATTTTTCTTTTTTTTGGCGTGAAGACCTTTTTTTTGCAGAACGCCAAAATTTCGCAGAAAATATGCTGCTAGTTGGCGTGAAGATCTTTTATTTCTTTGGAGAACGCCCGAAATTTCGTGGAAAATGACCTTTTTTTGGAGAACCCGTAATTTCGCAGAAAATTGGCAAGTTTTAAGACCTTTATGTCACCCTTCGTGTTACACTGAGCACTATGGTTTTGCGCTATTGCACCATTTCTGTTTGATCACTTGTGAATCCACGCAAGCTATCATCATCCATTTCTAACGGTTCACCCTTATTCACCCCTCTTTGTTGGTTCACCCCTGCAAAAATTTTATTCACCCTGGGGTGAACCATTCACCCGATTAAGAAACACTGGTTTACAATACAACGTCAAATCTCAGCACTTTTTACGAGTTCTTAAGAGTTTTTCACTCCATTTAAAATAACATAAAGCGGTCTTCAAAATTTCAGCGACTCACAAGCAAATTTCGTTACATCCACGAAACTTACAGCCATGCATGATTCTGAAAACGCTCTTTCGTATCGCAATTCAACATATTCAAAATTAAAGCCACCCTCCCCAACAGCATAAACTTTAATAAACAAAAGTGCTTAAATTATGTGAATTTAAAACAGGCACTAATTTTTTATAATAAAGGGTTTATGCTTTTGCCACATAGCCTTCATTCTCGAGTGGTATAATTTGACAAATTACAAAAAAAGGAGAATCAAAATTTATTTTCCCTAATTAAGGCTTCACTCACAGGTTGTAACAGGACGATGAGAATAACTTGGTAAACCATCGTAGTTTTCTATACGCCCTTTAGTTAACACGATCTTTCGAGATGACTACCCAGCATGCTTTTGCGAAGAATTAGGTTAGAAGGTGAGAGGTGCTAAGAATGCACTGGCATTTCAGGCTTTTATTGTTTATCAATCCATCTAATTTTCTCTGAATCATTAGCAATATGGGTTTATCTAACTCAGCTACTCGATATGACAATGAAAGAAATTTGAAATCAAAAATAGCTTAGTAGAAACTTATTACGTTAATGAACTTCAAACTAGTCTAATGAAGAAAACTTGATGAATATTCATGTAAGCGGTAGAAGGAGGGACCTCTATTTCGAAACACGCTGTATATTAAATCCCATTATTTGGCACTGAAACTTCCTTAATTAAATTCTTCAAAAACCTTGAGCCATAAAAAGTAGACTTTCTTCACGTCACAGCTTTGTAAAAAAACTCAGCCATGTAGCTCAAATTTATCGAAGTCATTAAGCTCAACTAGAGTATGACATCGCAAGCGATATTTAGGGACCTCCAATTAGAATGTTTCGATGTTAGGTTGTGTTTAAAAAATTTTTTTCCTTCCTTCGATCAAAAGTTTTTCGTTTTTGATTATGTTTTTGATGCTGTTTTGTGCATTTAGTTTATGATTATGTTTAGTTGTTAAGTTTAGGCTACTTTACTTTTTAATATCTACCCATTTTGAAAATTCGATCCATCAAAGTCTAACGATAGAAAAGTTTGGTGGCCCCGTTTGAGGGGGCCCTCATTCCGGTACCCCAAATTTTGTCAAATTTTATCTCTTCTTTATATTGGCCTACGCTGAAAATTTCATGTGTCTAGCATCAGTGGTTAAAAAGTTTAAATTTTGGTGCACCGTTTCGGGACCTCCCATTTTGGTACCCCCAAACTTTGGTCAAATTCTATCTTTCTTTCATATTTGCTTACCTTAAACACTTCATGTTTTCAGCTTAAAAACTTTAAGGCCTCGTTTGGGGGGGACTCCCCATTTTTTGTTAGGTTTAATTTATTTCTAATATTTACCAAATCTGAAAATTTGATACATCTATCTGCAACGGTCCAAAAGTTCAAAATTTTGGCGACCCCGTTTTAGGGGAATCCCCCATTTTGCTACCCCGAAATTTTGCCAAATTTTATCTCTTCTTCATACTTGACTACCCTGAAAATTTCGTGCATTTACCACGTTGAAAACTTTCAATTTTGGCAACCCTGTTTGAAGGAAAAAAACAATTTTGGAACCCCAAAATTTTTTCAAATTTTATCTTTCCCTTATATTTACTTAACTTCAACATTTCATGTGTCTAGCTTTAAAGGTTAAAAAGTTTAAATTTTGAAGGGCCCGTTTGGGGGGAACCCCTCATTGTGGAACACCCAATTTTTGTTAGGTTTAGTTTTTTTTTATCTACCCATTCCGAAAATTTGATATATCTACATGTAGCGGTTTAAAAGTTCACAATTTTGGAGGACCTGATTGACGAAGATCTCCCCAACCTGGAAACACAGATTTCAGTCGCATACTAGTCCAGTGCTTTTCAACCGGGTGTATTGTACACCCAAGAATTTTTAAAGAGTGTACCACCATAATAGGGTGTACTGGAGTGTACAACATACCATAAAACAATATAGTAAATTTATTTTCATACTAGATGTCACTGTATCATTACAAATAGACCGAACTATGACCTGATTGTACTGGAGTAACTTTACTGTTGAGAAGACCTCTATAGACGAGTGACTACAGAGACAATTTAAGTTGATTGTAGGTGATGCGGTGCATTGACACTGCTCGCGCCACTACGACATAACAATTGTCTGCCTCCGACATACCTTTACGAGGAAGGATTTTCCGCTCTCGTTGAAATTAAATCAAAAAAAAGAAACGCTATCAAAGACGTTGATAAGTTGATGCGTGGAGCACTTGAAAGAAGACCTCGCTTTTCTCAACTTAACCGTTCAGTGGTCGAGTGGATAGAGCGTCTGCAACTGAAACGGTAGACTTGGGTTCGATTCCCAGTGGGTCAAACCAAAGACCATAAAAATTGGTATTCACAGCTTCCCTGCTTGACGTTCAGCAATTAAAGGGACAGTGTGAAGCCTCCACCGTGTGGGAGGAATTTGGTGACAGCTTGACTCGAAGACCAAAAGGTCCTTTCGCTGTCTCCTGGCCAAGGCAACTTGGTGAATAAAATGTAACTACAATTACAATGATGATACTCAACAGCAACGTTCGCATTGAATGGCTGTTGAAATGACTTATTAGTATAAATAAATGTTTTCCTTAACTGGTGTTCTATTTTTTTCCATTAACATTGATGCAAATTCACTGTAAAATATTGTGCTGTAAAGACCGGGGTGTACAAGCTTTTAAGTAAAAGTTGAAAGTGTGTACAATATCAGAAAAGGTTGACAAGCACTGTTTTAGTCCTTCCAGATATCTTCAATCGCTCAAACTTTGAATATACTGCGTTTAGCGGGTTAAATGCAGATAGCCGAAAAAAAAAGGAAAAAGAAAAAAAAGTAAGAAAAACAAAAGAAAAAGTATTCTGGTTAGGGTAAACGAACATAACCAAAAGAAAGGCGGTTGATAGTGTGCTCAAAAATCACAAATCATTTTTCATCAATATTGGTCTTTACTGAAAAATATCGGTTCAAAATCGTCCACTTTCTGTCCATTTTCGGCCGGTAACATTTTGATCACGTTACCGAGCGCTCCCAAACCCGGTTAGCAAAAGCCACTTGTAAGCACCAACATTGTGTACAAAGTTCAGCTTTGCACGTCAAGAGGTTTTTGAGTTATAGGCGAATTAACAAAATTTCATATCAAAAATCGCTGTTTTTTATGTTTTTTTTGTGTCTCAATTTACGATCACGTGACCTAGGATCCCCAAAATTGGCACACATGACGCTTTCATTAATTCCCATGTTGAGTCCAAATATCAACTTTGTAGCTTTTACTGTTTGCTAGCTATGAGCAAATCAACCCTCATCTGCCAAAATTCGCGAACAAAAACAAAGGTACTACGCGCTTACGCGAAGTTCCAATTATTACTACGCTAGGCTGGCAGCCGAGAATCAACCACGCCCTAAGTATTGTGCAATGCCATGGTACATATCTACTTTACACTTGGCATAAAACCGTGAGCGGCCCTGCGATGGCAAGTTACGTCGCGTAAAATCGGCAATTTGTAAAATAATTCGCTTTTACGTTTGCGGTTTTACAGTCAAATAAATTCAAACACAGGGCGTTACTACGCAAGAAAACAGCCAGCACAAGACAATACACTACCTCAAAAACCAAAAATTTGTAGAGCCAATATAAATTATTACTGCTTTGCTAAATTATTGCAACACAATACCAAACAATTTAGCGCTTCGAAACGCGTAGATGTGGAATGAAACATGCACATACCTGCCATCCCGTATGCAACGTCTGTAGACGAACATAACCGAGCTTATTATGACAAATCAAACAAGACATAATGATAAATAATTCATGATGACGCAGCCAAGTAGGTGAGGCAAAGAAAATTTAGTCTGTGCCAATACGTTTATCTACGCCTACATTATTTTTTTATGGCCATCCGACTTTGCGGAGTAATATTTGATCTAAAAGGAAATATAATCAAATTCTATTTTCCAAACATGTCTGGCACAACTAAAAAAAAATTAAGTTAGATGTGACCGTTTCCCTCCTTTCCTATCATTGAAGTAGAAAATAGTTGACATCAATTGAATAAAATGAGAATCAGCCGAAAGCTCGGCAGCCATCGCAATCAATATATTAGATGTCGTTGCAAACGAAAGCTGAGAGCGAAAATTTAAAACGGGACCAGCCCTGGATTTTAAAACTAAATAAAGTTGAGTGATCCCGGCCACGGTTACATTTTAAAAAGCTGTCCAAGTTGTGCTGTAATGTGGCTAACTTAAACGCTGGTGCAACTGAACGAAATTCGCTTGAACTTAAAATCGCATGCAATACACTGCGTGATGGTGAAAATGCGCTATAAAATAGAAGCAAGCTTCAAAAAATGAAAATGAAAGGATTTGTGGCATGTATGCAATGATGAAACCGTATCTTTGCTTGTTACTGGACAGAATAGATCTCTAACGGTTAAATTTCAAGTCAAGCAAACTCTATACAGTCAGTTCGGAAGCAAACACCAATTGCTTTTGTGCCACGTAACAACGATAAATCGACAACATGATGAAGCAACAATGACTTTCCTAATGAGAAGCCACGGTATGTGGAATAAAATTTGTAACTTCAATTTAGCGTTTGAATTGAAACTGTGCAAATAAAAAGACCAAAATATCATCCTAGCTCACTATGACCTATTAAGCTGAAACAAAGTGAAATGGTTTTCATTTAACATGAAGCCATGCACGACACGAACCATATACCTGGCTACTGATCTTCGAAAAGCTCTCGCTGAGCTTCGTGTGAACGTTCGACAACTTCTTGTAGTCACGCTGGTGATTGTAGATCGGGGAGAGGACCTCGTACACCATAGCTACTACCTCGTGCAAGCCGGCCTAAAAACAATATGCGGCTGAAAACATCCGCCAATCGAGTTAGAACAAAATGCGAGAGTTACCATTGAAATACCCTACCTCGAAGGGGAAATTAACGTTTTGAAAGTGAACACATTTTATCAGAAACTTCATATGCAACTCCATACGGACTTTTACAGATTTCTTTTTTTGCTAACAAAGCCCGATTAAATTTGCTAAAACTCAACAATCAGTCAAAACGAGCTACTCTGGAGCGAGCATAAAAACTTTATTCGAAATTTTACAACATTTTTTCCAAATTCTCAAAGTTGCACGTTATGGTTGAAAAAATTGGGATGGAATCGTATTACAAGCATTGTACACATTTTTATAATAGGCGTCGGTTTTTTGTTGATTAAGCAAATTCCAAGGGGGAAAAATGTTTTTGCGAAGTTTGGTTAAACTAAATCTATTTCAGTCCGGAATTTTGCTCCCAAATTCAGGTGCAGACCAAAAAAAAGGTCTTCGCCGCAAACTGGTTCTATTTCACCCTAGAATTTTTAAATTTCGCCCCCAAATTCAGTTGAATACGAAAACGAACAGGTCTTCGCCGCATTCTGGTTCTATCTCAGACCGGAACTACGGATTTCTTGTTGCCAAGTACGTATTACTTTCCAAAAAACCGAGGGGGCCAGACATATTTCGCCCCCTTCAGTGTCAGACACGAGGGGGCGCCACCACCTTGCCTCCCCAAAATCGACGCCAGTAATTGTAATAACGCAGTTCATCCTTTCTTCTTAATTCTTATGTATAGAAGTTCTTTTCAAACTGTTATATCTATTAACCAAATCCATGTTGTTCAATGGAAAGCTTAAATTAAAATTTCCTTCATTTTGTTGGCCTACAACTAAACTCACTTGTACATAAACTAATGCTAGCGTATCAGCAAACTCATTTACATTACATATCAGAAGAATCAAAAATTTTATCGTTTGATCAATTTGAACAACTGTTTGGTGGAACAAAATTTTAAAATGGCTTAGAACATCATCGAATTCATCTTTCGAATGATTAGGTTCGCCTTGAAAAAGGCTGTTTAAAATTGACTCTAACTGTTTTCGTCTTCCCTACCAAGAATCAACATGGGAATGAATGGTAGTTGAAAAATGCGGCTTTTTATATTATTTCGATGTGATGAAAATTCCTCCTAAAAAAGCAAAGCTATAAGTGAAATTTTTATCGTCTCGAAATGATATATAAATCCGCATTTTTCAACTCTCATTCATTCTCGTGTTGATTCTTGACGTAGGCGAGACGAAAACAATTCGAATCAATTTTAAAAAGCCTTTTCAAGGGTACCCCAGTCATTACAAAAGATAAATCAAATCATGTTTAAAGTCATTTTAAACAGATAAATTGTAGAATAAAACTTATGACCCAATAAACCAGTAGAAACATAAAGCGAAGCTTTTTTCAGTACTAGCACGTCTTGAAATCCAACAATACTAATTTACAAGAAGCCGCTCGATCAGTGCCGCAACTAGAATGTTGTTCTAGAGGGGGCAAAGTTTCTTTCTAGGGGGGCCAAAATTTTTAGGCTGGTCTACTTTTCTCCGAGTTTCTTGTTGATCTCAAAAAAAAAAAAAAAGATCATCGCGCCAATATAGTCTACTTTTCTCCGAGTTCTCTGTTGGTTTCCGAAAAAAGTCACCATCTTGAAACTGTCGCAAGGGAAAGGGAAGTTTGGTTGGGCAAGCTGGGCAGCTTAGTGGGGCGAAATTTTTGTTTAGGGGGGCGCCGCCCCCTTTTGCCTCTCCTAGTTGTGGCCCTGTGCTTGACTAAATGATCGTGAGGTCCCCTCGCAACCTCCTGTTGCAATTCAATCATTTCAAACATTTTGTGGAGATGAAGATGTCGTTGAAGTATCGGCCTCGATTAATCTTCAGCTACAACTCGCCTAGCTAATAACCTGTAAACTGACAAAGTTATCGGCGATACTGACGTCACTAACCCACCATGCATCAGTGTTTCTTTGAATCACAGTTGATGTATAGAACTTCTCAACCAGCAATTCACTAGCTTAAAAAGGAACTAAAATCAACATGCGCGCAAATCCGAGACGATGAGTTTGCGGTAGAAAATCTCTGGATAACTTGTGTCAAGAAGGATGGAGCCAACGTCTTTCTATGCCTGCAGTCCTCGTTGAAGATGTACACGATGCTTGTTCGACATACATTTTATAGGTCATTAATATTTAATTTTTGATAACATCAAAAAAGAAAAACAAATCATTAACTAGATGTTTATTTTCGCGAGGAAAATAATAGGAACTTTCATCAGTTCCTTTTCACCCGCATACTTTGAAGGATACTGATATTCCTTTGAAAATCAATCGTTACATTTCCAAATTAAAAAACGGTTGAATGTGATTTTGTCTGATGAAAAAATAAAGAAAAATTGTCAATTGCAATATTTTGTGACTTGTGATCAAGCAATGACCAACAAAATTTTTGAACCCAGCTATCTTCATTTACAAGTGTTTTAAACTCGAACCCCTCTAACAACTATGCAATTACAGCACATCAATTGCGTTGAATAAAATCTAGTATTAAACTTTATTTAAGAATAGAGAAATCGTTTTAAGGCAATATCTTGTTTTTCCAAAATGTACTCGAACCCCGATCATGCTACTCAGTGCTCTAATCCAGAATCCAGCAGCAGTTGATAAAATAATATTGAGAGTAAAGAACCTAAACGGTATAGAGCGCATTAAAACAGAATCGCAAAAATATTCTTCCAGGTATGAAGTCTTTACTAAAAATGAAACCTGAAACCCTCTGATTACATGTAATGATAAAATAAAACGACTGAATGTGATTTTGCCCGATAAAAAAAAGTGTTGGTTTCAATTTGTGGTTTGGGTAAAAGCAATGCCCGACAAGGTCGGTATTTGAACCCAGCTCTATCTTCAACTAGATGGGAGTTTGCCAGCAAACCCAGTGAACGATCGACGCATAGCTAATGCTGTGACGCTCAAAAGTACTTTTTGTCTAACGTAAAATCAGCAATCATTCAAAAATATCTGATTATGGAACCTCCAGAAAAGTAGAGTCCAAATATTTGTCTGTTAAATATCTCCTGATATCATAAAACACTGGCACCCTAACTTGAGCCATTTAAAAATTGATTTTTGGGGGTGCATTTGGGGGGACCCCGGGGGGGTGGCACCCCCAAACTATGTCAAAATATTCGTTTGTTAAATATCTGCTGATATCTAAACAGACTGGCACCCAAGTTGAGCTATTCAAAAAATTGATTTTTGGGGGGTCCCCGGGGAGGTGGCACCCCCAAACTATGTCAAAATATTTGTCAGTTAAATATCTACTGATATCAAAAAAAAGTAGAACTCTAGCTTGAGCCATTCAAAAAATTGATTTTTGGGGGGTCCATTTGGGGGGGGTGGCACCCCCAAACTATGTCAAAATATTTGTCAGTTAAATATCTGCTGATATCATAAAACACTGGCACTCTAAGTTAAGCCGTTCAAAAAATTGATTTTTGGGGGGTCCATTTGGGGGGTGGCACCCCCAAACTATGTCAAAATATTTGTCTGTTGAATATCTGCTGATATCAAAAAAAGTAGAACTCTAGCTTGAGCCATTCAAAAATTGATTTTTGGGGGGTCCCCGGAGGCGTGGCACCCCCAAACTATGTCAAAATATTTGTCTGTTAAATATCTACTGATATCAAAAAAAAGTAGCACCTTAGCTTGAGCCGTTCAAAAAATTGTTTTTTTGGGGCCCCATTTTGGGGGGGTTTCCGGTGGAGTTGCCCAAAAACATTTCGGAGAAAAAATTGCGTTTGCAGCTTAACAACTTTAGACAAAAATTAGATTTCCATGTTTTGTGGTTTAGGAGAAGAAGAGCGTACAAAATTTAGGAAGAAAAAAAGGAAAAAAAAAAAGAAATAAACCTCATCGCGGCCAAAAGTGGGTTGGTTGGGATGAAAGCGTATCTAAGACATATAACCCTACGAAATATTTTTTGCCGCACTTAAGCCGTTTTTGACTGAGACTGCTTTTTACGCCAAACTTGCGGGGCGGTTTTCGGGTTCTAAAACCAAAGTCACGTGACCTATTGCCCCAAACTTGTGTACAAACATAAAACTCATTAGTGTCAAACTGCTGTCAAAATTTCATGTAGCTAGACCCAACCGTTCTCGAGTTATAAGCAAACGTCTGAAATTTCGCACTCGTTAGTTGGAAAATGGCCGAGTAAAAACAGAGGAACACGCGACGCGAGCGTCGGTCGTTCCAACTATGACACCTCTAAGCACTACTGTGACGTAATGCTCTAAAATTAATGTAAATTGACTCCGGTTAATCCTAGAAAAACAAATGTCACAATTTACTTTATTTTATTGCACTGAATCCTATACAACAAAAATAAATAAACTTCAGCGATTAACAGCTAACCGTAAATAGTACTTGACTTGGATAGAAAAATAAAATATTGACGTTGAAAATGATGTTGTTGCTTGACTGGAATTATCAAAAAGAAGTCAAAATTGTGTGCTGCGTCTGAGTTCGGATAGTGAGGAAAAGGCAATGTCACGTCACTAATCAGCGCATGCAGAGCACGAACGCGAACCCGAAGTAGAACTATGCGGAAAGCCAGGCGATTTTCTGCGCGAATTGCTGTTCTAATAGAAAGCGGTTTTCCGCGCGAAAACCGCAATATGTTTTATACTGAAACTTGATCATTTGTCCATGTAAAATATAATTAACAAACTATTGATTATAAAGACGGTTTGTTTGCCACGGCGAATTCTACCATATAGTAGAAGTTGAAGCCTATTTGGAATTTCGATCTTAGTTACTTTTGAGAATATTTTAATTGGCGACGGGATTTAAAAAACAACACTAATTACTGGAGAGCAATCACTTTTCTTTTTTTCTTTGATGTCCTTTAAGAGAAGAGAACAACTCTTCATGCTTCATTGAAAAGAACGATTCTTTATTTTTTTAACGCATAACTGATTTTTTACAACGCACTGTTTTTTATAAGAACAATTTAATAAAAACACAAGTGAAACTTAAAAAAAGGTAACTTCTGTTTTACAGTACCGTATGGCATTAAAATGGTAACCAGGTTTCAAACAATCATAGCCAGTGGATTGTACTGTTTTGTTCAATAGTCAGGTTTTAACGACAAAAAGCAATGTTTCAACAAGTAAAAATGAGCTTGTGTCTCTCCAGTAAAATTTAAAAACAACATAAGTTAAAATTTGTAAACATTTAAAAACCGCCACCTTGAACCTAAATTTTACTGGATATACAGAAAAAGAAGATTATACTACACTGTTAATAATTAGACCGACAGGAAAAGGTTTATTTATCTGCAAAACAATGAAAGTGATATTATGAGATAATGGACCGGTTTAGTGGCGCGTCACAATGCCCATTATCTGGTTCTTACTGCAGATCGTAGTAAAATTCGCCCATTTAAATCAATGGTAAAATTCTTACATACACGCAACTTCAAACAACCACTGTAGGTTAGTGGGTGGCGTTTTTTGTTTGATTTTACTTTTATTTGAAGGGCAAAAGCTTCGTAATTTCATTTCAGGTTATTTCCGGGTTTAAAAGTTTTTATAAATGCGTATTAAACTCATTTTAAAAAGAGCACTTTTGCACCGGAAAATAGCGTTTTAACGCTTAGTTAATGACATGTGATATTTCTGAGCAGAGTTGCGATAGGCATGTAGGATGAAAGTGTAAAATGGTATTGCGTTTTGCACCAGGATGCGATCATACAAGCGAAAAGAGTAGTTGCAAATTCTACCGATTTTCTAAAAATAGCAATTTGGCTTCAAAATGGGAATCACTCTGCAGTAAGCTTGTTTTATAATCAAAACTAATCACTATATGAAGTCAAGTTTTTTGATAGAAGATTAGGAGAAGATACGAACACAAAACAGCCAGGTTCTTCGATGGAGGAGGAGTTGGGCAAGTAGACTCTAACTCTGACGAAAAGGAAAACTTAAGTTTTCTAATTTCAGTTTTTTGCAGGTTTTTCAACTAGTCTCAATTTCTGTCAAAAGCCCTGCACAAAGGACGTGCATGGAGCGCCAGGAGTCCAGGTCCGAAACTGGAGCGCCTCGCTACCCTAGTAATGATCTTTTTTGTTTAAGTTTTAGTCCCTTTTTAGGCAAAGGCACTTTTGGTTTAACAAGTAGTTTTTAAAAAAACTTTAAATACTTTCTCAGTGATGACCTGTAACCATGATATCTGAAGTACGACCTAGGTATTCTACAGTAGAGGTAGATCCCTGCCAGTAATATTTTCATTTTTGAGAATCGGGCAACTAAGTTGGGTTGGGTTGTTCTTGGAGTGCCGGCTAAAACATCAATCCGGCCCAGTGGTGCACCCAGAATTTTCAAAGAGGGGAGAAGAAAATTGTTCAAAAAAGGAATACTTTCGCCGCCGAATTGTTGGCCTTTTTTACTGAAAATAGGGGTTTTCACGCTATTTTCAGACAAAAATTACCAAACTTCATTCTCGTTTGCTAATATATTGTCAAATAAATCGATCTAATGGCTTTTTTGGCATCGCATTCGCCCGGCTTTCAAAAATTTTGGATAGGTTTGTTTAAAAATGGTGATTTTAATTGACATCTTGGTCCAAAATTTCACAAAATTTTTTTTTCGGTTTTACTTAGGCATCTTTTGGTTTTACTTAGGCGTTTTGTGCTGCCTCGTGGAGTCGTGGCGGAGTGTAATTCAAGGAAAAAATAACTATTATAATAGCAATGTTTTGTCTGAAAATCCCTTTTCTCTACTAAATATCGTAAGTGACATTGCTATGGGACTGGATGTAGCGGGATTTAGCTCTCCTATACCTTACCCCTGCAGGCCCTGCCGCGCTTACCGTACACGCCTGTATATGCAACTTTAATTTTGCATTCACAAAATAATACAAAATCATTTACTTTGCTTTAACCTTTCTACACTATGAGCTGTCAATTTAGAGCTGTAGCTTTCATTCATTTCTAAAATCGTTGTTGACCTTTTTTTGGTCTTAGATTGTTCTTGACTTCACATTTCGCTATGTTTATGATTGTTTAGCAATTGATTTTCTGTACAGTATATCCTGTGAAGTTGTCTAGAAACGCTCTTCTGTGTCATAATAGTACCCTTTTTGAAATGAGTTTAATACGCATTTATAAAAACTTTTAAACCCGGAAATAACCTGAAATGAAATTACGAAGCTTTGGCCCTTCAAATAAAAGTAAAATCAAACAAAAAACGCCACCCACTAACCTACAGTGGTTGTTTGAAGTTGCGTGTATGTAAGAATTTTACCATTAACTTAAATGGGCGAATTTTACTACGATCTGCAGTAAGAATCAGATAATGGGCATTGTGACGCGCCACTAAACCGGTCTATAACGTTTCAAATGTTTGGGATTTTAATACAAGAGTAACAACAATAATGCAACATCTTGACGTCCAGTTTTGATTTCCGTGGTCACGCAGAGGGGAGTCCTTGTAGTAAGGATAGCCTATGGCTGTCCTTACTACAAGGATCCAGTGATTTTTCACTTGTTTCTAAAGTACCACAAGTGAAAAATCGTTTATTCCCTACTAAGCATCTGCCTCTCTGCAAGCCATTAAGGTTTGCCAGTTAGGCCAAGATGTTTGTTCAGCTGGGAATACCTTTGAAAAGATAGCTGAGGGCTGCCGATGAGAGCTAAAAGCTCGAAACAGCGCTGTCCAGCTCTGTGCTTAAGTAACAACAATATTAGCATAATCGTTTAATATTAATTAAGTCGGCTGATAGAAATTAATTTTAAACTTGATGCAATGTCATATGTTCATTGCAGCAAAACAATAATACGCCAATACATGTTAAGAAAATCTTTTTCGATAAATTCCTGTACCCGCTTGACATTCCATTGTTTTATTTGTCTGTATCAGTGCAATGACGTAGTACTCATGGTGACGTAGCCTAAATTGATAGCGCTAATTAGCTGAGCTCCAAAGCCATCGTGAAAGCCGCCCAAAATTTCGCTCCGGAGGCAATCTACGCGGTTTTCCGCGCGAACTAAATTTTGATCGTGTTCGCGTTTTACAGTATATATACGAGTTCA
This sequence comes from Trididemnum nubilum, assembly GCA_963965965.1. NCBI lineage: Eukaryota > Metazoa > Chordata > Ascidiacea > Aplousobranchia > Didemnidae > Trididemnum > Trididemnum nubilum. The sequence goes on from OZ014478.1 coordinate 28,227,929, forward strand.
TTTTATTTTATTATGACCTTTCTTCCGCGAACGCCGTCTTCTCGTTCGCAACGCTTTCCGCGTTCGCGCTCTGTATAAAACCTTCTAGCAAGGCCTTGAAGCAACTTTCTCGTAAACGCCAACAGCGACGCGAAGCCGCGTGATTAGCATGACAAGCTGGTTGAACAGAACAAGGCTTTGGTTCTCGATGAGGTGACAGCTGTCACACCACACTATCACAGCACATGCCAACTGATGATTAAAATCAATTACTTGGACTTTCGAAGCGTCGGAAGTCCCTATGTTTTTTTCCGGGCAAAATTACGAATTCTACAAAGTTTGGGGGCAATCGGTCGCGTGATACGGGTTCCGAGTTAAAAACTGAAATGCCAATCGGAGGTTTTTTTTAAACAGCTCTAGCTCGAAAACTAATCGCACGAGAATAAAAGTTTCGAATTTAGAAACGTTGGGCATGCAGTTTCAGCTCCCAAAAATAAATTATGACGATTCCGACGCTTTTTTTCCCTTATTTATTCATTTAAGCAAATTTCTTTATGGGGAGAAAAACTTCAAAATCACCAAAGCAAGTAACTTGAAATTTGGAGATATGATAAGTCTACATATGAAGCTGAGCAACTGCATTTTTAGTAGCACTACGTCACGTGGTTTGGGGCAGATGCACCCACAACTTGTGATAGCGAAGTTTATTACGTGATTTTAGTCACCTACGGTGCGTGCTGCAGCGGCCTGATGGTTAAACGCGTCAGGGCTTGAAACCTAAGACCTGGCTTCAATTATCTACCTGGCCATCGCTTTTATCCAACTAAGATTATATTACATCTAGATTAAATCTAGCATATTTAATTGTTTTCGATTACGACAAAATCGATTTCAATATTTTTTGTTTTGATACTAGATAATTATGATCAGAGTGTACGAGGTTTCATTCTCTGTGAAGACTCCCCAAAAATTACTTTCTTAACACCTTAAGCTAAGGCTCTAGTTTTTTGTAACTATCAGCAGAAATTAAAAAGACAAAAATATTTTGACATAGTTTCGGGGGTACCAACCCCGAAAGCTAGGATGCTACTTTTTTTGATATCAGGAGATAATAAAGAGACAAATACCTGGACATAATTTGGGGGTCCCAATTCTCCAAAAAACCCCCAAATGGACCTGCCAAAATGACTTTTTTTCAACGGTTAAGCTAAGGCGCTAGTTTTTTTTTGTTTTGGTATCAGTAAATATTTAATTGAAAAAATATTTTGAAATAGTTTGGAGGTACCAACCACCCGGAACCCACTAATGGAACACTAAAAATCAATTTTTTTGACGACTCAAGCTAGAGGTCTACCTTTTTTTGATTTAACGAAATAATAAAGAGACAAATACTTGGACATAGTTTGAGGGTGCCACCTCCCCCCCGGAAATCCCAAAATGAACCCCACAAAAATCAATTTTTGAACGGCTTAATCTAAGACTCCATTTTTTTTATATCAGTAGATATTTAACGGAGAAATATTTTTAAATAGTTTAAGGGTACCATCCCCCTGAAACTCTCCCAAATGGACCTCCTAAATCTCTTTTTTGAACAATTAGGCTAGAGTTCTAGTTTTTTTTTTACCAGTAAATATATAATTGAAAAATATTTTGACATAGTTTGGTGGGACCAACCACGTGGAACCCCCAAATGGACTACCAAAAATCAATTTTTCTAACGGCTTAAGCTAGGGTTCTAGTTTTTTTGCTATCAGTAAATATTTAACACACAAATACTCGGACATAGTTTGGGGGTACCAGACCCCCGAAAACCCCTAAATAGACCTCCAAACATCAGTTTTTCCAACGGCTTAAGATAAGGCTCCAGTTTTAATTGATATCAGGAGATGTTTAAGAGACAAAAATTTTGACATACAGTAGTTTACCATCTCTTCGGGTTGACATATTTTGGTGAGACCAACCACCCAGAACCCCCCAAAATTATTTTTTTATCGGCTTAAGCTAGGGTTCTAGTTTTTTTGATATCAATAGATATTTAACGGGAAAATATTTTGACATAATTTGAGGGTACCATCCACCCGGAACCATCAAATAACCCCCCCAAATCAATTTTTAACGACTTAAGCTAGGGTTCTTGTTTTTTTTTTATATCAGTTGATATTTAACAGACAAATACTTGGACATATTTGGGGGGTGTCCCTCCAGAAACCCCCAAATAAACCCCAAAAATCAATTTCTTGAATGGCTTAAGCTAATGCTACAGTTTTTATTGATATCAGAAGATTTTTGAGACAAAAATTTTGACATAGTTTGGGGGTACCACCCTTCCAGAACCTTCCCAAATGAACCCTCAAAAATCAGTTACTTTAAACGGCTTGAACTAGAACACCAGTTTCTTTGGATATCAGTAGATATTTAAGAGACAAATATTTTTACATAGTCTGGTGGTATCAAACCCCTCGAACCCCCCCAAATGGACCTATCCAAAAATCACTTTTTGAAAGCTAAATTTAACAAAAACTATGAAACCACCAAAGCAAGAAACTTGAAATTTGGAGATTGAGAAGTCTACAAATGAAATTGTGCATCTGCATTTTTGGAGGCGCTACGTCACATGGTTCGGGGCAGACATGCCAAAAACTTGTGATAACGAAGTTTCATACGTGATTTTAATAATTGATTTTCGTCATGTATACACATGTGCTGTGCCAGTATATGAAACCATTGTAATTGAATAGACTTGGGTTCAATCATCTAGTTGGCCATCGGTTTTCTAATTCCAAAATCATATTGAATCCAGCACATTTTTTTTTTGATTTTAAGACAAAATCTCTATTAATATTTTTTTGTTTTGACATTAGATATGATCAGAGGGCATCCGGTTTCATTCTCTGTAAAGACCTCCTAAAATCTTTTTTTTAACGGGTTAAGCTAGGGTGCTAGTTTTTTTTTATATCAGCAAATATTTAACAGGCAAATACTTGGACATAGTTTGGGGATACCAGACATCCGGAAATCCTCACATGAACCCAACAAAAATCAATTTGTTGAGTTTATGCTAAGGTTTCAGTTTTTTTTTTGATATCAGGATATATTTAAGAGACAAAATTTTGACATAGTTTGCGGTACCACCCCTCTGGAATCTTCCCAAATGGACCCCCCAAAATCAATTTTTTGAACGGCTTGAGCTAAGGCGCTAGTTTTTTTTGATCTTAGTAGATATTTAAGCACTAGACAATCTGTTACATAAATTGGGGGTACCAACCCCAAAATGAACCGCCCCAAAAAATCACTATTTGAAAGCTAAATTCAACAATTGATTTTAGTGAATTAGGTTCATATGCTGTTTTGGCATCAAGATTAAAGGCGCCAGTGTTTGAAATTGTAGTGATTGGACAGAGCTGGATTGAAATACTTAGTCGGACATTCGTTTCACGCAAACCATAAATGATTTGAAATTAACATTTCTTTTTCATCAGACAAAATGACTGTGTTTGTATTACATACGATTAAGTTTTACAGAAATATCAGTAACCTTCAAAGTATGAAAGAGAGAATGATGGTGAAATGGAACTGGCGGAAGTCCCATATTATTTTCCTCCGGGAAACTGAACATCTAGTTAAAGTTTGTTTACAGATAGAGAGATAGTTTTGGGGAAATATCTTGACTCCCCAAAATGCTAGGACAAAATTTTGATAACTAGTGATTTGCATTAAACCCAATTAATTCACAAAGTTTTAACTGATAACTTCAAGCCATTTTGCAATTTACAAACTACAAAAAATCACAAGTTTTGGACCCTTCCAACCCAAACCATGTGACCTAGCGCCGCCAAAAATGCAGATGAAGAATTTCATATACAGACATATCATATCTTCAAATTTCAATTTTCTGGCTTAGGTGGTTTCGGAGTTTTTGTACATAGAAAAAAAGTTTGTAAAAAAAACAAAAACGGAAAGAAAATGTATCAGAAATCCAACAAAATTAAATGTAGGAGCTGAAACTACATCTCAGGCGCTTCTAAATTCGAAAATTTTATTCTCCTCCCGCAATTACTTTTCGAGCTAGAGCGGTTTGAACCTCCGATTGGCTTTTCAGTTTTTTGGTTGGAAACCGGTATCACGTAACCGCTTGCCCCAAACTAGCACAAATGTTGTTCTATAAATTCCTCACCTAAGTTCTGAATTTCATGTTTCTAACTTCAACCGTTTCAAAGTTATAGCGATTTCGGTCACTGGTTACAGAAAAATCATTAATTTTGTACAGAAAAAAAACAAAGAGCTTTCGAAGCGTCGCGAAAGTCCCAATATAGTTTTTAGTTCAAACCTCTAAAATTATCGACCATATGAGTTACACTTCATGTCTGTCATGATAGCCTACTCGCAAAACACAGCAGCCTAAATAATTACAACAAACATGTGATAAAACTGTTGGAGTGGTCCGTTTATTTTTTGACTTCGTTTGATACTTAAACTAGAACGTGACATCGCAAGCAATATCTGGGGACTTCACGGCATTATCCAACTTTTACAGGCTTTAAAATAGTGATCCGATTGCTTCGAATGAATTTGTAAAAAATGCAGTCGTTGATAGTCAGATCAACAATCTAAATGCGCCCCTTTCAAATTTTGCTTCACTAACTTAAATCGCTTTGTGGTTATTTGAGTTCAAAATTTAAATCTCTTGAAGTTATCAAAAATAATCGAGTAACACCATTCAAAAAGCTCGCATAATAGTTTACAAAACAACGTCAAATCTCGGCACTTTTTACGAGTTCTCAACAGTTTTTCACTCCATTTAAAATAACATAGAGCTGTCTTTAAAATTCCAGCATCTCAAAAGCAAATTTCGTTACATCAACGAAACTTACAGCTATGTATGATTCTGAAAACGCTCTTTCATATCGCAATTCAACATATAATATTGGTATACCAGTTGTTTCGAAATTAAAGCTCCCTTCTTAACAACATAAACTAAAATAACAAAATGTTAAAATTATGCAAATTTAAAACAGGCATTTATTTAAGTTTTTTACTAAATCGTTTATGTTTTTGCCACATAGACTTCATTTTATAATGATAAGTTATAATTTGAAAAATTGCAGAAAAAGGAGGAAAATCAAAACTTATTTTCCCTAGTTCAATACTTCACTCACAAGTTGTCACAGGTCGATGAGAATAACTTGGTAAACCATCCCAGGTTTCGATACGCCCTTTATGTAACACATCTTTTGGGATGATTATTGTCCAACATGGCATTACCAAGTTTGGCATGTTTTATCTTTTTTTAATATTAGCCTACCGGTACTCTTAAAATTTGATATGTCTAGCTAGAGTAATTAGAATTCAAGATTTTAAAAATTTAAGAGGCCCATTTGCCATGGATTCCTCAATGTGGCACACCAAATTTTGTTATCTATCTTTGATTTATATTAACCTATCCAATAGATCTAATTCGTTTAGATTTTGTAGTAAATGGGGGAGGTGTCAACATAATTGGAGGACCCCTATAGTATGAGATCCTCAATATTTTTTCAAATTAAATTTTTAACTATCTCGAAAATTTTATTTGTCTAGGTTAAGTGGTTAAAAATATAGAAGCACCTGTTGGAGGAAAACTCTCTAATTGTGGCACCTAGCGATATTTTATTTACCAATTTTGATTTTATTTTACTTTTATGTTTACCTATTCTGGAAGTTTCATGTGTCTAGCTTGAATGGTTAAAAAGTTTGAATTTTGAAGAACCCAATTGAGGAACCCCCGATTTTCATGCCTCCAAATTAATTTTGTCTTTCCTTGATATTTGCCTATCCTGAAAATTTGATGTGTCTAGCTTACACAATTAAAAAATTTGAATTTTGGTATCCTCGTTTGAGGGGAATCCCCGTTGTGGTACCTCTAAATTTTGTCAAATTTTTTCTTTTCTTCATATTTACCGATTCTAAAAATTTCATCAGTCTAGTGTAAATGGTTAAAGTTGAATTTCAGCGTAATTGTTTAACATGGATTTCTTCATTTTGGTACCCTTAAATTTTGTCAAATTTTATCTTTTCTTCGTACTTGCCTATCCTGAAAATTTCATGTGTTTAGTGTGAGTGGTTAAAAAGTTTTGATTGCGGTGGCCTCATCTGAGAGGGACACCCTCATTGTGGTATCCTCAAATTTTGTCATATTTGATCTTTAACTTATATTTGTCTATTCTGAAAATTTCATCTGTCCAGCGTGAGTGGTAATTTTGGAGGGCCCATTAGGGGGAAACCTCCATTTTGGAACCCCCAATTTTTGTTAGGTTTAGTTTATTTTTCATATCTACGTACTCCGAAAATTCGATCCATCTAGCTTTAATGGTTTAAAAGTTTAAAATTTTGGCTGCCTGGTTTGAGGGGAAACCCCATTTTGGCACCCCAAATTTTGTCAAATATTATCTTTCCTTTATGTGTAGTTACCTGAAAAATTTCATATGTCCAGCTTTAAAGGTTAAAAGTTCGAATTTTCGAGGGTCTCGTTTGGGGAGAATCCCCCATTCTGTGTTAGGTTTAGTTTATTTTAAATATCTACCAATTCCGAAAAGTTGATCTATCTAGCTCCAACAGTTTCAAAGTGCAAAATTTTGGCGGCCTTATTCAGGAGAATCCCCGATGTTGGTAGCCTCAAATTTTATCTTTCCTTTGTTTACTTACCTTAAAAATGTTGTGGACCTAGCTTAAAAGGCTAAAAAGTTTGAATTTTGAAGAACCCATTTGGGGGAAAACCCCCATCGTTGAACCCCCATTTTTGTTAGGTTTAGTTTATTTTAAGATCTACCTAGTCCAAAATTTTGATCCATCCAACTCTAACGGTTTAAAACCTCAAAATTTTGGAGGGCCCGATTGAGGGGGATTCCCCCAACGTGGCACCGCCGATTTTATTCCCGCTCTAGTCCTCCCTCATATCTTTCAATCGCTCAAACTTTGAATACAGTGCATTTAGCGGTTTAAACGTAGATAACAGAAAAAATGTAAGAAAAAAGAAAAAGAAAATTACAATTCAAGTTGGGGTAAACGAACATAACCAACAGAAAGGCGGTTGACAGTGTGGTCAAAAAGCACAAATCATTTTCCATCAAAATTAGTATTTACCGGGAAATATCGGTTCAAAATCGTCCACTTTCTGTCCATTTTCGGCCTGTAACAATTTGGTCACGTGACCGGGAGCCCCCAAGCTCGGTTACGTGAACCATTTATAATCACCCACATTGTGTACAAACTTCAGTTGTGCATGCCTCGTGCTTTTTGAGTCGTAGGCGAATTAACAAATTTCCATACCAAAATCGCCGTTTTTTGTTTTTTTTGTCTCAATTCACGATCACGTGACCTAGGATCCCCAAAATTGGCACACATGACGCTTTCATTAATTCCAAGGATGAGTCTAAATTTCAATTTTCTAGGTTTTACCGTTTGCTAGTTATTAGCAAATCAAAATCAATCCTCATCTGCCAAAAGTTGCGATAAACACAAAGGTACTACGCGCTCACGCGAAGTCCCAATTATCTCTTACCACATGGCAAGGCTAAAGAATTGTCACTCAAAAAGATAAAAATTAAGTTATCTATAGCGAATATATCCAAACTACAGTACTTGCTGGGACCAAAAGTTATTAACAGCTGTTGGCATCTCACCGAAAATAATCAAGAAAAAATAGCACTCACACGAAATCCATCCTAAGGTTGATAGTCTCCGCTATTAAAGTTAGCAGCCTTTTGTGAGGTAAAGAATATCTCCCCGTGACAATTAAAATTTTGAATAAGCATCAGGGGACGTCCTTATCACTCGAAATAACTGAGACAAGTCTGCTACAAACACCCACAGTACCCACCATAACAAAAGTGTGGGCGGCCTGCTCGAGTATCCCAACCAGCCCCGTTACAGAGAAGTACTTTTCCGTGCGAAGTGCATCCGCATTAGGCGACACAACGTCATCTGACACCGCGCTCTCCTCCAAGATGTTGAAACTAATTTTCTGCGAAAAAAAAAGACTTGGCGGTTTGTTGCACGGAAATCTTGGTATAAAAATCACTTTGAACAATGAACTGAAGCAATGAGCAAACATTTTTTCTTTCAAGCTTAAAACCAACCTGATTAAAAAAAATCATGATCTGAGTTTAATGTTTCGGTAATACAGTAGGCGCCGCTTATTATGACCACGGATAATATGACCAGCCGCTTATTATGGCCAATTTGGTACGGTCCGGAATTTCTCCATTTAAAATTCTCCGTTTAATATGACCAACATTTTCTCCATCTTTCTTATTACAATACAGTAATTTTTCCCGCCACACACTTATAACTTCGCCTTTTCAACATGCGTGTTTTCCGTACGCATGCATGCCGCGTATGCATTATAGTGTGTGATTAAACGTTACTTGAACTGTTATTTACTTTGCTATGCTGTACCACCGCTTGTACATATTGTTGCATACTGTACTTAGCAGCGTTGGGCAGGTTAATGAGAAACGTTAACGTCATTATGAGTTAATTCGCTAAGAATTTTTAAGCAATTTTTGAACTAAGTTAAAGTTGAATAGTTAACTGAAAAACAAAAGTAACGCAAGTTAAACTTAAAAGTTAATTCGTTAATTAACCCTTTCCTTCCCACCGTTGCCGTTCGGCAACACAAACTTTTACCTTCCTTTTTTTCATCGTTTTTTTTTGAAATTTGACAACAATGGTAAGATATGGCTATAAACATATCTTACGAAGCATGTTGCGTCATCTTTTTGGCTGGAATGATTTTTAGTTATGCGATATTGCTTTGTCAAACGCACGTGGTCAGTTAGTGAGTAAGATGTGCTAAAAGAAGAGTTACTTTGGTGGTAGTTTCAAAGGTGTCAAGAGATTATATTTCTCTTTTTTCTTTACGAACATGTTGCTTAGTAATGAAACAGCATATATCCAGTAAGAAATGCTTACGTTCCGCGTAATTCGATTTTTAGAATTTTTTTTATCTTCTTGTTGCCGCACGGCAACAATGCTGAGAAAGTTGAGTGAAAGTGCTAATTTTAGCCTTGACTGTTTCAGATTTTTTGTTAAAAACTACGTTGTTTTCTATCTTGTGTTGTTGAAGTTTGAGATGGCTGAAAAGTTTGGCATTTTGAAGCAATTAATCACATTTTGCTTCCCGATAGGAACAAGTACGACTTTGAGGATGGTGGTGAGGAGGAAGCAAAAGTACTGCAATTACTGAAAATCCGAAATATATCATCTCAATCTTCATTTGAATATATTTACTTTTTCAACCAAAACAATAAAGTCAATTTGATGACAATTTGCCATAAAACGTTAATACTAGGCTTCCCAATTGGAAAATTAGGGGTCTAGACCCCTTTCTACATAGGCGTAGCCAGGATGTTTGATCGGGGGGGGGGGGGGGGGGGGCAAACCACAAATCACGTAGGTGAAGACCAAAAAAATTCTTCACGGTCCGATTTAAGATTTTTGATTGGGAGGTTGAAATTTAGTTGGAGACCAATTTAGGATTGGAAGCGGGGCTCAAACCACAACTTACATATTGAAGACCAAAACAAAAATAAAACAAAAAAGGTCTTCATGGACTGAAGAGCTGAATTTGTCCCGAAAATTAGGTGAAGACAAAAAAAAAGAGGGGGTCTTCACGGACTGAAGTCGAGGTGAAAACAAAACAATAAGATACTGAAGAAAGAATAGCCTTTTAGGTCACAAATTAATCATTGTTGGCATTGCGATCGGGGGGGAGGCAGGCCCCCTGCCCCCCATGGCTGCGCCTATGCCTTTCAACATCTCTTCGATTAATCATCAATGGGTGCGGTATACGAAATTAGCAATAAACTAAGGAAAATTGAAAATTGTTTTTGTTATTTTGTGTGAAGTTTTTGTTGTGAATTATACTTATTTTCCAAATGTTGCCGTGCGGCAACGTTATGTCGTTGCCATAGTAACCAATAATTTTTTTTTTCTTCAGATTTTACATAAATAGGGTAAAAAGAACACAGTTTCCGTTTCAAATTTCTTGCACGAGGGGAAGATAATTTGGGAATGAAAGGGTAAAAAAAAAATTCAATATTAACCTGCAGTTGATGCCCAATAAAATGATTTCATTTCCATACGAGGTAAAAATCACTCGTTCTGATTTCTGTTACTATAGTATTTACTCTTCTAATAAAGATATACAGAGTGGAAGTATTTTTTAATTTAATTCTTTTTATTTCTATTATTATGGCATTAGAATGCATTGTGTAGCCTAGAAATTTAACGGATTAACGTAAACATTAAAGTAGTTTAACGAAAGTTATAGTTAATAAGTTAACTCACAAAAGCTTTTTAACTCGTTAATGAAAAACTTAACTAAGTAATTAACGAATTAACGAGTTAATGCCAAACACTGGTACTTAGTTTTACCGTCAAAGTCACACTGTTACTTCGGTTAAACGATGAATTTGACGGTATTTGGACTTCTTATGGCTTATGATGTCGATTCAGGCGCGGTTATGGCGACTTCGGTTTTTATGACCATTAGAATATTATGACCAAAATGGTCTGGTCCCAAGGTGGACAATATTAAGCGGCGCCTACTGTAATGGTTGTATGTAACCATAATATAGCGAAGCAACTGCAAAACTTGCATTTGGCTCACTAACAATATTCTTGTTTAAGTTGCCAATTCAGTTATATTGCATCATACCCTTTGAAGCATTTGCAATCTTTTCTCAAACAAATTGATTCATCCTAAGGATTCCGAAAAACTGGCGAAATGGTCTGTAAGGCTTTACATTTTCTATTTTGATACCTTAGACTGAGCGTGTATCGTGGTATGACACAACAAAACATGACAAATTAAGATCATCTGTAAATGCAGATTTGCTTACTTGGAAGGCTACGCATCCGATGGGGAGGTGAGGCGATGACTCAACCATGGAAAGGTATTCCGACACGAGTGCGGCGCAATGGAGCAGACACATACCTGCCTCTGCGTGGTGTTTGCGCTGAAGAAAAATGACAAGCTGGGTAAACGCTATAAAATCATCACAAACCAATGTCAAATATTTAGTTTCGAACATAGCACAGTCGATAACTAGAATGTAACATATCAAGCAATATCTGGGGACTTCGCAAAAGTATCTAACTTTACTGAACTAAAAAACTTCATTCTACTTAAAAATAGCGTTCCAACTGCATTAAGCGTGTTTTATAGTCAGATCTGAAATACACCGCTTTCAAATTTGGGCTATTCCGTAATATTTCAAAAAAAATTTAAGCATTTTTATACCCACCCTCTAGAGGCTGGCGTACTGATTAACCTGCAAATTTTTTTTTCAAATCGGCCCAGTGGTTGCTGAGATACTGCTAGTCACCACTAGATGGCAGATGCGAGCATGAAAATTTTTTTAATTTAGATTTTACGAGTTTTACTAAAGGTATCGACATGATTTTTGAGTCTAAATACATGCTTTTGGGGGCAAGGATTCAGAATTTCAGGTTATTTTTATAATTTCTCAGGAAAGTCTGTTATTTGAAGTTTTTAAAAAGAGAATTGAACAATTTAATTTTTCAATTGGCTTTTTAAATGTTAAAGATGTGGTTCTTTCAAATTACTCCAAAAACGCGCTCCAATTGCATTAAAATAGCTATCTTTTTCAAAAAATTACAAAAAGTTGCCCAGTGGCTGGGGGCTTTGCCCCTAGACCCCCGTCTAATATACGTATGAGTACACAATGTCTTCCAATTTAGACATTTTTACTTTTCAACATTTACTTCAAGTGATCCCCCTTCCGCAAAATCTTTGTTGCATGCCAAACCAGACCACGGCTTCTGATTTTCCATTTTACGACATCTTTGTCCCGTAAAAAGTGCCTCATTTCAAAAATGTTTGAAGACGTCATTGCATGTAATTTGAACCCTCCTCCAATCAAAAATCCTGCCTTGACCATGATGGCACCGTCCATTAAGTTCCCGCCCGGATGCACTATTGTAATATTGAGTGGATATGCATGAAATGCTCTGACGCTGCGAATCTCAGTACGCCCTCGCTTCTCAGTGCCATGTTCTAACTGTGATGACTTTTCTCAACTAGACTCCACTGACAGACACACAGTCATAATAATGAGTTTGTGACGCACAAATAAAAACTGTGCAATATATTGGCCAGGTGATAAACATAATCGTATTGTGATTGTTACTATGAAATCTTGGCCTAGCCCTGTGATATGTAGCTTTCAAAATTTTGAGCAAGAAAAATCTGTCAAGACAGCAATTTCATTTTGTTAGTATCCATGATAAATAGGAAACATGTTCATTTTTATTGGGGGAGGGGGTCATTTACTGTTTAAATACATATCTTCGGGGTTATGAACCCCCCCGGAAATCGACGTGCCTGTTGTTCAAGTCATTGAAACAAAATTTGAAAGGGGCGCATTTAAGTCCTTGATCTGACCATTAACGACCACATACTTACCGATTCGTTTTAACACAGTCGGGTCACTATTTTAAAGCTTAATAAAGTTTAGTAAAAGTTGGATAATGCTCGGATATCGCTAGGGATGTCACGTTTTAATAACCAGTGAGATATTTTTTCATTTTAATGTGACCAGAAGGTGTAGACAGAGAGATTCTAGTTTGAACCATGGAATCAGTGAACTAAAGTTAAAACGAAAATGGACTTATTGCAGAAGCTCAGCCAGAGATTCTATATCAGCTATAAAAATTGTTAAAACACTTGTCTAGGATTGGCTAAATCAGTTGCTTAAATACACAACGAGTAGAAATTACTGCAACTAATATCGTGACTAAAACGCATCCTCGGACTGAAAGATAAAAAGTATAAAATACTGAAAACAAAAATGAAAAACACACTGGTTGATTGATACCTTGCGCACTTTGTGGACATGGAGGAAAGCACACGTCCATGGTAAATACTAGCGATACACTCATTACAATCAAGGGCAAAAAAATTACTCTGAAACAAACGTTGAGCTGGAAAGAATTTAGGATTTATGTCAATTCCTGCACGATATGCAACCAGCAATACGAGGCCAAACAATTACAAGTTTTTCTAAAAGGCGGACCGGACACAGACACGTCTGGTAAACTTGCCTCAGGAATGAGAACCATCATAAAAGGGATGACAAAGCTGCCCAGGTCCATCACTACCAGTGGTGTAAAAAGTACTCGAAAATTGTAATCAAGTAAAAGTTTTGTTACTGACGAAAAAACTACTTGAAGTAAAGTACAAAGTACTGACCAAAAAAAGTACTTGAGTAAAAGTAAAAAAGTAGTCGTTTTAAAACTACTCAAGTAGAAGTATTTTCGAAAGTAATCAAGCAAAAAAAACAAACTATTTATTTAATCGGACAGACAACTGATCGACTACCTTCACATCACTGCCACATAGCGCTTGATCTTCTAACCCAAGAAGTCATAAATTACTAATTTTTCCGAGAAGTCATAAATTTCTAATTGCTGCAAGTTTTTTGTTATTATGTTCCATACAATTAATCAAAAAGCACAACAGCAAGACTTTGAGATTTGAAAATCATGCCATGGAATCACTTTATAATATCTTTGCTCAAATACTCATTCACTGTCATTGTTAAATTATGCTAAAATTTAAAAACTTTGAGGACGTGTCTTACCACTTAATCTACAGGGTGGGGCAAAAGTTATGCACCGTAGCTATTTCAGTATATTTTCCGATAATGCTTTTTGGATTAGTTAATAAACATTAACGTGGATTTTTTTGAATTGATTTTTATTTCACAACATATGAAGGAGGCAGAAGCCTGAAAAACATTGCGTCACTAAATCACATAAAATTATTGTAGGTAGCCCATTTAGATAGTCCGGGTCTACACTAGGACGAAATTGATTATCATATTAAGAACATTTAGTATTTACTGTACATTGCACAATAAATTACAGCACCGTACAATAATGTTTATTGCATATACCGGTACGGTGTGTGATTTTTGTCTCACTATGTAGAATTTAGCTATAGAAACGTTAAGTAATCATAGAACACATTTTTGGCAAATTTAATTTACATCTCTGTTTGCTTCTATCATGATTTGCTTTTAATGAAGTAAACATCCATGCCCAGTATGCAGCAAAGGGCAGGCATCAAACAACAAACGTGAAGTGAAGCTAAAACCATCTTAAACTGCTATACGCCAGACTGGATCTGGTACGTAATTGCACACGTAGAAAAAAGCATTGCTGCAGTTGCTGTGGTGGCCTGACCTCTGACGCAAGGTTTACCAGCCAAAAAAAAGAGGAAAATACAACTAACTCGACTGATTTGTGCAAAGCTAGACAGTGCTGTTTTGAGCCTTAAGATCTCATCAGCAGCCCTCAACATATCTAAACCAAAATTACTCCCCAGACATTTTTTGGCCAGACTGGTCAAACCTTAACGGCTTGCACAGTGACAGAGGGTTTATAAGAAATAATTGATTTATCGCATGTTGTACTTCGCAAACAACAAGTAAAAAACCGAAGGTTTCTTATGTTAAGGACAGCCATAAGCTATCCTTAATACAAGAGCTACCTCTCTGCGTGACCAAGAAAACCAAAACTGAAAAAACTTGACGTCCTTCGTGGTCCTTCAAAGAATACCTTTGGTTTAGATATGCTGAGGGCTGCTGATGAAAGCTAAAAGTATGAAACAGCGCTGTCCTGCTCTGTACATTAATGACTCAAGCTGCTCGCGGCTGCAGCGTTGGTGGTTAATATTGTCATCTAACTGCCAGAGGAAGTCGTTCTGACTTTCCGAGAGTCGGCCACGAAGAACGTTAAGCTTTTTTCAGTTTTAATTGCGCGGTAAAGTCGACTGTTCTGACAAATTTGTGGTTCAAATTTAAAATTACAGTACTTTTTACTTTTCTGAATCAAAATGCTACTTAAAGGGGTATTGAAGTCTAAATTTTTGAATTTTAACACCAAATTTATAAAAAATAATTGATAAGCAACGTTTTTGTCCCGTTTTTTCATTGTTTGGGGTTAAATAGCTTCAAGGGAAAAGATTTTGAAATAAGGGAAAAAATTTTGCATGGGGCAACACTACATCAAATTTGCAGAAGCGATTTCAAAACCAACTTTGCCAAATTATAGGTCTGGGAGTGACGATGTGCCTTTGGCAGGTTTTCTGCTGTAGCTTCGGTACTTAAATGAGTTTTTACGAGTGAAATTCATCTTAGTAGTTTAAATTTGCATCTTTTAGCACAAGCATATTTGATTTAGTGCACTTAAAAGAAAAAATGAAAGGTAGGCCTATTTTTGGCCTAGTTGTCTTTGTAATTATTAGGGTAAACCAACCTGTATAAATTGCTGTAGGTTAGACTAGACTTTACTGTTTTTTATAATTTCTTAATACGCTAGGCTTACATACCGTAAGTAATGATTAATGTCAGCTAGCGTGTTGTAGCCCTAGTAACAGTAACAGCGACACCAAACGTAGACAAATTTTTAAAAAAGTGAAAGAAATTCTACAAAATAAGGGAAAATGTAAATCCAATAATCTTTTGATGTAGTAATCGTAGAATTCTGAAGTTGAGCTCAAAAATTATTTAAAAAATACAAATTTTGTTTCAAATGCAATAAATCAATAAAACTTAGGCTTCAATGCCCCTTTAAGTAGCGTTACTTCACTCTAAAAGTAATCAAGTAAAAGTAGCCAACAAAAAAATATTCAAAAAGTACTCGTTACCGGAAAAAACTACTTAAGTAATCTACTCAAGTAAAAGTACTTCGTTACTTTACACCACTGATCACTACTATAGTGAACATCATAAAATCTGGACTAACACAAAACTTGACCTGCTTAATTGCTGCACCCGAGCATATTAATACCGTTATACTAAGATCAAATGACAAAGTCAGAATGAAATCGAACCCGGTTTCAATGCTGCTTTTCAACGTACCAGAACTGCTTTTTTCCCCGCTGATCTATAGTTACCTTTAGTCAGCACTCGCAAGGCTTATCACTTCTATGATGTGGTTCAAATTAGATCCAGTAGAGCAATTGTATGTAGAACTAAGGTAGCTTTAAGTCCCAAACAAAGCACAGCACAGTGTGCTTTTAATCACAAAATTAATTTCAGCCCGTCAGATGTACCAACAACAACAAAATCATGGTAGTTGGATACCATTTGGCCACACAAATTGTACTTTCCATATACGCAAGAATTTTCCGGAATATCATTGTTGGGCAATGTGTAAAGTAGAAATTTGTTCTGTGAATTCTTCCTCACGTTGAAAATGCGCTTTGTGCGGCCACCATAAAAACCATGACTTCAAGTTTCAAAATAGAATCTCCCCGCCCGTCATATTAAATTAAAAACTATTTCACTCGTAATGACCATGGTATTGATGTTGTCACGTGCATAATTTGAGGAGGTCAATATGTAGAACTAACTGAGGTTTCTTTTTTTACTTCATGCCAACCCAACTTGTTCGGAAAAAAAAAAAAACTTGTCATCACTAAATTTGATAGCGAAAATGATGCTACTGCATTACTAAGACATTTTGCACATTCTCATGGTTATGTTTTCTCTACCAAACCTGAAATCAGTGATTGCTATTATGTTATATTCCAGGGCAAATCACTACCTCAAAAATTAAATTTTTACTAGTCGCATTGGCTTCGATTAACAAACGCCAGTAATAATATGCAAAAAATGGTTTTGCATCGTCTCTACCCAATCGGATTTCGTTTTAAGTTTTTCTTGTTGGTGTTCCGACTCGTACGCTATGATTTGGTGTTTAAAATTGCGTCATTGTTATTACTGGTGTTTGTAAAGCTAATGGAGTCTTATTAGCTTGTTTCTCGATGCTTGTTACCTGCTTGTATTTAAAAACTTCAAGGTAATGTTTTTAGTTTTAGCTCGCATTTCACATTTTTACTTGAGGTTTTTACTTATATTTCATACTTAGTTACACACTGTTGTTACTATTTTTAGCACTGATGAATGATGATAACCCATTGGGTGAAATTTATTTATTGTTAAAATGCAAGTTGGACAGGCTGATGCAGCTTTAATTTTCATTTTACTTTAGTTTGTACTTTCTTTAATGCCGTTATCGCTTGTCTCAAGCATGATTGCATTTTGACTCATCCTTCTATTTAAAAACTTCTGAACTGTTCAGACGAGAGCATATTTATTGCTTAATGAGGCATACCGGTTATTTATTTTTAACCATTGCTAATCTTATTCAAACATAATTAAACAGCATATTACAGAGAATAACAATGCTGCATTGTACTCTCTCGTTCACCTCTGAGTGCTGCTTGGCCATGTTTTGCAGCCAAGTGAGCCTGAGGTCGGGAGAGTTCTGGTACCCCTTTGCGATCCGGTACATGAGGTCGATCAGCATCTCGGGATCCTCCTGGTGCTCCTTCATCTTTACCGTGTCTGACAAAATCATGTGCAGATTGTAGATTAGATCACGAACCTGCAACGTGAAGTCAAACTAGAAACTTGGGAAAACCATAGCCATTTTCAGGATGAAATTTATCGCTTTTTTACCAAAGCACAAAACAGTACCGGACTCGCTTCCTTAAGAATGACGGCGAATATCGCTTAGTAAGAATTATTTAGAGCATGTATTTACAGTCCCATTTGAGATGGCCAGAAAAGCAAACTGAGGTGTCTAAGTGAAACTAATAATTGCCCACTACACCTTGCTGAGGCTTCGCGCTGTACCTCTTTTGTGTACGTTGGCTGAAGATCAAGTAAGCTGGGACTACCACTGAGTTTGATTTGATCACGTCTTTGATTTGATAGGGTTTGGAATCGAAACAGAGTTTACTGTTTCCGTAGCAGACGTTTTATTCAATTTAAACCGGTGGTTCTCAACCTTTCACAAACCGTGGAACCTTGCAAATATTATCCAAAACTTGTCACCCCAACTCGAAATGAATCGGTTGCATGAATACTTCGTTTTAGATCTGGTGGTTTTTGAACATCATGAGCAGCTAGGATTTTAGCGCGCAATTCCACCCCTCAGAACGCTTTCCTCGTCTCCTGGAAATTGCTTCGTAGTTCCTTTAAGAAATCCTGACCTAAACCATCTGACCGCTATCCTTTCCATCATACCTGCTCGGGAAAAGAAGTTCCTTCCAGCTCTGCATCAGCTTCAGCGTACGAGAGAATAGTTTTGAGGGATCTACGTAGGTGGTCCTCATCGAAATCATGTGACACCCCTACCAACGTAGACATCGACATTGTCACCTGCATCTTCACACGCGCGAAGTTCTAACAAGCATTTTGTAATTTGTATCGGAAAGCTAACAAAGTGGTTTAATAACAATTAACACTAACACACTTCACAGTATAAAAATCACTACTGTCTTGACCTAATTCAGCATTTACAACAACGAAGCCCCTCTTAAATCGGGAAATAAGGTGCAAACGGTGCCACCATTGTATTTACGTCTTTTTAAGCAGATATATGCTGCGATATTTATCTGTGCAAGTGCCTTTTATTATGTTTTTGAGATGAAAATAATTCCATCCCACCAAATACAAATCATAAAATTAGATTTCTTTCAGTAAATCTACACCTAAGTTGAAAAAAGATCAACAATATATTCAGACGAGCTATCAATTCCCGGAGTTTCCTAAGAAAACTTCATTTTTAAGGTAAAATATTCTATTACAATGTCTTTATCATCATCTTAGCTATTTTGTAATCCAGTGGTTCTTAAACTGGGTTTGATCAAACCCCAGGGGTTCGGTGAGTCAGTATCAGAGTTTCAGCGGAGATTAAGCTAAGTATACACACGCTATGTAATATGTATAGTAATCACAATGTTCTCTACTTAACACTAAGTGCATCAATTGCCGCACAAGGCTGATGTGCCATCGTGCAACAGATGCATAGTTCACTTTAGGCCAGTGCTATCCAAAATGCGGCCCGCCATACAAGTTTTTGCAGCCCGCTACTGGTCTCGAAGTGCACTGCAGGGTTCCCACGCATTTGTCAACAAAAAATTCCTTACTTTCTCCATACTTAAATTTGCTCGAAACAAACTAAGCTCTAGTCATCTGAAATACGCAAAATTGCAGTTATTTTAACACAATCCAAAAACTAACTCAACAGAACTCAATTGTTACATGGATGAAGACGACTAAATAGCCTAAAGTAATGGACATTTCTTAATTGCTAAGTGATTATTCATGGTGTTTGGATTTATACAAGATGGAGGCAATGCGGCACAGTGTTAAGGCCACAGGCGCAATGGTCGTATCCAAGCGGCTGCTATATCCACTACAACAGGACTAGAATTTTTGATTTGGCAAAATTATGGTTATGCAGTCTACTTGTTGTGGTCGAAAGGAAGTACGAGGTATAAGCTACTCAGCATTGCATGGGTAGAAGGAGTGCATGTTGCACTTGATTGAACATAAAAAACACTTTGTGGGCTATGAATAGACTATTCTGAAATGCTTATAATTCTGCAGTTTACAAACTAACAAGTACCTACACATGGCAGCCGAAAGTGTGGCAGTGGGGCGCAACTTCGGTCTTGCCCTTTATTTCCTCCAATCGGGGAAAAGGGGGGTAGTCTTTGCCCATCTAAATTGGCACTATATATGTACAATACGAATGCAAAAAAATCAGATGTGAACTTTTAACGATACATTTTGAAATTCAAAAAGTGCCCTCGTAACATCTAAACTTCACCTTTTTTTAAATTTTGCAACTCTACCAAAAAAAAACTTCCGGCGCCCATGTACCTAGGTAACAGTAGTCAGCTCAAAAATATTTCGCCACAACTTTCACTAACCAGTATGTCAGCGTATGTTATAAAGAACAGAAATTAATAATCAGTTGATTTATCAACTTGCCTGACTACCATCACATCTAACAACTTAAGAAGAGTATCCGCTATTCATTTTGTACACGGAGTGACTATTTTACCAGAAAACCTACAATGAAAGAAAAAATTAGAGAACTGCAGCGCACCGTGTCTTGTGCTGTTTTGTTAATTGTAAATTTTCTGTGAAATAGGCGCTTCTTTTTGTGTATCTGCAATAATCTAACATTCAATGCTCTGTACTGCTCTCAACCATACATAGGACTAGTAAACTTCATAGCCCCTATATTGAGAACTAACAGTTGACTAATTTTGTCATATTATATTCTTAATTTGTGTTTTGCAGCTAACTCAAGAGCTACCCCTCTTTCATTTTTTTACACGTTACCTTGACTGATTATGTAAAAATATGTAAAAAAAATGAAGTGCATCGCACTATTTCAATTATTTATACTAATTCACGAAGCATTCAATTATGTACAATTAAACATGCTAAAATTTTCTGAATACAATCATGCGAAAGAGTCTGTGCAACTGCGCAATCTTTGCTCACACTCAACTCAGATTCAACCTGCATGAACCTGATTAACAGTAACTGCAAAGGCAATTATTAGAAGTTCTTCAATTCCAGCAGTTCATCATTTAACAGCTTTAGAACCTGCCTCAAGCTGTAGCTTAACTGCTAGAACCGGTATGCTTTGCTGCAAGGGAGCTTTCTCTTGCAGCCAACCATAGGCCTAAGCAGAGAGCCTACAGCAGGCTAATACTGCTGAGGGCTATCAGCTCATTATTAGCGCGCGGGCTAGTAAACCTCTCAACGTAACTTCAAAGCCAAACATGGCCTACGCAGACAGCCTACTGTAGGCTATCAGTGCATTATTAATCAGGCTAATACTGCTGTGGGCTATCAGCGCATTATTAGCGCGCAGGCGATTAAATCTCTCAACTTAACTTTAAAGCCAAACATGGCCTAGGCAGACAAACTACTGTATGCTATCCGTGAATTATTAACGTGTCGTAGGTTAATCATCTCTTAACTTCATTCGGATGCAGCAGCTGTTGAAATAGCCTTCTTAGGTTTTGCTGGTAACCTTTTGTCTGCTGTTTGCGTATACCACGCTATTACTCCTTTAGTGCTAGTAGGCTATCGGTACTTGAATTCTTCCGTTTACTTTATTGCCTTTGATGTAATAATGCTCTTTAGCTACAGCATAATAATAGTTTTAAATTAGTTTTGTTGAACCTGTATTGTGACGAAATAAATTGGCAGGACCATCGTTCATGAAGCTTTAACACAACACAATCAGGCGTGTTATTACTATTTTTATGCGCGTAGTAACAGTATTAGAAAAACAAACGGGATGTTTAATATTTATCTGCTCCAATTGCGTTAGTTTGTACATGGTGCAGTGCACTAACTGTTTTATACTAGCACGCACTTTTCCCGACTTTTTCCCGGTCAGGAAATGCCTTTACGAAATTCCCGACTTTTACCGATCGTGGGAACCCTGGCACTGTAAGTTTCTTTCGATACTTAACAAAAACAATACTTTTGCTGACACCGATTTTTTCAAACTTTTATTTCAAATAAATTTTCGTGAATGGTATTTGGTTAATAACGCCACTACGAGTTAAGGCGGGTTCACACAGAAGCCGTCAACGTTTACGTCACAGTTCCGTTACCGTTCAGCGTTCTATCGTTATTTGGCGGTGATGGTAACCTGAACGTGAGAGGTTCACACTGATCCATCACCGTTACGTATTACAAAGAACCTGTAACTGGTTGTAATGCTTGCATAGCAGTTTTGTTTAATAAACCAATAGGCCTATCAAATTTGGGTTTTGTAATCAGTAATCACTATACCATCAAACTATGCTTAAATTGAGAGCTACTGATAATATGTGCACTTTGTGCAGGCTATTTAATGCACTTTATCCTGTGGGGTTAACTTGCTGGTTTTGAAGTGCTTGCCAAAATCATCAACAAACATTTATCAAGTATTAGTGATAATTGTGGATACAAGTGATGAGTTTTAACTTTAGTTTTACTTAGTTGTACAGTGGTACTGCTCAAGTAATTTTTTTCATGGTACTGCTGCTGGGTTAAAAAACTGCTGAAATTTTTTGTTAAGTTACAGCTTACATATTTGTTGAATTTCTTAAATAATTAAATTTCTTTAACAGTCAAATACTGATATGATCACAGATTTTAAGTCTATTTTGCAAAAGTAAAAAAGTGATTAGTAAGTAATTGCATTTAGAGTACAGGGTGGGCCAAAAGTAGGTATACAGCAATCACAATATAAACACTTTAAATTTCTTTCCACTTCTAATAAGCAGCACATTCCAAAAGACTTTGCATTACTTGCTCAGCACTAAGTAAAACTGTAATGGAAAAAAAAATTTGAAGCACTTTTGAGCGATGGCTGTATACCTACTTATGGCCCACCCTGTATATCATTTAAATTAGATTTGCATGAACAATTTTAAGGTGGTGTAGAACTTAAACTTAAATTTACTGTAAGCAATATATGAATTCAAATAGCCTAAGCACTAGATTTTGTTTTTCAGAAATAATCTGTAGATAAGATATAGGTTGGTACGGTACTGAAGTGGAATTTGAATTTGGCAGATTTGGTTGGTCAATCAGTAGGCTTACTGCAATAGTGAGCTATGTACGAAGTAGAAGACTTTAAAAAGCTGGAAGTACTGACAGAAATTACTTTAAAAACTGAAAAGTACTGGTAAAACCTGCAGAACTAAAAATTTTTATACTCAAAATTGCGGTAAATCAGTGTTTGAGTTTTTTGAAATGTTTCAACTCCCAATATCTGATGTGATTGCAATTTTTGACTAACATTGATAACAACAGTTAGCAGGTCAGAAAGTGAGGAAAAATATATCTAATGCAGCACATGCAGTTTATTATGGCATTCATTATCAGAAATCGTTATCGCGCAATCAAATCGAAAATTGCTATTATAGTATGTGTACGCTTAAAGAAGTATATTTTTTTGTATGCTACCGTATCGCGAATTGTTTTGATAACCGATGTTATACACTTGTTATCTGTCATATGGCATACTACCGGACTAGTACTAGAAAATACAGAATCATAAGTGCAGCAGCACAAAAACCTAACCCAAACCCATGCGGTCCAGGCTCAGTACCACTATGTACCATAGGTATGCGTGCACTGTCAAAATCGATCTCGCGTATTCGGCATCTGTTATATTGCGAAGTGATGGTCTACTGTACTGGTAGGCTATCACAAACTGGTACAGTACTAGCATATGCGTGAAGTGCAGCGACAATTGAACAGTACGGAAACTATCACTACTCAACTCTTGATTTGTGCAGTACTGTACCAGTGTACAGTATGTTTTCTCCACTCCAATTTGATTGTATGGTACTGGTTCGTTGATTTTCTAAAGTAGCTATAACCCCAAACCACATTAAGCTTAAAACAAATAAAGCTCAATGCAATTCAAAACCACAGCCAACTTTGTATGTGCATTGTACCAATACTGTGTAAGTAAACCAGCTATTTTTTTGGCATCTAGTGATCCACAGCTAAGAATACAAGATGATTCTAACATCATACAATTTCATTTCAGTGACTGTTCAGCGTTCACACAAAACAAACTGCAGAGTATACAGATACAACAACTACCAGTAGCCTCTACTTGACTATTATTAAATCAACAAATAGATAGGCTTATGAGTTCCTAAAAATAAACAAAAGTTAAGAGTCTATGATATTGGTAGCTAAGCAATCACTGGTCAGTATTTATATGCATCATGGCAATAATCATGACCACAAACCAGTATCAAAGTACCCCGGTGCACTACGGTATATGATCATGACTAGGCTATTGATGATACAGTGTCCAAAATGGTCAAAAGTGGCCACTTTGTTTAAAGGCAGTGGCAATTTTGCTTCTAGAGGCAAAATAGCCCCATGTTATTTTGCAATTTGGAGGCAAAATAGTCCTAACGGCTATTTTGCCGCAAATGCCAAATTAGCCATAAGCCTCATGCTAACCCAAAAACTAACCCAAACTCTAACTCTAATCCTAACCCTAATCCCAAGCCTAGCCCACTAACCCAAAAACTAACCCAAACTCTAACTCTAATCCTAACCCTAATTCCAAGCCTAGCCTAACCCAAACAAAGGAAAAACACTATTTTGCCTCTAGAGGCAAAATAGCCACTTTCAGACATGAGAAAGGTCTCTACTGTAGAAATTGATTGCTTCCAGTAGTTTATAATTTCAGCTTTCAAGAGTCAAGTCAATTGAAGTTCAAAATTGAACTTTAGCCAATTGTACCAAAACAAGAGCAAGGAAAGCCAAATTGAATTGGCTTTCTCAACTGGCTGCTAGCAACCAACTCAGATTTAAAAGCCTACCCAGTACCAATTACCGGTAGTTTCAATATCTCATTCTCTCTTCTTTTCCCAAGCAGAAAAAAAAAGCAATCCAGTCTGAAGTACTGCTAGTCTAGATACCAGTATCACTGCTACCGTACACTACCTATACTACAAAGTAGCGGTACATGACTAGACCTAGCCTACTACATACAGCTCTGAGCACTTAACATTGCCTGCTGAAAGCTACTTTTCAACAAAAACCAATTATTTTTTCAAGATTTTCAGTTTTTGTGGCTCAAAGTTTGCACCAACCACC
This sequence comes from Trididemnum nubilum, assembly GCA_963965965.1. NCBI lineage: Eukaryota > Metazoa > Chordata > Ascidiacea > Aplousobranchia > Didemnidae > Trididemnum > Trididemnum nubilum. Next base: position 28,252,420 of record OZ014478.1, read on the forward strand.
AAAAACATGCTCGAAATCGCTTACGTTACTTACGTAAAGTTAAAATTATTTTAACTCAACGTAAGACGGATGAAATCAAGAAAATCACTTTCGTCACCGCTAAAATTTTCTGTGTGAACACCTTGACGTTAGATGTAACTGCGACGGAACGGTAACGTTGACGGCTTCTGTGTGAACCCGCCTTTAGAAAGCAGCAAATTTGCGTTACGTTGGCCGCGAAATAAGCTGCGGTGTAACTATTTTTGTTTCATTATTTGTATTTTTATCACTGCGCATTTTGCATTTCTGAACGAAGGGTCACAGCAACTGTGTAGTGTATACCTCATATTTCATCAAAGATGTGTTCAGTAGTGAGCCTATTGGAAAGCAGGCGTTGCGGTCTGATTAGAAGCTTGTCTTTTAAACGAGGCCTAAAGGCAAAATCAATGGGGGTATCTAACGTTGGGCCAATCGCATAAGACTAGATTAGCGTTGACTCCATAGTCCGGTAAAATACGACGAAATACATGCAAACCCGGAAAAAATTTATAATAAGCTGAAATTTGGCACGATGACTCAGGACCATGTCCTGAGCCACCAAAAAAAAAATCCTCATGTTTTGGAGGTGGGACTTCCTCCTTTTTCGACCTTCAAAGTCTGCCATCTAGTGTCATACAGCCTTTACTGTCCAACAGCATATCCAGAAGTTGTAATTTTGAATAGTAATGGATTTTCAAGTGCAGGTACAAAAAATTTACTTTGAAATTGATGACGTTATTGTTGGTGACGTCATTTCCAAATTTTTGTTTTTGAAAAATGTCATATTCTGTATTAATGACTTAAATTGTGAATGAGAGTTAGCGTTTTGGCTCCAAACCAAAAATTGCTTAAATCAAAGTGATGACGTCACAAGCGTTTTTGATGACGTCATCTGTCAAGAGTTTTGATCGTAAGTTTGAAAAAGAGTGTTTGTCCAAACGAAACATTGCAACACTTAGGTAATATCAGCATCATCATGATTCGAGTTTCTAAGGCATCTTCGAGTCCTTGGCCGAGGTCTTGCCTCATCCTCCTATATGCAATGATTCTAAAAAATGTTAACTAGCGTAATTATATGTAAATTGATACGAATATGTGCCGAGCATGATAATATATCCGAAACGAACAAAATTTCTACTGCTTTGAAATGTTTGACAATATTATTATCTTACGCAAAATAATGTCAGACAATATTATTATCAGGCATTATTTTGCGTATTTCCTATATTATTGCAATGTCTGACAATATTATTATCATAATCTACAATAACCACACTAATATTTGACAATTTGCCGCCTTAATGATTTTTTTATCGTTCCTCAAGCTAGCATCTTAAACTATATTGCAGATTAACTTTATCTGCGCGTGGGAGCTTTTTGAGAAACATTCAAGGGCTTTCTTGATTAAACTGCGAAATGCATATTTTATCTTAATTCCTTATTGGCACTGGTGCGCAATTTACTGTATAAAATTCACTACGTCACCAAAAACTACTGTAAAAAAGTAATAAAATTACCTTATTCGTTACTTTTAGAAAAAGTAATCAGTAATTTTTCGTTACAAATTACTTTGAATGAAAAATTCAGCCAAAATGACGATAGTCTACTCTACATCACTATTACTAACCGCGCTAAACAAAAAAAACCAACTAGATTTCGTCCGTGATCCAAGTATCATTATAAAGTTATAGCTTTTATTATGCTGCCTCTTTGATACGGCTCAGTGCTCACCAATATTACTTTGATTACTGTATTACGTCTGAGCATCAATTCCATGGTCTGAATGAGTACAGCATTGTTTTAAAACTAAGCGAGTTTCGAATTTAGGGTCTTTTTGTTTCTGCAGTTAAGGTCACATCATAACAAGCCGACTACTGCGACTCCTGGTGCGCTGAAGCCAGATCACGCATAAGTTATGATTCAAGAAGAAAAATTGAGCAATAAAAATTAAATGCTATAATTAACTCGAAATTTATTGCACTTCCTTAGGTTTTGATGGATAGTTTCAGATAAATCATCTAAATATAAATAACACGCTTAAGGTAATTCTCACATAAAAGTGCTTTCAAGATAAAATATCAAAAAAATTCTATGTGATTGATCTATTTGTTGGTCGAGTGGTAATGCGTTTGTCTCTCGAGTGGTAGGTCCAAGGTTTAAATCTCATGCCGTTCAAATTAGACATAGTGTTGCCAACGGCTCGTCGCACTGCGACATTTCTTCAAAAAAAGCTGCGCTGCCTGGCCGCAATGACGTGAGATGGGCCCCGCCAACTCGTTACATGGATCGGCGTAATACAGCGAGTATAATGAAAGATTTTTGATCTATCACATTCCGGTACTATTTTTTCAATTTATTATCTTCATAGTACCTACCGGCGAAGCCGAGTTCACTGAGTGGCAGAATTGCACCATATTAGTAAACTGGAAACTAACAATTTGTCTTTTTTCCTTATGGTTCACTTTGTTCTAGAATACGCCGGTTCGTCAAATCAATGTGACTTTTTTCTTCACGGTTCACTCGTTCTACGATAATGTCCAATCAAATCAGTCGAATACAGTAACTGCAACAAACTTCGCAACAGGAGCAAACTTTTTTCTTCACTGCTCTTCTCTTTTTTCCGCGCGTTTGTATCTGGTCTACTGATAAAGAGTTGATGATGGCACTGTGCCTCAAGCAATATTGCAAACCCTGGGCAGCGAAAACTTTTTTTAGGTTGTTTTAGCTCTAGTTTCGGCGGAAAATGCAATCGATCATTGATAGAGCTCATAGAGACAGAGTTTCTGTAGATTTAAGCGTTGGAAAACTTTTTTTGTTGGTCAAAATATTTTGTAGGCACAAAATGTGGTAAAGGGTCCGGGGCAATATAAATTTGGTCCTGCACACAGGTATTATCTCTCTTTAGTTACTAAAAATATCACGAAAGTTTATAAAAAGCAAGGTGGTTGATGATTTTATTCGCTTTTTGCAAATTTATCTGTATTTATTTTATTATGCGTTTATTTTTTTCTTTGATATTCTTTGGAAAAAGCCCGTAGTTTTCAGCTCTTGCCCTAAAAATTTATTTCTCGCAAAATGTTTAAAAATATTAACTGCTTTGGACAAAATACTGTCCTTTTTTTGTATTGAAGTATAGTAGCTATGACAAGAATTTTACCCATTGGCGTATGAATGAATAGGGTATTGCAATGCCTATCTTCGGTTTTTGCACAACATCTAAGTTTAATACTACGCGAAGGTAGATAATAATGTTGACCCAAAATATGGTAGATTATTCAGATCGATGTTTGTTAATGAAAGATACAAAACAAAATTTTCGTACATAAAGCCTAGGCATGCTTAAAATCAAGCAAATAGACAACAAAATGCCGCAACTAAAGTCTTCCCCTAAAAACCAGAGGAATAAAAAAACTTGAGAGTATATTTTCTATTGTTATTGTGCTTTTGTTGCATCCCTATGTAGAATTGTAAACGAGCCGACTAGTTCAGGCCCGAATCCGAAAACTAATTTAAAACCCAAATTATGCCCGAAAAAACCCGAAAGCTAAGTTAGGTCTGAAAAATTTAGCAATTTTGCCAAGCTATTTTAAGTATATTTTTGTGCACCTAAAACAAAAAGCCTAAATTAAGACAAAGTACCTAAGACAAAACGTCTCAGGCCCGAACTAAGCCCGAAATTTTTGTCAGCTTTAGGCCCAAATCCGACCTGAAAAGCTCGGCTTGACTTACAACTCTGTCTCTATGAGCTCTATCAATGTTCGATTGTCTTAGACGAAACCAGCTTTGCACGAATAAACCATTCCGGCATACAAAGACATAAGGCCCTTGGTACGACCCTGCGTCATTCTCAACAGAAACAAATTTAAAATAAGCAGTTAGTCAAGCGTTTCTACTGGATGGTAACAATTACAAAGTAATTTGTAATTAGTCATTTTGACACCTCTAAAAAAATAATAAAATTACCACAAAAGTTACTTTTTTGAAAAAGTAGTGTCATTACTGTAAAAATTACTAAAAAAGTAATTCGTTACCTGCCTATTGGGAGGTCTAAATTTTATCTGCTTGATTGCTACCCCAGAGTTTTACTGACAACACAGTTTTTGACCTTCAATCGACTGAATTTACAAAATAATTCTCCCAAGTTTAAAGCTAATACAAAAAAAAGCTTGCAATGTTTTGTTTGGTCAAACACTCTTTCAAATTTACAGGCAAAACTCGTTACACATGACGTCATCAAAAACGTTGGTGACATCATCACTTTGATTCAGGCAATTTTTTACTTGGAACGAAAAGCCTAAGTCTCATTTACAATTTGAGCCATCAATACGTCATTTTTTCAAAAACTTTGGCAATGACCTCATCCATTTCAAAGTAAATTTTTTTATACCTGCACTTGAAAACCAAATATTATTCAAAACTTGGCTGTTCCACAACTTTTGGATTGGCTGTTTGATAGTAAAGGCTCTTTGACACTAGGTGGCAGACTTTAAAGGCCGAAAAAGGGGGAAGTCCCACGTCCAAGCCATGGGGATTTTTTTTGGTGGCTCAGGACATGGTCCTGAGTCATCATGCCAAATTTCAGCAATTATAAATTTTTTCCGGGTAAAAGCTCTTTCTACCGGACTACCATTCTTATTGACCCATCTGTTGCAGAGATATTCTACATCAAACACGACGTCGAGTACTGTAATGTTAAAAATTTCAGTAATTTTTACAGGCAACCCAGTTGTTGATAAGCATTAGCGTCTTAGCGACGCCTTCCCAGTTCTAACCTAAAGCAACGAATAGGCTACTGCACTGAGTCGTTTCGCTACGTACTTTGCGTACTTCGCTACGTCGTTCGCTAATCAGTTTGATCTTATCAGCACAACAAATCCTAGCTGGTAAAAACAGTAAACTTTTCGGTAACCTAGCGATTTCAGATAAAATCAAGCTGGCAAATATATTTCAGTCTAAATCCTAGCCTAGTCCAGCACTAAGCATTTTATTACTAGGCTATACAGTACAACCTCATACTTGATAATAAGACTACCAACACTTGAGTAGGCCTATTGTATTTGCTTACGGTATTTTGGGATCCTAAAATAAACTTTTCCATCTAAGTTGAAAACAATGGCCTACTAGCCTACTCTAATAACTCTACTAGCCTTACGTTCGCTTGTTCTAAGACGTTAGTTACCTAGGTCATCGTTTAGTCTACTCATTTTTCCAGCTCGGATCTATTCTGCTGATAAGATCAAACTGATTAGTGCGCAGCAAAACGACCCAATGCAGTAGCCTAATCGCTGCTTTAGGTTAGAACAGGGAAGGTGTCCCTAAGACGCTAATGCTTATCAACGACAGGGTTGCCAGCAAAAATTATTAAAATTTATAACATTGCAGTAGAGTCACCGACGTCGTGTTTGAAGTAGAATATCTCTGCAACGGATGGATCAAAAAGGATGGAGTCAATGCTAATCTAGTCTTATGCGATTAGCCTAACTTTAGATACCCCCATTATTTTGTCTTTCGTCCTCGTTTAAGCCAAATAATTCAAAAAGTTTCAAAAATCAAAAATTCTAATTATGCTATAGCTTTTAAACATGTTTTAAACCTGACCAATAAGTGGGGGATGAACTGACTTAGTAATGAGATTTTTTGAAGTCGCTCTAAAAAAGTGCAGAATTTCTTTCAAATGGCGCTAAACTGGCTATTTTTTTCTATAAATTGCGAAAATCGCCCAGTGGCAGAGGGCTTCACTCCTGGATGTTGTCTATGACGCATTATAAACGTGCAGCAGTTTATTCAACACATAGGTTACTGGATACTTCGGCATGGAAAAATGTTAGCTTTTGGTTGAAGCCCCTTCTTCAGCAAAATCCTGGATGATGTGATGTGTAATATTATACAGGGTTGTTTTTTCTGTGTTATAGAAAGTTTTTTCACCAACTACAATTCAAGAACTTCAATTTTTGGCAAACACAAGCCGAAGTTTTTAATAAAGGTTAACTCCGGTTTAAGAATTATTTAATTTGGTAGAACAATGCGAAAGTTATTTGAGCAATACTAGGAATAAAAATCATCCAAACATTTTGTGATGAAAATTGTGTGGCCCGCTAAAGCTCAAAAAAATAATTCAGCTCACCTCTCAAAAACTTGGGCACCCCTGCTTTAGCCTCGAGTTTATTAACAGATATATTTTGAATTTCAATTTGAATTAAAAGTTCGGTGAATGCCCGCATAAAGCTTGCGGGGTTCGGTATCTCCAACAAGTTTAAGAACCACTGTTGCAATCAATCCTTATGATCCCACTCGTGCACTGACCGATCATATAACCTAGGATGAGAAAGGACTCACATTGCCCATGGAAAAATTGTGCCTCATCAGCATGTAAAGTGAGGCGGCCGACTGCATCCGGATGCTCGTGTTGTTGCTCGTGCACTTCTCTAGCAAGCGGAGTGATAGATCAGCGCATTGATCCGTCTCCTCCTCGAATATCAACTCCGGAAACTAAATAAAAGTTTATTTGATTCTGGGTTTGAGTAAACAAAAACGTCTCGAAAATTTAAAAATAAATTTTATTAATTAATGGAACAGTTTTGTATAGGTCAGTGGTTCCCAACCTTTGATGGCCTGTGGCCCCCTGCGCGGCTAGAAAATTGGCTGTCGCAATACCAAACCGATTGAAGACCAAACTTAAAGGTATTTTTTCCCGAATTTTTTGTCGTAGACCAAAAACAAAAAAAAAGGTCTTTGTCTCAAATCGAAGGTACTTTTCCCAAATTTTCGTTGAAAAACACAAACAAAAAAAGGTCTTCAGAATTTTCTTCGAGGGATTTCCCAAAAATTTGGTTCACATTCATGACCAAAATAAGTATTTTTTCGTCCAAGGTCCCGCAGCCACCTGCCTAATGTACCATAGCCCCTAAGGGGGCCATTGACCCCCAGTTGGGAACCACTGTTATAGGTTATAGCAGTAGGCATAAAAATTTAAGAGTTTTAGCTTACCTGCACTTACTATAAAACTTTAAAACACAAAGTAGGCTATTTGTGACAATTGCTCTTTGAGTAGATAGCGCTAGAGAGCTGCTACAATTATTACTGTACTATGCACGACTTACGTTTTGCAATGCTTAGGTAGTGTTGCGATCACGCGATTACTGCGCAACAGTTTAAAGTTGCAGTGCTAGTAAACAGTTGGTTCTGTAGGTCTACTACTTTTGCAGTGTCTAACAGTTTAGGTTTACATAACTAGTTTACATCTTGCTTGATTCGTATTATTTGTTATTTCAGATTATGTTTTCAAACTGTTGATTAAAGCCTGAGTTAACGCGTTAAGCAGTGCTCCTCTAAGGTTATAACAATTAATCAGCAAATATAACGAAATGGAGAAGCTGCTCAAGCCTAAGGATCTCTCAGTTAATCCTAATGATGCGAATACAGATAAGACATTTAAGTCTTGGCTTCATACTGTTTATTGAAGTATTAGTTGAAGCACAACCGGCAGCTGCCAGAGATAATTCGAACAAGAAGTGAATAATTATCAGCTGTTTATCTCCGGACATTTACGCCTACATGGAAGAAGCTCAAACGTACGATAGACTAGTTGAAATTTTGAAACTAACTTTTGTGCGAACTAAGAACAATGTCCACACACTTCACTTACTGGTTAGTAGAAGACAGGGCGTTGATGAGACTGTAGCTGAATATCTACAACCACTGAAAAATTTATCTAAAGACTGCACGTTTGCAGCAATTTCAGCTCAACAGTACAAAGAACAATTAATCAGAGATTCTTTTATTAATGGTCTATCGTCGGCTTTTATATGCCAACCTTTACTGGAAAATGACGAATTATCCTTGAATAGAGCGTTTGAACTCGCTGATAATTTAGAGAGCTTATCGTCACGCCGCTTCTTTAGAAAGCAATCAAGCTGCTGCTATTGCAGTACCGCCTGAAAATCAGACAGAAGTCCAAATGGATTTAGCTGCTGCAACTTCTAAGTATGTTAAGCACGGAAGCTGTTACTTCTGTGACGGATCTATTCATCTAAAAAGAAAGTTATGTCCGGCTCAAGACGCCATTTGCCATGGCTGCGGAAAGAGGGGACATTTTGTAAAAGTCTGTTGTAAAGCTAAGGAAGAGAAATTTAATGCTGCTTCATCCTCCATGTCTACTTAGTCTAACCCTCAGTGCAACACGAATGAAAAGTCTTCTTGGCTTGCCTCGGTCATTGCTGAAGCACCTGCGTGTCTTAGTCCAGCTATCGTGACTGCGACACTGAAAGAAAAACATGTCGATGTTCTCGTAGACTCGGGAGCTTCCAGTAATTTTATGACTATAATTTGGTATCTGAACTTAAATTACTTCTAAAAGGAGACAAATCTACAATCACAATGGCATCGCAAGGATTAAACGCAACTACTCTCAGCACAGTTCCAGCAACAATTTGTTTACTTGATCGTCAATATGATCTCAAATTTGACGTCATGGATAAATTAAGCGCCGATGTCGTACTTGGACAAGCATTCCTTGGCCGTCATTCAGAAATTAGCTTTTCGATTGGAGGCGCTGATCCTCCTCTCAAGATTAATGAAAAGTTTGTAAATGTTGCTATGGCTAATGTTGAAGCTCCTTACCTGTTTGAGTTTTTGTCTGAGAACTGCAAGCCCGTGGCTAGTCGCTCAAGATCATATTCCAAGGAAGACAAGAATTTTATCGAACAAGAAATCAAAAGGTTATTAGATGAAAACATTATTGAGCCTTTGAGGTCTCTCCCTGGAGAGCTCAGGTGCTAGTCATTCAACGCGAAGAAAAGAAACGTTTCGTTATCGACTATTCAACTACCATCAATCAGTATACGGCTCTAGATGCTTATTCACTGCATCGAATCGAAGAGCTGGTGAACAAAATAGCGTGTGATAAATACTTTTGTTCGATTGACCTTCGTGCTGCTTATCACCAAGTCCCACTTATGAAAGAAGAACGAATTTATACCGCATTTGAAGCTTGTGGAAAACTTTATCATTACAAACGACTACCTTTTGGTGTAACAAACGGTGTATCAGCGTTTCAGAGAGTTATCAACGACTTTATCAAACACCACGATATGAAGAAAGTTTACACTTATCTGGATGATATAACCGTCACGGGGGCTACTGCTGAAGAGCATGACCATAATTTGAAACGACTACTCGACACTGCTAAATCAGAAAACTTGACATTGAACAAAGAAAAATCGAAGTTCAAGGTGACTTCATTGAATTTACTTGGCTAAAACATTTCAAACGATGAAGTCAAACCAGATCGGAATCGACCTCAGGCCTTATTGGACCTTAAACCGCCTGAAACTATGAAAGAATTGAAGCGAGTTGTTGGGCTTTTGGCTTACTACGCTCGCTGGATTCAAAACTTCTCTAAAAAGGCCGCACCATTATTAAACTGCAAGGTGTGTCCTGTAACAAACAAAGCACTGAAAGCGTTCAATCTTTTCAAATTTGATCTATGTCAGGCTAGCCTTGGTGCGATTCGAGACAACTTACCCTTTGAAGTGGAAACGGATGCATCAGATCATGCCATTGCTACAATCTTATCGCAAAATGGTGGACCTGTTGCATACTTTTCGAAGAGATTAAATGCTGGAAAAAAGAAGTACCAAGCAACAGAAAAAGAAGCGACAGCTATCGTAGAATCGATCTGTAAGTGGTCATCCTTCTTAAAAGGAAAACATTTCTCTTCAGTTACGGATCAACGCTAAACCTCCTATATGTTTGATCAGAAAAGCCGAAGTAAAATCAAGAACAATAAAATTCATTGTTGGAGAATTGAACTAAATCAATATTCATACGACATCAGGCACAAACTTGGAAGTAGCAATACTGCTCCGATGCTCTTTCACGTTTTGTTTGTTAACTATATCTCCCCAAAAACAATTGCTTGATTTACACAATTGTTTGGGTCATCCAGGATTTGCTCGACTGTATCGTTTTATCAGAAGTCAAAATCTACCTTTTACTAGTGAAGCAAAACTGGTTAGTCGTGCTTGTAAAACGTGTGCAGAAGTAAAACCAAGATTCTACAAGCCTCCAGAAGGACAACTTATCAAAGCTAATCAGCCTTTTGAGAGACTGAGCATAGACTTTAAAGGCCCTATGAAGGGTAAAAACCGTATCTTTTGATTGTGATTGATGAATTTAATCGATACCCTTTTGTTTTCGTGTAAAAACGTTTTTAGTAAAAGTGTCATTGATTGTTTGAATAAGCTTTTTTGCTTATTTGGTTTTCCATCTTATATCCATAGTGATCGTGCCAGTTCATTTATGAGTCGTGAACTGAAGTCATACTTAGTGGCAAGCGGAATCGCTTCTAGTCGCTCTACACCTTACCATCCATCTTCTAATGGACAGTGTGAGCGTTGTGTCCAAACTGTGTGGCGTACCATTACACTTAACTAGCATGAGCATTCTTTACCCGAAGAAAAATGGGAGGATGTGCTTTGTGAATCTTTACACGCTATTAGATCGCTTTTGTGCTTAGCCACAAATGACACTCCCCATAACCGCATGTTTAAATTCAACCGTTGATCTATGACTGGTGAATTTATGCGTGTATCCATGCCCACATGGCTGCTAAAGGAAGGCGCTGTTTATTTGAGAAAGTTTGTTCGAAACAAGGGTGATCCTTTATGTGAACGTGTATATCTACTTGATGCAAATCCTTCCTATGCCCATATTCAATTATTTAATGGGCACGAGAGTACTGTGTTTACTTCTGACTTAACGCCATCACCTGTAAATGGTAGTTTTGCAATGGTAGCAGCAACATCTACCTGTTAAGCTGTTGCAAATAGTTGCCAAGTAAAGGTTTATTTTGACAAACTTTATAACAGACAAAAGCAGCGCAAATTACAGTGCCGGAATGTCGACTCTAGAGCACAAGCTTGATCAAATTTTACAAAAAACTTGATGCGCTTGAGAAAAAAGTGGACAGTTTTAATATTAGAATATTGAAGTTGGAGAATAAAACAGCAGCTCTTGAAAGAAATCTGACAGCCAAGCAGGAAACCATTGATATTCTTGACGAAAAAATGAATAAGTTTGAGAAGTTCGTGTTAGACTTTGAAAAAACGGCGATCATGCAAGAATCATATAACAAACGCCTTAATATATTAATTCATGGCATCAAGGAAGACGAAGGTAATGCTTAGGAAAAGCGCGAGGCGACAGTTCAAAAGTTTAAAACTTTCTTAAACAATGGACTAAATATTAACCCTGATGATATTGAGCTAGTCAATATCCATCGACTACCGCAATATCCGATAAAGAAGAATGGTAAGACCATGCACAGGCCAATAATTGTTAAATTGATCAACACTCAAGATAAAAATCGAATCTTTAGTTCTGCCAAGAATCTCAAAACATTTAACAAAACGCGACGTAGTTATGATGAATATTCTCCCTATGTGTACGTTACAGAACATCTGGCCGCAAAATTTCAAAACAAAGAAAATTACTCTTGCCCGAATTCAAAGAAGCTAAACGTAATAAACAATCTGCTTATTGGAGAGCCATTGATGGCAATTATTGTTTGTTTGTTGATGGCGCCAAAATTAACTTACCAAATGAAAATGCCGAAAAACGTTGACTACGTAAACTGTAATAATGATTTACATCATTTACAAGAAAACTCGAAACTAATGTATTCAACCTAGTATTGTGTTCACCGTCAACTAAAATGACTCCTTTTAATTCCAAAGTAAATTCTTCAACTTAGTTTGTCTTTGGATGTGAAATTACTTCTTACTTCATAATTTGTATCTATTTTTTTTCTTGGAAGCCATAATTTACAAAATTTACCACGGCGAACTAGATTCGGAGCAAAGTACAAAAATTAAAAATGAAAAAGAATAGCTTGTTCTCTACTTTCTGAATTGATATATTGTTTAAAAGACAAATGATATTGAAACAAAAAAAAAAGATCAATAATTTTATCCTTCGCAAATCAGAGCTTTTCTTCGATCACCGCTCAAAACCGAACGCAGTTACGAGCTTTTATATTTTAAGCTTCAGACTGACTTGCTTGCTGGCTTTTTGAAACTGCTATTATCGAGTATTTAGTTTCAATTTTTAGGCTAGAAGATTGTGAAGTGCTTCTCACAAATATTGGTGTTGCTGGCTAAACTATACTAATTTAGATTTCACAACTGTCCAACTTCCATTATTGCTTCATGTGATCTATTTTGTTGAAGATGTGTAACAATATAGATAAGTGTTGTTTTTTTTAATTATTAGAAACAGTCTAGGATACTAGCGTTTTTTTTTTCATTTGATTGATAGAGTTGACTTTCTGGCAATCCTTTACTCCCGACCTCGGCCGCTGTGGCTTCGTTTTCGCTGCTTTCTATTGTGAGATATTGGGGTAGTAAGTCTACCTTGTTTTTAGTGCTAACTTCGAGTGCTAATTTCGAGATAGATTGGCGACGGGGCGGCGGTTATTGCGGTCGGGATCGGAACGTGGAACTGTTCACTTAATATGCGATGTGTATAAACTTCTGTTTCAAAATGAATGCTGCTTATGTTAAATTTGATTAACTTGTTCTCCTTTGCATGGTAACGTTTGTGATTGAAACAGTATAACGGTATTTGATTTTCATGGCAACGTCTACAAGCATCGTGGGCTGCGATGCAAACGACCTGCTACAATATTTCTCGTCGGGTTAAGAAGCAACTGAAACATCTCCTTATTTGCATACACTCAATAGTTGTGCAGATATCATATCACTTGTTCCTGAAAATATTTCCCCGTGTAAATATTATGATTTAAACTTCCTAAACAACATGCTCAATTCCTCGCAAAATCTATTTCTGTTGCACCTTAATATTCGATCACTTCAAAAAAAACACGACAAGCTATGTGAACTTTTAGACCAACTACCCACAAGACCGCATTCAATTGGCCTCTCAGAAACCAAAATTAAATACCAGCCTCTCCTAGATATCTCCCTTCCGAATTATAATTTTATTCATGCTGCTTCACCCACAAATGCTGGGGGAGTGGGACTTTATATATCTGACTCTCTTAACTATGAGATCCTAGGAACTAATTCTATCTATACTTCTGGTTGTGAACGCTTATTCATCAAACTATCGAATTTAACTAACAAGCACCTCACAACAACAGGAGTAATCTATCGACATCCGAAAAACAATATTGCACACTTTACAGATGAATTGAGTAAAACTCTCAACTCATATTTATATCAACCCCACGATCTCGCCCTTATGGGCGATTTTAACATTAATTTGGACCCTGAAAAACGTCAAACTGAGGCTTGGCATTATCTTGAAACTCTATTAGGATTTGGCTTATTCCCTGTCATCACTAAACCAACTCGGGTCACTGTAACATTGCAAACATTAATCGATCATATTTTTACTAACATAACAGCTCGAACTGTAACACCAGGTATTTACCAATATGATATAACTGACCACTTTCCTATATTGTCAAATCCATAACAACGCACCAAAACATAAAATATCTAATAAACGAGGATTTTAAAGAGATTATGCAGCTGTTAGTCAAACACTATTTGAAGAAGACATAAACGCTATTTTTGAAAATGAGTCTGTTTTAGTGCCTTTAAACAACGTAAATAATGTTAATAGCGTATTGAAACAATTCGTTTCCTTATTCAAAGCTGTGGTTGATACACACGCCCCTGTAAAAAGAGCATCCCGCAAAAAACATGAATTACTTAAAAAGCCTTGGATAACGAAAGGGATTCTAATCTCTATAAAAAATAAACAAAAGATGTACAAAAACAACTTTTTGAATGGAAATGATGCTCAAAAACTGCTTTTCAAAACCTACTGCAACAAATTAACAAAAGTCAAACGGCTTTCTAAAAAAATGTATTTTCATAAAAAATTCGACCAAAACAAAAACAATTGTCATAAAATGTGGAAAACCATCAATTCACTTCTTTACAAAAAATCCGCCGATGCAAATTCTCCTCTCAACAATATAAAAATAAACGCAAAATCTGCGACAATTAATTGGCAATGGCTGAACATTTCAATAATTTTTTTTGTACAATTGGCAAACGTCTGGCAGGAAAAATGGAATTGTAATAGCAGTCAAAGAGTAACTAGGTATTTAACCAATGGCATTTCCTCCTCAATATTTCTTGAACCGGTTGACGAAAGAGAAATAATAAGCACAATTAATTTATTACCTATGAAAAAATCAGTTGGGTACGATAATATTCCTGTCACTTTTATTAAACTGGTTGTTAAAATAATAGCACCTTTTTTGGTTAAAGTAATTAATGCATCGTTTGAATTAGGCATGTTTCCAAATATTTTAAAATTGCTAAAGTAATTCCTATTTACAAGTCTGGAGACAAACAAATCGTCAATAACTATCGCCCTATAACTTTGTTATCCTATTCCCGTTCTCTTAAAATATACGAAAAATTAATTTTTTATCGTTTTTTCAAATATCTAAATAAAAAATCGATCTTAATACCAACACAATACGGGTTTCGTCCTCACCATTCAACACAACATGCAATTTTAGACATAATAACAACTGCTTACCATAACATTGAGAATAAAGATTTCACTGCGCTGGTAACTCTTGTTTTAACTAAAGCTTTCGATACGGTCTGTCACCAAAGACTATTAATTAAGCTCCATCACTACAGTTTTCGAGGAAAAGAACATAAGCTAATTGCTTCTTATCTCTCGAATCGAAAACAATATGTTAGTTTAGGTGATATTAGCTCCTCACTACAGCATATCCAGCTAGGAGTGCCTCAAGGTTCTACATTAGGGCCACTTTTTTTTCTACTATACATTAATGATCTTCCTAATGCCACTGATAGCCTCCCTTGATTATTTGCGGATGACACATGTTTAATTCTCAGTCACCCATCTTTTGCCCAGTTGGAAAAAACATAAATCAAGACCTAGCCAATGTTTCCAGATGGGCCAAAACTAATGAATTAACAATAAATCCAACCAAATCCCACTTACTTGTTGTTTCACAATACTTAAACAAACCATCACCTGATGCACTCATCACACTAGATTCATCTATTCTAAAAGTAGAGAAAAGCATAAAATACTTTGGTATAAATGTTGATAATCAGCTCCTTTTTGGTAATCATATCAATCAACTAAGAACTACTGTTTCTTGTGCAGTTGGCATAATGACGAAGATAAGGCAATTTGTTCCCTTACGAATATTTAAGCAAATTTATTTTGCCTTCATTCATTCTTATCTCACATATGGCATTATAATAAGCAGAGCAACTTATCCTTCATGCCTAACTCTGCTAAAATCTTTGCAAAATAGAGCAATTAAATTACTTTCTAGAGCAACTCGGTTTCAGAGTGCGCATTCACTCTACAAAGATCACAATATACTTAACTTAAATAGTTTATTAAGTCAAGAAACAGCCAAATTTATGTATAAATTCATTTACAATTAACTTCCTGTTCAATTCGATAACTATTTTAATAGTGTCTTGGCAATTAACAAAAGAAATACGAGAGCTTCGGAAAAGAAAAATCAACTTTATATTCCTAGATTCCGCACAAACAGATTACAAAGATCCATCAAATATAGAGGAGTTAAAGTATGGAACGATATACCTAACGAAATAGTTAAGAACCAGCTATAGTTATTAAGCATTAACTATTGACCTACAAAAGTTAGGTGGCTGCTTGACTCGAAGACCAGCAGGTCACTTCGCAGCCCTCCTAGTCTACTACACTTAAATACATAATAACTGATCTCGAGTATTATTGTTTCAATTTTGTGACAAAATAAATATGATTGATTGATTGAAACAGGATTTTGTTCTTGAACGATGGGATGGCCAAGTGGCAGACGCGTCTGGCTTCAAAGGCGAATCTTGTGCGGGAGACTGGGTTTGATTCCCGTGTCGATAAAATCTAAAAAAAGTTGCCAATGCCCGCCCATGTTGCGACGTTAAATTGTGTTCCCATGGCATTTTGAAGTGGAGATGAGCTCTGCTAACTCGCAGCACCCATAAAGGATATTTAAGCGAGTATAATAAAGATTTGATATTTTTGATTTTACTCTTGAATTTCGTTATTGTTATACAAAATTAGCAAAAGTAAACTAAAAGGGTTTTCGTGATTATTTGAACTGATTAAATTGCTACAAAAAAGTTTGTGAGAGTTAAATGTCCTACGTTATCAGCGAAATTAGCACTGCCATTGCCCATTGATAGCCAATACTGACACAGCATTTGACATTTATAGCTTATCTTCATCACCATTACCTCTCTTTGAGTGCTAAAGGTAAAGTGATCTGGTCTTTGATCTTCAATATCACATTTTTTGGATGATCTGATCTTGATCTTCAAGATCACCAAAAGGTGGTGATCACCAAAAGGTCACCCATCTTGCCCATCTCTGAGGGTACCACCCCTTCAGGACTACCAAAAATCATTTTTTGAACGCCTCAAGCTAGGACATTAATTTTTTCAGATATCCCCGGGATCCCCAAAAATCCATTGGGTGAACGGCTCAAACTAGGGCGTTGTTTTTTTTTTTATATCAGCAGATGTTTGAGGAGAAATATTTTGATACAATTTGGGGGTACCACCCCACCGGGGGACCCCCAAAAATCGATTTTTTAAACGGCTCAAGCTAGGGCGTTATAGATATTCAAAAGAGAAATATTTTAATAGTTTGGGGGTACCACTGCTTCAGGAACTGCCATATGGACCCCCCAAAATCAATTCTCATTATTTAACATGTGTCGGTCGTTTAACGGGCTTGCTCATCAGCAAGCTTTCATCTGGTTAAAAAAAGTTATGATGAAGGGTGTTTGGCTACAAAATGTAACCCATCTTTTTCCATTGCAAATGATGTGCCCTGCTGTTTTTTTTTACATTAGATCGCACTACAAGCGTATTTAGGTCAAAGTCACACCAAGACACTTAGCGAGTTTATATGTCTAATTTTCAAGCCTAGTTCTCGATTCTGGTGCCTGCTCATGCTTATTGCTACATCAAACAAAAAAAGTGCAAAATGCGAAAAAACTGTACCAATTTGGGAACTGCTGAAATAGGTGTTTTTTTACACTTCATTTGGTTTCATTCTGGTAGACCTAATAGGTCAGTGGGTCCATGACTTTTCGGCGCGACGATTTCGGCGCCTATATTCAGTGCTTTTTGACTAACCCTAATCCAAACCCTAAATAACTGAACTATCAAAGAGCACCAAATTGGCGCCAAAATGATCTGTGCCGATAACGACTGGCAACGAAATAGGTAAGCGCTGAAATGGTCGCGCCAGAAAGACGTGATCTCTAGGTCAGTTGCATTTGAAATCCGTTTTCATTTGCAGACACAAGCTTGCTAGCATTGGTTAGTTGCCTTGCTGGATTGGTCTTGGGTAATGGAGAGTAACATGCTGGGTTAGGCATCTGATATAGCATAAGGTGTACAGTTAGGCATAGGAATCAAAATTCCTCTGGCTATATTCGCTAATGCTTTCAAAAATACATTTTTAGATAGTGGGTGCAAAGCATAACTTGCCCATTTGCAGTATATGTAGATGCAAGCAACCACAAACGTACTTCACTTCGAGTTATAAAAAAGCGTATTTATGGACAATATGGGGCAAAATCTTCTGATAACCCAAAGTTGCTGGCCCCCAACTTTATCTATTATTACCATCGAAGAACTAATTGCCAAACATCAATGAAGCATAACATACTCTCACGAATACGAATTCATCACGCAAAAATATATTTTATGCCGTGACTACAAAATGTAGTACATCTTCCTTCTATGTGTGTACACGAAACACTTTTGGTAAAATAGAGCAACTATGGTATTAGAGATGTGGCTTACAATTTGATTCACTCGTATCTTCATGACAGGCAACCGTTTGTATCGAACAATCAATCAAAATCTGACCTAAAATTAATACATTGTGGGGTCCCCCAGGTTTCGTCGCTTTCTCATTTACATCAACGACCTAAATTTTGCCTTTGAAAAGCCAATCTACACTCTTTGCTGACGACACCTGTTTAATTGTGAAAGGAGTAAATCCTGAACAATTACATATCAAAACTAGATGTTCATTTTCCTGGAGGAAAATAATATGGGACTTCCACCAGTTCCATTTCACCATTATTTTCCCCTTCATACTTTGAAGGTTACCCATATTTCTGATGTATGCAATACAAACAAAGTGATTTTGTGTCATGAAAACAGTAAATGCTGATTTTAAATCATTTGTAATTTGGGTAAAGTGGATATCCTACTAAGTATTTGAACCCAGCTCAGTTCATTCACGACAATTTCAAATCTTGGCGCCTTTAATCATTATGCAAGCTCAGCATATGAACCCAATTGACAAAAATCAATTGCTAAATTTAGCTTTCAAAAAGTGATTCTTTGGATAGATGTATGCATTAGTGCATCCGTTTTTATCCCACAGTATAGCAACCTGGGGGAGCCAACTAACCCACCTACATTAAGATTAAAATCCTTACAGAATTGAGCAATAAGAGGGGTCGCTAGATGTCATTATCGAGATGACGTAAACCTAATTACATTCAATTAAAGATTTTGTAAATTGATGATTTAATAAGTGTAAAGTCGCTAAATTTGTTCATTGTTATATAACCAACAAAGCTCTAATTCATTTCACAATTATTTTTGTAACACTGTTGAACATTCAAGCCGTGTTACGATACAATCCAGTGATAACTCTTCCACGCCAACGAATAAATTGCAAAGGGGCATTAAATATCAAGAAGTCAAGGTCTGGAATTCCATTCCTCAAGAAATTATGGTGTTATCTTCTAAGATTTAAAATTCAGACTAAAATTTTCTGATAAGTCAGAAGCAATTAGGTTCGCCTGCACGTCTCACAATAGGTATAACTGGTTTGCTTTTCCGATTCTTCAGGAGGCTTAAATGGTTTGGCCGATGACGTGACAGTAAGTAAATAAAATCTAACAACGGTGCATATCACTAAAAAATATTGAAACCTCAATATTACTGGATAAATCAATAAGTTCTTTAGACAATTAGGGTGGTTGTTTGATTTGATGACAGTGAAGTTCTTTCGCAACTTCCCTGTTGCAATTCTAATTAATTTTATGACTGACATTATATTGCTACTGAGCGACTAAATAAAAATTGTCTTGTCCTGTAATTTTTAGCGTCCTGATAGTGGTTAACGAATTCTATTCACAAGAACTGAAACAGTCTGTAATTTGTACACACGCACAATTGAGTCTGTGACGCAAAAATAATCATTGTAGGCTTGGAGGTAGTTACTGCACCTTTGTGGCGAGTCTAGTTTAGTTCAGTACTCTTCATCCTTTTTTTAAGTGGTATAACTTTTTTAATTTTGTAAGGATTTTGTATACCTTTCAAATAGCAATGTGTTTAGGCTGTCTGTAGATATGCAGTCTAAAGAAGAAAGCTTGCATATTACTTCAAAAGAAGTTGGATTGCAACTGTGAGGTAGCACTTCACTCATTTATCTGCTTTCCCATTAGGCTAGTGTTTCACCTGCATCTGAACTCATACATAGCTTATCCTGGCAGCCCACACAAACCTTCAAACCACACACGAGGGCAATTTCTGCACTTGCCATCGTACCTCTTCTCAGACCTTAGTTCAGAGGTTCCAAAATTGGGGTATACATTCTACTATGGATACATTTCCACTTTTCAAGGGGTACATTTGATTAAGTATAAGGATATTCTTTCCGTTAGTTGAGAGGTAGAGCGTTCGTCTCTAGAGCGGGAGGTCTTAGGTTCATATCTCAGGCTGGTCAAATTGAACGCAATGTTGCCAACGGCTCGCCACAGCTGCAACATTTCTTCAAAAGGAGCTGAGTTGCCCAGGCTCAATGACGCGAAGATGGGCCCCGCAAACTCCCATAACACGCTTCGGTGCAATACAGTGAGTATAATGCAAGATTTGATTTGATATTCTTACCATAACTTCTAATTTGCATTAAAATATTTATTATCACTGATGTTAACAATTTGAAAACCTGAGTTTAAGAACTCTTGAGGAAGTCAGATTTTGCCCCAGCAAAAACTTCAACTACAACTACACTTAAACTGTTGCATTTTCCACGCTCTAAAATTTATTATGCATATTTGCAACGTGGGGCGCTACAGGGTTAGTTTTTACTGGGGTGAAAATCTGACTTGATTAGTACTGTACTTAAAATGAAAAAGCTGCGTGATTAGTAATAGTGCTGATCACGCAGCTTTTTCATACTAAAGTAGCTAAAAAAATCAATTTTAAAGATTAGCAAATTTAGAGGAAATGCAATGGGTTGCCAGTATAAAAATAAATTGTGCGTGAGAGCAAGTTATGCTTTGCAGCTAAAAATATGAAACAAATTTGGGGGTACACGAGCAAGTTCATAAATTGGTCAAAGGGTACCCATGAACAGAAAGTTTGGGAAACCCTGACTTAGATCAACCGCATTGCGCTTGCATTGCTAAGCAGTTCTACTTCTAAAGAGATCTAAAATCAACGTTATTCACCGAATACCAATTCGTCATAAACTTAGTTATGACGAACAATCACGTTTTGTGATGAGCAATTACACAACTATAGCATTTGTATAACCAGTTAGCTTAGCAAAAACGTACAATTTCGAAGTTTGCACGTTGGTTTTGCTCTGCGCAATACTGTCAATTTAATTTGCCACAGAAAATATGATAAAAAATATGTAGAAGCGATTTTTATGCAATCATATTTCATTGAGTTAAACAAAGAGCCCAAATCAAAGAGGTATACCCTTTCTCAGTTGTATACCGTGATTTTGATTTGATATACACTTGGGTATACGGTATACCTGGTTGAGAAGCACTGGTTTAGTCTATTTAAAAATCATTTATAGCCCTCAAACACTGCAAAAAGCCTTTATTACTCTTGCAGCCTTTTCCCCAACAGCCCTGCATAGTTGATGGTCAAGTCACTTTAATTATAGCAGTTGTTAGGACAGGTTTGGCACTAAAACATTGGAGACTAAAATGTCACGCATTTTTATAATGGAAAATGCAAAGTCGAATTTCTTAAGACATACTCAACCTTTTTTCAAAATTCAAATTGATTAGAAAAGTTAGGCTAACGATATTTTCCATAAAATTATCAAAATCTAAACAGGAAAAATAAAATTTAACAGAAAATTTTGTGTCTAGTGGAATGCAAGTCGATAACAGTCTAGTGGAAAACAAGTTGTCACCCAAATAGCAAACATTATAACTGCAGTATGACTGTTCGATTCTCAGAATAGCCAGCCAAACAAGCAGACGTTTAATAAGGCGATCTCAGATTCTACACCATTCAATACAAGTTTGAGCCCTAATACAAGCGTTGTTCACCCCAAAAGTCTTTCAATTGCCTAACTGTGAATAAACAAATTGAGTCAGCACTTACCTTGGCAACAATGGCTCGTTGCAGTGCAAAAGCGTGCTGCAGAACTTCCACCCCCTGTCGCTTTGACAGTATGTGGAGAAGAATGCGGAGGGCGCACGACAGCACTTGGGAAGTGCTTCCTTCAGTTGCTCCCAGTTCAGTAGAAATTTCAACCAATAAATCGAGGGTGTCCAGTACCACCAGTGTTACCTCTGCAAACAACAGAGCACTGCATCCTTCTCTCTCACTGGATTAAACAATCCCATTCAACAGATGTCAAACATTAGTGTGATCTCCCTACCTCTGATCTGTAGTCCTTTAATACAGTGTAATTATCACAAAAAAACAACAAGCAAGCTATCGCCTTCTTCTCTTACAAAATTGGTTGGTTCAACCACATACGCAACGAGGTTCGGGACACGCAGACACTCAAGGAAGGAGTTAGTGCAGTTGGTCAAAACGCCGCGAACAATCTCTGAAGAGGCTGACTGTTGGGTCACCCTAAAGCTTCTTGATCAACTCAAACTCATGTCCAATTGTCCATTGTATATACATGATTGGATCAATTAGGCAGCGACTTACCAGCAGAGAGGTTTCTCGCTGCGTGCGACTCCTCTGAGAACTGGCGCAACCTTTCCCCGTACCGTGCTTGCTTCCACTCTGTCTGATCCTTCCTCCACCGCAGTCCTTCGCGTGCGCCAGTGCCATGCCCGCCAAGAGTAGCACTCTTCTCTACAGACACAAGCTTAAAATGCGATTTTTCTACGTAAAATCACTGCGCTGAAAACCAAAATCCGATTTTTGGCATAGTAAAACAAACTTTACAGGGTCCAGTTCAGCATCATTGCAGATGGGCTGCGCTGTTTCCGATCAATGCAACAGTAAGGGAGAACCGTTTGGAGCATTGCATCGAATTGAGTCAATCTGAGAAAACTTCCAAAATTCAGAAAAGCTTTTGTACACTTTTTGGTCTTGAATTAGATTCTCATGGGCTAATAACGATGAAATCACATAAAAATTAAATGAAAAAAATTCAGGTAAAGTTGATTCAATTTATAGAAAGACATTGCTTTATAAAAATTGAAATCACCATTAAGAGAAATCTGTAACGCTGGAAACGTGTTATGCCATAACACCAGTCACCACACAATCAAGAGTGGTACCAGAAAAATGCCACCACATACGTACCTCCGCGCCTTCTCATGAGCATCTCTTGTCTTGCGGAGGACCCACCGAGGATAGCCTCCTGTAGTCTGCTCTTGCTATCCTTTCCTCTCCCTGCCCTGCTCATTGAGCTGCGTGTCGAATCGCTGCGTCCAAAGTTTGACTAAAATAAACACTGGCAATCAAAACTGAGTCACTATATAAATTGAAAACTTTTATTAAGGAAACCGATATCTTCATTTTGTACTATTCTCTATTTAAAAGTTTAAGACTTAGATCTACAGCGTTGCTCATTTAAGTAATAAAAACTTGATCAAAATTCTCTGTGATTTCCGAAACTGAAAACAAAATCTACTCGTTCACTGCATTTGAGTAAAAGATTTCAATAGCAGAGGAAGTCTTCGAAGACACTTTTTAAAGTCTTGGCCTTGAAGCTAAAGTCCTTGGCTTTAGCCCTGAAGCCTACAAATCCTTGAAAATGTTTTATCCTCAGCTCGAGGACAGCATTATTTTATGGTTGTTTAACAAGGAAAATAAGAAAAAAAACATGAACTTCTAGAATGTCAATTTTTTTTCCTTTCTTGGTAATTGAAAATCAAACGTGCTGCCCGAAAGCAAAGTAATACTGAAACTTATTTTAAATGGCGTTGCGTGAAAGCTTTAATCGGAAAATGTGGGGAAAAAAGACATCGTAGAAACTAATATTGTTTTTATTTCTGCTAATATACTTCTGGCTAAGGCGGGCAAAGCACTAAAACCCTCCAGGGTCATAATTAGAAATCCGGGGGCCAGGTCACACACATTTTTGAGCTGCTAATGCTAAAACAAAAAGGAGCCTTTCTGAGTGTAGATGGTAAGTAGAAAGTGTGAGTCATTCAAGATTTGTAATGCTAGTGGAAGGAGCTAAATAAACTAGGCAGCTGCGTTTGCATTGGTCGTCTACTGCGAATAAAATTTTCAAAGATTTATCTAGCGCTACAGAATGGCAATTTGGGAATATACTGGTTAGCAAAATGTGTGAAACTATTGCATTAGGTCAAAAACTTGAGAGTATATTGAATTCAAAGGTAATATCAAGGGAATAAGTAGACAACTTTGACTCTAATTTATCAGCTCTTGATACACGTTCAGACAAAATTGAAAATACCTTCAGCTGTAAAATTGAAAATCAATTGCAAGAAAAAGCTGAGAACGAGTTAAAAGAGCAACGATTAAGATTATTACACATTCTGTGTTACGCCTACACATGAAAATGACTGTTTTTTGAAAAAAAAAGTGTTCCCTACTTGACACAACGTAATGCTTGCTATCTTCGAACAGAAAAAAATGCGCAGTATTGCGGTTTGCAAATGCAAAGTTTTGTTGATTGATTACTGTACTGTTGTTATTGTTGGTAGGAAATAGGGATCTAAGCATGAAGCAAGAATAATGCGATATAGCGATTGATCATCCATACATGTGGTTAATAAACAGTCTATGGGGAACCAAGCAGCTACATTTGCGATACTTTTTCTGCATTTTTATGAATAAACAGTCACTGTTTGTTATTAAATAGTCACTATTTAATAGTGACAAAAAAGGACCACAAATGTAGGTATACACTTGGCGCAGCAGCTTTTGCATATTTGTTAATGGAACGCTCTCGGCTGCTCTTTGATGCGCTCCATGTTTCCAACTACTAAAGCACCCTTAGCTATCAACTTTTAAAGCACTTGTCGCCTGGAACTTTTAACACTGCACGCTGTGAGACACACAGTATGACAAATTGAAGGTGAACCACGCCATCACCTGAGTTTTTCGCAAACTGTGCCACTGAAGCACAAATGACAAATTTAAAATGAGGTGGTAAAAAGGCAAGCCAGCAAATACATACGAAGTTCAACGAAAATGACTCATAAGGGTTCCAAAATCGTGACAAGAACAGGGATTTTTCAGTACGAATTTACCACAAAATATTTTGTCTTATTTCACCTTCAATTTGTCAAAATGTGCCTCACAGCGTGCAACGTGTTAAAAGTTCATGGCGACAAGTGCTTCAGCAGTTGATAGTTAAGAATGCTTTAGCAGTTGGAAATATAGAACGCATCAAACAGCAGCCGAGAGCGCTCCATCACGCTCCACTAACAAATATACAAAAGCTGCTGCGCCAATTATTATTAAAGAGAGAATTTTTAATAGTATTTATAAACATACAAGAAAAAGTACCGCAAATGTAGGTATACACTTGGCGCTCCATAATTGTCTCATCAAATGACGCAACTCTGAACGCGGCATTTGCGGAAAATTGGTCGTAAAGAAATACTATGGGCTTATTTATGCAGCAAGCCAGCGAATAAAATTTGGTTCGCACCGAAAACTGCATAGAATACTTCCATACAGAATTTTTAGGCCCGGCTTACACGGTGCTTAAAATCATGAACGAATGGGCTTAGCGTTAGTTTGTTTGAAACAACTGGATGCTTGTACGCTGGTAAGGCGATATGCTGGGAGTACCAAATTTTAGTTTAAACCAAACTAAAGCGAGCTTTTGCGCTCACGATTTTACGCACAGTGTAGATCGGGATTAGGTGGACGGCGTCTGCACGACTTTTTGCTTGTACCCAATCAACGCGCTGAAGTTAGACTTTGACATAATTTGGACTACATCGCCGAACTCACTGCTCTGATAGATAATGAGAACACTGCTATAATTCAATACAAGCTAAGCAGTGTAATATGCAGACATCGAAATTTAACAAAAAAGATTACCTAAAAGTAAATTAGCGTACTAGTTACTGCAATAAGCATTTGACATTACACAGTTTGAAGCTGTAAGATTAATTCAAGACAGCCGGTCGCTCGTTCTCCCAACCCCAGTTGAAAGTGAAATTAAAGGATCAAGCTGACATCGTAGTTATGCTTTTGGTAAACTACAAAAGCTTTTTGAACAATGTTACATTAATTCCGCCGTTTTTCAGGTAAACCGGCTCTCTAGGCTATTGGTTTAAATTTAAGCCTATGTAAGGCGGTTAGGACAATTGAAGACCTGAGAGACAAAAGTTGTTAAGTCAATTTTTTGGCAAATTGAGTTATGACCATATTCAGATACTGTGGTGCAAAATACAACTTTTCACAAAATTTTGAAGAAAAAACTCGTTTCCTTCCCTGAAAAATTGGCGATCAAAGATTTGTTTATAGGTCCCGTTGTCGGAGGAAAATGTTGTTAAGCCAATTTATTTTTCCTGGTTCACAACTATGATGTAACAGAGACGCGTGATTGTTGAGAAATTTAAAAACCAAACGTTGGGTAAAATCAATGTCAGTTGCGTACTGAACAGCACTAGGCTACCAATTGGCCTTCTCCGAAAAAAGTTTTTTTTAGTTTTACTGCTGTTGATATTCGACCTACGTTTTAAAATTACCGGCTGACCAGTTTTAAAAAATGGAGAAAGGTTAAGCCCCAGGTTAGGACTAGGCTATGGTAAACTACAAACAGCAGACTGTAAGCAGCTAGGCTGAATGTTTTTAACAGTAGGCCTATACAGCAGTTTTCGCTTCCCAACCTTTTCGGCTCCAGACTTATCAAAAAGCATAGATCTAATCGTAGCCCATTGTAAAAAAGGAAAACAACTATAGAATCATCATTAGTATCTAGTTATGTCTACTATACAATTCAAGCAATATATGAAAATCAATTTACTTTAATGCAAAACGTGGCATTTGTATTGGCGGTAGTGTGGCTTGGCAGAAAGAATTTTGGAGTCATTGGTTAAAGTTGGGTTAAATCACAAAGTAGGATATGCAACTTGGAAGACGAATCTCCATTTGGTGACTAGATACTGGTACAGTCCAGCTGGCGGAAGCCAGGTTTGTTGGATAAGAAATTTTAGTTAATTGGAAACCAAGAGCAGTATAACATAGGCTACCTATGTACCCTACTTGGTATTTTGAAATTGCCTTATTTCCTGCATTTCTATTAGGCGAATGAACATGAAACAGCAAAAGAAGCAATAATAAGATGAATTATTACAGGCAACTTAATTGTTTCTACCATGATGCCTAAACCTGATATGGTGCAGAAGTGACATATTTAGTCACTAGAATAATATTTAGCAAATTCTCTTCTTGCCGCTCAGATATGAGCCCATGATTAAATTTTACTACTGCTACTCGTGTCTCGTCAAGCTTATTTGAACTATAGTGCTTTTTCCAAGTGGTGATTTATAAGCAGTTTAGTCGATTGGTTAATGCTGCAGTGCATGAAAATGCATGACCTTATTGGAGTTACACAATGCATCAGAGGTGGAGTCGAGCACCCAATACGTTCGAGGTTCAGGACTCAAAAAAATCCGCGGGCAAGGCCTAGGACCGACTCTTCAAGGACAGCGCTCTTGAGAGGCCAAGGGTGTTCAAAAGCTTAAGATACAGCATTTCATTAAAGTTTTTGATAATAATTTGAAGAGTTGTATTGTTTTTGAAATAACTCTAGATGCCTTTATGAAGTTTCATGTGTCAGCAGCAATTTCGATTATGTACTGCGTAGCAGTAGCGAGCTAAAAACCGTAACAAAAAATGGCGGTAACTCGTGAAAGGAAATAACTCAGTGCCGTCGCCAGAGCCACCGAATTGAGGGGGCACCAGCAGAAAGTGGAGGGGGGGCACTAAAGTAGACTGAACTATTGCACATAAAAACTGATATTTCACGGCTGCAAATCATGTGCTATTTTAACAATTTTTTATTCATGTCTGAAACAAAAAGGCGTATAAAGGCCGGCAGCGTTTCTTAGCTTGTTTTGTCTCCGACCCATATTATCGCTTGAGAAATGTGTCTGCAACAGTGAATGCGACCAGAAGTGCAACCAGGATTTTGCTGAAAGAGAGGGCTCTTGAACCAAAAGCAGATTTTTTTTGCACAAACATTGTCTAATTTAGGCCCCTTGCTGAACAAACTGATCCAACTAAAGTGTATCACAGAGGGAGTCTGGGGAAGAAGGGGGCAAAGCCTTCAGCCGTTGGCCAATTTTTGTGATTTTGCGGCCAAAGAGATCGATTTTAACGCCATTTCAATCACATTTCGCTCTTTTTTGAAGCCATATGAATAACTAGAGTAAATTGCTAAAATTCAGAAGTCGTTAAAAAAATTCCTCAGCTCCTTCTCCCCCCCCTTTATATTTCATGTCTTAAAGCCCCCTTAGCCCCTTCCCCCTGGTTAAGTGTGCTCTAAAAAAACAAAAACAGCTGTTTTGAAAAAAATGCTTTCACTTATTTTTTCAGGTCATGATCACTAACGAAGTACCGGTACCGATTCTGTAGGCTTACATCTCTCTTCAAGGACAAATCGATAAAGGCGAGCTAATAAGACAGATTATTGGGTCACATTTATACAGAGCAGTTGGTTGCCAGCAATTTCGCAAAGAATCGCGAAAGCTTGAAACGAGAAATAAGTTTGAATGCAAGTATTTCTCTTTTCATTATAGTCTGTTGTCTCGTCGCTACGTGATGTTTCAAAAACGTATTCTGAGTTAACCAAAATGGGAAGGACAAGCAGCCGTTAGGGGGGGCATATCCCCTGGCCCCCCTGTAGCGACTGCACTAAAATAACTTAATTCTAAACATGGGAATGATATATTTTAAGGCTATTAGGGTGCGGTGCAAACGTCCACTGATAATAAAATCCCACTTTTGATGTAGTTTTTCAAATGCAAACCTTATTTCTAGTTTATTTGTTTTTACGAAATTTTTTCAAATTATACAGTAATATCTAAAAGTACTGCAAAGTAAATTTCTTTTCTTAATTTGAATTGAGGTACCACAGTACCCTTATTTGTAAGTGCAAGTCTTTTTTAGCCTTGAAAAAAAAAAGGAGTTTTGGGGGCAAGGGCAAAGAAGTACCCATGCCCCCGCTTAACAACGTTAGTAATTTTTTGTTGGAAAAATAGCAATTTTGGGATTTTTTCACAACTATATGTTTTCAAAGCAATTTTTTAAAAAGAAAAGATACCGCATAAGCGAACTTAGAAAAACTTCAGTTTTGCACATTTTTTCGCATTCCAAATTAGCATAAAATTGGTATTTTGACTTAACTTATGTTACTCCTGCCAGGCAGTGGCACAACCCAGAAAGTTAAGAGGGCTGCAGCCATCTTCTCGCCCCGCTTTGCTAAGCTGCTTAAAAAATTTAACCAAAAATTCAAGCGTTTAAACGTGTTTTTGACTTGACCTTAACTAAAGGGGGAGTTGAAGGGGTTGGGCAAGTTAGTTATACTAAATAGTTCTATCAATTAGCTCTAAAAACGCGTGAAATGTGATTCAGATGGATTTTTTTTCAAAAATTACCCTGCGGCTGGGGCTTCCATCTATAATACGATTGAGTTGGGCCATTCTACTCAACAAATGAGACCATTTTCAAACAAAAATTTTTTTATCTTTGGTTCAAACCCCCTTCCCTAGCAAAATTCTGGTTGTGCGGCTGCTCATGGCACTACATGCTCAGATCTTTTTGGCGTAACTATGACCAACAGTATCACATGTCGCAAGGGCGATATGATGTAGAGTCTTTAGCTAAGTTTGCATCACCTGGCTCAAACCTATAGTTGCGCCACTACTTCTCTACTATTCGAAAAATTGGTGTGCAGAAAACCTCAGTGAGATACATCAACCTGCTGGTCACATCCTAAAATCTGGATCAGAGACAAAAAAGGAAGAGCCAAAGACGTTTTTTCTTAAGAGACTCAGAAGATGAGCATCAGAAGAAAATGATTGAGATCCTGAATGGGTAACCACACACGCTGTAAAAATACTTTTTTGCAGCCTTTAGTATAAAAGAGAGTTGTAAGCTGTGGCAGAGACGCGATATTTGCAGTCAAAGTTAGCATTTGGTATAATGCAGTCGTGCAAGGCCATTTCTTTTGAGAGACTGAATCACAGAATAATGTTTAAAATTTAGAAAGTGTTTGCTTCAAAAGCTGCTGTTTTACAATATTATAATCCTTTACTTTGTTTTGACAGCAACACTTGCACAACTAGAGTAATTGGGAAATAGAAATATACATTTTTTGATTTCAACTACAGTGGAATCTGATTAATTGCATACCGGATTATCGCATAATCCGCTTTATCGCATAAAGATTGTAAATCCCAAACCATAGCCAACCATTTGTTAAGAAAATAGTTTGGTTAATCGCATAGCGGTTTATTGCATAATCCACTTAAACGAATAGAAATAAAGGGTTTATTCAATAGCTGTGTAAAACATTTCAAAATATATGCGACAGAAACACACAGTTTCAAAGTCTTAACGGAAATAAACCATAGCAAAGCGCAAAACAAGCTCGCCGATTGCCAACATCGCAATATGAAAGCCGCCGCCGATTAGAGATCAAAACAAGGCAAAGTGCGATGTGATTGATGTTCTTTGAAGACAATTACCGATAAGGAACAATAACACGTGGCTGCCATTTTGCAATCACTAATTTTCGCACTTCGCACTGTTTTTGTTTCATTTAACTTTTATCAGCTAGTTAGCTACACAGAACAAATTTTACTTATCAAAAATGATCGAAGCAGCAGGGACAAGTAAACAAATTAAGCGCAAAGATTTAACTTAGGCAGACAAAATTCTTGTCCTTGATGAACTTAAAAATAAAACATCTCAAAGTGCAGTTGCAAAGAAGTTTGGAATATCGCAATCACAGGTGTCACGAATTTTTGCTGCAAAAGAAAAGCTTTTGTCCGCTCATCGTAGCAACACAAATCCCGCTCGTAAAAGGGCAAGAAAGAGTACCCAAGAAGAAGTGGAGGACGCCTTGTTACAGTGGTTTAAACAAGCGAAAAGTAGGGGTCTTCTAATCACTGGCCCAATGTTACGTGAAAAAGCAAAAGACTTGGGGAAAATAATGAATGTAGATTTCGATCCATCATCGAGCTGGGTCACTCGCTGGCGAGAGCGGAATTTAATCGTTTTTAAGCGAAAGCATGGTGAGAAACAAGATCATGATTCTGAAGTGGCTGAAAATTGGATTACATCAGTGTGGCCAAAAATACAAGATGATTATTCTCCCTCAGAAATTTACAACTGCGATGAAACTGGGCTTTACTTTCCTGCACTCCCAGAGGGTACTTT
This sequence comes from Trididemnum nubilum, assembly GCA_963965965.1. Classification (NCBI taxonomy): domain Eukaryota; kingdom Metazoa; phylum Chordata; class Ascidiacea; order Aplousobranchia; family Didemnidae; genus Trididemnum; species Trididemnum nubilum. The sequence continues at coordinate 28,283,127 of OZ014478.1, forward strand.
GTGCTTTAAAAATGAAAAACTCTCTGGCAGCAAAAAGTCAAAAGAGCGCTTTACCGTTTTGCTTACTGCAAACATGGATGGCTCCGACAAGCTACGGCCATTTGTCATTGGAAAATCTGCTAATCCACGCTGCTTCAGGGGAATAAAAAAACTTTCGGTAACTTATAAATCTAATAAAAATTCCTGGATGACTGCAACACTCTTTCAAGAATGGCTAGAATGGTTTGATATTCGCTTGCAGAAACAAAAGAAAAAAATATGTTTGCTGCTAGACAATTGTTCTGCCCACAAAATTGACGATCCTGGATTACAATGTATTGAACTTGTATTTTTGCCGCCAAATACTACTTCTGCTATCCAACCGCTTGATCAGGGCATCATCAAGAACTTCAAACGCTACTACCGACGTCGAATGTTACAAAAAATTGTCCTAGCCATTGATGCAGATGAAAACAGTACTGCGACCGAAGTGGCTCGGTCTATTTCTGCTTTAGACGCAGTAAATTTTATAAGCGCTGCTTGGAACGATGTTTCTGCAGACACAATTTGAAACTGCTTTTTCCGTAGTCTAACACCAGCAGTACCCGATGAGCCGTTTCTTGGATTTTCAGCGGATGAAGTTCCACCCTCATTTACGCAGGAAACGTACATGCAATATGTTAGTCTTGACGATGACCTTGAAGTGACAGGTGTTCAAGATGATGCAGATATATGTGAAGAAGTTTTACAAAACAAGCAAGTTGAAGCAGACGATGTCAATGAAGAAAGCTCTGCCGACGCAACTGCTGTGACTCCACCAAAAAATAAAGAAGTGTTACACGCACTTGCTATAATTCGGCGACGGCTACAATTTGAAGGGGCCGATATGGACACATTTCTTCGTTTAGAAAGTCAAATGCAAGATAGCATGCAGAATAACATTAAGCAAACAACTATCGCGGAATATTTTGCTTGAAATTAATAAACAAATTTGTAATCCTTCATTGGCTTGTTTTTGTTTACTATTTGAGTAAGAATTAGACGATTGCGTTCGTTTTTGAGTAAGAATAAGATGATCGCATCCGCATGCGCTTGTAGGTATGACGTGTGACGTTTTTGTGCGTAACGAGCGTCGCGCATCATGCGAACTTCGCACTTTCGCTTAAACGCATAATTCGGTTAATCGCATAAAAAGGTTTGACAAATTGACTATGCAATTAACCGGATTCGACTGTATTTCAAGGTCAACCTAAAACAAAATCCGACTCGAAAGGGCTAAAAACGTTTAATATGATTATATTTTTAATGTTTGTTCTTTGTTACTGCAGTTTTATGCACAAAATATTTGTATAATGCTAGAATATTACTACCACTTATAAATTTCGATGAAATTAAGCTGACCAGAAAATAACATAACATTAACTGAAAAAGCTTGTTCAGTTTGGCCAAGAGGTGGCTGGGGAATACCTTTGGTTTAGACAGTTTAGATATGCTGAGGGCTGCTGATGAGACCAAAAGCTCGAGACAGCGCTGTCCAGCTCTGTGCATAACATTAACTACTACCAGTTCTTAAGATTGACAAGTACTTAATCCTGTTGTTTGGTAAGGTAAAAATTTTTTGATAAGAAGTCAAAAAGTAAATGAAACACGCAATGAGTTACACCATACCTCATCTTAGCCTACCCACAAAATAAAGCAGCCAAGTACAGCTGATGGTCCAAGGAATATTATCTCTTATCATTAGCCTATTTAAGTGGCTAATCAACTCTAAAATGACCGCTGTTCTACATTAAGCAGCTTGCAACAATCACTGCAACCCACTTAACAACCAAAACCAGAAAAGATGGCACCCATGCGGCACACCCTGGAGATAATTAACTTGTAGGCTACAGCTGTGTTACCTCTAACTTTATGGCTAATCGGAGAGTGCCCAAATTTTCTTTAAACAATTATGCCCAAAGCCCTAAAAAGACATTTATGTGCCCTAAATTTCATACCAATCCAGTATCAATGTATACCAAATGTCATATTTCCACAAATTTGTCAAATTTTCTAAAGCTATGTTTACTGTATTGCCAAAAATATTTGCCCTTGCTCCAACATATCACCGATTCGGTGAAAAAATCGGCTTGGTGGGGACACTGGGCTACAGTATTGGGTAATCTACTACTGGTGCAACTACCTTGTAACTGATTTTGAATCGAAACACTCTCTTGCTTATATATGAGCTTAAAAATGTTTAATTTTTGATTGTAATTTTAATTTTTTATTACGTAACAACCGAAATATGTGACAGGTAAATGTTGTTAAGTCAAACTTTGTTGTGACAGGTTAATGTTGTTAAGTCAAATCGTTATTTGGCCACAATTAGGCCGTTTGTGACCCAATTTGCACCAAACTTGACATGTACTGTAGGACACCCCGAAGTCACAAAATACTGCTGAAAAATTGCTAAAAAAGCCTTTTGTTTGACGTATGTGACATTGCAAAACCTTTAAACTCAAATTACTTAAAACAACAAAAAGTGACTTAACAACATTTGGCTCTAAGGTCTTCAATTACGTCGGATAGCTTTTTCAATCTAAACGCAAAAAGAAAAACAGGCAAAATGCATGCAATCACATGACGAACCTAATACAGTTTACAAAAAAATCAATTTTGACGTTCAAGATGTAATAGAGAGTCATTCTCTTAAATAGATTTGCATGAAATTTATTAGGGTCAAAATACGATTTGACAATGGTGACATTTAATTCGTGGACTGATACATGTCAGATCTCAGCTGCCCCAAATTCTCACCAGTATTTGATTCTAATTGTTCCATTTTGGAAAATGATGAGTTTTGAAACAAAATGGATTGCAATTTTTGGTGCAAAATCGTGCTGCTTTCTCCCTCGTTCAAGTTCTCCCACAAAAGCAATGTGATATGCCGACAAGACATTATCATTTCAAGACAGCGTGACATGGGCTATGCAAAGATCGAACATTTTCATTAAATACCAACACTGAGTATACAAGCACTCCTGCTATCCGGGCTTTGTTTCTACCCTGTGTTGCAATAAGGCAACGTGCTAAATTATTGTTTCAGCAAAATTAAGTTTTAATGCGGGATTGTTACATTACTATGACGTAAAATGTAACTTTTTCAATCATTTAATTTACTAAAATTGATTTTTTGATTGTAACTCATTTCCATTGTTGCGCTACAATGATTCACTTTGCCTATTTGCTGCAAACGTTTTTCAACCCGAATATTTCCGAAACAATACAAGCTAGATAAATTTTCTGCAAAAGATAAGAGAAGCTAATGACCTTAGAAAAATTTTTCAAAAAATGCAGAAGTTTCAATGTTGCTCATTTGCAACTCAGGGGAGAATTACACTAGAGCTAAGCGTTTTTATATTGGGTTTTCACATTTTTTTTTCTAAATAATTTTAGTGAAATTGTCCATTTTCAAAAAAAGGGGGGAATAATCCCTTTAACCCCCCTTCCTGGCTGCGCCGGTGACTAGAACCTCTTTTATTTCTTATATATGTAAACAACAGTCCAACTGCTGTATCATGCAATCCTCGTTTTTTCACCAATGATACTTCTCTTCCCGTGAGTAGATTCTTCACTAACTGTTTTGGAAAACGAATGTAATAAAGAAACGAATAAACTGCAAATTTGGTTAGGTGGCTTGGTGCTAATGAATTTCCGATAAACCCAAAAAAATCTGCAATAATTGTGATTACCTCCAAATTAACTGCACAAACAACAAATCTGAGTATATCTTATAATGAACGCCCGATTAATTGTCTTGAATCCTCAATCATTCTGAAAATACTCGTGCGCAAAGAATTTGTTGGGAAGAACAAAGAACAACTCTATCTACTGTACAGTGTGGGGTGGGGGCAAAGCCACATTCGATAAACAATTTTGCGTTGGAAATCGCCGCTAGGAATTACCGATAATAAACTATTGTTTCAAAAAAAACAAAAAAGCACTGCTTAATAAAAGAATTACAAAAAAACCGATATGAAGTTCAATATCACAATTGTTTGAACACCAGAAAAGATCCGCGCTGCACTTGATCAATTTTTCATACAACGTCATAAAGATCCCACAAAAAAATTGGGCATTTGTAAGAAAATTTAATGGTTTATTATTCTAGGTGTCTACGATTGTGGAACGTTTGATGGGGGGCCCTGGGCTAATGTTTCGGATAGATCCCTCCTTAACACGGTCCTGCTGGAGTCCTCAAGTTACATTTTGTAGTGAAATGCCTTATATTAAACGAGGACTAAAGGCAAAATCCATGGGGATATCCAATCGTATTAAAATACATTGGAGTTTACTTCATCGTTCTTGACAAAGCCGTTCCAGTGAAATTTTATATCAAACACGACGAAGGGGCCTCGCTGAATTTAACCCTGACGTTTATGACATTAACATTACTACTGGCAATCCTGACGTTATTATAAAGCAACGGCGTAATTAGTCTACTACGTTGAGCTGTTTAGCTGTGCATCAGTTTGATCTTGTCAGTAGTACAAATCCGCATAGAGAAAAGAGTAGCTGTAGGCTACAGTAGCCTAGCGATCTCAAGAAAAATGAAACTCTCAGTCCAAATAATGTAGCCCAGTAGTAGGCTATTCATTTCTAGGATACCAGCTCATACCTGAAAATAAGGCTACCAGTGCCTGAGTAGGCCTATCATATTTGCTAATGTTGTGACCCTAGAATAAACTTTTCTAACTAAGCTGTAAACAGTGGTCTACTAACCTTCGTTGTTAGAAGTTTGTCACGCAAATTAATAGCTTGGTTTTTGCCGAGATCGCTGGGCTACAGTAGAGTTCAGTCTCCTCTTTTCTACAACGCGAATCTGTTCCGCTGATAACAGATAAAATCAAACCAGTCAGTGCGCAGCAAAACGGCTCATTGCAGCGTTGTCTTAAGATAGAACTAGGATGGCGTCGCTAATGTTATAAACGACAGGGTTGCCAATAAAAATTAAATTTAGGGAGGCCCCTACGTCATGTTTGAAGTAGAATATCTCTGGAACGGCTGGGCCAAGAAGGATGAAGTCAGCGCCGAATACGATTGGCCAATCTTTGGCTACCCACATTGATTTTGGATTCAGTTCTCGTTTAAGAGGGACGGGATGCTAAACGTGATGTTTGAAGTTGTTGTATTCAAAGTTGTTCGACTTTTTGGGATTAGTTTCGGCAAACACATTGGGATATAACCTACTAAAAGAAAACGGCCAGACATCTCACCTAAGAGCGAAAAAATCAGAAGATAACTTTTGCGCGTCGCTTTGTTTGGTTAGCATCTTAGAGGTAATTCGTCTCAACTAGCCGCTCTGTTTTCAAGATTTAAACCAAAATAGGATGTACTAATCTGCACAGCTCAGATTAGCCAGTCCATTTTATGATAGAACTTGAACTGTAGTATATGCAAGGCTGCAGCAAATAAGTAACAGCAAGCAACATTTGAGTACCCGTATAAACTTTTATTGTGAGGATGCTGCAAAACCATTTGGATTGCACGCAAGAGTTTCTTCGAAAATTAGCATGTTGGTTTTCAGAACAAAAAAGTCAGCAACCAGCAAATATAGAAAAATTTACTCTTAAGCATGCAAACAACCTCAGCTTTAGTAACAACTTTGAGGTGTTTCAGTCATTGAAGATTAGCTTCTAGAGGGTTTTGGTTGCGTTTTCATGGCAAAATTTCAGACTCATCTACTAGAACGCCAGTTTCAAGTACAGCCAAATGAATAGATAACGATTATTAGTTGGGCTGAAGGAAGTCAAACTCAATCAACGAACTTTAGCCATGAAACCACTTTTGAAAGAGTCGATCTCATTTTGGCAAGAACGTGCTATCTATACTGATACCAACAATAACCTTGCTCTGAAACTGATGAACGAAAACTTGAGAACATTTTCTCTGAACTTGAAAATTGTGACTTTAATGAAAGCTCAGCTGAAGTTTCTGCTGTATTGGTTGGTTACATTGCCAAGAGTGGCCAAAAACACTTCCAGCTTAGATTGCAGAAAATACTTAATTCTTAATCCAGAAACTGAGAGTCAGTCTGAATTTAAATGCCCTGAATATCTTTTGAGTTTGTCATGTCGAGGATTTACGCTGCTGGCCTTTGATCCAACACATTCAAAAATATGGAAAGTTTGCAAACCCACCCACCTTCCATAAATATGAGAATACCACCATCAAACCCTGCCAAATGGAAAAGATGCATCTTGGTTAGTGTGAAAAACGTTGCATCGCTTGCAATCAAGAGTCAGTGCCGTCGCCAGAGCAAACGAAGTGAGGGGGCACTAGCCAAAAGTGGGGGGGGGGGGGCACTAAAATTTGCTTAGAAAAACTGATCTTCAAAGTTTGTGTGGCTACAATCAGAGGCGCCTGCAGAAACTTTTTTAGGGGGGGGAAGGGCAAGCGACGTATCCATTATCTACCGGATCAAATAAAACCTTACAGCTGCAACCAGGATTTTGGTAAGGGGCTTGGAACCAAAAGTTAAAATAATCCAGCTCAAAAAACGTTGCAATTGGGTGGCATGTTGAACAAACTGATGCAATTCAAGTGTATTATTTACGGGGTCTGGGGGTAAAGCCCCCAGTCGCTGAGCAATTTTCACATTTTTTTGAAAAAATAACCATTTTACCGTCATTTGGATCACATTTCGAATGTTTTTTATGCCATTGGAAAGAAAGTTGCTGAGATTAGGAACCTACTTGAAATTCCTAAATTGCCCAGCCCTTTCAGTCTTCTTTATTTCCAGATCAAATTCAAACCACGTTTAAACGCTCGCACAATTGTGTGAGTCAACTTTTCCAAGTGACTTGGATAAAGAGAAGGAGAGGCTAAGTTTCTTTATGGGCCTCAGTTCCTCCACTGAGAGCAATCTGAATTTTGCTAAGGGGGATGATGGGGCTTGATTTACCTAAAGATTAAGAGTTTTTGCTTCAAAAATGCCTTCAATATAGCAAACAGGTGCAACTTAAGCATATCACAAACCGGGTCTGGGGGCAAAACCCTAACTGACGGGCACTTTTTATGATATTTCAGAAAAATAAATAGCCATTTTAACGTTATTCGAATCAAATGTCGCATCTTTTTAGAGTCATTAAAAAAACTAAATAAATACAATTAGAAAGTCATTTAAAAGAATTGAATCGCTCAGCCCCTTCAAGCCCACACTTTACTCACAGGTCAACTCCAAAACTCGTGGTAATTAAATAAATTAAATGCTGAATAGCTCCCCCTTTGCACTCTTTTTTTAGAAGCTTACGTTAAGCATTTTGTATTAAGCAATCAATCTTGAAAATCTTGAATCAATTTTTAGCCATGTTTTGAAGTTTTTATCGATTAATTTTTAAGCGGTATTTTTGACAAATAAGTTAATACCCTTCCCTCCCCCCAAAAAATAATGATAATAAAAGCTTCAAAAGTGGCTTTGAACCACTTTAGAGACCATATCACTGCAAAAAACTGCCTCTGAAGGGCAAAAGTTGCGGTATTTTCCTTATTGTGCACTTTGGTCTGACGGTCAATGTAAGGAGGCACAGCCCCCTTGGCTACGGTAGGCTATTGATTACAAGTTTGGTTTTGATTTTGGTTTCGGAGCAAAATTAATTCATGGCGGAGTAATTATTATTATTTTAGTGTTTATATAAGCACAGCATAAATATGAAATATCAAACGCTGTATTGTATTTAGATCCTAATAAGAGCTCAATGACATGGGTGCATAGCAAGAAATTAGCAATGGGATATGAGGGTGGAGCCACCAGCGCTGAAAAACTTCGCATTTTTTTGCAAAAATAACTTAATTTTGGGACTATTTGGATAAAAAATAATGCTTTAAAAACGTGGCAAAGAAATTGGCAGTGCAAATATGATTAAACTTATTGCAAATATGGGCCACATGGGAGGTAGTTAATGGTAAGTTTCTAGTTCTCGTATTTAGATGCTGGTAAATCATAAAATCGTATAGTTTAATAAAACTCACACGGAATAATCTATTTTGTCTAGGTTTTATGCAGAAAAATAATTGAGAGAGACTAATGGAAAGAGATTTGAGAGAAGTGATTGGTAATTAACTGATACTGAATAGCCCCTACCGCTCCATTCCTGAGTTTACAGTATATTTGTTTATGAAGCCAACCTTGAGAATTTTTATATTAGCGATCAAATTTGATTGCTTATTTTTGGCCACTTTTCAAACTTTTCAGTGATTTTTGGGTTTTATTTTTGACATATTAGTTTCCCCCCGCCTGAATATATGTTTCAAATGATGCTTTAAATCATTTTGAGTCCGTTCCAGTGCAAAAGACTGTCTGAAAAGTGCTACAAACGAGGTGTTTTCCTTATTCTGCATTTTGGTCGACAGGCCGATAGGACTATAGGAGGGTGGAGGTGGCTATAGCCTCCATTTCTTCTGGCTATGCTAATGCAATGACAGATGGTGAAACGTTTGATATTGATTATTTAATCAAACGAATTAATGCTTAATCCTAGGGTGTTGCTTACGCTCGTTTTTAAGAAAATGCTGCATGATAATTCATGTAAAATGCAATCTTGTTCCTTCTGCCCCCGCCCTTTGCAGCAATGCAAAAACGATAAAAAAGCTCCACAAAGTGTTGTTTTCTTAGTTTAGATAGATGTATTTAAACTTATTTTTCTAACTTAAGCATAAAAAATACTTGAGACCTTAATTTCCAAAGGGGGGGGGAAGGAAAAGTGCCTCCCCTGCGGGTGCCCCTGGCTACAATTATGCCAAAATTTTGAAATAAGGCCAGCAGCGTTTCTTAGCTCGTTCTGTGTGCGGCCCATAATCACTTGAAAAATCTATCTACAGCACTTAATGCTACCAAACGTGCAACCACAATTTTACTAAGAGGGGTGAACCAAAAGTTGTTGTTGCTTTTTTGGCACAAAAACTGCCTAATTTAGCCCTATTGTTAAACAAACTGATGCAACTCAAGCGTGTAACATATGGGTATAGTCACTAAATATTTGATGACTGTGGACGAAGGTGGAGCCCCCAGGCGCTGGGCAATTTTGGCGATTTGCAGCAAAAATATAGCGATTCAAACTCTATTTCAATCACATTTCGCACTTTTTGAAGCCATATGAATAACCAAATTGCAAAAATTCAGAAGTTAGTTCAAAGAATTAAATTGCTTAGCACCTTCACCCTCTCCTTATTTCCGGCAAGTCCAAAATACGTTTAAATGCTCGTATTTTGAGGTTAAATTTTTTAAGTGACTTAAGCCCCTTCACCCTGGTTGCGCCACTGCATAACTGCGACCTCAAAAACTTGAGTGTGCTCTAAAAATCAAATCAGCTGGTCTTCAAAAAAAAAAACGTTTTCACGTAATGTTTCATGTCATAAGCACTTACGATGTACCGATAACGATTCTGCAGGCTTACATGTCTCTTCCACGACACATCCGTACGGGCGTGTAAATATAGATGAAACATTGCGTCAAATTTATGTACAGTAGTTGCTGGCAAGCAATTTCGCAAAGAATCGAGAAAACGTCTAAGGAGAATTATGTTTAAGAACGTAATTAATTATTCCTTTTTCCATCATTGATTGTTGTCTTGTCATTACGTGACGTTCGCAAAACAGTATTTTGAGTAAACCAAAATGGGAGGCACGGCCCCTCGTAACGACAGCAATGTCATGAGTTACCTGTTGCAAGACGAACATGACATAAGTGGGATTACTTGCAAGGCCCCACTACTTTCAAATGTGGCCTCGAGTATTAAACCACTGAACACCTTCTGCAATTCCCCTGTCACGAATAATAATTTTGAATGCCTGAGATATGATTATTTGCTGCATTTAATGCGTATGTGACTGATTTACTACTTTTGCCGCCTTTTTGATTTAGAATATTCTAGATATTCTGGATATTTCCTTTCTAGTATTTTCTACTGTCTTCTATTGATCACCAGAATGATTAGTTGTTTACATGTCTTAATTGCTATATTTAGACTTGAAGTTTGTGACGTCACAATTACGCTACTGTTGTGTTTTCGCAATTGCTAATATGTTTTCTATTGTGACGTTTCATGGATTGTTCTGGGAGATTCGATAGCTTGTGTCTAGTATAAATAAGCGGATCGTTTTGATTCTAATATTATTCTGATATTCTAAAAGTGGATGATTTTTAGGTATTAGTTTCATGGGCAGTTTTGCCGAGTGTGTGTATCTGTGGTTGGCTTGTGTAGCCGCATAGTTTGGCGATCTGAATAGGGCGATCACGAGAGTGTGTAAGGTGCGACTTGAACCCGGTCGGTCGCGGTTAAGTCTTTTACGATCTGAACCTGGTCGATCGTAAGAAGTGTTAGTGGAGCGATTTTGCTCAATGAAAGTGGTTTTGTGTTTTCAATCTTAAATAGAAGTTTTAATCTAAGATTGTGTGCTGCTTTCTGAGATTCAAGAAGCTAAAGGAACTATCAACTGCCATTTTCGATTCGTCAATTAACATCTCAGTCGTTCTCTAGTTTCAGCCGACGTGGGCAATTCTAGGGATTAAAGGTTGTATTCTAGCCAAGTATCAACGATCGCGACAGCCCCCTTCTCCAGGAACCCTGTAACCAACAAGATTTGGGCCGACATTACAGAACGAGTTGGAAACGCTCGTTAAAATTACTTTCGTGCGCTAAAAGGCATTAGCAAACCAAAAACTTCGTAGACAAAATCCTATTTTCGAACTGTCTCCCCCAATAAGCGTTAAAATGACTAGATCGAACTTCTTAGCGAGATGTTACTTAACCTGAGTGAGTACGTAACAAATACATTAATGGTGAAGTCAGACCACTACTACAAGATAATTCGTTCAAGCGTATCATCATATCACATGTTGGATCCGGTATTTTCCCCGTCGATGGAGTTGGCCGGATTTTGTATGGTCATTGTCTTTACTACTCCTCGCCATTTTGTTTGATTCACATGCATCCTCTTTCCCCAGCCCATTTTTCTTCATCTTATTCTCTACCTGCTTTTTCTACGTTTGTTTCGATCTTCCTCTTCCTCTACTACCACTCACTTCAAATTTCAAAGCCTTCACTATGACATTTTCATCTTCTTTCCTCAAAACATGACCGTACCACCATACACTGCTTGCTTTAGCCATCCTATCTAAAGACTCCTTTATGCACAACATGTCCATCAACTCCTCGCTGTTTCTTCGATCTAACAGCTTCGCACCACACATCGCTCGAATCATAGCTCTTTCGGTTCTTCTCAAAATTGCCATCTCTTTTTCTCTCAAGCACCATGCTTCACTTCCATACAACATTAGGGCAGACCCTTTCGAGGTCATTTTTTAATTTCAACTTGCATGGGTGTTAGATTTTTGCCTTGAGCCAAAAAAATGGGAAATCCTTTTTTTTGAAATCGTACCCCGTTTAGATACTGCCCCTGGGGCTTTTTTTGAATCGCGCCCCCTCAAATCTGAGAATACTCTTAAAATTGGTATTACTAATGCTAGATACACAATGTTGGTACTCATTTTTATTGTTTTTCAGAGAGGAAGACAATGGTGATCTTTAATTTAGCATTCGAGTTACTTTTAATTTTTTGAATTTTTATTACAACTTAAGTTTTTCACAAGCGCATTAATTGTTTAACATTTTTTTTCAAGTTTTAACACACTGTTTGAGTGAATGATGTATTACAGGAAAAATACAGTTAATGCAATGCAAACAGCAATGACAGCCTTGATTTTATTGACTAGCATGAGCAGCTTTTCTTGTGACGTAGTATTTTTTCCTATCCATTGCTTTTTTCTTCCAGCAATTCATCCACTTGCTGTTGTTGTCATCTTCACAGGACATTCCACAGACTGTGTATGATTTAGACAGTTTAGGCAAAGTGGTTGCTTGACGCATTGCTCGATATCTGTACAGCTTTTGATTAATGGAGGCTCATGCAACACTAAATATCTTTTTTAGTGAGTAAGATAAGTGACACCATTCCCACGGCCGTTGTCTTTTAAGTGTTACCAGTGCATGATGTTTCAGCAAAGATGCACCTGGGTGATACCCGATTTTATATACTTTTCTGAATTTGTCTGTTGCCAAATTTCGAGAGCATGGATATTTTCGAACTTGGTTTTCATATTACACTAAATTTTCCCATGCTCTATTTTCACCGTTATTGAGGCCGATTTAGTTAACCTTCACACAGAAAGCTCAAAAACATCATCATCCGCTTCCTGCGCCCTATTTCAATTGTGTTCATTATAATATCAGGAACTTGATACTTTATTCAGAGGATGATAGGATGTGTTTGACTTGTGATATTATACAAATTATGTGATATTATACGAAGTGATATTACATGAAGATTACAACACTTCATTGGTGACCCCGACGTGATATTTGCTACTATTACAGACGTTTCCGTCAAAATTCTTATTCTTGTGAAGGTCCTCACTGCAAATATTTTCAGCAACTACAGCGCAATAATGCTTTTAACGGCAGAGGCCAGCAGCTACAATCAGCCAAGTAGACTGTCGGCGTGCTCCTTTTTCGTTTGGCCATGGATGCAAATTATTACATGCTTTTGATATCAATAACCGTATTTCTTTCCTGATTGACACTGGCTCATTGATTTCAATTATACCAGCCAGCAGCCGAGAAAGATCCCGTAGTCCCGACTGCAAAGTTTTGTACTCTGCAACATCAAATGAAATTCGAACGTACGGTGAGCAAGTGCTTGATGTTAATTTTGGTGCCGAGAAAAATTATCCGTGGTGCTTTACCAAAGACTGATTTAAATTTTTGCATTATTGGCATTGATTTTTTGACTGCATATCAGCTAACTGTTGATAGTTTTAATCGTTGTTTGATCGATCAAAATCAGAATCTCGTCATTCCCTTGTCTCCCGTATACTCCGCAACCCCACCCAAAATTTGTTGCGTTTGTCCAGAAAAGAGTGAATTTCACAAAATTTTGAGCAAATATCCCAACATTCTAAACCCCCCTCACAGACATGAACGAAAAAGTCACGGAATTGCGCATGCAGTTCACACTAATGGTGAGATTGTGCACAGCAAACTAAGACGAACTTCTTCTGAAGTCCAAAAAATAATCGATTCTCAGATTTCATGGTTAATGGACGGAATTGTTTCAAGGAGCGATTCACCGTACTCAAGCTGTCTTCATGTAGTGCCGAAAAAGTCTGGTAAGCATCGTGTGTGTGGATTACCGCAATCTCAATGCAATATGCGTTTTGGAATCTTACCCTATTCCTCATCTTTATTCCATGATGGATAACCTGTTTGGTAGCAAGGTATTTTCTGTGCTTGATCTTAAGAGTGCTTATTTCAATGTTCACATTCGGAAGCAAGATAGACCAAAAACTGCTTTCATTACAAAATCCGGTTGTTGCGAGTTTAATTATTTGCTTTTCGGACTGAAGTCTGCTCCCGCTTCGTTCATGAGATTTATCCACGAAGTATTGTATTCCCAAGCCCCTGAGCTACGCGAGAACACCGAAGTTTATCTCGACGATATTTTGATTCATACGCAAGACAAAGATTCTCACATTTCAGTGTTGGAAAAAATCTGCAAATGTCTTAGTGCTTTTAATCTTGGTATTAATTTGTCAAAATGTATACTTGGCCAATCTTCCCTTGACTATTTGGGTTTCAAATTTACCGGCAAAGGATACAGTGCCACAGACGAAAAAGTGAAAGCAATTTGTGATTACCCCTTACAGAAAACAATCCGCCCGTTGATGCGATTTTGTGGCATGGTGAATTTTTATCATAAATCGATTCTAAAGTGCAGTTCACTGTTGAAACCGCTTTACGATACTATGTGTGAATACCGATCAAAACCCAAGAGCTCAGTTATATCGTGGTTGGCAAAACTCGAAAAATGTTTTGTTTCAGTCAAAGATGCTTTAAGCAGGAAAACTGTGTTGTCATACCCCATTCCAAACGCCCCCACCTTTTTAGCAACGGATGCCAGTGACTCGTGTATCGCTGCAACTCTATACCAACTCCATCCAGTGAGAAATGAGCGTGTGCCCTTAGCATTCTTTTCTAGGAATTTGCAAAAAGCTGAGCTGAAATATTCAATTTTCGACAAAGAGGTTTTATAGCTGTTTACTGCAGCATTAAGCATTTCTGGTACATGTTAGAACCGAGATCATTTAAAATTTTGTGTGACAATCAGGCAGTTGTGCAAAGCTTGACTAAAAAGAATACTGAAAAGTTTTCTGCTTGAGTACTGCGACATTTACAGTACATTTCACAATTTTTTTTTCTCTTTTTTTTTCCACGGCTGTGAGGTAGCACTTACCTCACATATCTGCTTTCCCATTAGGTTAGTGCTTCATCAGCATCTGAATTCACACATAGCCTATCCTGGCATCCCACCCGTACCTTCAAACCACACACGAGGGCAATTTCTACACTTGCCATCGTACCCTCTTCTCAGATTACTCTGATCTAAGTCTGACAACAAGGTCACCAGAAAGAGGATTCTCGACCAGTATCACACTGGCACTTCACTTAGCTCAACCGCATTGCGCTAGCATCACTAAGCATGGACACCATATATGACATCACATTAGCAATTTACCACAATAGTATGCTATATGCATATTTCAAACTTGTTTGTTATCATCAGGCGTACATAACTGATATGTGAAGTAAGCAGATATGTGAGGTAAGTGCTACCTCACAGCTATGTGATAACTGATATGTGAGAAAGCAGATATGTGAGGTAAGTGCTACCTCACAGCCGTGGAAAAAAAACAAAAACTTTATGTTTCAAGTCTGCTATGTAACTTCTGAATTTCACAATTTTCCACTGATTGTGAATATATCTCTAGTGAGGAAAATTCCGCTGCCGATGCTTTAACCCGAACTGGAGTCGCTCTTGTTCATGATTTGACCACACCTTTAGACTTCATAAAAATCGCAGACACTCATCCAAAGACCCAGAAATCCAAGCAATGTGCAAGCAAATTTCGTCTTTGCAAATTAAAGTACTACCAGTTGATGGCACTGACAAGATAATACTATGTGATGTGTCACAGGCTGATCCTCGCGTACTTTTGCCCACCGATTGTCGTCGGAAAGCATTTGACATCATTCATTCACTGAGTCATGCTGGAATCAAATCAACAACATACAGGATGAAGCAGAAGTACATTTGACCAAATTTACGAAAAGATGTCAAACAATGGGTTTCTCAGTGTCAGGCATGTCAAGCATTTAAGACAAAACATCATACCCATTCTTCCGTTCAGAGTTACCCTCCGCCCAATCAAGCTTTTGATGAGTTGAACATTAACATAATTGGTCCCCTTCCACCTTCAAAAGGTTATAAGTACATTCTGACAGTTACTGATCGTTTTACCAAAGGCTGTTTTGCAATTGCTCTGCCTGACACCAAAAGCGACACTATTGCTACTTATCTGTTAAACCAGTACATTGCCTTGTTTGGAGTGCCTCGAATAATTGTTACAGACAATGCTTCGTACTTTACAAGTTATACCTGGACAAAGTTTATGGCTTTTTTTAATGTGAAGCACAAGTTCATTACTCCATATCACTGCCAAGCGAACGGATTTGCTGAAAATTGTAATCGTTACATAAGAACTGCTTTACGTTGTCACAGTGATAGTGAAAACTGGTTTGAACATTTAGGCTTAGCCATGCTTGGTATCAATGCAAGTTACAATCATAACATTCAAATGAGTCGTGCTGAAAGACTGTTTGGAAAAACTTTACGATTGCCTTCATCGTTTTTTACTAGATCTAAAGCTAATGTTTCTAAGGTTGATGACCCTTTGCTTTTGCAGAACATAATGAAATTCTTTGATCATCGTTCAGCCGCTCCGATTAATACTCACAAGAACTACCTCAAAATGACCATTGATGAGAAGCTCTTTGAGACTCTCTCTGTTTACGTTCGTGTTGATCATGTTAAGGGCTAGAACCTTCTTACACAGGACCGTACAAGGTTCAACAAAGGTTTGACAAATATTTTACAATTAGGACCTCCAGAGGC
Source organism: Trididemnum nubilum (assembly GCA_963965965.1). Lineage (NCBI taxonomy): Eukaryota > Metazoa > Chordata > Ascidiacea > Aplousobranchia > Didemnidae > Trididemnum > Trididemnum nubilum. The sequence continues at coordinate 28,299,156 of OZ014478.1, forward strand.
CCAAAAAATGTGTCTTTAGATCGCCTCAAGCCTGCTTATGAAGTTGACATTATGCAAAATAGCAAGGTCAATTTGAAGGATTCTAATAACTCTGTGATTGCAGATTCTAACTGTTCGACAGGGAGTGCTTCAACAGAGCTCAAAAGTAAGCACGGAGACTACAACAACCTCATTGGAGTCGCCAGCCCCAAGCGTTCAGAGTCCAATAAAGGAAACTACGCAACCAGATCAGGTCGAGTTGTCTGTTTACGCTTTGGTTATTAATACTATCGTAATATACTTGTGTAATGTATTACATAGCTTGCTTTGTTTTATGTTTGGGTTGTGTCCTTGGTGATTTTAAACAGCAATCTTTTTTGCTTTGTAATAAGAATAGTCCGAAGAAACACTTTACCTTTCAGGATCGTATGGAATGTCAACTGCAAAAACTCCAGCGCCTGGAGAGTTGCTATGCTGATGTTTTTTCGACCCGTTCGACCTTTCGTAGGATAACTGCTTACTTTTGTTTTTCTAAGGAAATTAGATGGACCACTCACTTTTACTTTTTTGGCAGTAAATTTAAAGAGACTAAGACAGTAGATGGCTTACTTCCAAGCCATTTAGTGTGCAACTCTTGGAGACTCACTAAACAAACTGGAGACGGGAAACTTCAGGCTTCTAACGGAGGCCGGAATCTTCATACCACTAACCATGTTAAGTTTGAGTATACGTGGTCTACTGCCAGATCTGGTTTAATCAGGAATCATTACATGACTCGAAGTTTCATTTTGTATGATTTCTTTCCTGGTTCTCTTTCTTCTCCTGTCTTACCTATGACAAACTGTCATATCTCTCTTGGACATTGCACAAGTCAAACTATGACAGTTGTTTGGGATGTTACCAATAAAGGCAACTGTCCAGTCACTCAGTCTCTTGGTACAAGGAAAATCAGATTGCATTATAACTCTTCTTCTCTTTATCGTGTTGAAATACCTTCTGTTGGAATCTCAATTCATCGATGGAACCAATGCCCCGTGCGAGCATCTCATTGTTTTCCTTCCAAACTGTTCTGTACTATGAATGGTATTTACTTATCATCTTCGCATTGTCGTGATCTGGGCCATTTAACTCTCGCTCACTCTTCCCTTCTTTCACGTAATCTATCTGCCCAATATCCGGACTCCAAGTTCTCTGCTTTCTTTACCGAAGTCGAAGACCAGATTGCTGAATTTGCTTATAGTCTTGATGAACAAAATCGTCTTTTGCATTGCCAACTTGAAAGTGCTTTGGGTATCATTTCCACTATGATTGGAAGATTGTTTCCTACTGAGATCCTGTCTTTGGCGTTAGGTCGACCTTCCTTTGGAATCGCATCTGGCGACGTCTTAACTGAACTCAACTGCTTCCGAGTTGTAAGACGAATTTTACGTTCGTTAGCCTTAGATGATGGTAAAAAATATTCCTTGCTGCCCTTGGTCGAATTTGTGCATCCCCAAGTTGGTATACCCGGGACAGGCCAGCTTGTTAGCCCGAATTCATCCTCCAAGGCAAGCCAACTTACAACGAAAATTATCATCCTGGTAGAACTCTTATTTTTACAATAAACTCTAGATACGTTTTGTTCGAAAATTACATTGCTACCCATCTCGACTTGCCCATTTTGCAATTGCATGTACCCCTCACTGTCATTAAAGAAAATTTCACTGCTAAAGATTTCTCCATCATTCATGAACAATTCGCAGAATCTCAAAATGGACTGACTGATTTGCATTCTCTACTTTCTGTGATTTCACAAACAGCAGTAGATAGAGATGAAGTTAAAGATGCTATCAACATGATGATTTCCACCGAAGATGAAAACGCAAATATGTCTGAAGTAGCTACGGACTTATAAACTTTCGCCCATCGAACTTTACTGCTGGCTTTAAGCGAAATCACTTCTCCAATAGTTACTTTTTTGTTTACTGTAATTCAAGTTTTATCTTTTATTTGGACAATTGTTTTAACAGTTAAATTTTTGAAAAAAGCCGCTCCTCAACTTTTTCGCTCTGCTAAACATTCTTCGTTGACATTGCTTACTAAATTAAGAGCAAAACGACCTTCCGCTAGTGCTGACATCACTAATAATCAAGATTCGCCTTTGAATAGTTCTTCCCGAAGAGATACTTTTGGCTCTATCCATACCTTGTAAAAATAATAATTACTGTAGAATTTTTGTGCGTAATCATGTTATTAATTGAAAAGAATTTGGATTAATCTGTGTTTAATCAAGAATCTAATGCTTTATTTGTAATAATATTGCTTATACTGTACTGTTATTGTTTCACATTATACATTTTGTTTGTGTTTAGAGAACTCGTTGATGATTTGTGGGAAATGTACGCATGAAAACGTGGTTTTGGCCAGCCGATCTACTGTGAAAGCACCGCTACCACTAGACCACTAACAGCGAATATTATCTTGAACATTCAAACGACTGAAGTATGCACTTATTAAAACTTTCAACTGCAAGTAGTACTGAGCTGAAAGCAAAATCGATAAAGACTTTAATGATGATTGATGAACAAACAATTATTTGAGTTATCCCTGCTTAAATTGACAATATATGTTTGACATACTGCTGTGAAACGTATCGTAATGTAGTACATTGACTTTGACAGTTTGCAAGTGTTACTATCCTTATTTCATTTCACTATCAAATGCGTCGCAAATGACGTTACCTGAATCATGCTTGTTCTTGCGAATCGTTCTTGTAAAAAACGCTTTAGCACATCTTTGATTGTGTGACGTTATTCCGCGTATATATTGTATCAAATGATTGCATGAATATTTAGCTCGAATACGAATAAGCGTTCATCCATCTCTCTTCAGTGCATTTCCATTTATAAACTTTTTGTTCACGTGCCTTGGTGCGGTTGCTTCTTAATGGGTTAGGTTTGGTTAGCTTTGTTTTCATTTCCCTCACTCACAGTCTCCTTCCTAATGCTTGCGCTCATTTTTAGCACTATCAATAAGTAGTGTGATTGCCATAGCGTGATTTACTATCTTATTTCATTTTGTTGATGTATATATATTCATTGCATGTAATCCGAATTCTTTTCAAGGCGCGGCGGAGAGTGTGGTGATACCCGATTTTATATACTTTTCTGAATTTGTCTGTTGCCAAATTTCGAGAGCATGGATATTTTCGAACTTGGTTTTCGTATTACACTAAATTTTTCCATGCTCTATTTTCACCGTTATTGAGGCCGATTTAGTTAACTTTCACACAGAAAGCTCAATAACGTCATCATCCGCTTCCTGCGCCCTATTTCAGTTGTGTTCATTATAATATCAGGAACTTGATACTTTATTCAGAGGATGATAGGACGTGTTTGACTTGTGATATTATACAAATTATGCGATATTATACGAAGCGATATTACACGAAAATTACAACACTTCAATTCTCATTCTCTTTTCTGATTTCCTTCTTCAGCATATCTGATTTTTTAGATAATATAGACAGATTTTGCTCCTACACTCTTGTCTTCATGTCCCAACATAGCCAATAGCAAATTTTCGGGATAAGCAAAGTAGCAAATTCTGCTGCACAAAACCTGTCCATATTATTTAGAAAATTAGATATTCAGAAGTTACATACCAAACTTTTGACATTAATTTTCTACAACTGTGAGGGAACGCTTCACTCACTTGTCTGCTTTTCCATTAAGCTAGTGTTTCATCAGCATCTGAATTCACAGATAACCTAGCCTGGTAAAGCCCAACCAAACATTCAAACCACACACGAGAGCAATTTCTGCACTTGCCATAATACCGTACCCTCTTCTTAGATTAGTCTGATCAAAGTCTGACAATAAGGTCACCAGAAAGAGAATTGGCGACCAGTATCAAACTGGCACTGCACTTAGCTCAACCGCATAGCACTAGCATGCAGGACTAAGCATTTACACCATATATGACATCACCCAAGCAATTTGCAACATTAGTACATTACCGTATTTTCTGGGGTATAAGTCGAATTTTTGACCCCTCAAATTTTTGCTTAAATATCAGGGTCAACTTATATGCCAAGTAGACTTTCAGGGTACATTGAAAAATTATATTTATTGAGAAATATTTATACATATACACTACATATTTACACTACAATTAAAATTTATCGAATTCATCTTCCTCATCATCCGATTTAAACAGTTCTATTGTTTCCACATCTGTAAGTCCCGTTAGCGCATCATTGTATGGCAAATACAGCAAATACTGTTAGTCTAGAAGAAAGGGGGTCGACTTATATGGCGAGTATAGCTTGAAATTCTAGTTTTTAGGCCCAAAAATTTAGGTCGACTTATCTCCTGAATAAACTTATACCCAGGAAAATACGGTACAAGCATATTTAAAACTTGTTTGTTATCGTCAAGCGTACATTATTGCTTAAATGCCAACTACAAATTTTGAACCAAAATGCCAAAATTAGCTCCCCAGCAAAGCAAATTGCTATAAACAATGCCAGTCAATGCTCATATGAATAAATGAATGACAGTCTTCTTTCTGGTGACCTTATTGTCAGGCTTTGATCAAACTAATCTGAGAAGAGGTACGATGGCAAGTGCAGAAACTGCCCTCGTGTTTGATTTGAAGGTTCGGGTGGGCTGCCACGATAGGTTATTAGTGAATTCAGATGCTGATGAAACACTAGCCTAATGGGAAAGCAGTAACTTGAGCGAAGTGATACATCACAGTCATAGAAAATTAGATATGCTGAAGAAGAAAATCAGGAAAAAGAATGAGAACCAGTTCAAGAATTTCATCTACCCAGGTGCATCTTGGCTGAAACATCATGCACTGGTAACACTTAAAAGACAACGGCCGTGGGAATGGTGTCACTTATCTTACTCACTAAAAAAGATATTTAGTGTTGCATGAGCCTCCATTAATCAAAAGCTGTACAGATATCGAGCAATGCGTCAAGCAACCACTTTGCCTAAACTGTCTAAATCATACACAGTCTGTGGAATGTGCTGTGAAGATGACAACAACAGCAAGTGGATGAATTGCTGGCTCAAAAAAGTAGATTAGTAAAGCACTGTGTACTATTGCTGGAAGAAAAAAGCAACTTGAAAAAAAATGTTAAACAATTAATGCGCTTGTGAAAAACTTAAGTTGTAATAAAAATTCAAAAAATTAAAAGTAACTCGAATGCTAAATTAAAGATCACCATTGTCTTCCTCTCTGAAAAACAATAAAAATGAGTACCAACATTGTGTATCTAGCATTAGTAATACCAATTTTAAGAGTATTCTCAGATTTGAGGGGGCGCGATTCAAAAAAAGCCCCAGGGGCAGTATCTCAACGGGGTACGATTTCAAAAAAAAAGGATTTCCCATTTTTTTGGCTCAAGGCAAAAATCTAACACCCATGCAAGTTGAAACTAAAAAATGACCTCGAAAGGGTCTGCCCTAATACAACATAGCTGATCTTACACAACTTTTCTAAATCTTTCCTTTCATCTTTAATAAAAACCGTCTGCCTTTAAGTATTTCGCTGCATTCCCTGAACTTCATCCAACCAATTCTTGATCTAGCTGTTACCGCCGTTTCGCACCCACCAGTTGCATTCAATCTGTCACCTAGATAAGTGAACTTGCTCACAGTTTCCACACCATCACACAATTTTTTATCTGTTGATCCCTTAAAGTTATTTACCACGCTTCTACATTTCTTACAAACTAAGTTTTTATTCCCATAAACTGAAACTTTCTTCTTCTCCATGCATCTTGCGTGGACCCACTTACCACTTGCTCTACATAACACCGAGTTAGACATAACTCGTGTTCCACACACGCCACAAGGATCTATCTTACTGTCGAAAGCTTCTTCCTCCATCCCACTTACCATCAACTTTGTCTTTCCAAGATTGACTCTCATACCTTTGCTTTCAAACGCCTCTCTCCATTCATCAAAGTTCTCTCTCAATTCTTCCATAGTCTCCCCCATTAGGATCAAATTATCTGCATAAAGAATTTGCTTTATCCATCCTTTCCTTGCATTTTCCGTTACTTCATCTATCACCATTGCAAACAACAAAGGTGACAACACAGATCCTTGATGTACACCAACTTTCACAGAAAATTCTTCTGACAAACCCGATCCAACCCGAACGTATGTACTGTGATATTGTTGAAGAAAAAGATAAGACAGTGGTACTACAGAAAAAGTTTACCGATCAGAGGTTGAGTGGATACAGCGTCTGCTACTGAAACGGTAGACCCGCATTCAGTTCCCGGTTGGATCAAACCAAAGATTATAAAAATTGTCATTCACAGCTTCCTTGCTTGACGTTCAGCAATAAAAGGGACATTGTGAAGCCTCCACAGTGTGTGGTGGACAGATGGGCAAGTTGTAACTAGACTCGAAGACCAAAAGGTCCCTTTGCTGTCTCCTTGGCAAGACAACTTGGTGAAAAAAATGTAATTACAATTACTACAGTTTGTGCGGTGATAATCTAAGCTTGCAAAATCGTCAATTGACAATGATTAGTTAAAGGAGGCCTTCATTTGAAATAGGCTATTATTTAAATAATCCGGAATATTTTTCTGAACGCGTTATCGAAAGTTCCGTCCAGAAATTCCTCACCGTTCTTGAGATATCCTCTAAAATCTGCTAATACTCCGCTAATCTGTGACGTCACTTGCCCGAGTTTGGCTGAGTTTGTATGGGCTGTGTAAGGTATTGAGTAGGTAGGCAACAGTTTTGAATGTTTATCCTGGTCTAAATTAAGTGAATTATACCCTATTTTATTCAAAACTGTCTACTCCATACCTTACACAGCCCATACAAACTCAGCCAAACTCGGGCAAGTGACGTCACGAATTAGCGGAGTATTAGCGGATTTTAGAGGATATCTCAAGAACGGTGAGGAATTTCTGGACGGAACTTTCGATAACGTGTTCAGAAAAATATTCCGGATTATTTAAATAATAGCCTATTTCAAATGAAGGCCTCCTTTAAGGAACGACAGCAATTTAATTATGGTTTTGGATTAATGTAAAAAACAACCACTTTTTCCATACTTCATTCTTTAAATGATGGAAAGGGCCCGTAAGGTTGTTGGTGGGAAGGCTTATATTTCAGCAGTAACATTAAGTTTTAAGGTTTTTCAAAAAAGAACAAACTGAAGCATACACCACGCTTTAGAACCAGTAAATTTGTGTTGAGGCTGGCTGTTTTTAACTTTTTCCGAGTTTCAGCCTCATTTTCTCTTGTTTCTTAAATTTTAAGAGCAACGATGTTGATTTTAGCGACCATGTTTATAAAACTGTGTAATTCTCAGTACGGTACTCTGTCTGCTTGAGTAAAGGCTCTTATAAAAAAGAGTTCTTACTATGTTTGTCATCAGTTGCTACTCAATATATCTTTTATCAGTCGAAACCAGTGTCGCACCCAGGGGGAGAGGTTCGGGGGTCGAACCCCCTCTTTTAGAACTCAAAAAGCAACATAATTTTGTAGATATAACGCAGTTTTCAATACTTTGCTATAATTACTTTTATTAAATAATCACCTAAGTTGTTGTTAATCACTTAAGATGTTGTTTTACGGCCGTAGTTTGATCCTGCACAATATTTACCAACTAATTAAGATGTTTGCATTTGTTTCACCAACAATATTCCTGACAGAAAGATTGCAAAACTACAGTGAATTTAATATATCCATAGATATTGAATAATGGATATATTACACCCAATCATAAACTTCTGAAAAGAACAGAGCTTGACACTAAAAAAGAGACAGACGGCTATTTGGTGGAAAAAGTCGCCCAAGTGTAGAAACAAAGGACCAAGCACTTAAAAAGGGTGCCCAAAGCAATTATATTTGCACAGTTGTTAAAATAGAGTCAACTTGATAATTTAATACAAAAACTTACCACTATACAACAGCTGTGCATAACCCAAAACACATTAGTCAAAATTATTACAAACACAAGAATTAATATATTCGGCATTAACGATATCCCTATCTGATTATTTCGTGCCACATTAACAAACTGCATAAGAGCATAATATGAGAGACAAATATTTTCGATAAGGTAAATGCGAATAGACATCAACAGTAGTCAGACATATACATGCGAATAGACATATACATCAACAATAGTCAGCATAAGTTAAGAAAAAATTTATAACTTGCACTATAGAAAGTTTTTGATAGCTATGTCATAAGCAGTAAATATCTTGTAGAAAATGGTGAAGAACACATTACTATATAGATCTCAATGACAGTCAAAAACAATTTTTACTATTTTGTAAATTGTACACAAAGCTAGATGTCACTATTTAAAAATTATTACCATTCAATTACAGTTAATAGCGATTGCTTTTAATTATCTCTAATCAAAGCAAACTCACAATGTTTTGTAACTTTGTCAGTAGATTGCTAAAAGCTTAATCAAAAAGTTGGTCTTTTTATTTCATTGAAATTCAAAAAATTGTAAAACTAAGTCAATAAACTACTTGATTCATTTAAACTCTAGAAGACCATGAAAAACTTTAGTTCTTCAAAGATGCTAGCCAAGACAACTCCCCTTGAGTAAGTTCATATTGCCTACCATTGTTTGTCGTTGGAACTTGAAGGTGCATCAAAATGCTGGTCAGTGGAACCCAGCAAAGATCTTCTGACTTTGGCCAATAAAATGATTCGCTAGGTCTGTGGGGATGCATAAAGGAAACCAAAATGTCGTTATGCAAGCTGTCATGTTTTTCCACAAGTACAACCCACCATGATTCATCATACATTGAAACAACGTATGTTTGTGGTGGAATATCGTTCAGTTCATAAACATTCTGACTTGAAAAGAATAAATGGGAGCCTGCAAACACTTCATCCGAGGAAACCCTTTTGAATTGAATTGTACCAATCTGTGAAGGTGAAAAGTGATGGAAGCTTCTTGTTCTGACAACAGTATGCCCTTTGATAAAACGATCCTAAAGTCTGCTACCTGTTTCATCAATTTCTGATTTTGAAAGATTGAAAAAAGTAATCATTGGCATGTTTTGACTACAGTAATTGAACACAGCTTCAGTGGACAAAATTTTCTGAGATGCTGAGGGAGTTAAGACTAGCACTGTTTAGCTTTCGTTTCACACTATCACCAATTCCGTCATAAGGGGATTTTCCATGACTGGTCGTGAAGAATGACCAGCTTGCTTTTATTCCAAAATCAGATTGGTGATATGTCAAATTCAAAAAATTTTTGAAATTTTTGCACTGTGCGCCACATCCGTCTGAGAAGTAGTCAACTTGTGTTAATTGTGGGTAGTGGGGTTTCAAATAGGCAGTAAGTTCCTTTTGCATGGCACATGCAAAAGATGTATCACGACTTAAAAGGGCATTGAGGACGTTTTTGTTAAAAAAATTTTACTGTGAAACCATAGTGAAACAACTTTGGCAATTTTTTAGAATTTTTTCGCACCAATTTTGATTCTCTTCGACCAAGAAATCGTGAGATATTCGCAATTATTTTTCCCCTTAGGCTAAGGAGAAACGCTTTCCGAACAACACCAAGCTGAACGAACATGGGTCAAAATCGTTCCAAATGATTGACTAGATTAGCAGCTGTCAAGGAAGTGGCTTCATTGGTACCTGCTGGTAACTGCAGCAAACCTATACGAAAAATGCTAAATAAAATGCTTTGCATTAAAACTTCCATTGCATATTTACGTGAAAAACTAACTGGCCTTCTGACCTTTAGGAGTAAACCAATTGCGCAATAATCACATAAAACTTACTGGCTCACTAAAAACCAGAATCTTAGGCTAAGATATAGTTAGTTACAATTCTTTACCTTAATAATGCAATCATTTCTTCAGATAGGCTATCTATAGTAAGCAATAGTCACAATAGGCTATAGGCTAATACGCCTAAAGCACTAAAACCTTACTTTGATTCCGAACACTATGCTAGCACTTGACGGACAAAACACTCTAGGAAAGCATCCAACCTCTCAGAATTCAAACAGCAGTTGTTCCGCAAAATTATTTACCAATACCTTCAACACTCATCTAGTTCCAAGAACCCCAGTGCTTAGCAAGACTTGAAATAGAAGTTCCAAACTGATGTATTGCACAATCTACTCGAAACAAGATGGCCGAAATTTGGATTCTAAGGGGAAACATGAAATTTTTTCTCTTAAACTTTCTTAACATGATGAGTTGGGAGAACCGCAATTGGGTCATGTTGATAAACATATTTTTTAAGATTTTTTCTCAGTTTTTCAAAATTCGGGTTGAATGCCCTTTTAAATCTTCTGAAATGAAACAGAGCGATAATTGTTCAACTTTTTTTGAGTCAGAATCACAAATGTAAACAGCTATTGGATGGATGGTACATTGCTGTTTGCACCAGTGGCAGCTCTGGATTTCATCTTGAATAACGAATTCATAGTTTTCTGCAAAATCAGCCAAAACAATTGCTTCATACATTTCCAATTCTGCTTTGCGGTGCTTAAAGTAGTTAGCTTGCGACTTAGCAATGTAAGAATGCACTGTCAGTTTGTTCATGGCTGCAATAGTGTCTTCAATGAGGTCATCCTTTCTATAAACCATCGTCTTTAGGTCGGCTCAGTCTTGTTGAGGTCCACTGCTCTACCAGAAGAGTTTCATTTTCATCAACTTCACGTAACTTCTCAATCAGCGTATCCCTCAGATAAGCTGAACCAGGACAATGCTGACAGCGATGAATCATGCAATCTCTATTTTCCACATCACAGACAAGGGCAGAGATCATTTCTTTGTATGGAAGTCCACAGGCTGTGGCCAACAATTCTGCATTTTGATGCATGCAACAAACACAGACTCTGTGCGTTCCAGAAGAGCTGGGAGAAATGCACCATTTAGGCTTCTGAAAAACTGATTTTCAGAGTTGGATTTTGCTCTCTATAGATACTGTAGAGTTCCCAACCTGTTCCCAACAACAGTCGTTATTGATGATACATGTTTTTTTGGATGCTCACTTTATCTTTTATGCCAGGCAACATGCGAGATGTTTCCTCATCTTCATAGAAATCTAATCCTCTTTGTTGTGTTTCAGCTAAAATGCCTTTACGTTCATAATGGCCTAAAATCCCCTCTAGTTTTTCAACCATTCTAGCTTTATAGATAGAGTAAATGGAGCATTCAAAATATGTTGAAGCTTTCTCAGCAGACCAGGATTGGGGGACAAGAGACAAAATTTGTAGCTTGTCAGAGTAATTTTCCGTTTTCAGAAATTTAGCTTGTACATTTTGTGTAAGGCAATTCAAGTCTTTGCTTTATTTCTGCAGTTTTTTCTTGTTATTCTTCAGCTCAGAAACTACCTGTTTGCCTGACATATCAGTATCCAACTCGTCAGGTTCCAAGCCAGAAACAATGGCCAACTGAGATGCCAACTTTCTTTTAACCTTTCCTAGTTTTCGTTTACAAACTTTAATTTTTTGGCACTTGGGGATGCTTTGAAGTGGGGCTAGTGGCGATTGGTTCAAAAGTGCAAAGCTATTATCCAAATTTGATAACCATGTTGCTTTTTCAGTACTTTGTATTGCACTTTGAACTTCACTTGATACACTTGACTCACTTTCTTCAGATGTACTACTTTCAACATTGTGATTAGCTTTTCCTGCTTTTGTAAAACAGCACTGCAAAGTCTTTGACCTGGAACAACATTTTTAAACCCATATTCTTTCAGTTTTTTAGCCATTTCCATCCAACCATATGCCTTCTTTGTGGCATTGGTTTCGCTGATGCCCCAACTTCATGCATACGAAAAATGTTGCAGCATTTCTTAAAATTAATCACCAAGTACTTTTTTAACAGCTGAATTTCATGTTGTGCACATATGACAGCATCACTATTTTTTTCCAATCCAGACCTCCACCACACTAGCTCTTGTTCTGCATAGGTGAACTCATAAGCTTCATTTCTCCAGAAAAGTTGTTTTCTTGTTGAAATGCTTCGCAGTCATCATTTCGTAATTTTCCAAAATAACACTTTTTAGCCTGAAATTTCTGCATTTCTACACTTACAATATTTATTTTTAAATCATTGGTGATAGCTTATTCTGAAAAAAACACTGGTTTGTTGAGCTTCACTTTTAAAAAGTATTCATTCTGATAAAATCATAGTATAGTTATTAACTTTCAAAACACAACATTGATCATCTTTCAACCATTAGAAAAAATTGACTACTGCTGTCATCTTTTACAACAATTATTTGTTTTCTCAAACCCTTCTTTCTTAACAAAATGGTGAAAGCCGAATTCTGATAGTGATAGCTGATAAATAACATTGAACTCCTTTTCATCATAACTTTGCAAAATTTGCTGACATAATTTTTGAAACTGTTTGTATTATATTTTCGTTTAGTGTCAATGTAAGTGATGAGGAAGGACGTCTCGTTTTGATTTTGTGTGATGGCAGTGTGGATTGAATTTACAATATTAGTCAACTACTAATGCATTTATAAGCAGTATTACCTGTAAAAAAACTATCATTGTAGTCGAAAAAGTCTTTTCATTGCAGAAAACAAATAGAAAAAAAAGCACTGTTTCCAGTGGTTAGGGCACCCTTTTGATGTGCTGGGGCCTAATTTTCATTATGTTCACTGGAAAGGAAAATTAATCTAGAACATATTTCCAAAAAAATGTTTAATTTCACTTATCACCATTTTGTGGGCGCCCTCTAGTGTTAAGCTACTTGAAAATTTTTAATGTTAAAATTACATGTATTTCTCTTATTTTATTCAATTCCAAAGTTGTTTTTTTGAATTTCTTGACCCCAAAAATGGTGGGATACCAATCTTCACCGATTTTCTATTACCAGCGATAAGGAAAATAAAAAAAACAACAAAATCACTCATGTACGACAGCATAAAACTCGAAATTTAACTCAAAATCTACAAATCCGATTTTGATTCTTTTTTTTGTTGAGCTTAGAATTAAATTCTGTATCACATATGTGAAATTCAAGAAAATCTGAGAGATGGCATTACATCTCATTCTTTGTCTCATAAAAAAATGACCCTCTAGTAAGTATGGAGGGGCTGGTTGGATTGAGGAAAAACAAATTCTTTCAAACTCGTCCGAATCTTAGTAACTCAGCATATTTTCTAATTGCTCTAAAAACGTTCAAAATGTCTTCCAAATGGCATTAAAATGGCTGTTTTTTTCAAAAAAAAAAAAAAGCAAGAATTGCCCAGCAGCTGGGGGCTTAGCCCCCCCCGGCCCCCAAACATGCCATTAAGTTCAAAATGTCAAAAACGTTAAAATGTCATGTTAATGGCGTTAAAATGGCTATTTTTTTCAAAAAAAAATTGCTAAAATTGCCTGCACTGGGGTCTTCGTCCCCAGGCCCCATAGTGGTAACTTACATTCTCTCGCACACAATCTTCACAACCAACAACTTTCAAAATTGTTACGACAGGGTTTTTGAATAAACTAATGTTGTAACGACGAAACCCTGTTTGACTATAATACCGTACATTTTCATTAATGGTTGAAATAAATTAATAAAATTGGGTGTGGTTGCTTTTCGAGAAATTGAACCCCCTCTTTTTTAAAAAATTTGAGTGTGCCCCTGGTCAAAACAACACATGGTTTTCAATGCAATTCGTTTTCTTTGCAGTCTAAAAGCAAGCATGGCAACCATTTTAATTAATTTTCAGCAAAAATCTGCTTTAGTACAGTTTTCAGCATTTCGCCTTCAAATTTCTGAACGAAAAAGATTTCTCGCACGCTTAAACAGTGGTTCAAAATTTTATTTAAAAATGTGACGTTTTTTACTCGAGCTGGGTTTTGCAATAGCTCCAAGTAAATTAGCGAGTGAGAATTAGGCTACTAAGCTCGCAGACCTTCACATGCACGAGCAAAAATAACCTCTTGCCATTAGCGAGAATTTCCATTGGTAACGCCTCCTAAGAACTTAATACTTAATCATTGCGAGCGTGGAAGTTTCTGTAATGCTGGCTCTGGTCAACCACCTCTCCAAGGCTCAAGATTTGTCAGATCGTGGGAAAACAAAATTTGCTTAAACGACAAAAGAATTAAATTTGATGGGAAGTAGTTGAACAAATTAGATAAAGGCAAAAAAGCGACCGTGAACATAATCAAACTGAGAGTGATGTGGTATTAGCATTTATATACGCTAAAAGTAGGTTTTCTGAAAATATATTAAACAAATTTATAGTCATGGAATATAAATCATTAAACCAATTACTTCAAAAGCGATTTCAACATTTAGAACTGAAACAATAATTTCATAAGACTGTGCTATTCTTCTGCTATTTCTTGTAATCGCCGATACACAGCAACGTTTTGAGTGTTAAGTAAACAAAGCGACGCGCAAAAGTTACCCTTCTAATTTTCTCGCTTTCACATAAAATGCCTGGCCGTCTTCTTTTAGTAGGCCATGATTGGGAATAATAAGAGCTATCTACTACGCAAAATTTTGAGGCTACTTCATTGAGGTCTTAAGATACGGCCCCAAAACCATTTCCCTATTTTCAAAAGAAATTTAGCACTTAAACATTGCTCTCGATAGTGCAATCAAAGGTTAGCCTAAGAGGTTATGGCAAGTGACTTTGCTGATAAAATTCAAGTTCAATACTCATTGAGTCATCAATATTTTCAAACCCATTTTTCATTTAATTTTAAAATGTCTTTTATTAAATTCTGATACAACTTGTGACCAGAGAGTTTAACGTTTTCTTCTCTGTGATGGCAGTGCTTATTTTTTTAATGATATAGAGATGTGATATTAATGTTTGTGAAATCTTTGATGTTCTCAATCATTATTTCTCCACAAAAAAAAAAAAAAAATTACTGAAATTTATTAACAGCTACAAGTAGTGCAGCCGCCAGTAGAGTTCACGAGCACCCAAAAAATGTATTTCTTTCACCTATATTTTTGAAATCCTGAATAAATGTTCTTTCAAAATCGCCAATGTTTCCACCCAATTTCCGGTTGTTTTGGCGAAAATCGGGGATTCCCCGGCGAAACGGTATTGAATTGTTTTGCTGAGGTAGGGTTGATTTTGTTTCTAAAAATCGTATTTCTGTATAAAGTAGACAGTCGATTTTAGGTTCAAACGAAAGAGGAAGATAATTGCAAACTTTTCATAAAAGTTTTTTTTGGATTGTTTTATTATGACGTCACGATATGGTTGATTGATTCCAAATTTTTACAAAAAATTTTGATTTAGGGTGCATATCGTTTGTTATTACAGCCAAAGTTGGCGGAATAATGTCATGAAAGTTGCAACATTGATAAACCAGTTTCTCACCGACAAAATGAAACCAAAATGACATCTTTATGATGTCATTAGAGAAAACTACGTAGCAAAATGCAAAACCGACTAGACACGCTTTTCAAACAAATTGCTTGTGACAGCGAACATTTTGATCGCGGCACTGCGGTTTTCGTAGCAAAACATCAAAGAAAATCAATTTCACTGTCATAAACGCACAAAATGACGTTTGTATTAAAACTTTTTTACAGTGTGAGTGCATGAAGATAAACTCTGTTCAAAATTCAAGAACAAAATAAGAACAATTTTATGCTCAGTGCAAGAAAAACTTTTAAGAAGTTTTTTTTTTTAATTTTATTGCTATTTTGTGGCAAAGAATGACATTGCACTAGCAAAAGGTTCAAGCACATTATTTCGAAAAGTCATAAAGTTGGTAGAGTAAGAATAAAACGATATATAAGTGGTGCTTCCAACATTTTCTTATTAAAGGGTATCAAATTTTTACGGAAAACAATATTGTCACCAGCAAAAGAGCGTGGATAAGCTCATTTAGATGTTTTAATTATTTGTGTTGTCCTGATCGGACGCTTTGTTCGCAAAAGTGTCTTTTAAAATAACTAAAGAATTGTTTGTTACAAAAGATATTTCGATTGTGGTTCATTCAGCAATTATTTGTAAAAAATAGCGGGAACGCTAGCACCACCCATAATCCGTCACAAAATCGTAAGTTGATGGGCGAAGAAGCTAAACCTTTTTTGGGGGGCATTGCAGAGAAAACTGATGGCTGCACATTTGGAGATATCAACCAATTTTTACAGTTGAAACATCACTGACTCCATTTTAAGGGGTAGCAATTATTCACAAACACCGTATTCACCAAACGCTAAAAATGAAATGTTTATCAGTTTAGATCGTTTTACTAGTTGTTAAGATCATCTCATTCAAAATGTAAAAAAAATTTTTTGAAGAAAAGGCACTACTAGCCTTGACTACTTCAACAAGTAAAGCAGTCTGTTAAATTTTAAATTTTTGTTGCTGTAAGGTGTACGGTAATGTACTTGCAGTATACGTAGGAACCTTACATGCTAGCCTGTGGCGTAATTAGAGGTTAGAGCCAGAGGGCAAGGAAAACTCGACTACAAAATCGCTCCACATTTTTCTGTCAATTTTAAGTGAAGAAAAAAGGACTTTACTGAAGATTTGGTGCTTTTTTCTGTCAAATTTAGTTAAAGTCTAAAAAAGGTCTTGACCGAAAATCGGTTGTTTTTTTTTCTGTCGAGTTTTAGGTGAAGACTTTCCGAATTTGTCGTTTGTTTTTTCCCATAAATTTGTTGCCATAATTTATAAAGGTACCCACATCTGGAGGAAAATGCTTCCCTGCCTCGCGCCCCCCTCTCGTCAGTTACGCCAGTGATGCTAGCCCCTGCTTTTTATCCACTTTTTTATTTGATCAAAACACTCCTGACGATTGCGATTACGGAAAAGCAGTTTGTTTGTAAGATTTTAAATTTTATTTTGACGCGCATTGTTTTTGAAATAGGTTTACTCACTTTTTTAATGCAGTAGATGTAGATTAAAAAAAAGTCATTAAAGACATTGTAAAACTAAAACTCAAACCAAGTTGTCGTGCATGAAAATGAGTTTGACTGTGATCTACATCATTCTCAAAAAAATAGAAAGATTTAGAAATGACTGATTTTACCAAAGACCGTAGGATTGCTAAAATGACTTAAGTGTCTAGGGCGTCTACGAAATATAATAAAACTGTTACTTTAGCAAAAACCGTTCAGCAGCAGCAGATCTTTTGCAATTGTTAACGGTTTATACCATAGTATACTTAATGTGTCAGCCGTTTTTAAATATCTTTCGACTAAACTTAGGTTGGAACAATCTACAAAATTTGTCTATTGAAAAGGCCTCCTCTTTAGTCCCCTTAATAAGTCTGATTGGATTTCAGCAGCTGCTGAGAGCTCTGCTCCCTAAACCCTTCCGTGGTTTTGGCTCCTCTGGCGTGTTAGCATGATCAACCAACTCATTATTTAAACTCATTGTAACCAAACGCCACTACTTTGTGCAAAAATTAAGTGAAGAGCCATACAAGACTTCATTTAATTAGGGTTCCTGGCACTAAAAAGCGTCACGATTGCACTCGCCAGCTCTCTTTCTACAGGCTGCTCTGTGAGAGTAGCCCATAGCTATACCTTACAAACTCCTGGGATCATCCGCTTAATTACTTTATTTTACATTGGGTCAGTAAATTACCATCAAATTTATCAAACGGGTGTATACGTCACTGAGAACTAGAGTTCGGACAACTTCAGGCAGGTGGTCTTGCACTATATGCACTTACGTACTGTGCCAGGATCATTAGGCAGGAAACCTGCAGTATGGCTTGAGATGCCTAAAATTATTCTAGGAGCATGATAGAAAAGTGAAAAACAGTTCAATGATGCTAATTCTATTATTAGTCTCATGCCTTCAAATGATTTGGATCTTATACACAATCGTTCATAGACGTAGTCAGGGAGGGAGGCCCGCGGGGCCCGCCCCCCCCCCAACTGACATGGTGCCAATGAGAAAATGTCACAAAAAATACTATTGTTTCTTCAGTTTCAGTTTCTTTTAGCATCTTCGCATACAACAGTACACGCGTACAACAGTACACGCGTACAGCAGTAATTAACAATAATATTGATCCTGGGGACCCGGGCCCCTTCAATTTAATCTTTGCTAACCAATTTGAATGAGCCCCCTACAATAATAATTAAATGGACCCCAATTTAAATGGACCCTTAACAATAATTTTGATGCAAGGGGCCCGGGCCCCCACAATTTAATGTTTGCCAACCATTTTAAACAGGCCACCTACAATAATATTTAAATGGTCCCCCAACAATAATATTGTTTCAGGGGGCCCAGGCTCCTTCAATATAATGTTTGCCAACCAATTTAAACGTATAACCCGAGTGAAATTACAGGTTTTTATCCTAAAAGTTGCTAACTGAGGCCTCATCTAACCTTTTTATGAACGCAATGCAATAACCAGGGACGGATTTAACATATATGGCTCATAGTGCCATGGGCCCTGCGCTCATACAGTAAAAGACTTGTTTTTGATCTTCACCTGTATTTGGCAAAAAAATATAGCAAAAATCTCAAATTTTGTTCCAGGAGCCCAACTCAATGTAAATCCGGCCCGGGCAATAACATGGTTTGTAGGCGTAACTATCTATTGTACATTTTTCAATAACAATTCACCTCCACCTCGATAGTTTTTATGCAAAAAAATACTTCTGAAAAAAATAAGCAACAGCAAGGGGAATGCTCGTTGAACAAAATTTTGAATTGAGAGGGCCTGGGCCCACTGGCCATATATGTACTCCTATGACTGGTTGTTTTCAGGACAAAACAATAATCTCTAAGGAAAATATTCGACTGGATTGTTATTTACTACTAAAATATTGCAGGATGCAATGTACTTTACTTCCCCCTACCTGGGCCAAATCACTTACAATATTTAACCTCAAAATGCAAGATTTTAAACGTGTTTTGGACTTAAATTGCAAGCAGAAGGAGGACTGAACAACCTAATTTTTTCAATTGGTTTTCAAATGTTAAAAATCTAGTACTTTCAAATGACTATGAATACGTGCGAAATATGATCCAATGGTATTAAAATAGCTTTTTTTTCCAAAAAAGTACAAAAAATCGCCCAGCAGCTGGGGGCTCCGCTCCCAGACTCCCGTCTGTGATGCGTTTCATTTACAGTACACTTTTTTACTCTAACACGTCTCCAAATTTAGACATTTTAGCATTTTAACTATTGGTTTAAGACATCTCCTTGAACGAATTTCTAGTTATGTGCCAACACCAGACCACGGCTTTTGATCTTTCGTTTTACAATATCTTTGCCCCGACAAAAAACTCCTCTTTCGAAGTTTCTGGTGACGTCATTGCATGTGATTTGTGATTTAGGGCTCCCCCAATCAAAAATCTTGGCTACATCTATGCATTTGTTTAACAAAATCATGGTAAAACGCATTGTGAAGCCAAGAAAGCCAAAAGTCTTCCCAATATATTTTTTCCATAAGAACCGTAAATTTTGGGTTGAGGCTGGTTGTTCTTAAATTTTCACGAATTTTCAGCCTCATTTGCTCTTAACTTTACTGGAGAATAAACTACACAAATTATCCTTATCTGGTTAAAATTTGTCTATTATTATAGGTCATGCTTACTCTTAGACAAATTAACAATGGTAATACAGAAAAGGATAGCAAAACTTTGTTGATTTCTAACAAAAATGCTTTACAAAACATTTAATTACTTAGCCCCTTCGGCTTCCCTTGCTTTTCAAAGCACATTAAAAAGCTTATCTGGGTTAATTTTCTAAGTGACTTGGCTGAGGGGGGGCTTCAATTTAATCCTAGTAATTACGTCACTAATAGCCAAATGTCATGCTTACCGTAACACGGCTATGTATGCGTGCAATGATTTCAATAATTACCGGTGCTTCTAAAAATGTTTAAAGACTCTACACTAGGTGGATGATACAAATTATCATATTATATAGATTCGAATTCACAGCTATCCTGCTTGACGATCAGGAAAGACGTAATGTGGAGCTTCCATTACTTGTGGTAGGCATGTAGGCAGATAGCAGTTGGACTTAAAGATAGCAAGGTCTTTCGTTGTCTCTTGATCAAAGTAAATTGGCAATAATAAATTAAGTACCTAATGTTGTTGATATTCTTTTGCAAGATTTTACTTTTTAAGTTTTAATATTCTTAGATACTGAAGATCACAATTTTTTTTTGATTATATGCGGGGCAATTTGATGTGAAAATTGTGCACTATTTTACCCAAGTAATCAAATATCTTTTGTAACAAACAATTCTTTAGTTATTTTAAAAGACACTTTTGCGAACAAAGCGTCCGATCAGGACAACACAAATAATTAAAACATCTAAATGAGCTTATCCACGCTCTTTTGCTGGTGACAATATTGTTTTCCGTAAAAATTTGATACCCTTTAATAAGAAAATGTTGGAAGCACCACTTATATATCGTTTTATTCTTACTCTACCAACTTTATGACTTTTCGAAATAATGTGCTTGAACCTTTTGCTAGTGCAATGTCATTCTTTGCCACAAAATAGCAATAAAATTAAAAAAAAAAACTTCTTAAAAGTTTTTCTTGAACTGAGCATAAAATTGTTCTTATTTTGTTCTTGAATTTTGAACAGAGTTTATCTTCATGCACTCACACTGTAAAAAAGTTTTAATACAAACGTCATTTTGTGCGTTTATGACGGTGAAATTGATTTTCTTTGATGTTTTGCTACGAAAACCGCAGTGCCGCGATCAAAATGTTCGCTGTCACAAGCAATTTGTTTGAAAAGCGTGTCTAGTCGGTTTTGCATTTTGCTACGTAGTTTTCTCTAATGACATCATAAAGATGTCATTTTGGTTTCATTTTGTCGGTGAGAAACTGGTTTATCAATGTTGCAACTTTCATGACATTATTCCGCCAACTTTGGCTGTAATAACAAACGATATGCACCCTAAATCAAAATTTTTTGTAAAAATTTGGAATCAATCAACCATATCGTGACGTCATAATAAAACAATCCAAAAAAAACTTTTATGAAAAGTTTGCAATTATCTTCCTCTTTCGTTTGAACCTAAAATCGACTGTCTACTTTATACAGAAATACGATTTTTAGAAACAAAATCAACCCTACCTCAGCAAAACAATTCAATACCGTTTCGCCGGGGAATCCCCGATTTTCGCCAAAACAACCGGAAATTGGGTGGAAACATTGGCGATTTTGAAAGAACATTTATTCAGGATTTCAAAAATATAGGTGAAAGAAATACATTTTTTGGGTGCTCGTGAACTCTACTGGCGGCTGCACTAAAGGGGATTAAATTTTCCCAGGTTCCCAGAACTCCGTTTTTGCTAAGGAAGTGTTACGTCATAGCATTAAATCCTGATTTGCTGCATTGCAATTTTAAAATTTTGATTTGTTTGCCTTCACGCGAGAGCACGGTCTACAAGGTATTCTTGCAGCTGCTGTAATTTAGCTCGAAACTTGTTCAAATCGCTGGGATTAGTGCATGTTTGAATTTGCATATAATCAAGCTTGTTTCTTCTCTACGCGTAACGCATGAAGAAGGCAAGCTTTGTGATTCTTGTCTGTGATGGCAAGCGTTCTTCAAATCATTCTTCTTTGTTATGACCTGATGGTCAGATGTTTTAAAATGACGTTACTTGTGTTGGGTACATTTTGTTAACATTCATTTATTAGGTAAAGCCAGCTGGGCTTTAGTTATTTTGATTTAGCTTGCCGGTTTTTAAATTTATTTGAAACCGTGCATGGTATAGTTATTCATTCGTTTCGTCTTTGTTTCTGAATAAAGAACTTGATCCATAACAGCACGCATCCTGTAAGAACTCCAGTTCATTACACGAAGTGAGCTTGTATGAGGCACGAAAGCTCAATTCATTGAAATAAATTGTTTTTGCCATACTTTTAGATAATAATAAAAAACTCCTCAAAAAACGTTTAAAAACCATGAAATCAAATGATCTGGCTTGCGCTGGAGAAACTACTTAAGAAATGGAGCTCCATAACCAGTGACGTTTGCACCAGTTAACTGATGAAGTTACGTTTTTGAAATCAACCATTCCTACGTTCTGAATAAAGTTATATTCCCATTCTTAGGTTACGGCCTTGTTTCATTACAAAAAGAACGCTACGAAAAGCAATCAACATACTGTCTATCTGCTTACGCGTATAATTTCAAAATGGCATCAAGTAATTTTAAAAAGTACGATAGTGAGAAAAGAACGCCTTGGTGGAACCAAGAGGTTAAAGAAGCTATTCGAGCAAAGAAAGATGCGTTCAAGGCCTGGCTACAGGACAGATCGTCATCTGATTTGCAATCCCGGTACACTGAGGCGCAAAAAGCGGCAACTTCGGCAGTAAAGAAATCCAAGGAGAAGTCATGGGAAGAGTTTGGTCGTCGGTTGGATTCCAACTATTTTTTGGCAAACAAAGTATTTTGGCAGACCATCCACCGTTTACGTGGCAAAAGATCGAGTATCACGTACTCCATCAAGGATTCTGACGGTAACATTCTAACGGATGAGAATGAAATCCTTTCACGATGGAGAGAATACTTTGAAGATCTTTTGAATCCTGTAAAGGCATCGACTCGTGACACACACGAAGTGACACATCTAGGGGAGGACGAAGTTTTCACTGCAGCAAAAGTGGCAACTGCAATTAAAGGGATAAAATCTGGAAAAGCTGCTGGTGAAGATGAAATCAGACCCGAGATGTTGAAAGCGCTGACTGGAGAAGGAATTCTCTGGTTAACGCAAGTGTGTCAAGTTGCGTGGAAGCTTGGCAAAACTCCCAGAGATTGGCAAACAGATGTGATTATTCCGATATTCAAGAAAGGAGATCGCAAGCAATGTACAAACTACAGAGGGATATCTCTCCTTAGTTTGCCAGGGAAAGTATATGCCAAATGCCTTGAAAGGAAATGCCGAGAAATAGTGGAATCAAAACTGGAAGATGGTCAGTGCGGTTTTCGTCCGGGTCGCAGCACCACGGACCAAATCTTCACTCTGAAGCAAATCTTCGAGAAATCTTGGGAGTATGGCAAAGATCTCTTTGCATGCTTTGTCGATCTTGAAAAAGCATATGACCGAGTTCCTCGGGATAAACTTTGGAAGGTTTTGCAGGAGTATGGCGTTGATGGTCAATTGTTACGCGCTATTAAGTCATTCTACTGCAGACCGAGGTTTGTGTTCGGGTAAATGGCAAGCAATCAAAGCCGTTCCATGTGGGCGTTGGACTCCGGCAAGGGTGCGTTTTATCACCTCTCCTTTTCATTGTTTACATGAATTGGATCGACAAATGCAGCCAAGCTGATGAGTGTGCCACGATTGGAAATTGCAAAATTAGTCGTCTGCTATTCGCAGATGATTTGGTTCTGCTTTCTTCCACAGAATCTGGCCTCCAGCGTGCATTAAATAGCTTTGCAGATGCATGCAACACCGCCGGAATGAAAATAAGCACGGCCAAAACTGAGGTACTTCATCTTTCAAGAAACCCTGATCAGTGCGTATTACAAGTGAATGGAGTGACACTGAAGCAGGTAGAGAAGTTCAAGTATCTTGGGGTTGCATTTACGAGTGACGGAAGGCAAGACGAAGAACTCGATACCCGAATAGGCAAGGCTAGTGCAGTAATGCGAGCTTTGCACTACTCGGTTGTCATGAAACGAGAATTGTCGAAAAAGGCAAAACTCTCAATTTTCAAAGCAGTTTTTGTCCCCATTCTCACTTATGGTCATGAATCTTGGGTAATGACCGAAAGAATGCGATCACAAGTGCAAGCGTCCGAAATGAGGTTTTTACGAAGAATCGAAGGAGTTACACTGTTTAACAAGGTGCGTAGCTCTGAAATTCGAAAATCTCTTAACATCGAGCCGTTACTTCTCCGAATTGAAAGATCACAGCTTAGATGGTTTGGCCATGTAAGCAGAATGCCTCAGGAAAGACTCCCCAAACAAGCTTTACATGCCAAAGCAAATGGGAGAAGACCAGTCGGACGACCTAGAACTAGATGGACCGATTACATTGAGGATCTTGGATGGAATCGCTTGGGACTTCGCCCAAGCGAAATGATGGAGGTGATGGAAGACCGTGAGGTGTGGCGGCTCAATCTTGAGCTACTGCCCCCGCAACCCTCACGGAAAAGCGGGCAATGAAGAAAGAAGAAGAAGACTATTTTTAAATCATCTTCAAAAACTTAACGAAATGTAATTTTGAGCACTTTTACAGTAAAAACAATGAACTTCGCCAATTATTATAATTCACAAACATCGTGTTTAAAAAATTATCCTTGGCCTCAAAGAGTGTCTGTCTTTGAAAGGGAGTGAAGCATCCAGCTAGAATTACGTGCAAAAGACAAAGAAACATCTAAAACACGCCCATGCCTAATATCAGCCTCCTATGACCTAGTTTCCGAGATATTATTGGAGTTAAAAAAATTTCCCACACAGTGTTGCCAGCTAAAATCTAAATTTCCGCAATTAGGCTCCGCCTTAACTTTCGTAAGTGCAGTATTTCTTTGCGACACTGATCCATTGCTGTTTTAAAATACTTGTAATAAAGACACATAATCGTAGTTTAAGCAAGTTTAAATTTCAACTGACAACACGCACTGCAGAATTGTAGAAAGCTGAATTTCATTGAGATATGTTCTATGTTACTTCAACTTTTGCACATAGCCCTAGTTGGATGCTTCAACCCTTCAGAAACTCAAGCCGAAGTATAAAAGACCTTAAGTCAGGCTATAATACTGTAGTATATACGAGTGGCATTAACAGGTCATTCAGTTTTCATAAGCTTTCGTTATTGTAACTTCAAAAGATTATGACAGATTAATAATTCAACACCCCATATACAAATCAATTGTTCAATGAAAAAAAAACTGAACTCGCTAAAAAAGTCCTTTGCAGTTTCTTCCATATTAAAATGTTTACCTTCACCCCGTATTCGAAGCACGAGATGGAAATGTAGAGCAAATCAAGAATCCCGATGAGATGGGTGGACGGGATGGATAGCCACCAGGACTTCAACTGAGGTCGCTCTGTGTTCTTCACTAACCACAAGAAGCAAATCAGGATATTTCGGGTGCACTCGGCCCCCATCTGAAAGTTCCACCAAATAGTAAAAATGAAATTTCTTCTACAACCGAAAAGAATCATAAACTTAATTTCTGGTTTTTCATGTTCATCCTCTAGTTTCCTTAACATCAAAAGCAACACAATTATCACATTACATTTCACCAATTTTGTTTAATTGTGGCAAAGCAAAATAAATTACTCGATAAAACTACAGGGTCTTCTACTTCCGTGTGAATGTCTTCTATCTTCTTTGAAAGCCTTAACTGAATTAAAACTAAAATTTGAAATTGCAAGAGATATGTGGGCATTTCGCCTGTGCTTCAATCGGGACAGAATAATGAAACTGCCTACCAAGCGGGGCGTCTGACCAATGGGTAGTTGGGTACTGGCCAACCCATCTGCGGTAATGGGATACCCAGTACTCACTCTCGCAGCATTTCCGCTGCAGAATGCTTTCATTCACAGGAAAGAGATGTTTGGCTCAGGGTAATTCGCGACACCATGCTATTTTGGGTCAGCGAGTTTACACTATCAACGCAATTTGTTGATGTTGCTAATTGCATTCCTCCTGTCAATAGACATCCTCAGAGGCTAACAATTAGATGATCCGCATTCTTTTCATTGCGACAGTACGGTAGAATTTGCCTAATTCGTCACCTCAAGTGGATTAGAAAAGTGACGAAGTAGGCAAACTGACAAAGCATGCAAACAAGTAAAAACTCTATGCAGGCGTGTTTACTTGGCGCTTATTTTGCTGTTAACGCAGCTTGTTAGGTTTATTGTTGAATGTAATGCACTAACGCAGAACCCGAATCATACAGTACACAGAAGATGATACAGAAAGTCGCTGTAATCGAAATTGTTAACTAGCAAAAACTGAGTGACTTAATTACGCCCTTCATCAAATTCGGAGACTATTTTCTCCTTATGTTTGCATAGGGTATTTATTGTATTTCTTGCAATAGTAAGTATTTTTGTTAACTTTAACACATTAACATTTTCTTGGCTTAACATGCATGCAATTTCGTATTTTGTTTTAAGCGATCAATTTCTTTAACTTCGCTATGACAATAATCCTGCAATGAAACACAGAAAGCGCAATTATACCGTTTTATCTTACCGTTCAAACTGTAGTTGCTCTTTTTTTACACTTAATCTCTATAATTAATGAACTCCATTTAACTCTTCAAGACTTTCAGCAGGTAGTTAATGTTCTCTAGTTAAAACGCGCCTCGTACTCAGTTCATTTGTTTTGCTGCAGCGAGATTTCGCTGCAGACTAACTAGCCTATTAATCCGATAAAGACTCTTTGTTTGAGATCCCACACGGATTGAACTAACCACTGAGACTGCATGAATCCAACCATCCTGCAGTAACAAACAACGCTGTGAATATAGCTTCGGTAGAGAGGTTATTTTCAGTTACATATTCCAACACAACTCAAAAACACCACTCCATTGATCATGTTGAGCTATTTTTATTTTAAGCTAGGCTAACTTCATACTTAATCGAACGTTTTCGGCGTTTCACAGAGCGCCCTCATCAGGAAACTAAAAATACGGTAAATTAATAGCTAATATCACTTTCAAATAAACTGAAACATAGTTAAAAGTCGTTTTCTCAACTTACAATAATAATGTGAACGAGCAACTGCATCTAGCCAAACTGTCATTTTTACATTCAAGCAATTCAAAATTAGCAATTGATGAAAATACAATTATGATGTTAAACGCAAAATGGTGACTTCATAAACTATCATTAGTTATTAGGCTATCACGGTAAAATCACTGCACACCTTTAAAAAAATAATAATAATACACACTCAATAAAAAGGACGTTCCATTTCCATACATTTGTTCATTGATAGTTGGATTCTGCTTTTCGATTAGGAGTGCTTCATGTATTTTCGCCTCATATGTACTATTACACTTACGCATTATGCTAAACCGGTCTAATTGAAATTTAGGGTTTTCATCTAGGCAGCTGTTGCAATTTAAAATGTGATTTTTGACTGCACTTTTGTTTGATTTGCAGTCATTGAGTTCCTTCGCTCTTGTTATCAAATGCCGTGCTGAATAACCTACGTAGGTTACGTTCACATCACGTGAGCATGTGTATTTGTACAAGACATTTGACTGTAGATTAGAAGGTGTCTGGCTCTTAATATTAAAATAGCTAGAAATTTTGGTGGTTTTGAATATGGGTGTGATTTCGATGTCCAATTTGCTTTTGATTAAAACTCGTATACTTTTGAAAAAAGTGGTTGACGGTTTCCCCAAATACGGGACTGCAACAAAAAACTTTCTTGTGATTTAGATGAATTTAAATCTTGATTGGATGCGCCATTATTTTGATTCCAAAATTTTTTCAGAATTCGGTTAAAAAACGATGTAGGATATCCAATTATCCATTTGTGCTAAATAGTTGTCTCAAATTACGTACTTCGTTTTGAAAGAGATCTTTTGTCAAGCATATATTTTTGGCTCTGTGAAGCAAACATGTGACTAATCCTTCTTTCCAGCTCTTTGGGCACAAAGCAGCAAAATTTAGTAACAGTCCAGTGTTAGTTAATTTTCTCCAAACCCATGAGTCAAACTTATTGTCAGTAACCTTAATTTCGACATCCAAAATTGAGTGTAGTGGTGCTTTGCTCTACGGTAAATTAAATATCTAGATGTTGGGCATTGAGCTGTCGAAAAAATGAAGAACATGCTTCTTGGTTGTCAAATATTGCAAAGATGTCATCCACATAGCGTAAATACAACTTAGGTTTGGATGTCTGGAATTTGTTTATTAGTTTAGTCTCTAAATTAGCCATGAAAAAATTAGCTAAAGTAGGTCCAAGCGGTGATCCCATTGTGACACCGCTGATTTGCTGGTACAGTTCATCTTTGTACAAAAATAACCTTTCCTGATGATAGCGTAAATACAACTTAGGTTTGGATGTCTGGAGTTTGTTTATTGGTTTAGTCTCTAAATTAGCCATGAAAAAATCAGCTATCTTTCCTGATCCGTACTTGTAGTTTCCAGATGAGGGCGCTCTGTAAAACGCTGAAAACGTCCGATTAAGTACGAAGTTAGCCTAGCTTAAAATAAAAATAGCCTAACATGATCAATGGAGTGGTGTTTTTGAGTTGTGTTGCAATAAAGCTGTGAATATCGCTAGCACTGAACCGAATCTGCAAATGACGAATAAGCCAAACAAAAAGTTTCTCAGGGATATAAAGAGATGATGAATTAAGCGAAGTGATGAATTATACGATGACGAATTAGAAAAACTGGAATGCACGTAAAAGATAATTGCCGGAACTGACAAAAAAGCGACAAATTAAGCGAACTGACGAATTAAACGAATTCTACTGTCCTTCGAGTTTGGACGAATCCAGACCTACTTAAAAGTTTCCAGTAATTTAAAGTTCCTTTGGATTTCGCCGAATTCTTGTTCACTGAAATTGCTGCTTGTTTGAAGCCATGAAGCAGTGATAATCATCGACAAGCGTCTTATTCGAGAATGCAGCAACGTGACCATGGTGCGAGTTGAAACCCGATCATGCGATCAGAGTCATCCTAAAACCATGCCTTTACCCTCTCAGTTATGCTACCGGCTCATTTCTTTTTTTTTTTTTTGTTCGGAATCAAATTTAAGTTTCCAATCCAGATACAAAGAAGCGAATACTAAAACTACTGTACTAATGCTACGTGCTAAATGCTGATAGCTATGTTACAATTATCTTTCTGAACAAAAACAACAAAATTCTGATTACTTAATCAATAAACTTCTATATTGAAATTGCCATTTTTACTGGTTTTCAGCTTACAAATCACAATCACGTGACCGCTTGCCCCAAAATTGGCATGCATGACGCCGCTTTCACTCATTCTCAGGTAGCGACGAATTTTTTCTTACTGCAGCACGTGAAGCCATTTTCCAGTTGTAAGCCAAAGCGAAAGTTCGAGTTCTACCGAAAAAAGCAGGGTTAATGCAAAGGTCTTGCATACGAGTGCGCGTGATGTCCCAACGATGTTCAAAAGCGTCAAAAGGTCCAACTTATACGCATGGATAAATTGGATATGATTTTTTAATTCAAACTGTAAGATAATGATGAACTGATCGATCAATGCTAGACAAATTGTAAGATCGAACCACAAAGCGTTACACTAATGTATCAGTGATCATTGATCAATCTACTAATGCCAAATGGAATTAAAGTTTTCTACTCACAAAGCAGTTTTCGATCCCTCCACTCGACATCTGCGTGGTGACAGGATTTGCAATGGCAGAGGCGATGCTCGAACTCACCACCCCTTCGTCGGTGATGGGGGAAGCCTTGTCGTTCTCCGAGAAAAGATGGGCGTGCGGCAAAGATTTAACAGCGATGGAAAGGAGAGGAATGTAGAGAAAGGCTACCACCCGTTTCACCTGCAAATAGAAGTAAATGAATTACTGTAATTTATTAGTTTATGGAGCATCAGGTTAAGTGATTACGTCCTTGGGCTGTGAATCTTACTCATTCTAAGATAAGAGTTCGATTCCTTATGCGGCGATTTGTCAGGAAGACCATTTGAAATTCGAAATGCTACAATGCATCAACAGCAATCTAGTCGCAATGAACGATTAAGTGGTTAGTTATGCCGTGCTGCTAGCAACATCCAATCTTTGTGTTTTGACGTTTGCAGGCCCGAGTTTTAATGTTTAATCGTTTTGCGTGATTCTGGCCTAAAGGCTACCAGTGAGGACTGAGGAAGACTGAGGAAGCCAAGGGAAAAGCCACCAGAACGGCGACTACTAAAAAAACAAGCAATGCGAAAAAGTTATTCTCCCACAGGATTCGAACCTGCAGCCTTTGGATTACCGGTCCAATGCTCTACCACTTGAGCTAGAGAGGATGTCTCTTCGCATGCTTAATTTTGGCTATTCAAACCCAGTACTATGATGTTGATAAATTGTGATGTTTTGGCGTTTACAGACCAGAGTTTTAATCGTTTTGCGTGGTTTTGGCCTAAAGGCTGCCAGTGCGGAAGCCTAAGGAAGAGCTTCAGGTGGCTCTTCCCTAGGCTTCCGCACTGGTAGCCTTTAGGCCAGAAGCACGCAAAACGATTAAAAAATCCAACCTTTGCTCCAAACTGAGTTAGAGGTGGGACACTCAGCTGACTCCAACGTAGGAGAATCGAACATAAACAATCATAGTTACTGTAGTATCCATGGCTTAGGTAGAAAAGGATCGCCCAAGACATGAGAAGCAGTCATTAAAACGATCTGCTAGTGATGGTTCACATTTTCATCATTCTAAATGCATACTATAAAACAAGAGGCCCGCTACAAAATCGAAAAAAATCATATCTCTGCTTTATTCTCTATAGTACGCAAACTACGCCAAAGCATGTAGCGGTTTGCGTGGCCCATCTCCGCACTTAATACAAATACACAGTCAAGTCAACACAATTCAATGAACTACGTAACTCAGACCACAAAAAACACAAAGTCGTGTAAGAAAGCCGTGACATAAAATATCTGAGCACAAGTAAGCAGGCTGCGAGTAGACCTCGTGGTCTTCGAGATAAGTAACCGCTTATGGCACAAATGAAATCATTGGTCATTAATAATGATGTCGCAATCAATAATGACTGTGCTATAGAACATCGGGAAGTGGACCAAATAAATAAATAATAACAATTAAACAATTTTCGTAATGCAAATTAAATCGTTGAGTGAAGACTTATATAGCTCAAGAAACATTATTCCAGATTTTAGATACCGCAGATGACGCAAGCAGCAGGCAACATAGACCCCAAAATCAAACTTGCACTAGATAATTGAAAAAACATACAAAAACAAATCAATTTGCCAACAGATTTGCTCGATAATCGAGCACGTTCTGCGAGCCCCGACTGACACAGCATCGATCATCATACTAACAGATTTATATCAATTAAGATAAAACATAAATGAGAAGACAAACTTGAGGATAAGAAGAAATTCTCGTGTCCGTGTCGTGACTTGCCATCAGTTGCCGTAATGTGGTGAGTGCGTACAGCATCACTCGTTGCATTGATACCTGGTTGTTCTCCGCCAACTCGAGGCATAACCTGCATAAGACAGCATCCGTTAGCTGTCACAATAACACCGAAACAAGTGTAACGAAGGTCAGCTAAAATCCGGGGGTCAGAGTGGATGTTTTTTCGGCCACTCAGAATCATGATCTACAGTAATAACAATAGCTACTCTGCCTACTTTTGAGTGTATTTTTAGAACGTAAAACAGTCGAATTCAGAGATAAAGTCGACGACTGCACGTTCTAAAAACACGCTCAAAAGCAGACAAAGTAGTAATTAATTAAAACTTCGCGCGCGCGTACGATCTTTGTTTTTACTCGACCATTTTGATAGACGAGCATCGGTAGATTTTCTTATAACTAAAAAAACGGTTAAAACTAAACATGAAAGCGTCATATGTGCCGATTACGGGGATCTTAGGTCACGTGATCGTGATTTTATAAGAAACGAAAACTGCGTAAAAACGGCCATTTTCGTGTCGAAAATTTATTAATTCACTTTTAATTCAAAAACAGGTGGACGTGGAATGCTGAAATTTGGAGACAACATGGATGCCAACGGAGACTTCATATGTACTGAGTTTGGGGGGGCCCGGTCGCATGACCGTAATTTCAGAGGTAGAAAAGCGGAGAAATTTGAACCGATATATCTTGGTTAGAACCGATATTGGTGAAAAAAGGTTTGTGGTTTTTGAACATGCTATCGAACATCTTTTTTTGGGTTGTGTTCATTCACCTTGACTTACATACTATTATTCTTTTTTTTCGCTTTTCTTCCAACCCTATCAACATTTAAATCGCTAAACGCACGTACTCAAACTTTGAGCGATTGTAGATATCGGAAGGGGTAGGTAACACCTGAAATTGGGAATGTCACGTTGAGGATCTCCCAAAACAAGTCCTTTAATTTTTTAAAATTTTGAATCGTTGAAGATACTAGATTGGTGAGATTTTCAAAATAGGTAAGTATTAAAAATAAATAAAACATAACGAACATTGAAGGAGCCATGATGGGTGGGTCACGCTCAAACAGGTCCTCCAATATTCAAACTTTGTAACCACTTAAGTTAGACAGATGAAATTTTTAGGATAAGTAAACATAACCAACAGATAAAATTCAACAAAATCTGGAGGGGACGAAACGAAGGATACCCACAAACCGCTCCTCAAAATTAAAAAATTTTTATCCACTCAAAGTTGACAAATGAAATTTTCAGAATACGTACAGGTGAAATAAAAAGATGAAAAATGACAAAAGTGAAGGGATCCTCCTTAAATGGGTCCACCGAAATTCAAACTTTTTAACCACTCAAGCTATACACAAGACATTTTCAGGATAAGTAAATATAAAACAAAGATATTTCACGATGCCACGTAATGGGGACTCAGTAGTTACGTTAAGGGTACTCCATTTACATGAACATGAAAAACAAAAAACTTTGGAGATGCCGCATAGGGTTCTCAAATGGGTCCACTAAATTTCAAAAAAATTAGCTACTCAAGCCAAACAAATTTAATTTCGAAGTTAACAGTGAACATATACCTCGTTAAATTGTAAAATCTATCTGGAACCGACTGACTGTTTCACCTATAAAAGGATCATCGAGGGTCTAAAAACAAAAACATACACTGAAATAAAACTGACACTGATAAAAGTCATGAAGATAATGCTGTACTGTTTAACTCTCGCAAAACACTGTGATGCTAAGTCAAGTGAGCAATTGCACAAAAAAAAAGACAAGAGCACGGTCATCGTGAAAAAACAATCAAGATTACGATATGGTAAATACAAACAAGTGCTGAAGTGTAAGGTATGGGTTCGGTACTCGTAATAGAAAAACTGCAAATCTAAAATATGGTAACAAAATAGGTTTTAAAATGTTTCGGTTTTTATTTGTTTTTGTAACGGCACTTGTTAACCAATTCAGTTCCTTTATTGAGGGTAGTACTTGTGTTTGCGTTCAAGATATAATATTTTTCTGTGAGACAAAGACTGCGTCATCTGGCTCTGAAGCAGACAAAACACACAAATAATAGGAAAAGATTTTTAAACAACACAACCTGCAAGTCACTGCCGACAACAATCTAGTGCAAACCAACTTTTTCGATGTGGTCCTCAACTTAAACACCGGAAAATTTTCCCCCTTCAGGAAGCCCAATGACACCTACAATCATCCAACACCTACGCCTGATGATTGAGAAAAAAATTTCCCATATCTCTTGTGACGAAAACGAATTCCATAGAGCTGTACCTATATTCGAACAAGCCTTACAAAAGAATGGCTTCAATGTCAAGCTTTTATTTCAACAGCAACCAGCTCTCGGCTGAGAAAGAAAACACAACACAATATGGTTTAACCCACCATATAATGAAGAAGTAAAAACCAACATTGGAAAGAGTTTCTTTCACTTGTTGCGAAAGCATTTCCCCCCTGAACATAGGCTTTACAAAATTTGCAACAAAAATATAATCAAACTGAGTTACAGCTATGCCCCAAACATGGCCAGCATTATCTCAGCCCACAATATCAAATTACTACATGAATCTGACGACAAACCGAAAGCTTTGCCTTGTAACTGCCGAAATAAGACCCAGTGCCCGATGTCCTGCGGATGCCGTGAGAAATGAATTGTCTACAAAGCCAGCGTGGACATTAGCGGAAAAAACATGGATTACTTTGGTCTGTGCGAGATTGAATTCAAAGCACGCTACTACATTCACGTGCAGTCGTTCAGACACCGCGAGAAGAGCAAGGCGACTGAACTTTCAAAATACATCTAGGCATACAAGGACTCTGGTTCGAATCCTATCAACTCATGGAAAATCATTTGCAAGGCCAAACCATACCACCATGGAAGTCCACAATGCAATGTTTTGTCTCGCAGAAAAATATATCTTGACCGCAAGCACAACTACTACCCTCAATAAAAGAACTGAATTGGTTAACAAGTGCCGTCACTAAAACAAATAAAAATCGAAACATTTTAAACCTATTTTGTAACCATGTTTTAAATTTGCAGTTCTTCTATTACGAGTACCGAACCCATACCTTGCACTTCAGCACTAGTTTGTATTTACCATATCGTAGTCTTGATTGTTTTTTCACGATGACCTTGCTCTTGTCTTTTTTTTTGTGATTGCTCACTTGACTTAGCATCACAGTGTTTTGCGAGAGTTAAACAGTACAGCATTATCTTCATGACTTTTATCAGTGTCAGTTTTATTTCAGTGTATGTTTTTGTTTTTAGACCCTCGATGATCCTTTAAAGGTGTAACAGTCGGTCGGGTTTTAGAAAGATTTTACAATTTAACAAGGTATATGTTTGCTGTTATCTCACTCCAACTTGGAACCAGTTATCGAGCACTTTCTGGAACATGCTGATACCTACCACTACTTTAATTTCCAAGTTAGATTATCTGAAGAAAGATAAACCACGACCAAAGTTTGGAGTACCACGTTTAGGGGAGCACCCAAATGAATCTCCCAAAACTTAAAAAATTTTCAACTATTTCAGGTTAATATATCAGATTTCTTAAACGAATACTGAAGGCGAAATCAATGGGGGTATCAAAACTTAGCACAACTGTATTAGATTATATTGGCGTTGGCTCCATCATGTTGGACCCAGCCGTTTCAGAGACAGTCTACTTTAAACACGACGCAAGGGTCTCTCTAATTATTAACTTTATTGGCGACCCACACGTTTTAATGCAGCAGCCTAGCCCACAGAGGCCTACATTAACTTAAAAATAGGTTGAAAGGCCACTTAACTGAGATGGCACCACTGAGTTTATCAACGTCAGAGTTGCCAACAAAATTTATGATTAGAGAAAAAGTCCCCTACGTCGTGTTTGAAAGAGAATATCTCTGGAACGGCTGGGTCAAAAAGGATGAGTCAACGTCAATCTAATAAGATTGCTCTAACCTCAGATACACCCATTGATTTTGCTTTCAGTCATCGTTCAAGTAAGTCGATGTAAATTAAAGATAAAGGGAGACAAATTTTGAAATTTTTAACTACCAGGTATTCCAACAAAGCATATTAAATTTTTTATAGAGTAGGTTAATATAAAAGACAACACATGACAAAACTAAGTATCTTTTGATTTCATTAAAGAGATCAGTTTTACTGAAGAAATGAAAACTACTAGATGTAATAAAGAGGTGCCCCATATCTTGTTCAACTATTCCTCTTATCCACAAAAATAGATTTAATCCGTTTGACTTTGTACCATTGGCAACCTTGCGTTTCGAAATTTAGAGACATCAGAAAACGATAACTTTGCAAAACTTTCAATACCCCCATATACTTTGCTTAAATATTATCGTCAATCTTTTCTGATTACGATTATCGTCATCCTTTTCTTATGCCCGGAAAGTAGCTTAATTGCGGCGTTGCCTTAAGATAGAACTGGGATGGTGCCACTAATCTTGTCAACGTCAAGGTTGTCAATAAAAATTAAAATTTAGGGATTGAAGTAGAATCGTGATTGAAGTAGACTGAAAGAGAATGTCTAAGTCGTGACTGAAGTAGAATGTCTTTGGAACCACTGCATCAAGAAGAATGGAGTCAACGCCAATCTAATCTAATGCGATTGACGTAACTTTAGAAATCGTATTGATTTTGCCTGCATTTCTCGCTTAAAGGCCGTAAACGCTGGTAAGACAAAATCAGTTACAGATGTTTTGAACGTTTGTGCGAGAACCTTGCAAAATGCAAGTCACAAAGGATAGGTGAGTAGCCAGCAGCTGGTTGATCTACTCTATATAGAAAAGTAGAGATGATTTGTTAGATGCTGCAAAAGCTAAAAAATGAGAAATTTTATCCTACTTGACATAACTATATTGAATAGGTCACGTAGTCGCGCATTGCACCCAACAGCATTTTTAAAAGTTTTCATCAGACTCTTTCGCCTTCATGTTTTGGAAAACATCGTCAAATTAAAAGCTAAGCTTTCCATTTTTTTGCTGTAGCAGGTTTCGAACAGCACGAATAGGCGAGGAACCCTACCTGATATCAGAGAGAAGTATGCCAGTCAGGAAGTGGGAGCGCATAAATCGGTCACTCAAATCAAACTGAGATGAAAAGTTCGAGCCAATACCGGATGCGAAGCTGCAAATAAAGAAGCGATATTAAGCGGAGTTTCAATGCTTTTTCGGGTAGCATGCTAAAGCCGCCCCCTCAACGGGTTGCAATAGAGAACTAAAGGGTGCCCACTGCCTAATGGCAGTATCCACTTGTGTGCTGTGCAGTTTACCCAAACTGGGATGGTGTGGATATGGAAATTTTGGGTTGTCCACTGCAGAATCGCTGAAACTAAATGGTTACACAGCAATGTCTCATTTACAGAGCATTTCAAACCGTACTGAACGATTAGTCCACAAATTTTTGCAACACACGCATTGAGCGACATTGAATGACTCCCTTTTGCGTTGTTTCAGCCGCTTGCTATATGAATGTAAAACAATCATAGCATCAGTTCTGATATGAAAACTGACAGTCCGAAACAGCTTCCAGCTATCTACCTATCAGCAACTTGGCCTGAGAAAATAGCAAGCCCAGTGATCGATAACTTGCTTTTACAAAACGTCTTTTAAATCAGAAAATGCGTGATTTTGATGAAGACTAATCAGGGGTCGAAAGTTACGTTTTCAGCAACTGGCCGTCGGGCCAGTGATGTTTCGTGTCAAGTTGTCCAAGCACAGAAACCATCTCAACTTGTACGAAACAAATTAGCACGTAAATTATAATAAAGCCAATTGCGAACTCATTTTCACCAGGTTTAGAAAGTTCTCTTGCATTTCACCTCCTTGTACTGCACATTGAGCAAATGAGTTGTTTAAGGGGACAATACTAGTAAAAAAAAATTTTTTTTGAAAAAAAGTTTTTTTCATCCATAAGATAGGAAATTTTCTTAGGATTTCAAAAATGTTTAAGTTTTTACTGAATTCCAACTCCTTCTTAGGTAAATTTTTGTTTTACTGACCATACCTAGACCTAATTGATGAAATGAATGCATCGATTTGTCAAGAAGCACCTTTATCTTGCTATATTTATAGCTCTAAATTGAGTTTGCCTTGTTAGGATCCACTTCTTAATTCCTTGTAAAATATAAAACAAAATATTTGTTAAATGTAGCTGTTATTACAAGAAGTTTATTTAGCTGATTTTAGAGAAACTTTTAGAATCAGTAAGAAATCAATTCAGGTGTTGAGTAGAGAGTAATTTTAAGAGTTGCTGGATGAACAGTAACTGATTACGAATAAACTTATCTCTGTTCTGTGTAAGTTTATTTGATTGACTGTATGATGTGGTAACAGTTTTAACCAGTTACTTAGCCTAGCAATGACTGATGACATTACAGTAAACTGTTTTTAGGTTAGCCTACTATCATTGCCATATCAATTAGAAATTGGAATTATTCCATTTTATATTGCTGATACTGAATATTCATGAAATTATTTTACTGTTTACTCTTGAATTTAGTTTAGTATTGCCAAATGCCTAAACCAACTAAAATTTAGAGGTCTCTCTTTCCTCTAGAAAAAAAAAAACAACAACTTCAGTTCCCACTGAAGAAGCTGCTGGTACCAGTAGTTCAACTGCTTTTTCTTCTCAAAGTCTAGTTGATGATAAGCTCATGCCAACTATCAGTGAATGCAATATTCAACCTTCCAGCTTTGTGGAAACAGATAATGTGGTGTCAGTGAAGACTTTTGCATTATTTTGGAAATGTCACCTCCACCACTAGACAATAGTTGGCATTGCATAGCAATAGCATCCATGATACTGCCATGAAGTTCATGCATGATGAGTTGGTGGAGGCAGAAACCAGACTTTGGAAACAGTCACCGGAACCAGACTTCAGCAACAGTCTGAATAAAACACTAACTGCAGGAAAAGAAGCTGCTGCTAAAAAGTTTTTAGCATTGATTACCAACCTGGACAGTTGTAAAGCTGAATTTGACTACTTAGCTTTGAGTAAAAAATTTGTGAATCAAGCATAAATGAAGTGAATTGGCAAGCAAAACTTTAACAGCGATTTTCTCAAAACATCATTTTTTGGCACAAAATTTGTAACTACTCCTACATTTCTGG
The DNA here is from genome assembly GCA_963965965.1 of Trididemnum nubilum. NCBI lineage: Eukaryota > Metazoa > Chordata > Ascidiacea > Aplousobranchia > Didemnidae > Trididemnum > Trididemnum nubilum. The sequence continues at coordinate 28,337,263 of OZ014478.1, forward strand.
GCAAAATTGCATAAAAATTGGAACATTTGATGTCAGTTAGGTGTAGAATAAAATAATGGGAGGTTTTTTTAAAATTCCAAGTGGCTTGGGAATAATTCAACATATTCTCATCAAAATTTCTTGTACAAAAGTAAACATTTTAAAAATTGTATATTTCAATGAGTAGCCATCTGTGGAAAAAATCCTCCCATTATTTTGCAGTCCTAGGATAGTTGTTTATTATTAGTAACTTTGATGTGCATGGGTCTTAATGCTAAAAAGTTTTTAGAATTTTTCTGCGGGTGAATTTTTGTTATTTTTTGTTTTTTTTTGATGTTTGATGCTGCTTTTTTCTTATTTGAGTGAACTTGTAATAAAACTATGAGTATATTTGAATAGCTGATTTCATGCAGATTCTGTAGATATATAGATTGATGGGGTTTTGATTGGAATAGGATGACTTTTGCAACAATTTTTAGCACTACTCCGAAAAAACTAAAATGACTAGTATTGTCCCCTTAATTGCTTGTATTATTCCACCCCACTTGTGCTTTGTTGGGTTGAGGTAGCTATTTGCTAACCCCGGATAAACCAACAATTTTCTTGGCTTCTACGTTTTTTAATTATTGTGAATAAAACTATTACATTTTTTTAAAATGCGTTACGAATCTATTTAAACATAATGTTAATTGATGCACACAGCCACACATAAGCATACCAAATTATTGTTAATATGTCATAAAATTTTCAAACTAAATTGGAAGAATACTCACGATGACGAAGCTGAGCTGATGCTCGGGGTGGGGGAAGCAGGGGGAATGGGGATGAAGGGGAGGTTCAGTGTCACATAGTGTTCATGGCTGCACACGATCCGCAAGAAGGCGATACGAAGCAGCAACAAAGAAGCAGGAGAGGTAGCGAGGTAACTCCTGATCCGCTCTGTTACCTGAAACTTGCGGAGTTAACCGACTGCTGCAGGAAATTTTATATTTTATTTTTACTGAAAATGAACCATGTAACCGTAAGCAATTCGAAACGTCTACAAAGTCGATGTATTGACCAACAATCAAGATAGTTTTTAACTAAAACTACGGGAGATAATTTCGTCAGTTGTATTGTGGTTCGGCTTGATTTGATATGCATAGTTATTGTGCCCCTAAACACCGCATATTATTAGTTTGAATTAGCTAAACGGCAATGAATTCTTCATCGATGAGTTATGGCTAAGTGCAAAATGCGGTGAAATAGTGATTTGCAACCTGGAAGTCGGGCCCGCAACCTATTAACTCAAAATTTGCGGAACTCGGCAAAACTAATGAATAGTTTTTGTGAAGACGTTTCACGTAACTGAATAAAACGTCAAATCGTCCATGACTTTTGAATAAAACGTCAAATAGTAACTACATAAAAGTAACTGAATAAAACGTCAAATCGTCCATGACTTTTGAACAGGCTATCACGCAGCATTTTTCGAGGGTAGGCTGCACAATTCGACGTTACATTTATGTAACTTTAAAGAAAGTTTAAAGAAATTCGTTGATATACCCGAACTTTACCATTGTAGTCTTTAATCTGCTTGAAAAACAGTCTGGTATCAGAGCGTAGTGAAGCACAGAGAACGCAATTTTGTTGTTTGTTCTATCACAGCTTTACTGCTCTTGTATTACCTGAGTTGTTTTGTACTGAGCCACAAAAACGACAACTTCAACAACAAGACTATCGTGTGAACCGTCAAACCTACCATAATTCCAAAAATTCATGGCAAAAAGTGCAACAAGTCACTCACCATTTGACAGTACATGTGCACCATTTGCATGACAAAACCTCGGTCCATGATTGAGAGGAGGTCGTTGAGGAAAAAGGCCAGGGCGCAGTTCAAACGTTCCACGAAATCATAATCCTACAAGCACAGGGATTTCGAGTTGTTAGCTGACGCAAGGTTAGTTAAATCATCAGTAAACACCGACTTCTGGATCGGAAGTTGAGGTTCAATTCTCAAGCAGGTTAAGCTACAAGCAGTATTGACAACAGCTTGCACAATTGCGACCATTCTTCACAAGTTGTGTTGTCTAAGCACAATGATGTGGAAGTGGGCTCAGTAAACTTGTTGCACAGTTTGGCGAAAACGCATGAATTGGAAGTCAGCATCAAATTCGACCACTAATCGACGCTCTACCACTACCAGCTGAGCAACAAAACCTGATGTTTAGAGGAGAGCGTTTGCTTACATTTTTTAAAGCAATGTTTGAACAAATACAGAATACTAGCATTTCTAAATCAACCTAGTTTAATAATAATGCTAGTTTTTGATTCATTCGATGAAGCACTACCTCTTAAAACTACGTGGGTTTGAAAGTAGTACAGTACTTTCATATTGTTAGCAAAAAAACGAAATGACCAACCTTTTGAAATCGCGAAGTGATTTCGTTGGAGACGATTTTGATGAGTCTTTGCAGGTCATCAAGATAGCGGGAGGGGAAGCGCTGGCCCCGGGGAGAGAGAAGACCTCCGCTCTGTTCCAAGTGGAGGGTCATGCTCTTGCTGACCAGGTCGAACACGAACCATGCGTGCTGTAACGCCACATCCTGAAACATGAAATGATATGACGATTCAATTGAAGGAACGCAAATTAACCCAGTTTTGTAAAGAGTGGAATTACCGTATGCCGAAATTAAACGACAGCGCAACAACAACGAGCAATTGAAGTTCAAAGAACACACCATTTTGCGAATAAGAACCACGTCATCAGTCGAAAATCTTACTGGCTTGCTCTACAAAATTAAAAACTAAAACCAGAGCCACGTAGATGGCTATTTGAAGAGACATTTTAGCTCCTTTTATTCACCTTTGATGTTTGGTTGGGACTGCCTTGGAGCTCAGCGGCAGAGAAGCCGTGGAATTAAAACTCTACTCCCCACCTTTGAAAGCGGTCAAGCCGTAGCATCAACCAACCCGACCGCATAACAATGTCGGTTCGAGTTAAAATTTAAAACTTATTTCGATTCCAAGAAGGCAACATTCGTTTCAATAGTTTGAAATGACAATGAAAATTCTAAAATTTAAGTTACTGATTTACAGTGATGTGAGTTCTTCCGCTATGAGTCTCAAGATATATTTGCTAATTACCAAGTTGAATAAATGAATAAATTGCAAAGTCAAGTCTAATGAACAATAATTAATGACAACATGAAGCAAAGCAGCGGTATATATAAAGAGAGTGAAACAAAGACAACACTAATTTAATTCTTTTTGTCTCGGGACATCTGTTGATTATGCAATAGCACCTCCGTTCATTATGCAATAACACCCTTAGCAATGAGCCATAGGTGCCAATAACCGAATACTAGTCCAGTAGAAATACGACAAAATACATGCAAACCCGGAAAAAATTTATAATAAGCTGAAATTTGGCACGATGACTCAAGACCATGTCCTGAGCCACCAAAAAAAAATCCCCATGCTTTCGACGTGGGACTTCCCCCTTTTTTGGCCTTTAAAGTCTGCCATCTAGTGTCAAAGAACATGTGCTGTCTAACAGCCAATCCAAAAGTTGTAGAAGAGCAAAATTTTGAATAGTAATTGATTTTCAAGTGCAGGTATAAACAAATTTACTTTGAAATTGATGACGTCATTGTTGGTGACGTCATTTCCATATTTGTTTTTGAAAAATGACGTACTCTTTATTGATGACTCAAATAGTGAATGAGAATTAGCTTTTTGGCTCCAAACCAAAAATTGCTTAAATCAAAGTGATGACATCACAAGCGTTTTTGATGACGTCATCTGTCAAGAAGTAAGTTTGAAAAAAAGTGTTTGACCAAACGAAACATAGCAACATCTTGGTAATATCAGCAGCATCATCATTCAAGTTTCTAAGGCATCTTCAAGTCCTTGGCCGAGGTCTTGCCTCATCCTCCTATATGCAATGACTCAAAAAATCATAACTAGTGTAATTATATGTAAATAGATACGAATATGTGCCGAGCACGATTATATATCTGATACGAACAAAATTTCTACCACTTTGCAATGTTCGACAATATTATTATCTTTTGCAAAATAATGTCCAACAATATTATTATCAGGTATTATTTTGCATATTTGCAAGATTATTATCAGGTATTATTTTGCATATTTGCAATATTATTATCCTAATTTATAATAACCACGCTAATATTTGGCAATTTGCCGCCTTAATGATTTATCGTTCCTCAAGCTTGCACCTTAAACTAAAATTGCAGATTAACTTTAACTGCGCGTGGGAGCTTTTCGATGAACATTCAAGGGCTTTCTTGATTAAACTGCAAAATGCATTATTTTATTTTAATACCTTATTGGCCGAGGTGCGCAAATTACTGTATAAAAGTAATGACACTACATCACCAAAAACTACTGTAAAAAAGTAATAAAATTATCGTATTTGTTACTTCTCGGAAAAAGTAGTCAGTAATTGTCGTTACCAATTACTTTGAATGAAAAATTCAGCCAAAATGACAATATTCTTCTCTACATCACTATTTCTAATGGCGCTAAACAAAAAAAAAAAAAAGATTTCGTCCGGGATCCAAGTATGATTATCAAGTTATAGCTTTCATTATGCTACCTCTTCGATACGACTCAACGCTCACCACTATTATTTTGATCACTGTACTACGTCTGAGAGTCGATCCCATGGTCTGAGTGAGTACAGAATTGTTTTAAAACTAAGTGGTTTCCGAATTTCGAGTCTTTTGTTCTGCGGTCAAGGTCATATCATAACAAGCCGGCTACTGTGACTCCTGGTGCGCTGAAGCCAGATCACGCTTACGTTATGATTCAAGAAGCAAAATCGAGCAATAAAAATTTAATGCTGTAATTAACTCCAAATTTATTGCTCTTCCTCAGGTTTTGATAAATAATTTCAGATAATTTAAATAACACGCTTAAGATAATTCTCACTCACATAAACGAGCTATCAAGATAAAAAACTTAAAAAATACTATGTGATTGTTCTATTTGTTGGTCGAGCGGTAACGCGTTTGTCTCTGGAGCGGGAGGTCTAAGGTTCTAATCTTGGGCCGGTCAAATCAGGCACAGTGTTGCAAACAACATGCCACTGCTGCGACATTTCTTCAAAGGAAGCTGTGCTGCCAGGGCGCAATGATGTGGAGATGAGCCCCGCCAACTTGTTACACGCTTTGGTATAATACAGCAAGTATAATGAAAGATTTTTGATCTATCACATCGCGATATTTTTTTTTTCAATCTATTATCTTCAAAGTACTTACCGGTTACCGTGTGGCAAAGTCGAGTTTACCGTGTGGCAAAATGGTACCATATTATTTATTATTAAACTGAAAACTAATAGCTTGTCTTTCTTCCTCATGGTTCATTTGTTCTAGAATATGCCGATTCGTCCAATCAGCGTGACTTTTTTCTTCACGGTTCACTCGTTCTTCAAATATGTCCAATCAATTCTGTCGAATACGCGTGACGGCAAAAAAATTCGCAACAAGAGCAAACTTTTTTTTCTTCAATGCTCTTCTCTTTTTCTCCGCACGTTTGTTTCTAGTCTACTAATAGAGAGTCGATGAAGGCACTGTGCCTGAAGCAACATTGCGACCCCTGGACGGCGAAAACGTTTTTTTAGGTTGTTTTAGCTGAAAAAGGAAAAACAACGTCAATCAACAAGCAAGTCGATGATCAGAACACCACAGAAATTGCACAGGTGAGCATCCGCTACCGGTTTCGTCCTTGCTCAAGGGACTCATCAGGCGTAAGAACAACGAGAAAACCAAATTAAGCAATGCAGCGACGGAGAACAGAACTTGCAAACCGACATCATGCATAGGCATCACGCCAAGTCTAGTTGGGGTCCCTATAGCTTTGTTCTTTTGACAAGGAACACTCGCTTGGTGTGATGCCTATGCATGATGTCAGTTTGCAAGTTCTGTTCTCTGTCACTGCATTGCTTAATTTGGTTTTCTCGTTGTTCTTCTACCAGATGAGTCCCTTGAGCAAGGACGAAACCGGTCGCGGATGCTCACCTGTGCAATTACTGTGGTGTTGTGATCATCGACATGCTTGCTGATCGACGTTGTTTTTCCTTTTTCATTTGATTCGCTATGGTTCCCTGCCCAGAAGTGCGATATCTCTGGTACCCTTGTGGTTTCCTTGGTGGTTTTGTAGTTCTTTCAGCTCTAGTTTCGACGAAAAATGCGACTGCTAAGCGGCAAAAAACTTCTTTTTTTTAGTCAACAAATTTTGTGATCTAAAAATGTGGTAAAGGGTCCGGCGCAGTATAAATTTGGTCTCGCCTACTGGTATCACCTCTCTTTAGTTACTAAAAATATTATAAAAGTTTATAAAGAGGTGTTTGTGATTTTATTCGCTTATTGCAAATTTATCTTTGTTTATTATTTGTTTATTTTTTTCTTTGACATTCTTTGGAAAGACTCCGTACTTTTCAGCTTTTGCCCTAAAATTTGTTTCGCACAAAAGGTTTAAAAATATTAACTGTTTTTGGACAAAATACTGTCTTTTTTTGTATTGATGTAATAGCTATAACAAAAATTTTACCCATTGGCGTATGAATGAATGTATTGCAATACCTATCTTCGGTTTTTGCACAACATCATAATTTGATACTACGCAAAGTAGATAATAATGTTAACCATAGATTATTCAGATCGATGTTTGTTAATCAAAAATACAAAGCAAAACTTTCCTAAATAAAGCCTGGACATGTTCATAATTAAGCAAACAGACAACAAAATACCGTCACAGGAGTCTCCTCCTTGAAACCAGCGGAATTAAAAAACTTGCAGCATATTTTCTATTGCTACTGTGCTTTTGTTGCATCCCTATGCAGAGTTGTAACCGGGCAGACTAGTTCAGGCCCGAACCCCAAAATATAAGCCCGAACCCAAAAACTAATTTAAAGCCCAAATTATGCCTAAAAAAACCCAAAAGTTAAGTAAGGTCTGAAAAATTTAGTAATGTTGCCAAGCTATTTTAATCATATTTTTGTGCACCTAAGACAAAAAGCACGTCTCAGGCCAAATAAATCCCAAGATTTTTGTCAAGTTTACGCCCAGACCCGGCCCGAAAAGCTCGGCCCAACTAACATTTCTGTCCCTATGAGCTCTATCAAGGATCGATTGTCTTAGACGAAACTAGCACTGCATGTGTAAACCATTCTAGCACGCAAAGACATTCGGCCCATGGTATGATCCTGCGTCATTCTCAACAGAAACAACTTTTTGATTGGCCGGAGGTATAAAATAAGCAGCCAGGCAAGCATTTCTACTGGATGGTAATATTTACAAAGTAGCCTAATTTGTAATTAGTAATTTTAACACCTCTAAAAAATTATACAATCACCACAAAAGTTACTTTTTTGAAAAAGTAGTGTCATTACTGTAAAAATTACCAAAAAACTAATTCGTTATTGCCAGCATTGCCTATTGGAAGGTCTAAATTTTATCTGCTTGATTGCTACCCCAGAGTTTTACCGATAATACAGTTTTTGACCTTCAATCGACTGAAAAAATTCTCAACATAATTTTCCCAAGTTTAAAGCTAATTAAAAAAAAGCTAGCAATGTTTCGTTTGGTTAAACTTTTTTTCAAATTTACAGTCCAAACTTGTTACAGATGACGTCATCAAAAACGCTTGTGACGTCATCACTTTGATTTAAGCAATTTTTTATTTGGAATCAAAAACCTAACTCTCATTATCTATTTGAGCCGTCAATACGTCATTTTTTCAAAAACTTTGGCAATGACATCACCAACAATGACGTCATCAATTTCAAAGTAAATTTTTTTATACCTGCACTTGAAAACCAACCATTACTCCAAACTTGGCACTTCTACAACTTTTGGATTGGCTGTTGGATAGTAAAAGCTCTTTGACACTAGATGGCAGACTTTGAAGGCCAAAAAAGGGGGAAGTCCCACGTCGAAAACATGGGGATTTTTTTTTGGTGGCTCAGGACATGGTCCTGAGTCATCGTGCCAAATTTCAGCTTATTATAAATTTTTTCAGGGTAAAAGCTATTTCTACCGGACTATACCGCAGAAAAATACACAAGGACAAATATTAAATTATATTCACTCGGTTACCACAGCAGATCTACCCTTTAGCACAATTATAATGACATACCATATCGAGATCATTGCTCGTACATTTCATCATTGCTCATTTGTTTGCACTCTTGATTTTTAACTATTCATGTGTTGTTATTTTAATCTTTTTCTGCCTCTAGAGAATTTTGCGTTATTGAAGTGCAACTACCGGCAAGTTGGTTGAGCGATAACGCATTCGTCTCTGGAACGGAAGGTGCGAGGTTCAAATCTCGGGCCAGTCAAATCAGATACAGTGTTGCCAATGGCTCGGCACGGCTGCAACATTTTTTCAAAAGAAGCTGTGTTCACCAAAAGCAATGACGCGGAGATAGGCCGCGCCAACTTGTTACACGCTTTGGCATAATACAGCGAGTATAATAGATTTGATTAGAAGTGTGACTACAAAGATAGGTGCTTGACCAGACAACCACACCGGAACCTAGCAGTTACCGAGTCAATACACTTGAAGATATGCTGTTAGATTACTTTCTGCAATAACTTTCTTTAAATTGAACAGCGAAATAAATTATGCGGTGATGTTATGTTAAACTACTGATAACATGACGAGGAAAACAATACAAGAACACAAAGCCGAAAAGAGATGGGGTCCAACCTTGACATTCTGAGATGAAACGATGAAAAGCAGAACAGCTTCCTCGTGGAAAAGCTTGTGAGTGACTGATCGAACAGCGTTTGCTTCAGGGGAATGCTTTGTCGCTTGCTCGGCTAGGGAGGATCTGCCCGGAGAGTGACGCATGAACGCCGAGTCTGTGACAAAATAGAAGGACAGTCAAAAAGTAATGCCTTTTTAATTGATGGAGACACAATTATGCATGCAATGAGCTGAAAGTTACTGAAACGCTGAGGCACATGTACTGATGAGATTTTAATGTTAAATTTTCAAGTTTAGCTTTAACTGTATGAGTAGCTAAGCAATTGGTACTCTGGAAGCCACGTCAGAGGTTAGGATGTTTGAATGCGAAGCCAATTTCCAGAAGCAGATATCACTTACTGATCATCGACACACAGTAATTCTAGCATTTCAAGTCTTGTTTCTTTGCACTAACACGAAACAAGATGATAGTGAAAAGGTGTTCCATCAGGTGCACGTGGAAAATGTGGTAGGGTTTTCCTTCCACAAAAACAAATAATGCCGTCCGTGGTTTTGATGTTCGGGTGGGACCAGACATTATCATGCTAACTAAGAACTTTTGCCATCTTCAAATTGGGTCTTGCATTCTTACTCAAAGATTTTTAAGGATCTCAATCACGACCCAGGTCCCAGGATGAGTATGTGTTGCTTGGATTGTTTTCTGGTCAGCAGTAAGGAAAGTTGAAGAACAACCTGACCAAAATAGTCTCTTATTAAGTTATTTTTTGGACCATTTGGAAGCAGGTCCATCTTTGCACATCACTATAATTTTAAGGCATCTTCGTAATATCTCCTTAATTGTTTTCGGCAGCTACTCCATCAGCCACAAGGAATTCGATCACAGCTTTTTGTTTCACACGAATCTCTGACGTGGCTTCCAGAGTACCATTAACTTGTTGAAAAAAAAGCAACTTGTTTCGATAGTTGTTAGAAAGGGCACCAGAGGTTATATTAATTAGTAACTAATTACAACACATTGCTTACTTCTACGTAGCTATTAACTGATCGGTACGACGATAATAGGTTAGTAAGATGAATTTTAACTCAAAGATAATTGGAACGGGGGATGGGGGTCTAAAGAAAAGGAGACAGAAACAGGAGAGAAGACCAGGTCTGATCGGACAAGAGTGAAAACTCTTCCACCAAGATTTCGATTACCAACCAAAACTGGACCTTTCCAGGAGAAGGAACGTTTAGAATAAAAAGATGAAAATCTAGAAATTTAAGGATTTCTTTCCTTAACTCCTCGATAGTTGACTTCTTGAAAGCTTCCCATTCGGTCTTGCACTCCGCCTTAATCTACCCCGTTTCATGCTTTGTATTCGCTCTTTTCTTTCTGACTGAAGAGCATGAGCCCAGCTCGGAGGCTAATTCCAAATCAGACGAGGTGTACCCAAGGCTCTATGCTTGGCCCAGTCCACTCTTTGCAGATGATATCACCTAGGACTTCCCCACGGGTGCTCATGATTACCTTTATGCAGATGACCAAGCTAACTGATCCTCCTTCCCTGACCTACTCAAAGCCACTGCTGTTGTCCAGGTCCTCTCTCATTATGCTGGAGTCATGGTCTGGTCAATTGCGACTCCTCCTCAATCCACCAAATGTGATTCCCTTGCCCTATCTTTTCTGCTGTTGCCAAAACCAATTACATTGTGTACCACGAATGGAGACGTCATATTTTCCACTCCCACTTTGATTGTGAAGTTCCTCCAGTTTCTCCGTAGGAACTGGTCCTCCCTTGCCCCATAAGCTGTGAGCTTACCCGCTTTAGCTACCATGATCACAGCCTTTTACTATCATCGAATCGACACAGGATCAGACATAAGAACTCTTCCTGCAGCGCCTGTGGATATGCTCTGCAGGATCTTGATCATCTTCTTAACTGCCTCGCCTCTGAGCATCTACCTACACAAATCTATCTTTTGTTCTACACTTTTTATTTTCGATCTTTGGTCCAGAGCTTGGCATGCAGCCCGACTGTTGAGCCTTCGTGCCTCGATCCCTCGAAAGGGTCGAGTAACATCACCACCACCACAATTTAGGTTCGCAATTGACCATTTCATTATCACTTAAACAGTAGAAGCTAATGTAACGATCTAAGATTTATATGCTTTTATATTTTTAAGCCAAAAGTTGTGAAATATAATATTTGTGATATTGAGGCCAGGGATATTTGTTAATAATGTTTTAGCTCAGAGATCTTTATTTCATAAGAGCAGTAAGAGATGATTGAAAAGAAGCTATCACAATATTTTTGGTGATTTGCCGACAATTTAAACATTAGCTAACAGAATTAATGCTGACAAAGCACCAACATGCTGGTTAGGAAAATTGTTCAACGACGTTGAGTGGGTACCACAAAATATTAGCACAGCACTAAAACATTGAAATCTGAAAATATTTTCTTTTGCATTTTTATTTTTTTGAAATACTCTAAAGTTGAATTAGTTTATTCGTCGCTCTAGAACTGTGCAATCACAAAATACGTAGCAGTGAAACAGATTGTCCATTCATGGTGACCTTTCGTGAACAAAATAGGTACTAGTATTAATTAGTAGTATCAGAAATACTAAATAACAACTAGAGTAGCTTGTTGCTGAATACCATCAACGGAGGTAGCTTGTTGCTGCTCCTCTGGTACGGTAAGATCGGGGTTGCTGCTGCTGATATGGAAAGTTGCCTTCGTGATTGCGGGACGCGCGCGCTTCTCTGATCTATCCAAAATCGTTTGTTAGCTAAAACCTACTTCGTTTTTACACAGTGCTCACTATCATACCTGGGATTTTAATATCACAAACGCATGCACTTTAACTTTCGATGATAACAACTTGTTTGTTCCGGGCCACACTACCTTGCCACAGCAGTTTTCATCACTACCACCTTTAAAATTCAAAGAACAATAATCTTGATTTTTGAATCCGAAAGTTGCTGAGTGAACACAAAGTGACGGCACCCCATATTTTATCAACTTTTGAAATTTTTTAAGTCTCACCCCTTCAAGTTGTGTCATTTCATGAAAAAATAACTTGTGTCAAATATTTTTTTGAAAAATTTTTTGTTTAGGGGTTGCCCAAACCCCTCAAAAATCGGAAATTTTGTTAAATATTGGTATTTTTGGCATATTAATTTTGATGTATTTTTTGATTAAAAACTGTAATGATAGATGTTCAAAATGATTTGCCGCCTCATATTTGTCAAAATTTGACCCTCATATGTGTTGTAAATGCAAAATTGTGGTCACTTTTGATTTCTACCAGTATGTGGCGCTATAGTTTAAATTATGAAAATTGGTAATATTGTGTAGTTTCTTAACCCCTCTGGAACCACATTTTCAGCAATGGGGGTTCCTAAACTTCTATATAATGTAATTTTTAAGTGTAGAATAGCTGTATACTTTTTCATTGTCCTTCACAAGAGATATAAAAGCTTTTGCATTTAATGCACTTTCATATTCGGTAAAATGAACAATTACTACGTATTTTTTAAATAGTTTTTGACTAGAGGACAATATTATTGTCAGATTTAGTAGCCTTTAAGCAAGAGTTGACACTTTTCATTTGGTTGTCAATTTATGGTTGAATATTTACTATTCAAATTACCTATCTGACTTCTAGTGCTGAATGTCAAACAAAAAAGCTGTGAATATCCTTTGAACTTTTCTCGGGTTGGCTTGACTCAACTTCAAGCTAGGCATTGACTCCGATAGTCAGTTTAAACTTTCATGGTAAATGACTTGAATATAGTTAATCACAGATCCATATTAAAACTGTTGACAGTAAAGAACCTACTGCATCACCAGAAGCTTAAGTGTGAGCTCAACTTTGTCTTCACAAAAAGACTGACCTTTTTTGTTGTGTATAGGCTATCCGATTTTCTCCCCAGCAAAATTTTATCGCAGTTTTTGAGTTCCAGTAAAAAATAATCATGATAGCTGGAGCAACAATTAACTTTATCTTCACAAAAAGGCTGACCTTTTTTGTTGTGTATATGCTATCCAGTTTTCTCCAAAGCAAAATCTTATTGCAGTTTTGGAGTTCCAGAAAAAATTATCACGATAGCTGAAGCAACAACGCAACATTGTAGAACTATTTTGGAGTGTTTAGTTTTGCTACTGTTGTACAACATGCAATAGACACTACGATTGTAATACTCTTGACTTTAACACTACGGTAAGCAAATGTGTTTCACAATAATTATTTTGTCAAATTATAAAATATTTATACCTACTGTAGTCTTCAAGTTTCAAATAAAAGCTGAAAGTAAAGACATTCAACATCGACTTTTTAGTGCTGCTGTCCAACTTACAAAACTGTGGTATCTGATTAGTTGTTTTTACAGCCAAAGTTTAGTTCTGTCAAACGTTGTCATAACTGACTGCAAATTATTGTAATTGAGACTGCACCATAAAGTTTTTTGTTTTTAGTTTAATCAGGGTTTTATCTCAAATGGCTTCAACAAAAAAGGTCAGTATTGGTCATAATTTGGTACACCTAATTCTTTCTTTAGTCTACTTTTCTTAAATTTTTTCCAGTTTTGTTGGTTGCTCATTGTGTCTGTTGATGATTATAGCAAAAAAAAAACTAAGATTGCCTGTTTTTTAAAATTATTATGCTCTACTGTTTCTTCACAAGATATTAAGAGCTGCGACATTTTTATAGAGCAAGTGTGCCCCAAATTTTTATTTTTGCAGGATTTTGCACTAAATAGAAAACCTTTTCTTCAAGAAAGGTTTTAAATTTTTCATTTTAAATTTTAATCTTTCAATTATGTTGTAAGTCAATGTAGTGTGTAATGATACTTTAATCCACTTTAGTTTATTCAAGTTTTGTTCAGTTAAAAACGTACTGGGTTTGAAGTTTTTACACCAAAAATGTTACTGTAAAATTTCACGGGCAAACTTTTGAAAAATGGGAAAAAGTATAACTGCCAGCTTATATTCTGACACCATTTAAAAATGACATTACATAGAAGTTTTGGAACACCCATTACTGAAAATGTGGTTCCAGAAATCAATACCATTGCTTTGGGTTTAGAAACTACACAGTATTACCAATTTTCATGATTTAAACTATAGCACCACATACTGGTAAAATCAAAAGTGACCACAATTTTGCATTTACAACACATATGAGTGTCAAATTTTGACAAATATGAGGTGACACATCGTTCTAAACATCAATTATTACAGTTTTCGATCAAAAAACACATAAAAATCAATATGCCAAAAATATCAATATTTGAAAAAAATTTTTCGATTTTTAAGGATTTTGGTTAGTCCCTAAACGTAAAAATTTTTCAAAACATTTTACTCTAGTTATTTTTTCATGAAATGACACAATTTAAAGGGGTAAGACTTGAAACTTTCAAAAGTTGATAAAATATGGACCATCCTAGTGTAGATGACATGCATTTATTCCACTTAATGTATTTCTCTACAACTCTGCCATAGCTAGAAGACCGCTAAGTCACCATCTATCCTAAGAGTTAAGCAGCATCTTGTCATCCATACGCTTCACACCATCTCTTTTAATGCTAAACGTCTAGCAAGGACACAGTTAATACATTTTTCTATATGGAAAATATTGGAAAATGGAACCTGAGTCTTTCGATGCTATGATACCAAAGATGCTACAATCTAAGGTCTTTGGAAAATCTCTCCTACATGTGAAGTTCCTCTCGCGATTGCTGATGATCATTTTAGATTCAAAATGATAAGATCTATTCAAAGCCTAATTATCAAAAATAAAAATAAAAAAGAAATCGATTTCCACTTCAAAAAAGGGCCATTATCAGTCGCATTAAAATGAAATCTATTCGAATAACATCGATTTCCTTTTCTTTAATTTTATTACAATTTTAGCCAATTGGATGTATTACTTTAATACAAAATATGGTGATATTATAAAGTGATCTACCTGGTCATTGTAGCGTAGTGAGAAGTGTTGGAGAACGATGGGGCAGGACCGGTTGTGATAGGAGACGATGGGGGTTTGAAAAGGGCAATGTTGAACATGTAACGGGAATAGGTGGCTAGCAGCATGTTGCGCTGGTGGGTATCAGAAGTGAGATCGTGCGAGCGATGAAGGCGATGAGAAAGCTGCACAATCGCCTCAAAGCACACATCACCCATGTTCACTGCACACAGATAGTTTTTTTTACGTTAAATGGACAATTAGACATAGCAAATACCGGCCAGTTGATAGAGCGGCAAACTGGCTCGTCTCTAACGCAAAGATATGGGATTTAATTTTCAGGTCGGTCAAATAAGACACTGAGTTGGCAATGGCACTTTGTTACATTTCACCTGCATAGCTGTGTTGTCAAAGCCGTAAAAATGTGAAGATGCGTGACGCAGGCACTTCACAAGTTTTGATGTAACGCAGCAAGTGTAGCAACTTCAAATGTTTGTTATATTTAGTCGCTGCAGGTTGTGAGAATGTGGGAACTGGACCTTACCAGAATGATCCATTAATTATTTGATGTGACGGCTTCAAAAATTTTAAATTGACTTGGCAGGGTGTAGTTTGCATGCAAAACTATGGTTAGAAAAATTAACTAAGTTACCACTAAGTCAATGTTAGTACTAGGGTTGGATTGAATTTGAATTTGAATCCGCTCACGAATTATTGATGAATTTGAATTTGAATTCGACTTTTGCAAAGTCAATGAATTTGAATTTGAATTTTGATTTTTCAAAGTCAATGAATTTGAATTTGAATTGTTTTTTTGAAGTCAATGAATTTGAATTTAATTTTTTCAAAGTCAATGAATTTGAATTTGAATTTAAAAATTAAAAAAAAAATGAATGGATCCAACCCTGGTTAGTACTGCATAAAATGTAAATGTTTACACTTAAATGTTGTGCTTTTAACCTTACTTAAAAGTCAGTAGAAATTAAAGACATTGTTTAGTCATATAGACAGTTAGATACATACTGTGACTTCTGCGGTAGCGATTAAATGCTGATATTAATTGTAACCTTAAAACTGGCTTAAAAAAAATTTTTTAAACGAAAGAAAAATAAACACTGCATTACCTGATTGCCCGTCAATGATCGGGGGGTTTGTGAAAATCCCCGTGATCTTATTGATAATGACATATAAGAAACTGACCAGACTTTCAACTACACTGTCCCTGGCAACTGCTGCGATTGAACGACGGAGTTCTGCCTCCAGATCCCCAACCAAGCTACCGTCCGGCATCTTCAAAGGATGAATGCTGACAACAACAATAAAACTTACAGGTAGTAAGAAAAATCTTGCTTTACGCAGAAGTGGGCACGGTATCTCCAAAAAGTGCTGTTCGTACCAGTACTTTACAGGACTGGTGTCGCGGTATCAGTACTCAGTACGGTTCTTTTCAATTACTATTTTTTGATACTTGAAAGATGTACTTTCTTCTTACGGCATTCCCACATACGCACCAAAATTTGTCGCGGATAGCCAAATAGACATGGACAACGAAACTAATCCAACAACAAGTTTTGCACCACTAAATAAAATTCGTCAAACCAACAAACTCAAAGGCTCGTATTCTAAGAGAGGACTTGAGCAGCAGGTACAGCTCAAGCTCTGCTTGGGCTCAAAATTGGTATTCTAAGAAAAATTTCAAGTAGCACTTTCAAGCTCAGCTTGGGACCTACTTGGGAGCTTTGAAGTTCAGCTTGAACCGCTGTGGTATTCTAAAAGCAAACTTGAAATGAAAATTAGCCAAGCTGGACTTGGAAATTGCCAAAATCTCGAGCCACCTCAGGGGTAGGCTTGAGCTTACGCTTCACTAAAAAATTGGTGTTAAACCTTTTGATTTCGGGTGAAATTTTTATAATATAGGCCTAGAAGATTTCAGAATAGTGGCTATATTTTGGCCAGGCCGAAAATAGCCTATGATGGTTTCGAGACCTTAACGGCATCGGTAACCTGTAGGCTATCGGTAACCTAATTCAATCAGTTGTGGTAAAAATTTGCGGTATATCGGTACGATAGCCTAACTTTCCAAGCTAGCATTTCATAGCAGAGAAAAATAACTAGTAGATCATTAAGTTTAACAATAAACATAAATCAATTTGGCTGCAAACAATAACTTTGCTGGAATTGCACGTCAGGCGTGTGATCCGTTGCATTTGATATGTTAGAGCAATTCAGTCTTGAGTACCGGTAGCCTAGGCCTATTAGAACAGAATTCGAGAAATGCGTTATGCTTGTTACTGTAGCTCACTTACCAATCTCCCGATAACTACGGTAGTTTAAGGATAGATTTAAGTATGAAATAGCCCAGTAGTTTTTTTTTAACTGTAGTACCGGTAGCTAACCTACCGATATGGCTTATTATTTGGTGACATGATTTAGATTTTTTTTTAATAGGCTTACTGAAAGTAAAATTAGAAGTCTGTAAGCAAGAACCCTACGATCTTCAGCTTAGTTTTTTGGTTGTTCCCTAAACAGCGTTTCCTACTAGGCCTATTCAGTATAAATTTAGAGGGCATATATATTCTACTCAGTCAATGAGCTAATGTATTAATCGTTTGACATTTTAGTAACCATTCAGCAAATAACTGGTATATTGTCTAACCTGCTAACTTATTGCAACGTCTAAGCTAAATAAGATCTTAAGCTAAATGCCAAAAAAATTATTCAGCTTTATGATAAATGAGTAGTCAGAATAAGAAATATAAAAAAGTGTAAATGAAATTGATCCTTATACCCCTATTTTTTGTCAAGTCATCCAATTCGACTATTTTTGACCATATCAAAATGACATTTGATTTTTAGCAATATTCAAGGACAGAGTATAATGCAATATCTGAACAAAGAAAATACCAGTACAAGCGTTTTGGTAGGCTATCTAGCACTACTAGATTTTTTGCTGTTTCAGGAGTTAAAGATTTTGATTAAAAGTTATTTAGTATGGTAGTTGTTGCATAGTTGAAGAAGAAATTTTCTGCATGCTGGTCCAAACGATTAAATGATAGATGTGGTCTAAACACTAAAAAAATCCACTAAAGATATTGCTGTAGCATGTGATTGTGCAGCACAGGTAGGCCAAGTTCTAATTCATTTCTCAAGTTACTTACTGCACAATACATAAAAATGCACTCATAAATCACGTAAGAATTATGACTGTTAATAAATGCTGATTTTGTGCTATTTCTGTTAAATAATAGCGACACTCATCTGTTTCAGAATCATAAAATCAAAGTGCCTCATGTGTAATTTAATGACGTGTCTGACGGACTTCTTCACGTGTTAGCCTTTGGTCCTTATTTGCATATTTCATTTTTGTTGTAACATTTGCAATTAAGATCACGTGCAAACCTTTTTTCAAGCTTTTGCAAGTTTCACGTGGACCTGGGCTCATTTCATTCATTCTTGATTTTTGCTGGAACAGTGCGCACTATTTTATTTTTCTGAACGTTTTCTGGATTTAAGTTTGGACGTAAGTTGGGACAATCTTGGTAAAAATTTGCTCCATTTTTAAGTTGCCTGCTTTTATTTTCACACCATATTTGAATACATTTCTTTTATCAACGGATGGTGGTTGTGATCTTTCTTTGGATCAGGTAATTAGAAGATTGGAGTGAAGACCCGTTGGGCTCCCCACGGGGTTACCGTCATTATCCGCTTCAACTTGTTATGGTTTCGTAACATCATCAATAGTAGGTAGTTTTGTAGTATTATGTTTTATGTCGCTAAACACATGCTTTTTAAAACATGCATATTTAAAACAACTGTTTACCGCTAGAGTAAATCAACGCTCCCCCAAATTTATATCTGTGCGATTTGCATTTTAGAATTTCTTGTTTGTAATTTATGATGTTTTCTGAATTACGCTACGAGAAGTATCTTTGCTGTACCTTTGGCCCAGGAGCTTGGCGAATAGAGATGCAATTGCCAGAACGTACAGAAAGAAGCGGATCGTCGTATGAGCGGTATCAGCTCATGGTCACCTGCGCAGGCACGTAGCCCGGATTTTGTAAAGGGGGGGGGGCTTTTTTGGAAGATTGAGACACCAGTAAGCGACCTTGACCCAAATTTTCATTGCTCTTGAATCAGATTGAGGCGGTTTTTCGCCTAAAAACAGGTGATCTCCAAAAAAAAAAAGGTCTTCACCGAAATTGAGTCGGATTTTTTCGCCGAAATCGGAAATTGTAGCGAATTTTCCTCCCAAAAACAGGTGATCTCCAAAAAAAAAAAAAAGGTCTTCACCGAAATTGAGACAGATTTTTTGGCTGAAATCACAAATCCAAACGGTTCTTCTGGCCAAATCACGGCAATTACTTCACTACTTCAGCTCCCAAATCTCTTTGGGGGGGGGGCTGTTTTCATTTTTTGAGCAAAAATCGGCCTCAAAAGCACTAAAAACGTGCGATTTTGTATGCTTTTCAGGCCAATGGGGGGCTCGAGCCCTCCCCGCCCCCCGGTACGCTACTGCGCCTGCGTGGGGTATCTGGTGAGGGTGAATTTATTCTTTACTCAATATTGCAGAAACATTTGTTTTAGAAACATCTGTCTTGATGTATAACCGGCATAATCAACTTATGCCATGGCAGCGGATAAATAAACCACCCGAAAGGTCAACAAAAATCGAACGATGAAAGTTGCGCTGAAGAAAATGCATTTCAGGCCTAAACACAAACTGAAACCAATAAGCAATAAAGCAGGTAAATAATTAAAACTTAGTGCGGTGACTTAAGTCCTTTTTTAACTGATTCTAGGAATTAATCCACCGCTAAGTGCCAATGCGTGTATCAGACTACATCAGTTATATCCCACAGTAGTTGAGCTAAGTTATAGTTTGCAAACCCAATACGTCTTTTTTTTCTGAAGTTGTGTAACTAAGTGAAATGCCATTGCAATATTTCCAGATTTTTAATTTCATTTTTTTTATTTGGGCCAAAATGCGACTTCAAAAAATAAATAAACGCAATCCACTTAATGAACAATGCAATAGTATAGAGTAGCTCTAATATTATCTGAGAATCAGCTACATACAGGACGTTGTTAAAAAAACAAAAAACAACGTTTTAATCCAATGTGCTGCACTTGCTTAAGTATAGGAAAAACTGTAACAAAGGTAAAATAATCATTTATAGGAACATTTTTCTGAACTTGATGAAGCCTATTCTGTGGCAGAAAAAGCTGCAAAATTTTCACGAGACGACAGAAGCAGCTGGCTGAAAGAAGCAATAAGTTTAATCACTTCGCAAATTTTGTGGCTGCTTGATTGTGACATGATAAGTAAAATCTCCACAGTATGGCGTGGATGGGTGGATTGTGAAAGAGATAACAAAACACTGCCAGTGATGCAATGTTTTTTTGGGGGGCTGACTAAAGTTGCAATACCTGCAGGACGTATCACGTGAATGTAAACAATGAAACAAGATTAGACTTTTTTTTCCGTTTGGCTATGCCGTTTTTGTTGCTTTTGCATATCAATCAACTACGAGACCAGGCGCTTAACCAGATTTTGCTAGGTAGGGATGCAAGTTTGAACTAAAAAAAGTCATATTTTTCTGGACGATTTTTGTGATTTTTCGAAAAATATAGGTAGCTGTTTTAACGCCATTTGTGTGCCATTTTGTACATTTTTAGAGCCATTTGAGAGAACTAAATTATTCAGTGGAGTTTTTCTAAACAATAATTGGCTCAAATCCTCTCTTCATTTACTAGTTAAGTCCAAGCTTGTTTTAAAACTTTCATGATAAATTTAGACTAAATCTTCTTACGTGACTTAGCTGGTGAAAAAGGGCTGTAATAATCTATTGTGTTTATTAATAGGAAGCATCTCGACTAACAAACCTTAGGGTTGTTTGGTGCACCTTGTCTTTCGAATGTGACTTTTGTGTGTTTACCTAGCTACAAGAGAACTCAGTAGTGTAGCTAGGAGGTGGGGGGGCAAATGGTGCTATAGCCCCCTCATTGGCCTGAAAAGTAAGCAAAATAGCATGTTTTTTTGCAGTTCTGAGGTTGATTTTTGCTCTAAAAACGAAAATAGCCCCCCTCCAAACGAAGTTGGGGTGAGAGAGAAGATTATGAGATAATGATGACAAGTAGAAGTGGGTGTCAGTACACATGAAGACCTTTTTTTTTTTTTTGGGAGATCACTTGATTTTGGACAGAAAAACGCTCTGAATTTCGGTGAAGACCTTTTTTTGGACAGAAAAACATTCTGAATTACGGCGAAGACCTTTTTTTTAATTTTTTCCTGGTTTTCACTGAACAATTGCCTCAATCCAATTCAAGACTATTGAAAATTCGGGTCAAGTTCGTTTACGGTTGTATGAAACTTCAAAAAAAGCCCCCCCTTTGCAAAATCCTGGCTACGCAACTGATAGAACTACCACTACAGTACTTTGCTTTTTTAGCCCCTCTTCTCGATTACGGTTATGCCATTGTCAACTGCATTTTAAGCCAAAAAATAAAGGAACCACCACATGTCTACCATTAGCTTATGATTACATGTAAATTGAATCTTTTTCACATAACTTTTGTGGGTTTCTCTTGTTGTGCACTTGATTTTCTTTATTTAAGTACAATTTGATAAAAAAAAAATCCTCGAGTTTGAGCAAATTGGAAAGATAAAAGGCCTTATAACTGATTGGAGGAGACATGTCTGCAAACGGTGCTGAAGGCTTCACGATTAACCTTAAATCGCTATAAGCATGAACAGTATGACTATTTTTTTCATCGCTCATTAGAGTGTATAACAGTCCACAGTAGAAATTATTTGGCATTCATTTAGAGAGAAGTTTGCCTAAATAATTAGAAATGCTGTAATACCAATTGTTATAGTCTGTTGGATTTCTGACTTAAGATCGAAATTCTGAGTGTACCATTTCAGTAGTATACGCTACATCCACTAGGCTACGATTCAATGCAGAGATGGAATCGGTCAGGATTTTCTCAACCCGCTCTGACTGGTAAATTTCAAAATCTACGCCGGTCGACCGGTTTTCTTGCAAAAGGTTTTTGTTCACTGTTCAATGCATCTCATGAAAAATTTTCAAACGGGGGGCATGGGTGAGGTATTAAAATTTGTGACTCCGAACGAGCGCAGAGTTGCAAACGGGCCAACTAGTTCAGGCCCGGAACTGGCACAAGCCAGGAAATATTAGCCCAAATCATGTCCGAAAAAAAACAGAAAATGAAGTTAGGTCTGAAAAATTAAGCAATGTTGCCAAGTTATTTTGATTATATTTTTGTGCACCTAAGATAAAAAGTACGTTTCAAGCCCGAAATTTTGTCAACTTCAAGCCCGAACCCGACCCGAAAAGCCTGGCCTGACTTACAACTCTAAACGGGGGTTTCAGAAAAAAACGCAAAAAGTTTTTGCGTTTTTTGCAAACATAACTTTGGAGAAATTTAATCTGTTATATCTCAGAAACGGAAGGTCCTAGAAAGCTCAAAGTTGGTCTTCAGATCTGTCAAAAATTTTTGAGAAAAACTCGAGCAGAAAAATTTCTGACCTGAATGCGATTTTAAGTACTGAGAGAAGCTATAACCCTGTAGTGGTTACTATAGGCTGCATTTGTCTGTACAACTTGTTTTTTGTTCCGCAATAATTCAAGCAAATATGTAGGCAATCATTTTTTTGGAAACAAGGCTACATTTATTTATTCCAAGCAAATTATAGAAATGCAGAAGACTACTAATATCGCATTAATCCCTTTTGTAAATATAATTATATTTTTACACTAACAGTCGCTAAAGAGCGCATTGCCACACAACCTTGCAAACTAAATGCATTTTTCATTTTACTTTCACTGCAAAATATTTTTCAAAAAATGGCCAATCAGGTGGTTGAAATAAATTACATGATGATAGCATAATTCAAGTTGAACTCGAAATTTGGTCGATCTGAAGTTCCTGCCAAGCTTGCTCCTAGAATACCATTTTTAGCGGGGACTTGAGTAAATCCCAAGCAGATGCTTGAAGTAGATGCTTAAGCAGCTGCTCAAGCCCTCTCTTAGAATACGGCCCAAAATCTCACAATTGAAATTTCAGGGGTTTGTCTTTCGATCATGATGCCTTGCATTTAAAGCCCAATTCAGCCTGACGCGCTCCAGTAAAACAAAGCCAGTCGTAAAATATGCTGCGTTTGCTGCATCTAGAACAAGATGCTCACCACCATTGGTTTTTCTAATCGATGCAGCTACAAAACTGTCGCCTGATTGTAATTACATTTTGATTTACCAAGCTGGAGCCTTTCGGTTTTCGAGTCAAGCTGCCACTTGTCAATCTGTCTACGACATACTGTGGACGCTTTAGCCTATCCGTTTTGTTACTAACTTCAAGTAGGGAAGCTGTGAATGCCAATTTTAACAGTCTTTGGTTTGACCCAGGCGGTAATCAAATCCAAGTCAACCGCTTCAGTGGCAGACGCTCCATACACTCGACCACTGAAAATTCACGCAAAAGGAGCACAATTAACAGTGTTACTGATTCATTTCAATCGTCCTTGTGCCGCACTATGAGCATGATTCGCAATCTAGAATAAAGCAATCACAAGCTAGATCAATATTGGAAACAATCAAAGAAGCAGGAATTTTCTTCCTCTAGCTAGAAAGTTGAAAAACTGTTTTAAACCAATCAGGATAGAGCGTCTGCTAATGAAACGATGGACTCTGGTTCGTTTACCGGTTGGGTCAAATTAAAGAGCTAAAATGTTTTTCATATTTTTCCAGTTTGAAGTTCAGCAAGAAAAAGGGACAATGTGAAGCCTCATCATCTGTAATAGACAGGTGGGCAGGGGGTAGCTTGACTTGAAGACTGAAAGGTCCCTTTGCTGTCTCTTTGCCAAACCAATTATGCAAATAAACTGTAATTGGGACTAGCGCGATGCTTTGTGTCGGAAGTCCCTATGTTTTCTTCCGGGCAAAATTACGAATTCAGCAACCAGTGGTCAAAAACACTATAACTTTGAAACATCTAAAGGTAG
This sequence comes from Trididemnum nubilum, assembly GCA_963965965.1. Classification (NCBI taxonomy): domain Eukaryota; kingdom Metazoa; phylum Chordata; class Ascidiacea; order Aplousobranchia; family Didemnidae; genus Trididemnum; species Trididemnum nubilum. The sequence goes on from OZ014478.1 coordinate 28,360,937, forward strand.
AAACTTGAAATTTAGAACTTATATGGGGCACATTAGAACCATTCTTAGTGCAAATTTTGAGGTAAATCGATCACGTGATATGGGTTTCCGAGCCAAAACCTGAAATGCCAATCGGAGATTTAAAAAGCTTCCAACTCGAAAACTAATCGCACAAGGAAAATAAAAGTTTCGAATTTAGAAGCGTCTGGGCATGCAGTTTCAGCTCCCAAAAAGAAATTATGACGATTCCGACACTTTTTTATTTGCTTATTTATTCATTTATTCAAGCAAATTTCTCCTTGGTGAAAAAAACTCCGAAACCACCAAAGCTAGAAACTTGAAATTGGAGATATGTCAAATCTAGATATGAAGTTGCACACCTGCAATTTCGGAGGCACTACGTCACGTGGTTTGGGGTAGATGCACCCAAAACTTGTGATAGCAAAGTTTATTAAGTAATTTTAGTCACCTATGCACACATGCTGCTGTGGCCTAATGGTTAAAGGCTTTAGTGCATGAAACCTAAGATCTGGGTTCAATTATCTAGTTGGTTATCGCTATTATCAAACCAAGATTACATTGAATCAAGCATATTAAATTTTTTTTCGATTAGGACAAAATTGCTTTTAAATTTTTTTTTTTTTTTTGACACTAAATATGATCAGAGGGCATCAGGTTTTATTCTCCGTGAGACTATCTAAAAATCACTTTTTTAACACCATAAGCTAACACGCTATTTTTTTTGCTACCAGAAAAAGTTTAAAAGACAAAAATATTTTGACATAGTTTGGGGGTAGTCACCTACAAGGGCATCTGCCATGACCTAATGGTTAAAGGTGCCAGTGCTTGAAACCTAAGACCTGAGTTCAATTATCTAGCTGGCCATTGCTTTATCAAACCAAGATTATATTGAATCTAGCATTTTTTTTTTTTTTTGTTCGATTAGGACAAATACCCTTCAAATTTTTTGACATTAGATATGATCAGAGGGTGTCAGGTTTCATTCTCTGTGAAGACTCCCCAAAAATCATATTCTTAACATCGTAAGCTAGTGCGCCAGTTTTTTTGTTTGCTATCAATAGAAATTTAAACAGGGTTGCCACAGAAACTGGAAAATCAAATTCAAGGACTTTCCAGGACTTTTTTAGATGATTTTCCAGGATTTTTCCAGGACTGTGCAAGATTTTTTTACAGGACTTAAAATTTAATTTTCACTATTAGTCTTTTATGCACCCACTTTTTGTACTTGTCATTAAAGAAAATTTTAATGCCACGCATTTGGATTTCTAGTACTGACTACTAGCCAGGTTTATAGCAAGGAATCTGCAATGGCAGGGCTTGGCTTGGGGTATGGGAACGGAGTTGCCCAGCTGCCAGAGGCCATTGGGAGTCTGAGCCCCGAGGTCAAAGCCCCCAGCACAAAAGACTACCGTACATAATTTTTGCAATAATAACTTAATCTTAGGCCCAGTTTGGTAAAAATTAATGCATTTTAAATGAAGCGCAGAAATTAGCACTGCGAAAGCATGATTGAACTGGTTTTATAAATGGGCTAAAGTATGTGGGTGATGGTAATGGTAAAACTTTTGTTCTAGCTTTATTTCAAGCAGGTAAACTGTAAAATCCCTTCATTTGAAAAAAGCTGAGCTTATTTGCGCCAGCGCGCAAATATAAAATCGCTCTCCTAGCCCTAACCCCAACCCTAAACATAACATATCTAACTGTAATCCTACCTCTAATCTTAATGTTAATTCCAACCCAAACTCAAAATCCAAACCCAAACCCTAACCATAATAATTTTTTAAAAAAGCATAAATGGGCACCCACTTTAACGATAACAATTTTTGAAAAAGCATAAATGACCACCACTCTTGCTCTCTTTTTCGCTATAAGCAAAGCACCCTAAAGTGCAAATGGGCGCTTCCTTTGAAAAAACTCTCAAGTATTAATTTAAGTCGTCTGCATTTTATAACGCTAGATAATTTAAGAGAAGGGGTTAATGAAACAAGATTTGAAAAACATGATTGATAATTAACTGAATGAAATACTGAATAGACACTTTACAATTTTTTTAGAAAGCCTAATTTAAGTATTTTGCATTATGCGATCAAATTGATTGTTTATTTTTAGCCATTTTTGTCAGTTGTTGCTGATTTTATTTTTGACCATCATTAGCCCCCCCTAAATGCTGTTTCAGAAGTGGCTTTTAAATTACTTTGGAGTCCATATTACTGCAAAAAACTGCCTCATAAGTATACTCGCAGGGTGAAAATGTTACATTTTTTATTGTGTTTAGCCAGCAGGCCAATGGAGGGCCTACAACGCACTACACTTCTGCTGCTAGCAGTAATACTGCTACTAGAAAATCGCATTGCAATAAATTACTGTTCATAAATTCACTCTTCCTAATAATATTTAATAATTTATACATACTGCACCGCAAAGTGCAAATTTTGGCATTTCAACAAGAAAGTGCTTATTTATACATTGGCGAATAAGCAAGAACTGCTTAAAGAAAATAAGAGAGCAAAGAGCAGAAGAATAGGCACTCATTTACTCTCTTCTATTTTTTCAAATTATTGTTTGGGTAGGGGTGCCTTATTTTCATAGACCAATAAACTTTTAAATTTACCCTTTTATTTCACAATGCAATTTATTTCAACAATATTACAGACCTTCATAATGCAAATTATTTCAACAATACCTTTGTGCAATTACAAGGTACCAGTTATCACAACAACAAAAAAAACTTCACATTCTGTCCTGGCAAATCACGGGAAAACTTTCCAAACTTTTTCCAGAACTTTCCAGGACTTATAAACAAAATTCAAGGACTTTCAAGGACTTTCCAGGACAGAAAAAAAAATCCAGGACTTTTCCAGGATGTGGCAACCCTGTTAAAAGACATAAATATTTTGACATAGCTTGGGAATACCAACCCTCCGAAACCCTCAAATGGACCCTCCAAACATCAATTTTTTTGACGGCTTAAGCTAGTGGACTACTTTTTTTATATCATGAGATAATAAAAAGATATATACCTGGACATAGTTTGGGGTACCACCCCCCAAAAAACTTCCAAATGGACCCAAAAAATCACTTTGTTGAACGGTTAAGCTAAGGCGTTATTTTTTTTTTTTGGTATCAGTAAACATTTAATTGAAAAATATTTTTACAAAGTTTGGGGGTACCAACCATCCGGAACACCCAAACGAACCACCAAAGTAAATTTTTTGAACAAGCGCCAGTGCTTGAAACCTAAGACCTGAGTTCAATTATCTAGCTGGATATATCGCTTTTATTAAACCAAGATTATATGGAACCTAGCATATTTAATTTTGTTTCGATTAGGACAAAATCACTTTCAATATTTTTAGTTTTAACACTAGATATGATCAAAAGGTATCAGGTTTCATTCTCTGTGAAGACTCTTAAAAATCACTTTCTTAACACCTTAAGCTAGTGCGATAGTTTAACAAAACTATTTTGACATAGTTTGGGGGTAGCAACCTCCCGAAGCCCCCAAATGAACACCAAAAATCAGTCTTTTTGATGGCTTAAGCTAGGGTGCTACTTTTTTTGATATTAGAAGATATTAAAAAGAGAAATACCTAGAAATAATTGGGGGTACCACCCCCCAGAAAACCCCCAAATGGACCCAAAAAACACTTTTTTAAACGGCTAAGCTAAGGCACTAGTTTTTTTTTGTTGTATCAGTAAATATTTAATTGAAAAATATTTTGACATAGTTTGGTGGTACCAACCACCCGAAACCCCCAAATGGACAACCAAAAATCACTCTTTTTAACAACTTAAGCTAGGGTTCTGTTTTTTTTGCTATCAGTAGATATTTAACAAACAAATACTTGGACATAACTTGGAGGTACCATCCCCCTGAAAACCCCCAAATAAACCTCCAAAATCAGTTTTTCCAACGACTTAAGCTAAGGCTTCAGTTTTTATTGATATCAGTAGATGTTTTGAAGAGTAAAAATTTTGACATACTGTCGTTTACCATCTCTTCGAATTGACATAGTTTGGTGGTACTAACCACCCCGAATCCCCAAACGGACCACCAAAAATCAATTTTTTTTAATAACTTAAGCTAGGGTTCTAGTATTTTTGGTATCAGTAGATATTTAACACACAAATACTTGAAAATAGTTTGGGGTTGATATCAGTAGATATTTAACGGGCAAACATTTTGACAGAATTTCGGGGGTACCATCCACCTGGAAACCCCCCAAATGGAACCCCCTAAAATCACTTTTTGAACAGCTAAGCTAGCATGCTAGTTTTTTTTGATATGAAGATGTATTGAGTCAAAAAACATTTTGACATGGTTTGGGGATACCAACCACACAAAAATCCCCAGAAATAAATTATTTAACGCCTTCACCTAGGGTGCTAGTTTGTTTTTTGTTTTTTTTTTATCAGTTGATATTTAACTGGACATAGTTTGGGGGTGCCCCCCCAGAAACCCCAAAAAAATCAATTTGTTGAATGGCTTATGCTAATGCTCCAGTTTTTATTGATATCATGAGATATTTAAGAAACAAAAATTTGGATATGGTTTGGGGGTACCAAAACTTTGGAGCCTTTCCAAATGGACCCCCAAAATTTAATTAATTTGAACGACTTGAACTAAAACACCAGTTTCTTTGAATATCAGTAGATACTTAAAGAGACAAATTTTTTTACATAGCCTGGGAGTACCCCCCCCCCCAAATGGACCTATCCAAAAATCACTTCTTGAAAGCTAAATTTAACAAAAACTCTAAAACCACCAAAGCTGGAAACTTGAAATTCGGAGATATGATAAATCTATATATGAAGTTGTGCACCTGCATTTTTGGAAGTGCTACGTCATGTGGTTTGTGGCAGACGTGCCAAAACTTGTGATAACGAAGTTTAATACATGATTTTAATAATTGATTTTCGTCATGTATACACATGTGCTACGCCAGCATATGAAACCATTGTGATTGAATAAACCTGGGTTCACTCATCTAGTTGGCCATCGATTTTTAATTCCTAAATCATATTGAATCAATTAGTTTTCGATGAGAATAAGCCACAATCTCAATATTTTAGGGGATCTCTACTTAAAGAATCAGCCACAAGGCAATATCAATCATTAATATAGCTTTTGATACAGCTTTTTCTGGTTTTGTAATTTCAAATGTCAGTGAAAATTTTCTTGGATTTACTCTCGCTCAGACCTCACAGTTTGCAGCTCTCGCAGCTGTCTATGATCAGTTTTGTGTTTGGAATGTTGGTGTTAAGATCTCTTACCCTACTTCTTTCGGCAATCCTGGTACTTTCTCTTACCAGCTGGCTTTTGCCAATGACCCCGATGGAGGAACCGAAACTCCTGCTAATATTTATGCCCGACGAACTGTGCAGATTCACCCACTGAACAGTATTATGTATCCTGAAGTTAACCTTGGAACTTTTATTCCGGGCCATCTTTCGGATGATATTGTTGTGCAATCTAGATATTGGTATATCGCCACTTCTTCATCGTAACCCTTCAATGTGGGCCAATTAACCCTTCTCACTGCCCACAATGATGTTGGACTCACCGATAGAGTTGTCCTGAACTTGTATGTCCACTTAAAAACACGTGGTCAACGTTAATAATTTATTATATTCTGTTTGTTTTTAATTTATTTTATAGTGTTTTTTCGCCTGATGAGACCCTTGAGCAAGGTCGAAATGCGTCGCGATAGCTCACTCGCGATTTTGTCATAATTAAATGCTTGTTGTTACGTTATATGGTGCTGATTTTAGACTACACATATTGAATCAAGCACTTTTTTTTTCTATTACGACAAAATCTCTTAAAAATTTTTATTTCGACATTAGATATGATCAGAGGGTATTTGGTTTCATTCTCTATGAAAATCCCCCCAAACTCTTTTTTTTAGTGGCTTAAGTTAGGGTTATAGCTTTTTTGATATCAGTAGATATTTAACTGACAAATACTTAGATACTTTGGGTACTAGACCCCCAGAAACCCCCAAAAGTCAGTGTGTTGAATGGCTTAAGCTAAGACTCTACTTTTGATTGATATCAGGAGTTACGTAATTACGAGACAAAAATTTTGACATAGTTTGTGGGTACCACCCCTCCGGAACCTCTCAAATGGACCCAAAAAATTAATTTCTTGAACGGCTTGAACTACGGCGCTAGTTTTTTTTTTTACCCAGTAGACATTTAAGAGACATTTTTTACATATTCTGGTAGTACCAACCCCTGGAACCCTTCAAAAATCACTTTTTGAAAGTTAAATTCAACAATTGATTTCAGTCAACTGGGTTCATAGGCTGTGTTGGCATAATGGTTAAGGTCGCCAGCATTTGAAATTGTCGTGATTGAACAGAGCTGGGTTCAAATACTTAGTCGAACATCCGTTTTACCCAAACCACACATGATTTAAAATCAACATTTTTTTGTTTCACCAAAACCACAAATGATTTAAAATCAACAAGTTTTTAGTATCAGACAAAATCACTTTGCTTGCATTGCATACGAGTTGAGTTTTACAGAAATATCAGTAACCTTTAAAGTTGAAAAATTTATCACCCTATTGTGCACGTGTGCTGTTCTGGCCTAGAGGTTGAAGGCGCCAGTGAATGAAACCTATGCCAGTGACTAGACTTAGGGTCAATTATCCAGTTGACCATCACTTTTTCTCAAACCAAGATCATATTGAATCTTGCAGATTTTATTTTTCTGATTACAGTACAACAAAATCACTTTTAATATTTTTGTCTTGGTACTAGATATGATCAGAGGGTATCAAGTTTCATTCTCTGCGAAGACTCCCCAAAAATCCTTTTTTTTAACAGCCTAGCTAATGTGGTGTTTTTTTTTTTTTTTGATATCATTTCTTTTGATATCATTTAAAAATGACAAACATTTTGACCTGTTTTGGAGGTACTAACCACTCGAAACCTCCAAATCACTTTTAGGAAGCTAAATTAAATTACTGATTTTAGTCAACTGGGTTTATGAACGGAGCTGGCATAATGGTTGAAGGCGCTGGTGTTTGAAATTGTCGTGATTGAACAGAGTTAAGTTTAAATACTAAGTCCGACATCCATTTTACCCAAACCATAAATTATTTACCATCAATATTTTTTTTCATCAAACAAACTCACTTTGTTTGCAGTGCATGCGATTGAATTCTACAGAAATATTGGTAACCTTCAAAGTATGAAGGGGAGAATGCTGGGAAGCAAAACCAACAAAGCTAGAAACTTGAAATTTGAACGTATGATAAGTCTACACATGAAGTTGTGCACCTGCATTTTTGGAGTCTCTATATCACTTGATTAGGGGCAGACATGCCAAAAACTTGTGATGAAGAAGTTTAGAAGGTGATTTTGATAATTGATTTTCGCTATAAATACACATTGCTGCTGTGGCCTAGTGGTGGGCGGCGCCAGTACATGGAACCTTTGTAATTGAATAGACCTGGGTTCCATTATCTAGTTTGTCATCGGTTTTCTCATTCCCAAATCATATTAAAACCAGCATATTTGTTTTTGATTAGGATAAAAAATCTCTTCCAGTGTTTTTTGTTTTGACATTAGATGAGGATCATTTCTGGTCCTAATTTCTATGATGAAAATATTAGTTGGGGATTGCAAACATACTGACTTAAATTGCTGCGTTTTAAGCTATAGGTTTTCGTGGCGTAAATTTCAGAGTATTTTAGCAAAAATTTAGCATCAATTGCATAATGATAAAAATAAACATTACTTTTTTTTCTTGCAACAAATTGGTGACGACTGTGCCACAAAAACTAAAAAAAACATAAAAGAAAACTGAGGTTTAACAACAAATCAGATGCAAGAAACTGTTAAAATCATGAATGCAGCAAAAACACTTTTTTCAATTATGCAGGCTGTAATTGCTCGATTTTCAGTGTACAATAATATACGGCTTTGTATGTGATGCGACATTTCCTTTGCTTCAGACACCAAACTCTGGCTACAAATGTTAATCTCTTGCCTTCCTTTGTGGTTCGATTTCATAACATTTTCAATACAACATCCGTGCTTTTTATTAAATTTTGCTAGGGTGCTACTAAACCACTGCTGTTTTAAAGCATCAATATCCATCGTAATGATGAAGAAATAAACAGTAAACAGCATACAAAGCGTTGAAGCGATATTTTTTTAATCTTCGACCTATGTGCAAAGCGATGATGCAAGCACTAATTTGTGCTTTGAAAGCTTTTCATCAAAGCTGTGAATTTACAAAGTTTTAAACAAAAATCTTGCCTCTTGATAATCGATTTTCGTAAAATGTATTGTGCACACGTGTGATGTCGTCGCCTAGTGGTAAAGGCGGCAGCATATAAAACCTTTATGATTGAATAGACCTGGGTTTAATTATGGAGTTGGCCATCGGTTTTCTCATTCCAAGATCATGTTGAATCCAGCACATTTTTTTTTCTGATTACAACAAAATATATGAAGTTGTGCACCTGCATTTTAGAAGACGCTTTGTCACGTAGTTTGGGGCAGATGCACCAAAAACTTGTGATAATGCAGTTTAATACATGATTTTAATAATAGATTTTCGTCACGAATACACATGTAATGGCTGTGGCTTAATGGTTAGAGGCATCTAGTGGTTAAAGGCGCATATGAAACCATTGTGATATAATAGACCTGGGTTCAACCATTTAGTTGACCATCGCTTTTCTGATTAAAAATCATAATTACATCCAGCAGATTTTTTTTGATTAGCACAACGTTTTTGTTTTTTTTTTATCTATATTTTGCCATTAGATATGCTCAGAGGCTTTCAGGTTTCATTCTCTGCGAAGACCCCCCAAACTCTTTTTTTTTTATCGGCTAAGCTAGAGAACTCTATAAAAATAAATTTTTTTAACGCTTTAAGCTAGCTTGCTAGTTTTTTTCATATCAAAAGATATTTTGCAGACTAATACTTGGACAGAGTTTGGGGGCACTACATCCCTGGAAATCCCCCAACAAAAATCAATTTGTTGAACTTAAGTGAAAGCTCCAGTTTCTTTTTTACATCAAGCGATATTTCAGAGACAAAAATTTTGACAAAGTTTGGGGTACACCCCTCTGGAACCTTCCCAAATGGACCCCCAAAAATCAATTATTTTGGACAGCCTGAGCTAGAGCGCTAGTTTTTTTTGGATATCAGTAGATATTTACACGACAATTTTTTACATCATAAATTGGGGGTACCAACCCCCAAATGAACCTCCCCGAAAATCTCTTTTTGAAAGCTAAATTTAACAATTGATTTGGGTCACTTGGGTTCATATGCTGAGCTGGCATAATGATTAAATGCGCCAGGGTTCGAAATTGTCGTCATACATCCGTTTTACCCAAACCACAAATGATCTAAAATCAACATTTATTTTTTTCATGAGACAAAATTACTTTGTTTACATTGCATACGATTGAGTTTTACAGAAATATCAGTAACCTACGAAGTATGAAAGGGAGAATATGATGGAGAAATCGAACTGGTGGAAGTCCCAAATTAATTTCTTCTAGGAAAATAAACATCTAGTAACAATTACAATTTAATCGAAAGCTTTGAGTTGGAAAAAATTTTAATTTGAAATTGGAGTAGGAAAATTTTGTTGGAGACTGAAGTCACAGTCATTGATTTTTAAACCGACTTTCAGCCCTATATGAAACTGGCAACTTCCCCGTTAATCAACTCTTTTTGATGGCTGTCTCTGTTACAATCAACCTACTACGTACAAATGTCAAGCAGAACTCACCCAGTGGTGCTGACAGGCTTCTCAATGTGCTCGCATAAGCTGAAGAACCTCTCTATATGTTTATCTAGGCTGTGCACGGTAGACACCAGCTGAAGTGTCAAACTGGAAAACAAGGCAACAAAACTCAAGTAAAACATGTCTGAATGCTGCTCTAATATGTCATAGCATGCAAACAGTTGTGTGGGCTAGCCATAACTAGACAACTAAACGTGTAGCGCTGCTACATTGGGATCACGTCTTTTCGGTGCGACCATTACAGCGCCACCTATTTCGTTGCCGTATGTTTTCTGCACAGATCGTTTCAGCACCAATTCGGTGCTCTTTGACAGTTCAATTATTTAGGGTTTGGGTTAGGGTAAGGGCTTTGGGTTAGTGTTAGTAAAAACCACAGAATATTGGCGCCGAAAAGTCATGGACCCTGCTACATTACATCCTGCTATTCTCTAGCCACTACGATTCCATAGGTTACATGAGTATTGATGATACCTAATACACACTTCATAGCAGCGATGGCTCACCAACCTCAACATCAGAACATTATAAGTGATTGACGTGTCTATTCTGAAAAGCATTTGTTCCAATTCGCTTGCCATCTGAATTTTGCATTGGAACATTTAAAAGACAAACGTATTTTAGGAAACGAAACTAATCTGTAAACGAAACTGTAACAGTGGTAGGGTCATTCCATGCTTAATTCAAAATGGCTTGTCACCATGATTCATCAAACATGGATATTTGTTCTTAAACTTAGAGTATCACACAGGATAAACAATTTTTTTTCGAATACCTCTAGTGGTTTTAAAGTTATCGCAGTTTGAATTTTTGGCCACTAGAGGGAGATTTTGCTCCCGAGTTTTGAAAATAGTGCTGTAATTCCGTTTCTGAAGCAGTCTGATGCCTGATAATTGCTACATGAGGGTTTTTGGGGTCAAGAAATTCATTTTTGATGTCAAAATTGCAAAAATATAATTGCTTCATGGTGAAAAATCAATTTTAAATTTTGACGAGAGCCCAACTTTGGGGGCAAATTTTGGGGTGTAGGCGCGTTGCTGCGACAAAAAATTTTTTTCATCTACATTTACATTGCTCATAGTTTTTGAAAATATAACAGTTTTTTATTTACTTTTTATTGGCATGTGAACTGGAAAAGGTTTTTGTTTGGATAGTTAATTTTAATAAACCTGCAATTGTAATGATCGTATCACTTTGAAAATTGTTTGGATTTTCTAAAAAAGGTTTGGGACTACAGTACAATTCAGGTATTATGAATAGAAAAATCATTCTATCTATATATCACTAATAACTTGGTCAATCATGACACTGTACGTGAAGTTTTACTCAAAAGTTTAATATTAGTTCAGAGGCAATAATTTCTTGTCAAAGACTGAAAGGAGTAGCTAGTTCAAGAAATAACCTACTAATAGCATTTATCAACTTTTTAAAGTGTTTGGTTCCTATGTTGCAACAACTGACAGGCTGACTATCTTGCAATGCCAGACAAGATGTATTGAAATATGAAGCCGATACAGTTCAAGAGTCTATTTATTATACCTGCATTCCTAAGGAGTAGCCTTGTGCGTAGCTTTTTACCAGTTCTCATTGAGAGTAACCTTCTAATAGTTCTAGACTGCTTTTTAAAGTCTGTATTATCCTTCAGAAACTATCTTTAAGAACATTATGAAACCTTTTAGTTCAAGAATGCCTAAAGTCTTCAAGGAGCGGACCACATTACATTTTTTTCTGATCTTTAGCAAGCTGTACAATGCTTATAAAATGTTTGGATAATTATTATCCCGAATACTGCTCATTTAAGTTTTGCATCAATGTCTTTATTTCAAATGAAAAAATTTTTTAACCAGAGTTAATCTATAGTAAAGATAAAGTTCGTTTTATGTTCGCCAAAAATTCAAGTTTGTTCAATTATTCAAAAGAACTTTTTCGTACACAACGAACACAGTCCTGTTTGTTACACAGCACCACCATATGCAAATTTTGTTAAGGAAGAGGCTTCAAAAACATAAACTTTCAACAGTATCTAGCACCCAACGAGTTGAATAAACTGCTGTGTGTTTAAAATGCAGCATGAACAGCATAAAGAATGTCTGCCAGGAGCAAGGTGGTTTGTATGATTTCATAAAAAAAATAGTCTTTTTAACAGTTCAATTTTAACGCCATTTGCAAGAAACTTTCTTTTTAGAGCCACTTCAAAGAATTGAATTACTCGCACTAAAAAATTCATCCCCCACTTATACTGTATAGGTTAGATTCAAAACATGTTCAAAAGTTTGCATATTTGGGTAAACCTTGAAATAACTTGGCTGAACAAGAAGGCTTCAGCCCACACAAAGCCTTTTCGTCAGTAGTTGCAGTACTAAACGCATTTAGTACAAACCACAAGGTATACAGCTGTGACCCTTATTTTAGAAATGCTGTGTGGTTCAAATAAAAATTATTTAATCAAAGAAAAATACTTACGATACTTCGTAGCTAATGTAGTGACCAATGAAACACAAAGTTGCTAGTTTCTAAAGTAATCGTAGCACCATTATTACGCAAAAAATCACAGAATTTATTGCAATTAGTGATTAAATTAATGCAAAAAACTAACGTCAAATTTGACAAAAAGAATTTTTTTGGGTAAAAAAATTGCAAGCATCAAAAAAACTTTAAAAGCAAATCTCGAGACCAATTGCCAGCAGCAAAAGGTTGTTCAGGGCCACACATACGACTGTGAGCCACATCTTAGGCACATAGCCAGCCCTGTTCTTAATAGAACAGTTGTTGATGACATGAATTCATGTAGCCTGGGAAGTATTTTGGAAAATAATTTATGCTACATAACCACTTACAGCAGAAACATTGAACTCAATCAACAAATGTACAATAAAAAAGTAAAAACAACAACTACTCTTGAAGCATTATTATACTTTATTTGTTTTACATAAACCGTAAAAAATGTTTCAATTTGTGGTTCATCAAAAATTAAAAACTATAAAGCTAACAGTTTGTTTCATCTGCAAAAGTGGATCATCAAGGCTAAATCTAAACATATGTTTAGAATTGTTTAAAAAATTGTAATTTTGAATGTTTTAATACTGAGGTAAACTGCTGTAAAATGTTTTAATGATGTAACTTGCTTAGTGATTAATGTAAGCTTTGTTGGTTGCACACGCACAAAGTTGTATATACGAAAGTTGTATAAATGCAACAATGTTGTTACTCATCTTTTTTGAACTTTAAGTGTTACTGTGCTGAGAGAGGCTGGAAATTAATCTAAAAAAATATTGTGATGTTAGAATTACAAAGTTAAACTTTTAAAACCCCGCTACAGGCTGTTTCCCCTGTAGCGTTAACTAACAGGCGCTGGCCCATGTCAATCGAGCACTTTGAAAACTGGGAAGACAGTGTTTAAGTTAAAGTGATACTGTATGTATGTATATCATAGTTGAGTTGAACAATAATCCTTTTTTTAAAAGATTTCTGCCACGTTTCAAAGTAAAACAATCATGAATATTGCAGATTTATTAAGAATTAACCATCCATACAAAAACCTTTTCCAGTTCATATGCCAATAAAAAGTAAATAAAAAACTATTATATTTTCAAAAACTATGAGGAATGTAGATATAGATGAAAAAAAAATTTTGTCGCAGCGATGCGCCTACACCCAGAAATTTGCCCCCAAAGTTGGACTCTCGTCAAAATTTAAAATTGATTTTTCACCATGAAGCAGTCATATTTTTGGAATTTCTAAATCAAAAATGAATTCCTTGACCCCAAAAACTCTCATGTAGCAATTTTCAGGCATCAGACTGCATCAGAAATGGAATTACAGAACTATTTTCAAAACTTGAGAGCAAAATCTCCTCTAGTGGCCAAAAATTCAAACTGCGATAACTTGAAAACCACTAGATGTATTCAGAAAAAAGTTTTTTATTTATTATCATTTTTTGACACCTTTAGCCTAAAAAACAAATTTGTAATATACCAAACACATGGTTACAAAATTTTTTTTTAATTTTGAATTAAGCATGCATGACCCAGTATTCAATTTTTTAGTAGAAAAGCTTTGAAACATGCTATTTCAACGACCAAGCAACATACCTAAAGACTGGCTTGTGTCCATCCACCCACTTAACAGGGGGATGTAGGGTTTCGGGAGTCTGCAGGGAGTAGTGAGGGGGCAGCTTCTCAATGGCAACAGGAAGGGAAACCTCCCCAGTGCAAAGTCGACCATTGCAAAGTAATGGAAGCCACTAAACAAGTGTTTTAGTTATTTGCTGGATGCACGACACGTGCAGCGAGAAAATTTAACTATTTTCAAAAAGTTTACGAAAACAGTGTCCTTACATTGAGATAGGTGCTGCACACACTGCTTTGTGCAACTTTACATTCGACAAAGTTGGTAGCCATCATTATTATTTTGACTTTCTTGCGGCTTCTTAAAACAGTTTCTAGCATTAAAATCACTGTAATAAGCCCTCCATTGTAAAAAACAAAAACAAACTGCTAAATAGTATTTGAACAGCATGAATATTTTACCTTGTTGAGGGAAAGTAAAAAACTAATACCAATTACGCCTTTTCTGCGTTGAAATTCGGCTTAAATATGAAGCCATATGTACTCGTACCGGTACATATCAAGAGGTGATACTAGGAAACGAAAAGGTGATACCAAGTCAATTTATCAGTTCATTCTTGCATAGAAGATTAAAGGCCTTCTTTACACAATTCTAAATTGTGTTATCAAGGAATTGTCTAAAAACTTTTTGCATATAGACTTTTATTCTCTGACTAATGATTCGAACGTCTTCCAACGAATGAATATTTTTCAATGATACACTTGAATACTTTTTTAATTTGATGTTGCCATTAAATCATTTACATGTTACAACAAAAACACTTTTACCTTGTTTTGAACATAAAAATTTAATTAATTCAAAAATGCTATAATTTTAAACAAAAAAATTAGTAAGGGATATTTTTGTTAGAGTAGTTCAGCTTGATTTTTTAAATTAAATTCTGTGCAGTGTACAAAATGTCAACACTGGGTGCACAAGAGGCGTTCTGGAGTTTATGGAAGTTTAACAAGAGAAAAAGATTTCAATGAAATGATAAAGTTGGAAGGAGACAACATAAGGTGGACAGGTTCTCATAACTCGGTGATGTGCTCAGTGCGAAAGAAGAAGCTCAAGATGCTGTAATATCAAGGATAAGATCGACATGGAGAATATTTAAAGATGTTTTTAATGTTATAATGTGCAGAAAGAGCACATCACTGAAGGTTTGAGGCACTTTATACACTAGCAATGTGAGAAGTGCACTAACTTATGGTGCTAAATGTTGGATATTGAAAGTGTAAGATGAAAGAAAATTGAAGACCACTAAAATGAGAACGTTACGAATGATACGTAGAAAGCTTGAAGGACAAAATAAATAATAAGATTCATGAAATGACAAGTGCGAAGAGGTTGGAAGAGATTTTGAGAGAATAAAAATGGCGATAGTTGGAGCATGTGAAGAGAATGGATAAAAGAGGCTCAGTAAAGACACTGCACTTACGCTGCTGGACCAAAAAAAAAGACCAAAAAAGAGGATGAAAAGAAATGTTGGAATGCGAGATGATTGCCAGAGGTTTGCAAAATCGCACGTTTTTGGTGCTTTTGAAGCCGATTTTTGGTGAAAAATTGAAAACAGACCCCCCAAAGGAAATTGGGTGCCAAAGTTGTGAAGCACATGTCGTGATTTGGCATGAAAAAGCGTTTGAATTTCCAATTTCAGCCGAAAAATCAGTCTCAATTTAGGTGAAGACTTTTTTTTGGGAGATCACCTGTTTTTGGGCTGAAAAAACGTTTGAATTTCCGAGCTTTCTGAGAAATTCCGTCTCAATTTTCGGACAAACCATGTGATTCTGATTCAAGAACAATGAAAATTCGGGTCAAGGTCGTTTGCACTTTTCTCACTTTTTCAAAAAAGCCTCCCCCTTTTCCAAATCCTGGCTACGCGCCTGGTTGGATGCACTACATAGAGAAAGATGGAGACTAGGTTTGCTTAAACCGACTGACAACTGGGCCTACGTGTGGGGAAAATCTGTTGGGCTCCAAAAATAGAAGGAAGATACTCATACACTCATGGAGCAAAATAATGGCAACACTTAATCAAAAAAACATATTCAAGCTTGTCATTGAAAAATACTCACCAGCGCTTTGATTTAAAGCGATATGTCTCAAAAACGGCACCCAATTGCAACCAAAGACATTCCAATCATTAATCAGAGAACAAAAGTCTATCAGATAAAAGAACAAAATGTCTTTAAGCAATTCCTCGATGGGTATTACAAAATTGCTTTTCCAGAATTTTTTTCCATAGTCTAACAACGCCTAACACACTGGTCTCAACTTTTCAATGGTAAGTCGCTCAATGCTCAGCTTAAAAAGTTTAACTTGTTCAAATGGCTTTCAATTTTCAAAACAAATTTTAAAACATACTACTGCTTGTTTCAGTCAAATGTGGTAGTTTTGATGTCATATATGTAACCCATGGTATAAACTGTGGCTTACCGTGTATCCGATTTCGGTTTCAATTGGAGAAAGATCCTGCTTCTTCTGACAGCTGATGTGGTAAAACGAGAAGAAAAGATGATGTCTGGTAGTTAAGTTAGTGGGAAGTTGGATCTTCACCTCCTCGTAAAAGTCAGGGTTTCTGCATTGCATTACATTGATACACAACTGATACACAACTTAATCAAGTGCAAAGACTTTTGCTGCATTCACTACTTTTACTACACTTACAACTGAAAGTAAAAATGCAATGACACACAACCTTTTTTTAAAAGCAAATTGATTACTAAATCTGTTCACTGAATGTGATGGCCAAGCTTTCACTGAACCTTTGCAAAGCTGAACGTTCAAAAAGAAACTGCAGATATTTTTACAACGTCTATGAATACAAATTTTTTTTTTTTTTTCAGCGATTCAGATATTTTGTTGAGGCAAAGCTTGCTAAGTTTGAAGTTCATGATTGCCAGTGCTGGGCACCGCAATTTTTTTTTTAATCCGCAGTCCGCAAATCCGCAACCGAGTTTCAATTTTCTTAATCCACAACCGCAAGTCTGCAATTGCACGTTTAAAAGCTTATTCCACAACCGCAAGTCCACAACGACGTTTCAGGATTCTTGAATCCGCAACCATAAGTCCGCAACTTCGTAATATTTGAAGTCTGCACCGCAAGTCCGCAATTTTTTATGAACCAAGTGGAAGAGTTTTGCAATCAGCCATGTCCTGAAGTGATCTGTTCAAAGTTCATTAGCAAACATAAGTGAAAATTTGTGACTTGTGGAAAGTATATAACAAGCGTATGATGGATACATTCCACGCAATAGAAGGAATTACTCACGATTGTTGATTGTAGTAAATGTACCACTACATGACTTTGTGGGAGCGCTCGCGAGTTCTAGACTAGCACGTCAAGCTGCTGGGTGATATTTGAGATTTTGTGGCAAAAATAGCAATTTTAACACCATTTAAATCACATTTAGCACGTTCTAAAACCATATCAATAATTACAGCAAATTGCTAAATTTCGGAATTCATCGCAAGATTTAATTTGTCTAGCCTCTTGAGCCCCCATATACTTCATGTCAAGTACAAAACACGTTTAAACCCTTGTTCTTTTTTTGTTTGTATTTTCTAAATGACTTGGCTGAAGAAAGCTGAAGCCCCCTGAGCCCTTTCCACCTGGTTGTGCAACTGATTGCGACCAAAATTAAGTTTTGAGTGTGCTCTAAAAAAAGAAACAGCTGGTCTTTTAAAAAATGTTTTCACGTATTGTTTCATGTCATAATCACAAACGAAATACCGATAACGCTTCTGTACGTATACATCCCTATTCCGTGACACATCCGTAAAAGCGTTTTAATAAGACGGATTATTGGGTCACATTTATGTAAAGCTGTTGGTGGCCAGCATTTCGCAAACAATTGAGAAAACTTCAAACGAGAATTATGTTCAAAAATTATTATTCCTTTTTCCATTATTTGCCGTGATGCTCCAACAAGCATTCTGAGTAAACCGAAATGGGAGGGGGCACAAGCAGTCATTAGGGGGGGTAGGGCGCCCCTGGCCCCACCATAGCAACGTCACTGGCTACCAGTACAAGAAATGATACACTAGTGGCTAACTTTAAGAACTTACAGTAAAAAATAGCAAAGCCATACTTTGAACCAAGGCTGCAAATTCAAACTTCAACTTGAAAAAAGTTGGTTGTTTCACCAAACTCGAAACAACAGCATGTCAACAAAAAAAAGCGATTAAGTCGAAAAGCAGACTTAGTATTTTTGTCAGCCTGCAGTCGAAAAACTTGTTATTTTTGCCGAACTTGAACTCAAAAAATTATTTTATTTCTTATGTTTGCTAGAGTAGAAACATAAATATTTTACGAAAATGAAAAGGAATTTCAATATTTGTATAAAACTTGCGGAATTGAGGACTAAAATTAAAAATAATCCGCAACCGCAAGTCCGCAATTTATACTGCCAAAGTCTGCAAATCCGCATGTCCGCAACTTTTTTTGCTAGTCCACAATTGTGGCTTTGCGGACTTGCAAACTAACTTGCGGACTTGCCCAGCTCTGATGATTGCTAAGTTTAAAGGGGAATCAAACGTTAATTTAACTCATTTATTGTGTATGTCAAGCAAAATTTTATATTTTAAAGTTTTTTGCGACTTATTTTAGGACTTCTATATCGAAGGTTATTTTCTTTTCCCGCTATTTGTTGCATTCCTTTCATTCTAAAAATAATTTCTGAATCACTAACCCATGACTGTTTATGTTGCTGTGGTTTAGACGCTATTTTAAAGTTTATGTAGTAGATCTACAATAGGTATTAAATTCAATCATCTTTTTGCTAAATAAAGCAAATTCAAACCAACAAGTGTAATTTTACATTTGAAAAGCAATTTAGTTCACCAAAGCCACAGAAAACCTGACAAAAGCCAATCCAGTAGCCCCCCCCTAGGAACTCAACACACCAAAATTTTGTTGATATAATGCAGTTTGTAACTTTTTGTAATTTTTATTTTTCACTAAATAAGCTCTTAATTTGTTGTTAATCACATAAGACGTTGTTTTAGGATTGTAATTTGATCCATCATCAAATTAACCAAGCAATTGAAATTTTTACACTTTTCTCATCTACAATATTGTTGACAGAAACATATGTAACTATGGTTGAAAATGGATAGATTATATCCGATCATAAACTTCTGAGCAGAACAAAGAGCTTGACACTACAAAGAGACATACGTTCATAGAGTGAAAAAAGTCGCCCTGGTGTAAAAAAAACACAACTAAGCCATTAAGCCAAAGACACGTTTGCAAAAACAAAACCAAACAAACCAGCCGTTTGAAGATGAAAGCCACAACAAAATTACATTCAAGCATCGAGATTTCTATTCTGCTATTGTATGCAGGAATTTAAAAACATGTTCATATCTTTGAAGCTTTTCATCTGACACTTGTCAAGAAGAATCGTCAGAACAGAGAGTGCAGGAAAATGAGCGTATAGGAAAAAGCTGAGCTGTGATTGGCTGGAAAAGGACCAATGAGAAAGCGCCATTAGTGTACAATCTTTAAGCTGTACTTGAATTCTTTTTTGTCGGCAGAGGGCGGGGTTAGTTTTGATGAAAATGGCTTCAAGAGCAGATAGATGAAAAGGTGAGCAGCCTTGGGCAAGAATAGAAAATCTGCTGTCATCATAATGTTGAGCGCAGGTAGGATTTTGTAAAAGATGAAGTCCAACGACTGAATCAGAAGCAAGAGACTGGGTATTAGTCTGGGTGGAAGATTTGCACCGACGAGCAGGAAGTAAGCATTTTTGGGAAGAAGAGCAAGGACAGATAGATTTGGGGACATGCTGTTTGATTCTGTCCTGCAGCCTTTGGGAAGTACGGCCTACATACCGACTGTCACAGTGGCATGAGAATTGATAAATCACGTTTTTCTGTAAAGCAGGCAGTACATCCTTGTTGGTTGCTAAACTCAACAAAGTCAACAGAAACTCAACAAATTGCTTCCGTTGGGTTTAGCTTCAATGACATCATGCATCGCCAAATCGACAGAGTTGCCATGGGATCACCACTTGGACCAGCCCTTGCCAATATTTTTGTTGGCTACTATGAATCTAAACTTTTTCAGACCACTTCCAAACCGGAGATGTATTACTGCTATATGGATGACACCATCGTAGTATTCAGCAACGAAGATGAATGCGATCTTTTCTGAGACAGCCTCAACTCCCTTCACCCTTCTCTCCGCTTTACTTTCAAAAAAAAATCTAACCTGGCTCTCCCATTTCAGAATGTTCTTGTTGAAAAATCCCCTTCCAAGATCATTACTTCGATCTATTGGAAACCCACATTCACCGATTAATATCTACGCTGGAATTCCTTCAGTCCTCAGAAACGCAAAACTAACTTAATCCTGACATTAACTCACCGAGCTCTTGCTATCTGTTCTCCTGAAAGATTGCCATCAGAACTGGACAAAATCAAGTTCATTCTACTGAGTAATAAGATACCTTGAGCACGTTATCAATTCGTTTATGGCTATGAAGATGAAGCAATTTCACGCTCTGCCCAAATTTGGACCCGAAAAATGCCCCGTCTATCGACGTCTCCCATGGCTCCGTTCTGTTCTACCTGGTTTGAAAAGCAAGTAAAATCTGCTGTCAAAAAGTGCTTTTCTGCTGTGGAACCACATGTTGTCTACTTTACCAACGAGCTTCTCTCCGCTGCACCAACATCCTGCCACATCAACGTGGTGGTGCAGTCCCCTCCCCAATGGGGATGGGTCGAAATGGCAGGACAGATCTCCCGATGGGCTTGACCGAAAGGTCGTCCCCATTGTCTCGGACTGCTTTTTCGCTGGGCCGCCTGTTGACCGATCTCAACTGGGCGGCTCCTCTACTTCTTGTTGACCGGACCCCCTTTTGGCGTCTCCTTATCCTGGCATTGCTCTTTATTAATGGCAATGTCCACCCTAACCAAGGCCCCATCAGCAACCATCCTCACCCCAGGTACCCCTGCTCCATCTGCCATCTAGATGTGGGCAGAGATTCTCTTCAATGCTCTGCTTGCCTTAAGTGGGTGCATTTCCTTTGCTCCTCCCTCACCTGTGCTGACTTTCGCACTATCTGTGCAACTGGCACTGCAGTGGGCTGGCGATGCCCAGCGTGCCATCCCCAAATCACAACTGGCTCCCCCACTCAGACCCGTCTCCTTGTTACGCCGCCTGCATCCCCTCCACCCCCAGGGTTCCCCCCACTACCACCTGGTTTTTATCAATCACGTCCACCTCGGGGTCCCCCACATTACCCTTGCTCCATTTGCTCTCTCGAGGTAGGTAAGGATTCTTTAAAGTGCTCCACCTGCTCCAAGTGGGTGCACTTCTCCTGCTCCTCTCTGACCCGAGCTGACTTTCGCAAAATCTGCGCAGCCGGCTCTCCCATGGGTTGCAATTGCCCTGCTTGTCCTAATGGGGACCTTGCCTCTCCCACCCACCGGCCAGCATCCCCCCACCCCTTCTCTCCAGCTCCGCCCCCACCCACACCCCCTCCACTTGCTTGCTCAGATCTCATGGATTCATCTTTGCTTCTCCCCTCACATCCTCCCCTCCTTAACACCTACCCTCCTTCCGCCTTCACCTTTCCTGCCTCATCACCACCGCCCACAGGTTCACAGCCGGTCCACAACTTGCCACCCCACCCTCAAGGAAATCCACGCCTCTCACACAATCTCAGAATTCTGCAATGGAATGCCGGCGGTGTTTCCTCCCCCCGTCGTGCCGAACTGATCGCTTTTCTTTCTGGCAACCACTATGACCTCATTTTCCTCCAGGAAACCCATCTTTCGTCAACCCAAAAGTTCCAAAACCCTGGTTATTATACCCTCAACACGGACCGGACATTCGATAGACAAGGCCCTGTTTCCTCCGGTACTCATAACACTGGTGGTGGTGTCCTCACTCTCATCCACTCTGACCTGGCTTTCTCTCCTGTTTCTGTCCCCTTTCTGTCTTCCCAGGACCCCTACTCAGACTACACCTGTGTTAAAGTCCTTCTCTCCAACCACTCTCCTCTTCAATTTCTTAACCTCTATTCCCCTCCCATCAGAAACACTCCTTCTGACTCTCGCACCAGGACCTTCTACCCTGACATCCTTCCTAACTCCCCTGACACTTTTATCCTCGGATACTTCAATGCTCACCACCCAACATGGGACAGACTCATTCCCCCTAACCCGCTCGGAAATGACCTGTTTCGCTGGATCACTTCCTTCGGTCTGGAAATTCTGAACGACCCCGCCTCTCCCACGCTCCTTCACCAATCCACTGGGAGCCGTTCTTCCCCTGATATCTCGTTAGCTCCTGCGTCTCTCGCTCCCCACTGTGAGTGGCGCACTCTCCCTGGCCTTGGCTCTGACCATTTCCCCATTGAAATTGTCCTCCCCCTCTCTCCAGTTCGTCACCCAAACACTCGTCCCCCCAAATTCAACTATGAAAAGGCCAGTTGGGATATTTACCAATCTTGTATTGCTGAGCACCTTCCCTCCCTTGATTTTGATGCACTCAACATCCACCAGGCTGCCCACTCCTTTTCCCTTTTCTTAGTTGAAGCTGCCAAGGCCTCTATCCCCTTTGGCCGCCTTGGTCGTTCCCCCAAAGCCTGGTGGTCCCAGGAAGCAGAATCTGCAGTGCGGGAACGACGAACGGCCCGCTCCGTAGCACACCGATCTGAGTCGCACCGCCTCAGATACATAGACGCTTCTCGTAGGGCATCCTCAGTCATTTCTAGAGCCAAATCTGCAACCTGGCAAGCCACCTGTTCTAACCTGTCTCCCCGTTCTGATCCTCGTGCTGTCTTCAGGCTTCTCAATGCCATCTCTGGCAAAAAGAACACCTCCCATGACCCTTCTTTTCCTGATTGCACTTCCCCTCTTGATACTGCCAACCACTACGCCTCTTATCTTCGCTCACATCTATCTCAAGCGACACCCCGTTCCGCGCGCAGAGCTGAACGACAGTTCATGAATGAACTCCGGAAAGCTAGCTGTGAGAATGCTTCTTCCCTCCATAATTCTTTCTGCTCCCCCTTCTCCTTGAATGAACTCTCCACTGCCATCAGCAATCTCTCCTCTTCCACTGCGTCTGGCCCTGACCAGATTGCCTACCCTTTACTAAAGCACCTGCCTAAACCAGCACAGCTCCTCCTTCTTTCTCTTTTTAACAGGTCCTGGCACTGTCACACCTTCCCCTCTTGTTGGAAACCTACCACTATCATTCCCATTCACAAACCTGGAAAACCCACTTCCTCTCCGTCCTCTTTCCGCCCCATTTCCCTCACCTCCTGCATCTCCAAGCTTTTTGAGCGCTTAATTCTTTCTCGCCTAACTTTTCACCTTGAATCTAATCATCTCCTCTCCACTTGCCAGGCCGGCTTTCGTCCTGGTAGGTCACCCCTTGACCAAATTCTAACTCTGTCTCAATCAATCTGGGACGGCTTCCAAAAGAAAAAACATCCAGACCGAACCATTTTGGCTTCTGTTGACTTCTCCAAGGCTTTCGACTCGGTCTGGCACTCTGCTCTTTTTCACAAACTCCTCTCGCTCAAACTCCCCCCTTGCTTCGTTCTTTGGGTGCGCTCCTTCCTTTCTGATCGTAGAGCTAAAGTCCAGGTTGGTGGTTCCCACAGCCGCTCCTTCCACATCAGACATGGAGTCCCACAGGGCTCGGTACTTGGTCCAGTCCTCTTCATTCTGTTTGTTGATGACATCACTAAGGATTTACCTCGGGGTGCCCATACCTCCCTGTATGCTGACGATCTGGCCATCTGGTCCTCCTCCCCAGACCCGCTCAAAGCCTCCTCTGTTGTCCAATCCTCCCTCGCTGTCCTAGAAACATGGTCCAACTTATGGAGACTTCCACTCAATCCAAAGAAGTGTGAGTCCTCCTTTTTCTCTACAGATCCCCATCAAGCCACTTTCCAACCCCGACTGAACCTCTTGGGCTTCCCTCTTTTGTTCAATCCCACCCCTAATTTCCTTGGAGTAACCTTTGATCGGACTCTATCCTTTGGGGCCCATGTCCAATCCCTGTGTTCCAAATTCTATCCACGCCACAAAGCCCTTCGCTCAATTGCCACTGCCTCTTGGGGTCCCACAAAAGAATCTCTCTCCCTACTCTACAAAGCCTTTGTCCGTCCGTTGCTCACATATGCCTCTCCTGGATGGTTCCCATTCCTCTGCAACACTGCAACCAATCACCTGGAAGTTCTACACAGAGCTGCATGCAGGGTCATTACTGGTTGTCTCTCTTCCACCCCCTCCTCACTACTCCTTCTCGAGGCCCAACTCCCTCCTCTAAAGCTGACTCTAGAGCATCAGACCCTCTACTCCTTTGAATAAGCTCTGCGCCTTCCCCCCGACTTCTCCAGCCTTTGTGCCCTGGCAATTAAAAACGTTTCCTGTCGACTAAAGAAGAAACCCTCCTGGAGATCATTCTGTTCTTCAGCCACACAACCACTCCCATCCCCACGCGAGTCTCTGATCACGTGCCCCCCTTTTCCACCATGGTCCACAACCCACTTCACTGTTTCCCCCTTCATTCCCGACTGCACAGGCAGCAGTACAGCCCGACTCCAAATTGCTTCAAGCAGACTATCCTCCCTCCCCCCGTCTGATATCCAAGTATGGACTGACGGATCTGTCCCCTCCCTTTTTGGTCCCGGTGGCGCTGGAGTGTATGCAACACGCTCCAAATGCAACACATTTAATTCCTTATCCTTTTCCTCCGGTCCAATTGCCTCCAGCTTCACAGCTGAAACCTTTGCCCTCAAGCAAGGTCTTGCTTGGTGTACTAGCCATTTCATGACCTGCAAATTCCAGTCAGTCCTTTTCCTAACCGACTCTCAATCAGCCCTCTCAATCAGCCCTCTCTATCCTTTCTTCAGCCCCCTCTTATCTCCTGCCTGAGTCCCTATGGAATGTTTGGTCCCTTGCCTACTTCCTCTCCAGCAATACCACTTTGAGCTTCCAATGGGTCCCCGGACATGCAGGTCTCCCCAGAAATGAAAAAGCCGATTTACTTGCCAAAACTGGTGCCTCTCTGCCCACTGATGCGATCCCAAGCCCTCTCCCCCCTGTTATTGCCAAAGTCCGTTATTCCCAATACCGCAATTGGAGACGTCACATCTCACACTCCCATCTGAACTTCCAAGTCCCCGAAGTCTCTTCAAAGGAACTTCTTCTTTCTCGCTCCATACGCAGTGAGCTCTCTCGTCTTCGTTGCCATGGTCACAGTCTTCTTTTATCTTCATATCTTCACAGGATCAGTTGGAAGGAGAATTCTGATTGTAGTGCCTGTGGACACCCTCTACAGGACCTCAATCATCTCCTCCTCGACTGTCCTGCTTCTGAACCCCTTCGCAAATCTATCTTTGGCTCCTCTCTCTCTATTCTCGATCTATGGTCCAGACCTTGGGGTGTGGCCAGACTGTTGGGTCTCCGTGGGGGTCCTCCGCACCCCCATCCCTCGGAAGGGGTCGGGTAGCACCACCACCACCAGCTTCTCTCCGCTACCAACAAGGATGTACTGCCTGCTTTACAGAAAAACGTGATTTATCAATTCTCATGCCACTGTGACAGTCGGTATGTAGGCCGTACTTCCCAAAGGCTGCAGGACAGAATCAAACAGCATGTCCCCAAATCTATCTGTCCTTGCTCTTCTTCCCAAAAATGCTTACTTCCTGCTCGTCGGTGCAAATCTTCCACCCAGACTAATACCCAGTCTCTTGCTTCTGATTCAGTCGTTGGACTTCATCTTTTACAAAATCCTACCTGCGCTCAACATTATGATGACAGCAGATTTTCTATTCTTGCCCAAGGCTGCTCACCTTTTCATCTATCTGCTCTTGAAGCCATTTTCATCAAAACTAACCCCGCCCTCTGCCGACAAAAAAGAATTCAAGTACAGCTTAAAGATTGTACACTAATGGCGCTTTCTCATTGGTCCTTTTCCAGCCAATCACAGCTCAGCTTTTTCCTATACGCTCATTTTCCTGCACTCTCTGTTCTGACGATTCTTCTTGACAAGTGTCAGATGAAAAACTTCGAAGATGTGAACATTTTAATCAAGGCAATTCTCAAGTTCTGTATTACCAACCAACTCTTCAATTTAAAAACAGCTTTTACTAGCGTAGGAGCTATCATTTCCAAATAATTTTTTGTATAACTTTGTGTTAACTTTATAGTATTTCAGGTGCTTTTTGCAACATCATAGCTCGTACGTCATAGTAACAACCCATTGTCTATTTCAATGTAATCAACCTCTATGTACAGGGTTGACCAAAAAAAATTGTACCCTTAGACAAAGTGCCATAACTTTTTTTTGCATAGAGATAACAATTTAAAATTTTTACCATTTTTTTACAACGATATATTGCGTAGCTATTTAAAATTTTACACTGAAATTCCAAGAAGTTATAAAATGACGTCCAATTAAACATTGAAGACTGCAATCTCTTTTCACAAAATGCGTTCAAAGGTTTTTTTTTGCAGGTAATGTAACCTTTTTTTTTATAATTGGCCTTTCTATACTCATTGTGACGTAACAATACCTGAAGGCTGACAAATCTTTTTTAAATGATAATAACTTTGAAATTATCTTATCTTAAAGATCTTAATCTTATCTTAAAGAGATCTTAATCCAGTCGATTACTACGTTTGGAGCGCTCTGGAGCGAAATGTTTACCATGGAAGAAGATTTGAAAACACCATAGAATTAAAAGAAGCCATTCTTCAAGAGTGGGAAGCATTGCCCCAAGCGATAATCAATAACGCCATCGATGGGTTTCGATCTCGTGTGCGGTTGGTGATTGCAGAAAACGGACAAAGCATCGAAAAACATTGAACGAATGAACAATTGCTTACTATTTGTGCCGTGTTAATTTTCATGCAATTGCGGTTTGTGATACTCACTATTTAAACACCAGAAATTTTGTTATTTTATGGAAATTTTTAATAAAAGTTTACACAGCTACGCAAAATATTGTCATAAAGAAATGGTAAAAATTTTAAAATGTCATCTCATTCCAAAAAAAAGTTATGACACTTTGTCTAAGGGTGCAATTTTTTTTGGCCAACCCTGTATATTACCCCCATTTTAATTTTTTTACAATCCGACATAGATTCATAAAGAGAGCTGGTTGAAAACGTTCAATCCAAAACAGCGTTTTTCAAGGCTACCCATTTCTCAAAGAGTGGAAATGATAGCTCCGACGGTATTTAAAGCTATTTTGAAATTCTTTTTGAATTTGAAAACGTATTCACTTAAAAGATTTAGGCCAAACACACAATCTTTCGGCATTTTAACTTTTTTGGACTTGGCCAGTAAATGTGCAAAGCTGATTGGACTCAGCAAAATAAACTTTTTTGAACTCTTCCAAATCTTAGTAATTTAGCTTCTTCAAATTGCTCTAAAAACATGCACAATGTCATCCAAACGGCTATTTTTTTCCAAAAAAATTGCAAGAATTGCACTGTGGTTAAGGGCTTTGCATCCAGGCCCCATAGAGATAACTTGTTTTCTCGCAGACAATCTTCACAACAAACAACTTTCCAAATCGTTAATAATAGCGTGCATTTTCATTAATGGTCAAAATAAATTAACTACAATTGGGTGCTGGTTGGTTTTTCAAAAATTGAACCCCCCCTTTAAAAATTTCTGGGTGCGCCCCCGAGACCTGATATCTGACAAAGCTCCTTTGAAACCCTTCAACTAAACTTGATGTTGTCATGTTGCCACAGCCGAATTTTTTCCCGCTATTTAAAAAGCATTTTCGTTAAAGCAATTCAATGTCAAACAATGAAAAAAACGAGACAAAAACGTTGGAAATCAATTATTCTTTTTATAATTAATCGTTTGCGTACTATCTGGCCTAAAGGCTACCAGCGCGGAAGCCTAAGGAAGAGTCACCAGAACGGCAAACGTCAAAACATCACAACTAAAATATTCTTTACATGTTATGTGTTCAAATTCAAAAATCCCCGAGTAATGCCCTCTAAGTTGGATGGTTCCAGTTACCGGGCTATTTCTTGTGAAAGAGAACATGACGCAATGGAAAAGCTACACTACAGAATCCTGGGGTTAAGCAGTCTACCCGTTGTGGTGGCCCAGCCTGACGAAAGACTGACAAACGGAACCCAAATAGTGCTCTGCATTGGTATGGTTAGACAGACGGAGCATACCTGTTCATACGAACGAACCACAGAACCCCAGCTGTGCTGGATGGTGAGGAGAGAAAATTGCCATTTCCACACCATCCAAATCGACAGCGTGGCCGAGAGGGTAACGATGTCCTTTTTACGATGACCCAGATCACCTGATCGGAGTTCAACCCACATCCATGGTCACGTTGTTGCGCCCTGGGCTAAGATGCTTTATGACGGTTGATTATAAGTGCTTGGTGGCTTTAAATAAGCATCAAATTCAATGGACAAAAAGTCGTCGAAGTCCACAGGAACAATCACTGGAAAATTCTTAGCAGGTGCCATCCATGCTCATACTAATTGTAATTAACACTGTACAGATCACCCAATAGTCATCGCCCATCAGTTAACGTTTGACACTTTTCTGTGATGAAAGGATAAATGCAACTACATCAACTACAATAAACCAGCGATTTAGGTGCACTAGTAGACCAACATAAATACTCAAAAGGCACCTATCACCACTAATTTAGACACCCTGACGCCGATCGTCCCTCACTTGCTATGGTATGTGACAGCCGTGTAAGCCTCCGAGAGAAACTCCGGTCCATTTGATTTCCCATAGATGAGAGGCAGAGCGTTGCAAATCTCCTCACAATCCAGCAATTGGACCTTCACAGCGATGTTGCGGAAATGGCCGGGGCTGAAACAAACAATGAACAACATTGCAATATATCTATATGTACGTATATTTATTGTAATTGCATTTTATTCACCACGTTCCCTTGGTCAGGAGACAGCAAAGGAACTTTTCGACCTTTGAGTCAAGCTGCCTCTGCCTCCTGCCACCTCACACAGCGGAGGCTTCACACTGTCTCTTAAATTGCTAAATGTGTCAAGCAGGGAAGCTGTGATTACCAATTTTTATAGTCTTTGGTTTGACCCAACCGAGAATCAAATCCGAGCCTACATTTCCATAGCAGACATTTTTTTGTTATATATATTCATTTATTTATTTGTTATAGAATCAAAACTTATTCAATTACGTTGTTGCATAGCATACAGGAAAAAAGAAACTGCGAAATGACTTGGATAGTCTTCGAGTTAAAGGCGGTGAATCATCCAGCCAATTCCAGTGGTTTACAATAGCTAAAACTGAACTATAATTTTTGATATTTTTTGTTTTAATTTTGGGACTGCGGTTGCAAAGATATTCAACAAATACAAAAAGATGTCCCCCCAAGAAAAGTTTTTGGAAACTCTGAGTTTTGTTCTTTCCGCCAAAACCACAGTAGGCATAATGGTGTAGAGAACTGTGGTAGGCCTAATAGTTTAGAGATAGTTTATTTCTAAATAGCTTAAGCTTAATTAGGCCGAACTATCTCTAAACTATTAGGCCTAATAGTTTAGAGATAGTTAGGCCTAATAGTTTAATAAGATTACAGTAGGCCTAATAGTTTAGAGAACTGTGGTTTTGGCGGAAACATCAAAACTTAGAGTTTCCAAAAACTTTTTTCGGGGGGACATCTTTTCGTATTTGTTGAATATCTTTGCAAAGGCAGCCCCAAAATCAAAACAAAAAATATCAAAAATTATAGTTCAATTTTAGCTATTGTAAACCACCGGAATTGGCTGGATGATTCACCGCCTTTAAGCAACTACCCAGAAAACGATGTATCAAATAAATTAACATTAATACAAGGTTAGATCAATGCGATAAGCTTATTACAATTTGCACGTGATAATAGTTTATATTTTTGCTGCAACAGCATTATTTACTCCAATTTTGATTTAAATCAAAAATGAGAAAATAATTTTTTCGTATGTCACAGAAGATGTCATTCCAAATCTTAACCTTTCTAAATTTGAACGATCTTTGTAATCTCGTTGATCTGGATTAGCGTAAACAAAGTTTATATTGTCAAAATGACGATTTTGTAGTTCATGTATGGACTGTATCTACTTTTAAAAAAACAAAACAAATCGTTTTGGGTTGTTTTGAACAATTATTTGATGCATAAACTTTGCAATCTCAAATTTAAACCAGTAATCTCATGAAAGCGTCTTGCTTTGGACGCTCGTATATTGGATGTACATATCTATACTACTTCCTTTTATTTCTTGCAACAATTTTTATTGCTTTATTTTGAAAAAATTGTATTGGTGCCAAATAAGACATGACGTAGGTGGCTCCCCATGCTATTAAACCGCATGTTAGATATAAATATATTAAGGAAAAATAAAGTTTACAAAGAATAAAATTGACACCATGTGCTTTAATCTAGTCATTATTCCTAGTGTAAAATAAGTCGGTACGTTCAGAAAGTGCTCGATGATATCTCAGAGCAATTAATAAAATAATGAAATACAGACCATGAAATGTAAAAACTAAAAGTAATCTAAAACTCCCTACAGCCTGTTTCGTCTTTCGACTTGTCAGGAGGGTATCTTCATGGTAAACAAAAACTTTTAAAACTTTCAAAACCTTTAAAACTTTAAAAAACTTTTACAACATTAGGCTGCGATCCTGCTCTGCCTGGTGTGTTGTCTACCGCTAGTTACACATTAGCTACCAGCAGGCTTGCTGCACAACGAACTGGAATGCGCGCATCTCCAATGACATGCAGCGGAAAAACAGGATCATCAGGCAAAACAGTTATGCACCAATGCGGACAAATGTACACAAACACCGAAAAATTACAGTGAAAAAGAAGTACATGGCAGTGTGGACGTTAAGATTAACAGATATGAGTAACGATTATGTAACGTTACTGAGTTTGAATTAGTTTCTGTGCCTGCATTTGTTAAACATTTCAGAGCGCTTGTTAATGTTGGTGCGTAAATCCGCTTTCAAGATTGCCAATTTCTCGTCCAAACACAGGTTGCAGGATCTAGCCCAGCTCGAGTAGGCAGAGGCTTGCTTTGTAATTTGCCATGTGATTTTCGGGGACAGCCCGTGGTCTTTTTCTTTCCAGAGGGCCTTGGATAGCTAGATTGCATGGCATTTCTTGGGATGTTTGAACGATTCGTTGTGGTTGTAAAACCGTGCTTTGAAAGTGGTGGAACAGCTCTCGTAATAGATCTTTGGACCATCGCTGCTCTCTAGCGTCGCTTGGTACATGATTGATTTCACCAAGCAATTGCCTTGAAGTGGGCAATCGGCTTTCGAGGCAATTGCCCACTTCAAGGAAAGCCGATTGCCCACTTCAAGGCAATTGCTTGGTGAAATCAATCGTGTACCAAGCGACGCTAGAGAGCAGCGATGGTCCAAAGATCTATTACGAGAGCTGTTCCACCACTTTCAAAGCACGGTTTTACAACCACAACGAATCGTTCAAACATCCCAAGAAATGCCATGTAACCAAGCTATCCAAGGCCTTCTGGAAAGAAAAAGACCACGGGCTGTCCCCGAAAATCACATGGCAAATTACAAAGCAAGCCTCTGCCTACTCGAGCTGGGCTAGATCCTGCAACCTGTGTTTGGACGAGAAATTGGCAATCTTGAAAGCGGATTTACGCACCAACATTAACAAGCGCTCTGAAATGTTTAACAAATGCAGGCACAGAAACTAATTCAAACTCAGTAACGTTACATAATCGTTACTCATATCTGTTAATCTTAACGTCCACACTGCCTTGTACTTCTTTTTCACTGTAATTTTTCGGTGTTTGTGTACATTTGTCCGCATTGGTGCATAACTGTTTTGCCTGATGATCCTGTTTTTCCGCTGCATGTCATTGGAGATGCGCGCATTCCAGTTCGTTGTGCAGCAAGTCTGCTGGTAGCTAATGTGTAACTAGCGGTAGACAACACACCAGGCAGAGCAGGATCGCAGCCTAATGTTGTAAAAGTTTTTTAAAGTTTTAAAGGTTTTGAAAGTTTAAAAGTTTTTGTTTACCATGAAGATACCCTCCTGACAAGTCGAAAGACGAAACAGGCTGTAGGGAGTTTTAGATTACTTTTAGTTTTTACATTTCATGGTCTGTATTTCATTATTTAGTCATTATTCCAATATTATTCGCGAGAGTTTAGAAGCTAAAATGTTTATGTGTTCATTAAATTGTACTTATAGTAGCTTACCGTCAATGTACACACCTAAATATTTAATGCAAGAGGAAGTTTGTAATTTAACAGAATCAAGTTTCAATCTGCAAAACTGTCTCAAGAAATAGATAACGTTCTATTATTAGCCAACAATATCATGATAAACCAAGCAAAGATTAAGATCAAAAAATTAATACTCTTTTACGATGCCGCAACGAAAACACTCAAGATCAAGAAGTGCTGACGTGCAGAATCAGCCAACTACCCACAACAACCAGCCTGACAGAATGTAGCCAAGCGCACCTGCAGTTACTACACAAAGTTTTCAATACAGCGATGTGTGCGTAATTTAATGCCTTATGTAATGTCATTCTGTGATTATCTTACTTGCTGAGAAAAAAGCCCGAATACAATTCTTACACTGGACACATTTCAGACAGCAATTGTCTACCAAACGTGTTTTCAAAAATGATTTGCTGACTCTTAAATACATACCCCTCTACTTAAGTCATTGCTAACCATTCACTTCGTCATTTGAGCTTCTCGTAAAATGTTTGAACAAGTTTCTTGCAGCCCGCTAGTTGCTCAAATGCTCATCCTAATAAGCTATGACCACAGACTGGCAGGGACATCTAATATTAAAACCAGTAACTTGCAGTGGAAGAACAGCGGCTCCACAATTAGGCAACAACGTACATTTATATGAAAACGGTGAATCGTTGCACAAAAATGTGGCTAACGCTAAACAAACCGGTTTGTGAAGTTGACGTTTTGTGGGTAGACGTAGAGCAGGTTCCTATAGGTAGTATTGGGAACATGGATGCCAAATGATGGGAATTCTTGGATTTCTCGCGTAGGCCTACCACGCTGGTCGGGATAGGGTTTCACCTGTCACACAAATTTTTCAATTGAAAAAACAATACATAGTTAAAATTTTTATCACATTCATATTATTCAAAATGAAAAGTCTGAATTTAACTGATTCGAAAAATACTACTGCAGCCAAGCCAAAATGTCATATGGAGCATTTACTACTAACAAAGTAGCAATTTGCAGGACGTACTTCAAATGGGAAAATGATCATTCCTGATGGAACAGCTTTGACAGAGATCATTGAGAAATTTCACCACCTTTCCACAAATAACACTCTAATCCTAATGATTGTCAGTCTTAATGCCAAACAGTATACAATCTAACACAAACGACACCGCATTGCACATGCTTCTCAAATTAGCAATTACACCTGCTACAAAAAAGGATTACGATAAACAGACTGTTATAACTCACTTTGTACAGGTCGGGTGTGATACAGTAGGGGAAGTCCCGAGGGCAGGGCGAGATGTCAATTTTCAGCTTGCCAGGGATGGGTTTTAGCTTCTTTAGCACGTTGCTGGGTCGCTTGAGGTCGAGCAGAAACTTGAAGAGGTCTTCGTCCTTCAACTTTTCACTCTCCTATAAAATCATTCCACAATTTATCACTTGGCGCTGGGACGTGCATATGGCTAAGAACAATGTGCTCTTCACCCTTTTTTTACGTGGTATACCTTTTTTTAATTTTGTAAGAATTTTGCATACCTTTCAAACAACAATGTGTTTATGCTCTCTGTAGATATGTAGTCCGAAGATGTAAGCTTGCATATTACTTCAAAAGAAGTTAGATAGCAAACTTTCAACATAAATTCTTCTGCTACTGAGAGGTAGCACTTCACTCATTTATCTGCTTCCACCGGCATCTGAACTCATACATAGCTTATCCAGGCAGCCCACACAAACCTTCAAACCACACACGAGGGCAATTTCTGCACTTGCCATCGTACCGCTTCTCAGATTACTCTGATAAAAGTCAGACAACAAAATCACCAAAAAGAGAAACCTCGACCAGTATCACACTGGCACTGCACGTAATTCAGGGGTTCCGAAATTGGGGTATACATACTACTACGGGTACATTTCGACTTTTCAAGGGGTACATTCGATTAAGCATGAAGATATTC
Organism: Trididemnum nubilum; assembly: GCA_963965965.1. Taxonomy (NCBI): domain Eukaryota; kingdom Metazoa; phylum Chordata; class Ascidiacea; order Aplousobranchia; family Didemnidae; genus Trididemnum; species Trididemnum nubilum. The sequence goes on from OZ014478.1 coordinate 28,395,000, forward strand.
TTTCCGTTGGTTGAGAGGTAGGACGTTCGTTTCTAGAGCGGGAGGTCTAAGGTTCATATCTCAGGCCGATCAAATTGAACACAATGCTGCCAATGGCTCGTCACAGCTGCAACATTTCTTCAAAAGGAGCTGAGTTGCCCAGGCTCCATGACGAGAAGATGGGCCCCGCAAACTCCCGTTACACGCTTCGACACAATACAGCGAGTATAATAAAAGATTTGATTTGATATCCTTACCATAACTTTCAATTTGCATTAAAACATTTATTATCACTGATGTTAATAACTTGAAGACCTGAGCTTAAGAGCTCTTGAGGAAGTCAGATTTTTGCCCCAGCAAAAACTTCAACAACAACAACAGGTAACTACTAAAGTAGTATAAAGTGCTCCTTTTCGTGTGGTTTGAGGAGGGGGAGGTTTGGGGAGTGGGGAGGTTTGGGGAGGTGTGTTGTTTGGGGAGGTTTGCAAAATGCGGCGTTGTAGTAGGCTTAGCTCTAACCCTAATCTTGACCCTAAGTTTAGTGTAGCTAGTTGTAAGAATTGAAACTTGGTTTTGACCTATCTTACGTGAGTACCGAACCACCGCAGGTGGTTTGCCTTGGAATCGCTTCAAGTGTAAAGACCTTTAGTGTCTCGCCTGAGAATCAAACCACCGCAGGTGGTTTTCCTGCCTACGGTTCAAGTCTAAAGACCCTTAGTGTCTTACCTGAGTACCGAACCACCGCAGGTGGTTTGCCTGGCTTCAAGTCTAAAGATCCTTAGTGTCTTGCTTGAGTACCAAACCACCGCAGGTGGTTTGCCTGGCTTCAAGTCCAAAGTATTATTTAGTAACTGGTTAAAGTATAAGTGAATAACCTGAGAACCCGGTAGTTTGTGATTCTAAAAAGGTTATCTAGTTTATGCTATGGAACATAAGTCTTTTTGTACCTTTGGAAATACGCTTCGTGTAACTTGAAATGTTTCCTGTCGCACTGTAGCTGAATTTTCGGCGCCGTCGTGAAATCGTGTGGTAAAAAACAGCTGTTGACTTATCCAAGGTTTAGCTGTGAATCACTACCTTTTGTTAATCTTTGTTACTTTTTAACTCTTCGAATATGCAACGAGCATGGCGCAACAGAACTTGTGTTTTAAATTCCAACCCAAATAGTAATTACCAGCGCAATAGTAGGACTCGCCTGAAAGTCAAACCAATGCAAATAGTCTTCAAAGCTACTTGTATTTTAACGTTTTTTCTAAGTTCGAAGCCAAATATCCTTAATATTTAGTTTTGCCTAAGATTCAAACCCAGTGTTAAATCTCTTTTGCTTAAAACCCAAGTGTCTTTTTTGCCTTTTCCAAGATTCGAAATTCTCAAAGAGATCTACCTCACACTTTTCCGCTTTAACTTGGTTGGTATTTTAAGTTATCTGATGGTATGCAATCTACGAAAACTGTCTTTTGTTAATTTCCCAAAGGGAATACCCCAAAACCTATGCGCAAATTTTTCACACAGTTGTTCGAAAAGAGCTTAGTGATCTTTGGCTAGTTTCAAAGTATGTTACAAACATAGGTTATTCTTGAAAATCTCACCAAAACTCACAAGCATTTTCATCGTTGACTTACCTGAGGTTTGAACCACTGCAAGGTGTTTTTTCAAAGGAAAATCTAAAGTTCAATAATTCAATGAATATCTTGTGCAAGAGTCAAACCCAGATATTAAATTATGAACGAGATTAGAGCATCGCTCACCTGAAACTCAGTTTTCAGAAAAAAAAAATTATAGATTACTCGTATTTCAATTTAGGGTTTGACCTGAGTACCAACGAAGACGCTACATTTTGAAAATTTTAAAGTTTTATAAACCGCATAGCTTTTATTATATTTGGGACTTCTTTTCAGCAAAAAGCTTATATTGCATCTGTCTTGAAGATATGGCTTGCAAGCGAAATATAAAACACAAGGGACGTTACGTGTTTCCTTGACGCTTGTATAACGAAAAATTAAATCTACTAGACCGAGATTGAAAGCTTAAATCACCGCCGAATAACTTGAATTTTACCGGTGTTATTGTACCTTGACGTGTTGGATTTCACCTCGAAGAAGTAAAGTTGTATTTGACCAAAGTCACCTCATTATATGCGTCCAGCATTTCATCCCAAAATCTATCAAGAATAAAAACTTCCATAATCGCGGACGTGTTCAGTTTTACAAGGCTTAACGCATTGCAGATACCTTCAATTTTCACCCCAAACCGTAAATCTTTTTTTTTTACCCAAGATTTAAAGCCTGCAACACACAAAGCGTTTTTTATTCGCACCCTTAACTGGTATGTAAATTCACCTGTAGTCACACATTTTTCCTATTCTATCATCATGGGTGATTGCTGTGACTCCGTGGCACTACCCATTAGTTCTACTACCTCAAGCAAAAATTCGAAGTTTCAATGTATATTCCCCAGAAACGAACAACTGAAAAAGTATGCTGACCGATTGGAAACTTTTACTGAATCAATCAACTGGCCAAGTGCACGAATTAAAGCAACCTGTCGTGAATTTGCTGATGCTGGTTTTTACTACTTCGGTGATCGAGATAAAGTCAATTGTTTTTACTGCAACAGTGGTTTAAAAAATTGGGAACCGACTGATGACCCTTTTCAGGAACACGCAAAATGGTATCCGTTGTGTGAATACATTTTAAAAAAGAGAGGGGTTGAATTTGTCAAAAACGAAGTTAAAAAACACCTCGATTTGAAACGTCCGATTATAACAAATCCCGCTTCAGTTCAACTCATTGGCGATTTGATGAAATATCTGAAACCTCAACCAGAACTTCAGACTTCTCCGGCTTTTACTTATTCCAGAAAATTGAAAATATGGCAATCAATAAACAATGAAATGGATCATGGAGAAAATGTGAGAATTCTGAAAATGCTAGGATTTGGGGAGGCGAAAATCAGACGCGTTTTAACTCAAAGATATGAAGAACACGACAATAATTTTTATAACTTTGAAAATTTTCTTTAAGCGTTGTTGGATGCCCCTGAAGATCGACAAATGACTCTGGCAGAAGCAAGAAAAATTGTGGAAGAAGAAGGAAAATGCAAAAGATGCAAGAAAGAAGAAAGGGATGTGGTCTTTAAACCGTGCAAACATTTGGGAGTTTGTTTTCGATGTAGCGAATTTCTCACTCGATGTAACATCTGTGACGTAAAAATCGATAAAAAAGTGAGAGTCTATCGATCTTAAATTACGTCATCAACACTCAAACACGTTAACTGTCATGACCTATTCACTCTAAGTTTACTAGGATGTTTTAATTGTGAAATTCAGAAAAAAAAAAAGAAAACAGAAATTCTACAGGAGGTGGCAGTAGACAGCTATCAGCTATGCTTCAAAATGGAAAACCTGACCTCGACGTCGTTTTTTTGTATCTTCCCAACAACTACAATTCGCTGGTTAATAAAATGTTGAAACTTGACATCTAACTCCCCAAGGTCACAAGCAACTTTTGTGACTGTTTGTCCGCTGTGCAAAACCGACAACAACAACTGGTGTGGCAAAGCAAATGAAACGCTGAAAAAACGCTACCAAAAATCTAAGCGTTCTTTATTCAAAGTTGTGTTTTGTTTGAAGTGTTTCTATTGTAATAAATTAACATTGGTATATTTTTTGTGTTGAACAAGACGAAAAGGCGAGTTTTTTATTATTTCTATTCGCTCGATGAATCGCAAATTTGCGACATAAGTTTATTTTCAAGCTTTGCATAATTATAAGTAACTTACTTTTCACATGTCTGGATTTCTTTATTTCTTCCACAATCTTTGTACAAAAAAAATTTTGATCTTTGAAACCTTAAACTTTTGAGGTTAGAAACCTAAAATACCTCAGACATCTCCGATTTCACCTCAAAGGCGTAAAGCCACAGAATATTTGACCAGGTAAAAAACTTTTACCATTACAGATATCTATTCAATTTTATCCGAAAAAATAAATCTATCAAGATTGAAAATTTCCATTGCCGCAGAAGTTTTACAGGACTCGATGCATTGCAGACACCTTCAATTTTTACCCGAGATTGAAAGCTGAAATTGCAGTAAGTCTCTCATATGTTCCCAAAGAAAAAAAACCTTGTGTTGTTTTTAAACAATTTGATCGATATGCTTTTATACCACTCCAAAACGAAGTCCTTACATTTTAATTGATACAATAGTTTTACAAAATTTTTAATTTTCAAGTTAAAGTTGGAAGGTTTCAAACGTCTCGAATTAAATCTTTTCTACAAAGACCAGGAAATTTCTCAAAAATTTTTAAGATAAAAGCAGTATTCAGAATAAACAGACGATTTTCAATATTTTGATCAAATCACTCTGACATCAAGACAAAGTTTATAAAAAGATAAAGTATCAAACGAGTTTTTTTGGATTAGTCTTTGTTGTACATTATAAAAAAAAAAGAATTTTTAGTTAAAAGTTATCAAACTTTTGATTTGTTTGTATGAACCAGGCACTGCATTTGTCTAACCTCACCAATGCAGAGCACCGCTTCTTGAGTTCTTATTGCAAGATCAGGCTGGGCCACCGCAACGGGTAGACTACCAGGTCACAATGAGAAATTAGTGTAAAGTGTCTTTCCCAAGGACACAACCGCACATTATCAGTTCGAGCCAGGGATCAGCAACCTTTCAATCACTAGCCCCACGCTCTACCACTGAGCTATTACTGTTGCCTTATCGCAAATAATACGACAAAAATTATTGTCAAAAAATTGTAATACTTCAATTATTTACACAAAACTGTAAAAATATTTCAAACTTGTAAAATTTTAAGTGAGTTTTCGTTGTTTTTTTTTGTTTTTTTTTTTAAGATAAAATTTTTTATTTAAGTCAAAGAAATTGAACTTTGAATATCTTTTTGATCAAACTATTTTTATGTAAACAAGAAACTTATAAAAATTTAAGATTTTAGACCAACACTTTTCATTGTTACGTTACAGTTTTTTGCAACGACAGAGAAATTACAAGGACTGAAGAGAATTTATTGAATTTGTTCCAATAAAAAAACAATATTAATTGAAAAAAAAAACAAAATTTTAGAGAATTATTAATTGATTGAATTTTAGAGAATTATTAATTGAAATCTTGGGTATCGTATCCACAAATATCGGCAAAAAATTTTTAAATCTATTGGACAAGCACTTCCCCCCCCGACCACAAACTGCACCCCATTTGCAATCGTAGCTGCGTAAAAGTCAGTTATAGCTGCATGCCAAACATGGCAGCTATAATCAAACAACACAATTCCAACGTGGCAAGCCCACGGAAAACCGACGAAACCAAATTGGCAGAAAATTGCAACTGCCGAAACAAATCCAACTGCCCACTAAATGGAAATTGCCTGAAAAGCTGCCTAATTTACAAGGCCACCATCTCATCTGGAAACCAACGGGACCTCTATTACGGATCGTGCTCAACTGCTTTCAAAAAACGCTTCAACAACCACAGCTCTTCGTTTCGACACAAACGCCTAGAGAAAAGTATCGAACTATCAAAACGAGTTTGGGAGCACAAAAATAAAGGCTGCGATTACCAAATCCAATGGAGCGTCATTAAAGAAGCTGCTCCATATCGCTGTGGTGCAAGAATATGCAGCCTTTGTTTGGCAGAAAAGCTGCAAATCATCAAAGCGAAACCAGAAGGACTGCTGAATAAACGCTCCGAGCTAATTTCAAAAGGTAGGCACAAAAACAAATTTTTGCTAAAAAATGTTGATTAAGACTTATGCGCTTACCGCAACTCCCCTTCTCCGGATAAATTATAAACCTACTGGCGGGGCTATTTTAAGTTTTCGTATTAGTCGTTGAAATGATTTTAACTCCTACCTTTCAAATTTAATCTAATGGAAGTTACCCAATTATGAGTCACTCAAATTTGAAACGTAACCGACGGCAAACCCAGCATGCGTATTATTTAGTAAACACAATGTTGCCCGCCTTTCAACTTAAAAGTCCTATCACAGCTGTTCTGTGGCCCAGTTGACAAAAGTTTCGAGGCCAGGCAGACGCATTACTTTGTTAATAACCACTTACAGATCTATGTTTCAAGTGTAACCAATCAATTTGTTTTTGTGTATGTTGTTTAGAAGTTCTCTTCTGATGATCCCGTTAAGGGTGAAACAGACTGTTAAGGGTTTCTAAATTTGACTGTTAATAAAATTATAATTGATTGAATTATATTCATTTTTTAGTATACAATTACTTTTTCAGAAATTTACCTCTATGTAAACACAATTACTCAAAAAACTCGCAAAATGTAGTTTAATACAAACAAATTGTATAACGTTGAAATATCTTTTAAACAAATTACCACAAACAAGAAAATCGTTACAATATTTAAGAATTTAGAAAATGTTTGATTCAAAGTACATAAACTATCTTTTAGGTAAATTTATAACCGAAATTATGAAAAAAGGTTTAATTTTGAACGATTCTCCAAAATAACTATAAAAAATATTGGTTTCAAATAAGACTTCAAGAAAATTTTTGAAATGTTTTACAAAATTACCACCATGTTAAATATTCAAATAAAATATTTGATGAGTGGAGTTTGAATTCAACCGATTCCAAAAAAAGTCTTTGACAGCGTAGCTCAGAGTGAATATCATAACATAGTACTCGTCAAAAATTAAAAGATTTAGAACCCTACAGTCTGTTCCACCCGTAATCGCAATCATCAACATGTCTTAATTTTAGGCAAATTTTTTGTTTTTTTGATTAAAACTCTTATTCAAATCAAAGAAAATGCAAGTATTTGAATGTCTTTGATCAAACATTTCTCATAAAAACATGAAAACAGTTAAAATTTTACTATATTAGGTAAAAAGTAATAACCATCATGAAGACACCCAAGATTTCAATTAATAATTCTCTAAAATTCAATCAATTAATAATTCTCTAAAATTTTGTTTTTATGTCTGTTAAAATTTAAACTTAGGACAAATTAAGCGTTAAGTTTTAAAATATTTTGATGAACTTATTCCTATAAAACAAGATTATGTAATAAAAAACTCAACTTTGTGTAGACATTTACATTAAAAGTTCGTCAAACAGTATTCGTTTTAAGATTGAATTGTCGCTTGAATAAAAAAATGTAAGATTTTGAGATATTTCTGCAAAAAACATTCTGATGCAAACAAGAAAATCGCAAAAGCTGATGTTAATTTGAGACTTTAAGACAAGGTTTAATATCGAATGATATCAAAAAAAATGGCAAAAAATCTTCTTTTAACTCAAGATATAGTGCAGTTGAATAAAAGTTTACGGTAATTTAGTAAAAAAATCAGTGTAAAACTAAAAAATTGTTAAAAAATTTGAAATGTTAGGTAAATGTTTTTGTTTCAAAGTAGAAAAAAAGATTATTTTTACTAAAAATATCGATTTAAAATGAAGAAATGCAAGATTTTGAGTATTTTTTGCAAAACCATGGCTACGAAAACAAACAAGTTCAGACTTTTTTGATTAAAATAATAAACATTATCTTTTTTAATTAAGCGATTTACTAGACATTTTATTACTTTGGAACATTTTCTACCAAATTTGAGATCTGAGAAAATTGCATGACTAAAAAATTGTTAAAAAGTACCGTTTTTAAGGAAAACACGCAATTCAAAACAAATAAGTCGTTTATAAAATTAATTCAATAATTTTATTTTAACTAAATTATTAATTTTAACAATTTTTTAATTCAAAAAAATTTACTTTAATTTATTAATTTTAACAATTTTCAAATCAAAAACATTTAATTTCAATTTTTAATTCAGATTTTCCTTTGAAAAAACACCTTGCAGTGGTTCAAACCTCAGGTAAGTCAACGATGAAAATGCTTGTGAGTTTTGGTGAGATTTTCAAGAATAACCTATGTTTGTAACATACTTTGAAACTAGCCAAAGATCACTAAGCTCTTTTCGAACAACTGTGTGAAAAATTTGCGCATAGGTTTTGGGGTATTCCCTTTGGGAAATTAACAAAAGACAGTTTTCGTAGATTGCATACCATCAGATAACTTAAAATACCAACCAAGTTAAAGCGGAAAAGTGTGAGGTAGATCTCTTTGAGAATTTCGAATCTTGGAAAAGGCAAAAAAGACACTTGGGTTTTAAGCAAAAGAGATTTAACACTGAGTTTGAATCTTAGGCAAAACTAAATATTAAGGATATTTGGCTTCGAACTTAGAAAAAACGTTAAAATACAAGTAGCTTTGAAGACTATTTGCATTGGTTTGACTTTCAGGCAAGTCCTATTGCGCTGGTAATTACTATTTGGGTTGGAATTTAAAACACAAGTTCTGTTGCGCCATGCTCGTTGCATATTCGAAGAGTTAAAAAGTAACAAAGATTAACAAAAGGTAGTGATTCACAGCTAAACCTTGGATAAGTCAACAGCTGTTTTTTACCACACGATTTCACGACGGCGCCGAAAATTCAGCTACAGTGCGACAGGAAACATTTCAAGTTACACGAAGCGTATTTCCAAAGGTACAAAAAGACTTATGTTCCATAGCATAAACTAGATAACCTTTTTAGAATCACAAACTACCGGGTTCTCAGGTTATTCACTTATACTTTAACCAGTTACTAAATAATACTTTGGACTTGAAGCCAGGCAAACCACCTGCGGTGGTTTGGTACTCAAGCAAGACACTAAGGATCTTTAGACTTGAAGCCAGGCAAACCACCTGCGGTGGTTCGGTACTCAAGCAAGACACTAAGGATCTTTAGACTTGAAGCCAGGCAAACCACCTGCGGTGGTTCGGTACTCAGGTAAGACACTAAGGGTCTTTAGACTTGAACCATAGCCAGGAAAACCACCTGCGGTGGTTTGATTCTCAGGTGAGACACTAAAGGTCTTTACACTTGAAGCGATTCCAAGGCAAACCACCTGCGGTGGTTCGGTACTCACGTAAGATAGGTCAAAACCAAGTTTCAATTCTTACAACTAGCTACACTAAACTTAGGGTCAAGATTAGGGTTAAAGCAAGCCTACTACAACGCCGCATTTTGCAAACCTCCCCAAACAACACACCTCCCCAAACCACCCCCTCCCTAAACCTCCCCACTCCCCAAACCTCCCCCTCCTCAAACCACACGAAAAGGAGCACTTTATGCTACGTACAACTACACTTCAGCCGTTGCATTTTCCACGCTCTAAAATTTATTATGCATATTTGCAACGTGGGGCGCTACAGGCTTAAGTTTTCACTGGGGTGAAAATTTGATCTGATTAGTACTGAACTTAAAATGAAAAAGCTGCGTGATTAGTAATAGTGCTGATCACACAGCTTTTTCATACTAAAGTAGCTAAAAAAATCAATTTTAAAGATTAGCAAATTTAGAGGAAATGCAATAGGTTGCCAGCTATAAAAATAATTGTGCGTGAGAGCAAGTTATGCTTTGCAGCTAAAAATATGAAACAAATTTGGGGGTACACAAGCAAGTTCGTAAATTGGTCAAAGGGTACCCATGAATAGAAAGTTTGGGGAAACCCTGACTTAGATCAATCGCATTGCACTTGCATCGCTGAGCAGTTTTACTTCTAAAAAGTTCTAAAACCAACATTATTCACCGAATACCAATTCGTCATAAACTTATGACAAACAATCGCTTTTTGTGATGAGCAATTATGCAACTATAGCATTTGTATAACCAGTTAGCTTAGCAAAAACGTTCAATTTCGAAGTTTGCACATTGGCTTTGCACTGCGCAATACTGTCAATTTAATTGGCCATGGAAAAGATGATAAAAAATACGTAGAAGCGATTTTTATGCAATCATATTTAAATGAGTTAAATAAAGAGCCCAAATCAAAGCAATATATCTCTTGTATACCCTTTCTCATTTGTATACCTTAATTTTGATTTGATATATACTTTGAGAAGGACTGGCTTAAAATTATTTTGAATATCGGCTGGGTTTGTGATTGGTTTGGGATAAAAATTTTGAAACTCGATTTGAACCAAGTAAGTCAGATGTCAAATTAAAAGAACAATAAATAGTTGAATTCATCACATTCATATTATTTACAATGAAAAGAGTTTGAATTCAACTGATTCAAAAAAGTGCTTGTCAGCATTGATCAGAGCGGATATCGTAACACAGTACACATTGCATAGAAATCAAAATTTTAAAACCCTTGAGATTGTTTCACCCATAATCGGGATCATCAGGGCTGTCTGCTAAAACAACACTATGTTTAAAATCTAAAATTAAAGTCAGGGGCTGAAAATTGAGAGTACATGAAGCATGAAGTTAGTTTCTCGTTCCAATGCCGAAGCCCAGGCCCATTCACAGACAGCCATAAGTACACCCGACCAACAAAAAAACGAACATGACCCTGCTCTCTTCGACTGGTGGGTCAAGTTCGACTTCTTTTTTTTGTTGGTCGAGTGCAGTTTGGGCCACCTCTGAGTGAGCCTGGGCAATGGCATCGAAACGAAGAACTAACTTCACGTACTTTCAATTTTTAGCAGCTGATTTTAATTTTAAACATTGCGTTATTTTGGCACTTTGCAGACACCCCTGATGATCCTGGTTACGGGTTAAACAGTCTGTAGGGTTGTAAATTTTTATTTGCATGTACTATGTTATGACATTCACATTATTTATATTCTTTTCAGTGTATGCTTTGTCACATACCGGAACTTTAATCTTTCATTTTTTTCTATCAAGTTTTCTATACCTCAGTGTCAAGATCTGCAGTATCTTACTGATACAAGATTAAATCTATGTGTATATACCGTTTTATGATGAGGGTTGCTATATTCAGAAGTAGGAGATTGGGACGGGGTTAGAATACCACGCATACATATGATCAGCGCCGGATTTACCATAAGGCAAATTGGCACATTGCCAAAGGCACCGCGCTTGGATGGAAGACCTTTTTTGATCTTCACTAACATATGGCAGGAAAATGCAACAAATTTCTGAGGAAGGCTTTTTTCGCATTTGGCAAGAAAGTCAGTGTAAATCTGGTCCTGCTACAATTTACGAGATCTAAAATGAAGACCACAAAAAAGCTGCAAGTTTGGAAGATTTAAATACTTAAAGTCTTTGGCTTAGCGGGACAAGTCACTTGGTGGAACATCAAAAACTCCAAAACCAATCATGAATTTTGCAACAAAATGGTCAACCGGGTGGGAAGCAGAGACAAGGCCTCCAAAATAGGACAAATGGCAACCCTAGTTATGACCGACAACAGGGTTGCCCCACAATTTTCAAAATATTCTATAACCTTTATTTCAATAACTTTTCAACAACATTTGTCACCCTTTTTTAATGCGTGTTTGAAAATGATTCTTGTACTTGCAAATCGGTTCTAATCTTAGCGACAACGTTGACGGAAGACTTTTGCGACATATGCTTCCATAGAATAATATTTGTTTTCTTCGGCCATTTTGCTAGATAAGCATCGAAATCGAATTTACTTTGGATAAATGAACAATTTTGAGGTGGTGCAGAATTTGAAAATGACTTTCAATAAAGTCGATTTCATTTTGCTTTTGCAATAAGCTTTTCGGACAGAACTCGTCAGTTGCGATCTCTGTCTGGTTTGGTATGTGGTGAGCAGGATCTTTTAAAGACCAAATGCAGTAAGGAGAAGTGCACTTTACAGTAAGGAGAAATGCATTCTGCAGTAAAAAGAAATGCACTCTGCAGTAAGGAGAAAATGGATTTTAAGGAGATTGCAAGATGGTAAGGAGAAACGCAATCTATCCAATGCCAACAGGCTTTGATCTTACCGAAACAGTTGTAGAGTGAATACGAACTGCGTTTGCCTGCACAAATCTGTTTTTTTCCATGAATATAAACCGCTTCCAACAGACTCAAGTGAAACTGAGAACGAGCTGTGGTTAGGATTTTAAACTGCGAATCAGAATAGTTGCATGCGCAACTGATTGGATTCCAACGAATGTTCTAATACATGTTCCAAAAGCAATAAGGCAAAAAACCACTCTTACTCAGGAACAGGGAACCCACCGATCTCAACCAACCAGAACACAGCCAAATAGAAAATGCAAAGCAAAAAGTAAGACTCAATTCGAACCAGAAAGCGATTCAGCCATTGGCCAACATTTGTTGGAATCCAATCAGTGCGCACGCAACTATTCTGATTCGCAGTTTAAAATCCTAACCACAGCTTGCTCTCGGTTTCACTTGAGTCTGTTGGAAGCGGTTTATATTTCACGGAAAAAAAACAGATTTGTGCAGGCAAAAGCAGTTCGAATTCACTCTACAACTGTTTCGGTAAGATCAAAGCCTGCTGGCATTGGATAGATTGCGTTTCTCCTTACCATCTTGCAATCTCCTTAAAATCCATTTCTTCTTACTGCAGAGTGCATTTCTTTTTACTGCAGAATGCATTTCTCCTTACTGTAAAGTGCACTTCTCCTTACTGCATTTGGTCTTTAAAAGATCCTGCTCACCACATACCAAACCAGACAGAGATCGCAACTGAAGAGTTCTGTCCGAAAAGCTTATTGCAAAAGCCAAATGAAATCGACTTTATTGAAAGTCATTTTCAAATTACTTTGGATAGAATTCAACAACTGCTAAACCGAAAAAGTTGAATTTTATCATACCCTAAGGATAAAAAGATTCAGAAAACCAAAAACCGGGTGAAAACGATCATTTCTGTACCAAAAAATTATTAAATCACTTCAAAAACAGCTGGACATGGAAACTGAAGTTTGAAACAACGTGAGTACAAATAAATACTTTGTGCATACCAAGTTTGAGGGGGCCACGTCATCATTTTGGAGGCCAAAAAAGCGTAAAAAGTGGCCGCTGTTTAACCAATATATCTCTGTAAGTACAAATATTGATCAAAAGATTTGTGCTTTTTGAAAATACTATTTACCATAATTTTTATGCCTATGTTCATTTACTCATATTTGGACTCTTATTCTTTTTGTTTTTACTTTTCTTAGCTTATTAAATTTGTTAAACCGCCAAACACAGAGAGTTTAGCGGTGGTGCTAAATTAGATAAATAGAAGTTTATTTTGCACTTAAAATAATTCGGACAAACACAAGCATTTGTGAAAAATGAAATGAGCAGGAAGCTGCAAAGGACCTCTCGGTCATCAAGTCGAGCAGCCACCATATACAGTAATTTCAAATCAATTACTGAGGCTTGCTGTTTTAATTTAGAATAGTTAAAATTTATTTTCTTTGAAAATGTTATCCACCGCTGTGATTTATTTTAATAACTCATTTTAGTGCTTAAAATATTTTCAATTATATTTGGAGAGTAAATATTTTTTGTACTTTATTTTGAATCAATTAAAGGGTAAATGTTTTATGTCTTGTGGCACCGAGTTTCATATCTTGACTCCCTGATACTTAAAACGTTTTTGTAATTTTTGAGATTTGTATCTGGGCTGGTAAAGATTTAATTCGGATAATGCTAAACCAGTACTTCGAGTGTGCATCGCTTTGACTGGGGCAAAGAATGTAGAAAGACTTATGGTTAATTTTTTACGAGTGTGCTTATGCATTAGTTTAGCTACTTCGTATGAATACAAATCATTAAGCTTTAGAATTTGTACGTTCAAATAGGAAGGTGTAACGTGATCATGCCATTGGGCTACAGAAATTAGTTTAACAGCTTTATTTTGAAGGGTTGTTAATCTTTTTAAGCGTTTGTCAAAAGCATTTCCCCAAACAGTGATTTTGTAGAGCAAATGAGGGTGAATCACTGAATAGTATAAATTACGTAGTCCTGATTTAGGAAGAACATGACGTAGTTTGCCTAGAACTCCTAGTGATCTAGATATTTTTGTGGCCAGTGCATTAATATGTTCTTCGAAGTTTAATTTATTACCTATTGTAATACCAAGATATTTTACTGCTTCATTAATCTTTATTGTTGAGTTGTTGAAATATATTGAAATATTTGATATGGAAAGAGTCTTTTTAGGAGGTATTATTAAGCAGTGTGATTTTTCAGGGTTTACTGTTATGTTATTGGCTGTAGTCCATTTGTGTACTGTAGATAGTTCTTGATTCATTTTTTCACTTAAGACAGAAGAGGTAACCGCATTGATGTTCAAGCAAGCATCGTCGGCAAATAATCTTGGGTTTGAATTTAGAACATTAGGGATATCATTAATATAAATTAGAAATAAAAGAGGACCTAGATTACTTCCCTGTGGCACACCGAATTTGTTTATTAATATATCAAATGACAAGTTGTGGTGAGAAACAAATTGCAAGCGATCTGACAAAAACGATTTGAGAAGTTTGTCTGCGACTCCACGAATTCCATAGTGCTCTAGTTTATAAAGAAGTATTGAATGCGAGACGGTATCAAATGCCGTTTTGAAGTTCAACAGTATTAAGCCAGTGTATTCATTGTTGTTTATATGTTCATAGATTGTCGTTAACACATCTAGTATGGCATGAGAGGTTGATTTACTAGCTTGAAATCCGTATTGCGTTTTAGCAAGAACTGAATGTTCTTCAAAAAAAGAAGACAACCGTTTATGAATTAATTTCTCGATTATTTTAGAAAAACAAGTTAAGATAGAAATTGGTCAATAATTAATCAAATTATTGGGTTTTCCAGTTTTAATCAATGGAATGATTTTGGCTTTTTTACAACTCTGCGGAAATATTCCTAGTCTTAAAGCACTGTCTATAAAGTAACACAAGACTGGCGCTAAAATATCTGATCCAAGATGTAAAAAATACGATATTTTGTCATACCCTACTGATTTGCGTAAATTCAAAGAGTTTAGTAAATTTTTCACTTTGTTTACCCGTGGCAGTTCCATAAATATTGACGATCGTATTCTGTTGTGTAGATATAGTTTGTGTGTTTCAGTGTTGTCAGATTTAAATTTGGCCGCTAGATTTTCCCCAATGTGAGAAAAGTATTAGTTAAATTCTTCCAACATTGATTGCTTTTTGGTTGTTTCCTTTTCGTGTACATGTATTGAATTGAGCAAATTTGATGATTTCGGAGATTTTCCGGGTAGTAACGTCTGAAGCAGCTCCCTGGTTTTTCGCAAATTACTCTTATTTTTTTCAAGCTCGTTAGCGTAATAATTTTTTTTTTGTTGTTGCTTTAAGCTTTGCTAATTTGTTGGCAAAGGCTTTGTACTGTCATTTCATTGCTTCATTGCCATTTATATGTGATTTGTGCATCTGTCTTTTAGTGCGTATCTTTGCATATATATCTTTTGTAATCCATTAGGGGGTGAAGTTTTGAATGTTTAAGCAAATTGAGCGAATTTGTCTCTAGATGGGTGTCAAACAGAAAAATCCAGGGCAGTTAGTCGAATCCGACTCTTCTGAGACCACGACCGAGATTGAAAAATTTTTATGGAGACCAAGACCAAGACCGGCATTTTGGCCTCGAGACCAAGACCGGTAAAGTTCAAGACCGAGACCGGAAAAACAACATCATTCATTGAATTTTTCAATTAAAAAAAATGAGAGGGCTGAAATTAACTCATTCGTTCATTTCATGGATATAAATTAAGTCAGAAGACAAATTGCTTCTATCAAAGTGATTACGTCATCAAAACATCTCATGACGTAATTCTATGTAATTTTTCACTGAAAATATTTTTAAAAGAACATTCAGTTGGAAATTTTTTTGCTTGGTTTTTTATCAAATAACTTTGACAGATCTGAAGACTAACTTCACCAAATTTGAGCTTTCTACAACCTTTTGTTCTCAAGATATGGCAATTTAGATTTCCCTTCATAAAGACTTTTTCCCCTTAAGAAATTTTGCTGGGGTTGCCAACTATAAACAAATTTCAACAAGTTATTGCATGTTTTGCAACTCTCAATATAGGTATCTTATTAGTAAAGTTTCGGCGATGTTGTTGTCAAAACAAATTAAAAGGTCAGAATTGTAAACTAGCTGCTTTTCAAGTAAATTCAATCCAAATTTCAAAAATTTAATCTTTTGTCGCAAAAACTGGCAAAATGGCAACACTGAAATAATAGGAAAATAGTTAACTTTGTTTGAAAAAAAGATCAAACTTGGTGAGAATGCATTTTAGGCTCTTTCCAACATTTTTCTCGACAATAAAAAACTTAACTAGAATGCCCCTTTAAAGAGTACTTTCAACCAAACTTGAAATGCTTCAAACTCCAATGATCAGTGATCGTCAAGAATTATGAGCCAATAAATCTAACTGAAACGTAGCTTTACAACATATAAAAAACTTATAAAAAACTCATTGTTCAGGGTGTTCATAAAGTCATGACACAATTTCAAATTTTTTTTTTTAAGTTAATTCTCAAAATATCTTAATTAGGTTTGTTTTATTTTAAACAGTGCTGCTTAAAATTTTTTATTTCAAATTTTTTTGTATCAAATATGATTTTTACGTGTTTTATAAATGTGTTAAATAAAGCCTTATTAAATGGTTTCTCATCAAGAGAAGGCACAATGTGTATCCTGGTTCATCAAAACAAAATCAAACATTCAGACTCAGTGAAGATATAGGACTAAGTTTGAAAAAGATCCATCATCACGTTCTTCAATTCATCGATGGTACAAGAAATTTACGGAGACAGGATCAGTGTTGGATGTAGTGAGAAGTGGGCGACCAAAAACTTCTGCGGAAAACATCAAGAGTGTAAAAGACAAGGTTTAGTCATTGTCCAATGAAGTCCATCTGTACTGCTGCCGGAGAATTGTAATTACCACCTGCAACAGTGCACAAGGTTCTACGCAAAAGGTTACGATTGTATGCTTACAAAGTGCAAATGTTACAGAGATTTTAGCCTAATGACAAGCTAAAACAAAAAGAGTTCGCAGATAACATGCTGCAACGAATTTCTGAGGATGAAGAGTTTTCTGAGGATGTTCTTGGTCACCCACTTCTCACTGCAACCAGCACTGACCCTGTCTTCCTAAATTTCTTGTGCCATTGATGAATTGAAGAAAGTGATGGTGGATCTTTTCCTTACTTAGTCCTGTATCTTTGCTGAGTGTGAATGTACAATTTTGTATCGATGAACCGAATACACATTGTGCCTTCTCTTGAGGAGTAGCCATTTAATACGGCTTTAACTAACACATTCATACAACAACAAAAAATCATATTCAAAACAAAAAATTTTATTTGAAATAAGAACTTTAAGCAGCACTGTTTAAAATAAAACAAACTTGGTGAAGACATTTTGAGAATTGACTACAAAAAAAAAATTTTGAGATTGTATCATGACTGTATGAACACCCTGTATACCTGAAGTACTGTATATACGTAGCTACACAGACGCAGCCAAGATTTTTGATTGGAGAGAGGCATTTTCAGGTGCAATAATGTCAATTTTGCCAAGAGAAGGCTTAAACTGAGGTTTTGCAGGCAAAGCCCCCAACCTCTAGGCAATTTTTGTGATTTTTCGGAAAAATAGCCAGTTTTACGTCATTTGAATCATATTTGGCACATTTTTAGAGCCATTTGAAAGAATCAAAATGCCGAGCTCCTTTGGTCTCCAGTTACCAACACGTCAAGTCCACGACATCTTTAAGCGATTCCATTTTGGAATTTAATTTTTGAGAAACTTGGTAAAAGGGATGTTTTTTTCATTGGTCATTTTACATTTACTTAAAACCAGGGATATGGAAGCTGAAGCTGTGAAAGCGACAAATTTTTGTGGAAGCGAAAGCTGCAAAAGGGTACCGCTTCTGCACCCACTTTGGCCACTTGTACCCAACGTCAAAAACCTGAATGTGATACGATTTTTTGTAAAATATATGACGAAACGTGAATGTTTGATAGACCATCATTTGAAAAGAAACATTTTTAAAGGCTTGTGGTTCACTTAGATGCAGGCAGCCCCCACTTCTATCAACTCAAAGATGAACCATGCAGCCTGTACACAGAACAGCTCTTCTGCACATCTAGCGGTGTGTAGTTCAAATAACTGAAGGATCTATACTTTACTAAAAAGATACCTAATTGTGTGTCCACCTTAAATCCACCCTGATTCAGCAGAAGACGTCTCACTGCAGGGCTGTACCTGAATAGTACAGCAGCCACAATGACCAAAGAATTGTCCCAAAACCAGTAGGCTGGTAGTCTAAAGAGACCGGAATCCAAAGATCTGAAAGTGACATGAGCGCAAGATAGGACTGTACTCAAGACAGCAGTCACCTAAATGAGTAGAAGTCACTAATGTAACCTCTAGATCAAACTTCAACCTGCCAGGAATACCAGTGAAACTATAATTCACATTCACAATACTACAGTACAGGACAGGACTAACACGAAAGAATACAAACAGCAAAAGCAGCTTTCACCTACAGCAAGCAGGTAAATAAGTAAAATTCGACTGGCAGTACCAGTACTTAAGAAAACTGCAAAATCAGCCAACTTACAACACCAGCACAGGGGTTAGCCAACCTTCACTACATTGCAAGCAAACCTACTTACCCTACAGTAAACTTATTTACATGACCTGTAGTTTCACTTGTTTTACCTTATGTATGAAAAAGGAACAGGTCCCCAGTCTAATCGACACCAGATATGAAAACCTAGCTGCAGCTCAGCCAGCCCACTCCTTAAAGTTCATTTCAAATTAACAGCTATGCGCATCAGTGGTTTAAGTGGTGCGCTAGAGAGCACAAAAATTAAATTATTGTTTTGTACACACCCAGCCCCAAAGAATACGATCAGAAACATTGGCTCTACACAGCAAAAACAATAATTTGCACATAATAGTGTCATCACAACAGTAACACTTTGAACAACTCAAATGTTCAAACAAAAGTGCATAAATGTTAATCAACACATACTACAAAGTGAAAGTGTATTAGACAGTAGTAAAGTTTATATATCAGCACAAAGCAATTGCACAAACCTTAAGCTATTGTAACATTAAAGTTGAGACGATTCAGAAAGTATGTGACTATGTACAGTAAATTAGAAAATTCATTAATGAAGTTCAAGACACGTTTTCGTTCAACACATCCATCTATACAGTGACACTCTAAATGAAGACCTAAACGTAAAATAGAACTGTCATTTAAACACTATCACTTTACTTAAACAATGACAGTAAAGCGCAAAATTTTGCAATGTAAATCAATTGAGTATTTCACAGTAGAGTAGTAAACTGGACTTAAGGATAATGGAATCTAAGTCGCTGCAATGTCACATAACCATTCATAAGATTTTGATAAACACATTCATTTTAAATGACATTTTCATTATAGCTTGCACAGTTTAAATAACCGTACCTTAAACAGATAAAACGCAATTTGATATAAAAGGTAACACTAACATCACAGTAATACAAACAACACTTATCTTACATTAGATTACCTTCAAGTAAACAGATTTTTCCAACGTCCCTAATATTTTTGTTCAATTTTTATAATGGATGTTGATTTTTTGTTTGTTTTGATGAGATATTTCCAGAAAAAAAAAAAAACGTGCAATGCAAATGCCATCCCACAATAAAAGGTATATATCACCTCACTCTGATTTAAAAATCGCACACAAAAACTGGATTTTCTCGAAATACGATATTATGCAAATTCGGTAGTGCGCATTTTTTCAAAACTAAACAACATAAAAATGCACTCTGCCATTTTGGTTCGGGCAAGTTGAGATCTCCCTGGGCAAGTGCATATTTGTTATAACTTGCCCAACAGGCAAGTGGTTAAAAAAGTTAATTTTGACCACTGCTGTATATATGCCGCAAAGTGTATGTAGTGCTAAGTAGTAAATGAAATTAGATAAGTGGAATTCATAAAACTTACTTAGCCGTAAATACACTTTGGGGTATATTTGGGGTATATCTAGTATATGCAACATATTACTAGCAAACCAATCGTAGTTCCTGTTAAATAAATATCTAGGTGTTACTGTAATCTGCAGAACTTTACACGCACGTTAAACTATTTCTATATAATTTATCTGTTTAAACTGTAACGTAAGAGGAAGTCATTCCAGGTTTCCTGCCAAACAATAGCGACTGATGGGTTTACCTTGTTTCATGCTAACTGTTCAAATCAAATCTGAACTGTAAAGTATGTATCAAAATGGCAAGTTTACAATTTGCAACTAATTGATAAATAATCCCATTTAATTGTCACCCCTGTACAAAGTGCCATTTCGTAAAGGGGGAAAATCTTGTGCCATACCCATTCAATTCAGAATATACCCAATCATTTGAGAATTTGTGCCAAACACTCTAATTTATGGAAATCAACCCATTTTAGAGGTTAAAACTTTATAAGAGTGCTCCCAGAGGTAAGCAATTGAAAAAGATGGCAGAAATCTAGCTCTCTCCATATCCATAATAATCAATGTCTGTCACTTGACTGATTTTCACTTGGGAAATAACTTGAAGCAAAGCTGTATTAGCCTAGCTAGACCTATACTAACCACCAACAATTTAAGGGTTAAAATCAAAATTTTTGCTGATTACCAGATTTACTAAGTGTATACAAGATGATTACTTCATTTTTTGCAACTATTAGTATTTTATAAGAAAGATACTATTCAATACACGTGTTCCAAAAAATTCAGAAAACCACAAAAAAATCAACGTTAGTTTTTTAGCCATGTTTCAAAACCAATTACAGAAATAAGCACCAAAAAACATTAACCTAACTTAAATATGTCAAACAGTGATCTATTGTTGAGATTTTGGCAATGGTAGGATTAAAAAAATTTTTTGCCCTTCTGAGATAATCCGAAATGAAATCGTACACTTAAAAAATTTTCAAACTACATTTTGACCACTTACCTTTGCCATTTTCCAAAAACTAACTTCATTTTTGAATTCCTCACCTCAAAATCTATCAGAATTGATATTACGCTTATTTCAATAGCATAGGAATGAAGATTTTTACGCAAATTAAAAAATTTAAGACTGCCGAACAGTGCCCTCTAGTGGAAATATTGATACCATCATAACTCAAAAATCGCTTAATAAATTTTGATGCCGTTTCTTGTAACCTTTATTATTTTTTGATGGCTTTCATATATCCAAGTATGAAAAAAATCTAAGAGAGTGGGTTACACGTTATGACCGTCTTATAATAGAATGACCCTATATATTACCAGAAAAATTCCATAACACCTCTATGCAATGAGTATATAACAGAAAGTTCAATAAAATTAGTTAAAAAACATGTTTTCTTGATTTTACGTGAAAAATTGAGCAGTTAAAATGATACAATGTATTGAGAGCAGATAGGAACTTAGGCATTCTGCATCTTTAGAAAAAATTTTTTTGCATCTAGCATGAATGGTTACGGAGTTAAGGCCATTTATTCAATTTTTGTTGCGTTGCCATGAAAACGTATTTTGAGGTGGCATAAAACGAAAATTTAATCCAAAAAGTTTGGTGTTAAATTGAATTGGTAGTTGAACTGCAACTTTTGGGAGAGTTTCTAAGAAATTGAAAATCACCAAAATTTGGTATGGTCTATTGACTACATTTCGTTTTTCTTCGATTAATTTTTTCTTTGAATTCCGGACACTTTAACGTGGATGGGTCTCAGAGCATAGCTTGCACTGGCTGCAAGACTTCACTATTGTGTTTGGTTGCTATGTAGCACACACAATCTTTCAACTCTGATTTCCCGGGATAGATGTCTTCTTCTTAGGATTTGACATCTTGCTGCCACAAAGTAATCTCCCGTATTGACTATCTGCAGCAGATGCAGCTTCTTCTACCAATACCTGTAGTTTATGAAAGGTGCGACCTGAACCGCTTTCATTGCTACTGGAAGAGTTTGGGCATAAGCTCTTGATTGTTCAACCATCCAGTCTTTGCTCAACGACTCAAAACTGATTTCACGTTGATACATTTATTCACAAAGCTTGGTCATAGCCTCTCCATCCCATTCCTTTATGGTAGTGCCATTTACTACTTGTTTTAGTAGCCTTTCCATCAGCTTTCTTCAACCACCAAATCTCTACTCCAAATGACTCCATGCTTTCTGATAAGCTGATCTCTGGCCAGGTAAACACGACAATCCAGCTCTCATATCCTTTGCCTTTCCTGTGCACATTCCTTCCAAAAGCGACATTCGATCTTCATTATTCCAATAAACATTTTCAACGTGGCATTTAAACTTACATTTAAATTCCAAGTATTTTGTAGAGTCACCATCAAAATTGTTTATGATCAACTTTGGTCCGGGGAGAGCAAATGGCTGATGATTATTGGGGGACCATAGTCTCCCTCCACTCCAAGAATCGACTGGTCTCATAAGACTAGGAGGAGGCACATTGAACCATGACAAAAAAGGATTAGAAGGATTAGTTCTTGCTTCATGATCATAGTAGTCTCTTTCAGGTCTAGTACCCATAGTAGAACCAGAAAGTTTATCGCTCCTACCTCTGCCACATTGAAATTCTGATTCCATCTCAAGATCCACAAACTATGGCTCAGTCTTGGACGTTGTTGGTGGTATCAAGATAGTCTTTTCATCTATCTTGGTGACTTTGAAGAGAGAGGGTTGCCACAGAAACTGCAAAATCAAATTCCAGGACTTTTTTAGGTTCATTTTCAAGGACTTTTCCAGGAATGTTCAAGGTTTTTTTTATAAAACTTTAAACTTCATTTTGACTATTACTCTTTCATGCACCTACTTTTTTGTATTAGTGATTGACAAAAAATATTGATGGAACAAGACAAGGCAAATCTATTTCATCGCTCAGTAATATGAAGAAAATATAATCAGCATTATTTTCAAAACGCGATAGGGAAGTTGCAAAAGACCCTACGGTCATCAAGTCAAGCAACCACCCTCTTGTCAGAGAGGGAATTTATGCCAGTATCATGTATCGTTTTCATTAATTTGTCTAAGTGAGTTGCAACATTTTGACGATTTCATAACAAAATTTTGTCTTAAAAATGACGACCCGTCATCAGCATGAACTTTTTATGTGACCAAAGCAGACATTTGCTTAATTATACCATGAAGGACAATGCAAACTGTGTAAACAAAATCTTTGATGGTAATATTTGTACAAAGATAAAAAGTTTTTGTAGGTGTATTTGAATTGTTTGTCCGAGAATGCCCTAATATTTGTGGGAATGCAATTCCAAATCCTGAATCCTTGATACTTAATGCACCTGTGTAATTTAGTGGTATAGCAACAAGGTATGTTTAAATTGTTACAATCACTTAACTGCCTCATAGCTCGACCTGAGCAGACATTAGTTTTACAGAAATATTTACGAAATGAATTTGGAGTTTTGTTGTGTAAGAAACCATAAACAAATTTGGCGACTTCAAATTTGAACAAGTCATCAATTTGCAGTATTTTCAATTGAGAGTAGTATGAGTTAACTGAATCTCGAAAATGAGCTCAAACAATGGTTTTTATCGCTTGATTTTGTAAGGGTTTTAACTTTTGTAAATAAATAGGATACGTGGCTCCCCATATAATTATACCATACAATAATAACGAATGTACTAATGCATAGTAGAGTTGTAACATAACAGTTTGAGGAAGAGTTTGTTTAAGTTTATTTAGTATTCCCACTCAGCGCGCCACTTTACCCTACATTACTTTAATTTGCTCATGAAAGTTAAGTTCGTTATCAATGATAACTCCCAGGTATTTGGCGCAACTGACTATACTTACAGGAGTTCCATTACTTGAAATGTTTAAATGGGAGATTGGCGTTTTAATTCGTTTAAGTGGAATGATTACGATATTGGTTTTAGCTGGATTGACGGATAGCTTAGCTGGATTGATGGATAGCTTATTCACATTGCACCACAAATGGAGATGATGTAGTTCTGTATTAAGATTAATCTCAAGTTGTTCGAAGTTTAAACCTTTTACTAATAAGCACGTATTGTCTGCAAATAATCTTGGTTCGCTTTCCAGTGAATTATGTAGATCGTTAATGTATATCAGGAAAAACATAGGACTTAGTGACGATCCTTGGGGAACCCCAACAAGGAGCGGAATAAAGTATATACAACGCAACGAATGCCTGTTAGAATGATAGCAGATGAGCTGGGTATAAATAGTGAGAGAGTATGGAGGATCATCATAAAAGATCTCGAGATGAGGAAGATCTGTGCAAAAATGGTACCAAGGTTGCTGAATGAAGGACAAAAACACCAGCATGTGCAAGTGTGTCAAAACATTTTGGAGCAACTCGAAACTGAACCCAACTTACTGA
This sequence comes from Trididemnum nubilum, assembly GCA_963965965.1. Lineage (NCBI taxonomy): Eukaryota > Metazoa > Chordata > Ascidiacea > Aplousobranchia > Didemnidae > Trididemnum > Trididemnum nubilum. The sequence continues at coordinate 28,419,158 of OZ014478.1, forward strand.
AGAGTTTTTACTGGTGATGAGTCATGGATCTTCAAGTACGATCTACTCCCAAATGACAAAGCCTTAAATGGAAGAGTACATTGTTACCATGACCCAAAAAGACGAGGGTGTTGCAGTCTAAAACCAAGGTGATGCTGATCGCTTTTTTTGAGGTCCATGCAATTGTCCACACAGAATTCTTTCCACAAAGCCAAACTATTAATCAGTACGTCTACAAAAACATCTAGCAACGTCTGATGCACTCAATGAAGGAAAAAAGAAGAGAACTGTGGGAAACGAGATCATGGCTGCTTCATCATGACAATGCTCCAGCTCATAATGCCTTGGAAATTTAGAAGTTTTTTGCCAAAAATAACATTGCTGTACTGGAGCAACCACCCTACTCTCCAGATCTGGCCCCTTGTGACTTCTTTTTGTTTCCCAAACTCAAGTAAGTCATCAAAGGAACTCGTTTTCAAGATTAAGAAGCCATTAAAACAGGCGATACAAGAGAGCTCCAAGCGATCCCGGAGGAATCCTTCCAGGAGTGCATGGAAGCATGGCAGAGGAGATTGGAAAAGTGCATTCAAGCCCAAAGAGATTACTTTGAAGGCGACATGTTGTAAAATTTACTTGTCAAATATAATAAAACATTTATAGACCCAGTCTCATTACTTTTCGGACACACCTCGGATACTAAAAATTTTTTTTTCGAGTTGTGCAATATAAGGATCGAAGTCGACTTATCGGAGTCAACAATTCTCGACAATATTGAAGTCGACAATTCTCATTTCATGACAACCGAGTACACAAAGCTTGCGTTACTGGACTAGCTTTGCCTATTCGGATATCCAGTTCTTTGTCTTGCCTTCCATCACTCCTAAATGCAACCCCAAGATACTTGAACTTCTCTACCTGCTTTAGTGTCGATCCATTCACTTGCAATACGCACTGATTATGAGTTCTTGAAATATGAAGTACCTCACTTTTGGCCGTGCTTATTTTCATTCCGGCGGTGTTGCATGCATCTGCAAAGCTATTTAATGCACGTGGAGGCCAGGTTCTGTGGAAGAAAGCAGAACCAAATCATCAGCGAATAGCAGACGACTAATTTTGCAATTTCCAATCGTGGCACACTCATCAGCTTGGCTGCATTTGTCGATCCAATTCATGTAAACAATGAAAAGGAGAGGTGACAAAACGCACCCTTGCCGGAGTCCAACGCCCACATGGAACAGCTTTGATTGCTTGCTATTTATCTGAACACAAACCTCCAGTCTGCAGTAGAATGACTTAATGGCGCATAACAATTGACCATCAACGCCATACTCCTGCAAAACCTTCCAAAGTTTATCCCGAGGAACTCGGTCATATGCTTTTTCAAGATCGACAAAACATGCAAAGAGATCTTTGCCATACTCCCAAGATTTCTCGAAGATTTGCTTCAGAGTGAAGATTTGATCCGTGGTGCTGCGACCCGGACGAAAACCGCACTGACCATCTTCCAGTTTTGATTCCACTATTTCTCGGCATTTCCTTTCAAGGCATTTGGCATATACTTTCCCTGGCAAACTGAGGAGAGATATCCCTCTGTAGTTTGTACATTGCTTGCGATCTCCTTTCTTGAATATCGGAATAATCACATCTGTTTGCCAATCTCTGGGAGTTTTGCCAAGCTTCCACGCAACTTGACGCACTCGCGTTAACCAGAGAATTCCTTCTCCAGTCAGCGCTTTCAACATCTCGGATCTGATTTCATCTTCACCAGCAGCTTTTCCAGATTTTATCCCTTTAATTGCAGTTGCCACTTCTGCTGCAGTGAAAACTTCGTCCTCCCCTAGATGTGTCATTTTGTGTGTGTCACGAGTCGATGTCTTTACAGGATTCAAAAGATCTCCAAAGTATTCTCTCCATCGTGAAAGGATTTCATTCTCATTCGTGAAAATGTTACCGTCAGAATCCTTGATGGAGTATGTGACACTCGATCCTTTGCCACGTAAATGGCGGATGGTCTGCCAAAATACTTTGTTTGCCAAAAAATAGTTGGAATCCAACCGACGACCAAACTCTTCCCATGACTTCTCCTTGGATTTCTTTACTGCCAAAGTTGCCACTTTTCGTGCCTCAGCGTATTGGGATTGCAAATCAGATGACAATCCATCCTGTAGCCAGGCCTTGAACGCATCTTTCTTTGCTCGAATAGCTTCTTTAACCTCTTGGTTCCACCAAGGTGTTCTTTTCTCACTATCGCCCACAACTTTCAGCAGCCGATGAAATGATGCTGATCTGAACAGCAGCCATTCCCTCTCAATGTCCTCGGATACATCAGGAAGTTGTCTGAACTTAGATGATATACTGGATGCAAACTGTTTTCTTACTTTTTTGTCCTCCAAAGCCTCCCATTTGATCCGGTAGGTCACAGACGACCAGTTGGATCTCTTCTTTGGCCAAGGTTTCAAGTCGCAAGGAACATACTACCAGATGGTGATCAGTTGACAATTCAGCACCTCGCTTCACTTGAACGTCCGGCACATCAGAAAACAAATCTGACGAAACTATGCAAAAATCTATCAAAGATTTTTGATCCATACTAGGTCGATACCATGTATACTTGTGAACCTCTCTGTGCTGGAAAAAACTATTTATGATGCGGAGTCCGTTGTTGCAACAGAGCTGCAATAAATACCTTCCGTTCTCATTCAGTCCAGTGACTCCATGTTTTCCAATCACACCCTTCCACGTATCTGTCCCAACATGTACATTAAAATCCCCCATAAGGACTGTAGATTCAGTAGCTGATACTCGTAGAAGAGCATCATTTACTTCATCCACAAAAGTCTGATATTCACTCGTGGCATTGGGGGCACATACCTGCAATAGGCACAATGACCGATCCAATACCTTGAGCTTCAACATACAGACCCGTGATCCCAAAGGAATCCAATCTGACACACAGTCTGGCAAACGGGGGCTTGTTAGAATCCCCACATTCACTTGTGCAGACATCCTAGGATCAGTACCAGAATAGAAGAGTTTCCATCCGCCATCCAGATCCACAGTTCCAGAGTCACATCATTTGGTTGAAGAAACTCCGATAATATCGAAAATATGTGCCGAGGATGATAATATATCCGATACGAACAAAATTTATATCGCTTTGCAATGTCTGACAATATTCTTATCTTATGCAACATAATGTCAGACAATATTATTATCCGGCATTATTTGCATATTTGCGGTATTATTGCAATGTCTGACAATATTATTATCTTAATTTAAAATAATGACGCAAATATTTGACAATTTGCCGCCTTAATAATCTTTTTAATCAACTTCAAGCTTGCATCTTGAACTAAAAATGCAGATTACATTCAACTGCGCTTGGGAGCTTTTCAGGAAACATTCAAGGGCTTTCCTTAATAAATCGCAAAATGCATTATAGTAATAAGTCAATTAAGATGTTTTTTGACGTTTGAAAAAAAAAATGCATTATTTTATTTTAATCCCTTATTGGCAGTGCAGCGCAAATTACTGTGAAAAAGTAATGACACTACGTCACCAAAAACTACCGTAAAAAAGGAATGAAATTACCTTATTCCTTACTACTAAGAAAAAGTAATCAATAATTTTTCATTACAAATTACTTAGTATGAAAAATTCAGCCAAAATGACACAAGTCTACTCTAGAACACTATTTCTTTGCAAAAAAAAAATGCAAAAACTTCGCAACAGGAGCAAACTTTTTTCTTGATTGCTCTTCTCTTTTTTCCGCGCGTTTGTATCTGGTCTACTAATAAAGAGCCGATGATGGCATAGAGCATGAAGCAATATTGCGACCCCTGGGTGGCGAAAACTTGTTTTAGGTTGTTTTAGCTCTAGTTTCGGAGGAAAATGCGACTCCCTAAGCGGGTTGAAAACTTTTTTTTTTGTCAACAAATTTTGTTGGCAGAAAATGTGGTAAAGGGTCCAAGGCAATATAAATTTGATCTCGCCTACAGGTACCAACTCTCTTTGGTTACTAAAAATATAAAAGTTTATAAAATAGGTGGTTGGAGATCTTATTTACTTTTTGCAAATTTATCTGAGTTTATTATGTGTTTGTTTTTTATTTTGATATTCTTTGGAAAGTCCATAATTTTCAACTTTTGCCCAAAAAAATTATTTCACACAAAATGTTAAAAACCATAAACTGTTTTAGACAAAATACTGTCCTTTTTTTGTATTGATGTATAGTAGCTATGACAAGAATGTTACCCATTGGCGTATGAATGAATAGGTATTGCAATACCTATCTTCGGTTTTTGCACAACATCGAAATTTGATACTACACGAAGGTAGATAATAATGTTACTCCAAAAAATGGTAGATTATTAAGGTCGATGTTTGTTAATCAATGATACAAAACTTTCGTAAATAAAGCCTGGGCATGTTTATAATTACGCAAACATACAACAAAATACCGCCACCAAAGTCTCCTCCTTAAAACCAGCGAAATTAAAAAACTTGACAGTATATTTTCTATTGTTAGTGCACTTTTGTTGCATCCCTATGCAGAGTTATAAATGGGCCGACTAGTTCAGGCACAAACCCGAAAACATAAGCCCGAGCCAGAAAACTAGTATAAAGCCCAAATTATGCCTGAAAAAACCCGAAAGTTAAGTTAGGTCTGAAAAATTTAGCAATGTTATCAAGCTATTTTAAGTATATTTTGTACACTTAAAGCACATCTCAGGCCTGAACTAAGCCGGAATATTTTGTCAACTTTAGGCCCAAACCCGGTCAGAAAAGCTCGGCTTGACTTACAACTCTGTCCCTATGAGCTCCAGCAATGATGCATTGTGTTAGACAAAACTAGCACTGCATGTATAAACTATTCTAGCACACAAAGACATACAGCCCATTGTACAACCCAGCATCATTCACAACAGAAACAACTTTGTTGATTGGCTGGAGGTGAAAATATAAAATAAGCAGCCAGTCAAAGCATTTCTACTGGATTGTAACATTTACAAAGTAATTTGTAATTTTGAACCCTTTAAAAAAGTAATAACACTACCACAAAAGTTACTTTTTTGAAGAAGTAGTGTCATTACTGTAGAAGTTACTGAAAATATAATTCGTTACTATACTAATTTGTTATTGCAACCAATGCCTATTGGGAGGTCTAAAGTTTATCTGCTTGACTACTACCCCAGAGTTTTACTGACAACACAGTTTTTGCCTTCAATCCACTGAATTCACAAAATAATTCTCTCAAATTTAAAGCTAATGAAAAAAGTTTGCAATGTTTCATTTGGTCAAACACTCTTTCAAATTTACAGTCAAAGCTCATAACAGATGACGTCGTTGCCGAATGATGACGTCGTCGCTGCCGAATTCAGTCGGCAGCATGGCCGAATGGGTAAAGGTGTCGTTTTTACGACGACCCTGATCAAATGATCTGGGTTCAACCCAAACCCTAGTCACGTTGTTGCGTCCTTGGATAAGATGCTTTACGATGATTATCTTTGCTTGGTGGCTTCGAACAAGCAGCAAATTTAGTGGACAAGAATTCGAAGAAATCCACAGGAACATTGGAACATCGAAAACTCCTAAGCAGGTGCAGATTCCTCCAATCACGAAGTGGTCCTGGTAATGAAAAGTGTGCGGATTGTCCAAGAAGTTAGCATCTGACGCTGTCCGGTGACAGGAGGATAAATATGCGCTACAACCAGGGCATGGTATGGAATGGAAAATGAAATGGAATGGAAATTTCGGTATGGAATATGGAAGATGCCAGAATGGAATGGAATGGAAGACTTCAAGAATGGAATGGAAGACAATCTTCCATACTTCCATACCAATTCCATACTAGATTTCGTGCATTGTATTTACAGAAAAATACATATTGATGTCGGGTAGTGATAATGATATTGTCACAGAAGTATTCAACTTCATCTACGCATATTATTTGTCGACAAATCACAGTATTTTGGTTGTGAACATTGCGCAAACAGTGTACGTATTGCATCATTGTAAGTAAATTGCAATTTAATTGCAGCATTGATGTTACTGTTGACGACCTTGATAGATTTGACTTGATGTTTTTTTTATTTTGAGGCTGACGATTTGTCCAGTCGTAAATTTTATTTTCTTACATCGTCACAAAAACTCGTATTTGCTATTTCGTCCCCACTTCAGCTTAATTTTATGTATGTTTTTAGTTTTTAAGCTTATCGTAATTTTTTTTGCTGTTAAAGTGTGGTATTTCTATTATGGTAAATGGTCTAGTTATGTGAGGGCAAACTTGTACGGTAATCATTAAACCATAGGCATAGCCAGAAGGACTGGGTCTTCAATTGAAAAGCTGCCAATGATAAAAGTGATGACACAAAGCCTATTTATTCAGTTTCTTTTAGCATTTTCGGAGTGCAACAGTACATGCCTACAACGGCAATTAGCAAAAACTTAAATTGACGACCAGGGGGCCCATGCCCTGTCAATTTAAATTTTTGCCAACCAATTTAAAAGTACTAGCCGGGAGAAATTCAATGTTTTTGTTCTAAAAGGTGCAATCTCAGGCACTCATCTAACTTCTTTATGCAATAATATGTTTTAGGTCCCCAGCTAACTTTTATATTACAATAACATGATTAGTAACCATTTATGGCACTTCATGTACCAACTTCAAATAACTTTAAATTACCAACTTCAAATAACTTTAAATTACCAACTTCAAATAACAATTCACCTCCCATCTCGTCACTTTTCACGTGACAAAATGCTTTTGAAAAAACCTAGTCAGGGGAAATGCTCATCGAAAAAATTATTGAATTTGAATCGAGGGTGCCAGGGGCCCTGGTCGTACATATATTCCTGAAACTCGTTATTTTCATGACAAAACAAAAATCTTCAAAGGCAAATCTTCAAGTGCATTATTTAATGCTAAAAATATTACAGAAAGCAATGTACCTTGATTTGCCTGACTTGGGCTAAGTCACAAAATTTAACCTCAAAATGCAAGATTTTAAACGTGTTTTGGACTTGACCTGAAGCAAAGAGAGTGATTTTTTCAATTGGCTTTCAAACATCAAAAATTTTGTTCCTTCAAATGGCTCTGAAAACGTGCGAAATGCGATCCGAATCGCATTAAAATAGCCATTTTTTTTCCAAAAACTTACAAAAAATCGCCCAGCGGCTGGGAGCTCCACCCTCATGCCCCCTCTGTGACATGTTTGAGTTGCACTAATTTGCTCACCACGCATCTCAATTTTGATAGGATAGAAAATTTTTTAACTTGCGGTTCTAGTCCTTCCTCTGTAGCAAATCCAGGTTACGAGCCAAATCAGACGCCCAGCTTTTGATCTTTCATTCTTTGTCCCATAAAAAGTCCCTCTTTTCAACAACTTCTGATGACGTCATTGCGTGATTTGCGGTTTAGCCCTCCCCCCAATTCAAAATCCAGGCTATGCCTACGCATTAAACCATGTGCAATATGCATACCAGATACCGATCGTGGCATGTTAGTATTGTTGACACACCATGCAAAGCAACAAAATATATGTTGCATTGCTTCCAGTCTAAAATTTCTTTGGTATGGAAGTATGGAATGGAATATGGAAGAAAATTTTAGTATGGTTTGGAATATGGAAGAAAATTTTAGTATGAAATGGAAGATTTTTGGTATGGAATGGAAATGGAATGAAAGAAAATTGCCAGTATGGAATATGGAAAAATCGTCTTCCATTCCATACCATGCCCTGGCTACAACAACAATAACGTCGTCAAAAACGTTTGCGACGTCATCACTTAGATTTAAGCAATTTTTTATTTGGAACCAAAAACCTAACTCTCACTTACAACTCGAGCCATCAATACCCCATTTTTTCAAAGTTTGGCAATGAAGTCATCAATTTCAAAGTAAATTTGTTTATACCTGCACTTGAAAACCAACTATTATTCAAAACTTGGCTCTACTACAACTTCTGGAAGGCTCTTTGACACTAGATGTCAGACTATAAAGGCCAAAAAAGGGGGAAGTCCCACGTCCAAAACATGGGGATTTTTTTAGGTGGCTCAGGACATGGTCCTGAGTCATCGTGCCAAATTTCAGCTTATTATAGATTTTTCCGGGTAAAAGCTATTTCTACCAGACTATACCAACCGCCATCTAAAGTGATGAAGTAGTATCGCTATCTTTATAATATAACCTTTTGCAGCCTACTGTACATTATACAGGGTGACATCACAAAATTCCATCCCATGGCCGACATGACAGAACGTGCTAGCGAGCTCATAAAGGCCATTCTCGCTCGCCAAAAAGGGTTAACCAACAAAAAAAAAGAAAACAAACAGCCATTTCTGAGCCGTCTCGCCCAACATAGGGTAAAATTGCTCATTAGGGTGTTGCAGGTGCCCCGACCTTTACCGATTTTGCTTAACTATTTTTTGGTATTGCAGTTTGATCAGTAGATCATGAATACCAAGTTTCAAAAATTTTCATCGATGTTTATCTCCCCAGCCAGGCCAATTTTGCGGCCCACTTTTCCAAAAATTTGCCTTTTTTGCCACTACAGGGCGATATCGATAAGTTGTGCTTGTGGACACGTTTTCAAAAGATGCCCCATGTTAGTTTCCACCTTTGAAAAAAAATTGAATGAAATTGAGTCATCCTATCCAGAGATATTGCTATTTTATTACACTTTTAATAAGCGTTGCTGCCACCAAGTGGTGAAAATTAAACTTGAATTTATCAAATATTAAGCCTTTTAATGCTGAATTTCGGTATATTATTCATTTCAAAACTGTAGAAATACATTTTAATGCAACATTTGGTGAGTACCTAATACTGATTTATAGGTATTTTAGGAAATTTTGTAGGTAATTCCTAGTTTTAAAAGATTTAAATTGTTGTTACAAAACATTTCAGTTAGGTGGGGTTATTACAGCCTCTTGAAAAAAATTACTACAAACCATTTCAAAAGTTCTTTCAATAGGCAATTTATTTAGTTTTTGAAATGCGATAGAGAATCAATGGTACTTCATGAAGTATGCTTTTTACTAGACTAAACTAAGATTAATGAATGTTGCAACTGCACAGTAAGGGTTTATTAGTTCATAAGCAATATGAGTGCCCAAAATACTGATAACAAACTGCAGCTTGCTCAGGATGAATTCCAAATAAACTAAAACAAACGTTTCGTTAAAGCTCGACTATGCTTTAGTACATTAATGTATTGTACAATAATGTGGGGAGCCACGTATCCTGCTTGTGTGCGAACATTAAAATTCTTACAAAATCAAGGGATAAGAGGTATTGTTGGTGCTCATTTCTGAGATTGAGTGAACCCATACTACTTGCAATTTTAGATTCTGCAAACTGATGGCTTATTCAATTTTAATGTGGTTGTTGATAGAAGAGATCCAGAGAATCAAACCCAGATCGACGAAGTACTAAATGACGATTTTGTAAAGACAGTTCATTAATAAATTCAACATGGAGTACAATATGGCACTGCACTTTTGTTTTCAACCTTTTACGCAATGACTTCATTTTGCATGACAAACTTTAAAGCAGGGTTGTCGCACTTTTTTGTCCCTTTTTAATTCTTTAACCAACTTTTTTTTGTAAAAAATTGTTGATGGTCTTTTGAGACCGAAATCGATTTTATCTGTAAATAAATTTAAGTACTTTTTCAGAATCATTGACTGATTTTGGTAATGTACCGGTACTTAATTGTTCAAATTTGAAGTTGCTAAATTTGTGCATTGTTTTTTATACAACAAAACTAAAAATTCATTTCACAATTGTTTTTGTAAAACTATTGATCGTTCTAGTCAAGCTATGAGGCAGTTGTGAGACTGCAGCAATTAACACATTCTGCGTTTCTGCACAAAATTGGTAACAGATGTGTATTTAACATCAGGAAGTCAAGATTTGGAATTGCATTCCTGCAGATATTAAAGTAGTCTTGTACAAAAAGTTTAAATTTTGTTACAAAACTATCTCATGCAGTTTACATGTTTCTTTTCATGTTACCAACAGTTCTTTGTGTACATGTAAAGATCCAGTACATGCTCATGACGAGCCGTGGACTTTGAAGTGTTCAAAATGTTACAATTCTAAGACAAAGTAACTAAAAACTTTTATAATATTGGCATGAATTACCTCTCTGATAAAGAGAGTGGTTGCTTGACTTAATGACCATAGGGTTTTTAGCAACTTTCCTGTTGCTTTCTTAAACAACTGCAGATTAATTTCTACTTTGTGCTGTTAAAATGAACGAAATAAATTTATCTAGTTTTGCCTGCTCTCGAAGGCCAGACGCACCTGGTAGTTAACGGGAGAGCTTGTTCCCTTAGCCCCATGGGATGAAAAATTTTTGTTGGCGTAAAGTGACTCCAAATGCTGACGGAAAGTTATTCAAAAGATTTGGTGGAGGATTTCGTAAGCTGGTGATGCTAAAAATGACTAGAAAAGAATTTGTGTGTGGATATGCCATGGCAAAAAATACTATGTATGGCCTGCGAGTGTGCAGTGACTCCACAGTAAGAGGGATCAAGCTGGTTACTGATTTTTTTCACCAGCTAGGCAAGGAAGGAAATCTGTAAAACCGTGTGTTGGTTGCAGATGACAATCCTACAAAATCTCGAACCAAAGAAAACGTCCTTTCCAATTTGTTTAAAGGGGAACTCCTGCCTAGCGAGGCTATATATCATAAAATACACCACAAAATTCTAAGACTTTTGCAAAAACGACGAACTCGCTACGTTTTATAGTTTTGATGAAATCCTTAAAAAACTGCGAGAACTGCAAATCTGATGACGTAGGTCTGTACTTTATTGTATCTGTAAATTATTTTGTTTGGACATAAAATTGCTAGTTAAGACTAAAAACTCGTAAGCATAAGCGCTTGTATTGCATTCTTCGCTAAAATATTCAACCTACTTGCAATCTTCAGGCCTGAGATTAGTGACTATGAGCGAGAGGTAAAGTACAGACCTACGTCATCAGACTTGTGGTTCACGCAGTTTTTTGCGAATTTCATCAAACAATCAATTTTAGATTACAACAGCGCAATACCTAATATACTCGAAGAGTGATAAAATGCCTAAAAACAAACATCAAAATACAATTTTGCAACTTTGCAGGGTACAGTATGCACGAATCCAACATTGAAATGCTTAATATTGATACCATCAACTTTAATTTTCACCACTTTGTCTTAGCAACGCCTGTTGAAAGTGTAATAAAATAACAATATCTCTGGAAAGGATGACTCAACTTTATTCAATTTTTTTTAAGATGGAGACTAACATGTGACATTTAACACAACAGTTTGTAAATAGTACTTAGGGCACTCATATTGCATGTGCACTAACCCATACTGTGCAGTTGCAACATTCATTAATCTTAGTTTAGTCTAGTAAAAAGCTCATAAAGTACCATTGATTCTCCACCGCATTTCAAAAACTAAATAAATTGCTTATTTGATATTTAAACAAATTGCTTATTGATATAAATTGCTTATATAAATTGCTTATTTAATATTTAAATAAATTGCTTATTAAACAAATAAATTGCTTATTAAATAAATTGCTTATTATAGCTTACTAAATAAATTGCCTATTGAAAGAACTTTTGAAATGGTTTGTAGTAATTTTTTTCAAGAGGCTGTAATAACCCCACCTAACTGAAATGTTTTGTAACAACAATTTAAATCTTTTAAAACTAGGAATTACCAACAAAATTTTACTAAAATACCTATAAATCAGTATTAGGTACTCACCAAATGTTGCATTAAAATGTATTTCTACAGTTTTGAAATGAATAATATACCGAAATTCAGCATTAAAAGGCTTAATATTTGATAAATTCAAGTTTAATTTTCACCACTTGGTGGCAGCAACGCTTATTAAAAGTGTAATAAAATAGCAATATCTCTGGATAGGATGACTCAATTTCATTCAATTTTTTTTCAAAGGTGGAAACTAACATGGGGCATCTTTTGAAAACATGTCCACAAACACAACTTATCGATATCGCCCTGTAGTGGCAAAAAAGGCAAATTTTTGGAAAAGTGGGCCACAAAATTGGCCTGGCTGGGGAGATAAACATCGATGAAAATTTTTGAAACTTGGTATTCATGATCTACTGATCAAACTGCAACACCAAAAAATAGTTAAGCTTAAACAAACAAGTTTTTTATTTTTGTGGGGCGCCTGCAACACCCTACAGTGCTCGTTCAATTTCTTTGCGAGATGTTCGAACTTAAGTTAGTACGTAATAAATATCACATTGTGACGTCAGATGCATTTCTACTTCAAAATATTCCATTCAAGCGTACTGTTTGTACTGCGTTGTTATGGAAAAAGATACTAAAAGTTATGCTTTTATGTTCTAAGCTAGCAAATTCCTCAACTGATAAAAAAATTAATAATGAGCTATACACAGCATACAGAGTCTCATAGGCACAATCAAACCTTTGATTAACAGCCCAAGACATACTGTTTTGGATTCAACATTTCCCTTTTATTCCTTGTCAGTATCAACATGAGCGTAGAAAGGCAAGAAATCGCAAATTAACCAGATCATAACATATTTTGTTCCAAAAATTATTAAGGAATCACAATATTACAAGAGATAATTACAATATCATCATCATCACATGTTGGATCCAGTATTGTCCCCATCGACGGAGTTGGCCAGATTTCGTATGGTCATTGTCTTTACCACGCCTCGCCATTTTGCTTGATCACATGCTTCTTCTTTCACCAGTCCATTTTTCTTTATCCCATTCTCTAATTGCTTTTTCCACGTTTGTTTCGATCTTCCTCTACTACTGCTCACTTCAAATTTCAAAGCCTACACTATCACATCTTCATCTTCTTTCCTCAAAACATGACCGTTCCACCGCATACTGCTTGCTTCAGCCATCCTATCTGAGACTCCTTGATGCCCAACATGTCCATCTTCTTCGATCTAATAGCTTCACACCACACATCGCTCAAAAACAAAAGATCGTTTGCTTTTTGAAAGGTTTGTCCAGCTGAGGAAATTTCGTCAAACAATACAGATTTCGTATCATGCATATACAATCCAATGATTTTCAAAGAAAGATTAACTCATATACAGGGTTCTCACGCATTTGTCAAAAAAAAATTCCCTACTTTTTCCATACCTAAATTTGCTCAAAACAAACTAAGCTTTAGTCATTTGAAATACACAAAATTGCAGTTATTTTAACTCAATCCAAAAACTAACTCAACAGAACTCAGTTACTACAGGGATAAAGACAAATAAATAGCCTATAGTAATGGGCATTTCTTAATTGCTAAGTGATTGTTTATAGTGTTTGGATTCATACAAGATGAAGGCAATGCGGAATAGTGTTTAAGTCACAGGCTCAAAGGTTATATCCATGCGGCTGCTATATCCACTTCTACAGGACTAGAGTTCTCGATTAGCAATGGTAAGCATTGGTACATAGGGATATACTAATGTCTTGCACAATGTAGGCAATTTCGTTGACTTCTTTGTCAGTTGCTAAAAGTAACCAAGCAGTAGGCAAGTGGTACTGCACTGGCTTATACAGTTGAAGCTTGTGAAATCCGAACTATGGCTCCTTTTTATTTGTAGGCTGGTAAACATAGGATAGCCTAACCAAACTACTGGCTAAAGCGTAAGCTGAATAACCTTTAACGCATAGGGTGACCAACTGACGAAGTGAGATACATACAGTAGGCCTACACCAGACTAACTATCGAGATCTGCATAGCCATAGGTGGGCACAAATGACATTATATCAAAAGCGCAACGCAAGAAAACGCAACAATCTTTACAACCAACAAAAAACGCAGTGCAAAATGCGCGATTTAATTTTTTTAATTTCTGAAGGGCAGCGCAACTTCCACAATCAACTTTTTGATTCAGTTGAAGCGCAGCACGATTCCGCAATTGCGGAACAGCATTTTCGTACCAAGTTAAAGCCATAGGTGGGCATAAGTCCGTTAATCGTTAATCCGTCAATAACGAAGCTAACTTTTTCATTAACTCGTTAATCCGTTAAAAAGTTTTTTCATGTTAACCGACTAAATTAATTTCGGTTAAGTTCTGTTAACGGACTAAAGTAACTTCCGTTAAGTTCTGTTAACTTCCGTTAAGGTTTTTATCTTTATTATCTTGCACCATTCATTCATCGGACCGGTACAAACCAGTTTGCACTGGTAACACTTGTTGCGTATTACCACGAGTTTTATAGAAGAGAGCGAAGAAAGGAGCTCTTTTTTGAAGCAAACAATAACCTGCAACCTCACAGGTTTATTAATTAGCGCTGTTCACAATTTCCAAAGATTTTCCGATCGCAACTTCGTTATGCATTTGAACTTATTTTTATCTTGAAATTAGATTAAACTGTAAAATGTAACTTCCAAAACACAAAAAGACCACCATAGCAATAAATATTTCCTTACAATCAGCTCAACAGCGTCAATACGTGTTCTAAAAGCGAGTGATCAAAAGCAAATGTAAATTACACGCAAAATGTTAACCAATTAACGGACTTTATTAACTTCCATTAATTAAAGCTGAAAATAACGGATTAACGTTAATGGAGGTGTGAGGTTTGTTAACGGACTAGTGGTTAACGAAGCTAACGTTTTGCATTAACTTGCCCACCTATGGTTAAAGCGCAACCTAACTTCCGCAATATGAATTTCACAACACTACGCAAATACCGCATTTTTTGGCGATTTGAGACAAAAAAGAGCAAATAATTGCTTAAGAAGGTCGACAATTATTAATATTGCGATCGAATGGAACAAATTTAAGATCAATGTATAGAATTGCGCTACTAACCAAAAAAAAATTGAAAGCGCAGCGCAATTAAAGAGCAACAAATTCTAAAGACTTTAGTCCGCAACGCAACTTCCGCAATTTTAAAAAATAAAAAATTAAAGCGCAACGCAACTTCCGCAATTGCGAGGTTGCGCTTCTGATTGCGCTTAACCCACCTCTGAGCATAGCCTACTGCTATTTGCAGTGTTTGTGCCAAAGATATAGGTTACCTGTACAGTTATAGTCTAGTGAATATATTCCTAGTAGCTCAACTGCTGGAACCAGTATGCTTTGCTGAAAGATAGCTTTCTCTTACAGCTAACCATAGGCCTAAGCAGAGTGCCTACTGCAGGCTAATACTGCTGTGGGCTATTAGCACATTATTAGTGTGTGGGCTAGTAAATCTCTCAATTTAACTTAAAAGCCAAACATGGCCTATTTAGACAGCCTACTGTAGGCTATCAGTGCATTATTAACCAGGCTATTACTGCTGTGGGCTATCAGCACATTACTAGCGCGTAGGCTAGCAAATCTCTCAGCTTTAACTTTAAAGCCAAACATGGCCTATGCAAACAGCCTACTGTAAGCTATCAGTGCATTATTAACGTGTAGTAGGTTAATAATCTCTGAACTTCATTCGGATGCAGCAGCTGTTGTAATACTGGTAGTCTTCTTCTGTTTCTGCTAACCTTTTGCATACTGTCTGCGTATGCCACGCTTTTAATTGCCTTTGATGTAATAATACTCCTTAACTACAGCATAATACTAATACTCTTCTTTCTTTATTTCCCGCTTTTTCGTGAGGGTTGCAGGAGCAGAAGCTCCAGATTAAGCCGCCACACTTCACGGTCTTCCATCGCCTCCATCCTTTTGCTCGGGTGAAGTCCTGAGCGATTCGATCCAAGATCCTCAATGTAATCAGTCCATCTAGTTCTAGGTCGTCCAACTGGTCTTCTCCCATTTGCTTTGGCAAGTAAAGCTTGTTTGGAAAGTCTTTCCTGAGGCATTCTACTTACATGGCCAAACCATCTGAGATCTTTCAATTCGGAGAAGCAACGGTACCGGCTCGATGTTACGAGATTTTCGAATCTCATAGCTACGCACCTTGTTAAACAGTGTAACTCCTTCGATTCTTCGTAAAAACCTCATTTCGGAGGCTTGCCATTGTGATCGCACCCTTTTGGTCATTACCCAAGATTCATGACCCAGAGTTGTAAGTCGGGCCGGGCTTTTTGGGTCAGGTTTGGGCCTAAAGTTGACAAAAATTTCGGGCTTAATTCAGGCCTGAGACGTGCTTTTTGTCTTGAGTGCACAAAAATATAATCAAAACAACTTGGCAACATTACTAAATTTTTCAGACCTAACTTAACTTTCGGGTTTTTTCGAGCATGATTTGGGTTTCAAATTATTTTTCGGGTTCGGGCCAGGTTCGGGCTTATATTTTTGGGTTCGGGCCTGAACTAGTCGGCCCGTTAACAACTCTGTCATGACCATAAGTGAGAATGAGGACAAAAATTGCTTTGAAAATTGAGAGCTTTGCCTTTTTCGACAATTCTCGTTCCATGACAACTGAGTAGTGTAGAGCTTGCATTACTGCACTAGCCTTGCCAATTTGGGTGTCCAGTGCTTCGTTTTGCCTTTCGTCACTCGTAAATGCAACCACAAGATACTTGAACTTCTCCATCTGCTTCACTGTCGCTGCATTCACTTGTAATACGCACTGATCAGGATTTCTTGAAAGATGAAGTACCTCACTTTTGGCCGTGCTTATTTTCATTCCGGCAGTGTTGCATGCATCTGCAAAGCTATTTAATGCGCGCTGGAGGCCAGATTCTGTGGAAGAAAGCAGAACCAAATCATCAGCGAATAGCAGAGGACTGATTTTGCAATTTCCAATCGTGGCACACTCATCAGCTTGGCTGCATTTGTCGATCCAATTCATGTAAACAATGAAAAGGAGAGGTGACAAAACGCACCCTTGCCGGAGTCCAACGCCCACATGGAACAGCTTTGATTGCTTGCCATTTACCCGAACACAAACCTCCGGTCGGCAGTAGAATGACTTAATGGCACGCAACAATTGACCATTAACGCCATACTCCTGCAAAACCTTTCAAAGTTTATCCCGAGGAACTCGGTCATATGCTTTTTCAAGATCGACAAAACATGCAAAGAGATCTTTGCCATACTCCCAAGATTTCTCGAAGATTTGCTTCAGTGGGAAGATTTGGTCCGTGGTGCTGCGACCCGCACGAAAACCGCACTGACCAATTAACCATCTTCCAGTACTCTTGAATTAAAGTTTTGTTGAACCTATACTGTGACGAAATAAATCGGTAGGACCACCGTTCCTGCAGCTTTAACACAACACAGCCAGGGGTGTTATTACCATTTTTATGCGCTTAATAGAAGTATTAGAAAGACAAACAGGATGTTTAATATTCATCCGCTCCAATCGTGTTAGTTTTTACAAGGTGCAGTGCGCTATTTTTGCCAAACTGTTTTCCATCCTTATTCTATACTAGCACACACTTTTCCCGACTTTTTCCCGGTCGGGAAATGCCTTTACGAAATTCCCGACTTTTTCCCAACTTTTCCGATTGTGGGAACCCTGCATATAAGATTACAAAATCAACAAATTGATGAGTGGAGTTTGGTGCTCGATAGCGTAGGCCAGAGCGAATATCACAACATAACGCAGTAAACGTCAAAAATTAAAATTCAAAACCCTACAGTCTGTTTCACCTGTAATCCGGGATCATCAGGGGTATTTGATAAAAGGACCAGGTTCAGTTTTCTCCACTAGTTGGGTGTACTTTAGGCCACCCAGCAGCCAGATATGGCCCCAATACCGGAACGAGGAACATTTTTTTTAACTTTCAATTTAAATTTTTTAATTCTTAAATTTCAAATTTTAAGTTTAAACATTGTGTTACTTTCGGCATATACCCCTGATGACAACGATTAGGGTGAAACAAACTGTTGGGTTTTAAATTTTAGCTTTTGAAGTGTACTGTGTTACATTATGAAATTAACAAATTGTTTGGAAACTAAATTATGGCAATTTGAAACTCCAGCAACTCGAGAAAACACTTAGCATCTTAGTGAATTATTTTAATTAACATAAAATAATTACCAGTCTCAAAACCAATTTTAAGCTACGAGACCAAAACCAAGATGGTTCAAGAGCAAAATAGAGATTGATGCAAAAGAGCAGAGACCAAGAACGAGACAGCAAAAAGTCAGTCACTAAATCTAGGTTTAATAAAAACTATCAAAAATTGGGGGTGCCATGACGGGAGTTCCCTAAATGGTCCTCAAAAATTTTTAATGTTGAACCATCTTGAACTAGACAGAAATTTTTTTTACATTAAGTAACTACAAGGACCGCCAAATGAGCTCCCCCCTAAAATTTAAAGTTTTTAACCACTCGAGATAGCCAAAATAAACTTTTGGCTTAAGTTAATACAAAAAATAAAACATGATTATGCTTTTGTAACAAACTAATTTATACTTTGTTCATGTTCTAACCACAAAACTTTTTAATGATTTTTTAACTTTTTCATGACTTTCAAATTTTTATCAATTTTTCTGAACTTTTCCATGACTCTCCAAGAAAATTAATCTTTTTAGGATTTTCAATGATTTTCAATGACCGTGAGAAACCTGGACAAAAGATCAAGAAATGATTTTGAACAGACCCTTCAGCCCTCGATTTTGTCATTACAGTAGTTGCGAAAAGAGTTGAGGGGGGAATTTTTCAGTTGGCCATCTCTATCCGCAAGCCAAAATTAAAGTATATATATTGATTTTTGCTTCGAGTCGAATTTCATTTTGACCCTTGTTCAGCGTCGGTTTAGAACAAACTCTGTTTAACCCTAAAAGCAACTGAATTGCAAGCAAAGCCACGCATCTACTTTGTCTCGTATGTCACACGTCCAGGTCCAAAAATGTACAAGCTTGAGCACAAATTTTCGGGATGCTATTTGCAAGCCTTCCGCCAGCAGGCTGGGCCCAATGATAGGTTAACTTCTAGTACTCTATGAAAAATAAGCTTTTGTTTCATCTCTAGGACACAACAACGTATTGCTGGTTCGAGAATAGAACTGACAATTACCAGCCTATTTCGATAAGCAGGCAGCGTGGCCGAGAGGGTAAAGGCATCGTTTTTACGACGACTATGAGAGCATGATCTGTATTTACCTCGCATTCTGGTCAACGGTCACGTTGTTGCGCCCTTGGATAAGACGCTTTATGACAATTGTCTCTGCTCGGAGGCTTCAAACAAGCAGGAAATTCAGGGGACAAGAATTCGAAGAAACCCACAGAAACATTAGATCACTAGAAACTAATAAGCAGGTGGGGATTTATTCAAACTCCAAGTAGTTGCTGGAATGAAAAATATGTGTATCATTCAATAGTTAGCGTCTGACGCTGTCCAGTGACAGGAGGATAAATATGGAAGACAACTGTAATACAACAACTACCAACTCGGCTAAGTGACAAACCTGTTTGAAGAAACTAGAAACAGTGAGCGTAACAGGCTTGAAAGTGGACAACATGTTTAGTTCGAGGTCGGTCAGACTGTTCTTCCTCCTCACGCTGGGTGGCTTGAACTCCAACGTTGAAGCTTTTGAAGACCCCTCGCCTAAAAACAGGGTGCAAAAATAAAGCTTGCTCAAAGCAAACTGAAATCGTTTCAGGCGATCTTTTTTTTACTTCATTTGCCCTACGGGCAAGTTAATAAAATACAGTATTATGAAGTTAACAACATCAAATTACATTATTTCTAAATGCAAACTACCGCTTTTGTTACAAACTTATCAAATGCAATAATTAAAGAAAGCTTAATATTAGCAGAGATTGCGCTGTTATAAAGCTATGATTTCTTATAACTTGACAAAGTTTAAGTCTAAATACATGAAATTTGGATAGCAGTTTGAGATTAATAAGATGTTTGCTTGAACCATACTTCGAGACGTTAGGTCACGTAACTTCGATTTAACAGCCCCAAAACTGTCCGGAAAGTTTAGCAAAAAAGAAACAGCCTAGTTTGGCAAAAAATATTTCACGTGACTATATGTTTTATAATACACTTTCATCCCCATCAACCCACTTTTGGCCACGATGAGTTTTGTTTTTGTTTTTTTTAATTCAAATCTTGTATGCGCTTCTCCTAAACGACAAAATACCGAAATTTTGTTGTGAAGTTGCTGTGTTACAAACGCAGTTTTGTCTCCTAAAATTTTTTAGCGCCACCCCTCGATATTACCCTAAAATGGACACCCCAAATCAATTTTTTTAGACAATTTAAGCTAGAAAGCTAATTTTTTATCATTAGATATTTAGGAGAAAGATTTTTTGGCATAGTTTGGGGTGCCATCTCTTCCGGAAACCCTCCTAAATGGACCTCTGCAAATTCAATTTTTTTAACAGCTTGCAAGAGATTGGGCAAGTCTAGGTCCACATGACAGATATTTTCTCGTTTGCTTTAATTAACGAGTTTTTTTTAAGAGGTGCTACCGAACGAAATACTGGCTAAACGTAAGAGGTCATTTTTGCACGTGTATGTAAAGCCTTGCAAAATCCGTTACATCATTCTTTCTTGCTAACTTGCTTTGAGCGATTGTCGAAAGCAGTTCGAGTAAAAAAAACGTCACATTTTCCTCACCAATTTAAAGAGGATCTTGAAGCACTCTTTAAGCGAGCGAGAAATCTTTTTGGTTCAGAAATTTAATGGCGAAATGTTGAAAACTTCCAACCAAAGCGAATTTTTGCTGAAAATTAATTACAGTCGTGGCCAAAATAATAGGACCACCTTGCAAAACATACTTTTTTTAAAAAAACTTTCTTGAGTCGTGTTTTTAGTGTAATTATGACTTTATAATTTAATACAATTGCTTTATTGCATCATTATACTTGCAGGTTGGTTCAAATTGAATGTAACTAGCTTAGAAGCTTCATATATCTTGAGTTTAAAGCAAAAAGATAAGGAGGAGTGTGGAAATCTGTAACCCCCAAAATGGGCAGAAGCAAGTCACTTTCAGAGGTAGTTCGAGCTCAAATTATCGTACTTAGACAGGAAGGATATACAGAACGTGATATTAGCAAACGCCTGAGGTGTAGCAAAACCGCAGTCCATAATTCCATAGTGAAATTTAACCAAACAGGGTCATACGCAAAGGCTGCAAAGCCAGGAAGGCCACGGAAAACTACCCCCCGAAATGATATAGCAATGAAACGAGCAGCAACTCGGTCTCCTATGAGTTCTGCAAACAAAATACGGTTGCAGCAATTAGAAACTGGAATCAATGTCAGTCGGAGAATAGTTAGTAGAAGGCTAGTGAATGATTTTGGCTTAAAATCTTGTAAACCAGCCAAAAAGCCACGTCTCACTCCCACCATGAAGCTGAAGCGATTGGCATTTGCCAAAAAACATGTGAGCTGGACAGTTCAGCAATGGGAAAAAGTATTGTTTTCGGACGAATCCACATTGCAACAATTCAACTTTTGCAAGCTCTTCATTCGTAGACCTTCAGGGCAACGATTTAACGAAAAGTTCACCATGCAAACAATGAAGCATCCCCCCCAGTGTCATGATATGGGGGGTATATCTGCGAATGGGACAGCAGGGTTATTTTTCCTGCCAAAACGGGTAGCCATGAACGGCCAAAGATATCTTCAGCTATTAGAGGAAAAGCTCAAACTTCACATAACTGTCCACAATCGTGAAATCTTCATGCACGATGGAGCACCGTGTCATCGTTCTAAAATTGTGACCACTTTCTTGAAGTCAAAAAAGGTCAAAGTTCTCAACTGGCCTGGTAACAGCCCAGACTTGAATCCTATTGAAAATCTGGTGATGGTGGTTAAGAATAAAGTTGCTGAAAAACAGGCAAGTAGTGCCAAAGAGTTAGAAAAAGCAATAAAAAAAGTTGGGGTTAAAGAGATCACCCCAGAATATTGCCGGAAGCTGATAGAAAGCATGCCAAAACGTCTGAATGACGTCATCAAGTGTAAAGGTGGATGCACCAAATATTGAAATTATTGTGTCATTTTGAATGCAAAATACATGTATTTAATGTACCAACATTGTGGTCAGTCTTCATATTAGTTTTTAATCACACCAATCGCTTTATATTTTATTATTAATAGTAAAAACAAAAAAATTCCATTTTTTCAAGCTTGGTCCCTATTATTTTGGCCACGACTGTAAAATCGTCGCCACATTTGCTATCAACACTGCTAAAAAAAAACAAATTGCATTGAGAACCACTTGCTGTTTCGACTGATAAGGAAATGTTAAGTAGTGCCAGTTGACAAAAACTGCAATACACTCCTTTTATAAAAATGATTTTCTAAAACACGAGGCTCATTATTGCTCAAAATTTAAGAACAAATTAAAAACAATGCCAGCCGTGGCAGCAAAATAAACCAAAAAAAATTCTAACTAATCAAAGAAACTAAAATTAGTGCTTTAAAGCGATAAATTTTCAGTGATTTTCTTGTATTTGCAAGCAAAATTGCAACTATTCAAGATTATAAAACTACATTGTTCTGCGCAAGCAATTGAGAATTTTTTTTGGAAGTTGTTCAACTTGAAAATAGCTTGCTTTTTCTTTTTTGCAATTTTACGATGCCACAAAAGCAAGAAAAAAGCATTTAATTAAGCAGACAGAGCAATAGGAATTAAAAAGTGTCTCAAACATGCGCGCTAAAATTGACATCGATGCTCTCAAAAGTTTTACAAAATCAAGAACAAATGAGACTGAATATCGGCAAAAAATCAAAAACAGCCAGTCTCAACGCAAGATTTACCGGTTCTAAAAAGGAAGAGTGTACTTCAACTTGCTCACTTTTGAAAAATTTTGAAAACTTTTGAAAAATTTTGAAACCTTAAGACCTAGAGTTACTGTTAACATATGAGTTTACCCACCAACAGCCTCAAGGGCGCTTTACGTCGTTTAAAAAAATTATGGTATGGAAAAAATTTCACTTTGATCCAAAAATATAATTAAATTCTGTCGTTCATTTACTAAGTATCATCAGTTGAGAAATTTGCTTGCATAGAATAATAACGGATAGGGTATGGTATCTTTTTCCATAACAATGTAGTACAAACAGTACACTTGAACGCATTATTTTGAAGTAGAAATGCATCTGACGTCACAATGAGAGTATTTATTACGTGGTCTAAGGCGGGTCAAATAATATAATTTTTTTTATTTTTGAAATTCCACACTGTGCAGAGAGTTTAGCACCATGTACTAATTCAAAATATCCAAAAAGGAAGTTTGTGCAAATTCCTTCCATCTCGCACATTTTGCTTAAAATCTGACATTTTTTTGCATTTTCGCCTATACTTTGCAAATTTGGAGGTAGTTAAACTTTTTGTAATTCCATCTTATTTTGATTTATAAAGTTTTGGAATAGTATCCAGTCTTACACCCATCCACTATGAGGTTTGTCAGATTTTTTAATGAATACAGAAAAGACCATTAAGGTAATATGCAAGATACCTACAACTTCAAACAAGCAATGAATTTGTCTGTAGTATGATTCATTATTTATCTAAAAGAATGAATTGAAATTAACAAAGATACGATACTTTGATATATTTTCTCAGGTCATAAGTAGTGATATCAATTATTATTAACAACTGATTGGTGTTTAGCCTACTAACGTGACAAAATAAGGTATAGCTACGTTTGAAAATTACATCAACTGATGCTGAAAACATGATAAAACCTCGTAAGAAATCGTCCAATTGTGCTTTTGGCTTTCCAACTCCTTGCAATCCTGCAAAGATTCCATCCAAGGCTAACGTGATTAGGCACATGCAATTTATTCGACAAGAACAAACCACAAAGCGCAATGCGAAGTTGTCTGCAAAAGAGTGCCAGAGGATTGCTTCGAATGACTTGCAAAATATATGGGCTTCTTTTTCTTTTCCTACTATCAGCTATGAAGGAATATGTTTGAAAGCAGAGCGATTGATGGAGCGCGCATCCAAACTTAACAAACTTCCTTCTAAAAGAAGAACCAATAAAAGTTTTCTCGAAAGTCTTACCACATACAAGAAAATGTTCGATATACAGTCAAACTTCGATACTATGCCACCCTTTGGGACCGAGAGAAAGTGGCATAGTAGCGAGGGTGGCATAGTAACAAGGATTTGTAAAAACAGCCTTGTGATGTAACAATGTAATGCCACGTTGTATTGTACGATTATAATTTACATGTATTTCAGTATAATGTACAGTACAGTGCAGTAGTTTCGGGAAGGCCAGTGTCAAGGCCAGTGTGATGCAAGCATGCAATCGGCTAGACGACGGAGTGCATGAAATTCGCAGAAAGAACATGCGCCAGCTGACGATTCCTCAGAGTTTTGGGCTGAGCTACAGTAGATAACTTGAGAGAACATATTACATGCACATACTGTATACTTTTGCCATTTCACAGCCGTTTAATTGTTTCGTTCGTAGCGTTTATTGTTTCGTTAATACACTGCAATACTGTACCTCATGTGGCATAGTAGCAAGGGTAAGTGGTGGCATAGTAAATCTATTTTCTATTGAATTTAGTTGGTGACGATCAAAAGTGGTATAGTAGCGAGGGTGGCATAGTAGTGAGGTGGCATAGTATCGAAGTTTGACTGTATGTAGTTGCAGTTGTTATGGTAATGGGATTGCAAGAGCAGATTGTAGATGTGATCTACATATTCCTCTTCTTGAATGGGATGATTTTGTAGATCAAAAACTACGTACGAGCCAAATGGGAAGAATCGACGTAAAGACAACAGCGGCACGAAAACAGACTGCCCAAAGAAGAGAACAAGAAGAAAAGAAGCAGAAGCTTATGAAACAACCTGAGCAAGTAGAAATTGCTGAACACTTATCTGAGGCCGAAACCATTGATAGTACTGAAAGTTCATGCAATGACTATCAATCGTCTCACACAATTTTGGATGGAAGATCTCAAAACCATTATGTCTATGATAACCTAGCCATTGTTTCTGACCGTTATCGTGTGAGCAGCCGTGCTACTGCAGCAATTGTTAATGCCGCTTTGGAAGACATGAAGATTTTACGGGATGAAAATAAGTTGGATAGAAAGAAAGTGATGAGGGAGAAGCTGCGGGTTGGTAAAACTAACATTTATGTGGAAAGATGGAAAACGTTGGCTTGTTTTGTATAGGAGTTTACGGTAGAAAGAGTCAAACACAAACAAGAGAAGGAACCATTCAAGAACATTATACCATCATTAAAGAGCCATTCTCTCAATATGTAAATCACGTCACCCCAGATGATGGATCT
This sequence comes from Trididemnum nubilum, assembly GCA_963965965.1. Lineage (NCBI taxonomy): Eukaryota > Metazoa > Chordata > Ascidiacea > Aplousobranchia > Didemnidae > Trididemnum > Trididemnum nubilum. Next base: position 28,444,268 of record OZ014478.1, read on the forward strand.
GCCCTTTCCATTGCAGACGAAATCGCCAATTGCATCGTAGCAACCAATAGCTGAGATACTCTGCAAGGTGTAATATGTGACGGCACTGCTGTAAACACAGGAAGGGTAAGTGGTGTCATAAAGCGTCTGGAGTTGTTTCTGGAAAGGCCCCTGCAATGCATAGTTTGCTTGCTCCATGTTAACGAACTTCTTTTTTGCCACCTCTTTGATGCTATTGATGGGAAAACAACTGGACCCGCTGCATTTGCTGGTGAAATAAGAAAGCAAATTAAAAACAAGGTACACCAACTACAGCTGGTATCATTCCAAGCAGTTTCTAGTGATATACCACAATTTTCGTCGCAAGTGGTAAACAATTTGAGCAATGACCAGCCATACTTATATGAGATGTGTTAAGCTGTTAGCAAGGGCAAGGTGTCAGAGGAACTGGGAAGATGTTCTCCAAGAGCATTGCATCATGCTCGCGTGCTGACTCGAGGAAACCGGATACTGTGTTTGTATGTTAGCTCGTTGAATCCATCAGATAAGTTAAAAGATTTGGGTAAAATAGTAATGCAATTGTATGCACCAGGATGGTTTCGGGTAAAATTTCTCCCAAGTGTGAGTGACGGTGCACAAAACTTTTGGTATATTTTGTCATGTTCCAAAAATTTAAAAGTTGAACACCAAGAGATCGTGGTGAGATGTCTGAACAAAAACGCATTTTTTGCTCACTCAGACAACCTTCTAATTGCTATGTTGGCAGATGAAAGCCAGAGCGTGCGTCTTAGAGCTCTTAGTTTGATCTCTGATGTACCTGGGTCACACAAAGAGAGGAACTTTGTGCTTCCACAAGTAAACCCAAACGCAAAAGATTACACGAAAATCATCAGTTTGAAATATGAACAAGCAACACCTCCACTACTAAGAGAAAGAGTAAACTTAACGGAGATAGAGTTAACCCCCTTTGGTTTGATGATATTCCTTGCTCCAGCCAAGCCTCGAACGAATGGTTGCTGTAGTTACCCAAGCTGCAGGGTTGAAAATGGGTTACCAAAGTAAACATCAAACGATTCTGAATAGCTTGAAATCGAGAAAAATGTTACCGACATTTGAAAGCAAAGGAGAATGAGTGCCTCAATAGAGCACCAGTGATGAGACATTTTTTCTTGGAGTTGGTATGATATTGTCAAATTCGTTGTGCACACTACTTCAATCCTTCAAGTACTATTATATGTGAGTGTGTTTTTTATACAATAAGATTTCTTTTTCTTCTCTGAAATTTTACAAAAATGGGCTTGTTTTACGTGTATTTTTGATACAAGTTAGAACATTACTATAGCCTACTAAACATAAATGCATTAACAGTAGTTAGATGTATAATTGAATTTAGTTTAATATAGATGGTTGTAGAGTTCTTACATGCTTCACGAAAAAAACATACCTGGAAAAATAGATATAATTGAAAACGGAAAAACAGATAAATTGAAAATAATTAAAAACAGAAAGCCTAAATCGTAAAAAATCGACAAAAAAACGGAAAAACACTAAAATTTTGAACAGTATGTGCAAGGTAGAGATAAACCGCAAAAACGATATCTTTGCATTTTTGTAATTAGTACTTGGTGGTAAACTTCCTGTATAGTGTGGAATTTGAAAAGAAAATTTTGACCCACCCTATTAATACATACGTAACGAACATCTCGCAAAGAAATTCGAGTGAACTGTTTTAATGAGTGTTGGGCGAGGCGGCTCAAAAATTGCAGTTTCTCTATGAAGATTTTTTGTTCATTAGCATTTTTTAGCGAGCGAGAATGGTCTTTACGAACTTGCTAGCATGTTCTGTCATGTCCCCCCTGTTCAGAAATAGTGTTTTGTCAAAGCAAGTTTTTTGTCAAAGTTTTGTCAAAGCAAGTAATGCCTTTTAGCAAGGGAAAAATGGAAATAATGACATACAATAACGAAAACATGATGTAATGCGGGCCCAGGTTCTGGAAATGGAAAGAATTCTTTCTACTATTTTCTTGCTTAAACCTAAACCACAAAGCAGACATTTTTTATGGAGGCACCAAAACTGGAAACGTAACCTTCGTGAATTTTATTAAGTCGGTGCATTCGTATAGCTTTACAGTAGTAATAGATTGGAATGTATGCGAGGGGTGATGATTTTGCCCAAAAGAAAAGTTTGGTTAGAGCAGGTTTAATAAAATCTTCTGTAATTAATCCATGAGAAGGGTTATTATCAATCCCATGATTCACATCTAAAACTTGCACATTACCCTCGTTTTAGTTGGTAATAATTTTTTAGGAAATTTGCGTCGAGAAGAATGCAGGTCAAAAAGCTCACGTGCTCCTCACTCAAACAGTGCGAGCATCGAAACCGAAGTGTGACTCTTCAAACCTTATACAGTCAGTCAAGCGACCAGCCATACTATCAGACGATCTTAAACTTACATATCATTCATAAAAATAAAAGACATGAAGTCTCAATCTGGATTAGCTCTCATTGTCGGAAAAAATGACTACAGATGGGATTCCAATCCATGATCGCAGTAATCAGAGACATACACAGGTTTCGAAGTTGCAGCAGTCCTTCAACGCAGAACAAGTGTTAAATCACTTTGACACCATAGCTCTGGTGTTGATACGAGCGTGCTAACATATAAGAATGTTAAACTGTTCAGTGTTCACTGCCACCGCGTCATTTTGACTAACATCTGCAAGCTTTAAGCGACTGGGTTGAAGGACTGGTACGACTTTGAAACCACTATATGTCTCTGGTTGTTTCCGGCACGGGTTTCAATCTCATTTGTAGTCATTTTTTTGACAAGCAGAGACTGAACCAGATTGAGACTTTACATCTTCTATTTTTTTGGAAAGTTTAAGGCTATTTTGAACAAAACAAAATCTTTCAACGCTGTTTTAATTTCAGCCTCACATGCTTCGATTAAAATATGCACGTAGCAACTGGCAAGCTATGTTCTGAACAATATGTGGGACAAAATGTCAACAAATTTTCAAAAAGATGGTCAACCCACCGAAACCAATGAAAATCTAATACTCAACAAGAAAATGATAATGCTGCTGTCCGTTTCCATTTTATTTATGGGAGCCAGGGGATCCATCATCTCAAGTCAAAACAAACATAAACAAAACCATATTTTCTGTAATGCAGTTTCTTTCTTGACCTTTATGTGTACACAGTGCATATTGTAGCACTTCTTTGACTTTATTATTGTTTACTGATCAGTCTACTGCTAATTTTTCTGACTCCCACTACTGCGCTTTATTTCTACAAGCCATCTTAGCACTTTAACATCATTTTTGTGCCAGTTTTTAGAAGTTGTTGCAGTTTTTTCTCCGTTTTTTTGCTTGCAATTATAATATTCTAATTTCTTTTAGCTACTGACCATGGTCCTTCAAGAACGAAATTGATTGTTTTTTAATGTATTGATTTTAAAATATTTGACCTATTTGACCAATTGTGTGAAAGCGCTGATTCTTCCACTTTTTATCAATCGAATTCACAAAATCGTCATCTGGTGCCTCTAAGGACAGGACTCGATTCTCTGTGTTCTTCCATCGATAATCATATCTTTCCTAAGTTACTTAGTTGCCTTGTCTATGAAACAAAGATCAGGGATCTTTATGGTCTTCCATTCAGCAGTAGCTGCCACTTTTCCACCACTCTACCATACGCGATGGAGGTGAGAGCTCTAATGCACTGACTCAATGTTACTGGTAAGAGACGTAAACGAGGACTAAAGTGGTATTTAAAATTAGGTAAATTATATTACATTAGATTGACGTTGACTTAATATCCTTCTACACTCAGCTGTTCCAGAAATATTCCACTTCAAACACGAAGTAGGAGCCTCTCTAATCACAATTTTTATTGACAACCATAATGTGGATAACATCGGCAAGGCCATCGTAGTTCTATCCAAAGGCAACGCCACAATTAGGCTGAGCCACAGGGGCCTTTTAAGTTTTTAACCTCTATATAGGTTAATTTAGGATTTTGCGGGCTAGAGTACTGCATTGAAACATCACGGTTGCCAATAAAACTAAGTAGATAGGCCCCTACGTCATGTTTGAAGTAGAATATTTCTGGAACGGCTGGACCAAGAAAGATTGAGTCAACATCAATCTAATCTAATACAATTGGCCTAACTTTAAATAACTCCATTCATTTTGCCTTCAGTCTTCACTTTAAGTGCAACTTACCACCACTCTGTGCGTTCGTCACAGTTTCCTCCATGGGCCGCAAGTTCTTGGCGCTGTTCACAATGTTCATGAGATGGATGGCTGTCCATGCAAACGGCATGCGGTAGCGACCCAATCTGTCGCAATACCACCTGAAATCAAATGTGCATTCAGTAACACAAATCCTGCAATAACTTTTTATCCAGACTAAGCATTTCAAAAATTTGCATTAAGAGTTCATCAGTTCATTCTACTCTATATGCAACCTGCATGCTTTGAAGAGCGATGGCTTTCCTATCTTCCAGCTACTCAAGGAAAATGCCTTTGTTCACAGCCGCTAGAAAATATTATGCTCTGGTTGCATCTGTCTAAGCACCCCGGCAACCATTTGGCCCCACTTTGGCCCACAGCTCTTCAGAGACAATGAAACAAAAAATTTTGGTGTTACAACAAGTCTTTTCCAAGTAAACAAAGACTCAGTGCCGAGTAGCAAACCAGAAACCAGCAACCTTTTCAACCTGGGTGGGTACTTCGCAAAGGCTTCCAGCGGTAGCGATAGAAATACAGCTTCTGCTAAAATACTAACTATCAACAAAGCAAAACAGCAGTCTCCATGAAACATGGCAACCAGGAACCTTTTCTGATTAACACGTTTCTGGGACACTTTTTGGCGTTCAAACTTTTTTTGTTATGCTTTTTTTTAAGATATAAATAGATCTGTAATGTGAACCTACTTTGCATTTTGTTTTGCTTTTTCTTGCACTTTATCTGTAGCATCCTTAGCATAAGCTTCAGCACACTCGGCTATATCGCCTTGTTGTAAAACCTGCAAGAAAGAGTTGACACTCGTAGTGCTACTGCATAGCTGGAGATTTAAAAAGTAGTCTGTTGTATCAGATAGCCTGCTACCCGCAATGTTAGGAAAACTGCAGTGTTTCGAATGTAACGTTTGCATTGTCCAACCCCAAGTTTATTTTTTTGCTGAGAAGTTTAGGTCAGATATCCAGATTTGGAATTAAATTTTTCGGTTGCTTTGATAATTTTGCAGACAGTCTTACAAAAGTCACTCAATAAATATGGCAAATTTTTTCCGTATAAGCACTTATAATTCAGATAGAAGCTTAATTTTTTTTTTTTCGGCATAGTCTCTTATCAATTTCACGCATTTTTCCCATCTGTGCACTAGCTTCCGTATTCCCTCACCATAAAAATCTTTAGACTGACGTCTCAGCCAGTCGCTCACAACATTTTTGACTTCATCGTCACTTTCAAACTTTGCACCTCACAGAAACTCTTTCAAGAGATCAAACAGATGAAAGTCTTAAGGGGCAAGATCTGGGCTGTAAGGGGGATGAGGAACAGTTCCCAGCCAAAATTGTTGATGGTCTGCAGCGTTTGGGCTGCTGCGTGCAGCCTTGCATTGTCATGATTCAAGATGATTCCTTTTGACTGATGACCCGCACGTTTGTTCTTTATGTCTTTTTTGCGTTTATTCTTTATGTTTGTTCTCTATAAATTATGTGGCACCATACACAGTTGATATTCTATGAATTTCCACAGCTTTGCACCCTTCTGGAACTAAAAACTTGATAACTGACCGTTGTTCAAACCTGGAGCATGCTTCTTTATCTGACATTTTTGTTTATCACCAAAACTCTTAAGCTGTTTATTTTGATCTAGAAAAGAAATTTCATCCATGTGAATAAAAAAAATTAAGCTTCTATCTGAATTATAAATCCTTATACTGAAAAATTCACCTTATTTATTAAATGACCCTCGCTCTATAGCAAGCATGGCTTTACTTAAGTCAAGTAAGCATATTTAAATCGGAGACAGTATTGCCAATATTTTTTCGAAAGTTGTGTTGCCCATAGGCACAATGAAACGGAGATGGACCCACCAACTTAACCGTCACAAGCTTCATCATAATTCAGTGAGTATAACAAGCTTTACTTTTTAATTGCAAAAACAAGCCAACTTTAAAAAATCAGTCAGGTTTAAAGGGGTTGAAGCATCCAATTGGAATTATGCACAAAAGATAAAGTAACACCTAAAACATAACTTCATCAAATTTCAGCTTTCTACGACTTCTTGTTTCTGATTTCAAAGTTAGGAAAGCTCCCTAACGCTGTTGCCAGTTAAAATTTCATCTTTTCTAAAATAATGTTGAAGGTATCTTTCATATTAATTTAAAAAGTACCTGAATGCAAGGCTGTTAGCCTGAAGTAGCGTTGCAACAGAAATAGTTTCATAAGTAAGATAGGATATCCCAATTACTATAAAACTAGATTTTAACTAACAACAAAGTTGGAGAAATCTGCTAAATTTTGAAATAAAATATCTCAAGAAAAGATACGTTGTGGCAAGCTGAAAGCTGGTGAAGATATGTTTTAGATCAGTCTTTACTCTTTGCCTTTTGCACATAATCCTAGCTGGATACTTCACTTTCTTTAACTGTTTTCGATTATTCACAGAGAAGTTGGATTGATAGCAGTTAAAATTAACAATTTAATAAAGAAATGTAAACTAATGATAACCGGAATTTCGATGGGCCGACACTGTAAACGCTACTAGCAATTTTTTTAAATGGGCTGCATAAAACTGCTCTCTCGAACAAGGACAGATTAACCATAATATCGTAGGAGTTCTAGCCAGTTGAGAGTGAGTGTTATTGGGTGTTAATAATCATCAAAGTTAAGAACTGTATTAATATAAAGTCAGTTATTTACAATTACCGGTACCCAAGCTTTTTCGTGGTTGCTCTTCTGATCATTGACTACTGTTCTCGAGTTATTTGCATTGGTTGAAACAAACAAACCACAGATTATCACTTTTTGCATCAAAGTATGCTTCAATTAAAATGTTCACGTCTTCAAAGCGGTATTTTGTCTGACACTTGTCAAAAAGAACCGTCAGAATGGAAAGCGCAAGAAAAGGAGCGGCTCTTTATAGGAAAAAGCAGAGCCTTGATTGGCTGAAAAAAAAGCAAAGACAGAGCGTGATTAGTGTACAATCTTCAAGTTGTACATACACGAATTCTTTTTGTCGGCAGAGGAAAAATTAGTGCACAGCTTAAAGATTGTCTATTACCGACATTTTCTCATTAGTCTTTTTCCAGCCAATCACAGCTCAGTTTTTTCCTATAAAAAGTGCCGCTCCTTTTCCTGCGCTCTCCATTCTGACGATTCTTCTTGACAATTGCCCGACAAAAAGCAGCAAAGGTATGAACATTTCAATCAGAGCAAAATATTATTTTCTAAGCCGGAAGTTGGTAACCAACTGCTAGCGGTCCGAAAGTTTGTGGCACACGAGTAGATTTAATACATCGTTAAATCGCACTTCAAGCTGCTATTAACGCTTTATCGCGCTGAAAGGTCATTAGCGCTAATCTCCCTGGAAATAGATCGTTGTGAACAAATTGATCAAGCTCTATAAAACGTAAGATTTATAAGTACTCTACAAACGTCAATTACTTGTTTGTTTCAGCAATTTAAGCTGTTCTTTTTTTGGCGTTGTGTACGATAAGTGTCGAAAATTAATCTATAGCAAATGTGAAAATCACAGTCAATAGAAAATTAAATGAACAGCAATAAACTATGCTTCGAAAAATTGTTGTTGTTGTTCCACATATTTATTCTCATGTCACCGGACAGTGTCAGACTCTAACTCATGGACGATCCGCACACTTTTCATTGCATTGAATACTTCGTGCTTGAGGGAATCCACAACAGCTTAGGAGGTTTTATAGATCCAATGTTCCTGAGGTTTTTTTCGAATTCTTGTTTACTGAATTTGTTGCTTGTTTAAAGCCACCAAGCAAAGATAATCACCGTAAAGCGTCTTATCCAAGGACACACAACATGACCATAGTGCTGGCTGAACCTAGACCACATGATCAGGGTCGTCATTAGAAGGATGCCTTTACCCATTCAGTCACGCTGCCGACACTGAATGTTTGCTTTTACGATTCATGCTTTTTTGCGGTGCACACAGAAGTGTTGAAAATGAATCAAACGCAAATTAGAAAATCAGCTAACAAATAATTAAATCTATACAAAAGCTATAAAATAAAGGTATAAGAAAAGCTATAAATTAAGCTACAAAAACTTAACTAACTGTTTGTTTTTTGTTATGTTATTTTTTTGTGATTCAAACCTGCTCCTTGCGTTGCTTGGAAAATACAGATAAATGAAATATAAAAACCGTAATTAATGACCGACAGTACCTGATATTTTTATATGAATGTACAATGCATTGTCAAAGCTATGTGCTACAAAAAATACACCATAAATGTCGGTCGACCAGTATCGTAACATCTTTTTCTATTTAATTGCTCTATCAATTAAATTTTGCCGACCCCAATGCTAACATAATTGCTCTTTATCAATGCACTCCATGAAAAAAGTAGACCGCTCATGGGCTACACAGCTACACATAAATAACTGTCTCGATGCAGCGAGTTCTTTTCAACACTGTCTGACAAAACAGACACATGAATTGAATCCAAACCTCTGGCTCCAGAGGACTTCTGAAACTAATAATCCACAACTAACAACACTATCCAGTCAAATGTAAACTCACGTCGCACTATGCTTTAGACCTAAACACTGCATCTTGAGCTGTCTGTTAGTATCAAGCCGGTATAGATACCTTTTCCAGTTTGATGACAATGAAGATATCATGGCAAGGATAGGTGAGGGAAAAGATGGCGGTACGAGCCAGTGTTGATGCTGCCGTCAGCGTATCCTAACCGAAAAATAGTAGGTTAAGGCGAAAAATAATAAACAACACTTTGGACAAAACTAGATGCAGCTAACCGATGAAACAAACTTTGCTAGCACTACAAATTAGCTGGTAACGTATTGAAAAACACAATCACTGCAAAAACAAACATTAGCTGTTTGTTTGTTTTTCTTTTGTTGTTGTTGCAATTTTGTTGTTTTGGGTACCTATAAATGGTAATGTTTGGATAACCACATTGCTTTGTAAGTAAAATACATATGAAGCAGGTGTTTATTGTCTCATCGTGCATCAGATGTTGCGGAGCAAATACCTTATTTCGGATCATCTTCCGCACTGAATCCGAATTTAAATCAAAGTAGAAGGTTTCGGAAATCTTCTTCTTGACCTTCGTATCATAAAGAGCGATGCTAGCAAAAATCGGTTCGATCTCGATCTCTAAACTGCAAAGAGGTAAAACGTTATTACAACTTCAGTAATCTTCAAAACATGAGACTTTAAATTAATATGTACCAATAATTACAATTGCAATCAACTAATCAAACAATCACAGAATGCAACTCCACTGCTCATGATTGCATCAGATTATGGAAAAACAAAATTTGAAGATATGAGAGAAGATTTATCTTAAATACAGTACTCACTCCAGACTAAGGCATTTGACCAGTAAGCGGTAGCCAAAGTGTTCATAGGGAGGAGAGGGAAGCGACAGATTTTCAATCGGAAACTCCGGGTCCTCAAAGTTGGAAGCAGGTTGCTCGTTTGCTGTGGGACTGTGGACTACAGAGTACAAGCTAAACACGTTTGAAGAGCGATGCTTCGATCGCAGCTTCACATTCTTCTCATCGGCCTCTTCCTAAAAACCATTAATGAATTGACTGAATTGCTTCTAAAATAGCGTCGCCACATTACAACTAAATTGAAACGGCGATCAATAGACAAAAAGTCAACTTCGCGCTAAAACAAGAAACCACAAACAGTTTAAACTGCACTCAATAGTTTTTGCCAATCAAAGATGCACAAGAATCAGCATGGTTGCAGCAGCTCAAACCTGTAGGAAAAAATACAATCGCAGCACCAGCCAACTAATTATTTCAATTCATTGAGTTAAAGGCTGCTGCGTAGGCGGAAATCAGATTGATAAACGTAGAATATCAAGAAATCGGATTTTTTATGTAAATTAGATTGGTAACTGCTCGGTATGGCTAACAATTCGACCTCATATAATTTATAAATATGGATCCATGCCCCCTTTTCGACATGGATCAAATTGGTTCCCACTATGAGAAAGATATGAAGCCCACTCCTTAGTGGGAAAGATATGAAGTCCAAATTGGTTCCCACTATGAGAAAGATATGAAGCCCACTCCTTACATTTAACTACTTTATTGCAAATTAACATCAAGATTTGGTGAATGACTAAAAAATTCAGCATTTTTTTCAAAATGACCAAAAAATATAAAGACAATGCATTTTTGCAAGCTAGACCCATGACAAAAAAACTTATGCAATAGCAAATTTGGATGTTTTATCATAAAATTACCAAGCAAAATAACCTCAGCCTTGTGGTGATGAGCAAAATTAATAAATGACCATTAAAACAAATCTTTCAGAATAAAAAAGGTCTAACTTGAGGTACGAAAGTAAGCAGCCCATCGACAAGGGGGTCAGCGGGGGAGCTTTTCAGGTCAAAAGCTCCAGACGAAACACTTTTGTTTTCCGACGAATTCTGAAAAATTGTTAAACATAATTGTTGCATACAATGTGCATGCAAAAAGCTTAAAAACGTAAAATCTAACCTAATTCATTATGAAATCTACAGCTGTAAAAAGATACTGCTCGAAATCGGTTTTATGAAAGAAATGAAAACTACTTAAGGTAATAAAGAGATGTCCAACGCCTTTTTCCACAATTCCCTTTATTTGCGAAAATGCGACTTAATCCATTTGACTCCGTACCATTGGCATCCCTGCATTTTGAAATTATGTGAAATCACTTTTGTGATGCCACAAAATTGCAAAATGCAGGATTGCCAATTGTAAAGAGTCAAACGGATTACAAATTTTTGCAAATACGGGAATTTTGTGAAAAAAGGTTTGGGGCGCCTCTTTATTACCTCAAGTAGTTCTCATTTCTTCAATAAAACCATTTCGAGCAGTATCTCTTAAACTGCATGAAAACTATATCATTTAATGAAATGCAGTTTTTCTTTTTTTTATCTTATCAAGTAAAATCAATAAAAGATTGTGAATGTGAAAAAAAAGCAACACCTTTTAATATTAAAAAGCTATAAACAATGTTGTTGAGCATTCCAATAAACAACTGAGGTATTTCATTAATCATTATTATTCTTTCACCTTGAACGTTCTTAATATCACAAAGTAATCATCAAGTTTTCCTAAAAAACATAAAAAACATAAAAAGTATCATGTAAACAAAATCTTGAAACCTCAAACTGAGAAACTGAAAGCGCCCCTTACTTCTTTACTTCCTTCCTCATCATCTCCATCATACACCAGCTTAGGTAGTTGTTTTTCCCATTCAATCAAGCTGGCACGATCCACTCTATTGCTTCTATACGTTGCATAATTACGAGTGACAATGTTGTAGTTTTGCGTAAATGACCTGAAAACCATCTCGATTCAGACAGAATTTACTGCAAACTTTGAAACTCAACTTCAGCAGTACAGCAAGCAGCTAACATGACCCTCTTGACAAAAATATAATTTGGGCTGTGGACAGCAGAAATTTGATCTCACCTTTAACGTAGCATAGAACTTGAGTTCCTTAAAGATACTGCTCGAAATCGGTTTTATTGAAGAAATGAAAACTAATCGAGGTAATGGGTTTGCAAAATTTTTTTGCTTACTAAGGAACGCGATGTTTAATGAGAAAGATAAATGGATTCTGCTTTAGACAGTCATTTTAATTCAAACTAAAATCATCAGCGGCATTATACGAGTGATAAAATCTGTTGTATCACAGTTAGACCAGCTTCAGTGATGCTTTTAGCTTATAAATGATATAAAATTGGAAGCTAACAACGATCATAATTTAGATCAGTGTCAGTCGAGTAGATCTGCAGGTACCACTAGTAGTAGCCAAGTTTTCAGATTTAGTCAGGCTACTCACTGCCACAAGGTAGTAAGTCGTGGGTATTAGATTAGGCCGACTGTATTATTGCGCTAGTTTCTGATTACAGACCAGTATCTACTCTGTTTTTTATAAAATTGCTTGTTGCTGGTTGTACAATACCGATAACTGAACTTACCTCAGCTTAGTAAAAAAGAGTAAACAAGAATAGCACTGATAGACCAGGTTGGTGTTGTTTTAGGGCTGTTATAGTAGGCAATAGCCTACAGTAGGCCTACATAATTTTGACTTCCTGCAGACCTACGCTACCAATACTGATCTACAGTATCATCGTTTTCAGCTTGAAATTTTATATCATTCATAACTTAAAAACATCACCAAAGCAGGTCTAACTGTGAAACAACACATTATATCACTCATACAATGCCCGCCACCAATGAATTTAGCTTGAATTAGAATTACTGTCCAAAGCAGAATCCATTTATTTTCCTCTTCAAACATCGCGTTCCTTAGCCAGCAAATTTTTTTTGCAGACTCATGCCAGGTGTGATGTCACAAACTGGTGCGGACTGCGGAGTAAAACGAAGTAAATTGTATTTTTGCAAATAACGGGAATTAGGGAGAAATATTTGGAGCACCTCTTTATTACCTCAAGTAGTTCTTATTTCTTCAATAAAACCGATTTTGAGCAGTATCTCTTTAAGAACTAAACAGATACCACGTAGGTAAGCTATATATTGCCTGCCAAGCTTTTTCCTTTAGAGTCAGTAAAACAAAACAAAAATTCAATTTAGTTAATACATATGGCTAAGAGCTGAACAGACCAGCAATGAATCACCTCAAGCAGCTCTTCAGCAGTGGAGGGTGATCAGGTTCCAACGCAGGTAGGGCAGGCTGAACGGTGCGATACTGGCGCTCCTCTCTCACCACCTGAAAAATAAAAATAACGTTGAATAATGTTAGCAAATGGCAGAGGATTCTCTCTGCCCACAACATGACACATGCATTGCTATTGAAAACCTGCTCATGTAAGATTTCATTGTGATGCATTAGGACGCCATAATATGCATGTTAGGAAATCTAGTAGCCAACAAGAAGCGGAGCATGCGTTAGCTCAAGTCATAGCACGGAGTTTAGTGAAAGTGAATATGATCATGACCGTTTTTGTTGTTTTTCAAAGATGTTCTTGCTGTAAAATAGATATTTTGAAAACTGTGATGTAGTCGATTGGCATAAATTTTGGCTTCAACACATAAACCAGCAAACTTAAGAAAAGAGTTAAAGTGGAACTACGGCCTAGCCAAGCTATATATCAGAGGTTCTCAAACTTTTTTATGTTGCGACACATTAAACAAAAAAAATATTGCAAATTTTAATACGAAGGATGTGCCTGTTTTTGAGAACAAATAAGATCGAAATAGAGTTCCGTCATTGTCAAACACACCCACTAGTATACCAATAACTATACTGCAATCTTACCATAGAATTTTTGAAACGAGATAAAAAAAATCCAAAGTATTACATCACAACGCTAACACAAATAATAATTAAAGGTAATAATGATGTCTTGATTTTAAAGGCGGTGAATCATCCAGCCAATTCCGGTGATTTACAATAGCTAAAATTGAACAATAGTTTTTGATATTTTTTGCTTTATTTTGGGACTGCGGTTGCAAAGATATTCAACAAATGCAAAAAGACATCTCCCAAAAAAAAGTTTTGGAAACTCTGAGTTTTGTTCTTCCTGCCAAAACCACAGTTCTCTAAACTATTAGGCCTTCTAGGTTTTGGTGGGAAGAACAAAACTCAGAGTTTCCAAAAACCTTTTTCGGGAGACATCTTTTTGTATTTGTTGAATATCTTTGCAACCACAGCTCCAAAATCACAACAAAAATATCAAAAATTATAGTTCAATTTTAGCTATTGTAAACCACCGGAATTGGCTGGATGATTCACTGCCTTTAAAAACTTTAACATTTTGATATAAGATCAATTTTTATGTTTTGAAAAGTGACCCTAACTTCCTTTCCAAAATATTGATTTCTAAGCAGATGCCAGTTAAAAATGTTCCAGGCATTAGAACAATTACAGTTATATTTAATTTCACACTCGCTTTTTTAATAATTCTTCATGTAGCATTTTTTCTGATACAGATACAGTAGTTTATTACATGGAATTCTTAGCAGCGATTTTCAACACAAAAATCGTTCAGTGGATGTGGCTTGGCACCCAGATCGCTTGTCAGTGATTATCAAATTCCTCTTTCATCCCTCAAAACAAATTCTTCGCAATATTTTCAGAATAAGGCGTTCTCAAGATACAATGTATTTAGTATAAGAAGTTGGTGTATTACATTTCATGATCACACACATACTTTGTTCTGAATCCGCATTTAGATAAGCGCAATCATGTTTTTGCTTTCGCAACTCAAAAATGCTTTGTGTTTGGATCCACGGATCTCTTGTTATGATCCTGGACGGTTTTAGTGCTTTGCTGTGTTTGTACGATCGACATTCGATAAAAAAAAAAAAATTCTACACTGCCTTTTGCAACCTCATTCTCGGATTAGAGCTTTCACACAATGCCATTTAAAATAAAGGCTTATTATGACGTTGCTATCACATTATATTTTTTTTTTAAATAATAAAGAAATGAAACGAACTGACAGGCTAGAAGTTTAGATTATCTTTTGTTTGGTTATTTTCCTTTTCATCCAATCAAGAAATAATGCTGTCCTCAAGCTAAGGACAGGACATTATCAAGGACTTGTGGCTTCGAGGCAAAGGACTTCAAACTGTGTCCTCAAGGACTCCACCTCTGCTTAATATAATGTGTTTAATTTCAGAGATAGTCATCGGACTAAAGAAAAAATGATTTTCAGTTTCAAGTTTTTGCTGATTAGGAGGTGGATTACACTAGAAGGTGAATGAAAAGTAAAGTTTGATGCTATAGTAGAGAAGTATAAATTGTCAATAGTTTTGAGTTGTCCGATGGACAAATTTGCTAAAGCTGCTGACAGAGCTATTACCATAAATCATAATGCGTATGATTAGATTTTCGGTCAATTTGTTGGTACAACTAGGCCAAACTTTCAAATTCAACAACTTGAGAAAGAAGTTATGCATCTTAAATACAAAGTTCAATGCCCTGTTTCCAAAATTTTTGACAGTAGCGGCCAAATTATTCTCAACCAAAGTTTGGTACTTCCAGCAAAACCAAAATCACTTTTCGATGTTTTCTAGCAATCAAAGTTTAAGGTAAAATAATCGTGCTGGTGGATTATGCTTTCACCATTAACGCTTTGGTCAAAATGCTCATAAATGTATTTGTTCCTGTAATTGGCATTAGGGAAACTAATTGATCGTTGTGTAGAGACTGCACCCACAGCCATTAACCACAAAGCAGTCAACTCTTGCATATCAAAGATTTGAAGTCTGACACGTTATTTTTGGTTGATAGCTGTGTAGAAGTGAGCAATGTTAAGCCTATCGCATCTGAAAAGACTGTTCTTACATTGAATGTCTCAATTGTGTTAGTGAATGGTTCACCAGTTAAAACTTATGGTAATTGCATTACAAAATAATGCCTAGGTGGATATTCATTATTGCAGATGTGAATCACAATATTTACCAAGTTGATTTTTTGAGGTACAATGCTTTGGTAGTTGATTTTGCTCATTCGACTCTTTAACAGGCATTCAGGTCAAAAAGTTTTTGCTCAATACTTCTCTCAAAAAAATTTGGCACACCTGAAGACTAACTTCACCAAAGTTAAGCTGTCTACAACCTTCCGTTCTCAACATATAATAGATTAGATTTCCCCTTAGAAATTTTGCCAGGGTTGCCAGTTAGAAACAAAATTTCAAAAATTTACAGCATGTTCCTAATTCTCAATTAATGTTTTACGGCAGAGTTATTGAAAAGCAAAGCAAAAGTTTAGAACAGTAACATTAACTGCTTTCTAATAAATGTAAGCCAACTTTTCAAAAAATAATCTTCTGCCGCAATAATGACAAAATGCCAATACTAAAGTAAGAGGAAAATAGCAAATCTTGAACTGCAATATCTTGAAAACGAAGACATAGAAAGTTCAAATTTGGTGAGAATGCCTTTCAGGCTTTTTGCAACATTTTGGTCAAAAGTGAAATACTTGACTTGAATGCCCTTTTAATAATTCAATAGTTAAATTAATTTGGTTTACAGAAACAGTTAATTTAAGTTAAAATTTAGTTGTTATTTTCCAAATTATTTTCTAAAGAATTCATTTACTAAAGAAGAAGAATCAAGAAAAAGGTAAATTTTAAAACTAATACTAAAAAGCTGTAGAAGTTGGGGAATTGAAGTTTTCTTTGACGCTATATAGTATATTCTTATGCAAAGTGAACAGAGATGTATAAATATCCTATTTTGACATGGTATGCACGTACTTGCGTTAAATTTGTGATACAACAAAATTGACAGTAACATTTGTTCTGAAAATGTGAAAACGTCATGAAAAATACTTCATTAAATTAATTTAAACGAAGACTAAATGCAAAATCAATGGGGGTATCTAAAGTTAGGCCAATTGCATAAGAATAGACTGGCGTTGACTCCATCCTTCTTGATCCATCCATTCCAGAAATATTTTACTTCAAACATGCAATAGGGGCCTCTCAAGGCTCTCATGTTATGATTATGATTTACATTGGCAACACTGACATTGATAGTCTTAGCAATGCCATTCCAGTTCTAACCTAAAGCAATACCGCTATTAGGCTACTGCACAAAGTCGTTTTGCTGCCCACTAATCAGTTTGATCTTGACAGCAAAAAAGATCCGAGCTAGAAAAAAGAATAGACTGTCTGGTAGCTTAGATCAGTGGGTCTGAACCTTTTTCAAAGCGACCTAAAATTACTGAAAAAATCAAATGTTTGAACTTTTATGACCAACGTACATTCTGATCTATAATTAAATTCGAAGCTATGAAAAAAAAAAACTTTTATGATGACAAAATTGTGTTGAAAGTACAAACTACTTTTTACTGAACATGTACTGTATTTATGAAATCACTCAAAAATTACACAAATGAGAAATCTGTGCTTGCTTTCCATCAGTGAGCTTTTGAAATCGCGACAATACTTTACTTAAGCGCAACCGCAAATCAGCTTTAACTTCCAACCCATTTCAATGCATGGTTTTCAATGTACACATTGCACTAAACCCAGCTTTACAAAGCCAAGTTGTCACAAATGGAATTAGTTTTTTTATAACAAACTTTGAAACTGTTGGATACGTTTTGTACATGGAACTCCTAAAGTGGATATTTGCAGAATCTTTCGGGTGCTTTTCTTTGAAGGACACTAAAGAAACATTCGATTTGTTGGTTCTGCTGTCAAGTCCACAAATTCTTCAGCAACAACTAGGGGAAGTTAAGGCAGATCTGTACCAGCAAATGGAGTAATTATCTTAATCGTTTTCATCAGTAGGTAACAAATCATCACCATACTAGTCTACAAACTTTTGGGCAAGCTGTTCCAGGTGTCCTATTATGGTTTGCTTAATATCAAGTTCTTTGCCACAAATATACTTTGTTAGTTTAGGGAACACATCGTACTGATCTCGAGCTGCGTAGCTTTTACAGAGAATGAGTTTTCTGTAGTAAGCAGCACCTATGCAACATGATCAATTACGGTAAAACCAGCACCTTGCATTGATAAATTCAGACAGTTCAGAGAGTCAAATCTATCTCAGGATAAGCAATCTTTATATTGAAATCTTCTCGACTAAACTTTTCACCTAATACCAGTACCATAAACTGCTGTTGCTTTAAAAAGATAACAATTTCATCTCGCAGATCACAAACACGCTTCAGCACATGACCCTGTGATAGCCATCATACTTCCAAGTGCAAAAGTAATGTTTAACGATCAGCATCCATGTCAGAGCACAGGCACAAAAATATACTCTGATTTGATGGCCTTTATTTAATCAAGTTCACACACCTTACAATAAAATTTAATACTTTGTGCAGGTCATGCAACATTTTTTGGGGGCAAAGAACCTCTCTGTGGAGAAAACAACATGTCCACCATTCAGCATTAGGCGCTTTGTCTTTGATTTGCTTTACAACGCCAGGCTTAAAATCAGTACATGCTGCTGCATCATCAATGCAAATTTCAGAACATTTCTCCCAAGGAATGGAGTATTCTATGAAGAAATCATTCAAGCATCGAAAAATATCTTTGCCCTTGGCGTGCAATTTCAATGCTATGCAAAATAACAAATCTTATGATATAGCAGCATCGTTGATGTAATGAATCAACACTAAAAGCTGGGGCAGACTTGCAAAATCTGTGAATTCATCCAGCTGAAGGGAGTAAAATGGAGACTCTTACACATAAGTTGCTATGCATCTGTTCAAGAACATCATCTGTCCAAGAATCTGTTCAAGACCATCATCAGACATGTCTGCTATGCATCTTTTCACGGTGCTGTTTGACAAGGAAATTGCATTCAGTTTTTTACTTTCTTTTTCACCAATCATTATTTTTATACCCAACTTTTTTCATAACCTGCGCTAACAAATCCTCACCAATGGTATGACCTTTTTCTGCTTTGCAATTTGGTAAAAAGCAATGCATGGAGAGTAGACAGCTAATCTATTTTCTGCAGCGAATTTTGTCATGTTTCTCTCTTCTTGAATCAAATTTAACTTGCGCTCAAAAAATTCTACAGACTAGTCTAAACATTTAGGATGATTTGTCTCTAAATGGTGTTTCAATTTGTTTTCTTCATTGATTTTGGAACTTTCAGACATACTACACATTTCAGTTCACCTTCCAATTCCGTAAAACCTAGTTTTAAAAAAGCTTCACTGTACAATCGTTTTGCGATTTTAAGTCTAAAATTAAGCAACAAAAGTTTTAAGCTTGCACTACAAAGATGATTTACGTATGCTCAAAAACATAAAAATTGCTGGAACTAACTCAAACTATTTACAATTTAGCTTTCAATATCATTGCCAATTATGCCCAAACGTAGTCTGACAAACATGACCTTTAATTTCTAGTTTCCACGCACACAAAGCTTTTTCACTGCGGGAGTTCTATGCAAACAAAAGTGCTACAATATATCGTTTTCTACTTCAAAGCATTTTACAAGTTTGTGGCCTCCGAAACTCAAAGTTTCACTGTGGGAGTTTTTCTTTTACAAAAATGCAACAATAGTTGACAACTATGAAGCGGTGTTGTGGTTATTTTATTGTTGTTTTCCAAAAGTTTTACTGCTTGTAGATGTTTACAAAAAAAAGAAATCCAAAAGAATTTTCAGGCGGCCCAACATTGGGGCGCGGCCCATACGTTGAGAACCATGATAACTAGATAGAGAACTAGATGGTTGAGAACTAAATAACAAACATCCAAGAACAAGTAAAAGAACAGCTAGTAGAGCAGCAAGCCATCAGTTTGCACAATAGTTGGAAAAGTTCATTCTAGCATCCCAAAATACTACAAGCAAATACAACAGGCCTACTGACTACTCAGGTACTAGTATCCTATTCTCAGGTATGAGTTTGTACTTCGCATAGCATAGTCACTAATAAACGCTTTATTGCTATGCTAAGCTAGGATTTAGACCAAAATGTATCAGACAGCTTGATTTTTAGGCTACCAAATAGTCTATTCGTTTTACCAGCTTGGCTAGGCTACCAAATAGTCTACTTGTTTTACCAGCTTGGATCTGTTGTGCTGGCAAGATCAAGCTGATTAGTGCACAGCAAAACAATTCAATGAGGTAATCTAATAGCATGTTGCTTCAGGTTAGAACTGGGATGGTTTCCCTAACAACGCTAAGGCTTTTAACAGCAAGGTTGTGAAGTAGAATATCTCTAAAACGGTTTGGTCCAAAAAAATGAAGTAAATCCCAATCTAGTTTGACAAGATTCGCCTAACTTTAAATACCCCATTGATTTTGCCTAGCGTCCTTGAGCAGAGTGCGTATACAATCATGAACAGCTTAGACAAGTCTCCCTGACTGTCAATCTACTTTTAATTAATCGGGAAAGCTGGTTTAATTTCTTCAAATAAATAACGTCAATTTGTTACAGCTATGGCTTGATATTGCAGGTCTCAAATGCAGTCGAAGTTTTAATTTTTTTGTAATTTATCATACCGCAAATTGTTTTGTGCAATCCACCAATCGCAAATTCTTTCACATGCTTTTTAAAAAAGCTTTTGAAGAGTAAAAGAGCTAAAATTCGTCCACTGCAATCATATTTTATTAATATTTTGTTCATTACTTTCATTAAAATGTTCATGTCTCGAAGCAGCTTTTCATCTGACACTAGTCAAGAAGAATTGTCAGAATGGAGAGCGTTGGAAAAAAAGTGGCTAGTTATAGGAAAAAGCCGAGAGGTAATTCGCTGGAAAAATACTAATGAGAGAGTGTCATTAGTTAACAATCTTTAAACTGTACATGAATTCTTTTTGTCGGCAAAGGAAAAATTAGTGTAAAGCTTAAAGATTGTGCACTAATGATGCTCTCTCTTTTGGTCTTTTTCCAGCCAATCACGGTTCTGCTTTTTCCTATAAATAGCCACTCCTTTTCTGTGCTCAACATCCTGACGATTCTCCTTGACAAGAGTCAGATGAAAAGCTGCTTTGAAGACATGAACATTTTAATTAAAGCAATTCTCAAGTTCTGTACCACCAATCAAGTTTTGATTAGTGAATGAACATTTTGATACTTTGAGATTTAAGTGTAAGGTTGGTGACGCAGGTTTTTGCAACACTCATCTGAAGTTGTGCTCGTGTTTCACTAACCTGCTTGATGACGTTTTGGCAAAAATTTTTGATCCCGCAAACACATTAAACTTGTTAATATTTTTGAACAATTATGAAGTAAATTATTTCTGAGTAACGACTTTTTGAACAAGCTTGCAAAGCCCTGTACACCATTCCGCAAAAACCGAAGTAGGAGAAATATTTTGCTCCTTGAGTGTCAGACCCAAGGGGGTCCCCTCCTGGAAATTGATGCCAGTGGACTCAGATTTTTTAGGGCTTGCGTCTTTTAGGATTCATGTCTTTTAGGACTAGAGTACATTGGAACTGCTGTTCTTTAGGACTTCTTGTACCTTTTAGGACTTGCATCCTTTAGGAGTCATGTCTTTAAAGATATACTGCTCAAAATCAATTTTGTTGAAGAAATGAGAACTATTTGAGGTAATGAAGAGGTGCCCCAAAACCTTTTTCCACAATCCCCCTAATTAGCGAAAATACAATTTAGATCATTTGAAGTAGTACCATTGGCGACCCTACATTCTACGGGTTCCAGTAGCAGTAGCCAAGTTCTCAGATTTGATTATAGTCTACTCACTGCCACCAGTTGGTAATCTTGCTTCTTAGTCTGCAAGAAATTTTGTCAAAGCAATGCCTTTTGTGATGCCACAAAATTGCAAAATGCAGGGTTGCCAATGGTATCAAGTCAAATGAATTAAATTGCATTTTGGCGAAAGAAATTGTGGAAAAAGGTTTGAGACACCTCTTTATTGCCTTATGTAGTTCTCATTTCTTCAATAAAACCGATTTCAAGCAGTATCTCTTTAAGACTTGTGTACTTTGGGATTCTGTCCTTAAGGACCCATGCCTTTCAGGATTCATGCCTGTTAGGAATCATGCCCTTTACGACCACTGTCTTTTAGGACTAGTGTCATTTAAGACTTGTGTCTTTGTGTCTCGTAAGACTTGTCTTTTTTAGAATGCTTGTAATTTGAGGACTTCTGTACTTTAGGACTCGTGTTTTTTCGAGTTTGTGTGTGTTAGGGCTAGTGTTCGTTAAGACTACTCATGCAGTTTAGAACTAATATCCGTTAGGGTTTATGTACTTTACAACTAATGTCCATTAGGGATTGTGTTTTTAGAACTGGTGTTTTAAGGACTTGTGTTTTTAGAAAACGGGTCCATATACCGTAAGCGGCAGTGCCAGAACAAACATTTGCAAGCATTAAAAATCGTCACCGAAAAAACATCACCATGCAACTTAAACTAATAAACAAACAGTTTCAATATTCACTTGTTTTTCTAAAATTATCGAAAAATTCTGTAGGCATGACTCTACAAATTCCTCAAAAAAGCACAATGTAATCTACGAAAATTAATATCGATTTCCAAGTACTGTATTTTCTGGACTACAAGGCGTATCGGATTATAAGGAGGACTGGCGCACACCCAAAAATATAAGGAAATACAACTCTGTTTCATAGTTTCATAAATAAGGCGCAACGAAGTATAAGATCGATATTTTTTATTAAGGGTAAAATTGCTGTAAAACAGATAAAGGAGAGAAGGCTAAATAATTTACGTTGCTTTATTGTGGTTTCCATACATAAGGCGCACCTGAGTATAAGCCGCACTAATTAAATTTTATCATAAAAAAGTTTTTTGGGTGCGCCTCATAGTCCAAAACATATCATATTTCTACAGTACATGCAATGCTGGATGTTGTCACCTCCTGTTTTGATAATATTAATAAATTCTGTTATGCAGCTTTATCTTTTGTCAATTTAAGGAAAGCTTTAATAGAATGTCACATGAAACACTTTTGGTAAAAATGAGTAATTATGATATAAGACAGGGGTCGGCAACCTGCTACCCGCGGGCCAAATCCGAACCGCCGACACATTTTATCCGACCCACGGACTCTTTTCAAATTTGTGTATTTATCCGGCCCACGACCTCTTTATGTATTTATGACAGTCAGCATAGCAAACGGACGTTGGGTGATTACTATTTAATTGAGCTGAAACCACGCTTCTAAACAATTATATGACGCAATAGATTTGACTGGAAGCATTTCCGTGTTTAACTCTGTTCAAGACCAGCAGAAAAATAAAAAAGAATTTTAGTCATGCATCAAGCACTTCGCAGTTCGCATCTTGACCTATGAAAACACAGAGCGATCGTTTTTGCAGGAATTGCAGTTACATGCTTTCTAATGTCGTATTTGTTTGCCACTGAGCAGTTTGCTTAAATAATAACTGAATTTCTGTTTTGTTTTTAGTTAATAGCTTGAAAACATAGCCTTTGCAAATTATTTTAGCAATCTTAAAATGTTATCGAAACGTAGAAAAGTTGATGAAGAATTCAGAGCTTTTAAAGAAGAGTGGGAAAACAATTTCTTTGTTGTAAATCACCTTGGAAGACCAACTTGCTTGATTTGCAGCAAAACCATTGCTATCAATAAAGATATCAAGCATCAATATGAATCATAACTCAGAAGTTATTCTGAGCTTGTGGGTCAAGCAAGAAAAGATAAACTTGATCGATCAAAAAAATTCCGAAAAAGCAGACTTCTACATTCCGAAAAAACGGACTAAACTGGAATTTAATACTCTTGCTTGCTACAGAGTAGCACAGATAATAGCCGAAGACAAGAGGGCGTTTACTGATGGCAAATTCGCAAAAAATGCATGATGGTGGTTGTTGAAACCAATGCGCAGAGAAAAAAGTAACATTTTTAAATGCTATTCTTTCCGCAAGAACCGTAACCCGGCGCATTGAAGAGATGTCTGAGAACTTGAAAGCAAGTCTAGAAGATTGCTTCAAAACACTGCAGTTCTTTTCCATAACTATAGATAAGAGCATGGATGCTACAAATACAGCTCAACTGGCAGTGTTTGTGCATGGAGTAAACGAAGATTTTCATGTTCTTGAAGAATTTGTAGAACTAATTCCTATGAAGAATACAACTACAGGGGCTGACATTCTGAAGGAAATACTTCAATGTCTTCAAGCCAAGAATTTAAATCTTGCAATACTGGTGTCAATAACAACTGATGGGGACCCATCAATGCAAGGCAAACATAAATGGGTTGAGTCTTTACTTCAGAAACACATGCAAATCAATGGAGTTGGTAACAGTATTGTGAAATTGCTGTGCCTTATTCTCCAAGAGGTATACCGTGGAAAGGTAATAAGCTTAAAAGACGTCATGAGCATAGTGGTGAAAACTGAGAACTTGATTTTGTCACGAGGATTGAATCATCGTCAATTTCGACAACTGTTCTTGGAAGCAGAGAGCCAATACGACGACTTGCTTTATTTCTGTAATGTGCGATGGCTTAGTCAAGGCGATATGCCGCTAAGAGTGTACCAATTGAGGAAGAAATTGCAATCTTCCTTGAGCAAAAAAACCTTAATGCTTCAGAATTTCGCGATCAGAAAATGGACTTGCAATTTAGCCTTTTCAGTCAATGTAATGTCTGATTTGAACAAGAAAAGTGCCAATTGATACTTGACAGACATGTGGGATCGCATACGTTCATTCACATTTAAACTACGACAGTGTAATCAATTTGTTTCTGTGGTCAAACATTTGTGAACCAAATTGTCGTCCCGTTTTGGTGACATCCTTTGGATGAAATGCATCGGTGACATTCCTTCGATGATAATGATATCAAACTTTTTAGTATCCCCTTCGATGTGCCGGAGGAAGTTGTGCAGAAGCAATATCAAATGGAACTGGTAGAGTTGCAGAGCTGCAACGAGTTGAAATCAAAATTTCATGCCAAAAATGTTTTAATGCTTGACTTTTATAAACACCATCTTAAATGCGAAAAATATCCCTACCTGATCAATCATACCAAAAAGATGACATCGATGTTTGGCAGCACTTATGCGTGCAAACAGCTGTTTTCATCAATGAAAATTACCAAAAGCAAGCTAAGAACACGACTTAATGACGGCCACTTGCAAGATGTTATGCTTCTGGCCTCTTCCAATTTCAAACCAAACCTTGATAAAACTTTCAGACAAAAAACATCAAGCATCTCGTCGACGTTTTGACATTGAATGAATTTTTTGTGCTCTTTAATTTCTATATGAGTTTGTTTCAGTTCTTGGCGTCAAACGTCTTATTAAAGCCATGACAGTAACACTAAATGAATGTTCTTGTGCATTTTCATTTCTTTACGAGTGGTTAAGTTATGTTTTTGATTTCTTACCTTGCCTAAACTTTTAATAACAAATGCAACATCAACAGTCCTGTTGACTTGATGTGACAATATAAACAATTTTGTGTATTTTTTCCTTTAGATTTAGTGGAAATTTTATTTATGGCCCGGGGCCAACTATTGAGCTTGATTTTGGCCCAGCAACATCAAAAGGTTGCCGACCCGTGGTATAAGAGGTGTGGCTTATAATTTGATTCACTCTCTTCATAATAAATAACAGTTTGTATCTAACAATCAATCAAAATCTGACCTAAAATTATTTCATTGTGGGGTCCCCAAGGGTTCATCACTTGGCACTTTATTTTTTCTCCATTTTAAACAACATATTTAAATGATGGAAGAAAAGGTGGCTCGCTCAGTTGGAATATTATCCAGATCAAAGCACTTCTTTCCTCAAAACACTATGCTACAACTTTACTATGCATTAGTGCATCCGTTCTTATCCTAAGGTAGAATAATATGGAGAGCCACTCATCCCACATACATTAAAAAAATAAAATCCTTACAGAATCAAGCAATAAAAACAGTCGCTAGATGTCTCTACCAAGATAAAGTAAACCCATATTACATTCAATTCACGATTTTGCAAATTGATGAACTATTCAAGTAAGAAATTGTTAAATTTGCACATTGTGAATGATTAACAAAACTCCTCATTCGTTCTATGATTATTTTAGCAAAACTCTTGAACATTCGAGCCAAGTTACAAGACAATCACGTGATAACTCGAATCTTCATATTCCACGCCACCAAACAAATTCCAAAGGTGCATTAAATATAAGGGGGTCAAGGTTTGGAATTCCACTTCTCAAGAAATTAAGATGCTATCCTATAAAAGATTCAAAATTCAGTATAAAAATTTTCTGCTAAATTAGTAGCAATTAAGTTCGCTGGGACGTTTGACAATAACTATTTGAATCTTCCAATTTTTTGGAAGGCTATAAATGCTTTGGCCGTCGTAAGTAAATAAAATCAAAAAAAGATGCATTTCACTAAAAAATATTCAAATCTTAATATTACTGGCCTAATCAGTAAGTTCTCTTGACATTCAGGGTGGTTGCTTGACTTGATGACCAAGAGGTCCCTTCACAACTTCCTGTCACAATTCTAATCAATTTTAATGACTGCCATTATATTGTTACTCAGCGATTACATAAAATTGTCTAGTGTTGTCTCCGGTACTTAAAATTGAGACTAAACATGCAAAGATCTGGCTTGTAAGTAGGACACAAATTATGCCGCATTTGAAACTCCCACAACCACACGAAAACGTTTAAAAAATAACATCTTTGACGAAAAATTCTCGCTCCCCATGCAATTTGGTTTCTCCAACAAAAACTCAGCGCCTATGTTTTGTTCGATATATTTCAAATGCTCTTTTGATCGTAATTGAAACGACAATCACAAAGAGCACCTTGGACACTGCCAATCAATCAATCGACACAATCTATTTAACTAACTAACTCAGAATAGAAACAGCATCACAAAGTCTTATCGTTGTGGCACACATGTAAGGAAGTTGAAACATAAAAGCACTACAAAGATATGTAAAAAGTCGCAACATATTGAGAAGAGAATTATCTGAGCACTAGTGAGGAGACTGCAAATGGACCTCTTGGTTTTCGAGTCAAGCAGCCATCTATTGTTTAAATGATGCCATTGGGGTATTAATATGATAATGCAATCAATAATGACTGAGGTATGGAGGAGCAGTGGGAAGCCGACCAAATAACTAATAACAACAAAATAAAAAATTTTTGTATTGCAAATTAAATTGTTTTTTGGGTGAGGACTTAATAGCTAAAGGAACATCATTCCAGATTTTGACTCCCTCATACATTATACTTCTTTGCAATCGATTAGTGAAATATATAGGGATGTGAAGAGTAAGGCTGCATGAGGAGTTGACTGCACTGGTGATTTGGGTGGATATTTGACTAGACTTTATAAAAAGGGGCGATAGCATTGGAGGAAGATGGGAATAAAGGCGGAGATAATCTATTTTGGCAGTTTCATGTTTAACCAAGTCCGATAGTTTGAGTACATTGAATTGAGAGTAAAAAAGAGTCACATCACCTAGATATTTGCCACCAGCAACAAGTTTGACTGCTTTGTTTCCAGTGAAGCCAGTTTGTTCAGATATGAAGAAAATAAGGAACCCCAAATGACTAAACCACATAGCAAATGAGAGTGTACCAAGGCATAATATAATTTGAAAAGAGCCTGTTTAGGTACAAAACGATTTTAGTTTAGCTAGAATGCCAACAGTGCGGAATATTTTTTGTTCAATGTAGTCAATGGGACACTTGAAGTTTAATAGTTCATCGATAAGAAAAACCATAGCAAAAACCTTATAACCTTGATTTTTTTGAGCAAAAAGGAAAACATTTGGCATATGTTCGAAAAATATACAAAGGTTGCCACAACCCTAAAACCCATCCAACTACACCACCAAATACTGTTTTCAAATGACCAAAGCTAGATGGAAAATGTTTTTACTCTTACTATATCTTTAAGACTTAATTGTTTGCGGTTCATGATATCTTGACATGAGACAACTTACTCCAAAAATCATGACACCAAAGACATATATTTGCTACATAATTAATGCAGCAACAAAATTTTGAAATTTATTTTAACAATTAGACGACCAGGTTAATCAATGTTATATTTCAACAGCGAACGCATTAAAAACTCAAGTCAAAATTACAGCAACGATTGAAAATCGATTAAAAATAGATCAGTTTATAATCATCCAATTAATGAATTTCCCAATGAGTGGTTTATTGGGACTTTGCATAAGCGTGTATGACCTTTGTTTTTGTTTGATTTTTGGCAGATGTGGATTGATTTCCTTATAACTAGCAATATGTAAAAGCTGGAAAGTTGAAATCCAAACTCAACATAAGAAAAAATGAAAGCACCTTATGTGCTAATTTGGGGATCCTAGGTCACGTGATAGTCAATTGAGACACAAAAAACATTTAAAAAACCTGCAATTTTTGGCATGAAAATTTATTAATTTGCTATCACTCAAAATTGATACTTGTAGTACAAAGCTGAAATTGAAACATAATGTGGGTGCTTATGAATGCTTTATGCAAACCGAGTTTGGGGATGCCCAGTCATCTGACCAAACATTTACAGGCCAAAAATGGGCAAAAGTTGACGAATTGGAACCGATATATCTCGGTAATTACCGATATTGATGAAAAATGATTTGTGATTTTTGAACACGCTATCAATCACCTTTTGTTTCAGAATGTTCATTCACCCCAACCTCAATACTATTTTTCTTGCTTTTTTTTCATACTTTTTTTTGTCATCTTCTCAAGCTATTTACTTTCACACTGCTAAACGCACTGTATTCAAAATTTGAGCAATTGAAAATATCAGAGTGGACTTTTGCGCGACTGAAATCGGGAGTGCAAGGTTTGGAGGATCCTTCTTAATCGAGTCCTCCAAAATTTTAAACTTTTAAATCTTGACAGCTAGACGGATCAAATTTTCGGGATGGAAAAAAATGAAAAATAACTAAACCTAACAAAAATTGGGGTTGCCATGATGGGGGTTTCTCCCCAAACGGGTACTACAATATTCTAACTTTTTAACCTTTTAAGCCAGACACATGAAATTTCTAAGGTAGAACAAATAAAGAAAATACAAAATTTGACAAATTTGGGGGTATCGAAATGGAGAGTCCATCCAAAATGGGGCCGCCAAAATTCAAACTTTCTAATTACTCACACTAGACATAATATGACGATTTCAGAATAGGTAAATATAAGTTAAAGATAGAATAGGACGAAATTTGGGGATACCAAAATAAGGGTGTCTCCCTGAAACAGGGACATCTAAATTCAAACTTTTTAACCACTCACACTTGACACATGAAATTTTCAGGATAGGCAAACATGAAAAAAAATAAAATTTGACAAAATTTGGGAGAATTAAAATACAGACGTCCCCCTCTAATGGGCTACCACAAATTCAACTTTTCATCATTCACACTAGAAATATAAAATTTTCAAAATAGATAAATATAAGTTAAATATAAAATATGAAAGAATTAGGGTATACCAAAATGAGGGTGTCCCGTTGTCCCCCTCAAACAAGCACGCCAAAATTTAAACTTTAACCACTATTGCTAGACAGATGAAACTCTTAAAACAAGTAAATATCATGAAAGACAAAATTTCATAAAGTTTGGGGGTACCACAATGGGGGGGTGCACATCAAACAAGAATACCAAAATTCAAACTTTTCAGTTGGGTAAGCTAGACACATAAAAATTTTAAGACAAGCAAATATGCAAAGATAAAATTTTACAAAATTTAGGGCACCAAAATGAGAGTTCCTCACTTGGGTCCTTCAAAATTCAAGCTTTGCAACCATTCAAACAAACTAAACTAAACTTCAAGCTAGATACATGAAACTTTCAAACTAGGTAAAAATAAAAATAAAAAATCAGAATAGGTAAATAAAATAAGACTAATTTCAGGTGCACAATTGGAGAATACTCCTCAGATGGGTCCTTCAAAATTTTACCAGCGCAAGCTAGGCAAATAAAATTTTCAAGATATGTAAAAATACAACAGGAAAAAATTTAAGGAGGTTATACTATAACGGTCCTACAATTATGTTGACACCTGCCCCCATCTGCAACAACTAAACAAATTAAATTTATTGGATAGATTAATATGAATCAAAGATTAAAGATAACAAAATTTGGTTGATCACATTGAAGAGACTATGCCGAATGGGCCCCTTAAAATTTAAAATCTTTATTACAAAGTGACTTAGGCTAGCCATGTCAAATTTTAAGAGTACCGGTGAGCTAAAATTAAAAAAAGATTAAAACATGCCAAACTTGGCAATGCCATGTTGGACAATTAACTCTTAAAAGGACCATAAAACTATAAGATGAGTTCTCACAATGAATTGGTATCACAGAAAAGCAGAAGAGTCAAACATCTAAAATGTTGAAGTACTTGAGCTTAATGGCCTTGTTAGATTTAAGCTGGATGGCTGATTTTTTTCACTGAACTGTCACTTGTGACA
The DNA here is from genome assembly GCA_963965965.1 of Trididemnum nubilum. Taxonomy (NCBI): domain Eukaryota; kingdom Metazoa; phylum Chordata; class Ascidiacea; order Aplousobranchia; family Didemnidae; genus Trididemnum; species Trididemnum nubilum. Next base: position 28,474,334 of record OZ014478.1, read on the forward strand.
TTGAAAAAATCTTCTACTAGCTCTTCAAAGCTTTTGAACAATTTGATCAAGAAAGCTTTCGTGCTGAAAAATGGATGTAATATAATATACTGTACAACATCCAATATGTTGACAGTTTGGTCGCACTGCTAAATAGCGTCCTCAGAATAGGAATAGTTGTAAAATGCATTCATATTTCTAGTCATGGTTGGTGTTAAGTGTAGCTGAAATAAAAAAATTTTTTTGCTCAAAAGTTGTTCAAATTTTAAAAATCGCTCTATGTTATTTCATGACAAAGTGAAAAACTGTTAGGAACTCCTAATAACCTTTTGATTGACGTTATTTTATTATTTTGACAGCTTTTTGAGACATTTAAACTTTGAGAGCGAATAACCTTAAAGCTTTTAAAATAAACTAAAAACAATGTAATGTCAAAAAAAAGCAGACAATTTTTGCTACAAAGTTGTTTGACTTTTAAACATTACACCTGAGTTCTGGAAGGTGTACAATTCAGTGAATTAATATATGTTTTCAATATCACATCATCATAAAGTTTAACTCTGCAATTACCATGTATAAATTTATAAGAATTGCATAGTTTGTTTCTAAATTTTGTTTGTGTACGCATCTTTTTCCATGCTAACTGCAAAAGCATGCAGAGTCATTCCATGCTTAATTCAAAATGGCTTGTCACCATGTGTAACCAAACATGGATTTTTTTCCTAAACTTAAAAAGTATCACACAGAATAAAAAATAAACAAAATTTTTCGAATATTTCAAGTGGTTTTCAAGTTATAGCAGTTTAAATTTTTGGCCACTAGAGGGAAATTTTGCTCCCGAGTTTTGAAAATAGAGCTGTAATTCCATTTCTGAAGCAGTCTAATGCTTGAAAGGTGCTGCATGGGGGTTTTTGGGGTCAAGAAATTTATTTTTGATGTCAAAAATTACAAAAATATGACTGCTTCATAGTGAAAAATAGATTTTAAATTTTAACAAGAGCCCAACCCTGGGGACAAATTTCAAGGTGAAGGTGCGTCGCTGCAACAAAAATTTTTTTCATCTATATCTACTTTGCTCATTGTTTTTGAAAATATAACAGTTTTTTATTTATGTTTTATTGGCATGTTAACTGGAAAAGGTTTTTGTTTGGATAGTTAATTCCACTAAACATGCAATTTTAATGATTGTGTCTCTTTGAAAATTGTTAGGATTTGTGAAAAAAGTTTAGGAAACTAGTTTACTTGTTGTGTGAGGTAACTACAGTATAATTCAGGTACTGTACATAGAAAAATCATTGCATCTGTATGTCACCAATAGCTGGATATGGTGGTGGAGTTTTAATAAAAAGTTAAGCATTAGTTCAGAGGCAATAATTTCTTGTCAAAGACTCTAAGTGGTAGCTAGTTCAAGGAATAACCTACTAATAGCATTAATCAACTTTCTGAAGTATTATGGTTCCAATTTTGCAATAGCTGACTATGTTCTAATGCAAGACAAGATTTATTGAAAAATGAAGCAGCAGTTTAATAGTCTATTTATTATATGTGTATTCCTATGGAGTAACCTTGAGAGTAGCTTTTTACCAGTTCTCATTCAGAGTAGCCTTCTAATAGTTCTAAACTGCTTTTAAAGTCCGTATTATCCTTTAGAAAATACCTTTAACAACATTATGAAAAACCCTAGTTTAGGAGTGCTTAAAGTTTTCAAGGTGCAGGCCACATTACATTTTTTCTGACCTTTAACAAGCCGCACAATTCTCCCAAAATGTTTGGATAATTTTTATCTCGAGTACTGCTCATTTAAGTTTTGCATTATTGTCCTTATTTCAAATTAAATAATTTTTTAACGAGAGTTAACCCATAATAAAGATAAAGTTCGTTTCATGTTCACCAAAAATTAAAGTTAGCTCAATTATTTGGAAGAACTCTTTCTTACACAACTAACACAGTCCTGTTTGTTACACAGCACCATCATATCCAGATTTTGTTAAGGAAGAGGCTTCAAAGAGATAACATTTTTCTATGTCAAAGTTTCAAGAGTATCTAGCACCCAACGAGTTGAATAAACTGCAGTGTGTTTGAAATGGGGTGCCAATGAAGACGTCCCTTAGACAAGTCGACCCAGACAAGTCGTTCTCGAAGATAAATACACGCCGCATTCATTATCACATTTTGTTGCCATAGTAAGCTGATATGTCCGAACAAAGCTAAAACAAGTTGTCCCAGTTTCGAAAGCAAATGCTAAGGTTAGGGTTAGAGTTAGGGTTAGAGTTTTGGGTTTAGGGCAAGGGTTAGATTTAGGGTTTGGTTCAGGATTTAGTGTTAGGATTAGGGTTAGTTTTGTTCTAATAAAAAAATAGCTTAATTTGCCTATCTGCTTCAGCGATTTTGTTTAATATGTGTCACCGTATCACATGTAACCTCAACGTTTCCTCCACCTATTGCCTTTTCATTTCTGTCGAGTTGAATTTGATAAGTCAGTTGCTACGTTGTTACAAAGACTTGCTGGTGTTGAAATAAGTCAGTCCGCATAGTGCACGCTATCCAAGACGTCTTCTTCCAAACACCATCTTGCAATGGGTCATGTTGGGTGGGTCTAGATGTTTGAGGGACGTCTTCGGTGGTATCCTTTAAAATGCATCATGAACAACATAAGGAATGTCTCCCTGATGCTAGGTGGTTTGTATGATTTCACAGAAAAAAATAGTCTTCTTAACAGTTCAGTTCTAACGCCATTTGCAAGAAACTTTTTTTTTAGAGCCACTTCAAAGAATTGAATTACAAAACCAATTTATCCCACCACTCATACTGTATAGGTTTGGTTGAAAACATGTTCAAAAGTTAGCATATTTGGGTAAACCTTGAAATAACTTGACTGAACAGGAAGGCTTCAGCCCACGCAGAGCCGTTTCGTCAATAGTTGCACTACTAAATGCATTTAGTATGAACCACAAGGTACACAGCTGTGACCTTTATTTTAGAAATGCAATCTGTGTGGTTAAAATAAAAATTATTTCATCAAATGAAAGTAGTTCCAGTATTCCATAGTTAATGTAGTGACCAATGAAACACAAATTTGCTACTTTCTAAAGTAATTGTTGCACCATTATTAAGGAAAAAAATCATAGAATTTATTGCAATCAGTGATCAAACTTAATGTAAAAAACTACCGTCAACAAATTTGACTTAAACAATTGTTTTGGTTAAAAAAATTGCAAGCATCGAAAAAACTTTAAAAGCAAATCTTGAGACCAATTGCCAGCAGCAAAACGTCGCTCAGAGCCACAAATACGGGTCCACGACTTTTCGGTGCACCCATTTCAACGTGGACCTTTTCGGCACTAGTATTCGGTGCTTTTTACTAACCCTAAATAAGTGAACTGTCAAAGAGCACTGAATTGGCGCCAAAACGATCTGTGCAGAAAACGTCCAGCAACGAAATAGGTGGCGCCGAAATGGTGGCGCCGAAAAGACATGATCCCCACATATACTGCCTGTGAGCCACATCTTAGGCAGTCCTGTTCTTAATAGAACAGTTGTTGATAACATGAATTCATGTAGCCTGGGAAGTATTTTGGAAGATAGTTTATGCCACATAACCACTTAAAGCACAAAAAATGAACTCAATAAACACATGCACAATAATAAAGTGAAAACAACAACTACTCTTGAAGCATTATCATACTTTATTTGTTTTACATAAACCATAAAAACTGTTTCAATTTGTCATTCATTAAAAATTAAAAACTGTAAAACCCAACAGTTTGTTTCGTCTGTAAATGAGATCATCAGGGGTAAATCTAAACAATTGTTGAAAATTGTTTAAAAAATTGTAATTTTGAATGTTTTAATACTGTGGTAAACTGCTGTGAAATGTTTCAATGATATTACTTGCTTAATGATTAATGTGAGCTTTATTGGTTGCACACTCACAAACACTATGTGTGTGTTGGTGTGACCAGCAAAACAGAAAAAGTTTTACAGTACTTTGTGATGTACTTCAAACATGGTTGTTATTTTTTGCTTGTAACATAAAATTTTGTCTTTTTCAAGATTATTTACAAACACCTTTAACTAATCTAACTTCCATGAAAGTATGTGTACCAGTAACCGGTACAGGTAGCTACCATATACAATGCAAGTTGTAAAAATGCAACAGTGTTGTTACTCATTTTCATTGAACTTTAAGTGTTACTATGCTGAGAGAGAGTGGACATTAATCTAAAGTAATATTGTAATTGTGCAGGAAGTTCAGCTAAGAATCACAAATAGTTAAAAATTAAAAAAAAAACTATAAGGTGTTTTCCCCTGTAGCGTTGTTTTTTTTTAGAACTTTCTGCATCATTAACAGGCTCTGGTGCATGTCAATTGAGCACTTTGGAAACTGGGAAAACAGTGTACAAGTTAAAGTGATACTGTATGCATGTACACAACAACGCTTTTGAGTCACACAACCATACTTTTTGTTTTAAGATTTCTGCAAATTTTTGAAGTAATACAATCATGAATATTGCAGATTTATTAGAATTAAGTATCCAAACTAAACTTAATATAAGTTATAATCCTTATATAAAAAAACCTCAATATAATCCAAATTTATAGAAATAAATATCCAACCTTTCCCAGTTCAGATGCCAATGAAAAGTAAATAAAAAACTGTTATATTTTCAAAAATTATTGTATGTGCAAAGTAGATATACATGAAAAAAAATTTTGTCGCAGCGACACACCTACACCCCGAAATTTGCCCCCAAGGTTGGGCTTTCATCAAAATTTAAAATCAATTTTTCACCATGAAGCAGTCATATTTTTGCAATTTTGGCATCAAAAATGAATTCCTTGATCCCAAAAACCCCAATATAGCAATTTTCAGGCATTAGACTGCTTCAACATTATTTTCAAAACTCAAGACCAAAATCTCCCTCTAGTGGCTAAAAATTCAAACTGCTATGACTTGAAAACCTCTTGAGGTATTCGAAAACATTTTTTTATTCCATAGCATTTTTCGACACCTTTAGCCTAAAAAACAAATTTGTAATATACCGAAAACATGGTTACAAAAACTTCAAAAACTTTGAATTAAGCATGGAATGACCGTTTTGATTTAGCTCTTAATTTTGGGAAAAATTAGTTGATTTTTAATAAATTTATTAGAATTAAATTTTAAAAAATTTGATTTTTGTTTCTAAATTTGTGTAGGTATTTTCTTCCATGCTAATTGCTAAGGCATGCATTGTTTCGATTTAGTTGTTAATTTTTAAAAAAATCAGTTGATTTTCAATAAATTGACAAAAATTAAGTTTAAGCTGCATTTACACGGGCGACTTTTTTGCAACACGATTTGAAGATTTTTTATGCGTGAAAATCTCTCTTGCAGAGTGGCTACTCACACGAGGCGAGACTCGCTTGCCACGATCAAGTTTTAGAAGAATTGCCGCTGAATAAGTAACACCTGCGATTTGCAATGCCAATTGTATTTTGCACGACTTGATGCAAGAATCGTTCTCACCCATGATTTTTTACACGAGGTCCATTTCAACATCTCAAGAGTCCCAGGGCAAAGTCGCACTCGTGTAAACAACAAATCGTATACAATTTACGAGTCGCCCAGGCATAGCACAATGCACAAATGCTTTGCGAGTCGCTGACTGCGATTATCCTAAATTTACTTCATAAAATACTGTGTTCATAGTACAAAATAGTCAGTAGAGCTTTTACCAGCATTAATTGTGATTTCAATACTAAATTTACTTCATATTAGGTTGAAGCGCAGAAGCAAAAGTAGTGATACTGACACTGGTCTACTGTAGATACGGCAGTCATGAGCTAATAACTGTAAAGCCAATCCAGCAGGACTTTAACCCTTTATAAAATGTATGATAAATTAACCACAGATAACAGTACCTTAATTGTATTCTGCTTTTGTTATACCTTAAGTACACTTTTTTTATAAGAACCAGTAAACTTTGAGTTGAGGCTAGCTGTTGTTAATTTTTTGCCAATGTTGAGCCTCAGTTGCTCTTAATTGGTTCTTAAATTTGGAGATCATTCAAGTCAATTATGGCGACCATGTTTGTTAATTCCTAATGATCTGTCTGCTTGTAAACACCTTTTTAGCTGCTTTTGGAGCATTGTAAAATTGCAGAAAGCGAAAAAGCGAGCATTAATTTTTGTTTGAATGAGAGCCAAAAAAATTATTTGTTACCTGCACAGTGCGCAATAGCACTCTATAGTACCAAAATTATTGCAATTTTGCTCGTAAATACCAGAAAACCACTCAAGCTTTATTGTTTTGAATCAGTACAAAATTTAGTTTCTTTTATGATTTGGAATTAATTTGTTTTTGGTTGTTCTTAATATTATTTTTTGTTGCTGAGACTGGTGTTGTTCCTAATTTGTTATTAAATCTTGAGCAAAAATCAGCCTTGTTTTCTTACAAAATTTTCCTTGCATAAAAACGTGTAATCAATTTTGTCATTGCTAATATTCTGACATAGCAATGACAAAAGTTAAAAATCTAAAAACACTAGAATAGCTAAGACAATAAATTCACAAAAATGGCATTCGGACAATATATTTTGAAAATGGAGGTGCTTGTTACAAAAGCCCTCCGCAACACTGTGGACTGTAGGTGCTCCAGCGAAACTCTAAAGCCTTCACCGTGTCCGTCTGGGCAAACCACAATTGAAATTCTGCAACTTAAACTGTATTAGTAAGACAAAATAAATAATATGGAACAGTACGGCATGGCAAAAAATAACTGAAATTTAACCTAAAAATAATGAACTAAAAGAGTGCCGTACAAGCAGAATTCAAAATAAAATACGTCCCTTTGCCAATTGCTGAAATGAAAAAGAATACCAGAACAGAGGTAACTCGGCCAAAAAGCTCGTAATTTTTAAAATGCTTGCAGCCAATGGCTGCAGGAAATAAAATGATGTGAGCAAACTACAGCAAGGCAACACAAAAAAGGTCAATTGGGTGCTGTGACAGTGCTAGCAGAGTAGGTTGATAGGCTTGCACCTATGCTCACTCATTGGGTCCAGCACTTTGTATACAAGTACCATCCACTGGTTTTTGTCAGCTAAAAATGTGTTAGCATTTGCTTTCTTTGCTGACCCGAGATTGCTTGTAGCCTACTGGCATGTCTTGCACTTAAAATAACCACATTTAAGCGGAGAAGAGAAACATAACACCTACTGCATCGCATATTGTAATTGAACTTTAGTTTCATAAAAATGTTAGTTCTAAGCAAATCATGTTGTCAATTTCGAATGGTTTTAAAGCGCTTTTTCATTTCAACTACACCAGAAGTGAGTTCTGACTTGAATTTACTGACATATTTTTGCACTGTTTATAATAATTCATCCTTCGCACCTGTGTTCCCTCTAACTTTATGACTAATCGGCGAGCGCCCAAATTTTCTTTAAACAATTGTGCCCAAAGCTCCAAAAAAGACGTTTATGTGCCCTAAATTTCACACCAATCCAGTATTTACGTATACTAAATGTCATATTTCCACAAATTTGTCGAATTTTCTGAAGCTATGTTTACTATATTGCCGAAAATTATTTGCCCTTGCTCCGACAAATCGCCGATTCGCTGAAAAAAATCGGCTTAGTGGGAACACTGCTTCGCACTATACTTACTGTAAATGCCAAGCGTTTAGCAAATGCATGCTGCTTATTTTATTATTGTGGATATTGATGCTTTGTAACAGCTGTGGTTTAGTAGCTGCATTACAAATTTACATGAAAACACATATTATATAAATGCTATAGTAATTTTTTGACTGTTGGTTTAATTTTAAAAAAGCCAGTACTTCAGTAGCGACGGAAAGCGCCTGGTATCACTGCAGAAAAACTTAAAAAGTAAACTTAAAAATAAAACTTAGGAATTAGCATTTTGTATAATATGACAGCACAGATCTACAATAAGATACAAAATACTTGTGCACTATCAAGGAAACAATCTGAATTTGTCAGTTACACATGCTTGTAGATAAGGCAATTTCAAAAGTGCTTTTAGAATTAACTGCACAAAAATGTGGATAAATTTTACTATTTTATTTAACCAAATATTATGTATAACCAAACAAGAAACACAATCAGAGATGGGTTGCAGTGGAGGAAAACCAAGACCTAAATTGTAAATGACAGAATTTTATAATAAATTATGAGCACTAATGCCCGCTTGACTTTGCTCTATCCAAGCCAACTCAGAAAAATACCGAGTAAATAAGCTTTTTCAAGTAATTTCAAGAGTTTACTGCTTCATGTTTCACCTTGCATTTTCATTGCAAGTTTTAACGACATTAGCTGCTTAATTGTATTCCCTGTATTTCGTTTTACGTTTGCGTTGGCTTCATACAATTTCTTTTCAAAATTCCGAAGCGTGATTTCAAATGCAAAAGCTTACAAGCTGCGCATTTGAAGTCCTTCTGTGGCAGTTGGCTTTTGCAAATTCAGAACCATCAAGCCACGCTTTGAAACTATCTCGCACCGTGTAAGTGAACCAGTGCGATAGCGACTCTTCTGCCGACTCAATTTGGTGAGAATCACTGGCACACAGTCTCAACGCGTAAGTGACCTCTGCAAGTTGCAATCATATGCGAGCATCGCGATAAAATCTCTCACGTGTAAGTGACTGCTGCGATTTGATTTTTTGGGGGCGTGTCTGGCGATATCGTACAGACTGAATCTCACGTGAATCTTGCGCCGTGTAAGTGACCTAGGCGATTTGAGAAAAAGGCAAAATGTCGATTCTCGCAGCTAAAAGTCGCCTATGTAAATGCAGCTGAATAACAATATATAGATTTATAAGAATTTGATTTTTGTTTCAAAATTTTGTTTCGGTGCGTATCTTTTTCCATGCTAATTGCTAAGGCAGGCACTGTTTTGATTTAGTTCTTCATTTTGAGAACAATCATTAAAACTTTTCATACTTGTGCTTATATAAAATTCTGCTTAAAAAAATATTGCAGTGAACCAGTTGAAGATGTAGATTTGATATTTAGGATAGTGTGTCAAATTTCCGGTTAAGATAATGTAAGCTACAACACCCAAAAATCATATTGGCAATTTCAGATAAAAAGTTTTGTTCCTGTCGAAATATTTGCATTAACAATTGTAATTGCAATTCTAACAAACTTGCACTGCATTGGTAAGTGAAAATTCAACAAACTCCTGGAAAGTTTAAACAATTCAGCAGAGTTGTAAATTTTGATTGACATTATAAGATACCTTTTCTAGGCATTTACATTTTGAAAGCCATTAACCTGAAACCCAATCAAGTTAATGGAACATTATGAAATTCAAAAGCAGTGCATTTCAGACCTGACAATCACCAAACATAAACACATTAAACAGTAAAACAAGCTTAACGCAATCGTGAAGTTCTTTAGTTCAGTAAAGTTAGATACTTTCGCAAAGCTCCCGGATATAGCTTGCGATGTCACTAGTATAGTTTAGACTTTTAATTAATGCAACTGCTAGTTTTTGCAATCACAGATTCTAACTTTGGCTGCCTGAAAAACGACAAAACACATTCAAATGCTTTGCATCAGCATACCAAATTTTTGCTAGTCAGGTAATTTTAGCTCTGCCATTTGAAACTACTACTAATACCGGGTAACTGCAATTCAATGATGAAAAGGTTATGCAGCACACTGTAAAACGATTTGACTTTTCATTTTGTTCATTATACATGGTTCAAAATTAAGGCTTGCTCATTTTTCTTTAATGTTGATAAATATTTAAGAAACAAATTTTAGAAAGCCTGGGCAAAGTCCCAAGAAATTCCATCCTAGATCCTCAAAGTAATTGGTCAATTTAGTTCTAGTTTTCCTGCTATTGGAAAAATGCACAATCAAACTATTGTTGTGCTGGTGGATAGTGAAGCAGCTATCAAAGCACTCATAAAGTGCACTGTAATATCAATTACAGGGCTCAACTGCAATAGAAACCTAAATCAGTTACGTAAACAAAACCACATTAGTATTGCCTGGATTCCTGGTCATGCAGGGATACATGGTAACAAAGTGGCAGACTATGTAGCCAAATCAGGATCTAAAACAAAAATACATGGACCTGAACCTTCTATTACAGTCCCATAATGCCAGTTGTGTTTGTGCGGTTAAGATGGAAATCTATGTGGAATAAATGGAAAAACTGCTTGAAAATGAACGAGTCTGTAGGTTGGAAGTCTTCACGACTAACAATACGTCTCCTTAACCTTGAGATCTTAATTAAATAGAGTTGTGCAAATTTTAACTGGCACTGCAATCTACTACAGTGACACAAGAAAACTACAGGTCGTGCTGAGTCTTCTCTATGTCCTAAATGTAGCCTAGAGGATGAAACGTCAAATCATCATGTAGGTAATTGCAAGCTTTACCAAGATATTAGTGTTAAATATTTTGGAATCACCAAAACCACTGTTCACAATGTGGTAACGAAATGTAACATTAACAAACTGGCCACATACTTAAACGAAGCTGGAAGACTTTCAGAGTTTGACCAGTAACCAAACAAAACAACAATAACATAGCAGCAACAGTTGCAATGGGCCAAAATGAGGCCTACGTAATGTGAAGTGGACTTTACCTAATGATAGCAGATTCGTTACCACTGCTGCCCTTTAATAATAATAATAATAATAATAATTTTATTCACCAAGTTGCCTTGGTCAGGAGACAGCAAACGAACCTTTCGGTCTTTGAGTCAAGCTGCCACCTGCTCAGTGCTTACCTGTCTACGCTCACCTGGCTTCACACTGTCCCTTGAATTCCTGAATGTAAAGCAGGAAAGCTGTGAATACCAATTTTTATAGTCTTTGGTTTGACCTGACTGGGAATCAAACCAGAGTTCACCACTTCAGTAGCAGACGCTCTATCCACTTGACCACTGATGAAAAAAGGCCAGATGAGCCATTTCAAACTAGATGGATGAAAAATATTTAAAGTTCTTCCAAATAACCATGCTAGTCTATAATATATCTCAAATAGATCACGGTGGTTTAACTTTCGACTAATTTTTTTTTCCGCAAACTTTTGGTGGGTATGTAACCCACTTTGTCAGGCAGAAACAAAAGGCAGAACTTGTGCATAAATCCAGCACAAATCTGGCAAAATTGAAACAGGAAAGTTGGCAATGACAAGTCAAAGAGAAAAAACAATGAGTGAGTGAAGTAGAAAACAAAAAACACAAAATACATTAAAACGTAATCATTGTATCCAATGAATTGTGCTGTATTTATGGGTATGTTTTGCATTTTGCTATTGCCTGATGAAGTGGGTTACATACCCACATAAGCTTGAAGGAATAAAAAATCAGTTACTTAAGACACACCACTGTCTTCATTTTGAGTAAGATGGATCAATTACATCAAGGATCTTAGATGGAATCGCTTGGGACTTCACCAAAGTCAAATGAAGAAAGTAATGGCAGATTGTGAACATGACAGTTTAACATCGAAAAGGCTACCTAAGCAAACCCTCACAAAAAAGTGGGCTATGACGACAAAGACAAACATAATACTTCAAATGGTGTACAGTAGTTAAGGACGTTTTTAGTGCCTTTATTTTGTGAAATGCAAAAGATAGTAGAGCTCCTTTTCCTGCATATCATATGTAATTTCACCCATATAGATTTATTATAACAAGTAAATTTTTAGTTGCGGCTGGCTGTCCTTAACTTTTTGCCAATTTTTAGCCTCAATCGTTTTTAACTTGTTCTGAAGTTTTAAGAGCATCAATGTCAATTATGACGGCCATATTTGTAAAACATGTTGCTCTGTCTGCTTGAATAAATGCTTTTTTTGCTGTTTTTGCAACATTGTAAAATTGTGAAAGCAAGCATTTTCATTTGAAGGAGAGCCAAAAAATTTTTATTTGCTGTGCAGTGCACAACTGTACTCTATAGTCTCATAATTGTTGCAATTTTACTTCTAAATGCCAGAAAATCACTAAATTTTATCGTTTTAAATCAGTACAAAACTCAGTTGCTTTTTGATTTAAAATTTATTCTTTTTCAGTTGTTCTTAATATTATTTTTTTGTTGCTGAGGCTGGCATTGTTCTTCGTTTGTTTATAAATTTTGAACAAAAATTAGCCTCGTGTTCTTATAAAATTGTTCTTATAAAAAAAGTGTAATGCTGAATTAACAGACTAATGATTGAAAAAGAGTATATTTCTCTAATACTTCCTTTGCAATGCTTAGCATAATTTTTATAAAGCTGAACAATATCATTACCTTTACTGCACAGATAATTTCTGGCATAATTTGCGGTTTGTTCTTAACAAATGAAAGAGAAGATTTGGGGATTGCAGGATAGTTATTTCAAAGGTTTAATTTTTTTCAAGCTCTATTTCTATCTTACAACATACTTGAATATCATCTAGTGGAAATTCAGCAAGTGCTTTAATGTTTTCATCTTCTGTTGAAGTCACTTCAACTTGAGATTCAATCTCTTGCTCTAAATCAGGAGGGGCGATGACATCATCAAACACCGTCTAAAAACATACTGACTGTTATATTAAAGAGACTCATTTAGACATTTGCCGCAACGCAATACAGTTTTCTCTTCTTTGATTACACTGGTCAACACAAAATTTCTTTCTAGGATTAAAGTAGCCGCCTTTTACTAATTTTGGGGTGCTGAATCCGAAAATGAGGCTTAAAATTGTCTGTTAGCTCTAGTTTTCAAGATATAGGTACCACCAACATATGCCAGGGGGAGACGGGACCCCCTCAGAATTTCAAATCGAAATACCTGTTTATATTGTTCAATTAGAAGTTTACTCCTTTTAGATAACAGAGTTCAAAAACCTTTTCAAAAAACAATCATCAAGTTAGCTTTGTAACAACCACATGTATATACGGCTTTTGCTGACTTGTTACATTTGAATCCTACAACAGATCATTCGTCACCTCTCCCAAAAGTACTGCAGGAGCCCATGTTCAAAGATATTTCAGAGGAGTGTGAGGACACATGTATTATAATGATAAGAGGTAGGCTTATAAAAGATTGAGCTACAACGATCGCCTTCTTCCTACACAGATAAAAAGCTCTTCACCAATAGAGATAAAACAAATTTATCAGGGAGGGGAGGACATATCATAAGATAGTACCACTGCTGTGAAAAGATTCCGCTGATTCATCATTTCAGAAAATGAGCTTGAATAGGTCGGGAGTGCAGCTTAGATATTTAAATATATTGCGTGATAAATATTGCCTAGATATTGCGTGATAAATAGTGAAATACAGCAAGTAATGCTAGCAGGCGAAATTTCGACTAATTTAGACTAAGCAGAAAAGGCTTCTTGCAGGTGTAAATGAACTGCGAAGCGTAGTAACTGTCAAATAGCATACAGTTATATCTGAAGTCTTGCACTGTGATCTATTTTGTTTAGAATTGGCTCGTTAAATTAAGAGTACAAGAAAAAGTAGCTCTCAGTATATTTTGAAATGCCTCGTGTTAGTGTAAATTCTGCAGATAACTTCTGTTATATCTGTGGGGAGTTTACTGTGTCTTCGCAGAAGCGTGTCTTGACCACTAGAACTAAAAAGGCTTACCATCAGTACTTTGGTTGTAAAGTCGGTGATCAGGACAAGCCTTGGGCTCCTCACATATGCTGCAACTCTTGCGTGACTGCCCTTAACGAGTGGCTGAAGAAAAAAAGAAAGGCAATGCCATTTGCAGTGCCAATGATTTGGTGAGAACCTATGGATCACATAAACGATTGTTACTTCTGTCTCACGCCTTCCATGAAAAAAGGGTTCAACAGGAAGAAGAAGTCTTTAATGAAGTATCCCAACATACCATCTGCAATTCGTCCTGTTCCTCACTGTGACGAGCTACCTATTCCTGAGCCATGTGAAGAAGCAGATCTATTGAGTTCAGATTATGCAGAGAGCAGTGACGAGTCTAGCATTTCTGAACCGTGCACATCCAGAACTGTTGAATTTGGTAACACTACAGCTGAACCACATTTAATCAATGAAAGTGAACTGATTGATCTTGTCAGGGATTTAAATTTGCCAAAAGTCAAAGCCGAGCTGTTGGCCTCAGATTGAAACAATGGAACTTGCTTCAAAGTGGTGTCAATTTAGTTATTTAATTATGTGTTCAGTCATTGTTCAATTCAATTTATTGTAGTTTTCGTACTCATTAACAGACTTTGGGTCAGGTTTTTAGCATGAAAGGGGGACTTGTATATTGCACAGATGTTGGTGGTATTATGCAAGAATTTGGATACTCCCACAAACCAGAAGAATGGAGATTGTATATTGATTCGTCAAAAGTAAGTCTGAAAGCTGTGTTGCTGCACAATGGAAACATGTTGCCATCAATTCCCGTCGGATATGCAGCTCATATGAAAGAAACATATGAGAATATGAAGCAGCTTTTACAGTACATAAATTACGAACAGCACTGCTGGCAACTGTGTGGTGACTTGAAAGTAATTGCAATACTATTTGGATTGCAGCCTGGTTATACAAAATATTGCTGTTTTTTGTGTGAATGGAACAGTCGTGCAAGACATGAGCATTACTCAAGAAAAGAGTGGCCAAAAAGAAGCACTTTGATAGCAGGCACAAAAAATGTTAAGTACACTCCACTTGTTGAAGCATCAAAGATCCTAGTGAGGCAAGCGTGCGGCTTTTCTTTAGAGGGCATCTGCAAACACATGCATCCTCGCATTTGCGACAATACACATGGCCAAGCATGCGAGTGAGCATGACAGCGGCACCGTCTGTTCTAACTATCTCTCTAATCATCATACGAGACAATTAAATGACGCTGTTAAGTAACAATGTGCGTAATGCGTGTTTATTTTCCCTGCAAAGCAGTTGTCTAAAAACTTAGCGCAAGTATTTCGATTTGGTAGTATCAAAAAAAATTTTCGGATCATTTGGGAATCGGAATCGAATCGAAATACTAGAATGAACATTCCTAACTAAAACTGAAACTTTTCGTTCTTTTGGTTACTTTAGTTATGAGGGCTGGGGAGTTTTGCTCGCTTTTGACACCTAACAGTTTTCTTTTGCTCAAAACTTGCTCGGTATCATCATCTAGCTTTCCTGCAATTTTTGTTTTAATTGCTGAAGGATTTATGAAAATATCGTTGGTTGTTTGCATGACATGGTAAAGTTATAATGATAAATGCAGCATTTATAGCCTTTGTGTTTTAATTAATACAACTTAATTGCCAGGTCATTGTTTTTGAGCTGAGGCTGTCTGCTCTTCACCCTTTTTCAGCCTCATTTGTTCTTAATTTTATTGGAGAATAAAGTGACATAAATTTGTTCTTGCTTAGTTGAAAATTATATTATCTTTAGGTAGTGGGAATGAAACTTACTACGTACTCCATGTCAGACAAATTAACAATAGCAACATAGAAAAAGTCAAAAAAAGTCAGCTTATAATTTACAAATCCGTTGTACTAGCCTGTATTAATTATTTTCATGCTCAGACTAGAATGTTCATAATCTTTTAAATTTTGAGCAAAACTGAGCTTTGTATAGCAAAAATGAGGTTTGTGCAGCCATCTGGATCACACTTCACACAGTTTTAGAGCCATTTGCAAGAACTAAATTTCCAAATGGCGAAAGTCATTTGAAAGAATTGAATTTCGAAGCTCCTTAAGCCACCCCTCTTTACTTACAGGACAAGTCCGAAATACATTTAAACACTTTATTTTGGAATTAAATAATCTAATAATACCGAGCGTTTTACATGCTACAACAAAATACAAGAGGTGAAATTCAAGCTTGAGAAATAAAATAAGTATAGAGTTATTTCTATGTAGATGATGTTTCAGATCAAAAGACATCAATCAAGTCGCTGACTAATGACAATGACGTGACAATTAAGTTCTATCAATTAAAGCACAAAGGTTTATAAATGCTGCATCTATCATAACCTTATCATGTCACGCAAACAACCAATGATATCACTGTAAATCCTTCAGCAATTAAAATCAAAAGCGTAGGAAAGCTAGTTGATGATACAGAGCAAGTTTCGGGCAAAACAAAACTGTTGGGTGCCACACGTAGCAAAATCCCCTATAACTAAAGTGATCAAAAGAACGAAAAGCTCCAGTTTCTTACGCTAGTGATTTTGTGACATCATTCCAGTACACAAGTGATGTAACAAATGGAGCGAATCAAAGCCCAAGCTTAAAACGGATTCATTGGCATGAATATTATTTCGATACGAAAGGCACAACAAAAGCTACATTAAGCTATGTCAGGAGTATGAGAGTTCTAAAAATGCTGCTATTCAACGTAGGAAATGCCGAAGGAAAAGGGGAAGGACTTAACGTCATGGGTGGAAAAAAATTCAGAAAATTTTAGAACAACTGTTATCATTTGGCATAATTCGAATCTACTCACAATGTCACTGTTTATGGCGTCTATTACACCTCAAAGTTTTACTTGGCTCTCAAAAAAATGCTGACACAGGTCACAGTCAAGTGATAATGCTATGTTATATGTACACTGTGGTATTGATATAGTGCTAATCCTCAAAATTAAAAAAAAATTGAATGTTTTCAAAAACCAATTTCCGAAATTTTGTGTGAAGCTTGAAAAAAGCAAATGCTTATTACTTTTATAACTGAACAATCACCAGCATTGGGTTTTGCCCTCTCAGACCCTAACGCCTTCAGCATCTGGCCTTCCATTCTTCCACTATCATTCATTTCTGTTGTAACATCACTAAAATCGCTGAGCAAGATCAATTTATAATTGTTAAATCCGCCTCCACAAAAACATCTGAGCATGCAACTGAACCAATGTAAGGCAAGATTACTACATTGTCCATTTTTAGATGATAATTTAAACACATAAGATTACTACATTGTCCATTTTTAGATGATAGTTTGAGCATATCATGCTGCTAATAAAAAAAGGCTTTCATTTTTCAAATGCCCTTGTATTCAAACAGCATTTTCCAATAAAGATGTATTGCAATAAGCTAGACAATGTTTTAGATGAGATACGAGGTGTGACAAAAAAGAAACTGGACTGTGCTATAAAAATTTTAATACAGCATATTTTGATAGTTTATGAATTGTGCCCTTTAAAGTACTTCCCGCCCCCTTTAAAGTGCATTATGCATTGTCCCCTTTAAAGTAAAAAATTGTAGTACAGCATATTTTGATACTTTATGAATTGTTCCCTTTAAAATACTTCCTCTTTGAGTCAATGCACTTTTGCATGCAAACCCTTGGTGAAATTCCTTGGTGAAAGCACTTGGTGAAATCCTCTTCTTTTGAGTCTCTTGAGCTCCTTTGTCACTGACACTTTCATTTCCTTCAGAGACAAAAAAATGAGTCCTTTTCATCACAGCTTTTAGTCTTGAAAATTTCCAAAAGTCACAAGGCACCAAGTCTGGGTAATAGGGAAGCTAGCCAAGAGGTGCTATTTGTTTTTTTGATCAGAGCCTCTTTACACTAATTGCCTTGTGTGCACGTGCATTGTCATTGTGAAGAAGCCATGACTTGTCACACCACAGTTCTAGCCTGCTGACTCTTGTGTTAAGGCTCAGTTCTTCAGATATCATTTCTACAGTCAACCTGCGATCACTTCACATCAGCTGGTTCACTCTATAGTGATGTTTTCGTCAGTCCTCGTTGTGAAAGGGAGTCTCATCTTGGGATCATCCTCCATTTTCCTCGTAGCTTTTCAGAAAATGTTTGTGTCGCTAGAAAATCTGTGTCCTTGACATCACATCTTTACCACAAACCTCTTTACAGAGTTAAAAACACTCAATTTGGATCTGCTTTAGTTTCACTTACAACTTCAAGTTGATCCATTGCTCCATTCATGAACCAGCCACTAACAGTTTCTTAACATTCGAGCTACTCATTTAAGCTGTGCAGATGTAATTTTTTTGCATTTAAAACAAGTAAGCTGCAGCGACCATTTCGACAAAGTTGGTAAACGGTTTTGGTTTCTGAATTACATTAGAAGCTGACTATGCCAAGTGACCATTAGAAAAGCAACAATGGAGACAAAATTTTACTGCTAACAAAAAATCAATTACAAGATTAATTCATAAACTGGTACTGGAAGACACTAAACCTCTGCAAAGAAAAATTATAGATTTAAAAACCGAGATTGTTTAACTGCGTGAAAGCCAGGAATTTCTAAGCGGTCAACATGACAGTCTCAATAAAAACTATAACAATGCGGTAATCAAATAACTAATAAAATATAACAAAGCAAAGGCAAGAAATCAGTAAACTAAACCAGTGCACCAATGACCTTAAAGGCCACCTAATGTCCGCAAAGCAATGCCCTTAAAATAAAACAAAAAAATTTGCTACTCGAATGCTCAAAACCCGGTTTAGATAGACGTTCTCAGTTTCAAGAAAATGAATAGCCATTATTTACCTTTCGCGTTTCTAAAAAACGACATGACGTCATTAGACCCACAGTTTGGTGCACTTGCATTGTTTATCATTGCAGAGGATAGGCGATTTTGGAAAATCATGTGATAGCAGCTTGGTAGTCAAAAAATGTTGCACAAAAAAGGCGTAATTAGCTCCAAGTAGTTTCATAGCTAAGTTCAGAAATGAATTACCCGTTGCAATCAGCTTTTACTACCAGTGATGAACAGCAGTTTTACTAGCGGTAATGCCTCCATTGTCCATATCACTCTAAAATTCCAACTGTTCAAAAGTGTTCGTATTCTGTCTGGCATATCTGTACTCAATAGCAGTAGGCTAGTGTAGGGGATTATAATTATGTAAAAA
This sequence comes from Trididemnum nubilum, assembly GCA_963965965.1. Lineage (NCBI taxonomy): Eukaryota > Metazoa > Chordata > Ascidiacea > Aplousobranchia > Didemnidae > Trididemnum > Trididemnum nubilum. Next base: position 28,493,077 of record OZ014478.1, read on the forward strand.
TATTTTACCCTTCTGAAACTAATGAGTAGGCTACTATGGTTTACTGCATGGGATTAGGAATATAGATTACAGGTACGAATACTGTACAGTAGAAATGGTACCAGTATCAGATCAGAACTGGTAACCTGGTTTGGTTTGGGTTTCGATAACTATTTTACTCCTGGCAATGGAAATACGAAGCATTTCTAAATATAAATGAACTTACCTCTACTGACCAAATTGATTTTTATTTTGATAATTTAGTTCAGTTCAGTTTATTCAATACTGGTAAACCAACAGACGAACGGTCATACAACGAAAATATTAGGAAATATTAGTCAATCAGTAAGGGAGACTGCGAACAAACCTTTCGGTTTTCAAGTCCAGCAGCCACCCGAATTTTGCATCTTTTTGCATCTGCTTTCAGTACTTACCACAATGAATATGCTCCACTTAAACGTGCTTCAAGAAAAAAGCTCAAATGAATGTCCAAACTTTGGATTACTACAGGAATTTTTGTTTTTATTTGCCAAAAGCAAAAACTTTACGTCACTCATCATCTAAGGGTAATGAAATTCAAAATAAATTCTACAAAACTTATGCACACAAATTGACGAAACTGAAAAGTCAAAACCTTCTCCAAAAAGTTGTATTTGGAATCCGAAATTTTAAATTTGAGACAAGATATGCAAAAACCTTGGAATACTATAAAACCTTAATGCCTGAAAAACCTCAGTCAAATGCACCCAACCTTCTTGAAAACGAGATTGGAGCAATAGTTACTGAACCAAATGAAACAACACAGAATTTCAACAAATACTTTGTAGTATAGGCAAAAAATTGGAGGCAAAAAATAATTGTTCGCAGTCGAATGATTTCCGTGATGATCTGACAAATTCAGTGCATTCTTCGATGTATTTGCGTCCGACCTCTCCTTTTGAGATTTTATGCATCATAAAAAAACTAAATTCTAACAAAAGCTGTGGAATGGATGGAATTGATGCTAAATTTGTTCAATTAGCAGCTGAAGCTATCACTTCAGCACTATGTTTGCTATTTAATGCATGTTTTGAAAATGGATTTTTTCCTATGTGTTTAAAAAAAGCCAAAGTTGAGCCAACGTTTAAATCTGGTGATAGACCAAAAATAACTAACTATAGACCCATACAGATACTGTCTCGTTTTTCAAAAATTTGGTAAAACTTGGTAATTTCGAACAATCGATTTTTTAAATTCCAACTCAGTGTTGTGTCCAACTCAGTGCGGATTTAGACTAAAACAATCAACTGTACATGCTATTTTGGATATCGTTTCAACTTGTTTTGATAATGCCAAAATTAAGAAATTTACTGGTGTGCTACTATTGGATGTAACCAAAGCATTAGATATTGTTCAAGATAAAATACTTCTCGCAAAATTAAGCCATTATGGCATTTGAGGTGTAAATAATTTTTTGAATCGTATCTCACAAACAGATCTCAAGCTGTTATAATTTTCGATAATCATTCTTCGAAGTCCAATATCGATATATGGGTCCCTCAAGGCTCATCCCTACGGCCACCTGTGTTCCCTCTAACTTTATGGCTGATCGGCGAGTGCCCAAATTTTCTTTAAACAAATGTGCCCAAAGCTCTAAAAAGACTTTTATGTGACCCAAATTTCATACCAATCCCGTATTAAAGTATACCAAATGTCATATTTCCATAAATTTGTTGAATTTTCTAAAGCTATGATTACTATATTGCCAAAAATTATTTGCTATTGCTCCAACAAATCGCCAATTCGCTGAAAAAAATCGGCTTAGTGGGAACACTGAGTCGGCCACTACTATTTTTATTTAATATAAATGACTTGCCCAACTGTGTTAGTAGCACGAGCTTTAGAAGTTCTTTGCCGATATTGTTCTTGACACTTTCACTAATGGGAAGATTAAACCATATTATATTGCACTTGTGATTTCTTCTTCTTCCACGGGGATCTGTAGCATGGTTGTCGTAAGCAAGTCCTCCATGATAACCACTTGTCTATATGGCTATATTGTACGAAGTGTCGGCCTTTGCGAATTCCTCGCAGTTGCAAGAAAGCTCAGATAACCGCTTGGACAACATGCTGGGCAGTTGTTTTTCAATCATTTGCGAATGGCTGAATCCTGCATTGATATAGAGAGGCTGGTCATTAGGTCCATGATAAGGCAAGTACTTTCCAGATTTTAGGTTGAATGTAGCATCCAGGAAATCGGTTGGATGAGGCCTAATTGCGTTGTGATATGCAGATTGTGGTCCTTGAAGAGCTTCTCGATTTTCTTTCTAATTTGATCCGTTTCGGGACCTAAAGTTGCTTCAAGAATTGCCAAGCCATCATTCCTGTATAGGCCAATATTCATTTTGTCTCCAATGACAGACGATAGATGATACAGAACGTAGAGGCCTACTAATTCACACACTTCAACGCCATCAAAGGAGCCCATAGCGACATCAAATTGTGGACTGCTCTTTTTGGACCAGGCACTACCATTTGAAAACAGGATGGATTGACAGCAGTGCGTGATGATGTTCGCAGTGTGTTCATCAACCTCAACATAGTTCTGTGCAAATTCAAGCGATTTTGTAAGCAGATCTTCTGTGATAGATGGGTAGAAGTCTACAATGCCAAACTTTAGGAATTTGCATGTGAGGAATTTGCATTAAAGTTTGACGTCGCAGACCCATCTATTACAGAAGATCTACCTGCAAAATCGCTTGAATTTGCACAGAACTATGCTGAGATTGATAAACACACTGTGAACATCATCAATCATCTTGCACTGCCGTCAATCCATACTGTTTTTAAAAGATAGTGCCTGGTCCAAAAAGAGCAGTCCACAATTTGACGTCATATGGGCTCCTTTGATAGCACTGAAGTGTGTGAATTAGTAGGGTCCACGACTTTTTGGCGCGCCCATTTCGGCGCGGCCCTTTTCGGCACCAATATTCTGTGCCTATTACTAACACTAACCCAAAGCCCTAACCCTAACCCTAAATAAGTGAACTGTCAAAGAACACCGAATTGGCGCCGAAACGATTTGTGCAGAAAACATACGGCAACAAAATAGGTGGCGCTGAAATGGTCGCACCGAAAAGACATGCTCCCGAATTAGTAGGCCTCTACGTTCTGTATCATTTATCATCTGTCATTGGAGACAAAATGAATATTGGCCTATACAGGAATGATGGCTTGGCAATTCTTGAAGCAACTTCAGGTCTCAAAACAGATCGAATTAGAAAGAAAATCGAGAAGCTCTTCAAGGACCACAATCTGCATATCACAACGCAATTAGGCCTCATCCAAACCAACTTCCTGGATACTACATTCAACCTAAAATCTGGAAAGTACTTGCCTTATCATAGACCTAATGACCAGCCTCTCTATATCAATGCAGAATCCAGTCATTCGCAAATGATTAAAAAACAACTGCCCAGCATGTTGTCCAAGCAGTTATCTTAGCTTTCTTGCAACTGCGAGGAATTAGCAAAGGCCGACACTCCGTACAATATCACCTTAAACACAAGTGGTTATCATGGAGGACTTGCTTACGACAACCATGCTACAGATACCCTCTCAACACCATCTACAGAAAGTATGCAACCGCAATACCCTAAAAGTCAGCTACAGTTGCATGCCCAATATGGTATGGCTACAATTATATCCAGCCACAACAAAAACCTTTTCGATAACAAGCAGGAGCCAAAGACCACCATACCTCCTTGCAACTGTCGCAATTCAGCAAACTGCCCTCTCAATGGAGAATGCTGCAAAAAAGCTGACATCTACAAAGCCTCGATCACATCTGATGGCTCCTCCAAACATTATATGTGGTGCACCAAAAGTGAATTCAAGATCCGTTATTACAATCACACCCACTCCTTCAGATATCGAGAGAAAAGAAATGCGACAGATCTCTCAAAAGCAATTAGGAATCAATACTACAGGTAGGCTAGCCTACTGTTCTTCCGGTAAAAGGACACTCGATTAGCATAACGGAAGAATCCTTTTACCGGAAGAACAGTAGGCTAGCCTACCTGTAGTATTGATTTTCATGCCCGGTAGACCAGATGGTTCTAACAACCACTCTTATTCAGCAATTAGGAATGCTAAAGATTCTGGCCATGAGCCATATAATCAAATGATCTACTGCTGATCGAGCCACTACTTACCAACCCCAATCTTGATCCTGCAATTTATGCCTGACTGAGAAACTCGCAATTCTTTTAGCTGACAAACATACTGCGCTAAACAAAACATCAGAGCTTACAGGGAAATGCAGACACAAAAACAAGTAGAAATTGAAAAACGTTCGACCAAAGTTTTTATTTTTTAACAGGTGTTCTAATCAGTGCGGTATTTCAACACTGCACCTTGCAGCCTTTGGTAGTGTTTTAGCTTGACAGGTCCTTCAATAATATACAGTTTTAGCTTTTAGAGATTTGACATTTTAGTTCATAATATTTCTTTTACAGATTACAGTAGCAACTGATGAGTCCTTAGGACGAAACAGACTGTTGTGCTTTTAACGTTTTACAGTGATTTTATAGTTATATTCTGCTCTGATTTTGCTTTGTGTATCATCGAGCGCTGTTTCAGAAGATTGACTATCAACAATTTTCTACTTTGATGAAAAGGTTACTGTCTTCAAAGTTTTTTATCTGACTCTTGTCAAGAAAAATCGTCAGAATAGAGAGCGCAGGAAAAAGAGAAGCTGTAGAAAAAAGCTGAGAAGTGATTGGTGGGAAAATAATCAATGAGAGAGTGTCCTTTCTGTATAATCTTTAAGCTGTACAAGAATTTTTTTGTCAGCAGAAGGCGGGATTAGAAATTTTGATGATGATGACTGCCGACTGCTGTGCCCGTTTTCCTTTTCTGTTTATCATTGACTTTTGAGCTCTGGCTCAGATCTTGAGTGTGGTACAATTGTTGAGTTTCCCTAGAGTTCCTTTGTGACCTCAACGCTCTTTAGAATGAGATAAAATGACAGGTCGGAAGGCTACCCTTGGCGACAGCACTGTGTGGAGTATTGAGAAAGCTCTTCTTGATACGTCTTTCAGCTATCTTTTTATTTTTATTGAAGGGAATGCAGTGAGGGTAATAAATTTAAACTATACCACTTGCATGAATAGTTTCATGTGAAAAATTGTCCAAAATGGTTGTCAAGTCTGCATCCATTTCTAATTCAAATCACACTACAAAAATAGTTCAAAAGTAAAACAATAATTTGAAGCAGCATACAATCCTGTTCAACTACAAAAGTTCTTGATTCAATTCTGAAGTAGCTAACTGCAAGAATTTAGCAATTGTTTTTACTATAAGTGTAATTACAACAAGGTGTAAAGATTAAAATTAAAGATATCCATGGAAAGATTGTTTTCGCTACATTAGCAACATGATGTAACGATCATGAATAGGAATCTGCCGAGAGATGAATCCTTAGCTTCTGAAAAAGTTTGAACTGTATTGTGTGGTAGAGGTAGACTTAAAATAACCATGAAGTTTCATGTGGCTTCCTGCATGTGCCAATATTTATACCAGCAACTCATGCCTGTGCACCGCAAAATTTGAGACCATGAGGTGGAGATTGCATGCTTCTGGATTAGGTAAAAAAAGTTTGCCAACATGTAGTCGAAAGCAATTTTAATTATTGAAAAAAATACAATCAGAAATCAATTTTTTGTAGAACTTTTTCCACTCTCCTTCCATCTGTCTGCTTTTGAAGTCACTTTTATCAGAACTTTGAACCACGCTCTTTGCCAACAAAAAGAATTCATGTACACCTTAAAGATTGTACAGAAATGACACTCTCTCCTTGATGTTTTTCCCGCCAATCACTGCTCCGGCTTTTCTATAGCCACTCCTTTTCCTGCGCTTTCTATTTTGACGAATTTTCTTGACAAGTGTCAGATAAAAAGCTTTGTGAAGATATTAACATTTTAACCAAAATAAAACTTTTGTTTGAAAAACATTTTTGTTTAAAAAAAGCTTTTATTAAAAAACAAAATATGTTTTTGAAAAAGAAATTAAAAAAACTTTTTTGAAAAAAACTGTTACAGTCGAATCCGGTTAATTGCATACCGGATTATCGCATAATCTGCTTTATCGCTAAAGATCGTAAATCCCAAACCATAGCCAACCATTTGTTAAGAAAATAGTTTGGTTAATCGCATAGCGGTTTATTGCATAATCCGCTTAAACGAATAGAAATAAAGGGTTTATTCAATAGCTGTGTAAAACATTTCAAAATATATGCGACAGAAACAGACAGTTTCAAAGTCTTAATGGAAATAAACCATAGCAAAGCGCAAAACAAGCTCGCCGATTGCCAACATCGCAATATGAAAGCCGCCGCCGATTAGAGATCAAACAAGGCAATGTGCGATGTGATTGATGTTCTTTGAAGACAATTACAGATAAGGAACAATAACACGTGGCTGCCATTTTGCAATCACTAACAATCACTAAATTCGGCAACGGCTACAATTTGAAGGGGCCGATATGGACACATTTCTTCGTTTAGAAAGTCAAATGCAAGATAGCATGCAGAATAAAATTAAACAAACAACTATCGCGGAATATTTTGCTTGAAATTAATAAACAAATTTGTAATCCTTCATTGGCTTGTTTTTGTTTACTATTTGAGTAAGAATTAGACGATTGCGTTCGTTTTTGAGTAAGAATAAGATGATCGCATCCGTATGCGCTTGTAGGTATGACGTGTGACGTTTTTGTGCGTAACGAGCGTCGCGCATCATGTGAACTTCGCACTTTCGCTTAAACGCATAATTCAGTTAATCGCATAAAAAGGCTTGACAAATTGACTATGCAATTAACCGGATTTGACTGTACTTGAAACAAAAACATTGGAAAAGAAAGTCTTTTTTTTTTTAATTTTTTGAGAAAAACTTTATTAGAAAAACTTTTTTTTACCTCTAGTGCCTAAAGTCGCAATGCATAAAAGTCCAGATGCCTAAAAGTCTAGGCACTTAATTGGCATTGCCTAAATGTCTCGTGCCTAAACATCTGCACCTAAAATTCGCAGACTGTTAAAATTTAGACCTTGCCAAATTATCTTAAAGTTTTTTTATAAAAGCATTTTTCTAAAAGTGCAACAAACTTTTTGATGTGTTGTGTAGATTCCCTGTTACGAGGTGTGACAAAAAAGAAAACGAACTGTATTAATCATGCTCTTGGCACAATGCCAATTGGCAAGCCACTTGGTCACCACAAAATACAACTTCTCAGCTGTGTTATGTTGCAATTTTTTTGCAGGGGATTATTCCATTTTTGTGTTACAGTTTTTATGTAACATAGTATTAGTTGCTATTGTCACAATTTTGTTACTTTTTGTCGTGTTTATTTGCGCTCTGTGCTGTTGGTTGCTAAGTTCAAGTTCAAGTTTGTTTATTGACATCACTAAATAAACAAAAAAACAAAAACAGATAAAACAGAGTACGTATAGTGTTATTATTAGTGAAAAAAGCAGCGCCTGAGTGACAGCAAAGGGACCGTGAGGTCTTCGAGTCTGCAGCCACTCTGGGAAGCCATAATAAAAAATAAGGTGTCTTTTTTCAAGCTACAACAAACTGACACGAAAAAACACAAGGAAACAAAAACTAAAACAACAAAACAAAACAAAGACCAAACAAGAGCTACAATAGTAATGTGCAGGCTAAGAGTTACTAAAAGTTAGTATTTTTAGAAAATAATTGAGATAATTAACTTAATAATTTTTAGAAGGTTATATTTGAGTAATATACAAACGTTATTCAAGTCGTTTAAAGACAAGAAATTTATCACAAAGAGTTCGAAAGAATTTCTTTGCTTTCTGTCAAAAACATTCTGAATGAGAGATCTTTAATATTATTGGGAATGGAATTCCAAATTTTCACACTGGAATATTTAATTAATTGCTGCATTCTTTTAGTTATGTAAAGAGGAATTATTAAATTCAAAGATGCCGTAGTACAAGTTTGCCGATTGTGCGAGAATTTGGCCTATGAGAAAGTGAAATAACTATTAAAATTTGGAGATACACGCTGAGTGATTTGATTATGTATGAATTTGGCAAGCTCAAATTTAAGTAAATTTAGTAGATTTACTAAGTTAAACTTTTGGTAGAGAGGCGAAACATTTTGATACCATCCACTCGCTGTAATGATACGTAGAGTTTTGTTTTCAAGTGTAATTAATTTGGAGAGATAAGTCCACAAAGCAAATGCAAATGCACCAAAGTATAATACAGTTAAACAATGCATGCTTTGGTAGACAATTTCTTAGTTTACATAGAATTACCACTGAGTGAAAGACTTTCTTCTCTAAAATGTTTATTGTGTTCTTGAAAATCTAGTTTGTCGTCAACAAAAACAGCATGATATTTAGCGCTGCTTAGTACTTTAATTGATCCTGTGGCACAGCTAAGGTTCATTTCAACTGGTGGGGAATGGAGTTTAGGTTTTATTATTATCATTGCACTAGATTTATCTACATTTAATGTTAGTTCATTGGCAACAATCCAACCATTGAATTTTGCTAGCTCATAGTTTAGAGAGTATTCCAGCTCATTTGAAGTATTTGCCTTAGCTAAAATGCAGGTGTCATCAGCATTTCATTACCTTTTGTACAGTTATAAGCAAAATAAACAAATAAATTATTACAGCACAAGAAGCTTGCATCAAAAATCAAAAAATAAGACCATGTTGCAATTTTGCATCGCACCTTCGAAGCAAACATCACTAGAATGTTTACATCTATGATTTGAATAGGATGTGCTGCCATAATTTAGCTCAGGACTGCATTGTTGAAAATGTCTGCATTGAAAACAGAGGTGGACACACCTATTTTACTTGCAATAGGGCTTGCGCTGCAATTAATTTTAAATGGTTATGCAGATGCTTGCACAGCAAGTATTTTAGCAATATTGAGCGCAAGCGCAATTGAAACACGATCGGAAATACGATTAGGTTTTTCAATTAACTGTGATTAAAGTTTAGAAAAACATGGATGAGGCACAGTGGTGTAGCCAGGACTTTTCATTGGGGGAGGGGAGGCAAACCTGAATCACACGCAATGATATCATCAAATTTTTTTGAAAAAAGGAACTTTCTATGGGATAAAGATACCATAGAATGCGACATCAAAATCTGGAGCCTAGATTGGACTTAAACCAGAAGTTAAAAAGGTTTCAAGAATTGCATAGATTGGGAGACGTGGTGAGCAAACTAGTTCAATTCCGTTTGGATCACATTTTGCACGTTTTTAAAGCTATTTTAAAAAAATAAATTTTTAAGATTTGAAAGCCAGATTGCGTACAGATTCAAAATAACTCTTTATGTACAGAACAAGTCCAAAACACGTTTAAAATCTTGCATTTAAATTTTGTCAGTGACTTGGCCCAGGTGGGGAAAACAAAGTACATTGCCTTTGCAATAATTTTAGCAGTAAATTATCACTCGAATATTTGCCTTGGAAATTTTTGTTTTGTCATGTCATGAAAATAACCAGCTTTAGGAATACATGTGTGACCACGGGGCCCAGGCCCCTCAATTCCAATTCAATAATTTGTTCAATATGCATTTTCCTTAGCTAATATTCTTTTTTTATCAAAAGTATTTTGTCGCGCAAAAACTGGGGAGGTGGAGATGGATTGTTATTTGAAGTTGGTGCAATAGATGATTACTATAGTAACCAATAAGTAGTCATGCTATTGCATTAAGTTCACAAAATGATTAGATGAGGTCCTGAAGTTGCAACTTTTAGGACAAATACTCTGTTTCCAGGTTACTGTATTACATTTAAATTGGTTGAAAAAATTTGATTTGAGGGGGCCCAGGTCATCTACTCGTCATGCTGTATGTGAAAATGCTAAAAGAAACTGAAGAAAGAGTTACTTTGATGTTTGGGATCTCAAACTAGAGATATTAACGTGTTTCGACACAGTCTTATGTCATCTTCACGGTGTTACATTCAAAAACATAAGCAATACACTGAAAACAATTTAAACAATTTAAAGAGCTATCCCTGTACTTTTCCATGTATTGCCATTAGTATTTGTTATCACGGAATTGTACATAGACTGAACAGATGCATATACTGTAATAATTTTCTACCTGAACATCAAAGTAAACCTTTCCGAAATGTTTAACTTTCTAATCGTTTTGCCAAACTGAAGAAACATTTCGATTTTTTGTTTGACCTAATATTTTAATCATTGGTAGCATTTCAATTGAGGAGGGGACGAGCCACTTGCCCCTTCCCCCCCTTCACTATGCCTATGAGGAGGTAGGTTCATAAAAGCCTCGTCATGGGAAGTTCCATTTGTCTATTGCTTGCAAAACTTCTATTGGATTTATAGCAGGGATCTTCTTTCATTGTAATTGTTCAAACGTTTCTCTCCAAAACATTTTTTGCCGATTTTTCAAACAAAACATTTCTCAATTGAGTATTTAAGAAATGGTTGTAAAATCAATTTCTTTTATTTTTTACAGAAAAATCATTTTTGTAACTGCCTTACTAGAAATAGGGCTACTCTACTTGTTTCTAAAAAAATCTTAAACTTGCTTTTGGCATTCAACGTGTTACATGCTATAGTCTGACTTTTTTACCAAAATTCAAACACAAGTAACAACAAAAACTATTAATTACAACTTTATAGCTAGTCCAGGAAAAACTTGAAAGACATTGCAAACAGAAGTGGACAGCATTGGTTGCTCTTACAATTAATACTCAGAAGGCTCAATAGTTTGTTTTTTTTTAAAACATGATGAGTTTTTAGCATGTTTCATTCGTCAGCGAGTGATGTTAATTGCTCTAGAAGCACAAAATATACATCAAAGCTTGGAAAGCATTTCTATGCCGAACCATTAGAAAAAAAATAGTACTCCAAAGTAGTTTACTTGCTACCACATGAATTTTAAAGAAAATCAATAATTTTTTGTTTTCTAATTTGGCAGCATGCATAATTGGTTTTTAATACTGGTTTTGTACTGTAGCCTAGCACAGTTTGAGCAGTAGTAACTCTAGAATTTTACTTTCAAAATGTCACACTTGCATGTGTGTGCGCTTGCAGTTGCGCTTGCAACATAATTATTTTTTTGGGCTGGCAGAAACTCTTGCGGTACAAGATTTTCTGAATGGTTTCACTAGCACTTGCGGTGCAACTGTTATAAATTGCACTGCCCACCTATGACTGAGAATAACTATTGAGTAAAGAATTTATGCAAGCGACTTTTCTTATGACAAAAATTGAATAATTCTGCCCCTCAAGTAAGATTTTGAGGGTGCTTTTCTAATTTTTAACTGCAACCAGTTGTCAAGTGAAACAATCATAATTAAACAATGAACTCACTCCATTAGGATACAATCCTGCCATATCCGATAAAGAAGTGTGAGAAGAAACTGACTCAAGAAAGTGAGATGGAATCTGCCTCCGACCTTCGCCTCCATAAACTCCACTGAAAATATAAAAAGCAAATAGGTAGATAAACAAACTAGTACAGTAGAACCAGACACAAACAGCAATAAAGTAAAATAAAGAGGCCACAATACGTAAATCGTTTGAAAATTCAACATCAACTAATAAAACTGATCTTAAATTTCTTTTAATTTTTTTTATATGAGTTTTTCTTTGCATTCACTTCTTATATTTTGGCAAACGGTATAGTTGGGAGGAGGCTAATTTTTTAATTATAAAAATTACAGATAAAGTCATTGTAATAAGTTTATTTCGAACATTTCAGTCCTCTTGTGGTGTTATTTTCAACTAACAGGAAAAACTTGCGCAAATTACATACTGGTAATGTTTGAAAATCATTCCTTTATTCATTATTTTATTTTATTTTGAAAAATCATTATTCTGCAATCATTACTCTTATATTTTTATATTTTGAAAAATCATTATTCAGAAAATCATTATTCTTATATTCTTATATTTTGAAAAATCATTATTCTTATATTTTGTTCATTCATTCACTAGAAGTTTTTTCATTCCTCCTTAGAGTAGCAGTTTCTGAAGTAAATAGCACCTTTTACATTACACTGTTGTCTATTGTAAAATATATCTGAGAAATGGAAAAAAGGTGCTTCCATTTTATCAATTTTTTTTCATTTATGAACGTAATTGTAAACGCGAACATTTCTTCACTTATCAGACATGAATTTACAATGTACCAATAGTCTGCAATGTAATAAATATCATCTACATCTAAAAAATTATGTCAACAAGAAGGGTATAATAAACTTTTTGCAATAGCGATTCAAATCCAAACTCTGCAAATCAAAACTAAAAAGTGCACCACAGCTATGCAAAAACATGTGGAAACTATGGCAGCAACCAACTCAGATCAAGAAAGTCAAATGCAAAAGCAAAGAATTTCTCGAAAAAGGAAAAACAAATACAAAAATGTTGGTTGACTCAACATTACAGCAGCAACGCTTAAGTTTAATGCTTCCCAGCAACCAAAGAATAAGAGAAGTCTATGCTCATCTTTGCAGATAATATTGAAAGAGGACCGCACACAAAATCAATGGGGGTATCCAGTGGTGCACCCAGGGGGGCTTCAAGGACCAACCCCCCTTTTTGGAACTCAAAACAACAACATAATTTTGTTGATATAACAGTTCTTAACACTTTGCTATATTTAGTTTTCACCAAATAATCACTTAAGTTGTTGTTAATCACTTAAGATGTTGCTTCAGCGCTGGAATTAGACCTCACAAGATGTTTACCAAGCAACTGAGATTTTTACATTATTTTGTTTTACCTGCAATATTGCTGACAGAAACAAGTGTAACAATGTGCATTATATTGTAACTGGTTATAAACTTCTACGCAGAACTTGACATTAAAAAGAGACTGACGGCCATATAGCAAAAAAAATCGCACTCATGTAAAAAAAATACAACTACTAAACCAAATACAGTTCAGCAAAAAGAAAAGGAAACAGTCCGGTCATTCCATCACAGATCACCCAAAATTTTTTTCAATTTTTAAGCCTATCATCTTCGATTCACATAAAACTTGGTTTGCAGCTAAAGTTTATGCAAAAACTCTTCAAATTTTTTATTTTATTGAAATTGTGGCTGTAGTTGTGAGATATTCCTCTTCAACAATTGGGGTTTGGCAAAAAATGGGGGTACCCAATAAAATTCAAATTGCGATATCTTTCCAACCACTAGGGGGATTTCAACAAATTTGGTGTCATTTTGAAGAAAATTGCCCGAGAATTCCATGTATGTTAAAAAATTTTCAGAATCTGCACGATTAGAGGCAATGACCTTTTGACCTTGATTTTGACCCCGAATTTGACCTAGTGGATCATGTGAAACATTAGTTTTGAAATGTGGAAAAAAATCACTGTCATCCTCCAAACAACTTTTTAAATTTTGAAGAGGTAATTTTTGTGGCATAAAAACTGTCTCCACTCAAGGAATTTCTGTAATTTGCAGGAAAACCACCCTCATAATCAATTGATCATCCAATAATTTGTATTACCGTACAATAGCTATACATACATTAACATCATGCATGGAAACACAAGTGCATTAAACTAAAAATAACATAGGTAATCCAGTTCAAGTTTATTTATTTTTGCCACAAAATTCACATAATAAAAACAAACAATCAAAGTTACAGAATTAGTTTGGCAAGGGAGACTGCGAGTTGACCTCACGGTCTTCAAAGTCTGCAGCAATCTTGATATCCAGTTAAAATGTTATAACTTAATAAAAAACACATCATTGTCATGAAGCATGTGACGAATTTCACCCAAATTGCAATACCAATGTTTTATATCATATACATTACAGTTTCTGCAATACATACCAGTACATATACAATAGATGATTTTTATATGATACTTTAAAACTTTTAAAAGATTGTTTCGTTTTAATGCTTGTTGGAATTTCGTTCCATATTCTAACACCTTGGTACCTGATGCTTTTTTGAAGTCTGATTGTTTTGTAAAGAGAAATGTATAAGGTAGAATTATTGGCAGTGCTTAATAATCATGCACATTTTTGAGAAACTTGGTTAGTTTTAGTACAAAGATTCAACAGTAAAGGTGGGAGACGTTGACGATAATAGTGAAATACCAGTATGGCAACTTTATATTCATATAATTCAGGAATTTTCAAGATTTTTAGTTTAGAGTAAAATGGTGTAGCATGGTTCATATATTTGCCGCCACCAATAATTTTTACAGCTTTGTTTTGAAGTGTCTGTAGTTTTGCTAAGTAAAATTTGTGGGTACAACCCCAAACAGATAAACCATACAACAAACGAGGATGAATAAAAGCATAGAACAGTTTGAGAAGTGAAGTAGAAGGAAAAAAATGTTTTAATTTTGAAAGAATGCCCACCGACCTAGCAACCTTATTTTCAACACTTTTGATGTGAAAATTGAAGTTTAAGTGCAAATCAATAAAAACATCCAAATATTTTGCTTTATCACTTGATAATATGGGTAAGTTATTAATAAATAAGGTTAAATGGGGACTTCATATATTTCTTTGAGGGGAATAACAAGATGGGGTTTAGACTTAATTTGTCCGCAATGCACCATTTGCAAACATTTGCAAAATCCTTATACATTTTCGTTTCTAATGATGCTAGATTTTGAAAATGACTTTCAATAAAGTCGATTTCATTTTGCTTTCGCAATAAGCTTTTCGGACAGAACTCTTCAGTTGCGATCTCTGTCTGGTTTGGTATGTGGTGAGCAGGATCTTTTAAAGACCAAATGCAGTAAGGAGAGATGCACTGTGCAGTAAGGAGAAATGCATTCTGCAGTAAGGAAAAATGCACTATGCAGTAAGGAGAAATGCGTTTCAAGGGGATTGCAAGATAGTAAGGAGAAACGCAATCTATCCAATGCCAACAGGCTTTGATCTTACCAAAACAGTTGTAGAGTGAATACGAACTGCTTTTGCCTGCACAAATCTGGTTTTTTCCGTGAAATATAAACCGCTTCCAATAGACTAAGTGAAACTGAGAGCGAGCTGTGGTTAGGATTTTAAACTGCAAATCAGAATAGTTGCGTGCGCACTGATTGGATTCCAACAAATGTTGGCCAATGGCGGAATCGCTTTCTGGTTCGAATTGAGTCTTACTTTTTGCTTTGCATTTTCTATTTGACTGGGTTCTAGTTGGTTGAGATCGATGGGTTCCCTGTTCCTGAGTAAGAGTGGTTTTTTGCCTTATTGCTTTTGGAACATGTTGCTTGATGCGTTCCTGAAGCCTTTGAGTAGTGCGATCTACGTACCGACTATCACAGTGGCATACATATTCATAAATAACCATACTTCTTTGATTGGCAGGTAGCATGCATTGGCTTGAGAAAATCAAGCGTGGTGACACTGCTCCGTAGCAATTTTGTACAGCACTTTTGACTTGATGTTCTAATTGCTGAGAAGCTGAGCCTATCCACGGGGCTCTAAGGTACACTGGGCACTTTTCTGGTCCAAAGGGTTTGGCTGCAGAAAATTGTGCAATTTTCTTGGATATGTGCTTGAGTACTATATCTTCAGGGTACCAGTTGTCAAGCAAGATCTTTTTGATAAAATCAATCTCTTGCTTAAGCTTGTTTTTTGTACATATCATAAGTGCTCTGTGTACCAGCGTGGCGATTAGGTTCGTTTTCCGTTTGTGTGGGCTGAAGGATTCCCAGCGGATGTATTGACCAGAAAAAGTGGGTTTTCGATATACACTGGTCTCGAAACCAAGTTCAGTTCTTTCCACTAGAATGTCAAGAAATGGAAGTTTGCTATCTTGTTCTTTTCCAAAAGTGAACTTGAGAGCAGGATGTAGACAATTCAGTGTGACCAGGAAATCGTCAACGTCACCTTCTTGTTTGAAGATGGCAAAGGTGTCGTCAACATATCGAAAATAAATTGTCGATTTTTGAACACAGGAAAATAGTTTGGACTCGTGGTATCCGACAAAGATATTCGCTAATGCTGGGCCCAATGGTGAGCCCATTGCTACTCCGTCCGTTTGCTTGTACATTGTGTCATTGAAGCTGAACTCTACGGATGACAAAGCACTTTCCATAAGTTCAATAAATGCCGCTTGGGGGATGGGAGGTGTGGAAGAAGGGTCTTTGTACAGGGCTTCCGCACATATGCCGATCGTTTCCTTGATAGGTACATTGGTAAATAGGCTTGAGATGTCAAATGAGCACAAATACACATCTTTTCCTTCTAACCTGAGGTCTTGCATGGTTTGTGCGAATGTAAATGAGTCTTTTATGCAGTTGGCGGAAAACTGCTCAAGCACTGGCTGTAAAATGCTTGCTAGCCATTTGGCAAGTTCATGGTGGGAAGAACCGACCATGGACAGGATTGGCCTTAATGGCGTGCCTTCCTTGTGTGTTTTAGGCAATCCATACATTTGCGGTCTTCGCGAACCCGTAAGGCGTAGCTCATCATAGACTTGTTTAGGTAGCTGCTCTGAGTTCAGTAACTCTCGTAATCGGTTCTGAAGTTTTGTCTCTATGGTAGAGGTTCTGTCAGCCGTGGCGGCTGGGCCAAGACATTCGAATTTTGATGCGTCATTCAGGATGTTTCCCATTTTAGTTACGTAATCATTTTTGTTCAAAATGACTACACCTGATCCTTTATCGGGCCGAGTGATAAGGATTTTTTCATTTGTACGCAAGCTTTTGATGGCCTGGTAGCATTCGTTCTGCATCATAAAGTCATGTTTTTCGATTTGACTTTCACTGTAGCTGTGTGCCAGGTCAGTGAGTCGGGCTTTCAAAACGTTTCGCGTATCAATAGAGCATGCTTTCTGATGTTGTAATTGTGCCCATAGTGACTCGAACTCATCAAACAATTGTTCTTTACACACAGTTTTGGGTGGTAGACAAAAATTGAGTCCATGTCCAAGTACGAACTCCTACGTGTCCGACAGCACATAGTCTGAGAGGTTCTGAATGTGCTTTTTCCCGTCACTCAGTGCTGTACCAAAACGTTTGCGTCTGAGTATCATGATCAACCGATCATGTTTAGACTTCGTTTTCCGTTCAGTTTGTTCATCTAGCTCAGCTAGATATCTGCACAGTCAAATAGTGTCAAACATAGAGAGAAATTCGCGAGCCTTTGTCCAATATGCCCGGTAAGCTGTGCGAAGTGTTCTCAATCATTTGTTGTTTCTCATGATCTCATCTTTGAGAAAAAACCGCTCAATGTCAGGGCTATGGCTGACATTGAGCGGTTTGACATTGAGCGGTTTTTATGAAAAAATCAATTTTTTGAACGGCTTAACTTAAGAGTGCCAGTGTTTTATATCTGCAGATATTTAACAGTTGAATATTTTAACAGTAAACCACTACAGTATTAAGACATTAAAAATTAAAAACCTATAACCCAACAGTCTGTTCACCCATCAGTGGGATCATCAGGGGTAAAGCTAAATATATTAAAGATGAACAGTTAAAATCAAAATGTTAAAAATAAAAACTAGAATCCAAAATATAAAAGCTGTAGTAGGTTGAAACCTACAAAGTAGTAGAGCTACACTGAACTGGCGCAAAATTTTAACAGAATAAGCGATCACAGCAATGTCACGTGAAACGATGACATAGACAATAAACAATAACAAATGCTGTAGAAAAAGGTAGTCGGTGGTTCAAAACTAGAGTACGATAAACCTTCAAAACCAAGATGAAGAAGGAAGAATATTATGACCACGAATTATGTTTTAAGTTTACAGTTTTTTAATTTATATTTGTTTTTGTGGCGGCACTTGTTGACGAGCTCAGTATGTTTAACGTTGTGCTGGGGTCTGAAGTAAGGATGGAATATTTTTCGGCTAAGCATAGTTGGCATTGTTTGTCTCCTTGCTGGTATGGCATTGCGTGGCAAACAATGCTCCACGCAATGGTGGGTTCATAGCCAGCGTCTCTGCAAGACCATATGTGCTTGAAAAGTTCGGTGGCGTTGCTTTTTTGGCGGTGCCTGAAGGATTGCACCTGATTGTAATATTGTGCTTTAAATTCCGTTTCATAGAGGCCAAAGTAATTTTTGGTCTCGTTGTTGCAGTTTACGGTGGCTTTGTAAATGATACTCTTCTCCCGGAACCGTCCAGACATGGGGCACGGTGTCTTTCTGCAGTTGCACGAAGGTGGATCTGGTTTATCTCTTTTCTCAGATAAGATCTTTTTGTTGTGAGAAGATAGGATACCAGCCATGTTAGTGGTACAACTATAGCTTAGTTTAATAGTGTTCCTGTTGAAGATCTTGTGCAATCGGTGCCGTGGTGGGAAGTGCACCAGTTCAGTGTAGCTCAACTACTTTGTAGGTTTCAACCTACTCGAGCTTTTATATTCTTGATTCTGTGGAAAAGGAAAAACAACATCGATCCACAAGCAGGTCCATGATCACAACACCACAGGAGTGCACAGGTGAGCATCCGCGACCGGTTTCGTCCTTGCTCAAGGGACTCATCAGGCGGAAGAACAACGAGAAAACCAATTTAAGCAATGCAGAGACAGAGAACAAACTTGCAAATCGACATCATGCATAGGCATCACGCCAAGCGAGTGTTCCTTGTCAAAAGAACAAAGCTATAGGGACCCCAAGTAGACTATCAAGAACAACAAAAACCACCAAGGGAACCACAAGGGTACCAGAGATATCGCACCTCCGGGCAGAGGTTGGTCATGATGACATTTCTGCTTATTTTCTTTGTTCGTGTTAAGTGAAAGAATAATGTTTGATATTTCTGTAGCGCTGGGTGATTTCAAAAAAATTAAATCAGAAACGCGATTGCATGAATAATTTGAGAAGTGTTGAATGGTATCAAATTGAGGAATATCATCAGCAAGATTTTTGCCTATAGTGCAAAAAATTTTATAAAAGGAGTTTAGAATTGATTTAGGGTCAATGGGTGTGTTTACAATTTTTTCTGTATCAAAACAATCAAAAAAAAATGAAGAGTTTTTTGATTCCGAGGGAAGCACTGATTGCATTATTTCCCAAATCTTTTTCTGCTTATTTTTGTTTTGGCTTAACACTGAGGAATAATATAATTTTTTGGCAACAGCTATTACCTTAGTAGGTTTGCTTGAATATTTTCGAATAAAAACATTTTTAGCCATCATTGACTAGTAGAAAAAGAGATTTCAAGATAACACGTCTTTACGAATCGACACCAAGATGCCTTTGGTCAACTAAGAATTAGTTTGTAACCTTTGTTGTCTACGAGATAATTTCTTCTTGGGGGCATGAATATCAAAAATTGAAAGGATTGTCTGTGAAAATCCATCAAAAATTTTGTTATCAATATCAGTATTCAAAGCTGGTAACTAGGCCATACCAAATTTTGATGACTTTCTTCAATTTCTTAGGAACTCTCCCAAAACTTGTGGTTCAACTACCAATTCAATTTACCACCAAACTTTTTTGATTAAATTTTTGTTTTACGTCTCCTCAAAATGCGTTTTTATGGTAACACAACAAAAATCGAATAAATGGCCATAACTCCGCAAACACACTTGATAGATGCATTTTTTTTCTAAAGATGCAGAATACCTGTTTAGTTCCTATCTGCTATCAATGCATTATATCAGTCTAACTGCTCAATTTTTTAAGTAAAATCAAAAAAACATGTTTTTACTAATTTTGTTGAATTTTTTACATTATTTAAGTCTAACTGCTCAATTTTTCAAGTAAAATCAAGAAAACATGTTTTCTCTATTTTTACAGAATTTTCTATAATATATCTCATTGCATAGAGGTGTTACAGAGTTTTTCTGGTAACATATAGTAACTTTTTATTGGCTATACTGTTATTAGAGTAATTATTGTATTGGAACAAATGTTGATTGCTTCTTGAAGTGTTCACTGATAGGATAGCTAGTACTATTCACTGATAGGATAGCTAGTACTATAAGTGTTGAAAAACAGGAAAGTCATGACAGAAATGTGATGTTTACCTTATTATTACTTACTGCTGTATTCTGTTATTTTCACATCTTATTTCTGTGGGATTTCAAAAATGTTGAAATGTCAATAAAAATTTGGCTGCTCTCTGCCACAAAAAAAAGACTTTGATGGAACTGCATTTCTCAGTACAAATTCTTTTGCAGTTAAAGATGTGCTCAACTGCTCATGAATTTTAAAAATTGGCATGCTAAAGTTCATCATCATCATCACACATTGGATGTGGTATTGTCCCTGTCGACGGAGTTGGCCGGATTTCGTATGGTCATGGTCTTTACTATGCTCCACCATTTTGTTCGATCACATGCATCCTCTTTCACCAGTCCATTTTTCTTTATCTCACTCTCCATTTGCTTTTTCGACATTTGTTTCAGTCTTCCTCTTCCTTTACTACCACTCACTTCAAATTTCAAAGCCTTCACTATGACATTTTCATCTTCTTTCCTCAAAACATGACCATACCACCATACACTGCTTGCTTTAGCCATCCTATCTTAAGACTTCTTTATGCCCAACATGTCCATCAACTCCTCGCTGTTTTTTCAATCTAATAGCTTCACACCACACATCGTTCGAATGATAGCTCATATTTCTTAGCTCATATCTTTATTTCTTATTGAATCATAGCTCATATTTCTATGTCTTATTGAAGTTTAGCAATGTATGGTTAATGCTAAACTTCAATAACAAATAAAAACACACTATAATCAAAAGCAACAGGTGCTGATGAAAAGACTGCTTTTAAAGTAAAGAGATGGTGTTTAAACAACGATTTTGACTTATACTGTATCAGGGTTTAATCAAAAAATTTTGGCATCACCTGGTGCATACCATGCACTGGATTGCTTTTCAGAACCGCAAGTAAATCAGAACTCTAAGTTACTGCAGACAAATACAGGGTGGGCCCTAAGTTCAGCACCTAAGCGTTTATAGCAATCCCGATAAGTTAATTGAAGTGATAAAAGCTAACAATGTTTGGTTACTCTATGAAAGAACCTGTATCCTACGCCCAAGAAAAGGAAAAGATATCTTATCCTGTTGATTTTGCAGTGTTTCACATCACTTGCCACATATTTGTTTGCACACACTGCACTACTTATGACCAACCCTATGCATTATGACTATGACTTATGACTATACTTATGGCCTCCACAATTGCAAAAGTTGCATTGCGCTTTAATTTTTTATTTTGAAACATTGCGGAAGTTGCATTGCAGACTAAAGTGTTTGGAATTTGTTGCACTTTAATTACGCAGCGCTTTCAATTTTTTTCAGTTAATAGCGCAATTCTATTAGGTTGAATTCAATTTTGTTCCATTTCGATCGTAATATTGATAATTGTCGGCCTTCTTTTGCAAATTATTTACTCTTTTTCGGTCTAAAATTGCAAAATAATGCAGTATTTGCAATGTGTTGTGAAATTTCAATTGCGGAAGTTAGATTGCGCATTAACTTGGTACGAAAATGCCGTTTTGCAATTGCGGAATTGTGTTGTGCTTGAACTAAATCAAAAAGTTCATTGCAAAAGTTGCGCTGCACTTCAGAAATTTTAAAAAATACATTGTGCATTTTGCGCTGCGCTTTTACTGGTTGAAAAGATAGTTGCACTTTGTTGCATTGCGCTTTGTTGCGCTGCGCTTTTGATATAATGTTATTTGTGCCCACCTCTGGCAATCAATCTAAAATCATTAAGGGTTTTAGTACTTGCTTTGTGATGAAAACAAAATCAGCTTATCATGTATGTGATTGAGGTATTATGGGAATAAAGGGTAATTGACTCATGTTCAATTGTTCAACACTCTTGATGATGTGTTGCATATCTTGAAGCATTTTATCATTCCAATGTAGTAAAACAAAAACAAAAAAAGTCTCAATGCTGTATCCAGAAGCAAGTTTAACAGCAGTCTGTTTCCGACTCTTTAACTGTTACACTTTCAGCAACCACTAATACTGCAAAAGCTCTAAGTTCTGCTCTTGGATGCTGGCTGACTTGGACATGTCAATTCAAACTTTTCTTCATCTTTTTAACAACTCATATTAATATTAATTTTATTACTAGTCCAACAACACCATGACGGCAGTGGCGTTAGTGGTAAAAAATAAAATACTGTACAAGTAATGCAAATCATTTTGCAACTAGTCAGTCTGGCGTGCGGACGCTTTTTTTCTGCAACAGAGTAAAGCAGTTGAGCGCTGCAGCGGTTAGTAATTGCAACCAATTTGAAAAATGCCTCAGCGTCTTTCTATCAAAGAGAAGATCGACAATGTACTGAAAACTGTAAACAATATTTCTAGTAGATTAGGACATTTGGAGGAAAAGTTTACTGGTTTTGATAAACAATTAAAAGAAATTGATGCCAAGTTCAGCAAAAGATGCATCGATTTAGAGAATTTAAAAGACTTAGAGCTTGACGTGAAGTTTATCGGAAACAGAACTTCCGACTTAGAGTCATCTACAACAGCTAAACTTCATGACTTAAGAAAAGAAAATAAGATGACTCAAGAAATGAATCAAGATTTGTCAGTGAGAATCAGAAGGTTAGAAAAGGGCGAAGTGATGCGAGAGTCATATTCCAAATGACTCAATATATTGGTACATGGCTTAAAAGAGCAGGGAAACGATGAAACAAAGGAACAAGCAAAAGCACTATTTGAAAATTTTTTGAATGAAGTGTTGGAGATTACCTTGGATTCTATCAAGATCGTCGATCTTCACCGCTTACGTCAACACACCATTCACAAAGCACGTAAAGCTATAACTCGACCTATCATTGTAAAGCTTTTAACAAAATTTGACAAAGCTAAATTTTCAAAAACATCAATAGACTTAAGCAACATACTGATCAAAGAAAATCACGTATTTTCATTACAGACCACCAGCCAAAACTATTTTACAACCAAAAAAAGCAACTAATGCCTGAATATGAGGCTGCTAAAGAAGATGGTCATTCAGTCAGGTGGGCAGCATACGATGGTAATTGTTGTCTGTATGTTAACGAAAAGCGTATACAACTGCCATGTTAAGGTTATTGCATGTTATCATAACGTGCAGTATTTCTAGATAAGCTTGTTAAAGTTTTAGTTTTTGCATAGTTTTGCTTTATTTATTTATTTTTATTTTTTGGCATCTATTAGCGGTCTTACATAATCCCGTAGCTGATCTTGCAATATACAGCTACAATGAAATTCTATAACATTATTTCATATTAATAGTACTGTTTTGTTAATGATCTTGAGCCAGAGGCAACCCTTTCCCACGTTGAAATTAAAACATATCAAAATGTTTATCACTAAACAAAACAAACAAAAAACAGTCAGAAATAACTTTATGAAAAAAAGGGGGGGAAGACTGTAGAATCAAACCGGGAACACATGCTTTGTGCTCGGGCTCTGGCAAACCAAGTGTTCATTGCTGTATTTTTTGTTGAAAGATGAACCGCTGCAGCATTTACCAGCTGCTAATTCTGTGCTAAAATGCGTAATGTCTGCAAGCAAAAATGCGTTGAAGGTAGGTAACAGGAAGTTGCTTGAGATTCTCGGCACTAATCAAGTGGTCAACAACACTGATGATGTAAATCATACCGAATTAACTAAGTTGCTTTTTAACTCTTTGGTAGAAAATGTAAACGAGTGTAAATATTTTGACATTCCAATGCGATCTTCCTCTTCTGTTCAAAATCAAAACTCACTATCCGTTTTTCATGCTAATATTAGATCTCTCACCAAAAATTTTGATGCCCTGTACGAATTAATATCTTTGCCAGTCTCTCCCGATGTTGTATGTGTATCAGAAACGCGTATAAAAGGCGAACCCTTGATTAATATTTCAATTCCTAATTACAATTCCTTTCATAAGGACTCGCCAACCAATGCAGGAGGGGTAGCTATATACGTATCAAAGAAACATCAGTTCAAAGTAATTCAAGAATTCAAACTGAACTTAAAAGGCTGTGAGGAATTGTGGATACAGCTAATCTCCAATAAATATTCAACCCACGACATCATAATTGGTGCGATTTATCGACAACCAACCAGTGATTCTGAAGAATTTTCTGACGCATTGTGCAATTCAATTAGTAAGATCAATAAACACAAAAAATTGTTTTATCTAGTTGGCGATTTTAACATTGATATGTCTGCAAAACAGAAAACAAAGTCAACCGAAACCTATACCGTATTTACTCGATAGTAAGCCGCGGCTTATAAAGTTTTTCTTTCCATCATGTTTGCGGTTTAAATTCAAGGGCGGCTTACATTCAAGGGCGGTTTACATTTTTTTTGCTCAGCGATTTGTTGCTATGCCGATACGGTATTTTGTCTGATGCTATGTCTTCCACTGTCTAAACAAGGAAGTTGAGAGTTGTGACGTGCATTCTAAATTGTCACATGCATTTATGACGTGCATTCTAAAGAAAAAAGGGAGTTGTTAGTTTTATTTAAGAGATTAGCCTACTGGTAAATTGTCAGTAATGAACATACGGTATACGGTAGGCACCAATACAGTAAATGCAGCTTACATTCAAGGGCCGCTTACATTCAATTTTTAACACTATCACATGCGGCTTACAATCAAGGGCGACTTACAATCAAGTGCGGCTAACAATCGAGTAACTATGGTATCAATTACTTAGTAAGCTGTGGTTCACTACCAATTATCACCTTACCCACACACGTAACAGAAAGACCTTCAACTATTATCGACCACATAGTTACAAATGATACATCCCGCACGCTTAGTCCTAGAGTAATCTGCTGCGACATTCTGACCATTATCCAGTATTTTGCTATGTCACCGGACATTCCATAAAATCTAAACCCCAAACTTCCTTTTTATTCAGAGATAAATCACATTTTAATGTTGACTCTTATTGCGAAGTATTAAATTTTAGTTAGCAATTTTTTAGCAAACATAGAGGAATTAAACGAAAATAACTTTGATGTTAAATTTGATGCATTCATAACACTAATACTAAACATTATAAACAAACATGCTCCAATTAGACGTCTCTCTAGAACAAAAAAAAATCGAATAGCAAACCCTGGATTTCTAAAGATATATATGAACAAATTCGTCGCAAAAGGCAAATGTGCAAATCTCACTACATTAGGGGTGATGAAGCTACGAAATTAGAATACAAAAAATTTGCTAATAACTTAACAAAAATGAAGACTCTAGCTAAAAAAAAATATTATGCAAATGAGCTGGAAAATAGTAGAGGAAACCCTCAAAAAACGCTGGAGCTACTTTGTACATTGCTTCCAGAAAAGTCACATTGTTCTACAATCTTACCATCTAATATCAATCTTAATGGTTGCAGCATAAGTAACAAGCAGTGAATAATAAACAAATTTAACGTTTTTTCTCAAAAGTAGGTGAAAATTTGTCTAATAACTTCAACGACAATGCCCCATACAACTTTAAACAGTTTCTCACTAATACGGTGGATTCTTTGATATTCATGGAACCACCTCATATCAACGAAGTGCTCAATCTAATTAATTCTTAAAGTTTGCACAAGTCGGTCGGACACGATAACATTCCACCACATTTTTTGAAAGTTGCCTCGAATATTATAGCTCCAGCCTTGTGCTATTTTTTTGATAATGCATTTTTGTTAGGAATATTTCCGCAAAGCTGCAAGATAGCTAAGGTAGTTCCATTGTTTGTTTAAATCGAGTAGCACAGAAAATATATCAAACTATCGACCTATATCCATATTAACATGTTTCTCAAAAATATTAGAAAAGTTGATTTACACAAGACTTTCTGCATTTTTTCAAAAACATTCCATATTCACGAAAACGCGATATGGATTTCAAAGTGATAAATCTACAACACTCGCAGTATTGGATGTGATCTTACTGTTTATGATCAAATAAACGATAATGAATATACTAGCTTGACCCTATTGGATTTTTTAAAAACTTTCGATACTATAAAACACTCAATTCTTATAAAAAAAATCAGAACACTATGGAATTTGTGGCATTACACTTGATCTTTTAACCTCATTTTTGACAAACCGAAAACAGTATGTAGCCCACAAAGATAAGATAACTTTTCGGATGTAGCAATTAATAAACTTGGAGTACCTCAGAGAAGAAACCTTGGGCCTTTGCTCTTTTTGATTTACATCAATGATATCTCCAATGGCCTAAATTCAACGCCCAGGTTATTTGTGGACGACACATGCATAATAATCCATCAATCTAATCAGACAGCATCAACTGAAGAAACAGAGAATTAGCAAATGTACATAAATGAACCCAAGCAAACAAAATTACCGTAAATCCTCAAAAATCATCATCTTTGGTAATACCTCCAAAAACAACAAACAATACTTGCGAAGTAGAAATAAGCTTTTACAATTCAATTATAGCTTTACTAGACAGAGTAAAATACCTTGGCATTACAATTGATTCAGGATTAAAATTTAATTTGCACATTAAGGCGTTGGAATCCAAAATAGCTAGATCTATTGGGGTTATTTCGAAACTAAAACAAATCTTACCTACATCAGCGTTACGAACTTTGTATTACTCAATGATTCATCCTCATCTCCTCTATGGCATTGTAATTTGGGGTTCTACTTTTAAAACATATCTAGGAAAATTGTCGATATTGCAAAATAAATCGTCGAGAATTCTAGCAGGAGGTAATTGGTTAGACAATGCAACTCAATATTATGCAAAATTGAATGATTGAAATTGGATGATCTATACAAATTTGAAATTGATAAATTAATGCACGAGCTTGTAAATAATAAATTACCACCACAATTTTCCTTGTTTTTTACTCCTATAAAACTGGTACACACACGAACAACGAGACTAGCATCAAAGGAACATGGCTTGTACATTCCAAAATTTAGAACTAAACGATTACAAAATAGTTTTAAATATCAAGGAGTCAAAATATGGAACTTGGTCCCAGAAAGCTTACAAAAATTGACGTTCAACCAATTTAAAATGAAATATAAAAAGTATCTGTTATCTACTTACAATTAAAAAATAAAAAAAATTAAAAGTTATTTTATCAAAATTAGTAGCTTGTGCCAAACAGCACTATTTTCGAATAAAATGGGAGGCTGCTTGACTCGATGATCGAGAGGTCCCTTCACAGCTTCCTGTTTCAATTAACCAATTGCTTCCTTTGTTTGTGCTATTGAAATTTACTGTGTTTTTGGGCATTTGGTGAATTGTAAATAAACCATTGAATGAATGAAAATCAAAGGTAACCACATCAGTTAAAAGCTGAAGGAAAACAGTGCACTAGCACCAGTGGTTCCAAATTTTAAACAGTGATTAGCTCAACCGATTTGTTAACTTAAAATGAGAAACATTTTCAGACATATGATCTGAGGGAGAAATGCTTTCTTTTTCGAAATGTTTGCCGCATGCTAAACCTTCGCTTCACAGTGCATTAAGTAGATTAGCAGTTTAACAATTTAGCGTACAGGCTAGGTTGATATTTGGTCTGTTAAACTTATTGCTGTTAGGTCTTAATTCAGTTTGAATCGAATCAAATACAATTTTCTAGCATGTTATTAAGTCACACTTTTATATTTTGTTTAATGGTACTGGATAAAGGTTACAGTGAAAAAAATTACATGTAAAATTTAAAAAAACTTAATACAAACTGTCTGCAAACAGCTGTAAAACATCGCACTACCTAAATTTTGAGTGGTTATTCAGAAAGCTGATTTAAAATAACTTAATGACAAAATTAAGAATAAAGATTCATGCTTTAAATACTACATCTCTTGAAAATAAAAACTCTTTAAACCGATTTGTGGTCAGGGTTGGAAAAATTACTTGTTCTTGCCTCAATTACAATTACAACCTAAAATTTTCAATTACAATTACAATTATCGTATATTCCGGCATATAAGATGACTGTCAGATAAGACGAGGTACAAAATTTCAAAAAAATTTTACGTTTATCATATATCGGTTGTATAAGACGTATGCTAAATTCTTGCATGTTTTCTTACAAGAGCTACATTTGTTATGCATCAACATACACTTTTTTCATAATATTGATGTTATTCTCTAGCTTTTTTTCCGATTTACGCATCACTGAACGTTTTTTTATTCTTTTGTTTTTTTGATGTCAGGCCATTGCTCTTTCGTAATTGTACACGCTTTTCATTAGCGCATGACGAATCTCAAAAACACTCTAAACATGCACTTTTTGTAACCATTAAAGCTGGGAAAAACGCAGCAGTTTTAGTAAACGATAAGTCGTTGATGTGATGTGTGTTTGTTGCTTATCGCAGATTTTATATACTAGATACCGGTACGTAAATTTTACTTTTTTAAGAAAATAAAGATTGTGGTCAGTTCGTATTATACCCTTGTCAGGAATGGAACCGCCAACAAAAAAAGAAAATATGAGGCAAGTTTTAAGTTAAAAGTCATAAACGTAGCCAAAAGTTCGAACAACTGCATTGCTGCAAGACAATGTGATGTTACTCAAAAGATGGTACGAGAATGGAGCAAGAACTAGGATATTTTTTGAAGTACTTGGGTGATTTGTGTAAAATTAGTGCCTAATCCTACATTTTCGATGACAAAAAATTGAATGGAGTTGTTAGCTTTATAAAATTTCGCAGCTATAGGGGGGCATCAAACATGATTTGATTGATATTGGTGATTACAGTATATGCTATAAAGGTGTTAAATTTTTTTGCTACTAGAACTAAACATTTTAGTACTTTCATGACAGCTTAGAGTGCTTGTTGCTTAAAAATTTAATGTAATAATCTTTTTTGCTCAATCTTCAGTTAGCAAATTTGCCGCAAAATATCATAAGATTAGCAGTTAAATGACCGCCAGCTTTATATCAAGTTATACCTAGCAGCATTGCACCTTTTTCTGTTAAGAGGGAAAAGTTCAGTTTTGCCCAAAGACCAGTAAGCTCCACGCACACGATTAAAATCCTACCTTTCTTTGACTTGGTGCTCTCCAGCAATAAGTAGTAACAGCAGAGTAAATGTTTTTTTAGGGGCATACGGACGAAATCAGTTAAGCAGTCAATCTTAGACAGATGTCACCTTGTGGGTTCTTGCAAGGAGGGGCTTTTGGTAGTTAGATTAACAGTCCATGCATAAACATTCTTTACAGAAATCCTAGCTGATTTATGATATGCCATAACTCTATACAAATAAGAAAATTATTTGGATATATAAAGGTGAATCACCAATTTGGTGAGATTAGAAAAAAATCGGTTTATAGTTGTTAAATATAGCACTTATTCTTTTAAGTTTTCGTGTGATTAAAAGCTAAATCTGCAGTACACAGTAACATATACCAGGTCAAACCATTAATAGCTAGTCTGGGATAGCAGGTATGTGATTAGACGGTTAACATGTATACCGTGTTGCATGGGAAGCTCTGATCTAAATCTTTTTTTCTCACACAAAAAGCAAGAAAACAATCAAAATGCACCCACTACGTGCCTGGAAACTAGGTAGGGTTTAGTGTTTGCTAATCACAACCAGAAAACAGCTTACCTAAGAGCGATTACGAAAGCTAAGGCAAAAAGCTTTTTTTCTAGACTTATGCTGAAATGCACAGCTAGATGTAATAACGGTCCAGAAACAGCAATACTTCGATAGCAAACCTTATGCTATTACTCGCATAAAACTGAAACCTAAAGATTGAGCTCAAAAAATCATTACGTTTTAATTTTCAGTTGTCATAAAACTACTAAAAAGTTTATTTGCGAAAAACTTATGGCACCTTTGAAGCATATAACCACTGATATTGATGAAATCATGTTTGATGCCCCCCTATAATTGCAAAATTTTATAAAACTAACAACTCCATTCAATTCGTTGTCATCGAAAATGTAGGATTAGACACTAATTTTACACAAATCACCCAAGTACTTTAAAAAATAAAGCATTTTGAATTTCTGCCACTAGAAGGAGTATTGTGCAACTATACTACTTAATTGCTTAAATCTCTTGACCCCATCAATCGATTTCAACCATTTTTTTTAAAGTCTGTGTAAAAGTAAGGGTCATCCTCCAAAAAGGGTATTAAGCATGTTGTTTGAGCTAGTAAAGCACTGCAAACAAAAAGCACAAAATTGGGGATAGGCGGGGACCGAAAATCACGTTTGTGAGGAAACTTTTTTCAAAATTTTAAAAAATTATTCTTGCATTCTTGCTACATAATAAAAAGTTCATCCACTGGCACTTTTGCTTTTAAAATTTTTTTTAGGAATACCCCAAATGACCATACGAAATCTGGCCAACTCCACCAACGGGGACAACACCAGATCCAAAATGTGATGATGATGATGACGTAAGAAATTTTTGGTTGTTTTCAATGTCCGTGTTGTATGCACATTTTTGGAGTTTGCAAGCTAAGATTTTGCGGTATCAACGCACATTACAGTTAAGTGTCTCCAAAAAGCAGAGGGTGTTTTTTGTTATACTGTAACCAAAAGAGTAGTCGTAAAAAAAATTTTTGGATTGAAGTTAAGTAATCACTGCCTTTGCAGCATGTTTGGAAAACACTTCGACACTCTAGTTTCTGCTAAAAAGTGCAAAATGCGACTTCCCCGCAACTCCAGTCTATGAATTGCAAAGCTGGTTTCCGGAGTGAATTTGTTTTATCCTGTATAGGTAAATAATTATGGTTTTGTTTATGGTATAGCATGTAGTAGGCTTCATATGGCATGATACGCATAGTATGGCAGTGTAGACTTAGTATGGCATATAGCATGCCACAGTGGATGCCGCAGCTTAGCACAGCATTGTAAGCATAGCGTGATACCCTAATAGGTTTAGCACGACATTCTTGTAGGCATAGCATGACACTCTAAAAGGCTTAGCATGACACGCCTGTACGCGTTGCGTGACACCCATAAAGTAGGCTTGTTATGGCACAGTAGGCATAGTATAGTGTAACACTAGGCGTATGGCATAGTTGGCTTAATATAGACCAGTAGGCACTGGAGGTTAGTATGTCACAGTAGGGATAACATGACACCCTAGTTTGGCAGAGTATGGCATATAATAGACTTGTTATGGAACAGTGGGCATAGTATTAGTAAGGATAATATGCCACATATGCGCTACAGGCTAGTACGATATTGTAGGCATAGAATGGTATATAGTAGGCTTATTATGGCACAATAGGTATATTATGCCATATTGTAGGTCAATTTTGGCACAATAAACATAGTATGCTGATTATGGCACAGTAAGCATAGTATGCCACAGTGAGCACTGTAGCTTTGAAGGCATAGTATGGCATATGGTTGGCTTGTTATGGTACAGTAGGCACTGCAGCTTAGTATGTCATAGTAAACGTAGTATGGCATTGTAGACATAGTATAGCATGCGGTATAGTATGGAATGTACAGTAGTAGCCTTATGGCACATTAGGCATAGTATACCACAGTAGACGTAGTATGTCATAGAAGACTTAGTACGGCATTTTAGGCATAGTATGACATGAAGTAGGCTTATTATGGCACCCTAGTAGGCATAGCATGTCACAGTAGGCTCTGTGGCATAGTTGGCTTTATATGGCACTGGAGGTTAGTATATCATAGTTGGTATAGCAGGACACCTTAGGAGGCAGAGTATGGCATATAGGGGGCTTGTTATGGAACAGTACGTATATTATTAAAAACCATAGTAGGCGCTACAGGCTAGTATGACATTGTAGATATCGTAGGCTTATTATGGTACAATAGGTATAGTTATGCTATATTTTAGGCTAATTATGGCACAATAGACATAGTATGCTGATTATGGCACAGTAAGCATAGTATACCTCAGTGCGCACTGTAGCTTTGTAGGCATAGTATGGCATATGGTTGGTTTATTATGGCACAGTAGGCACTGCAGCTTAGTATGTCATAGTAGACGTAGTATGGCATTGTAGACATAGTATAGCATGCGAGTATAGTATGGCATGTACAGTAGTAGCCTTATGGCACATTAGGCATAGTATACCACAGTAGACGTAGTATGTCATAGGAGACTTGGCATGGCATTTTAGGCGTAGTATGACATATTGTAGGCTTATTATGGCACCCTAGTAGGCATAGTATGTCACAGTAAACACTGTGGCATAATTGGCTTTATATGGCACAGTAGGCACTGGAGGTTAGTATATCATAGTAAACGTAGTATGGCATTGTAGACGTAGTATAGCATGCGAGTATAGTGTGGCATATACAGTAGTAGCCTTATGGCACATTAGGCATAGTATACTACAGTAGGCGTAGTACGTCATAGGAGGCTTAGTATGGCATTTTAGGCATAGTATGACATGAAGTAGGCTTATTATGGCAGCATGTCACAGTAGGCTCTGTGGCATAGTTGGCTTAATATGGCACAGTAGGCACTGGAGGTTAGTATACTTAGTTGGGATAGCAGAACACCTTATTAGGCAGAGTATGGCATATAGGAGGCTTGCTATGGAACAGTATGCATATTATTTGTTTATGGTATATTATTTGTTTATGCTTTTTATGGTACAATGGGTATAGTTATGCTATATTGTAGGCTAATTATGGCACAATAGACATAGTATGCTGATTATGGCACAGTAGGCATAGTCTGCCACACTGGGCACTGTAGCTTAGTAGGCATAGTACAACATCAGAACATGACATATAGTTGGCTTATTATGGCACAGCAGGCATAGTATCCCACAGTAGGCGCTACAGCTTAGTATGTTATAGTAGGCGTAGTATGACATTGTAGACATAACAGGCCTATAGCATTCGAGTGTAGTATAGTTGGTAGCTTGGCCAAATGGGTAAAGGCAAATTGTTTACGACGACCTTGATTGAATAATCTGGGTTCAACCCGCACCCTGGTCACGCCGTTGGGTCCTTGGATAAGATGTTTTTCGATAATTATCTCTGGTTGGTGGCTTTGAACAAGCAGCAAATTCGGTGGGCAAGAATTTGAAGAAATCTACAGGAACGTTGGATCATCGGAAACTCCTAAAACAGGTGCGGATTTCTCCAATCACGAAGTAGTCACTGCAATCAAAAAATGTGCGGATCGTCCAATAAGTTAGCGTCTGATGCTGTCTGGTGACTGGAGGATAAATATGCGCTACAACAACAATATACTGGCTTTTGGCACCATAGGTTAGTAGGAGTACTATGTCATAGTAGGCTTAGTATGGCATTGTAGGCATAGTGTAACATGAAGTAGACTTGTTATGGCACCCTAGTAAGCATAGCATGTCACAGTAGGCACTGTAGCTTACTATGGCACAGTAGGCATAGTTGGCTTATTATTGCACAGTATCCCACGGTAGGCACTGCAGCGTAGTATATTATAGTAGGGATAGCATTACACCTTAGTACGCAGATTATGACATACAGGAGGCTTGTTATGGAAAATAGGCATGGTATTAGTAAGCATAGTGTGTCACAGTAGGTGCTGCAGCTTTAGTATGACATTGTAGACATAACACGGCACCCTGGTAGGCATAGTATGGCATACAGTAGGCTTATTATGGCACAACAGGCATAGTAGGCCAAAGTGGGCACCGTAGCTTAGTAGGCATAGTATGACATATAATTGGCTTATTATGGCACAGTAGGCATAGAATAACATAGCTCGGCAATTAGACCTACAATGCATAGCTTTTCCATGAACTATCACCGTAACGAGGTGGAAAAGTCTATGTGCCTCAATGACCTGCAGAGCTGCACTGGCTGGAGATTCAATTCTCCTGATAGGGTTACCCATGCCAGATAGGTCTAATGGTAGAAGCGAGACGAAGTATAGTTCAAATCAAAATAGTTGGAAAACTTAAAACCTGGGTTGGTTATGCCCATCAGCTGTGGTAAGCATATAACCTAGGAGAAGGACAACTCTGATACAAAACCTCTCCACAGTTAGATTAAACTGCAAAACAAATCATGATGAGCACGAATAATGAAAATTACGTCAACGACGTTAATGGGGCCACCTTTACAAGTGGAACCCCGTCCGGCAGGGGAGCGCCTAGGGACTCCCAGGTCGTCATTCAGCGAAACCCCTATGGCGTTTGAGTCTTAGGCAGAGGGGCTCGTTCGAAAAATAAGCGACAATCTCCACCAGCTAGCCCTAGTGGCAGCTCCACCAATGTGCCCGCTACACAATTGGAAAGGCGAATGGAGGCAGCGCAGAGTATTTGTACTCGAGATAATGTCGCACACTCACCGGTCAACCATCACCAACTGCTGTTGGGCAATTGGAATATCCTCACAGGAAAAGAGCTAGAATTGGTTGAGGAAGCAAAGCGGTATCATCTCGATATTATCGGAGTTTCTTCAACCAAATGACGTGGCTCTGGAACTGTGGATCTGGATGGCGGATGGAAACTCTTCTATTCTGGTACTGATCCTAGTATGTCTGCACAAGCGGGTGTGGGGATTCTCACAAGCCCCCGTTTGTCAGACTGTGTGTCAGATTGGATTCCTTTGGGATCACGGGTCTGTATGTTGAAGCTCAAGGTATTGGATCGGTCATTGTGCCTATTGCACGTATATGCCCCCAATGCCACGAGTGAATATCAGACTTTTGTGGATGAAGTAAATGATGCTCTTCTACGAGTATCAGCTACTGAATCTACAGTCCTTATAGGGGATTTTAACGCACATGTTGGAACAGACACAGATACGTGGAAGGGTGTGATCGGAAAACATGGAGTCACTGGACTGAATGAGAACGGAAGGTATTTATTGCAGCTCTGCTGTAGCAACGGACTCCGCATCATGAATACCTTTTTCCAGCACAGAGAGGTTCACAAGTATACATGGTATCGACCTAGTATGGATCAAAAATCTTTGATAGATTTTTGCATAGTTTCGTCAGATTTGTTTTCTGATGTGCTGGACGTTCGAGTGAAGCGCGGTGCTGAATTGTCAACTTATCACCATCCGGTAGTATGTTCCTTACGACTTTCGAAACCTTGGCCAAACAAGAGATCCAACAGGTCGCCTATGACCTACCGGATCAAATGGGAGGCTTTGGAGGACAAAGAAGTAAAAAAACAATTTGCATCCAGTATATCATCTAAGTTCAGACAACTTCCTGATGTATCCGAGGACATTGAGAGGGAATGGCTGCTGTTCAGATCAGCAATCATTTCATCAGCTGCTGAAAGTTGTGGGCGAAAACGGCTTAGAATGGCGGGCGATAGTGAGAAAAGAACACCTTGGTGGAACCAAGAGGTTAAAGAAGCTATTCGAGCAAAGAAAAATGCGTTCAAGGCCTGGCTACAGGACAGATCATCATCTGATTTGCAATCCCGGTACACTGAGGCGCGAAAAGCGGCAACTTCGGCAGTAAAGAAATCCAAGGAGAAGTCATGGGAAGAGTTTGGTCGTCGGTTGGATTCCAACTATTTTTCAGCAAACAAAGTATTTTGGCAGACCATCCGCCGTTTACGTGACAAAAGATCAAGTATCACGTACTCCATCAAGGATTCTGACGGTAACATTCTAACGGATGAGAATGAAATCCTTTCACGATGGAGAGAATACTTTGAAGATCTTTTGAATCCTGTAAAGACATCGACTCGTGACACACACGAAGTCACACATCTAGGGGAGGACGAAGTTTTCACTGCAGCAAAAGTGGCAACTGCAATTAAAGGGATAAAATCTGGAAAAGCTGCTGGTGAAGATGAAATCAGACCCGAGATGTTGAAAGCGCTGACTGGAGAAGGAATTCTCTGGTTAACGCAAGTGTGTCAAGTTGCGTGGAAGCTTGGCAAAACTCCCAGAGATTGGCAAACAGGTGTGATTATTCCGATATTCAAGAAAGGAGATCGCAAGCAATGTACAAACTACAGAGGGATATCACTCCTTAGTTTGCCAGGGAAAGTATACGCCAAATGCCTTGAAAGGAAATGCCGAGAAATAGTGGAATCAAAACTGGAAGATGGTCAGTGCGGTGTTTGTCCGGGTCGTAGCACCACGGACCAAATCTTCACTCTGAAGCAAATCTTCGAGAAATCTTGGGAGTATGGCAAAGATCTCTTTGCATGCTTTGTCGATCTTGAAAAAGCATATGACCGAGTTCCTCGGGATAAACTTTGAAAGGTTTTGCAGGAGTATGGCGTTGATGGTCAATTGTTATGCGCCATTAAGTCATTCTACTGCAGACTGGAGGTTTGTGTTCAGATAAATGGCAAGCAATCAAAGCCGTTCCATGTGGGCGTTGGACTCTGGCAAGGGTGCGTTTTGTCACCTCTCCTTTTCATTGTTTACATGAATTGGATCGACAAATACAGCCAAGCTGATGAGTGTGCCACGATTGGAAATTGCAAAATTAGTCGTCTGCTATTCGCAGATGATTTGGTTCTGCTTTCTTCCACAGAATCTGGCCTCCAGCGCGCATTAAATAGCTTTGCAGATGCATGCAACACCGCCGAAATGAAAATAAGCACGGCCAAAACTGAGGTACTTCATCTTTCAAGAAACCTTGATCAGTGCGTATTACAAGTGAATGGAGTGACACTGAAGCAGGTAGAGAAGTTCAAGTATCTTGGGGTTGCATTTACGAGTGATGGAAGGCAAGACGAAGAACTCGATACCCGAATAGGCAAGGCTAGTGCAGTAATGCGAGCTTTGCACTACTCAGTTCTCATGAAACGAGAATTGTCGAAAAAGGCAAAACTCTCAATTTTCAAACCAGTTTTTGTCCCCATTCTCACTTATGATCATGAATCTTGGGGGGTAATGACCGAAAGAATGCGATCACAAGTGCAAGTGTCCGAAATGAGGTTTTTACGAAGAATCGAAGGAGTTACACTGTTTAACAAGGTGCGTAGCTCTGAAATTCGAAAATCTCTTAACATCGAGACGTTACTTCTCCGAATTGAAAGATCTCAGCTTAGATGGTTTGGCTAAGTAAGCAGAATGCCTCAGGAAAGACTCCCCAAACAAGCTTTACATGCCAAAGCAAATGGGAGAAGACCAGTCGGACGACCAAGAAATAGATGGACCGATTACATTGAGGATCTTGGATGGAATCGCTTGGGACTTCGCCCAAGCGAAATGATGGAGGTGATGGAAGACCGTGAGGTGTGGCGGCTCAATCTTGAGCTACTGCCCCCGCAACCCTCACGGAAAAGCGGGCAAAGAAGAAAGAAAAAGAAGAAGAAAGCTTTGGTCCGTCACTCTAGTGCTTGTTGTCATACCTTGGATATCATCTAACCGGCTTACTCCACCTCGATATTTCTTTTACGCCCCCCCATTAAAGCTGGAGTTGAATTTTTGATTGATGCAAGGTCTCAGCTTTCAAATCAATCATTGAATTCAACAATCTAATTATCAATTATTATTTACGTGCTACATCTGCAACGCAAATTCATCAATAAGTGAAACGTAAAATATTTGAGAAAATTGTTGTTATAAATTATGTCGAAAGCAAGTTATGTGCAAAGGTTATTATTTTGTTTTTGTTACAGCATTTCAGTTTTTTTTTGTTTTGTTATACCATACCATAAAACTTTTCAACTTCAGGTTTTTCGTAAATTATTTTTTGTGTTTTTTAAGTTACTTAACGTTTGTTTTTTCTAGAAAGCGCTGACCAGTGACAATAAAGACTATACTCTGAACCAAGTCACATGTTACAAATTCAATACAAAGCAGGAGTAGAAGAAAAACGAATTTGTATTTAGCCCCATTGTCTTTTTCCAACAGAGGGTAGATATAAAACTCGTCGAGTCCGAATGCTTGTATACTCAGTGTTGATAGTAATCGAAAATGTTTGATCAATGTGAATCCCATAATGCACGGTCTTGGAATGATATGTGTCATCCTCATACAGCATTGCTTTTGCAAGAGAAGATGAAAATGTTTGATCAATGTGAATCCCATAATGCACTGTCTTGGAATGATATGTCTTATCCTCATACAGCATTGCTGTTGCAAGAGAAGGTGAACTGCGCAGAAAGCAGCACGATTTGCACCAAAAAAACGCAATCCATTTTGTTTCAAAATTCATCATTTTCTAAAAAGTAGAATCAGATACCGGCGAGAATTTGGGGCAGCCGAGAACTTGATGTGTATCAGTTCAAGAATTAAATGTCACCATAGTTAAATCGTATTTCGACCCTAATAAATTTTGAGAATATTTTAATTGAAAACATTCGGAAAAAAACACTAATTGCTGAAGGAAAGCAAATCTCTTCTAAGAAAATGACTCTCCATTTTATCCTTACCATCAAAATTGATATTTTATTGTATTGTATTGGGTCTATTTTACCTATCACACGTATTTATGCTTATAAATATATGCATGTCATTTCATTTCATGTATTTTGTCTGTTTTTCATTTTCTTTGCGTTTACACTGAAAAAGACGTCAGTTATTTACAATTGGTCTAAACCGCCTTTTGTAGGCCTATATTTGAAGTAAACCAACACCCAAGAGAGCCTGTTTACATGAAAAACTGCAGAATCAACATAATACTGAACTGAAAAAGTTTTTGCAGTGTACTGCAAGTGTAGCTGTGATGTCAGTTTGATCCTTTAATTTTATTTTCAGCTGGGGTTGAGGAAACGAAGGATCGGGTGGTTTGAATTAATCTCACAACTTTAAACTGCACAATGTCAAATGTCTATTACAGTAAATAGAATGCTAATTTACTTTTTTGATCAAATTTTATTTTGATCGAATTTTTGAAATCTTTCATCAAATTTTGAAACCTTTTTTGATCAAATTTTATCTCCGCATATTACACCATATAGCTGTTGTGCTATATAACACTGTACTTGTTGTCTGTCAGAGCAGAGTGTACAGCAATATTCAAATTGTAGCGAAGTCTAAACTGAGTATGCTGGTTGCGAGCAAAAAGTCGCGCAGTCACCATCTGCCAATCCCCGATCTCACTGTGGATAAAATTGTGAGCGCAAAAGTTCATCTTTAGTTCCATTTTAAACTGAAATTTGGTACACTCAGCAAATCGCCTTACCAGAGTACAAGCAGTTAGTTGTTTCAAAGTAACTAACCAAATGCCTGTTTGTTCGTGATTTTACGCATAATGTAGGTCGGGCCTAAAAATTCTCTGGGGAAGCATTCTATGCAGTTTTCGGAGCGAACCAAATTTTGTTTGCAAAGGTGCTGCATAAATAAACCAATTGTACTTATGACCATTTTTCTGTGAACGCCGCATTATTTGATTGACACAAATAACCGCACAAAACGAATGGTGATCACTATCGCATTATTCTTGCTTCATGTTGAGATCCCTATTTCCCGAGCCAAGTCAACTGACCACAACAAACTGACTGCGAAGCAACGGTTTCGTCACAGTGATTTCGTCACTGATTTCATCATACTAATTTCATCACAAAGTGAGGGTTTGGGCAAGATGGATCTGGGGATAGTAAAATATTTTTAAAATCGCCCTACTTAGCCAATCGGCGTTGTTCGCGGTCAGTTTGTTCGCAGTCAGTTTGTGGCGGTCAGTTGTCGTGGACCCCTATTTCCTACCAATGATAATCATAGCAGTACAGTAATCAATTAACAAAATTTTGTATCAGCGAACCACAATAGAGTGCATTTCTTTCTGTTTTAAGATAGCCATCAGTTTGTAGTATCAATGAACATTATATAATGATAGGGAGCACGTAACTTTTCAAAAACCAATCATTTTCAGGTGTAGATGGAGGTTGATCATATGTTTTTGCAAGCTACACATCTCATTTGTTCTTAATTTGTTGCAATACACTATATTTGAAAGTTGAAATATCATTACGCCAGCTTGCCAGAATAATAACGACAATCTGCGACTTTCTCGTTTGGCCTACATTAAGACAACGTATCTTTTGCTTCCGCTGCGAATAAAAATTTTCTTTTCGAATATCTCTAGTGGTTTTCAAGTTATCGCAGGTTAATTTTTGGCCACTAGAGGGAGATTTTGCTCTTGAGTTTTAAAAATAGTGCTGTAATTCCATTTCTGAAGCAGTTTGATGCCTGAAAATTGCTTTATGGGGGTTTTGGGGGTTAAGGAATTCATTTTTGATGTCAAGATTGCAAAAATATAACTGCTTCATGGTGAAAAATTGATTTTAAATTTTGACAAAAGCCCAACTTTGGGGGCAAATTTCAGGGTGTAGGCACATCCCTGCAACAATTTTTTTTTATCTACATCTACTTTGCACATAGTTTTTGAAAATATAACAGTTTTTTATTTATTTTTCATTGGCATACGACCTGGAAAAAGTTTTTGTTTGGATAGTTAATTCTTAACAAATCTGCAATATTTATGATTGTGTTACTCTGAAAATTGGCAGAAATCTTTGAAAAAAAAGCATTGTTGTGTGACTCAAATATGATATATATACATACAGTATCACTTTAAATTGTACACTGTTTTCCCAGTTTCCAAAGTGCTCAATTGACATGGGCCAGAGCCTGTTAACAATGCAGAAAGTTCTAAAAAAAAACGCTACAAGGGTAAAGAGCCTGTAACGGGGTTTTTTAATTTTAACTATTAGTAATTCTTAACTGAACTTCCTGTACCAATACAATATTACTTTAGATTAATTTCCACCCTCTCTCAGCATAGTAACACTTAAAGTTCAACGACGATGAGTAACAACACTGTTGCATTTTTACAACTTGCATCATATATAGAAGCTACCAGTACCAATTACTGGTACACACTTTCTCAAGGATGCAAGATTAGTTAAGGTGTTTGTGATTAATCTTGAAAAAAACAAAATTTTATGTTACGAGCAAAAAATAGCAACCATGTTTGAAGTACATCACAAAGTATTTTTAAATTCTTTCATTTTTTTAGGTCACACCAACACACACACAGTGTTTCTGAGTGTGCAACCAACAAAGCTCACATTAATCATTAAGCAAGTAATGTCTTTAAAATATTTCACAGTTGTTTACCACAGTAATTAAAACATTCAAAATTACATTGTTTTTAACAATTCTAAACGTAATATGTTTAGATTTACCCATGATGATCTCATTTAAGGAAGACGAAACAAACTGTTGGGTTTTACAGTTTTTAATTTTTAATGAACCACAAATTGAAACATTTCTTACGGTTTATGTAAAACAAATAACATATGATAATGCTTCAAGAGTAGTTGTTGTTTTTACTTTTTTATTGTGCATGTGTTTATTGAGTTCAATTTTTCTGTTGTGAGTGGTTTTCTGGCATAAATTATCTTCCAAAATACTTCCTGGCTACATGAATTCATGTTATCAACGACTGTTCTATTAAGAACAGGGCTGCCTAAAATGTGATTCACAGCCGTATGTGTGGCCCTGAACAACCTTTTGCTGCTGGCAATTGGTCTCGAGATTTATTTTTAAAGTTTTTTCGATGCTTGCAATTTT
Organism: Trididemnum nubilum; assembly: GCA_963965965.1. Lineage (NCBI taxonomy): Eukaryota > Metazoa > Chordata > Ascidiacea > Aplousobranchia > Didemnidae > Trididemnum > Trididemnum nubilum. Next base: position 28,534,370 of record OZ014478.1, read on the forward strand.
TTGCCAAAAAAACTGCTTTTGTCAAATTTGTTAATGTTAGTTTTTTACATTAATTTTAATCACTAATTGCAATAAATTCTGTGAATTTTTTCCTTAATAATGGTGCTACGATTACTTTAGAAACTAGCAAATTTGTGTGTTCATTGGTCACTACATCAGCTATAGAGTACAATAACTACTTACATTTGATGATCTAATTTTTATTTTAACCACACAGTTTGCAATTCTAAAATAAGGGTCACAGCTGTATACCTTGTGGTTTGTACTAAATGCGTTTAGTACTGCAATTATTGAGGAAAAGGCTTTGCGTGAGATGAATCCTTCCTCTTCCGTCAAGTTATTTCAAGGTTTACCCAAATATGCTAACATTTGAACATGTTTTAAACCTGACCTATATAGCTTTTTCCCTAATGTGCAGGGGTTTTTGTTGTTTTTGCTCTAACTACTTTATCACAGAATATTTTTAAAACAGTTTTGCAAGGTTAGTAGCAAACCTCTTGAAGGTTCTTCATAAAAATTTTCAGTAAAATCGGGCAGAAAATGAAGGCGTAACAAATTAGGGAAAAATGCTGCGCATTAGGTGAAAAAGATTATTGCGTAAGTGCGCAATCGGTAATGCGCATCAACGGCTGATTTAATTAAAAGATTGTGTTTTTTGATAATCTCTTTGTCTTAAAATGTCTATTGCTGTATTCTTTTATCGATCTTCAATGTAGATCTGATAGGAACAAAGTGTAGAATATGATGAAATCTATGACATCATCAATGACGTCATTTTTGTTTTTTTCTAACTACTATGTTTTTTTGATAATTTGCATTATTTTTTTAAACATGCCAATTTTTTTGAACATGCCAATTGCGATTACTGATTTTTCACATGTTAGGTGCTAGCGTGATGCACGTAAATGATGACGTCATTAAATATGATTGACAGTTGTGATTACTTCTCTAGATAGTATTTGTTTTTATCATGTTTTGTTTAAACTTATAAGGCCTGAATCTGCTGTCTATCACTAACTAATTAAACTTATGATAACATTATAATAAAATAGTAGCCTGGGCCTTGTTTATCGGGGACGCGACAGTGTTATTTTTAAAAACAAGTTCATTTTTTTGTCACAGGTTTATTTTGCAACACGTAATAAAATTTCTTTGCTTTTTTCTTTCTTTCTTCTTCTTTCTTCATTGCCCACTTTTCCATGAGGGTTGCGGAATTGGAGCTTTATGCTGCTTAAACTTTCTTTCTTAGACTACACAAAGCTTTCACTGTTTGAGTCCTTGCAACAACACTTTCAAACCCATTAAAAGTTTCAATCTCCTATCGAGTCAAATCTACAGGCTGAGATGCTCTGGGTTATTGTAAATAAATGATTAGTTGCAACGAACATGCTTCAGACACAATGCTTGCCCATATGCCCAGCCATTTCTTGCATTTAGTTAAGATAAGAATAGGATATGCAGGTATGGTTACAATTTTCGCTTTAAAGCAAGACGATCGGTATCGCTGTGTTAAACATATTTTTACCGTTGCATTCGTCGCTTTTATTACGGTTTAAGGTAGCTCTAGTCCTAAACTTAGAACTGTCTTGGTTACTTAGAGCAAGTTATCACTTTTCAGCGTTTTCGAGTGAGTCATCACAAATTCACAATCTTCATTAATCTCAGAAACATCAAGTCATATGAAATTCTCCATATTGCACAACCTCACAATCGTAATGCACATTCTGCTCTTTTCTGCCTCTAGTGACTATATTATTATTTTTGTCACCGCAAGGTGGTAGCGGGAGCTTTGCTGAATCCAACCGTATATTAGACTGCATCATTTGCCCCTTGAAATTAAAAAGTTTCTACTCGTGACCCTAACTTTTTTTTGCATGCGAGTTTAACTATAAAAATAAGCCCTGAAAAATTTTACATTGATTGGTTTATGTTTAGACTCCTCACCTGGGCCCTAAAGTTGGGCCCATCAAGTAATTGTTAAACAATTTTGCCGCTAGATGGCACTGTGTTTGAGGCACACTTAAATTGTATGTTTCAAAAGACAGCACTATTTTTAATCTTTCAATCAAGAAAAAAAAAATTGTCACAATTGAGCTACTAGATAGGGAGATATAACCAATTTTATGGCCTCCACACTTTCTACCACCACCACTAGCGGCCAAAATCCGATTTGCATTATTTTTATGTAAATTTGGCAAATTTGGCTTACAAACTTGCATTTTTGAGGATGCCAAATTCATTTTTGTGTTTGTTTTTTATTATTTGGGCACTTGGTGGCGCCAATGCAAGTTTTTCACGTTTGAAACAGAATAATGATGAATTGCATGGTTACTGATCTGAGAATGCAGCAATGAGCAACTAACTGGCAATGCTCTTTAGCATAGGTGGACAAGTTAATGCAAAACGTTAACAAACTTCACACCTCCGTTAACCTTAATCCGTTATTTTCAGCTTTAATTAACGGAAGTTAATAAAGTCCATTAATTCATTAACATTTTGAGGGTAATTTACATTTCGTTTTATTCACTCGCTTCTAGAACACGTATTGATGCTGTTGAGCTGATCATAAGGAAATATTTATTGCTGCGGTAGTCTTTTTGTGTTTTGGAAGTTACATTTTACAGTCTAATCTAATTTCAAGATAAAAATAAGTTCAAATGCTCTTAACAAAGCTGTGATCAGAAAAACTTTGGAAATTGCTAACAGCAATAATTAATAGACCTATGAGGCTGCAGCTTATTATTTGTCACAAAAAAGAGCTCCTTTCTGTGGGAGAAGTAATGGGGGAAGCAGTCTTGGGCCACATCTGGGATGTTTTGAAAATCAAAGTGTCAAAAAGTCCAGAAAATCAAATTTTTCAAAGATTCAGAAGCATTTTTCTACTACTGAGACAAATTGTGAAAACCTAGATTTTTAGGTTACTCCAACCAATCTTATTGATAAAAAGGACCGAAGAATTGAAATGTGTCACAACTACCTCAAGCAGCCATTTAATAGAGGCGACTAGAAAGAATTGGTAAAGTGAACACTTCTTTATCTTGGCGATCCTGCTGCTAAAAGAACTTTTGCATCATTTAACAGACCTGGAGCCATGCTCTTAAAGCACGTTGGATGTCCAAAATTCTATATGCAATTAAACTGGACTTGCTTGGGTCCCAACTATCGAACAACTTGAAAGGTAATATTCTACTGAAGTACATAAATTTACGCTATTGTATTCTTAAAACTTTTAAAATACCATTCGACAACAGTACAAAGAGTATAACTGGTATTAGTTCAAAAACAAAATTTTAAAGTTGATAAAATGTTATTATACTGCATTGTGCATCAGCAAAACTGTACTAACATTTTTAGTAATAAATTGAGCAAACATCAAGATAAGGCGAATTTTGATAAACCAAAAAGTCTTCAACAGCTTAACGATCACTATTCTAATAAAAATTATTTGTTTTTATGACAAAGTACAAAATATTTATTGTGATGTTTTTATTTCAGGAAAGATTTTTGGAAAAGGTCAACAAGAAAAAATTCAACGATTTGTCAAATTTATTGTATTTTGCTACATTCCTTGGTGGCTGACCGCTCCAGTATCATTCAGTGCTCCCAAAAATGATCAGCTTTTTTTTAAATCATTGTTTGATTACAAAACAATAGATAGTGTGATTGCTAATGAAGCATTACGACGTTTTGGAAACCACATGTGGTATCTTACTGAAGAGCTTGTACCACTGTGTTTTTTTAGCAACAATGTGAAGGACAGTACCAAACTGGCAATGGCCAAGAAATTGTTAAATTTTGAAAAAAATGAATGCTTTTACAATAGATTTGGCTCTGGCTTTGGCAAACCCAAATTTCCAAAATTGAATGACGATTTTTCAAGAGATTTAGATTTCTACTTGGGAAATGACTCTTGGATGTTTTTTTAATTCTGAAACTCGATTCGTCGTTTCTTTAGTAGCCAATTGATACATTGAAAAAAAATCCAGCCTTTATCAATGCCAAATTAGTCATCGATCATATTAAAGTTGTAAATGATGCAGCAGAGCGAAGTGTAAAGCTGGCACAAGATTTTCAAGGAGCTGCTCGAAAAGAAAAACGCTATCAAAATGTACTGCAAGTTGTTGAAAACTCTCGAAAACTTATTCCAGGCCAAGGAATTTCCAAAATGGGCCAGTTGTGATACTTAATCAATTAAAAAAACTGGGTGGGCTTTCAATTTTAGTCATTATCACAGTGCTACTCCAATGTGCTATTGTGTAATATCTTTAAAATAAGAATGCTTACACTTTGAAACATTGAATTGTGCTTTGTCTGCAATATTTTTCAAAGTTTTCTTTTTGCAAAAGCTTAAAGTTGTGATTATTAAATTGCACAAATTCATATGTAAGGGTTTAAAATGTTTTTATGCCATCTAGTGGTCAAACTATAAAAAAACAAACAACAAAAATGAATTTGGCATCCTCAAAAATACAAGTTTGTAAGCCAAATTTGGATTAAAAACTGCAAATTGCAGTTTGAATGCTAGGGGTAGTAGAGAGCTTGGAGGCAATAAAATTGGTTATATCTCCCTATCTAGTAGTTCAATTGTGACAATTTTTTTTTTTTTTTTTTTTGATTGAAAGATTAAAAATAGTGCTGTCTTTTAAAACATCCAATTTAAGTGTGCCTCAAACACAGTGCCATCTAGCGGCATAATTCTCTAAAAATTACTGCATGGGCCCAACTTTAGGGCCCAGGTGGTGAGGAGTCTAAACATAAACCGATTAGTGTAAAATTTTTCAGGGCTTATTTTTATAGTTAACCTCACATGCAAAAAAAGTTAGGTTCATTTCTGTAAGGCCGGGGCAAATAAATACCGTATATCTGCTGCAGTTTTTATTATTTACCTATTCTAAACGTTTCGTCTGTCTAGCTTGGGAGTTTAAAAATTTTTGAATATTGTGGAACCCATTTAAAGGAATCATTCTCATAGTGGCTAGGGTGGAGTGAAAAATAAAAATTTTTGAGTTTAAAAAAGTGGTCTTGATATATGGCCCCAAATACCGTATGAAATACTTCTATCACAATTTTGAGTTCTTGCACCCTCTAGTGGCCATGCAATTTGATCGAACAGGCTTAAAATAGCGAATTTTGCCATATCTCACTAACCACATTTGCTAGAAAGCTAGTTTTTTGCTGAAAGGTTGCAGAAACAGCACATTTATATCTCCATTAAAAAGAACTTTGCCATAAAAACGTGCAGAAAAAAAGTTACAGTTGAATTATTGATTACAGATTTACTGATTATTGATCAGTTTTCAGTGCTCAACTTCAAATGCATTGCAATTTACATTGGCATTGGAAATAAATCAGATGAGGTTTAAATTTACGTATGTTTGCACTTTTAGTGTGCCATGCTGCCTTATCAGCTTAAAATAGTTTCTTTGATGGCAATTAGCCTTACTCAACTGGGCAATATGCAGCACAGTATACAAAGTAACAAACATTTGAAGTTCATGTTATTGCATCATCCAGTATTGGTTGGCTCTTACATCATTACTTTGTTTATGCTAAACTTGAGGAAATAATTATATCTAGTTAATTCAAAAAAAGTTATAGAGTGTACAGTTTAATTTAAAAGCTCTGAAAGATGCCAAAAAACAAACTTAGAATTAGAAAAGCAATTTGTACCGTGATTCGAAAAGCTACAGTTTTAAAAAAAAGAAAATTTGACAATATATTTAACAAACATTTTGATAGGCCTACCATTGTTTATTGTATTGTAGATACAGTATATACTGCACTTGCTGGCATAAATTTAGTTATTTCTGAAGCAGCATGCTAAGTAAAAAAAGATCCAAGTCTAATGTTGTAAAAAGTTGTACCATAGAAAATTTGTTTGAAGTTCCGATAATTTTTCTCCAGGATTGCTGCCAACCATGAGACAAGTGATTTGAGCGTTTGCTCAGTGTTAATCATTTCAGAAAGTTGGATACAGCTCGAATTGTTGCAAAAGAACAGATGGATGTGGTGCAATGTTTATTCTATTCATGAGCTGAGTATTGCACAAAGAATTTCAGAATTTATTATTTAGGACAGCGAAGCCGACTATACAGTCACCAAAGTCTACTGTCGCAGCAAAAACATAAAAACCATCAACTAATGCTAAACCTCAGTGGCTTACTTAGACACCCGAAAAAATCTAACACATCTGATCGATACAAAGAGCTAGGCCCTAATTTCTTGCAAGATACTGATAAACTTTTTGATATTTTTTGCTATGATAATAAACAAAGAAAGCAATGTAAAATTCAATGTGACTTGAGAATCACATTTAATGATCATCCTTTTTTTGAAGATTAAAAAGCAGAACGTAAGGGTAAATGTTTGGCAGAAATATCAAAACTTTGAAAAATTTCTCCCCCATACAACTTTGTACAAACAACATTAGACTTGAATCTTTTTTTTGGTTGGCATGCTGCTTCCATAATAACTAAATTTATGCCAGCAAGTACAATATACAGGGTGTCCATCAAGTCTCTTTACAATTTAAAGAAATTGCTACAACGTCAAGTGATGAGATAATGCAATGAGAGTTGTTTTATATTAATCAGTATTTTATAAAGCTTTTTTGACACTAAAATTCACTTTTTGCAATAAAATTTTAATGTGTTAAATGATTGAGTTGTATGAACCCCCATAAAATGACTACTCCTCAAAAAAAAAAAAACATTAAAATAACTTGTTCAACCAGCTTGTGATGCCAACGCCAACAATGACGTGAAGTCACGTGATTAGCATCACAAGCTGGTTAAACAGAATTAGCATTACGACCTTGTTCTGTTAAACCAGCTTGTGATGCTAATCAAGCATCTTCACGTTGCTGTTGGCATTTACATCACAAGCTGGTTGAACAAAAAAAGGCTTCGATTCTCAGAGAGATGACAGCCACCTCGTCTTTGTCTCCATAAACTTCTTGCACCATAAACAAAAGACGAATGTGATGGTGGGTCTCTTCCATACTTAGTTGTGTAGTCTCGCTGGGTCTAAAACATCTTATTTTGTCTCAATAAACCAGGATACACACTGAGCTTTTTCTTGAGTAGCCATGTTAGATTTAAGGGGGTTCATATAACTCAATCATTACACTTGTAGAAATTTTATTTGTAACAGTAAATTTTAGTGTCAATGAAAACTTTTTGAAATAGTGATTAACATAAAACATCCCTCATCGCGTTATCTAATCATTTGACAGAGTACTAATTTTTTTAACTCTGTAAGGAAACTTTATGGACACCCTGTATATTGTATCTTCAATACAATAAACAACGATATCAAATTGTTCATTAAAATATTATTGTTGTATTTTCTTCTTTTTAAAACTAGTTTTTCTAATCTCAGAACAAATTGCTTTTCTAATTCTAAGTTTGTTTTTTGGCATCTTTCAGTGCTTTTGAATTAAACTGTACACTCTATAACTTTTTTTGAATTAACTAGATTTATTATTTCCTCAAGTTTAGCATAAACAAAATGATAATGTAAGAGCCAACCAATACTGGATGATGCAATAACATGAACTTTAAATGTTTGTTACTGTATATACTGTGCTGCACATTACCCAGTTGAGTAAGGTTAATTGTCATCAAAGAAACTATTTTAAGCTGATAAGGCAGCATGGCACACTAAAAGTGCAAACATACGTAAATTTAAACCTCATCTGATTTATTTCCAATGCCAATGTAAATTGCAATGCATTTGAAGTTGAGCACTGAAAACTGATCAATAATCAGTAAATCTGTAATCAATAATTCAACTGTAACTTTTTTTCTGCACGTTTTTATGGCAAAGTTCTTTTTAATGGAGATATAAATGTGCTGTTTCTGCAACTTTTAAGCAAAAAACTAGCTTTCTAGCAAATGTGGTTAGTGAGATATGGCAAAATTCGCTATTTTAAGCCTGTTCGATCAAATTGCACAGCCACTAGAGGGTGCAAGAACTCAAAATTGTGATAGAAGTATTTCATACGGTATTTGGGGCCATATATCAAGACTACTTTTTTAAACTCAAAAATTTTTATTTTTCACTCCACCCTACCACACATTTGTCAACGAAAAAATCCCTACTTTTTCCATACCTAAATTTGCTCAGCTCTAGTCATCTGAAATACACAAAACTGCAGTTATTTCAACACAATATCTACATATTTTGACTTAATAAATTAATGGTATGAACAATATGGTTGTTGGTCGAATTGGTGAGTATTTGTGTGATTGGTTTGTTCTGCATGCTTTGCTGTGTTTGCACTTAAATACATATTTCTCTCTCAATCCAAAAACTAACTCAACGTAACTCAATTGTTACATGAATGAAGATGACTAAATAACCTTAAGTAATATACATTTCGTAATTGCTAAGTGATTGCTTATGGTGTTAGGATTCATACAAGATGGAGGCAATGCAGCATAGTGTTTAGGCCACAGGCTCGATGGTCATATCCAAGCGACTGCTATATCCACTACTACAGGACTACAATTCTCGATTTGGCATAATTAAGGTCAAGCAGTTTACTTGTTGTGGTCAAAAGGAAGTACGAGGCATGGGAGCAGGGCCTCAGAGAGAAATTTTTCCAGGGGGTACGAAGGTCGATACTGGGCCCCCAAATCTCTCTCCCCCAAACTTGCGCAAAATATTTTATTCTGAATTTTTTGCCAAAAACTAGGTGAAGGGAAAAAAAAAAACGTTTTCACTGAAATTTAATCCGATTTTTTGTCCAAAATTAAGTGAAGAGCAAAAAAAACGTCTTCACTGAAATTTAGTCCCATAAATACGCCATTGGGCGCGACACCAAAACTTAATGCGGGAACCTGAACTCTTCCAGGCCCTCCTAGGCCTGGGTAAAATGTACCCCCTGAACCCCCCTCTCACAGGCTCTGAAAGGAGGTGCATGTCGCACTTGATTGAACACAAAAAAACACTTTGTGGGCAATAAATGTACTATTCCAAAATGCTTATAATTCTCCAGTTTACAACATAACAAGCACCTACAAATGGGAGCCGGAAGCGTGGCAGGGGGGTGCAACTTCTGCCTTGCCATTTATTTCCTCCAATCAGGGAAAAAGGGGGTAGTTTTTGCCCATCTAAATTGGCACTACATGTACAATATGAACATAAAAAAATCAGATGTGAACTTCTAACAATAAATTCTGAAATTCAAAAAGCTCCCTTTTAACATATAAAGTTCACCTTTTAACAAAAAAAGGCAGGTTTGAGGGAGGAAGCTTTCTTTCACAGCCAACCATAGGCCTAAGCAGAGAGCCTACAAGGGAGCTTTCTCTTATAGCCAACCACTGGCCTAAGCAGAGTGCCTATTGCAGGTTAATAATGCTGTGGGCTATCAGCAAATTATTAGCGCACAAGCTAGTAAATCTCTCAGCTTAACTTAAAAGCCAAACATGGCCTAGGCAGACAGCCTACTGTAGGCTAACAGTGCATTACTAACATGTAGTAGATAAATAATCTCGGAACATCATTCGGATGCAGCAGCTGTTGAAATAGCTTCTTCTGTTTTCTGCTAACCTTTTGCCTGCTGTCTGTGTATGCCAACTATTCCTCATTTAGTGCTAGTACTAAGTAGGCTATCGGAACTTGAATTCTTTTGTTTGCTTAATTGCCTTTGATGTAACAATATTCTTTAACTACAGCACAATAATATTCTTAAATTAAAAGTTTTGTTGAACCTGTATAGCGACGAAAAAAAATGGCAGGACCACCATTCTTGAAGCTTTAACACAACACAGCCACGTGTGTTATTATTATTTTTATGCTCTTAATAGAAGTATTAGAAAGACAAACGAGATATTTAATATCTGTCCGCTCCAATCACATTAGTTTCTCCATGGTGCAGTGAGCTATTTTTGCCAAACTGTTTTCAATACTTACTCCATACTAGCAAACACTTTCCCAGACTTTTTCCGTTCGAGAAATGCCTCTACAAAATTCCAAACTTTCCCAATCGTGAAAACCCTGCTTATGTATAAAAGAAAAAAGAAACACAACACTCTTGGGAAAAATCTTTTTTGTGTGCAACAGAATTGATATATTGCAGGTGACGTCACCACGCTTCTAACCAAACCGCTGAATGTTAAAATCATGGATAGGCGCTATGGAATTGCATGCAAAACTTTGGTAGTGAAGATTTAGGGCATATTTTCCGGCTTTAAATCAGTTCATTGTTTGTCAAATCAAAATTGAATGCTAGATAAAAACAAGCAAGAACTGAAAAAGATTTTAATTAGTAAGAATTCAGTTTTTTTGTTTGCTTTTATCAGAGCCGTAAATTTGGTTTGCTGTCAAGTAACCCATAAGAATTGTGCAATACTGATGGTGGTAGCTAGCTTCAGTAATTAAATTCAAGGTTTACTATTGATGGTGCTGAAATAGAACAGTTGTATCTCCTTTGCTCCTGACACAATTAGTGCATTCTCAAACTTTTGTAATTTTATAATTCTAGTTTGCAAAATCTATGGTGATTTTTGCGTTTCATGTTGTCATTAGCAGCTTACTGCTATGGTTGCTAGGAGTCAAAATACATTTTAAGGAGTTGTTTTCATTGAATTATTTCGCAGAGATATCATTTAGATTTTAAACTAATGATTTATTTGGCCTCAGTGTAATCTTGATCGAGCCATAATTTGCATGTATTTCAACTTAAACGAGTGTTGTTAAATATGATTCATAAATAGTTCCTTAATTAAACGTTAAAGGCGATGAATTATCCAGCCAATTCCAGCAGTTTTCAACAGTTAAAATTGAACTAGAATTTTTGATATTTTTTGTTTTAATTTTGAGGCTGCGGTTGCAAAGATATTCAACAAATGGAAACAGATACCCCAAAAAAAAAGTTTTTGGAAACTCTGAGTTTTGTTCTTCCTGCCAAAACCACAGTAGGCCTAATAGTTTAGAGAACTGTGGTTTTGGCGGGAAGAGCAAAACTCAAAAGTTTCCAAAAACTTTTGGGGGGGATATCTTTTTGCATTTGCTAAATATCTTTGCAATTGCAGCCTCAAAATTAAAACAAAAAATATCAAAAATTATAGTGCAATTTTAGCTATTACAAACCACAGTAATTGGCTGGATGATTCACCGCCTTTAATCTGCCACAAAGTATTGCTGTGACATAGAATTTTATGTAATGTAGAATATAGACACCAAAAATTAAACTTTAAAACCATGCAGTCTGTTTTACCCGTAGTCGAGATAATCAGGTGTCAGGGGTATCCGCCAAAAGTTAAAATTCAAAATTTTAAATCTTCTGGCAGATACCCCTGATGATCCCCAATTACAGGTGAAACAGACTGTACAGTTTTAAATTTTAATTTTTGACGTGTGCTGTTTTATGATATTCTCTCTGACCTATGCTGCCAAGCACTTTTTTGAATTGGTTCAACTCAAACTCCACTTATCATATTTTAGGATACATATAGCTGAATTTATGGTGTGAACCAAAGCTAAAAACCGGGCAAAGCGGAAAATAGAGGGCACAATGGACGATGAAATTTCACAAAAGACATAACTTGCTAGACCTGCTGAGTTATGTAAGCTGCTTCAATTGCACTTGGTTACTTTCAAGTAATGCTAGGATACCTACAAACACTGTAACTTTACAATCATTGTGTTTAAATATGCCCACTGAAGGGATTAAACATTAGTTTACGATAACGTCCTATGCTTTGTAAAGGCATTTTGACGTCCAATCACTTTGGCAAGAAAAAGCTATGAGGTAGCTGCAATCCATCAATACAAAGCAAGAAAAATCGTTTCCTACCGTAATTTCACACTTCCACTTCGAGATAAGGATGAAATTCCAAGATCTATAGATGATGAAAAATCACTCACAATATCTGATATCTCATTAGATGACATTCTACTTTGACAGGTACTAATATAGGCAACTACATTACTAAAACAATACAGAATCTGGAATACACCATAACCTGATAAACATTTCTAAAATTTTCCAGAACTATTTTAACACTTTCACTGCGACATTTTTTTCATGTTGAGTGGTAAAACAATACCAGTCAACAGAAGTGGGCACTCGGTACTTTAAAAGTATGAACAATACTTTTGTCGCCAGTTTGTTGAAAAGTACCGATGGTAATTTATTCATTACATTTTTGAAAAAGGACCGACGGTACCTGTACTCAGTACCGTTATTCGGTACTTTTCAAAAAAAAGTATTTCGCTCATTTAGAAAACAATATTTTTGGTGATTTCATGCGTTGAACAATGATTGAGTCTCTTATTGGCATAGTGGTAACTGGATAAACATGCTCAGTGAATGAATGTTTGGGAACAATCACTTCAAAAAAAAATTAAACCTTGATTATACTTGCGGTATTACACCCAAGTGTGTAACAAGTTTGCTTGGCCATTCGCCGCCACTTTCAGCTTTGACAACATAGCTCCTTTCGAAGAAAATTCACAACGGTGGTGACCTGTTGGCAACTCTGTGTTTGATTTGACCGGCTCAGGATTTGAACCCCTGATTTCCTGCACGAGAGCTGAGCAGAAGGGTGTACCAAAAATAAACAATTTTTATCAATTCTGATTGAGGTTTCACAAATGATGAGGCTTAACCCACTGACTTGAAATATACAAAAGTTTTGAAAAAAAAGTATTGTTTGACGGTGTCTACCGACAGTTTCCATGGAAACGAGTCCAATTACAGGAAAATGTTCGTATCTCGAAAACTACTGATGGTAGAGACTTGGTTTTTGGCTCAAACTGTGCAGAAGATATGATTTTCTATGTACTGCTACTGCATTGTTTTCCTCTACAGTAATCGGTTTTGGAGGTATTAAAAAAAAAACTGATTTTTACTGAAAAATTGCATGTTTAACACAAAATGACTTGATATTCAGCTGTTTTCAAGTTGTCACAATGGCACAACCTTATTCCCCAACACATTTAGCATGAATGCAATGATAAAAGTGGTTGCATTACATCAAAGTATCCAATGAACTTCTGGTAAAATCAGTACACATGTTAAAAACACAACTCCAGCACTTTGCATGATTTGTATAGTACATATTTACGCAGAATCACCTTCACTTATAGTCAGTACCATCGACAGGGGTTACTTTGGAACCCTTGGGTAGCTTTGGACATTTTTCATATTTAGTTGTTTTGATGTAAATTTTTTTTCCAGCTAAAGATTCTTCAGCTTTTGCATTATGAATATGTAGTTGAAGTATATAAGCTTTGATGTGTATATGCTACAGCATCACTCGTCATCACCAAAGGCTAATTTGACATCATTACTTAAAACAAAAAAAAATGTGCAATTTTGTAGCGTGCAAAATTTTGATACTGGTGCATGAATAAAAGTAGATCCAGATATGAAGGTACATAGAGTGTAAGCACTGAAGCTTGGTTTATCTGCATGTCTAAACTTAAGATCGAGTCTGGACAAGAAGTAGGAAATAATGTCACTTTTTACTTTTTGATGATAATTGCATATTTGATGAGGTTACTTTGGACAATTTAGCTAACATAGGGCATTCCCATTATTAAGATTTTTAGATTACATGTTACTTACATGTGTGCTAGAAATTATACAAAACATACTTAATGTAAACATGTAACTTTATTGTAGGTATAGAAGCCATTATAATGGCTTAAGAAGGATCAAGAAATGGCAGTGGCTATTTACCTCTGTAGGCGAAATAGCTGCATGCAATTTTGGCACTGGAGGAAAAGTAGCCCAATTGCAAGTTTGCCTCCAGTGCCAAAATAGCCAAACCCTAACCCTAACACAGGCAAAGTAGTCACTTCTTAAAGATTGGTATACTGTAAGTGACAAACTCTATATTAAACATTGAGACAAGTTATGAGCAGTTGGTGAAAACATTTGAAAGTTGTTTTGTTACGCTATTTTGTTCTAGTTTTCAAACACTTTCACTTGACTCTTGTGCGTTGTTGTGCATGTGGATGTATAAACTAGCATAGCCTATCATTTCAGAAGCCAATTCAAAAAATCAACTTGTTTGGAGACTTTTTTAAAACTTTTGTTTACCACATAAATTGATAATGCCCAAAACCAATGCCTTTGATTTTGTTACAAAAAACTTTATCTTTTTGTATAACACTGATGGTTCATAACACTCTGAATTTGAAAGTCAAATGCTTTACGGTAATTTACCTTTGCTAATGCTTAAACCAAAGTGCTTTACAATAATTTACCTTTGATAGGTGAAATCTAACAAGCACCGAAAGCACATGTCAAAATCTCAAAAAATCAATAGGACAATTTAAGCATCGGCAACCTTTAATCAGGTTATCCAAACGTCTGAATTTTCACAGTCATGACAGAAGCATAAATACTGAGAAACAAACAAACAATGTTTTTTTATGTGTACTGAAAAACATAGAAAGCACAAATTAGCTGATCTCAATTACTTGTACTAAATGTGGCATTTTGATCAGTGATAAGTTATGTTTCCAGGGTGTGATTGCTTACTTTAAACATTGAAACTGCCATGCTTTGAGTTTCTTTAGCTTTTTTGTGAATACTTGTAGCCCAATGTTGTTCCTCTATCTGGGTAATTTCAAACGATTTAGCACATAAGCTAGGAATAGTATTGATTTTTGAAACTGTCCAAACTTGCCTCAGGCAAGGGGCAACTTTGGACACCGACAAATTTTTAAAAAATTCTGGTTTAGTACCAAGTGATTTGGAAACACTATGGTGAATGCATACCCAAGTTCACTGGTGACACTTTGTGACAAAAAAATATAAGTATGTAGTTGGCAGTATTGAATGATTACAAAAACAATCTCAAAATTGTTCAAAGTAACCCCTGTCGACAGTACATAAATTGTAAAATTTTGCATGGGGGTACGCTTTTGCAGCCTTCACCAACTTTACAAAAAGTTTAGTGGAAATGAAGTATTTCCGTCGTCAAAATTGAATGAAGTCCAAAAACAAGAAAGAAGGTCTTTAGCGGAAATTGAAGTCATTTTTCCCCGAAATCAGGAGAAGACCAAAAAAAAAAGGTCTTCACCGCGATTTGCGACCATTTTTGGCAGGAAATTTGTAGGATCTTTTATGAACAATTTTGAGGTAGTGCAGAATTTGAAAATGACTTTCAATAAAGTCGATTTCATTTTGCTTTTGCAATAAGCTTTTCGGACAGAACTCTTCATTTGCGATCTCTGTCTGGTTTGGTATGTGGTGATCGAGCAGGATCTTTTAAAGACCAAATGCAGTAAGGAGAGATGCACTGTGCAGTAAGGAGAAATGCATTCTGCAGTAAGGAGAAATGCACTATGCAGTAAGGAGAAATGCGTTTCAAGGGGATTGCAAGATAGTAAGGAGAAACGCAATCTATCCAATGCCAACAGGCTTTGATCTTACCGAAACAGTTGTAGAGTGAATACGTACTGCTTTTGCCTGCACAAATCTGTTTTTTTCCGTGAAATATAAACCGCTTCCAACAGACTAAGTGAAACTGAGAGCGAGCTGTGGTTAGGATTTTAAACTGCGAATCAGAATAGTTGCGTGCACACTGATTGGATTCCAACAAATCTTGGCCAATGGCGAAATCGCTTTCTGGTTCAAATTGAGTCTTACTTTTTGCTTTGCATTTTCTATTTGGCTGGGTTCTAGTTGGTTGAGATCGATGGGTTCCCTGTTCCTGAGTAAGAGTGGTTTTTTGCCTTATTGCTTTTGGAACATGTTGCTTGATGCGTTCCTGAAGCCTTTGAGTAGTGCGATATACGTACCGACTATTACAGTGGCATACATATTCATAAATAACCATACTTCTTTGATTGGCAGGTAGCACATCCTTTTTTTTTTTGGCAGCAGGTAGCATGCATTCATTGGCTTGAGAAAATCAAGCGTGGTCACACTGCTCCGTAGCAATTTTGTACAGCACTTTTGACTTGATGTTGTATTTTGTATTGTGTATTGAATTTTGTACAGCACTTTTGAATTTTGTACAGCACTTTTGACTTGATGATGCACTTTTGACTTGACTTGATGATGAAATCATGAGAAACAACAAACGATTGAGAACACTTCGCACAGCCTACCGGGCATATTGGACAAAGACTCGCAAATATCTCTCTATGTTTGACACTATTCGACTGTGCAGATATCTAGCCGAGCTAGATGAACGAACTGAACGGAAAACGAAGTCTAAACATGATCAGTTGATCATGATACTCAGACGCAAACGTTTTGATACAGCGCTGAGTGACAGAAAAAAGCACATTCAGAACCTCTCAGACTATGTGCTGTCGGACACGGAGAAGTTCGTACTTGGACATGGACTCAATTTTTGCCTACCACCCAAAGCTGTGTGCAAAAAGAACAATTGTTCGCTGAGTTCGAGTCACTATGGGCGCAATTACAACATCACAAAGCGGTCTCTGTTGATACGCGAAACACTTTGAAAGCCCGACTCACTGACCTGGCACATAGCTACAGTGAAAGTCAAATCGAAAAACATGACTTTATGATGCAGAACGAATGCTACCAGGCCATCAAATGATTATATCAATAGCTTATATGATTATCAATAAGCTTATATCATTAGCTTATATGATTAAGAATAATGATTATATCAATAGCTGCAAGAACATGATGAATCTGGTGGTTGTCAACGATGCTTGTGATTGTGAAAGAGCTTTTGGACTCATAGCTGAATTTAATACCAATAAAATCACTACAAGCCAAACTCAAAAGCAGTATCTCTATAAACTGGTTAGCAAGTTAAGAAATCAACAAGCTAAAGCAGCAACCTCAGCTGAAAGATGCACAAAAGCTGCTATGAAGCAATATCTTTAAGCTACAGCTCTTAATTCGATTTAACAGTTTATGCTATATAGAATGTTTGACCTTGAGCAATGTGAATTGTGACCATGCAGAACTGCATAATTATAGTTGTAATGTTAAAGTATGTTTTGTACTAATTCATTTAGTATTCATATTATCTAAAATTTTAGCCAAAATTGAAGATTGGAAATAAAGATATTGAACAGTCTGTTTAATCAATACTGGCTCAGAGTAATAAATCATAAACTGACATGCAAACCTAACAGTAAAAAAACTTATGGTGTTAATTATACTGATATTCTCAATATTGTTGTAATTTAGTAACCTACAAGTAATTGTATATTGTTGTTACAGAAGATGTGTGTTGTTACAGAACAGTTGTTGCAATTTTTTGTTGGTATACAAAGCAACAGAAGATTGGACTCTTACGTGCTGTGAATTAGTGTCTTGCATGCAATGATTTGTTTGGAAAATTATCTTAAATAGTGCTGTACTATAAGTGAAGGTGATTCTGCGTAAATACGTACTGTACAAATCTTGCAAAGTGCTGGAGTTGTGTTTTTAACATGTGTACTGATTTTACCACAAGTTCATTGGATACTTTGGTGTAATGCAACCACTTTTATCATTGCATTCATACTAAATGTGTTGGGGAATAAGGTTGTGCCATTGCGACAACTTGAAAACAGCTGAATATCAAGTCATTTTGTGTTAAACAAGCAATTTTTCGGAAAAAATCAGTTTTTTTTTAAATACCGTATATACTCGTGTATAAGTCGACCTCGTGTATAAGTCGATACGCATTTTAAGACAAGAAATTGCATCATTAAAGGTATTACCCGTGTATAAGTCAACTCCGCAATTCAAGAATATTTTGGAATAATTACTAGCAACTTGAAGCGCAAATCGGGTAACTGATCAAACATTTAAACACGTGCATTAAGCAATACTACCGTATACTGTGTACTACTATACTGTTAAGTAACTTAAACATGTTTGTATATTGCATGTATACCAGTAATAATGATGTAATTAAGTAATAATGGAGTTTTCTTTTCATACCACATTCAACTCGACTCAGCAGCAACATGTCCAAAAGCATTACTCATGTATAAGTCGACCCCAGAAATTTTACCTTAAAATCGGGTTCCAGGACTTATACACGAGTATATACGATACCTTCAAAACTGATTACTGTAGAGGAAAACAATGCAGTAGCAGTACATAGAAAATCATATCTTCTGCACAGTTTGAGCCAAAAACCAAATCTCTACCATCAGCAGTTTTCAAGATACGAAGGACTCATTTCCATAGAAACAGCCAGTAGACACCGTCAAACGCTTTTATTTTTAAAATTTTTGTATTCAAGTCAGTTGGTCAAGCCTCATCATTTGTGAAACCTCAAGCTGAATTGATAAAAATTGTTTATTTTTGGTATGCCCTACCAAACAGTACTAGTATGTTACGGCATAGGCTATCTGGCCAGTAGAAAAATTGCTTAACAAATAATATTAGAGCCTGTCTATAAGACGTACTCTACAGTCAGGAAAGGTTGTTCATTGCAGACATTCTGCTGGCAAGGGGAAAGAGGGCTTCCTGCTTTGTGGACATCCGCATTCCTGAATTGCTCTGAAATTTCGATTTTGTTGCTTTTTAACACATTTTTAATTGGTTTATATCAACCCTTAGTCCTTACGCTTGGTTTATGAGCTATGATACCTAAACCAGGGATGTGGAAGCGGAAGCGGAAGCTGGAAGCGGAAAGCGGTGGAAGCGGTAAATTTTTGTGGAAGCGGAAGCGGAAGCAGTAAATGGGTACCGCTTCCGCTTCCACTTACGTTGTTCGACAATACTCGCACTAAATGTTTTTTTAACACAAAACAAACAATTGAAACATACCATTACAAGAGTTTGTGAAGCCAGCTGTTGCAGAAAGTATCCACTCTTAAACTCGCAAAAATTTGAATCCACCGCTGTTTGCTAAACTCATTGCCCTCAAATGCGAATCGGGGCAATAACTTTTTAAATCTTTGGTTTAAAACTTTATAAATACTGGCAAAGCCATATTTTGCCGAAATTTCAGCAACAATCCCAGTTCACACTTGGAAAACAAAGCTTCGTGGTTTCTCATTTACAAACTAGATGGGAATTTGCCAGCAAACCCAGTGAACGACCGACGCACAGCTAATGCTGTGACGCTCAAAAGTACTTTTTGTCTACCGTAAAATCAGCAATTATTAAAAAATATCTGATTATGGAACCTCCAGAAAAGTTGAGTCAAAAGATTTGTCAGTTAAATATCTCCTGAAATCATAAAACATTGTCACCCTAGCTTGAGCCGTTCCAAAATTGATTTTTGGGGGTTCATTTGGGGGGTCCCTGGGGGGGGGGTGGCACCCCCAAACTATGTCAAAATATTTGTCTGTTGAATATCTGCTGATATCAAAACAGACTGGCACCCAAGTTGAGCTTTTCAAACAATTCATTTTTGGGGGTCCCCAGGGGGGTGGCACCCCAAAACTATGTCAAAATATTTGTCTGTTGAATATCTGCTAATATCATAAAACACTGGCACTCTAAGTTGAGCCGTTCAAAAAATTGATTTTTGGGGGGTCCATTTGGGGGGTCCTCGGGGGGGTGGCACCCCCAAACTATGTCAAAATATTTGTCTGTTAAATATCTACTGATATCATAAAACACTAGCTGGCACTCTAAGTTGAGCCGTTCAAACAATTGATTTTTGGGGCCCCATTTTGGGGGGTTCCCGAGGGGGTGGTACCCCAAACATGTCAAAATATTTATCTCTTAAATATCTACTGATATCAAAAAAAAACTGGCGCCCTAGGTTAAATCGTTAAAAAAATTTATTTTTGGGGGGTCCCCGAAGGGGTGGTACCCCCAAATTATGTTAAAATATTTGTCTCTTAAATATCTACTGATAACAGAAAAAACTGGCACCCTAGCTTGAGCCGTTCAAAAATTTGATTTTTTGGGGGGGTCCCCGGGGGGGTGGTACCCCCAAATCATGTCAAAATATTTTTCTCTTAAATATCTACTGATATCAAAAAAAACTGGCACCCTAGGTTAAATGGTTAAAAAACTTGCTTTTGGGGGGGTCCATTTGGGGGGTCCCCGGGGGGGTGGTACCCCCAAATCATGTCAAAATATTTGTCTCTTAAATATCTACTGATATCAAAGAAAAATGGCACCCTAGGTTAAATCGTTAAAAAATTTATTTTTGGGGGGGTCCATTTGGGGGGTCCCCGAAGGGGTGGTACCCCCAAATTATGTCAAAATATTTGTCTCTCAAATATCTACTGATAACAAAAAAAACTGGCACCCTAGCTTGAGCCGTTCAAAAATTTGATTTTTTGGGGGGGTTCCCGGGGGGGTGGTACCCCCAAACCATGTCAAAATATTTCTCTCTTAAATATCTACTGATATCAAAGAAAAATGGCACCCTAGGTTAAATGGTTAAAAAATTTGTTTTTGGGGGGTCCATTTGGGGGTTCCCCGGGGGGGTGGTACCCCCAAATCATGTCAAAATATTTGTCTCTCAAATATCTACTGATATCAAAAAAAACTGGCACCCTAGCTTGAGCCGTTCAAAAATTTGATTTTTTGGGGCCCCATTTTGGGGGGGTTTCCGAGGGGGTGGTACCCCCAAATCATGTCTAAATATTTCTCTCTTAAATATCTACTGATATCAAAGAAAAATGGCACCCTAGGTTATATGGTTAAAAAAATTTGTTTTTGGGGGGGTCCATTTGGGGGGGTCCCCGGGGGAGTGGTACCCCCAAATTATGTCAAAATATTTGTCTCTCAAATATCTACTGATATCCAAAAAAACTGGCACCCTAGCTTGAGCCGTTCAAAAATTTGATTTTTTGGGGCCCCATTTTGGGGGGGTTCCCGGGGGAGTTGCCCCAAAAAAATTTCAGGAGACACAATTGCGTATGTACCTCAACAACTTCACACAAAAATTAGATTTCTATGTTTTGTGGTTTAGGAGAACTCGAGCGTACAAGATTTAGGAAGAAAAAAAAGGAAAAAAAAAGGAAAAAAAAAGGAAAAAAATAAGAAAAAAACCTCATCGCGGCCGAAAGTGGGTTGGTAGGGATGAAAGGATATCTTAAGACATATAACCATGAGAAATATTTTTTGCCGTACTTAAGCCGTTTTTGACTTAGACCGCTTTTTACGCCAAACTTTCGGGGCGGTTTTCGGGTCATAAACCCGAAGTCACGTAACCGATTGCCTCGAAATTTGGTACAAACATAAAACTCATTAATCTCAAACTGCTGTCAAAATTTCATGTAGTTAGACCAAACGGTTCTCGAGTTATAAGCAAAAGTCTGAAATCTCGCACTCATTAGTTAGAAAATGGCCGAGTAAAAACAAAGGAACACGCGACGCGAGCGTCGGTCGTTCCAATTATAAGAGGCAGTTAGCGAATACCAAGTTACCAACGCACTATTTTGCAATCTTTCGACTGTTGGCAAATCTCGCAAGTTACTATCGATTCACAACGGGAAGTTTTATTACTCAAATAAAATCAAGCTTTTTGAAGTAATGTTAGTTAATATAGTTTTTAAAATAATTTAATTTCATTGTCATTAAAGTATTATGAAAGAAAACTGAGTATTTTGATGTTGCTTTCGCGTATTCCATTTGACGATTCTTTGCGGTAAGTAATTTAATTGTGAGTGTGTAGCGTTAAATTTGGTGATAGGAAAATTCTCTGGGGACAATAGCGTACGTTTGTAATGTTTGGGTTCGTGAATCACGAAAAAAATACAAAAACAATAGTCGCAGTGCGCTCACTTTCTCAAAACCGCTGTTTTCATTATTGAATTTAATTTTATTGTAAAATACTAACCTACCAAGCTGACGGTACTTCGGTCGATTTAATAAAGTGCCTTTCTTGCAACCACCTATGGAGTTTGGTGACGTCTCAAAGTATTTTCCTACGTCCAAACTTTAAACTTGTTTACGATTAACGATATGCAACTCAATTCATTGTTTTTCTCGTGTTTACAAGGCGGTGAGAATTCGTAGTAGATGACGTAAGTATGTAATAAATGACATGCATTTTCGGCGTATAAATAGAGATACGACGATTCAAACTTGATATTTGACCAAGTAAATTTAAGTAGCTCGTACTCATAGCCTAATACGTATTGAGCAGTTGAGAATTAAGTAAAATTATTTTTTACACTTATTTTTACTCTATTAATATTTTTTACACTTATTTTATATTTTTTACACTTATTTTACACTCACCATTTTCGTTGGATTTTTCTTTTATTATAGCCGCTGTTTTCTTGTGCTTTTTTATTGCACTCACTGTTTTAAATTACTTGTTTTAATATTACTTTTTTTTATTGCACGGAGTATTGTTTTTCTTCATGTTTACTTTTTCTGTGTGTTAGTAATGAAATAAATCGTTTTCACTTTTCATTTACATACCAGTAACACGTTAATGCATTTTATTCATATTATTAGCTAAAAATATTATGATAAATTTTGGTAAAAGTGGTGGAAGCGGAAGCGGTGGAAGCGGAAGCAATGGAGGTGGAAGCGGAAGCGGTTGGAAAATAGGCGCTTCCACATCCCTGACTAAACGCACAGAAAACGTGTTTCCAAAACGTTTCAATATGAAATAAAGTGCAATTTTTGTTTATATTCTGGTAATCTGGACTCAGTAGCGTAACCAGTTCTGTCGCCAACAAAAATGAATGTTAGAAAGGTCTCAAACATTCGCTTAGCCTGGATTTTGACAGTAGGAGGGGGCAAACCACCAATCGCATGCAATATCATCTTCAAAAATTTCCAAAAAAGGAGCTTTTGTGGGACAGAGATATTGTAGAATGGAAGATCAGAAGCCATGGCCTGTGTCTGGCTGATTTAACCAGGATTTTGCTAAAGGAAGAGGGCTTGAACCAGAAGGTACAAGGTGAAAACGTCTGAATTGGGAGACACATTGAGTAAACTAGTGTAGCTGAAACGTATCATAGACGGGGGTCTGGGGCAAGATCCCCCAGTCGCAAGAGACTATGGGGGTGAAGCCCTCAGCCGCTAGACAATTTTTTGTAATTCTTTGGAAAAAAAAGCTATATTAATGCCATTGGATCACGATTCGCACCTGTTCAGAGATTTTTGAACAAGAACTAGAGTTTTAACATTTGAAAGCCAACTGAAAAAACTTAATTTAATCGTTTGCGTGCTATCTGGCCTAAAGCCTACCAGCACGGAAGCCTAGGAAGAGTCACCTGAACGGCAACTACTTCAAAACAAGCAATGCAAAAAAGCATAGGTGGGCAAGTTAATGCAAAACGTTAGCTTCGTTAACCACTAGTCCGTTAACAAACTTCACACCTCCGTTAACGTTAATCCGTTATTTTCAGCTTTAATTAACGGAAGTTAATAAAGTCCGTTAATTCGTTAACATTTTGCGTGTAATTTACATTTCTTTTTATTCACTACTTCTACAACGCGTATTGACGCTGTTGAACTGATTGCAAGGAAATATTTATTGCTATGGTGGTCTTTTTGTGTTTTGAAAGTTACATTTTACAGTCTAATCTAATTTCAAGATAAAAACAAGTTCAAATGCACAACGAAGCTGCAAGATATTAACGATAAAAACCTTAACGGAAGTTAACAGAACTTAACGGAAGTTACTTTAGTCCGTTAACAGCACTTAACGGAAGTTAATTTAGTCCGTTAACATGAAAAAACTTTTTAACGGATTAACGCGTTAATGAAAAAGTTAGCTTCGTTATTAACGGATTAACGATTAACGGACTTGTGCCCACCTATGCAAAAAAGTTGTCTTCCCGCAGGACAACTTTTTCGCAAACTTTTTCGCATTGCTTGTTTTAAAGTAGTTGCTGTTCTGGTGACTCTTCCTAGGCTTCCGCGCTGGTAGCCTTTAGGCCAGATAGCACGCAAACGATTAAATAAAAGCTCTGTCCAGCAAACGTCAAAACATCACAACTAAATTGAAAAAATTAAAGCAATAAGCAGCAACTTTGTTGGATTTAACATTTTTTTCTTTTTTTATTAACAGCAAAACATATCAAACGTTTTCGGCTTAAAAC
The DNA here is from genome assembly GCA_963965965.1 of Trididemnum nubilum. Taxonomy (NCBI): domain Eukaryota; kingdom Metazoa; phylum Chordata; class Ascidiacea; order Aplousobranchia; family Didemnidae; genus Trididemnum; species Trididemnum nubilum. Next base: position 28,558,295 of record OZ014478.1, read on the forward strand.
AATTAATCCCTCCTCAGGATATTATAAACAATAATACATTAACATCTGTAAAGGAAATAGAAGCATTACGGCAACATAAATTACGTATACTTGACTAATAACGTACATTATATCAGGAAATACTTAAAATTATTATCTAACGAAATAAAAATGCTTTCCAGTTTTGGAGCAAAGCAATCAGATTAAAATTACAGTCAAACAAGCAACAGCATAAAGTTTTTAGCGTGAAATAAACCAATTCAGTTAGAATAACTATTAATGTGATAGTAAAGGTGAATTGAATTAAAGAGAAAATCAAGTCAAATCAAGGTAAGAACTAACTTATGATATTATGACGTAACAGAAAATTCGGGAAATTAGAAAATACTTAGCAAGAAAGAGGCTTAGCAAGAAAGAGCAAGAAAAATACTTAGCAAGAAAGAAATCCTTGCCTACATAGGCATGACTACCCAACATTTGACTGCAAGAGCTTGCGAACATTTGGTTTTAGCTAGACCGCAAAAGAGCGCTATAAAAGAACACATACGCTCATATGCCATTAGCCGTGAGGAAAAGTACACCGTAAACTCTTTCCAGATTTTAAAAAGTTGCCATACTGACTACTGAGTATGAAACTAAAATCCATGAAGCTCTTTTGATCAAAAAACTAAATCCTAAATTAAATAAGCAACTTTATGCTAAAGGTGCCTCTTTCTTGCTAAGTATTTTCTAATTTCCCGAATTTTCTGTTACGTCATAATATCATAAGTTAGTTCTTACCTTGATTTGACTTGATTTTCTCTTTAATTCAATTCACCTTTACTATCACATTAATAGTTATTCTAACTGAATTGGTTTATTTCACGCTAAAAACTTTATGCTGTTGCTTGTTTGACTGTAATTTTAATCTGATTGCTTTGCTCCAAAACTGGAAAGCATTTTTATTTCGTTAGATAATAATTTTAAGTATTTCCTGATATAATGTACGTTATTAGTCAAGTATAAGTAATTTATGTTGCCGTAATGCTTCTATTTCCTTTACAGATGTTTATGTATTATTGTTTATAATATCCTGAGGAGGGATTAATTGTTTTAAGCCGAAAACGTTTGATATGTTTTGCTGTTAATAAAAAAAGAAAAAAATGTTAAATCCAACAAAGTTGCTGCTTATTGCTTTGATATGGTTCTGCAAATCAACCTCTTTGCCTAAATTATGAAAAAATTAAATTGTTCAATTCTCCTTTTACTTGCAATTTAAGTCCAAAACACATTTAAACTTTTGCCTTCTGGTGTTAAATTTTGTAAGTGATTTTACCCAGGTAGGGGGAAGTAAGGTACATTTGCCAACTGCAATATTTTAGCAGTAAATAATAATCCACTCAAAAATTTTCCTTTGAGATTTTTGTTTTGTCATGGAAATAACCAGTTGCAGAGCACACCTACAGCCATGGGGCCCAGGCCCCCTCAATTGAAATTCAATAATCCGTTGAATGAGCATTTCCCCTTGCTAATTTTTTTTTTCAAAAGTATATTGTCGCATAAAAACTGGCAAGGTGTAGATTAATTGTTATTGAAACATGGTACAATAATTGGTTACGTCTACTAACCATTAAGCCAACCAGATTTTCGACTTTGCTCTACATTTCTTGTGTTTTGTGACTTTTTTACGCAGTTTTGTTTTGCTGATTTGTGCCTAAAATGTGATCCGATCAACTTCCAAGTTCAAGTTTATTTATTTTTGCCACAAAATTCACATAATATAAACAAACGATTAAAGTTAAAGAATTAATTTGGCAAGGGAGACTGCGAGTTGACCTCTCGGTCTTCAAAGTCTGCAGCCACCCCGATTACCAGTTGAAATGATATAAGTAAATCAAAAACATATCGTTGTCATGAAGCAAGTGACAAATTTCACCCAAATTGCAATGCCAATGTTTTATGCTGTATATTAAAGTTTCTGTAATACATACTAGTACATATTCAATAGATAATTTTTGTATGATACTTTAAAGCTTTTAAAAAATTGTTTGGTTTTAATGCTTGTTGGAATTTTGTTCCATATTTTAACACCTTGGTACCTGATGCTTTTTTGAAGTCTGGTTGTTTTGTAAAGAGGAATGTATAAGGTAGGATTGTTGGCAGTGCTTGATGAACGTGTACACTATAGAGAAACTTGGTTAGTTTTAATGTAAAGGTTTGACAGTAAAGAAGGGAGACATTGATGATAATGGTGAAATACCAGTTTTGCAACTTCATGCTTATACAATTCAGGAATTTTTAGGATTTTTAGTTTAGAGTAAAATGGTGTAGCATGGTCCATATATTTGCCACCGCCGATAATTTTTACAGCTTTGTTTTGAAGTGTCTGTAATTTTGATAGGTAGGATTTGTGGGTACAACCTCAAATGGATAAACCATACAACAAATGAGGATGAATGAAAGCAGAGTATAGTTTGAGAAGTGAATTAGAAGGAAGAAAATGTTTCAATTAGAAGGAAGAAAATGTTTCAATTTTGAAAGAATGCCCACCGACCTAGCAACCTTATTTTCGACATTTTTAATGTGGGAATGGAAGTTTAACCGTGAATCAATAAAAACTCCCAAATATTTTGCTTTATCGTATGATAATATTGGTAAGTTATTAACAATTAAGGTGACATGGGGACTTAGTATATTTTGTTTGGGGGAAATAATAAGATGGTTTGATTTTGATGGGTTTAGACTTAATTTGTTAGCAATGGACCAATTGTAAACGTTTGCTAAATCCTTATTCATTTCAGTTTCTAATGATGCTAGATTTGGGCTATCTATTATGAGGCAAGTATCGTCAGCAAACAATCGTGGAAGACAATTGACGGAATTGTTTAGATCATTGATGTACAGTAGAAAAAGAAGTGGACCAAGTATTGACCCTTGAGCTACACCATAAGTTATAGATTCAATTTCAGATTGTATACCGTCAACTGAAACGTATTGTTTTCGATGTAAGAAAGAACAAATAAGTTTATGAGCAGGTCCTCGAATGCCATAACGATCAAGTTTTTTAAGCAAAATATTATGTGAGACTGTATCGAAAGCTTTTTGAAGATCTAAAAAGATAAGTCCTGTATATTTTCTTTGATTGATGTTATCAAGAGTAGTTGTTACAATGTCAAGGCAGGCATGGCTAGGAGCTATGTGTTTCTGAAATCCGTATTGTGATTTATGAATAACGTTATGTTTTTTGAAAAATTCCAGAAATCTATTATACAAAAGACGTTCAAGAATTTTAGAAAAACAAGTTAGTATTGAAATGGGTCGATAGTTGCTTGGGTTTGTTTTATTTCCTTTTTTCCTTTTCCTTTCCAGGAAGATATGGGGGGGTGATCCACTACTTTTTTAAAATTTTGTATAGATTCAGATTTATTTATTCATACTAAATTTAAGCACTTCACAGATAAAAACAAAAAAATGGGAGACAACGAAAAGACAATACGGTCATCAGTGTCAGCTGCCACCCTACTAAAGGTTAATGATTTAATAAATACTTTTGATGCCAATTACATTTGTAAATTTGGAGATTTTTCAAATAAAAATATCATGTTTTAGCAAATATTAAACAATAAACATAACAAAAAACAAACATAATACACAGAATAATTAGCAAAAAAAATCACAAGAAAAAAAAGAGAACAAAAAAACATTAAAAAACAAACTAAACAAACAAAAAAACAAATAAATAAACAAAAAATAATAATAAATGATAAATAAATAGAAAAGCAAAACAGAAGACCAAATGCTAATATCAAGCCAAATCAATTTTCCATCACTAATTATTCAGTATAGTGGTTAAGCAATCGTCTCTTATATTGATATTTAAAGGAGTTATTAGAAAGATTTTTCATATCACTGGGTACCTCACGCCATTATTTTGGGCCTGAGAAAGAAATGGTTGATTTGCCTTTTTCAGTTCTTGCAGAAGTTTGGACAAAGTTTGACTTGGTAGAAGTTAGAGTGCAATAATGATGAAACTTTTCGATCTTGGAGACACCAAAATACAAATTTGAAATGTTATTATTGTAAACAGAATGCATAATCTTAGCTAATTGCAACTTCACAATATCATTTAATTTTAACAACTGCAATTTTTGGTATAGAGGGGAAGCAGAATGATGCCAACAGGTATTGGTCATAATTTTAGAGCTTTGTTTTGAAGGGTTTGAATAGGTTTTAGAGAGGTTTTGTTTGCCTGTCCCCATAAGTAAGAACAGTACTGAAGGTGAGGATAGATCAGTCCATAATAAGCACACTTTAGAGTGGATAAATTAACATATTTTCTTAAATTTGTTAATGCCCAGTTACCCTGGGCAATTTTTGAGCATTGATTATGTATATGTGGTTTCCATGATAGATCTTCATCAATTATTATTCCCAAATATTTTAATTGCTTGACTTGAGTAATATCATTCTTTCCTATTCTTATATTTAAGGATCCACCTTTAGACTTTGATTTGTTTACTACTAGAAATTCAGTTTTGTCGTAGTTTAGAGATAGTTTGTTAGTTTTAACCATTCGTCTACTTTGATTAACTCATTACTCATATGATTTTCTAACAGCGTTTTTGATTTGTTGGACATAGTTAAACTTGCATCATCAGCAAACAGTCAAATGCGGAGATTACAAGCATTGGGCAAATCATTGATATAAATGAGAAATAGTAGTGGCCCCAATGTTGAGCCCTGAGAAACACCACAACTCACTGACTTTACATAAGATTCTGCCTGATGAACAATGGTATATTGCTGTCTGTTAAGTAACTGCTCAAGAATTTTAGAGGCAAACCTTTAACTCCACAACAATTTAATTTTTTTATTAAAATATTATGATCAACTGTATCAAAAGCTTTTTTGAGGTCTAAAAAACTGAGCATGTTATTTCTTTACTTTCTACACCTCTTACAAAATCTTCATATATCTGGTTTATAGCCAATTCGGTAGATAGATTTTTTCTAAATCCAAACTGATATTCATAAAGTAGTTGATTTCTTTTCAGATACAGCTGATCATAGATACATTTTTCAAGAAGTTTGGAGAAAGGGCATAATAGAGATATGGGCCTGTAATTGCTACAGTTTAATTTGGAACCATTTTTGTAAACTGGAACAACCTCAGCTGTTTTAAAAATTGTAGGAAAAGTGGCTTGTTCAATTGCAATATTAAAGAGTTTTGTTAACACAGGTGCTAATAAAATACTGGCAGGTTTGATAAATTTGATCGGAATGCCTTGCATGCCAGAGCTTTTGGAAGGGTTGAGGTTTCTCATGTGATTTAATATTTGTTCCTCTGTTAAAGGTTTCAAGAAGAAAGAATAGCAAGAATTCTTCATCAGAGATGAAGGAGAACAGTCATATGTTTCTGATGGATTTGGAATATTATCAGATAGTGATTTGGCTACTGTCGAGAAATAATCAGTCGAGAAATAATCAGCATTGTTAATATGAAATTAGCAATGCTTTCAATAACTTTCAATTGAAAGCATTGCTAATTTCATATGGACTGGATATATCACACTCATCCGAAGTTATGATTTTAGATGGCAGAGATGAGGATTTTCGTTTGTACTTAACAATGTCGTTAATAGATTTCTATAATAATCCAGTATCATGACAGTTTTTTTCAAGTTGATCTTCATGATAAGCTTTTTTGGCAAGCTCTGTTATGTGGGTTAGGAGGTTTCTGCTTTTTTTGTACTTGTTAACGTTGTCGGAGATCTTATTTCTGAGCATCTCTTTGAATACTGTATTTTTGTTCTTACTAGCCCTTATTATGTCTGTAGTTATTCAAGGTTTGCATCTCAGTTTTAGTTCTTTGAGAGACATTTGCTTCAAGGGGGCGTGTTTGTTTATTATGCTTTTTACCTGTGAAATAAATTGATTAAATACTTCATCAGCTGAAATACTATCACTGACATTCAGAAAACCGTTGCAAAACTCTGACATTTCTAAAAGAATCTCTATAGCATCTGTATTTCTCAAGTTGTGGTACTGAGAGTAAATTTAATTGAAAGACCATTTAATTCCGTGCAATTTTTAAGAAATTATTTAAATTGATCCAATAAGTTGGGAGATATGAAGTATTTTGTAAGTAATTTTTTGTTACGCTTGAGTGATTTTTGAAGAAAATTTGCTTTTTGCAGCTTCAAAAGCACTGCCATTGGCCTAATTTGAGTCAATATGACCAAGAGACTCCGACTTTGGACAATTGGAGAGTGGCCTTGATTAAAATGTCCATATCGTTGAAGCTTTTCATCTGACAATGATTCAACTTTTGTCTGACAATTGTTAAAATGTTCCTATCTTCAAACCTTCGAAGACATGAACATTTTAATAAATTCTCAACTTATGTACCAAAGCTTAACTTTTCAAATGAGGAGTCAGAAAATCTGTCGACATAGTTTTCCAATCTTGTTACACATGAATGATACTTGAGAGCAACACAATGAAATAATTCTGAAGTAATGCTATGCATGAGTGATTTTAACAGTATATTTTGCAGAAATCTCAAAAATATCACAAATTTTATTTACAACATTAAATAGAGACAATTTGATGTCAATGGAAGAATATGATACCAGTAGAATCATACATTTTTGAATCGCAACATCAATTTCAAAAATTGTCGCGACTTTCTTGAAAAGAATAAATGAAGCATGAATCGCAACATCAATTTCAAAAATTGTCGCGACTTTCTGGAAAAGAATAAATGAAGCATTGAGCTATTGCATTAATGCAAAGCATAAAGAATGTAGGTAGCATTTATGACACATTTTGTAAGTCATGCAACTGTATTTAGGGTCAAAAATACAACATATTCCATGGATGTGAGTTGAAATAGATGTAGTTTATGGAAAGATACTAAATTAAAATATGCATAGTCAATAGCAATCTTTACACGTATCTAGAAAAAACATTGCTTTATAGGCTCAAGAGTAAATTTTTTGAGTTTCAACTTCATGCATTGTAGCCTGTCATCTTGTTCTTCTTGTTACAATGGCCTTGTGAAATCACTCACAAACTTAATTGTGCCTTATGCAGCATCTTCTACCATTTATATAGTTCAAACAATGTTGGTAAGTAAAAAATGGAAAGCATTTCCTTGTTTTTCCCTTACAAGTTTGAGAGTGTGGAATGTAAAATCATCATAAATTTTCAATTGTCTTATTTTCAAACCTGAAATTTACTAGTAGATTTTTTTATTATGCTAAACACAAGTGAACACTGAGCAGTCTACAGGATGCAAGATGGATATTGGTCAATGGATAGAAGGTTTTGCTGTATATTTTGAAAATAGTGATGGTTGGATAAGACAAATTTCAAATTTGTGCTTCCCAAGAAATAACATGGTATATACTTAAGGGTTGACATTAGTCATATTATAATTCGATCATTTAACCGGCTTTTCTTCCTGTTCCAGTGGCAACATTTTTTTGCTTTTAAAAGATTTAAACAATTGAGTTATAAAAAAATCTGCGTTCTTAGTTGTTTGCCTGAAAAAATTATGTAGCCATTTCTGAAGAGTATCACATTTTGCTCTCTATTCGAGCAAAATTAATAACAAAGGTTAAGCTGCCATAACCATTACAATAAAAGAAAATGCTCCAAGTCCAGTAAATATTTAAGAAACAAGAGATATATTATGAAAGCTCACATTTGCTACCTTTGTAGGTTAGATCAAATTTTGGTTACTTCCAAGCTTATGCATATTAAGCAAACATGATTTGTTTTTGTTGATAAGCAAACAGCAAGAATGTACTGGCCCAGTCAGTACCTCTTGCCGATGCTCAGTACAGTCTGAAGTTTTCAGCTAGAGTTGCCACCACCCCACTTTTCCTGCCTATTTACATCATAATGATGTCATTTCTGCAAAAATTGGCTAAATTTTTTAGCTTTGTTGGCTTTTACTTGATTCATTCTCACTTCTCTTATGGTCGGACCTGAATTTCCAAACTTGGGTCACTTAACAAGTGGGACATGGGCAACCTTCAGATGCATTTATGATGTCATAAAATTATGACATCATAATGCACAACAAAAATGCTACCAAAATTGTAAAAAATTACCATTTTGAGTGGTTGTCAACTCTTATAACTTTTGTTATGTTTGATGCAAAGCCTTGATATTACCATTGAAGAAAATTCATGCATATTGGAAGATACTGTATGAATTAGGTTTAATTTGACTAACATTTTTATACAATCAATCACACTGAAATTATGACACAAATTTGGCAATATTTATCGAATTTCTATGTTTTGCTTGTCATCCAAGATTAAGTTGATTTCAAAAATAATGTCTGCTTCCATAATTCACTTTTTTTTTCAAAATTAGAAAACTTTTAATGTATTATGAAGGCGAAAAAGTTATGGCGTCATATTGATGACGCCATATGTTAGTAAATAATCACAAAAATGGCCCTAAGTTTGAGCTGGTGTTATAGATAAACTGATATCAAGTTTTTCTTGACGTCATATCTTTGAAAATATTTCTTTTCGCAATTATTTCTGTAATTGAAAACTGGAAATTTTTTTACACAAATTGAAACAATGTATTATACAATTTATTTTTATACAATTTTGATGTTGCAAGTGACGATGTCGCGTTTAAATGAACATTTAATAAGTTTCATACCATAAGTTATAAATAGCCTAACCTCAATAATAAAATTTTTTTATCACAAAGACTAGTAGCTTGACCATCAGTCCGTTGAGTACTCAGTATCCTCCTTCTCCTCAATACAATCATCGAAATCATATAATTCAATGAACACTTCCTGCTCAGATTCTTGTTCTACACTATCTTCGATGTCTACCAAAATGCTTGGAAGAATGGGTCCTACTTGCCAAATTGATTCCAAAAAGTTATTTCGGTTTTGAGCCAACCTTGCTAGTCGTCATAAGGATTTGGTGCTTTTATGAATGGTTCGTTTCATTTATAAAAAGCAAGGCGATGATTAACTCTGTATATGTGTGAGGAAGCAAATTACTAAAGCATGGTAGAAGTCTAGCCAAATCAATTTTAGAATTTGATGCAAGAGTTTAGATCAGATCCAATCATTTTTTTTATCATTTTGCTTCGCAAAAAATTTATTGATGCTTAAAGTATTATTGTTTCCATGTATTAAGCAAGTAAAGATTCCAAGTCTTTACATAATGGGCAATTCCATAAATTTCTCAATTTTATAGTGAAATTTCAAATTTAAAGTAGAGACTTATTTTTTGGTTAGATACAATTTATAATCATTATAATTTTATAATGTAATGCCTTTTTGACAATGAAGTCTCATTTTTTTCTTATTTCCATGTTGAGTTACAAGTTTTTGGCTTATACTTCTAATAACTATCCTAACTGGAAGGTCAAAGGCTATAGATTTTGACTGAAATAAGATTCTTCTAACTCTTTGTAATACAGTCACACACATCATTCATTTAAACAATTTTTAACATATTCTCTTAGTTCATGATTTTTTCTTATTAAATCCTTCATTTTCTATTTTATGATGTACAAATGAAATATAATGTAACACCATACTTGATATTTATACACATTACTACCCACAAATGTTCAAAACAAGTGTGTCACACACATCATTTCATACCCAGATGATGTGTTTGACTTAATTTCGACTTTATTATTGCTACCTATTATTCACAATATAGTGCCTTTATGGAATTATAATACGACTATTACACCACAAGTGCCAGATAATAAGCAATACTAAAATTCTATTTCAAGAGAATTGAGGTTTTATTGCAAGAAAATTTAAGCAAGGAACTGAGGAACGTTAAGAGCACCTACCCTACTAGCAAGAAAGTTCCTGCAAGCAGAAAGAAGCATTACTGAATGGACCTGTGAGATGCTTATAGAGCAAGAGGTATAAGTGGAGCGAAAAGTACCTAACCTTTACTATAGTGCAATTAATGCATCTCACCTCACACAGAAGCTCTAGCTCGATTAGTCATGTACGTTTCAGAAATGCTGATTTTGCAAATTGTTTTGAATATTGAATAAAAGCATTAAAAGTACCTTTGAAGTTTCCATACTCTGCCCATTTTGGTTTCAATAGATGTTTACTCATTTGCTTAGTGTTCAATCAATTTTTTCTGACAATCTACGCCCCAAGTGCCACAAAGTTTGTGAAAATCAAGCTTTGTGTCTGTAATATGAAACAAAAGCCAACAAGCTTACTATGAGTCTTATCTCAGCTTCTTAGCCATTTACATTCTGTGCTAGAAATATGCAATGATGTTGCTAAAAAAATCTATTCCAGTGCTGCAGAAAGATATTTGCATATTGACTGACTGTAGTTTGTATGTATAGCTGCAAGATGTTTCCCTTTTATTGTTTGAATAATTCACGATTTTGTAGTTGAGTTTTGTTGTTAATGCTAATTGAATGATAATGTCTTTGCTAATTCGTTATTTTTTGTAACTTAGTGATTAAAAATGAAGTAATTTAAACAATTTCATTCACTTTGTTATGTGCTTGACTCCTCATACATTATAGATCAATGAATCTCAATAAAAAAATTTTTATCAGAAACGTTTTATTGTATATATTTAAAATGCTCTTAATGAATCAATAATTACAAGTTATATTGGAACAAGTTGAATATTAACAAAATCTTTAAAAACCTGATATACACCATGTTGTAATAGTGTTTGCAGATGCTCATTGAAGCTAATTGCAATATTTTCTTGTGTTATTGCTCACCAGCATTGTTTAGTGTTGAATATTTACAAATTTTTCCTCTATATCAATTGTTTGATTTTAATGCGTTGCTGAAGGTGATGAAGTTGAAGTAACTACTGGTAAAAATTGTAGCATTATGAATTTGTGTAATATTTTTTTTTACAAAACTTTTCTCCATAGAACTTGAAAATATATCACTTCATTGTAATATTAATGTTGGAGTTATTGGTATTTTATGTTCGGTGCAAGGAGAAACAGATATTTGCACCTTGAAAGTGCATAACACCAGATCAAATTTAGTATTTTTTGACTTGAAATCGGTAAAAATTCACAAAGTCACACACATCATCATTATCCAGTCACACACGTCATTGAACAAGTCCTTCCATTTCTCATGAAACATAGTAAAAGTATTGTTATATTGGTGAAATTTAAAAAGTAAAAGAATGTAATGATCATAATTTTTCATCCACACATGCCTTGAATACACCAATTCACAGAGATTTAAGTACTAACTAGAGTCAGCTGTTAAGTCTGTACTGTCTGTGTCACACACATCATGCACTGATATCCTTTTCCTTCAGTATATTTCTCCTAACAATAATATCAAAACCAGGTGCTCTATTCACTTTATGTCAGTAGAATTTAAGCACAAACAAAAGTCTTTCTAAATATTTTTTAGCTGGAAAATAAACAAGGATTATCTTTAAGCTGGTCACACACGTAATTATGGAATTGCCCTAATTAGTTCAGAACTTTTCACTCATCGCCAAGTTCTCTGCAAAACAATATTTTGTATGCTAAAAAATTTGCCTACTCATTTTGACCCTTATTTTACTAGTGTTGACACGAGGCAACAGGGTTTAGGAGATTCAAAAAATAATTTTTTGACCATGTTCCTTGGACTTCGAAGACTTTTAAGTACCGTACTCTACATTTAATTGTAGGTGAATGTCTATTACAGTATAAAATAATTGTTCCTATAATTTCAAGCTTTGTCTCCAGCACAATAAAAAAAATTTTGCAATTTTCAAAAAGTGGCTTTCAAGATCATATACATTATTTTTCGTTTATCTTTTTTTTTTTCGAAACTCATTGTTTGTTGTTTGCTTTACTGTAAGAGCATAACGCGATATTATGACATGTTGCTCGAAACTTAAGTCATAGAATAAAATCGAATGGGGGACAATAAATTAAAGCGTGTCCATATTGCAACACTAGTAAGATATCGGTACTTTGTTATTTTTCCTAGTTTTAGATTGTGGTCAGAGAAGGTTATTTTTAAGGCAGTGGCTGGTGTTATGTTACGTAACACTTCACTCGTAGGATAATATCACGTAATTTGTAACATTTCAGCGGTGAGATATTGTTACATGAATTTTGCCACTTAGCTCTTGCGATGTTTATTAAAGCGACAAGACTGCAAGAGCACGAGCGTGTTGCATTATATAGGTTAAGGGAGAAGCCGAAGCGTAATTATTAATTTAATACTTTTTTTAGGACGCATTAGAACTGTAGAAAGCATTACGACCCATCATAACAAACCAATACTTTTTGTAGGTCGCTATCAAAAATCAACTTAAATCTAGTTTATTTAATTAAAAATTTTATTGGAATCAATTAAAATCAACTAAAATCTAGTTATGAACAAAAAATCAGCTGCGAATTCATGAAGTAGTTTCGCAGTATGGGTCCATACTAAAATACCTCCTTCGTAAAAAAAGTTTGAAATTAAGGCAATCAAAAGCTTTGTGTTTACCTGGATTTGCAATCTTGTAGAGGGGCATCGCTGTCCGAACCCTGACTCCAATGCAAGGTTCTGAAGTAGAAGAAAGTTAAAAGAGCACCTTGAATCTTCCTAACCGCAAAAGGCGTCACCGCAATCGCAGCAAATCGAACCCATATGCGCGGATCAGGAGAGGCATGCCCCTACCACTACACTATCACAACCTTGCTGTAGGAGCATCAAAATGCTGTATTTTAGTTGTAAAAGCCGTAAAAAACTTTTTTAACTTTTTTTGGGACGGAGGTGTTTTAGTACCAGTACTGGATTTATTATAGCATGAATTCACATTTAATGTTTTATTCAAAACTAGATTTTAGTTGATTTTGGTTGAATTCCAATTGAACTTTTAATTACATAAACTAGAGTTGAGTTGATTTTTGATAGTGTCCTAAAAAAAAGTATCGGTTTGTTATGACAGGTACTAATGGTGTAATGAATTCTATAGTCCTAATGCACCCTAAAAAAAAGTACAGTACTAATTTAATAATTACCCTTGCGACTTCTACCTTCTACGATGCAACACGCTCTTGCACTTGCAGTCTTGTCACTTTAATAAACATCGCAAGAGCTAAGTGACAAAATTTACGTAAAAATATCCCACCGCTAAAATGTTACAAATTACGGTACATACATAATACCGATATTATTCTACAAGTGAAGTGTTACGTAACATAACAGCAACCACTGCCTATTTTTTACTAAATATTAAGTTATTTAACCTGTGCTATGGCATGTCTGATGAAGAATCAGCAAGGTTTACATTATCCAGGGATTACCACAAATTTCTTCTTTGAGCTAAAGGTCAGAGGTTTGAATCCTGAGCCGACTAAATTTAACCTAAAGTTATATTTCCTTCAAATTTGCAAAAGAAGCTACTAGCTTGCTTAGGCGCAGTACCTAGGTTCTTAAACTTGGTTTGCCGTTCGGTGTAATACATTGAGTTTGGTATAATTAGTTCATCATCATCATCATCATCATATTTATTTATTTACCAAGTTACGTCATATCACAAGAAAAAAACTGCAACTTCATCTAGGTCTATCACCAAAGCATCGAAATATGCAATTCCTTTAAAACCAAACACACAAACTTGCAGAGTCAAAGCGATATTTAGTCACTTGGTGAGGAGGCAGCGAAGGACCGAAAGGTCATCTAAGTCTACTGCCACCTCACCAAGTTAAGGTTAAAAAAAAAACAGCTTCTAGATTTTCTCAGTCTGCTACTTTCTATGGTAAAAAATTTTATGCAAAATTAAAACAAAGTGTTGCAAAGAAATGTACATTTTGTACAGTGTAAACACAAAACTCACAGTCACCATGTAAAGAAAATGCAAGACAACATTAGAATTGTTCTAACTCTAAGCATACTAAAAAATAAAAAAATAAAAATGCTGTAACTACAGATTGGATAGAAATAAAATTAATAAAGTTCATAATGCTTATTTATGTTTTAGAGAATTTAAAGTAGGCAATTGGAGTGAAAAAAAAAACAAAAAAAAACTCCTTGCTTTGTTTTGTATTGTTTGCCAATATGTCATTAGTACTGGTACAATTTCCAATACCAGTATATATCAACCTCAGTCAGTTATTGCAAAATTACTAATAATTCAAGGGCACATCAAAATGAGAGATGACGTATAATATTGTAATAAATGTGTGATAGATGAATGCACCAAACTCATGCTATTCAAGCAATAGAATAGGTTATTGTTGAACTCAAGCATAAATATGCAACTATGATTCCTGTAATTACTACTGCATTGCTGATAGAAAGCTGTTATTCTAGCTTTTATCGGTTTCATAGTTTGATAAAAAATGAGCTTTAACTGCTTTTTTAAATCTGTAGAATGAAACTTCTTTCATACCAATCTTCTTTCATACCAATCATACCAATTCTTTCATAGTTAAGTACCAATCAACCATAGTAAGATTCGAATCCAAAATTATGTTCATTTAAATTGCATATCTGATATTGAAAGTAAATTGAAAGCTGGAAAGCATACAAAACATAACCTACGGTAATGGTTCTGAATAACCTGTGGTAATAGTTAAACGCAAAAACAAGCTCCGAAAAAATCAAACAACTTTACACTCGCACTTAGCTGTTTCTACAAGTGTTGCCATATACAGGGTTGTCACAGAAACTGCAGAATCAAATTCCACGACTTTCCACGACTTTTCCAGGACTGTTAAAGGTTTTTTCTACAGGACATGAATTTTAATTTTCACTATTACTCTTTCATGCACCTACTTTTTTGTACTTGTACTTGACAAAAAATTTTGATGTAACGGATTTGCATTCCTAGTACTGACTACTAGCCAGGTGCAAAGCCAGAAACTTGCAACGGGAGGTATGGGGGTGGAGCCCTCTGTCACCAGAAGCCATTGGGGGTCTGGGGGCTAAGCCTCCAGCGCTTGAAACTTTTGTAATTTTTTGTAACAGCCTATTACACTAGGCCTACCGTAAATTTTAGGCCTAATTTTGGTGAAGATCATTGCTTTTAAAACGTGGTATAGAAATTAGCACTGAAAAACATGATTAAACTGGTTGCATAAATGAGCTGAGTAGGCCTATAAAATAAACAGTTTAAGACAATTGCGCTAAGCCGATATTTTATCGGCGGTAGCTTGGCCCTGGTATGGGCCGATACCGTATACCGGTATATCGTCTGACCGACATAGGCTACCGGCATAGGTGGGCAAGTTAATGCAAAACGTTAGCTTCGTTAACCACTAGTCCGTTAACAAACTTCACACCTCCGTTAACGTTAATCCGTTATTTTCAGCTTTAATTAACGGAAGTTAATAAAGTCCGTTATTTCGTTAATATTTTGCGTGCAATTGGAACGACCGACGCTCGCGTCGCGTGTTCCTTTGTTTTAACTCGGCCATTTTCCAACTAACGAGTGCGAAATTCAGACTTTTGCTTATAACTCTAGCCACAGTATAAATATCATACAGTAGGTTCACTCAATTGTGACGTGTGTCCGCATTTTTTGAGAGCCAAGCAAAACTATGGAGTCAAATTGACGTCATAATAGTGACATCGTGAGCGGATACGAATTATGTCAAATGATAGCAATTGTTCTGAAATTTCATGAATTTTGTCTCCACCTGACGGAATTAAGTCCTTCCCCTTTTTTTACGGCCCTAAATAGCGAAGAGCAGCATTTTTCACAACTGTCGTACTCCTGACGTAACTTGGCGTAGCTCGCTTTGTGCTTTTCGGATCGAAATAAAATTAGTACCAATAAATCCCTTTAAGCTCGGGCTTTGATTCGCTCCATTTGTTACGTCACTTGTGTATGACGTCACAAAGTCAGAAGCGTAATATTACCCAAAATTGGAACTTTTCGTTCTTTTGATAACTTTAGTTATGGGAGGTTTTGCTCGCGTTTGACACCCAACAGTTTTGTTTTGCCCGAAATTTGCTCTGTATCGTCAACTAGCTTTCCTGCAATTTTCGTTTTAATTACTAAAGGATTTACGAAAATATCGTTGTTTGTTTGCATGACATGCTCAAGTTATAACATAACGATAAACGCAGCATTTAATAGCCGTTGTGCTTTACCTAATACAACTTAATTGTTACGTCATTGTCATTAGTCAGCGACTTGATTGATGTCTTTTGGTTCGAAACAGCATTTTTTTGGTTCGAAACAGCACTTCAGCTGCATAAAAATAACTCTATAGTTTTAATTATTTTATTTCTCAAGCTCGAAGATTCCACCGCTTGTACTTTGTTGTTGCTTATACACGTTATTGTTGTTCTGTTAAATAGAAAGAATACTACTAAAACCAACTTTGAAGTAGAAAATGCATCTCTTTCTCGAAGAGTGTAATTTCAACCTTGCTGGACGAAAATTTACTAAAACCTGATCACACGCACTGTTGCGATATAGCCGCAGTGCTCCGTAATAATTTAATTTAATTCTTTTAATTGACTTCCAACATTTGGCAATTTAGTTCTTGCAAATGGCTCTAAAACTGTGCGAAGGTGGTTCAGGTGGTGACACAAAGCTCATTTTTGCCACAGAAAGCTCATTTTTGCTCAAAATTTAAGAAAAAAGTACGAACATTCAAGCTTTAGCGTAGAAAAAATAATAATAAAGAGCACAGGCTTGTAAACCGAATTTATAAACTATCAGCAGACTTTTTCAAAACTTTTTTATATTGCTATTGTTGATTTGTCTAAAATGAAGTCGCTGACTTTCAATATCAAAAGATAATTTAATTTTCACGTAATCTAGAACAAATTTATGTCGATTTATTCTCCAATAAAATTAAGAACAAATGAGGCTGAAAATTGGTAGAAATTTAGGAACAGCCAGCTTCAACTTAAAAGCAATGACGTAACAATTAAGTTGTATCAGGTAAAGCACAACGGCTATTAAATGCTGCGTTTATCGTTATGTTATAACTTGAGCATGTCATGCAAACAAACAACGATATTTTCGTAAATCCTTTAGTAATTAAAACGAAAATTGCAGGAAAGCTAGTTGACGATACAGAGCAAATTTCGGGCAAAACAAAACTGTTGGGTGTCAAACGCGAGCAAAACCTCCCATAACTAAAGTTATCAAAAGAACGAAAAGTTCCAATTTTGGGTAATATTACGCTTCTGACTTTGTGACGTCATACACAAGTGACGTAACAAATGGAGCGAATCAAAGCCCGAGCTTAAAGGGATTTATTGGTACTAATTTTATTTCGATCCGAAAAGCACAAAGCAAGCTACGCCAAGTTACGTCAGGAGCAGGGGCGCCCGCAAGGGGGGGCAGGGGGGGGCAAGTGCCCTCCCTGGAAATTAAGATGTCAAGTACTTTTTGTGTTTAAATTTGCAAAATAAGTCTAAATATATCTATCTAAAGTAAGAAAACAACCTCTTGGAGAGTTTTTTTTAACTTGGTGCAGAGGGCGGGGGCAGCAGTGACGTTGCTAGGGGGGCGGCCCACTTCGGGTGTCATCATTTTGGGGTGACACCATTTTATGATACCAATCGAACAAAAAAGAAAACAACAATGTGTTTGATATCATCGAGAATGCTTAGCACACTGAAATGGATTAAAAACGATTTAAAGCGTCTTTTAAAACATTTATTTAGAGGGCTGGGCGCTATTTTGTCAAACGTATTACTCACAAATCATTAAAAATTTTGATAATTGGCCAAAACTAAGCAATCAAATTTGATCGCTTCTTGAAACATGCTGAATATAGGTTTCATAAAAAAAATATAAGCTCAGGAATAGGGAGGGGTGGATGTTCAGTATCAGTTAAATACCAGTCACTTCGACTCACATATCTTTCCATGAGCCCCCCCCCCCCAATCATTTTTCTCTATTTGATTAATCGACGTTTGTAGTTTAATAGACGAAATGCATCACTTGTTGTGAGTTTTATTGAACTACAAAATTTTTTGATGTATAGGACCAGCTCGTAAATAAAGAGCACTGAAATTTCACGATTAGCTACCTCCCACATAGCCATAGCCCATTTATGTAACCAGTTTAATCATGCTTTGCACTGCCAATTTCTATGCCATATTTCAAAAGCATTAATTTCAATAAAAATTGGCCTCAAATTATTTTTCAAAAATAAAATAAAATTTTTCGAGTGCTGATGGCTCCACCCCCAGAACCCCAATGGCCTCCGGTGGATGGGATACGGAGCTTTCAGATCCCCAAAACAACCCTTCTCCCACTGCAGATTTCTAATTACACGCCTGATACTAAACGCGCGCTGCTTATACTTCCAAGTTTTAAAATCTTACAATAAGAAGTTTTTAAGATAGTCAAATAACAATCGCGCCATCTACAGTAATGGCGTAGTACTGCTTTTTTTTAAATATAACCTTTTGCAGCCTTCTATACATTATGAAAGGTGACACCATAAATTTCGCCACGGGTGTTACCATCCTCAGCGACGCCCCTGGAGGGCAGGAGGAACAGGATTGGTTATTTCACGTAAAATATCATACATCATTTTCTTAAAAGCGAGCGTAAGCAATATCCTAGGATTAAGAATTAAACTGTTTGATTAAATAATCAATATCAAACGTTTCAGCAGCTGTCATTAAGCCCTTATCAGGATCTAAATACAATATGCAGCGTTTAATATTTCAAGTTTACGCTGTGGTTATATAAACCCTAAAATAATAATTACTCCGCCATTAAATTATTTTTGCTCAGAAACCGAAATCAAAACCAAACTTGTAGTCAATAGTGTAGCCAAGGGGGTTGTGCCTCCGGCATTGGGAGTGCACGATAAGAAAAATGCCACAATTTTTGCCCTTCTGAGGCAGTCTTTTGCAGTTACATGGCCTCTAAAGTGGTTTAAAGCCACTTTTGAAACATTTGTATTGTTTTTTTTAGACGGAGTATTAACTTACTTGTCAAAATACAGCTTACAAATTAATCGATAAAAACTTGAAAACATGGCTAAAAATGAGCTGTCAAAATTAATCGCATAATGCAAAATCCTCAACGTAAGTTTTGTAAAAAAAGGGGATGGGGGGCTACTCATCAATTACTTTATTCAATTACAACAAGTTTTGGACTCGACCTGTGACTAACATGAGGGTTTGAAGGGACTGAGTTATTTAATTCTTTCAAATGGCTCTCAAATTGTAGGCTATCAATTTAGGTTTTTAAATGGCTCTAAAAAGATGCGAAATTTGATTCGAATTGCGTTAAAATGGCTATTTTTCTGAAATATTGGAAAAATTGCCAGCAGTTAGGGATTTGTACCGAGACCCCGGTATGTGATATGCTTTAGTTGCATCAGTTTTCTCGGGGCGTTGCCCAATTCAGGAACGTAGCCAAGGGGGGGGGGGGCTATAGCCCCCCCATTGGCCTGTCAACCAAAACGCAAAATAAGAAAAATACTACATTTTTAGTTCTACTGAGACTGTTTTTTTTTGCGCTGGAATGGACTAAAAAGTAATTTAAAGCAACTTTTGAAACATATATTCAAGGGGGGTTAATTTGCCAAAAATTAAAGTCACAAATCAATGAGAACTTTAAAAAATGCCCAAAAATAAACAATGAAATTTGATCGCTAGTGTAAAAATGCCAAACATAGGTTTTATCAACAATTATATTATAAACTCAGGAATAAGGGGGAGGAAGCTATTTAGTGTTAGTTAATTACCAGTTACTTCTTTCAAATATCTTTCCATTAGCCCCCCACCAATTATTTTTCCTTATGAAATATAGATGAAATAGACTACTCTGAGTGAGTTTTATTGAATAGTAGGATTTTATGATTTACCAGCATGTAAACTAGAGAACTACAGTTTTATCGTTAACCATCTCCCATATAGTCCATTAACGCAACCAGTTGAATCATGTTGCTCTGCCAATTTCTATGCCACGTTTAAAAAGCATTAATTTTTACTAAAATAGCCCTAAAATTAAGTTATTTTTGCAAAAAAAATGCAAAAATTTTGAGCGCTGGGGGCTCCGCCCCCACACCCCCGTGCCTACGGCGGATAGGGGCTTTTCCCCCAAACCCCCAAATAGCTCCCCCCCATCGCCAATCTCTGGCTACGCCCCTGTCCCAATTGCAGAACTTTTCAAGGAAAAACTTTAATTTTTTGGGTTAATGAACCCCCTCCCTAACAAAATTCAGGTTGCAGTCAGTGGCGCAACCAAGTGGGCTAAGGGAGCTTGGCCTCCCCTTTTTCTTCTCTAAGTCACTTGGAAAACTTAAGTCACATATGCGTGCGTTTAAACGTGGTTTGAATTTGATCTGCAATTAAAGAGGGCTGAAAGAGCTGGGCAATTTAAGAATTTCAAGTAGATTTTTAATCTCAACAATTTTGTTCTTTCCAATGGCCTTAAAAACGTTCGAAATGAGATCCAAATGACGTTAAAATGGTTATTTTTTTCAAGAAGTTGCGAAAATTGTCCAGTGAGAGGGGGCTTCGCCCCCAGACCCCCTTCCATAATATACTTAAATTGGATTAATTTGCTCAACATGCCGTCCAATTGCAACATTTTTTGAACAGGATCATTTCAACTTTTGGTTCAAGCCCCTTAGCAAATCTTGGTTGCAGCAGTAAAGTTTTATTCAATCCAGTAGATAATAGATACATAGCTTGCCCCCCCCCTGAAAAAATTTCTGCGGGCGCCTCTGGTCAGGAGTACGACAGTTGTGAAAAATGCTGCTCTTCGCTATTTAGGGCCGTAAAAAAAGGGGAAGGACTTAATTCCGTCAGGTGGAGACAAAATTCATAAAATTTCAGAACAATTGCTATCATTTGACATAATTCGTATCCGCTCACGATGTCACTATTATGACGTCAATTTGACTCCAAAGTTTAGCTTGGCTCTCAAAAAATGCGGACACACGTCACAATGGTTTTTGCTTGGAGTGAACCTACTGTATGATATTTATACTGTGCTCTAGCTACACAAAATCTTGACAGCGATTAGAGATTAATCAGTTATATGCTTGTACCATATTTCGAGGCAATAGGTTACGTGATTTTTGTTTAAGAACCCGAAAACCGCCCCGCAAGTTTTGCGTGAAAAGCGGTCTTATTCAAAAACGGCTTAAGTACGGCAAAAAATATTTCACATGGTTATTTGTCTCAAGATACCGTTTCATCCCAACCAACCCACTTTTATTGGCGATGAGGTTCATTTCTTTTTTTTCCTTTTTTTTCCTTTTTTTTTCCTTTTATTTCCTTTTATTTCCTTTTTTTCTTCCTAAATTTTGTACGCTCTTCTTCTCCTAAACCACAAAACATGGAAATTTAAGTTTTTGTGTAAAGTTGTTGAGCTGCAAACGCAATTTTTCTCCCGAAATTTTTTGGGCAACTCCTTCGGGAACCATCCCTAAATGGGGCCCCAAAAAATCAAATTTTTGAATGGCTCAAGCTACGGCTTTAGTTCTTTTTGATATCGGTAGATATTTAACAGGTAAATATTTTGACGTAGTTTGGGGTGCCACCCCCCGGGGACTCCCCCAAATGGACCCCCCAAAAATCGATTTTTTAAATAGCTCAAGCTAGGGTGCTAGTTCTTATTGATATCAGCAAATATTTAACAAAACATTATTTTACATAGTTTGGGGGTGCCACCTCCCCCGGGACCCCCAAAGGGACCCCCAAAAATTAATTTTTTGAATTGCTCAAACTAAGATGCCAGTTTGTTTTGATATCAGCAGATATTTCACAGACAAATATTTTGACCTAGTTTGGGGTTGCCACTACCCCTCGGGGAACCCCCAAATGGACCCCCCAAAATCGATTTTTTTAACGACTCAAAGGCGGTGAATCATCCAGCCAATTCCAGTGGTTTACAATAGCTAAAATCGGACTATATTTTTTGATATTTTTTGTTTTAATTTTGGGACTGCGGTTGCAAAGATATTCAACAAATACAAAAAGATGTCCACCCGAGAAAAGTTTTTGGAAACTCTGAGTTTTGTTCTTCCCGCCAAAACCACAGTAGGCTAATAGTTTAGAGAACTGTGGTAGGCCTAATAGTTTAGAGATAGTTTATTTCTAAATAGTTTAGGCCTAATTAGGCCTAACTATCTCTAAACTATTGGGCCTAATAGTTTAGAGATAGTTAGGCCTAATAGCTAATAGTTTAATAAGTTTACAGTAGGCCTAATAGTTTAGTGAACTGTGGTTTTGGCGGGAAGAACAAAACTCAGAGTTTCCAAAAACTTTTTTCGGGGGGACATCTTTTTGTATTTGTTGAATATCTTTGCAAACGCAGCCCCAAAATCAAAACAAAAAATATCAAAATTATAGTTCAATTTTAGCTATTGTAAACCACCGGAATTGGCTGGATGATTCACCGCCTTCAAGTTAGGGTGCTAAGTACTTAATTTATTGATATCAGTAGATATTCAACAGGCAAATATTTTGACATAGTTTGGGGGTGCCACCCCCCAGGGACCCCCTCAAATGGACCACCCAAAAATCGATTTTTTTAACAGCTCAAGTTAGGGTGTTAGGTACTTATTGATATCAGTAGATACTTAACAGGCAAATATTTTGACATAGTTTGGGGGTGCCACCCCCCAGGGACCCCCCCAAATGGACCACCCAAAAATCGATTTTTTTAACGGCTCAAGTTAGGGTGTTAAGTACTTATTGATATCAGTAGATACTTAACAGGCAAATATTTTGAAATGGCTTGGGGGTGCCACCCCCCCCGGGACCCCCCAAATGGACCACCCAAAAATCAATTCTTGAACGGCTTAAACTAGGACGCCAGTTTGTTCTGATATCAGCAGATACTTAACCCAAAACTACTTTGACATAGTTTTGGGGGTGCCACCCCCCAAAAATCAATTTTTTGAATTGCTCAAACTAGGATCCCAGTTTGTTTTGATAGCAGCAGATATTTCAAAGACAAATATTTTAACATTGGGGGTGCCACCCCCCTCCCCCCCGGGGACCCCCCAAAAATTAATTTTTTTAATTGCTCAAGTTAGGGTGCTAATACTTATTGATATCAGCAGAGATTTAACATACAAATTTTTTGACATAGTTTGGAGGTGCCTCCCCCCCAAATTGACCACCCAAAAATCAATTTTTGAACGGCTTAAACTAGGATGCCAGTTTGTTTTGATATCAGCAGATACTTAACCAAAAAATACTTTGACGTAGTTTGGGGGAGCCATATCCCCCGGGGGACTTCCCCAAAGAGACCCCCCAAAAATCAATATTTTGAACAGCTCAAGTTAGGGTGCCAGTTGGTATTGGTATCAGCAGATTTTTAACAAACAAATATTTTGACATAGTTTGGGGGTGCCACCCCCCAAATGGACCCCCCAGAAATCAATTTTTTGAATGGCTTAACTTGGGTGCCAGTGTTTTATGACATCAACAGATACTTGACAGACAAATATTTTGACATAGTTTGGAGGTACCACTCCAAGAACTCCTCTACCCCAAATAGACCCCCAAAAATAATTTTTGGAATGGCTAAAGCTGGGAAGCTAATTGTTTTAAATATTGTTAAATATTAAACAAATATTTTGACATAGTTTAAGGGTACCACTCCCTCGGAAAACCGAAAATTGGACTACTCCTAAATCAATTTCTAGAAATCACTTGTTAGAGAGCTAATTGCTTTTAATATTAAGTCTCTAAAAAATAAATATTTCGGCATGGCTAAGAAGTGATATCCCTTCCCGGGAACCCCCAATGACATAGATTCCCCAAATCTTTACTTTTCATTTAAGCTAAAACATTTTTAGTAGATATTTGTAAGACAAAGAATAAAAAATACAAATAGTCGTCTGTTCGAGGGTATCCTGACACGAGTCCTAAAAACACGAGCTCTAAAAGACACCAGTCCTAAAACACAAGTCCTAAAGGACACGAGTCCTAAAAAACATTAAAGTTAAAAGCTACATAAAAGTTGGTAAATACTGAAAAAGATTTGATTTGTAAGAATTCGGAGTTTTTGTTTGCTTTTTTCAGTGACATAAATTCGGCTTGCGGTTAAGTAATCCACGAAAATCTTGTAATATACATGGTGGTAGCTAGCTTCGGTTAACGAATGCAAGGTTTACTATTGACGGCCCTGAAATAGAACAGTTGCATTGCATCTCATTCATTCGCTGCAAATTAACGCATTTTTAAACTTTTGTAATTTCATAGGTTTATTTTGCATTTGATGTTGTCATTAGCGGCATACCGTTATAGTTGATAGGCTTTGGGTAGAATTTTAAGTATTTTAGAATATGGCCGAATTTACGGTGTGAAACAAAGTTAAAAACCGTCAAAGTGGACAATATCAGGCACAATGGACGATGAGATTTCACAAAAGGCATAACTTTGCAAAAGTACCGCGGTACCGGTACTCGGTACTTTGCTAAAATTAGTGCCGCGGTGCCGGTACTTTCAAATTAAAAGTAACTTTGAAATTAAAAAAAAAAGTACCGTAAAAGTACCGCGGTACTTTTGCGGTACTTTTTTTTTAAATTAAACGAAAAAAATTCGACTGTTTGACCTCGTTTACGGGATTGTAAATCATCACTTTTAGCAATTAGGTTCGTTTCCGCGGCTAGAGTGCAATGCGTATGACCTACAGTTCGTTTTACAGAAAGTTTGCAGTGGAATAGTAAGCAGTTGCAATTTTAGTATTACTACTATAGTGAGTAAAAAGTACTAACTAGCGATGGAGTTGACTCGATAAAGTATCTAACTCATACGGACTACGGTCATCGGGCTTAGTATTCTACAACAGTATCTTGCAGAGGTGGAGTCCTCGAGGACGTCCTTGGCCTCGAGGACATATTTTGAAGTCCTTGGCCTTGGCCTCGAAGCCTCAAGTCCTTGGCCTCGAAGCCTCAAGTCCTCCAATATTGCCCTGTCCTCGGCTCGAGGAAAGCACTATTTTTTGAACAGTTGAAATTTCGTTGGAAAACGCCAGAAACCTCGCGGAAAATTTGCTAACACCGTTTTTGTTTTCCTCACTTGGAGCATAGGCGTAGCCAAGGGGGGGGGGCAAGGGGCCCGTGTCTCTCTCAATTGAAATTTCACCAATGACAAAAATGTGACAAAAAAGCCTATTGTTTCTTCAGTTTCTTTTTAACATTTTTCGCTTACAACAGTAACTGACAACAATATGGAAGACCAGGGGCCCCGGGGTCCCCTCAATTCAATTTTTGCCAGGCAATTTAAACGTACATCCCGGAAGAAATGGAGAGTTTTTGTCGAAAAAGTTGCTATCTCAGGTCCACATCTAGCCATTTTATGAACGTAATGCATTAATCAGGGCCGGATCTACCATAATATGGCGCAGTACCAGGTAGGGGCCCCACGCTGAAACCGCAAGACTTTTTTTGGTCTTCACCTATATTTGGCAGAAAGATGTTGCGAAAATCTCCACAGTGCAAGGGGCCTAGCGTGATGTAAATCCGGCCCGGCAATAACACGGTTAGTAGGCGTACCATCTATTGTACCATTTTTCAATAACAATTCAGTATTATTCAACTCCAACCTCCCCGGTTTTTACGCACGAAATACTTTTTTAAAAAATTAGCCATGGAAAATGCTGATTGAACAAATTATTGAACTTCAATTGAGGGGACCTGGGCCCCCTGACCAAGCATGTACTCTTATAACTGGTTATTTTCATGACAAAACAAAAACCTCTAAGGAAAATCTTCGAGTGGATTATTATTTACTGCTAAAATGTAGCACGAGACAATGCGCCTTACTTCCCCCTACCTGGACCAAATCACTTACAACTAAAATCTAATTCCAAGATGCCAGATGTTTAACGTATTTTGGACTTAAGTTGCTTGTAAAAGAGGGATTAAACAATCTAATCTTTTCAATTGGATTTCAAATGTCAAAAATCTAGTGCTTTCAAATGGCTCTGAACACCTGCAAAATGTGATTCAATGGCATTAAAACAGCTTTTTTTTCCAAAAAATTACAAAAAATCGCCCAACGGTTGGGGGCTTCGCCCCCAGACCCACAAAGCCTTCGGCGGCTGGGGGCCCCGCCCCCAGACCCTCGTCTTCGATACCTTTGAGTTACACTAGCTTTCTCAACACGTTTCCAAAGTTAGATATTTGCGCTTTTCAAGTATTAGTTTGATTCCTTTCTCTTTGCAAAATCCTGGTTACCTGCCGACAGGCAACGATTTCAGATCTTCCACCCTACGATATCTTTGTCCCACAAAAACTTCCTGTTTGGAAAATTTTTGATGACGTCATTGCATGTGATTTGTGATTTAGGTCTCCCCCAATCAAAAATTCTGGGTACGCCAATGAATTGGAGATCACCTAAAGAACTTTTTTGAAGACCTTTTTTTGGAGAGCACTTGCGCTTATGTCCTTGGTCCTTGGCCTCGAGCATTCCTGTCCTTGGCCTCGAGAGGGTCTGTCCTCGGAAAGGCTTTCCTTGGCATTGGCCTCGGACTTTTTTTGTGTCCTTGGCCTTGGAATTGGCCTCGAGCCTTGTGTCCTCGACTCCACCTCCGGTATCTTGTAACCAGTAATAACCAAACAGCAGTCATCTCTAAAGCATCACGTACGTAAGTTGGCACTGTAGGCTATTCTGACGATACATCAGCTCCCAATTATTGCACAAGTGACATTCACACAAAACTTAGAAACTGGTGGGTAAATTGCACTTTTGGCAAAGTGAGCTGTTTTGATTTGTTTTTAGTTGATTCGTTGCTGCAGTTACTTTTTGGATTTCTTATTTAAAGCTAGATGGGAGCTTACAAGTTGCCTGCCTATAAACGAACGACGCATGTTAATGGTTATTTTTAAAAATTCCTTTTGTTCCCCCGTAAAGAGAACAATTTCAAAATTACAGCATTTTTTATTGCTGTTGTATAGCATATCTATTCTCTTGTCACAGCATAGCGTTAGACGCTAATTATTGGACATTCCGCACGCTTTCATTGTGATAATTACTTCGTGCTTGGAGGAATTTGCACCTGCTTAAGAGTTTCTAGTTTTTCAATGTTCCGTGAATTTCGATTTCTTACCACTAAAATTTGTTGCTTGTTCGAAGCCACAAGCAGAGATTATCATCGTAAAGCGCCCTATCCAAGGACGCAACAACGTAACCAGAGTGTGGGTTGAACACAGATTATGCAATTAGGGTGGTCGCAAAAAAAGCTTTGGCACTCTTTGGAACTCTCAAGAAGATTCTTGGTCTCTTCTGATTATAAAAAAAATTAGTTTTTTAGCTAAAGCCGTTAAAATATTTTTTGTAAGGTTCAATTTCGGGGGTTCTAAAAGAGGTGTAATTTCATAAAAATTGATTTCTGGGGGTTTAGTTTGTGGGGTTTCCACGGAGGTGGTACCCAAAAATTTCAAGAGACAAAACCGTGTTTTTAGCTCAAAAATTTTGTACAAAAATTAGATTGCGTTGTTTTGCCCTTTAGAACTTATTAAAAGAGCGTGTAATGTTCAGAAAGAAAAAAAACTCATCGCGGCCAAAGCCAAAGTGGGATTGGTGCAGATGAAAGGATTTTTTGAGATAATTTTTCTGTATAAGTATTATCGGGTGAAATACTTTTGGCCGTATTATACACCGTTTGTGAATAAGAACATCTTCTTTGCCAAACGTTTCAGGCATATTTAAAACCAAAAGCTAATACTAGTGATGTAGTCAAGACCCTGACGGTCGAGACCGAGACCAAGACCGAGACTTGGAAAAAATTCGAGTCCAAGGCCCAAGACCAAGACTTAAAAAAATTTTTAAGACCGAGATCGAGACTCGGTGAGTTTGTTCGAGACCGAGACGAAACTTCGAGACCCGACATTTTAGAAGCAAAACTTATTCGTAGTGACTATTGACACCCCTTTTCATGGTTTTTCCTTAAACAAACTGCCAACCGCAATACAGTAGAGCGACCATAAACCAAAAAACGAACTTGGGCCACGTTCTATTCACAAGCACATGAAGAGGTGACGGCGTAGCTCAACTGTCAAGCGCCCGTCTTTTAGGTAGAGAAATTGCACTTCGATGCCAACTGAAACTGGGCAATGCGCTCCTGTGTTCAAACTATCGCAATGGTCCAGCTTGCAGTAACTACAGATTAGTAACAGAGCCAAAAAATCTTGAATAGCATATTATTGCAAGCAAAAATAATCACGAAACACAACGGAAAAATTTTTTTGAAGTTTCATTACCAAACTGCTCGTGGACCAATCTAGAGGAATTCGATTTCGAAGCGAGTTGCTAAATCAAATTAAAATAAAAGCTTTCATAAACTCGCGGCTTAGTGCATGGGCATT
Source organism: Trididemnum nubilum (assembly GCA_963965965.1). Classification (NCBI taxonomy): domain Eukaryota; kingdom Metazoa; phylum Chordata; class Ascidiacea; order Aplousobranchia; family Didemnidae; genus Trididemnum; species Trididemnum nubilum. The sequence goes on from OZ014478.1 coordinate 28,586,524, forward strand.
GAGCAACACTGCACCAAAGAAACATCGCAGCGAGGAGGGACGTTAGCGACACTGCGTCCGATTTTGACCGGACAAAGAATCGAAACGCAGACCAAGAAACGCAGACCTCGCGCTCCGACGCGGTGTCTTTAACTACTAACGATGACCGGTCGTTCAAATTTAAAATAAAGCGGGCTTGCTAAAGCAGTTGCATTCAGATAGTTATTTTAATGACAAGAAGGCCGTGGTGGAATGCGCGATTGTGTTTTCATAAGCAAGACATCAAGATGAATGATTCAGTAACCTAGTGGTCCTAGTACACGGCAAACACCGTAATGTATAACAAAAACCTGAGTTGCGGTATTACTTCTTATCAAGACTTTATTTCTCCGATACCGCCCTGAAAATGTTCTGGGGTCACGCGTCTTCCCCATTCGGTGGACCATGTTTATACCTCAGGTTTATACCTCAAGCTATTTTAATCTTCACTGGACCTAATTGTTACTCCTAATGTTTGATATTTACAAAAAAGCAGTGGTAAAGTAGACTTAAGTTCATCATTCTGAGTCTGCAATCTTAACTGTATCATACTACGAAAGAGAATGAGACTGAAAACAATCACAGAACTAGATGGGAATTTGCCAGCAAACTCAGTGAACGACCGACGCATAGCTAATGCTGTGACGCTCAAAAGTACTTTTTGTCTACCGTAAAATCAGCAATTATTCAAAAATATCTGATTATGGAACCTCCAGAAAAGTGGAGTCAAAATATTTGTTAGTTAAATATCTCCTGATATCATAAACCACTGGCACCCTAGCTTGAGCCGTTTAAAAATTGATTTTGGCGGTCTATTTGGGGGGTCCCTGGGGGGGTGGCACCCCAAACTATGTCAAAATGTTTGTTAAATATCTGCTGATATCGAAACAGACTGGCACCCAAGTTGAGGCGTTCAAAAAATTGATTTTTTGGGGGTCCATTTGGGGGTCCCCGGGAAGTGGCACCCCCAAATTATGTCAAAATATTTGTCTGTTAAATATCTGCTGATATCAAAAAAAGTAGCACCCTAGCTTGAGCCGTTCAAAAAATTGATTTTTGGGGGTCCATTTGGGGGGTCCTCGGGGGGGTGGCACCCCAAACTATGTCAAAATATTTGTCTGTTAAATATCTACTGATATCAAAAAAAAGTAGAACTCTACCTTGAGCCGTTCAAAAAATTGATTTTTGGGGGTCCATTTGGGGGGGTTCTCGGGGGGGTGGCACCCCCAAACTATGTCAAAATATTTGTCTGTCGAATATCTACTGATATCAAAAACAACTAGCACCCTAGCTTGAGCCGTTCAAAAAATGGGTTTTTTTGGGCCCCATTTTGGGGGGGTTCCCGGTGGAGTTGCCCCAAAAAATTTCGGGAGAAAAAATTGCATTTGCAGCTCAACAACTTTACACAAAAATTAGATTTTAATGTGTTGTGGTTTAGGAGAAGAAGAGCGTACAAAAATTAGGAAGAAAAAAAAGGAAAAAAAAAAGAAAAAAAAAGAAATAAACCTCATCGCGGCCAAAAGTGGGTTGGTTGGTATGAAAGGGTATTTTGAGACATATAACCCTATGAAATATTTTTTGCCGTACTTAAGCCGTTTTTGACTGAGTCCGCTTTTTACGCCAAACTTGCGGGCCGGTTTTCGGGTTCTAAAACCGAAGTCACGTAACCTATTGCCTCAAAATTTGGTACAAACATACAACTCATTAGTGTCAAACTGCTGTCAAAATTTCATGTAGCTAGGCCCAACCGTTCTCGAGTTATAAGCAAAAGTCAGAAATTTCGCACTCGTTAGTTGGAAAATGGCCGAGTAAAAATAGAGGAACACGCGACGCGAGCGTCGGTCGTTCCTATGAGACTGAAAACAATCATTATGAGACTGAAAGAGACTGAAAACAATCACTTCGAGGTCTGAGCTGTCCTGATTAACCTTCCTTGACCAAACCTCATCGCACTGCCTTGCTACCACCTTAAACTCGGTCCACGTGCAAGGAACCTGAACGAGAAAAAGGTTAAAGCATTTACTACCAGAAAGCAAAAATGTAGACAGCGGCAATTAGCACCTTCAACGAAGATCAACATCAAGTAATACCGCTTAAGCGGCTTCTTCCCCTCCAGACTGTTTTATATTACACCTTTCATAAGTAAATAACAAACATAATAATGAATGACAGGTCAAGCAGTTTTCTCCCACGGCTCTACCAGAGTTTTTTCGAATCTCAAGTATCTCCGACTGAGTAGCCAATTTTCAAAAATTGAGGTTTCATTGCTAAACTTTGTTTCTCACGATCTCAGTTTAAAAACATTGACGGAAATAAATGAAAATTTACCGAAATGAATAAATAAAGAAGATTGTTGGAACGCAATTAAAAGGTGTTCAGACCTAGAAAGTCAATCGAATCTTTGTTTGCGTTGCTTGCATTAAATAATTAAATTCAAAATTTTATTCTTATGCCTAACCAAGATTTTGAGTCTCGAGACTTCTAATATTTCGAGACCATGACTTTTCGAGACCAAGACTCGAGATCGAGACTTGAAGTTCAAGTCCGAGGCGAGACCGAGACGAGACTTTCAAAAATGTGTCTCGAGACAGTTTCGAGACCAGAGACCGATCTCGAGAACTCCATCACTAGCTAATACAAATGGAGGCCGGAAGTAACGGGCAGTAAATTTTTCTTCATGCAGGTGCATAGACAAAAATCTGCGATGGAGGAGGCGTTGCGGGGTCTGGGGGCGGATCCCCCAACCATCGGAGGCAATTGGGATATGGGGGCAAGACCTTCAGCCACCGGAGGCATAGGGTGTGGGAGTCGGATCCACCAGCACTCGAAAAAAAACTGTTTTTTTGACAAAAATAACTTAATTTTAGGCCTATTTTGCTAAAAATTAATGCTATTAATACGTGGCATAGAAATTAGCAGCGCAAAAAATGATTATACCGTACTAGTTGCATAAATGGGCTATGTAGAAGGTAGCTATCGCTACCATTTCAGTTCTCTTATTTACAAGTTGGTAAATTATAAAATTCTATTTCGGTAGGTTGGTAAACCTCTCAAGGAGTAATCTATTACGGCTAAAATTTGTAGTGAAAGATGCTGTATATATATAAAGGGGGGCTAATCGAAGGAAGGTCGAGAGAAGTGATTGGTAATTAACGTATACTGAATGCCCTCCCCTTCTATTTCTCCGCTTAAATAGTTTTTTTTGATGAAACCAATGTTAAGCATTTTTCAATGAGCGATCAAATTTGATTACCAATTTTCGACTATTCTTTAAAGTCTTGTTTCTGATTTACAGGTTTTATTTTTGACAAATTAACCCCCTCGCTCTTCAATAAACGTTTCAAAATATGCTTTAAATAATTTTTTATAGTCCCCCCGCGCGCCCCCTGGCTTCGCTACTGTATTCACGCCTGATGTAATGAGTATTCATTACGTAAGTCGTCTCTTACAATTTTTTTTTAGCGGTTCTACTTTTGTTTTGCTGGTGCATGAATACTGGTAATGCATCATTCTGCCATTGCAAGAAAACGTCAATTTTCAGATAGGCCAGAAAACTGAAAACGCCTAGTCCCTGCGGTGCTAGTAGCGAGTGAGACCAACAATTAAACTCTAAATTAAGAAAAAAGATTCGTTGTTTATTCGGTTTATTCGCAAGCATTTTTACAACGTTTCAAGTTTTTAATTACGTTCGCAAAATCCCTACTAAAAAATAAAATAAAACTAAAGTACCGGTACCGCCAAAAAATAGCAAAGCACTGCGGTATCGGTACCGGTACCACAAAAGTATCGACGGTACCGGTACCGGTAGCAAGAAAGTACCGCGGTACTTTAGTACCGCGGTACTGCCCACCTATGCCGCTAAGTTATACAAGCTGGTTAAATAGATCCTGGTAACTTTCAACGAAGCTATAGACTATCCACAAAAGTTTTAACCAGGGATGCGGAAGCGGAAGCTGGAAGCGGAAGCGGTGGAAGCGGTAAATTTTTGTGGAAGCGGAAGCTGGAAGCTGGAAGCGGTAAATGGGTACCGCTTCCGCTTCGGCTTACGTTGTTCGACAATACTCGCACTAAATGTTTTTTTAACACAAAACAAACAATTGAAACATACCATTACAAGAGTTTGTGAAGCCAGCTGTTGTAGAAAGTATCCACTCTTAAACTCGCAAAAATTTGAATCCACCGCTGTTTGCTAAACTCATTGCCCTCAAATGCGAATCGGGGCAATAACTTTTTAAATCTTTGGTTTAAAACTTTATAAATACTGGCAAAGCCATATTTTGCCGAAATTTCAGCAACAATCCCAGTTCACACTTGGAAAACAAAGCTTCGTGGTTTCTCATTTACAAATTATAAGAGGCAGTTAGCGAATACCAAGTTACCAACGCACTATTTTGCAATCTTTCGACTGTTGGCAAATCTCGCAAGTTACTATCGATTCACAACGGGAAGTTTTATTACTCAAATAAAATCAAGCTTTTTGAAGTAATGTTAGTTAATATAGTTTTTAAAATAATTTAATTTCATTGTCATTAAAGTATTATGAAAGAAAACTGAGTATTTTGATGTTGCTTTCGCGTATTCCATTTGACGATTCTTTGCGGTAAGTAATTTAATTGTGAGTGTGTAGCGTTAAATTTGGTGATAGGAAAATTCTCTGGGGACAATAGCGTACGTTTGTAATGTTTGGGTTCGTGAATCACGAAAAAAATACAAAAACAATAGTCGCAGTGCGCTCACTTTCTCAAAACCGCTGTTTTCATTATTGAATTTAATTTTATTGTAAAATACTAACCTACCAAGCTGACGGTACTTCGGTCGATTTAATAAAGTGCCTTTCTTGCAACCACCTATGGAGTTCGGTGACGTCTCAAAGTATTTTCCTACGTCCAAACTTTAAACTTGTTTACGATTAACGATATGCAACTCAATTCATTGTTTTTCTCGTGTTTACAAGGCGGTGAGAATTCGTAGTAGATGACGTAAGTATGTAATAAATGACATGCATTTTCGGCGTATAAATAGAGATACGACGATTCAAACTTGATATTTGACCAAGTAAATTTAAGTAGCTCGTACTCATAGCCTAATACGTATTGAGCAGTTGAGAATTAAGTAAAATTATTTTTTACACTTATTTTTACTCTATTAATATTTTTTACACTTATTTTATATTTTTTACACTTATTTTACACTCACCATTTTCGTTGGATTTTTCTTTTATTATAGCCGCTGTTTTCTTGTGCTTTTTTATTGCACTCACTGTTTTAAATTACTTGTTTTAATATTACTTTTTTTTATTGCACGGAGTATTGTTTTTCTTCATGTTTACTTTTTCTGTGTGTTAGTAATGAAATAAATCGTTTTCACTTTTCATTTACATACCAGTAACACGTTAATGCATTTTATTCATATTATTAGCTAAAAATATTATGATAAATTTTGGTAAAAGTGGTGGAAGCGGAAGCGGTGGAAGCGGAAGCAATGGAGGTGGAAGCGGAAGCGGTTGGAAAATAGGCGCTTCCACATCCCTGGTTTTAACTTTACATTCAAATTCTTTAAATACGCCCTCTGAAGGAATTAAACAAAGATTTACGGTAAGGTTCGATGCTTTTTAATGGCATTTTGACGTCCAATCGTTTTGGCGCGGAAAAACTATAACCCAGCTGCAATCCATCAATAAAAATTAGAGAGTATTGGATCTGAAACGCAGATTAATGAACTTGTTGAAAAACGGTAGTTGATGCTCGTTAAAACGATGACATAATGCGCTTTTTGCGACTTTAGCTCGCGAAAACTTCTCTCCTTTTTGATGATTCATCGCAGTGGTAAAGATCAGCTGTTTGTTGCTGTAGTTTGGCAGTTCATAATGGATGTCGTTTATAAATTCTTTACGATATTGGGCTGATAAAAATTTTTTTTCTACATACAAAATGCTTGGAAAAATTTCTAAATAATGTTTTGATTTATTGTGTCATTTTAGTTTTAGTCGCACTCGCTAAAGATCATTATTTACTACAGCGTCATATGTCGAATTTAATTTTCTAAGGGCATTTTTTTGTTGTTGATGTTAATAGCTTGCAAAATAGGTAACAACTAGTTAACAATATATAAATTCCATAGCAAAGCTATTTCTCTTTTCTTAAAAAAAAGAATTTCATTTAACTTGAGATTGTTTTAATTGTTTCATATTCTCAAAGTTTTGTCTGATAAATAATGCAATAAACGTTAGATTCAGAAAAGTTCGCTAACTGCGCAACACCACTTCACTGCATTACTGATTAACGTTGATAAACACTTCTTTGTTACTCAAAGCCGTTTGGAATACACTGATGAACAGTTCGTCATAATTTTTCGATGATCTCCCTCAAAAAAGTTATCAATAGTGAGCATACTTGTAATCACCGCATATAGAATTTCTTCGATTATTTTTTTTATTTAGTAACAGTTCATGAACTTGACTGGAAAGTAAAATCGTATCGGTCAGTGCATGCATGGCCGGTAGCGAAATTTTTTTTTCTACCATGGTTTTGCAGATTTATTACGTCACATCCGTGTCCATCCATACTCCGCGCTCACTTTGGCTTGATCCGCTGTATTCACAGGCAAATTAATGCAAGAGTTAGGTTAGCCTATAGGTTGCTGATCATATATGTAAATACGCCTAACATGTTGCCGTATTTAGTTAGCCTAGTGTCTAGGTAGCGTCTGACAAGTTGTTGTAAGCATCACGGTTAAGCTGTTGACTCGAATCTGAGCAATTGTTGCAATATTAGGCCTACCGGTACTAGATAAAACTTAAAATAATTGCCTAATATCATAGGGATGTCTAATGTGATGGTAGTCAGATAGCAAAACCATGGTAGCAAAAAAATTTCGCTGGCCGGTATTCTATTTAAGTTGGATTCATACAGTAACCGTCTTTTATCCGCTATTATCGCTTTTTTTACGCTTTTCTTCTTCATGAAGAAGTAATGTTCTTTTTGGTAAGCATTTTTATACGTATGTCCTTGTCCACACTAACCAGCAGAGGTGGAGTCGAGGACACAAGGCTCGAGGCCAAGGCCAAGGACACAAAAAAAGTCCGAGGCCAAGGCCAAGGACAGCCTTTCCGAGGACAGACACTCTCGAGGCCAAGGACAGGAATGCTCGAGGCCAAGGATCAAGGACACAAAGCGCAAGTGCTCTCCAAAAAAAAAAAAAAGGTCTTCACAAAAATTTTTCAGGCGATCTCCAAAAAAAAAAAAAGAAAAAGGCCTTCACAAAAATTTTTCAAGCGATCTCCACTAAAAAACGTTTTCCAAAAAATGTTTCAAGCGCTCCACAAAATTTTAACATTCCAAAAAATAGTGCTGTCCTCGAGCCGAGGACAGGCCAATTTTCGAGGACTTGAGGCCTCGAGGCCAAGGCCAAGGACTTGACCTTCGAGGCCAAGGCCAAGGACTTCAAAATGTGTCCTCGAGGACTCCACCTCTGCTAACCAGACAGTGACCTACTGGACAAATCTTTTTTCAAAAAATGTTTTTTACGAAGGGTTAAACAGTCCTATTTTAAAATATCGCTCTCATCGTTTATCATAGGCGTAGCCAGGATTTTTGATTGGAGGCGGCCCAAACCACAAATCACAAAGGTAAACATCAAGAAAAAAAAGTCTTCACAGTCCGGCTCAGAAGTTTTGATTGGGGGGGGGAGAAATTTTGTCGGAGACCAATTTAGGACTAGGGGGGGGAGCCAAACCACTACTTATATAGTGAAGACCAAAACAAAAAAACAACAAGAACAGGTTTCACGGTCTGGAGCTGAATTTTTTTCGAAAAAAGGTGAAGAGCCCCAAAAAAAGGTCTTCACGGTCTCGTGTCAAGGTGAACACAAACCAAGAAAAAGAAACTAATGAAAGAATAGCCGTTTTGGTCGCAAATTTATCATTGCTGGCATTGCGGTTGGGGGATTGAGCGGGCGCTCTTTCCCCCCCTGGCTACGCCTATGTTGTTTATACACAAAATTTTTGAACAAAATTTTTATCAATAATAACTCTTTACTTAATGCAGATAAGGACTAATAAAAATGCGCTCAAAAAAGAGCATGCTTTTTCACGAAGAACAAAAACCAAAAACAAAACGGACAAAGTAAGTAAACATTTTAATTTTGCGACCAAAAATTACGCTATTAAAATTTTTTCTGCATTAAAAACGATAAATTTATTGTTGAATTGATTTTGTATGGCTTTGAACATTAAAAGATATGGCTTTTCGTATAAGGTAGTTTTTTAATTTCTCACCTTAAGTTTTATTTGTATTGTCGCAGAAAAGATGAAGCTCAACGACATGTGGAACTTATTAAAATAAATCACGGCGAGCCAGCAAGCAAACGGAGACGATCGGATGAAATCAAAGACCAACGGCTCCGAAATGCAGCAAGCTGCTGGTCCACACGCCCTACCTCAGAATACTTGCTAAATTTCCCGATATTTTAAAAATTGCTGAAGTTATTCCGTTGTATAAATCAGGCCCAAAAGATATCTGCTCAAATTACCGCTCTATATCAATCCTCAGTCCATTTTCTAAAATCTTTGAAAAATGTCTGCATTTTCAATTATATAATTATTTTCACCGAGAAAATATCTTCTGCAGAAATCAATATGGTTTCAAAAAAAAATCTTCTACGAACGATGCTGTGATTGATATCTATAATGAACTCTTGCTCAACTTAAACAACAAGAAAATAACATGCTCAATTTTCTTAGATCTTGCCAAAGCATTCGATTGTATCAATCATGATATTTTATTATTAAAATTAGAAAAATATGGAATTCGTGGCCTTCCACTAAGCTTGTTTCGAAGTTATCTCACGAACAGAAAACAATTTACTATTGTAAATGATATAAATTCTGATATGAATGATATTTCTTGCGGAGTGTCCCAAGGGTCAACTTTAGGTCCGCTTTTATTCATCATCTACGTAAATGAGTTACCACTAGCTACTAATCTGCACGTAAGACTCTTTGCTGATGATACAAATATCACAGCATCTCATCATCACAAAGATACTCTGGAAAAAAATCGTTAGTAACGAATTAAAACAAGTAAATAATTGGATGAAATTCAACAAGCTTTCAATAAACTATAAAAAACTGAATACATCATCATAACTAATAAAAAAGAAAAACCATGTTATGATATAAAAATTGACCAAACCACCATTTGTCAAAATTCATGCATTAAGTATTTAGGAGTACTGATTGATGACACTCTAACCTGGAAACCTCAAGTAGACAAAATGTGTTCAAAACTAGCTAGTGGATGTTGGGCGCTGTATCAACTAAGACCATATGTAAATAGTGCTACTCTAATGATGGTATACTACAGTTTCATTCACTCGCATCTAAACTATTGCATAAACAGTTGGGGCAGTGCAACAGTCGCAACACTAGATCCATTAATCAAGCTACAAAAAAAAGCTATAAGGATAATCACCCGTAAAAATATGAGAACACACACGAAACCACTGTTCTCAGATTTAAAGTTATTGACAATCATAGACTTGTACCGATTTGAAGTAGCAAAACTGTTTTACAGAATTCATTACAAATCATTTAACCTTTGCAGTGCTGAAACAGAAAAAATGATATTGTTAGATGATCTTCATACATACAACACGCGAAGAAAACTCAAATGCAACTACTTTCTTCCCCGGGTTCAAACAACTCAAGCTCAAAGTTCAATTCAGTTTCTTGGTACAAAAATATGGAACCAAATACCCACTGAAATTAGGAAAATGAACTTCTTTAAATTTAAAAAAGAACTAAAAATTCTTGTAGCGGCGATTTGTTAATTTGCTTAGTTTAAGACTCAAACCAGGTTTCATTTATCCGCACATTTCTTGGTTAAGGATTAACGGAATTCAAATAACATTTTAAGTGCACACCTTTTTGATTTGCTACAGATTACTTCCTTTTTAAATCCGGTTCTTTGTCCAAAAACTGTTTCATTATTTCTTTGTGACGTAGACCTCATTTACATTTTAAATTGCCGTTTTTGTGTGAAAATCTCTTGTGTTGAATTTATATGCAAATTTTTGTAATTCTTGCAAGCTCGAACTTGCAACGACAAATCAGTCTGGATTAGCTGCGACAAAGGGCAGAGCCCTTGTGGAAGGAATCGGGTCAGTAAGCAATTTTCAAAGTTAAAGCCAAGTTAGCGTGGCCGTTTATCTAGGTCCATTAAGACTTGAGATTGGGACTGAAAAATTGTCCATTATTTTGAAGCTTCGTTGCTCAATCTAGCTTTAGAGCTATTGTTTGTAGGTGCCCATTGGTACATACCCCCTCCAGCTTAGCTGACTCACCCTCCATATCTCTCGCCCTCTCCTTTTGGATAGGTTTGGATAGGTCACCAGCACTAGACTGATTTGTCGTTTCAAGTTTTGAGTTATTCAATCAAATTGTGAAGTTATTGCGTCTACGTCCGAAAATCCATTGGTGAGTAAATGTTCAATTTTGTTTTATTTAATCTAATATAATTTAATTACAGTATTGCTTGTTGTTTATAACTCCGGGGATAACTTAAACACTTTGAAAACAGAAACGTTAAATTGTCATTCATTCTATAAGTCATATGTTTGTGTGCACTTTCTTCCATTGTAAATTTAATATGTTTTTCTTACACATTTATTACGTTTTCAGAAACCGTTATTTGGTATTTCGTTCTGGTATCTCATTTTTTGTGGATTCATTTTCATCTAATCGGAATAAATTGTTTATCAACCAAACGTGTTATTGATTGAGGAAATAGACGCAATAATTAAATCCAATCAGTAACAATTCTATTTCTGTCTCAGTACTCAAGAAATTAATGCCCACAGACGTTAATTAAGGATTTTCAACTTTTTTAAATCCAAAAATGAACTCAAAAATCTATGTTTATCACAGCAAGCAAACAGGTCATTTCTGTCCACAATTTTTAAGAAGTTTTGATTCAGTAGGGGGGGGTGGAGGGGGCCTGGGAAGCTTGATTTATTGAGATTCTGACCGTATGCTTATGGTTTTGTTTTCGTCGTTGCTTCGTTGTTTGTTTTTGACAGTTGACTTTTGATGACCGCTTGCTGGTCTTTTATCGCTGTCTTTTTAATAAATTGAATTGAATTGAATATTATATAGTTAAACACAGATCCTGTTTAAAATTCCAAATGGGACAAAATCTTAAATTTGAAATAATATTCCAAAATATGCCAAAGTTCGGAAAAATAAGTCAGCCCGATTAGCCTGCACACCAAAGCACTAAATATAGAGTACAATGTTTCCCTGATGTTAGAACTTGTAACAATCTGTATCAACTTTTCATAAATCTTTTTTAATTTCCTCATTGAATTAACTACAAACCATTCGAGTTCTTTTTGACGAAATTGAACGCGCACAGACTGTCTGAAAATTAAAGTTTGTTTGCTGTCTATGTTCTCTCTAAGCTGTGCGGCCGCGCAGATAGCCTTGAACCCCTGCGCAGTACTTCAGTTTTGCCGCGCATTGCATAAGGGTTGATAAGACAAGGGTAATGCGTGCTTTCAATCGGAAGCAAGACCATAATTTAGATTTCATAAAATTATTTTACAAATGCAAGGTTTAAACAATAAATCCGAATTCCGGACTAAAATGGAACCAGACTGCGACAAAGACCTTTTTTTTCAGTCTTCACTTAAATTTGACAGGTAAAATTCCGAAATCCCGGACTAAAATTTGTGAGCTTCACCTAAATTTGGGACTGAAATTCCGAAATTCCAGACTGAAAGAGAATCACTTTGCGGCGAAGACCTTTTTTTTGGAAGCTCACACGGCCTTTTATTCCGCGCACACCAAGCAAGCTCTGAGAGGTAACGTTGTTTGCAACAAATCCAATAACGAAAGCAAACTAAAGTCTTTTTGTTTGCTATAAATCCAATAAAGAATATTGTGACTAAAGAAATTTGTTTGGAAGAATTAAAACTGCCAAAGCGCAGTAAACTTGAGAATACTGCATTTTTAAATTTTCGATGTAGCATTGTGATTAAATTTTTTTAATGATTTAATTGTAAGAAATAGAAAGAAAAAAATTTTAATCGTAAGAAATAAAAAAATCAATATTAGCGCAGAACAATTTTTCTTGAGAAATTTGTAAAAATGCGACCCAAACGTAACTTGCACTTTATGCTGAATATTCTGCTCTTTCTTTCATTTTAACAAAAATTAATAGATATTTTTGAAATCATCAACTTACCGGAAAACGATCTACGACGCAAGAGCGTAAACAAAAGGTCAAAGAGAGACATTATCCTACGATATGTGCTAACATTTTTGTGCTTCGAAAAATCACGCCGGCACTTAATTACATTATCAGAAATTATTACTTTATCTTGCCACAAATATATAACTATGACATAATCATAAAACAATTTTTTAAGATTATATTTCGTATGTTTTGCAGTATCTTATACGCAAATAAGGTAGTGCAGAAAATTAAGATCAACGAAAAAATAATTTTGCAATCAAAACATAGTGTGTATTGAAAACATTGAAAGAATAAGAGTCTAATCCATGAATGAGAGATATGAACTCTACTGCGTTTTCATAAAAGTTGTTTGACTTATTTAGTTCAAGTTGGCGAAATTATTGATATTTTTTAAATTCTTGTTATTCGAGGTTTGTTAAAGAGCAAGTTCTTCAACAAAAAATACACGTAAAAATTAATCCTAAAACGAATGAATTTTTATTTTTTTATGTAAAATGAATATGAATGTTTTAAAATCTTCTGCCATACAATGAAAAAAAAAAAATGCAAATAATTTTTATTCTTGCGTTTTTTAAACTCATTTATTAGCAAAAACGTTTGAAGTCATTTGGATAAATTGTCTCTGATGAAGCATCAGATCGGTTGAATTTTTCAAATTGGAACAAAATAGGCTGTTTCAAAACAATGATGGGTGGTTTAAAACTCTGAGAAATGATCGTAATTTTAATTCATGCGATGAGGAAACGCACGTACAGCGTTATAATAACACTGTGAAAGTGCGAGTCATTGTTTTAGCATACGCACGGCGATTTCAAAACTAAGTTGATCGACAGATCTATTTTTTACGTTAATAACAGCAATTTTAAACTTTTATCTCGAACAGACGTCTAATTATATTTCTAATTTTTTGACTTTTCAGTACATTCTGATATCAAAAAAACGTTATTTTAGCTCAAAATTAAAAATAAAAGATTTGGGGGATCTATTTAGGGGGTTACCGAGGGGGTAGCACCCCCAAACCACGTCAAAATATTTTGAAAGACCTGCTGATATCAAAAACAATTAGGTTATTCAAAAATTGACTATTGAGAGGTTTAATTTGGTGGGGTGGCATTCCTAAATTATGTCAAAATATTTTTTTCACACATTTCTAATATTGGAATTGCAAACGACGTTAAAATGTATTTAACAACTTCGTAGTGACTGAACTTATGGAAACATCTATCTTGGTTAAGTCATTTAAAAGTCAATTATTGGGGGCACACTTGCCTTAAATAATTAACATGCCCTAAATAATTTTTTCGCTTCCACATTGATGATTATAGCACTAAACAGTTAGTAACAAACAGTGACCTTACGTCAGAAGTAGAAAACAGTGATCACCAACTTTAAGTTTTTGAGTTTGTCCAACTGTTGGGAATCGGACCCGAGTCTACGTTGTAGTGGCAGGCACTCTCTAATCACAATAAAACTTTCAATAAAAAATAGCAAAATTTTTTCTCACGTTCTTATAGCGTGCTTTGCCGGAGGAAATACTGAACTCTGACCCCCAAAACCATCCGAGTATTTTGAAACGTATAGTTGAATCGGTTGGTCAAATAAAGTTGATACTCAGCCGCATCTCCAAACGGATCGCTTTTTTTAAACTCGTGTAAGTAATGACTCGTTTGTTTTACGAGTCATACTTTAGGACTGGTGTCCTTTAGGACTCGTGTAGTTTAGGACTCGTGTCTTTTAGGGCTCGTTTCCATTAGGACTCGTGTCCTTTAGGACTGGTGTCCATTAGGACTTGTTTACATTAGGATTCCTGTCCGTTAGAACTGGTGTCTTTAGGACTCGTATTTTTTAGGGCTCGTGTTCGTTAGGGCTTGTGTACTTTAGGGCTCATGTTCTTTAGGACTGGTGTCCTTTAGGACTCGTGTACGTTAAGGCTCATGTCCATTAGGACTTGTGTATTTAGGACTCGTGTCTTTTAGAACTCGTGTTTTTACGGCTTGTGTTTTTGGAGCTCGTGTATGGGATCCCTGTTCGAGATAGAAGTTTAGAACTGTTGTTATTAAAGCAAAAACATAGATCTGGGACCAATACAATGCAGAGTGTCTTATGTAAATAAATAATATGTACTAGACATTACATGATAGCTTTGTACGAATTTTGAATTTAGGTTTGAGCTACGATATATGTATTTGTAGTACTGATGGCGGAAGCTTTAACAGACAAATTGTTGTTAATCACTTAAGATGTTGGTTTAGCTCGTAATTTGATATGATATGATTTTCACTGCGATATTAAGATTTTTGTATTTGTTCAACCTACATTTGGGTCGCGATCCATGCTTTGAAAAACGCTGGCTTAACCTGACGGGTTATTTTTTTAGAATCAGAAACGTGGCGTTGCTTTTTTTTGACATTGTTTGGGATTTCTACTTTTCTGGAGATTCCATAATCAGATATTTTTGAATAATTGCTGATTTCACGGTAGACGAAAAGTACTTTTGGGCGTCACAGCATTAGCTACGCGTCGGTCATTCACTGGGTTTGCTGGCAAACTCCTATCTAATTCACATTTCTTTTTATTCACTCTCTTCTAGAACACGTATTGACACTGTTGAGCTGATTGTAGGGAAATATTTATTGCTGAAGTGGTCTTTTTGTGTTTTGGAAGTTACATTTTACAGTCTAATCTAAAAAAATCAAGTTCAAATGCACTAACGAAGTTGCGATCGGAAAATCTTTGGAAATTGTGAACTGCGATAATTAATAGACCTACGAGGCTGCAGCTTATTATTTGCCACAAAAAAGAGTTTCTTTCTTCGCTCTCTTCTATAAAACTCGTGCTAATACGCAACAAGTGTTACTAGTGCAAACTGGTTTGTACCGGTACGATGAATAAATGGTGCAAGATATTAAGCATAAAAATCTTAACGGAATTTAATAGAACTTAACGTAAGTTAATTTAGTCCGTTAACCTGAAAAAACTTTTTAACGGATTAACGAGTTAATGAAAAAGTTAGCTTCGTTATTAACGGATTAATGATTAACGGACTTGTGCCCACCTATGGCTATCGGTATATCAGCTGACCAATAAATTGGTCGACCTTTAGTGATGGCTAATGGTAAAACTTTAGTCCTAGCTTTACGTTCAGCCAGTCAACCACAAAATTCTATCATTTGTAAAAGACAGAGCTTATTTGGGGTACTCCTTTTTTAGGACGATTAGGACGCGTGTCCTAACAAACCGTTACTTTTTTAGGACACTACCAAAAATCAACTAAAATCTAGTTTATTTGATTGAAAATTTAAAGGGAATTCTGTTAAAATCAACTAAACTCTAGTTTTCAATAAAGATTGAATTCGAATTCCTGCCGTAAGAAACCCAGTACCGGCACAGTATAAATATCATACAGTAGGTTCACTCCAAGCAAAAACCATTGTGATGCGTGTCCGCATTTTTTGGGAGCCAAGCAAAACTATGGAGTCAAATTGACGTCATAATAGTGACATCGTGAGCAGATACGAATTATGCCAAATGGTAGCAATTGTTCTGAAATTTTATGAATTTTGTCTCCACCTGACGGAATTAAGTCCTTCCCCTTTTTTTACGGCCCTAAATAGTGAAGAGCAGCATTTTTCACAACTGTCATACTCCTGACGTAACTTGGCCTAGCTTTCGTTGTGCTTTTCGGATCGAAATAAAATTGGTACCAATAAATCCCTTTAAGCTCGGGCTTTGATTCGCTACATTTGTTACGTCACTTGTGTATGACGTCACAAAGTCAGAAGCATAAATATAACCCGAAATTGGAACTTTTCGTTCTTTTGATAACTTTAGTTATGGGGGTTTTGCTCGCGTTTGACACCCAACAGTTTTGTTTCGTCCAAAATTTGCTCTGTATCGTCAACTAGCTTTCCTGCAATTTTCGTTTTAATTGCTGAAAGATTTACGAAAATATCGTTGGTTGTTTGCACGACGTGGTCAAGTGATAACGATAAACGTAGCATTTAATAGCCGTACGTTGTGCTTTGCCTGATTCAACTTAATCGTTACGTCATTGCTTTTAAGTTGAAGCTGGCTGTTCCTAAATTTTCACCAATTTTCAGCCCAATTTGTTCTCAATTTTATTGGCGAATAAAGTGATATAAATTTATTCTTGCTTAGGTGAAAATTAAATTATCTATTGGCATTGAAAGTCAGCGACTTCATTTTAGACAAATCAACAATAGCAATATAAAAAAAAGTTTAAAAAAGTCTGCTGATTGTTTACAAAGTCTGTGTACTAGCCTGTGTTCTTTATTATCATTTTTTTATGCTAAAGCTCGAATGTTCGTACTTTTTTCTTAAATTTTGAGCAAAAATGAGCTTCCTGTGGTAAAAATGAGCTTAGTGTCACCACCTGAACCACCAACGCACAATTTTAGAGCCATTTGCAAAAACTAAATAGCCAAATGTCGGAAGTCAATTAAAAGAATTGAGTTAAATTATTACGAAGCACTGCGGCTATATCGCAACAATGCGTGTGAACAGGTTTAAGTGAATTTTCATACAGACAGGTTGAAATTACACTCTTCGAAAAAGATATGCATTTTCTACCCCAAAGTTGGGTTTAGTAAAATTCTTTTTATTTAACCATAGTCACTAAATATATATAGGCCCGCATTATAAGAGAGGACTTGAGCATCAAATAGAGCTCAAGCTCTTCTTGGGCTCAAAATCGGTATTCTAAGAAAAATTTCAAGTAGCACTTTCAAGCTCAGCTTGGGACCTACTTGGGAGCTTTGAAGTTCAGCTTGAACCGCTGTGATATTCTAAAAGCGAACTTGAAATAAAAATTTGTCAAGCTGGACTTGGAAATTGCCAAAATCTCGAGCCACCTCAGGGCAGGCTTGAGCTTACGCTTCACTGAAAAATTGGTGTTAAACCTTTTGATTTCTGGCGAAATTTTTATAATATCGGCCTAGAAGGTTTCAGGTTTCAGAATAGTGGTTATGTTTTGGCCAGGCCGAAAATAGTCCATGATGGTTTCGAGACCTTAACGGCATGTAGGCTACCGGTAACCTAATTCAATCAGTTGCGCTAAAAGTTTGCTGTGAATCGGTACGGTAGCCTAACTTTTTAAGCTAGCATTTAACAGCAGAGAAAAATAACTAGCTGACTGGTAGATTATTAAGCTTAACAATAAACATAAATCAATTTGGCTGCAAACAATAGCCTAACTTTGCTTGAGTTGCACGTCAGGCGTGTGATCCGTTGCATTTGATACGTTAGTGCAATTCGGTACCGGTAGCCTAGGCCTATTTGAACTGAATTTGAGAAACGCTTTATGCATGTTGCTGTTGCTCACTTACCGGTCTCCCGATAACTACGGAAGTTCAAGGATAGATTTAAGTATGAAATAGCCTAGTAGTTTCTTTTAACTGTAGTACCGGTAGCTAACCTATCGGTATGGCTTATTATTTGGTGACATGATTTAGACTTTTTTTTTAATAGGCTTACTGAAAGTAAAATTAGAAGTCTGTAAGCAAGAACCCTACAATCTTCAGCTTGGTTTTTTTGTTATTCGCTAAACAGCGTTTCCTACTAGGCCTATTCAGTATAAATTTAGAGGGCATGTATATGCTACTCAGTTAATGGGCCAATGTATTAATCGTTTGACATTTTAGTAACCAGGATTTACCAAATTACTGGTATATTGTCTAACCTGCTAACGTATTGCAACATCTAAGCAAAATAAGATCTTGAGCTAAATGCCAAAAAAATTATTCAGCTTGATGATAAATGAGCATTCAGAATAAGAAATATAAAAAAAGTGTAAATGAAAATTGATCCTTATACCCCTATTTTTTGTCAAGTCATCCAATTCGACTATTTTTGACCTTATCAAAATGACATTTAATTTTTAGCAACATGCAAGTACAGAGTATAATGCAATATCTGAACAAAGAAAATAGTACAAGCGTTTTGGTATCTAGCACTACTCGATTTTTGCTGTTTCAGGAATTAAAGATTTTGATTAAAGTTATTTAGTATGGTAGTTGTTGCATAGTTGAAGAAGAAATTTTCTGCATACTGGTCCAAACTATTAAATGATAGATGTGGCCAAACACTAAAAAATCCATTGAAGACATTGCTGTAGCATGTGATTGCGCAGCACAGGTAGGCCAAGTTCTAATTCATTTCTCAAGTTACTTCCTGCACAATATATAAAAATGCAATCATTTGAAAATCTCCTAAGAATAGTAGCGACACTCATCAATAGTAGATAGTTTTGTAGTATTATGCTTTGCATCGCTAAACACATGCTTTTTAGAAACATGCATATTGGAAATAACTGTTTACCGGTATAGTTAATCAATGCTTTCCCAAATTTATGCAATTTGCATTTTAGAATTTCTTGTTTGTAATTTATGATGTTTTCTGAGTTGCGCTACTAGAAGTATCTTTGCTGTACCTTTGGCCCATGCAGCTTGTCGAATAAAGATGCAATTGCCAGAACGTATACAGAGAGAAGGGGCTCGTATGTGCGGTATCAGCCCAAGGTTGCCTGCGTGGTGAATCTGGTGAGGGTGAATTTATTGTTTACTCAATATTGCAGAAACATTTGTTTTAGGAACATTTGTCTCGATGTATACCGGCATAATCAATTCATGCCGTGGCAGCAGATAAATAAACTAAAACCCGAATGGGCAACAAAAAGCGAACGATGAAAGTTGCGCTGAAGAAAATGCATTTCAAGCCTAAAAGCAATAAGCAGTAACGCAGGTAAATACACTAATTAAAGCTCAGTGCTGTGACTTAAGTCCTTTTTTTAACTGATTCTAGAAATTAATCCACCGCTAAGTGCCAATGCGTGTATCAGACTACATCAGTTATATCCCACAGTAGTTGAGCTAAGTTATAGTTTTCAAACCCAATACGTGTTTTTTTTTCTGAAGTTTTGTGACTAAGTGAAATGCCATTGCAATATTTCCAGATTTTAAATTTTTTTTTTTTTTATTTGGACCAAAACGCGACTTCAAAAAATAAATAAACGCTATCCACTTAATGAACAATGCAGTAGTACCGGGTAGCTCAAATATTATCTGAGAAAGAGCTCTAAGAAAATTTGAGAAAGGACGTTGTCAAAAAAACAAAAAACAACGTTCTAATCCAATATGCTGCACTTTCTTAAGTATAGGAAAAACTGTAACAAAGGTAAAATAATCATTTATAGGAACATTTTTCTGAAGTTGATGATGCCTATTTTGTTGCAGAAAAAGCTGTAAAATTTTCACGAGAAGACAGAAGCAGCTGGCTGAAAGAAGCAATAAGTTTAATCACTTCGCAAATTTTGTGGCTGCTTGATTGTGACATGATAAGTAAAATCTCCACAGTATGGCGTGGATGGGTGGATTGTGAAAGAGATAACAAAACACTGCCAGTGATGCAATGTTTTTTTGGGGGGCTGACTAAAGTTGCAATACCTGCAGGACGTATCACGTGAATGTAAACAATGAAACAATATTAGACTTTTTTTCCGTTTGGCTATGCCGTTTTTGTTGCTTTTGCATATCAATCAACTACGAGACCAGGCGCTTAACCAGATTTTGCTAGGTAGGGATGCGAGCTTAAACTAAAAAAAGTCATATTTTTCTGGACGATTTTTATGATTTTTCGAAAAATATAGCTATTTCAACGCCATTTGTGTGCCATTTTGTACGCTTTTAGAGCCATTTGACAGAGCTAAATTACTCACAAAATTTGTAAGCTGTTGGAGTTTTTCTAAACAATAATTGGCTCAAATCCTCTCTTTATTCACTAGTTAAGTCCAAGTTTGTTCTAAAACTTACATAATAAATTTAAGCTAAATCTTCTTACGTGACTTAGCTGGTGAATAGGAGCTGTAATAATGCATTGTGTACATTAACAGGAAGTATCTCGACTAAAAAACCTTAGGGTTGTTTGCTGCTCCTTGTCTTTCGAATGTCACTTTAGTGTGTTTACGTAGCTGCAATGAAATTACAACTATGGTATTTGCTTTTTTAGCCCCTCTTCCCGATTACGATTATGCCATTGTCAACTGTATTTTAGGCCAAAAAATAAAGGAACCACCACATGTCTACCATTAGCTTGTGATTACATCTGAATTAAATATTTTTCACCTAACTTTTGTGGGTTTCTCTTGTTGTGCACTTGATTTTCTTTATTTAATAAAGTACAATTTGATAAAAAAATATCCTCGAGTTTGAGCAAATTGGAAAGATAAAAGACCATATAACTGAATGGATTGTAATTACATTTACCAAGTTGCCTTGGCCAGGAGACAGCGAAGGGACCTTTCGGTCTTCGAGTCAAGCTGCCACCTGCCCATCTGTCTACCACACACGATGGAGGCTTCACACTGTCCCTTTAATTGCTGAACGTCAAGCAGGGAAGCTGTGAATACCAATTTTTATAGTCTTTGGTTTGACTCGACCGGGAATCGAACCCGTGTCTACCGCTTCAGTAGCAGACGCTCTATCCACTCGACCACTGATCGGTTGAGGAAACATGTCTGCAAGCGGTGCTGAAGGCATCGCTATAAGCATGAAACAGTGCGACTAATTTTTCATCGCTCAGTATAGTGTTTAACAGTCCAAAGTAGAAATTACTTGGCATTCATTTAGAGTGAAGTTTGTCTAACTAATTAGAAACGCTGTAATACCAATTGTTATAGTCTGTTGGATTTCTGAGTTAAGATCGGAATTCTGAGTGTACTATTTCAGTACCATACGCTACACCCAGTACTTAAATTGTGGGGGGACGCGTCCCCCCATCGAAAGTTAGCGTCCCCCCATCGAGATTTAGGTGTGCCCCCATCAAGATTTGAGCGCTGAATGATCAGACGAAAAAGACCTAATTTCTTTACCTAATTCTGGCGAAAAACCACTTCAATTTCCGGCGAAGACCTTTTTTTTTGGTGTTGATTCAATTTCGGCGACGGAATTACGTAATCTTCACTAAAGTACTTTTGTATGCCAAATGCGTTTGGTCAAGGCTGCAAAAGCGTCCCCCCATGCAAAATTTCACGATTTAAGTACTGGCTACACGGCACCCACTACGCTATGATCCAATACAGAGATGGAATCGGTCAGGATTTTCTCAACCCACCCCGACCGGTAAATTTCAAAATCTACGCCGGTCGACCGGTTTTTAATAGTAGGCTTTTGTTCACTGTTCAATGCACCTAATGAAAAATTTTCAGAAGGGGGAGCATGGGTGAGGTATTAAAATCTGTGATTCCGGACAGGCGAAGAGTTGCAAACAGGCCGACTAGTTCAGGCCCGAAACCGGCCCGAGCCTGGCCCGAACCCGAAAACTAATTTGAA
The DNA here is from genome assembly GCA_963965965.1 of Trididemnum nubilum. Lineage (NCBI taxonomy): Eukaryota > Metazoa > Chordata > Ascidiacea > Aplousobranchia > Didemnidae > Trididemnum > Trididemnum nubilum. The sequence goes on from OZ014478.1 coordinate 28,608,140, forward strand.
GCCCAAATCATGTCCGAAAAAAAACGAAAATTAAGCTAGGCCTGAAAAATTATGCAATGTTGCCAAGTTATTTTGATTATATTTTTCTGCACCCAAAATAAAAAGTACGTCTCAAGCCCGAATTAAACCCGAAGTTTTGTCAACTTTAGGCGCGAACCCAAAGCCTGGCCCGACTTACAACTCTGGTTGGGGGTCTCAGAAAAAAAAAGTTTTTGCGTTTTTGCAAAAATAACTAAGGAGAAATTCAATCTGTTATATCTCAGGAATGGAAGGTCCTAGAAAGCTCAAAGTTGGTCTTCAGATCTGTCAAAAATTTTTGAGAAAAACTCGAGCAAAAAAATTTCCGACCTAAATGCCATTTTAAGTACTGAGTGTAGCTATGAGCCTGTAGTGGTTACTATAGGCTGCATTTGTCTGTATAACTTGTGTTTTGTTTCGGAATAATTCAAGCAAATACGCAGATTATCATTTTTTAGAAACAAGGCAACATTTATTTAATCCAAGCAAATTATTAAAATACAGAGGACTACTAATATTGCATTAATCCCTTTGGTAACTATATTTGTATTTTCACACTAACAGTCGCTAAAGAGCGCGTTGCCACACAACCTTGCAAACTAAATGCATTTTTCGTTTTCCTTTCACTGCAAAATATTTTTCAAAAAATGGCCAATCAGGTAGTTAAAATAAATCACATGATGATTGCGTAATTCAAGTTGAACTCGAAATTTGGTCGATCTGAAGTTCCTGCCAAGTTTGTTCTTAGAATACCATTTTTAGCAGGGACTTGAGTAGATCCCAAGCAGATGCTTGAAGTAGATGCTTAAGCAGCTGCTCAAGCCCTCTCTTAGAACACGGCCCATAGTCTGAAAGCGTAATGCGTGAAATTGCGTTTAAACTTGTCACTTACGCCACCTTGTGAGGAGGGGAAAGTTTGCTTGAAAAACAATTATAGGCAATGTAAAATAGCCTGATAGGTGCAGAAAAAGTTGCAAATTGAGCGCATATGGAAAAAGTTTTCAGTAATTTTGTTATTTTCTACTTTTTAAAGCATATACTTACTACTTAGACTCGAAACTAACAATTTCTTCGAAGTGAATATTTGATGTTAGGCTGTTTCTAAAGCATCTCCATAGGCTAGACGCATTAGGCTACAGCAAATTGGACAAACAGGCCTCTACTTGAAAGTATATGTGTAGGCTATAGTTATGTAAGCATTAAGCAGTAAACTATGAGTCCCTGCGGAGAATTCTAATTGCAATTCAGGATCAGAGATTGAATCATATTACTGTAATAGCACGTACAGTAGTACTGCCGTATCCTGGTACCGGTTCCTCTAACTACCAAGTTAGCTGTTCATTCAATTGCAATGTATGCTTCTGGTTGATAGCGAAGCACAGTGTAGTTGAGGCCGTCAGCTACTTTTGAATATCATCGGGCCGGTACCGGTACCGATAGCCTACACGCAACAATTCGACGCCTATCAGTATCAGTTTACAACTAAAGTTAAGTTAGGTACTGGTTAGTTAGCGGTTTACCTGGTACCGGTTCCTCCAATTACAAAGTTAGCTGTTCACTCAATTGCAATGCATGCTTCTGGTTAATAGCGAAGCACAGTGTAGTTGAGGCCGTCAGCTACTTTTGAATATCATCGGGCCGGTACCACTACTGGTAGCCTACATGCAACGATTCGACGCCTATCAGTATTTTACAACTAAAGTTAAGTTAGGTACTGGTACCTGTCTAAGTCTAACGATCCGGTGTGGATCCCTGCTGCTCAACAATTTTTGGGATTTTTCATAAAAATAACTTTTCATTTTTTTAAAATAGTAATTAGCAGGTTTTTTAAATATTTCCAAAGGACGAATTATCGAAAATTTGGAAGCCACATAGTAGGGCTCAATTACTCAGCCCATCATCCTCCTCCAATGGTCCAAAAGATATTTTTTCAAACATTTTTCTGATTTAATGATTCTGTATTTTATATGTGGCATTTCACTTTCGAGTTTTGACAAGGTTCAACAGAAGTTTGGTAAAATTTTTGATGCATACAAAAACTTACTCTCATCAGCTAATATCTTGAAAGACTTTGTTGGAGGAAAAAATCTGTTTTCACTTGTAGTTGATAAGGCAAAATTAATTTGAAAACTTTCTGAATTGAAAAGTTAACTCTTTTTTTTTAATTTGAATTCCTAAATCAAAACTAGCCATTCTGCCAGCAAACTAAACATGTTGAAACACTCTTCAAACTTAATAATAGTTTGTTTCATATTGCTGGTGTGTGGCATTTTACTTTTGAGTTTAAACAAAGTTCAACAAAAGTAGATAAATTGTACCGTAAAATGCTGTTACTTCAGCCATTGCACAAACTTTAGCCGAAATTGGAATGGGATATCCAAAAGCTGTACGCACCAACCGCTGTGTCTATTAAGTTCATATTACATGCCACTTTGCTATGGTATATATGGGTGTTTTAAACAAGTTTAATGAGTTGCACAACTATTTAAGTGCTGACTACACATCAGCAGCTTACAATACCCAGTAAAATCCTGAAAAATGATACCCAGAAAACGGTACATGACTTTGGTACGTATATAAAGATGACTTTGGTACGTATCTTTATTAAATTACCAGGAATATGTTATTGTGGTAAAAAGTATGATAAGATGGACCTAAAATAACTGGGGAAATGTTTATGAGCTATCTCTACGATTAACTGGGATTTTGGAAAATGGTCAAAGTAAGAAGTACCGTATGATTTCATGCAAAATACCCTATCTTTAGCCATCCTAAAAAACATTCATTATTTTCATTGCAAGGAATTTTAGGCTTCATTTTCATAATACTATGGCAGTGTACACCTAAAATTCTACCAATGACATCATAATTTTTTGTACCAATCCAGGTTAAGCTGTTGAAAAGCAGCAATCAAGGTCAAAGCATATGGTTGGTTTGTTTGTCAGAAGATTCAAATCTCCTGATGAATCAGATAGCAGAGTCATTTCGCAACAGGGCATTGATAATTATGTTACTGGTATAGACAATTTTGCTTTTATACTTTAAATGCATTGAGCCAAAATCTTAGCATAGCCTATTTTCTATTTGACCGTTTTCAAAACTATTCTCATTTTCAGCAATAATAGGGCATTTTGATCATTAAAAATTGAATAGTGTAATCAGTAAAAAAAAAAGCTATACGGGCATTAAAAGCCAGTCTCTTGGATTTTGCACTAAGTTTTTTTTTAACTTGAACTATTGTGCAAATTATCCAAACAACAATTCAAAAAAATGGCTAAAGTAAGGGCGTTTTACGGTAGTTTTTTATTTTATTGTGGATAAACTAATTAAAACCCTTAATTAAAATAAGAAATCCTAAATTATTAACGATAACTCGTCTTTTTCAGAATTAAGAATTTTAATACCTATATAGCTTTTACTTGTGGTTTCATTAGCTTGACTGCAGACTGTGCTTTGTACAATGCAACTCTGAATTGACCAGTGGACTTTGGGCATTGCCAATACATAAGATGGTAGCAGTGTGCTAAACTGCTAATGATAAACACCAAGATAGCAGTTACTTCACCTAAAACTGAGCAATTTTACTATGCTACTACAGATCTTCATCATTGCCTTCAAGGCCACCATGTTTTCTTGCTAGGGCTGTGACAAGAGAATAAATATGCTATACAACTGCAATAAAAAATGCTGTAATTTTGAAATTGTTCTCATTCGGGGGGAACAAAAGGATTTTTTAAAAATCACCATTAACCATAGTGGGCAGTACCGCGGTATTTTCTTGGTACCGGTACCGTCGGTACTTTTGTGGTACCGGTACCGCGGTACTTTGCTATTTTTTGGCGGTACCGGTACTTTAGTTTTATTTCATTTTTTAGGAGGGATTTTATGAACGTAATTAAAAACTTGAAACGTTGTAAAAATGCTTGCGAAACACCGAATAAACAACGAATCTTTTTTCTTAATTTAGTGTTTAACTGTTGGTCTTACTCGCTACTACCAACACAGGGACTTAGCGTTAGCAGTTTGCTGGCCCATTTGAAAAATTGGCGTTTTCTTGCAATGGTAAAATGATGCATTACCAGTATTCATGCACCAGGGAAACAAAAGTAGAACCGCTTAGAAAAAATTGTAAGAGACGACTTACGTAATGAATACTCATTACATCAGGCGTGAATACAGTAGCGAAGCCAAGGGGCGCGCGGGGGGACTATGGAAAATTATTTAAAGCATATTTTGAAACGTTTTTTGTAGGGGGGAGGGGGCTAATTTGTCAAAAAATAAAACCTATAACTCAGAAACAAGACTTTAAAGAATAGTCGAAAATTGGTGATCAAATTTGATCGCTTATTGAAAAATGCTTAACATTGGTTTCATCAAAAAAAAAAAAAAAAAATGTATATAAGCGTAGAAATAGGGGGGAGGGCATTCAGTATAAGTTAATTACCAACCACTTCTCTCGACCTTCCTTCGATTAGCCCCCCTTTATATATATATCTTTCACTATAAATTATAACCGTAATAGATTACTACTTGAGAGGTTTACCAGCCTATCAGAATAAAATTTTATGATTTACCAACTTGTAAATAAGAGAACTGACATGGTAGCGATAGCTACCTCCTACATAGCCCATTTATGCAACTAGTACGGTATAATCATTTTTTGCGCTGCTAATTTCTATGCCACGTATTAATAGCATTAATTTTTATCAAAATAGGCCTAAAATTAAGTTATTTTTGCCAAAAAAACAGTTTTTTTTCGAGTGCTGGTGGATCCGACCCCCACACCCTATGCCTCCGGTGGCTGGAGGTCTTTCTCCCAGACCCCAATTGCCTCCGGTGGTTGGGAGATGCGCCCCCAGACCCCGCAACGCCTCCCACCCATCGCAGATTTTTGGCTACGCACCTGCATGAAGAAAAATTTACTGAACGTTACTGCCGGCCTCCATTTGTATTAGCTTTTGGTTTTAAATATGCCTGGAACGTCTGGCGAAGAAGATATTCTCATTCACAAACGGTGTATAATACGGCCAAAAGTATTTCACCCAGTAATACTTATGCAGAAAAATTATCTCAAAAAATCCTTTCATCTGCGCCAATCCCACTTTGGCTTTGGCCGCGATGAGATTTTTTTCTTTCTGAACATTGTACGCTCTTTTAATAAGTTCTAAAGGGCAAAACAACGCAATCTAATTTTCGCACAAAATTTTTGAGCTAAAAACACGGTTTTGTCTCTTGAAATTTTTGGGTGCCACGTCCCCGGAAACCCCACAAATTAAACCTCCAGAAATCAACTTTTATGAAATTGCACCTCTTTTAGAACCCCCGAAATTGAACCTTACAAAAAATATTTTAACGGCTTTAGCTAAAAAACTAATTTTTTTTATAATCAGAAGAGACCAAGAATCTTCTTGAGAGTTCCCCAAAAGCGTGGCCAAAAGTGCCAAAGCTTTTTTTGCGACCACCCTAATTGCATAATCTGTGTTCAACCCACACTCTGGTTACGTTGTTGCGTCCTTGGATAGGGCGCTTTACGATGATTATCTCTGTTTGTGGCTTCAAACAAGCAACAAATTCAGTGGCAAGAAATCGAAATTCACGGGACATTGGAAAACTAAAAACTCTTAAGCAGGTGCAAATTCCTCCAAGCACGAAGTAATTATCGCAATGAAAGCGTGCGGAATGTCCAATAATTAGCGTCTCACGCTGTGCTGTGACAAGAGAATAAATACGCTATACAACAGCAAAAAAAATGCTGTAATTTTGAAATTGTTCTCTTTACGGGGAAACAAAAGGAATTTTTAAAAATCACCATTAACATGCGTCGTTCGTTTATAGACTGGCAACTTGTAAGCTCCTATCTAGCTTTAAATAAGAAATCCAAAAAGTAACTGCAGCAACGAATCAACTAAAAACAAACCAAAACAGCTTACTTTGCCAAAAGTGCCATTTATCCCCCAGTTTCTAAGTTTTGTGTGAATGTCACTTGTGCAATAATTGGGAGCTGATGTATCGTCAGAGTAGCCTTCAGTGCCAACTTAGAACTTACGCATGTGATGCTTTAGAGATGACTGCTGTTTGGTTATTACTGGTTACAAGATACCGGAGGTGGAGTCGAGGACACAAGGCTCGAGGCCAAGGACACACAAAAAATCCGAGGCCAATGCCAAGGACAAGCCTTTCCGAGGACAGACCCTCTCGAGGCCAGGGAAAAGGATGCTCGAGGCCAAGGACCAAGGACACAGCCGCAAGGCCAAGGTCTTCCAAAAAGTTTTTTAGGTGATCTCCAATTCAGAAACGTACCCAGAATTTTTGATTGGTGGAGGCCTAAATCACAAATCACATGCAATGACGTCATCAAAAATTTTCCAAACAGAAAGTTTTTGTGGGACAAAGATATCGTAGGGTGGAAGATCTGAAATCGTTGCCTGTTGGCAGGTAACCAGGATTTTGCAAAGAGAGAGGAATTAAACTAATACTTGAAAAGCGCAAATATCTAACTTTGGAAACGTGTTGAGAAAGCTAGTGTAACTCAAAGATATCGCAGACGTGGGTCTGAGGGCGGGACAGCCGTTGGGCGATTTTTTGTAACTTTTTGGAAAAAAAAGCTGTTTTAATGCCATTGAATCACATTTAGCAGGTATTCAGAGCCATTTGAAAGCACTAGATTTTTGATATGTGAAAGCCAATTGAAAAAATTAAATTGTTTAATCCCCCTTTTACTTGCTGCTTAAGTCCAAAATACGTTTAACATCATTCTGGCATTTTGAAGTTAGATTTTAGTTGTAAGTGATTTGGTCCAGGTAGGGGGAAGTAAGGCGCATTGTCTCTTGCTACATTTTAGATGTAAATAATAATCCATTCGAAGATTTTCCTTAGAGGTTTTTGTTCAGAGATGGAGTCGAGGACACAAGGCTCAAAGCCAAGGCCAAGGACACAAAAAAAAATCCGAGGCCAAGGCCAAGGACAGCCTTTCCGAGGACAGACACTCTCGAGGCCAAGGACAGGAATGCTCGAGGCCAAGGATCAAGGACACAAGCGCGAGTGCTCTCTAAAAAAAAAAAAACAAGGTCTTCACAAAAACTTTTCAAGCGATTTCCACAAAAAAACGTTTTCCAAAAAATTTTTCAAGCGATCTCCACTAAAAAACGTTTTCCAAAAAATTTTTCAAGCGCTCCGCAAAATTTTAACAATTCAAAAAATAGTGCTGTCCTTGAGCCGAGGGCAGGCCAATTTTCGAGGACTTGAGGCCTCGAGGCCAAGGCCAAGGACTTGACCTTCGAGGCCAAGGTCTTCAAAATGTTTCCTCAAGGCCAATGACGTCCTCGAGGACTCCACCTCTGTTTTTGTTTTGTCATGAAAATAATCAGTTATAGGAGAACATGTTTGGTCAGGGAGCCCAGGTCCCCTCAATTGAAGTTCAATGATTTGTTCAATTAGCATTTTCCATGGCTAATTTTTTATTTAAAGTATTTCGTGCGTGAAAACCGGCGAAGTTGGAGTTGAATAATACTGAATTGTTATTGAAAAATGGTACAATAGATTGTTACGCCTACTAACCGTGTTATTGCCGGGCCGGATTTACATCGCGCTAGGCCCTTAGCACTGTAGAGATTTTCGCAACATCTTTCTGCCAAATATAGGTGAAGACCAAAAAAAGTCTTACGATTTCAGCGTGGGGCCCTTAGCTGGTACTGCGCCATACTATGGTAAATCCGGCCCTGATTAATGCATTACATTCATAAAAAGGCTATTTGAGTGTCTGAGATAGCTACTTTTATGACAAAAACTCTCCATTTCTTCCGGGGTGTACGTTTAAATTGGCTGGTGAAAATAGAATTGAGGGGGGCCCCTGGTCTTCAATATTGTTGTTAGTTACTAGGCGCGTAGCCAGAAATTCGCAATGGGGGGGCTGTTTGGGGGTCTGGGGGCGGAGCCCCCAGCCGCCGGAGGCCAATGGGGGTCTGGGGGCGAAGCCCCCAACTGCCGGAGGCACGGGGGTTTGGGGGCAAAGCCCCCAGCGCTCGAAAATTTTGCATTTTTTTGCAAAATTAACTTCATTTTAGGGCTATTTGATTAAAAAATAATGATTTTAAAACGTGGCTTAGAAATTGGCCGTGCAAACATGATTAAACTGGTGGCATAAACGAGCTATTTGGGAGGTGGCTGATGGTAAAATGTAGTTCCCTTATTTAGATGCTGGTAAATTATAAAATCGAATAGTTCAATAAAACTCACACGGAATAATCTATTTCGTATACAGTTTATAGAGAAAAATAATTGGGGGGGAGGCTAATGAAAAGAGATTTGAGAGAAATGATAGGTAATTAACAAATACTGAATAGCTCCCACCTATTCCTTAGTTTATAGTATATTTGTTGAAGACACCTTTGTTCAGCATTTTTACACTTGCGATCAAATTTGATTGCTTATTTCTTACCATTTATCAAAGTTTTCATTTATTTGTTGGTTTTTGTTTTTGACAAATTAGCCCCCCCCCTCCTGAACATAAGTTTCAAAAGATGTTTTAAATCACTATTTAGTCCACTCCAGTGCATAAAACAGTCTCAAAAGTGCTAAAAATGTAGTGTTTTTCCCATTCTGCATTTTGGTCGACATGTCAATGGGGGGATATTGCCCCCCAGCCCCCCCCAGGCTACGCTACTGGCTAAAAACGTGGTATTTTTCTAAGTCTGCATTTTGGTCGGCAGTTCATTAGCCCCCCTCTAAATAAACGTTTCAAACTATGTTTTAAAGCATTTTTTAGTTTAATCCAGTGCAAAAGACAGTCTTTTAGAAATGCTAAAAACGTGGTATTTTTCTAAGTCTGCATTTTGGTCGGCAGTCCATCAGCCCCCCCCCCCCAAATAAACGTTTCAAATTATGCCTTAAATCATTTTTTCGTCTAATCCAGCGCAAAAGACTGTCTTAGAGGTGCTAAAAACGTGGTATTTTCTTTATTCTCCATTTTGGTCGGCAGGCCAATAGAGGAGGGGGGGCTTTAGCCCCCCCACCCCCACCCTGGCTACACTACTGTTAGTTACTGTTGTAAGCGAAAAATGCTAAAAAGAAACTGAAGAGGCAATAAGCTTTTTTGTCACATTTTTGTCATTGGTGAAATTGCAACTGAGGGGGACTTGAGCCCCTTGCCCCCCCCCTTTGGCTACGCCAATGCTCCAAGTGAGGAAAACAAAAACGGTGTTAGCAAATTTTCCGCGAGGTTTCTGGCGTTTTCCAACGAAATTTCAACTGTTCAAAAAATAGTGCTATCTTCGAGCCGAGGACAGGGCAATTTTCGAGGACATAAGGCTTCGAGGCCAAGGCCAAGGACTTCAAAATGTGTCCTCGAGGCAAAGGACGTCCTCGAGGACTCCACTTCTGTAAGATACTGTAGTAGAATACTAAGCCCGATGACCGTAGTCCGTACAAGTTAGATACCGGTGCTTTATCGAGTCAACTCCATCACTAATTAGTACTTTGTACTCACTATAGTAGTGATACTAATACTGCAACTGCTTACTATTCTTCTGCAAACTTTCTGTAAAACGAATTGTAGGTCTACGCTGTGCGCTCTAGTCGCGGAAACGAACCTAATTGCTAGAAGTGATGATTTACAATCCCGTAAACGAGGTCAATCAGTCCAATTTTTTTCTTTTAAGTTTTAAAGAAAAAGTACCGCAAAAGTACCGCGGTACTTTTAATTTGAAAGTACCGGTACCGGTACCGCGGTACTAATTTTAGCAAAGTATCGAGTACCGGTACCGCGGTACTTTTGCAAAGTACCGTGCCCACCTATGTATACATATTGTTTAATTTTTAATTATGCTTGCTATTGGACAGCCAGATTTAGCCTAATGCCAGTATTGAATAAATGCAAGATAGTCAATAGAAATAAATCGGATCGAGTGAAGGATGTAGTCGGGAGACCACTATGACATCACAAAGCTGTTACAAATTTACTAGTGACAATTGATTTGACCACAACATTATCCTTCATGTAGTACAAGGATGGTATTTGGTTGCAGCTAAGTTTTATAGGGAGTAAAAAAGGTCGTGATCGACGCTTTCGTGTGTGACGTCATAATCTATTTAAGTTTTGTTTCAATTTCCTGTTTAAGCTTGTTGTAGAACAGTTGCACTTTACGCTAACGTAAGCATTGAATAAATTCAAGATAGTAGTCGAAGCATGTAGTCGGAAGACCGCTATGACGTCATAAAGCTATTACGAATTTGCGAGTTTCAACTGATTTGACAGCAATTATTCAGTTATATTCAAATTCTGCACTACCTCAAAATTGTTCATTTATCTTCGACAGAGGTACGATAAGCAGCAAATTGCTGTTCTGAACAATGTGGTGAAAGCAAGAGGCCGTATGAGCACTGGCAAATAGCTTAATAAAGCAATATAGACCTAGTTGTCTGACCATAGACTCTTTATCAGTAGACCGGAAATAACACTTTTGTATTTTTTCTTCACGCTTAATTTGTTCTAAAATATGTCGATTTCTCCAATGAAATGACTTTTTTCTTCACAGTTACAGCTGTAATTTGTTCTATGAATACGTCTAATCATATCAGCTAAATACGCGTGGCCACAAAAAACCTTCACAACAAGAGCAAGCTTTTTTCTTTAAAGCTTTTCTCTTTTTCTCCGCGTGTCTGTTCATATTCTACTATAAATAACGAGTCTATGGCCTGACGGTACACCTAGCAAAGTAACTTGTGCTGTGTTTACCTGTTTAGTTTAGCAATTAAAAACTAAGTAAGTAATCAAACGACATTGTTTTTTTGAAAGATTTTAGGGAAATCAATTTCAGCAGATAGCCTACTTGAAATACTATAGAAACCAATGGCATATCACTGAGAAAACTCACCCTTAAAACTGTTTTTAGTCAATTAAAAGCAAATTATAATGCATGAAAAAAGAGAAAACGTAAATATATTATGTAATCACTCACGAACGCGTCAATCTTGACCCCTTCAACTCGATATGAAATCAGCTGCAACCAAAACTTTGTTATGATTTGTGATGGATAATTGCTGTCAAATCAGTTGAAACTCGCAAATTCGTAATAGCTTTATGACGTCATAGCGGTCTTCCGACTACATGCTTCGACTACTATCTTGAATTTATTCAATGCTTACGTTAGCGTAAAGTGCAACTGTTCTACAACAAGCTTAAACAGGAAATTGAAACAAAACTTAAATAGATTATGACGTCACACACGAAAGCGTCGATCACGACCTTTTTTACTCCCTATAAAACTTAGCTGCAACCAAATACCATCCTTGTACTACATGAAGGATAATGTTGTGGTCAAATCAATTGTCACTAGTAAATTTGTAACAGCTTTGTGATGTCATAGTGGTCTCCCGACTACATCCTTCACTCGATCCGATTTATTTCTATTGACTATCTTGCATTTATTCAATACTGGCATTAGGCTAAATCAGGCTGTCCAATAGCAAGCATAATTAAAAATTAAACAATATGTATAAACATAATGACGTCAAAAAAGTGTCACGTCCACCCTGTACTTTGATAGAAAACCTTGTGCAGCCAAGACGATTTTGCTTTGATTTAAGATTAATGATAGCACTAAAAGACTTAAAATTAGCATAGTTCAAACAAGCATTATGATGTCATGGTGGGCTTCCGACATCTGCGAGCGTGCTTCGTGACGATTTCTAAGATTTTGAGAAAGCACAAATGCAACAGTTCGCTCGCCCAATGTACTTTCCTCAAGCCCAAAGTCTTTTAATTCAAATATAAAAAAAACGAAGTTTAAAAAAATATACAATATTAAAATAATTGAAAGAAATTGGAAACTTTATTTTTGACAAGTAGTGACGTGACCCAACCAAAAAAGTCTTTATGACGTTACAACTGCAAAAAATGCTGGACATTTTAACAATGCAATTTGCTTGAAGTGCCCCTACTGTATATATTAGCATACTGTAGTGCTGGTATGATAGTAAACGCCGCGTGCAGACGTGTATTTTTTGCTATACAAGTTAGGAAATTTATTTCAAAATTTTGAGCAAAAGAAAAGAATTATTTGAAAGAAAACTTGACTAAAACCTTTCCTAAAGTTCAGAAATTATTTTGGCTGAATCAAGTAAAGAAGCTCTCAGTGAAATCACATTATTTTCTGAAAAAAGTTAAACAAGATTCTAGCCTAAGTCAACCACTCGCATAACTTCAGCAACTTCGGCAGCCATTTTAATTTCCAAATTATTACGTCACTTAACAATACGGTATGCCAAGAGAAGATTAAGGATTTCAAACAAGGATTTAGAAATTTTGGAAGATAAGGTTACAAAACAGTTGCTCAGCAAAATTGAAACGATAGTAGCAAAAAAATACAAGGAATTTTCTGGGGATAATAGCTGTAAAGTTTTAAATGAGCCGGTAGCAATTCAATAGGAGATAGAATCTCTGAAAAGCAGCTTAATATCGTTGAAAAACGACTTTAAGTTCTTGAACAACAAAGCAGACAGTTCAATTGGAAGCCTCTCGTTTGTTGCAAGTGAATATCATGATTTCCGGGAAAAAATAGGTAGTATAACCAGCGAAAACTTGGAATTGCGTAAAAAATTAAGCAGCCTTACCGAAACAATTGGAAAGATGAACAAAAACCTAGCAAAAACTGAAGAGCAACTTGATGCATTAGAACAATATGCAAGGCGTGATAATTTGGAAATTCATAATATCCCTTGAACGAAAAATGAAAAGACGAATGAAATCGTTAAAAAGATTGCAAATACTCAGAATGTAAAGCTAGTTGACCATGATATTTCTACCTTGCATCGAATCTACTCCAACCAAACGCTTAAGCCTAATTCGCCCCATATAAATTTGAAGCAAACTGAAGCTGAAGGATATGAACATCCTCCAATCATTGTCAGATTTGTTAATAGGGATAAGAGAAATGAAATATTCACTAAGCGTTTAAGGCCTAAATCTGCCTCAAATTCGACTTCTGGCAGGAAAACAGATTTCACTATCAAAGAAAATCTCACCAAATTCCGAAAAATGCTGTACAAACAAGCCAGAAATGTTTAGCTATCAACTGGATTCAAATTTTTATGGACCTGGCACGGACAAATTTTGATGTGTAGAAATGAAATGAGTCAAGTATGTAAAATTTCTTCTCTTCGCGATCTCGCGAGGATTCAGAACTGGCATGCAGGACTTACAGGTGGGATCTAATCAATTATTATTGTGATAATTACTTTTAAATTCCAATTTTTTTTTACATAACTGACACAAATGGAGCTTTGTGATTGCGAATTTTTATGTACTAAATGCAGTGCGGCTCTGATGCCGTTTTTTTCTGTTGGCAACTTAGAATTCAAAATGCTAAACCGTTTAAATGATGCAAATGAAATTAAATACGACGAATACTGTTCTCCCTGCAAATTGTCTAAATTATCATCTACTTTAACTAAAAATAATTTTTTTATTCAGCATTTTAATGTCAGAAGTTTATCCAAAAATAAAGAAAAAATTGAAGAATTTTTTGATGGCATAACTAGATTACCGGATGCTATTGCAATTCGGAAACAAAACTAAACTCAAACAGTGTTTCTAATTTAAATACACCAAATGATACATTTCTTCGTAAAGATTCACCAACTTGTGCTGGTGGAGTTGGTTTTTACATTAAAGGAAATACACAATATCGCGTAAGAAACGACTTGTTTCTTAATGTCCAACATTGTGAAGATTTATGGATAGAACTTGAAACTAAAAAAGAAAATCTCATTTTAGCTGTAATTTATCGCCATCCTAATAAATTATTATTGCCTTTCCAAGACAAGCTTTGTGATACGTTAACTGATCTAGAAAATAGCAACCTAAATTATATTGTATGTGGAGATATTAATGTAAACTTTTTTGCCGAAGACAACGAAAAAATTACTGATTACACGAATAATTTAGCTATGATTGGGTGCAAAATGAAAATAAATAATCACACCAGATTTGGTGAAAATTGTAGGCCTTCATTGCTAGATCATATGTATATCAACATTGGCAACACAAGGACAAACAGTGAGGTAGCATTATTTGAGTTGTCAGACCATTTAGGTACATTTTTTATGGTACGAACACCACATGTTGTGTTAAAAATGATACCAAATTTATACGCTGTATGAAACATTTCGTTGTTGAAGACTTCTTAACTGATTTGAATGCAAAAATGTCAGAAATCAAACTAAATTACTCTGAAACTAACGTTAGTACTGATGTATCTACTATCACACTTGCTTTTAAGTCAGTGCTAGATATACATGCCCCTTTGAGACCGCAGACACGAAAAGAGAAAATACTAAACAAAAAGCCCTGGATAATTACGGGTCTTCTTAAGTCCATAAAAACTAAAAATAAGTTGTTAGAAAACTTTTCAAAAGCAATAATCCTAAAGAAAAAACGTTTTGCAAAAAATATCTGAACAAACTGACGCATGTAAAAGAGGCTGCAAAACGTAATTACTATGAAAACTTAATTAAAACTAACTCTAAAAACTCTTCTCAAACATTGTCTGCTATTAGAGAGATTATTGATTGCAAACATTCGTCTAACAAACTTAAATTGCCTTCTACATCTTTTGTTGAATCAGTTTTATTGAAAATCAGTTTTATAAAACAGATTCAAAACCTTTTCTGGACAAATTATGTGATTATTTTGCCATTATTGGTGCCTCTTTGTCTAAAAACATTGCACCCAGAAATAATTCTTCGTTCAAAATTCACAGTAAATGCTGCGTGCATTCTTTTCTTTTTCATGAAATTACTTAACATGATGTAAGTGATTGCATTAATAACATCAAAATTAACTCTGCACATGGTATTGATGAAATTCCTTCTAAATTCGTAAAAATGTCTATCTGAATTTTATTTCCTGTACTGGCAAAATTGTTCAACAACTGCATCAAACTAAAAACCTTTTCAGATTCATTTAAGATGGCATATGTTGTTCCCATAGCCAAAGTTTTATCCCCCAAATCACTGGGCGATTTTCGGCCTATTTCGCTCGTCTGTGTTTTCTCAAAAGTGTTTGAAAAAGTGATTGAAACGAACATGACAAAATGTGTGAACAAAAATAACATTTTAACAACTTCACAGTTTGGTTTCAGAGAAAACAGCTCCACTGATCTAGCTATTACAACATTTTATGACAAATTACCATAGGTGGACACAAGTCCGTTAATCGTTAATCCGTTAATAACGATGCTAACTTTTTCATTAACTCGTTAATCCGTTAAAAAGTTTTTTCATGTTAACGGACTAAATTAACTTCCGTTAAGTTCTGTCAACTTCCGTTAAGGTTTTTATTGTTAATATCTTGCACCATTCATTCATCGTACCGGTACAAACCAGTTTGTACTGGTAGCACTTGTTGCGCATTAGCACGAGTTTTATAGAAGAAAGCGAAGAAAGGAGCTCTTTTTTGTCACAAATAATAAGCTGCAGCCTCATAGGTCTATGAATTATCGCTGTTCGCATTTTCCAAAGATTTTCCGATTGCAGCTTCGTTAGTGCATTTGAACTTATTTCTATCTTGAAGTTATATTAGATTTTAAAATGTAACTTCCAAAACACAAAAAGACCACCATAGCAATAAATATTTCCTTACAATCAGCTCAACAGCGTCAATATGTATTATAGAAGCGAGTGAATAAAACGTAATGTAAATTACTCGCAAAATGTTAACGAATTAACGGACTTTATTAACTTCTGTTCATTAAAGCTGATAATAACGGATTAGCGTTAACGGAGGTGTGAAGTTTGTTAACGGACTAGTGGTTAACGAAGCTAACGTTTTGCGTTAACTTGCCCACCTATGCAAATTACTAAATAATATCAACAATGGCAAAATTACGTGTTCTATCTTTCTTGATTTAAAGAAAGCCTTTGATTCAGTAGATATAACCATTTTATTAAAAAAACTTTACCATTATGGATTTCGAGGCCCTGCATTCAATCTGAAATCCTATCTTACAGATCGTAAAATCTGCACAAAAGTGGGGTGCAACATATCCAAATTGTGTAACATAGAGCATGGACTTCCGCAAGGTTCGGTATTAGGCCCACTATTATTCCCACTATATGTCAACGACCTGCCCAATGTTTCCAATTTTGAAACTAAACTGTTTGCAGATGATACCAACTTACATATTTTTCATAACAACATCAAAATTCTACAATCTGTGGTGACAAATGAAATAAAAAAAATTGACACTTGGATGAAACTCAACAAATTAACCATCAACTTAAAAAAAAGCTGCTATATGCTTGTTGGTAAAAAATGTACAAAAATGACCAATTTCAGACTGTATATTGATTATTACCCAATTGAATTAAAAAATAGCATTAAGTATCTAGGAATTCACTTAGATAGGGAATTATCTTGGAAAAATCACATTGACTATCTCGCTAAAAAGCTTTCTAAAGTTTGCGGAATGATCTATAAATTACGTCACTACGTTCCCTTATCAACTCTTCAAATAGTTTATTGTAGTATGTTTCACTCACATATTCAATACTCTTTATTAAATTGGGGGAGAGCTGCCAAAAGCCATTTTCACAAACTTTCAATTCTGCAAAACAAAATTTTAAGAGCCTGTCTTTTTTGTCCCCGTCGTTATGAAACAAATTTATTATATTCTAGGTTTAGAGTTTTGAAGCTTGATGACATGATCAAAATGGAATTCGCTAAATTTATTTTTAAGTACAGCAATAACAAGTTACCAAATTCTTTCAATAACTATTTCATCAAACTCGAAAACATACATAACTACAATACTAGACAAAAAAGTAGAAATGAGTACTTTCAAACTTCTTTCGGTACTGAAACAGGGAAAAAAACGTTGCAATATCTCGGTTTGAATGAATGGAAGAGTGTTCCGCAAGAATATCGTCAATGTTCATTGGCAAAATTTAAAAAAATTTGTAAAAATAAGCTATTAAACAATTACAATTATTGTGCTTAACTACGAGAAATATCAGGCCGTCACTTTTGTGTTATTGTTAATTTTTTATCGTTATTTATGTATTTTCTTTTGTGTCTGCTGTACTTTCTATGTTTGTGTCACTATTCATACAGTCCCTCTATTTTAACTAATTGTTTTGTCTTAAATTACTGAAGTAGCATTCGGTAATTTGCACGTATAGTTTCGAGCAGAAATATGATTGCTGTTGTAGTTATTACAATCATAACTTATACAGTAACCTTCGGCTATTATTTTTTCTTCAATGCTTTAAACTGCCTTAAAGTGATATACGTAGGCCTATCAAACTGGTTAAAAAAGTAATATTTTAAAAGTATTGATTGCATTTTTTACATTTTTAATTATTTTCGAAAAAAGAAAAAAACAAAAAAACGACGTGGTGTTGATATTGCTTATTCGGGTTTATGCTGTAGAGTGTGTTTGAATATCCAGAAATTTATATTCAAAATTGTACAGTGCTTGTCCTTTAGATCCTCATATTCTTCTTTCTAAAGTCTGCAGTGCATAATTTGACTATGGTACGGCCAAGACATTTATTTTATTCCATACCTTATCTATGATTGTGTGAAATTCTTTTTTTTTAGCATAACTTCAGTGTTCGTGCTTGGGCCACTTAAGCTAAAGGTATTTTTAAAGCGTAAAATGTCGAAATTCTGGAAATCTGGAGAAGTTGGTGGTCCTAATTTTGGGTTATGACTGACAAAAAAAAACTTTTTTTCAAAGGTTGATGGCATTCAGATTTGCTTGATGTAATATCAACAGTCATCTACTGTGTTAGTATGCAATCGATTTGGAAGCTGAGTCAATGTGTGCTTAGGTTTGTTTTGTTATATCGATTAGTTTTCTTATACACGATTGAATTTAAACGAACTGAAAAATGCATTGTTACAGCTTTTTGATTGTTTGCGTGTAACTGCAATCATTTCTTGATTATCCAATTGTTATTCGGGTAAATAGTGTTAAAAAATTTGTTGTTTTTTTTTACCATATACACCAAAATTGTTTCTTCAGATTATTACTTAGTTTTATTTCTGTCAATCCAAAATACAAGAATTTAATTCAGTCTTTTTTAAATGTTATTGCTGTATAAGAATATGACTGTAAACTAAATTATGACTGACTTGCCTTCTTTGATACAAAACAAGTTGAGCTTTTAACAATGTTCAATTTCTAAGTAATTCAATTTCTTAATCAAGCAAAAGTCAGTTTTTTTCTTGTGTATGTGTGTGTATTTTTTTCCTAAATATTTAATGCAAAGCTGGCAGCACAGTTATTGTTACCTGTTACATTGTTAATGATATTTTGAGTTTTTTAATTTCAATGATAAGCTTAAGTTTATGCCTGTAACTGTTAAGTATTGCTAATAGGTGCAGTTGACCTAGATGACCGCATGGTCTTATCGCTGTTTCCTGCCTGTGTACTTTTAAGCGTATGGTGAAATAAACTTGACTTGATATAAAAAATCAGTATGACAGAAGTAGTCACTTACACAACCTTGCGCTCTCAAGAGGCGGTGTGACCTTGACGCATATCGACAAGTCATAGCAACAAGCAAATTGTTACGCTGTCCGAAATTGTGTCTTGTGACACCCATCGAGGTAACCTACCTTCTGGAATTTTTTTACAAATACATTTTTGTTCCTTGATCAATGATTGAAACGTCTGCGATTGCAACAAGGAGCCGTTTTTTAAATATATTGCTTTGAATTTGAGCGCAGATGAATATTTTTCAATAATTTGCTTAAATGATTTTTTTAATAGTATTTAATTTTGACGTTTTTGATGTAATGTCTTTTTGTTATGGTGTTGCCATTAAATAATTTTCAAGTTATGACTGAAATGCTCTTGCGATTTGTTTAGCAGAGGAGGAGTTCTTGAGAAGGTATTTTGAAGTTTTTGGCCTTGGCCTCAAGGCTCAAGTCCTTGGCATTGGCCTCGAAGCCTCAAGTCCTCGAAAATTGCCCTGTCTTTAGCTCGAGGACAGCATTATTTTTTGAATTGTTGAAATTTTGTAGATCGCCTGAAAAAAAAAATTGAAGATCTTGTTATTGTTTTTTTTTGTTTTGTTTTGGAGAACACTTGCTCCTGTGTCCTTCGTCCTTGGTCTTGGCCTCGAGCATTCCTGTCCTTGGCCTGGAGAGGGTCTGCCTTCGGAAAGACTGTCCTTGCCCTTGGCCTCGGATTTTTTTGTGTCCTTGGCCTTGGCCTCGAGCCATGTGTCCTCAACTCCACCTCTGATCAAAATGACTTTGATTAATTTTAGTTGGCATTTTATAAAACCTAATTTGCACAAACCATCACTAATTGAAATCATTTCTTGAGATATAATCCAATAAAAATCATTCATGGCAGCTAAACTGATAATGAAGCACTGGAGAGACTCAGCAAACCCGCTGAAATATGTGAATTCCCGAAGTGAAAACCTTTCTTTTTGGTCTTCACCTCACATTCCGCAAAAATGGCTCGTTTAGTGTCACACATTTGACTTTTTCAATAACTTTAGTTCGCTTTGAAAAAAGGTTTGAGAGCTACTGATCTAAATAATATAAGCGCTCTATTTTTGATCACAAAACCGTCGTTAATAATTTATTGAATACTTTTTTTTGAAAGAACAATGTTACTTTTATAAGAGCACGAAACTCAGTTTTGCTCAAAATTTAAAAAACAAATTTGGAGCAAAGCTAGCCTTAGCAGAAAAAAAAAATTTTAAGAGCATTATCTAATTCAACTCATTTGCAGATAATCAATGGCGTTCTCTTGATCTTTTCTATATTGCCATAGTTGCTTTAATGATTTTTCTTACAGTATAGACTTAACTGTAATTACATTTTATTCACCTAGTTGCCTTGGCCTGGAAATAGCGAAGGGGCCTTTCGGTCTTCGAGTCAAGCTGCCACCTACGTATATTACAGTAATTTTCTACCTGAATTTTAACTCAATCGCACAATGTGTATAATTTGTTTCAAGTGATGTATATATTGTGTTATTGCCGCCTGATGAGACTTGAGCATGGTCGAAACGCGTCGCCATAGCACAGCGCATATTGCATTAAATTGTTTTCCGTGTATTGCTTATGTTTTATCACACTCGGCGGAGGTTTCACACTGTCCCTTTAATTGTTGAACGTCAAGCACAGAAGCTGTGAATACCACCTTTTATAGTCTTTGGTTTGACCCGACTGGGAATTGAATTCGAGTCTACCGCTTTAGTAGCATACGCTCTATCCACTCGACCACTGATCGGTTATTAATAATAATGATCAAATTTAAAACAAAAGTTAACTTTTAACTAAACAAAAATAGATATGCCACTTTATACTTAATAAAATTCACGTCACTTTATATTCCAACTATGGTTAAGAGCAAATGAAGTTGAAAGTACCGTACGTAAAAATATAAAAAGAGTCAGCCCAAACCCAAAATATACTGGTTTCAAAAAATGTATAATTTTTCAGGTATGCTTTTCACAAGACAGTCGAGGATAATCTAATTTGTCTTCTTAATTATCCCATTACACACTCAATTATGCATAAGTCACTGCAAAAAAAATTGACCCGTTGTTCAAAGTAGCGAGTAGCGGTAGCGGGTAACGCCGCTACTTTCGTGGTAAAATAGCGGTAGCGCGCTACTTTTGAAGACGAGTAGCGGTAGCGACGCTACTTTTTAGGACAAATAGCGCAAGCGGAAGCGGCGCTATTTTTGAAGTAGCGCGTGCCCATCTCTGCAACTTAGCCCCCAAAATTAAAAAAAAATTCAAGTAACAAACTTTACTGAGAAATTATCATAAAAAATAACCTAAAATTATGATTTCTTACCCCCAAAAACATGTATTTAGACATAAAAACCAAGTCGATACCTTTAGTAAAACTTGTAAAATTTAAATTAAAAAATTTTCATACTCGCATCTGCCATCTAGGGGTTACTTTTAATATCTCAGCAACCACTGAGGCGATTTGAATTTTTTTTTTCTGCAGGTTAATCAGAACGTCAGTCTATATCTATAAAATGGTTAATTGACTCTTTTCCAGAGGTTGAGTATTAAAATGCTAAAAGTTTTTGTGAAATATAATGGAATAACCCTTGTTTGTGATTCTGCCAATTAATACTGCGCAGCAGTCATACATTCCGTTCCAAGAGTGATTCATTTATTTTTTGGTTTGTTTGTTGTTGCTGTAGCACATGTTTATCCTCCTGTCACCGGACAACATCAGACGCTAGCTATGGGACAATTGGCGCACTTTTCAATGCATTGAGTACTTTCGAGGAATTCTCACCTGCTTAGGAGTTTCCAGTGATCCAATATTCCTGTGAAGTTCTTTGAATTCTCGTCCACTGAGCTTGCTGCTTGTTTGAAGCCACCAAACAGAGATAATCATCCTAAAGCGTCTTATCCAATGATGCAACAACGCAACCGGGGCGCTGGTTGAACCCAAATCATGAGATCAGGGTCATCGTAAAGACAACGCGTTTACCCATTAGGCTAAGCTACCGTTCAGTAACCGGCTCGTTTGACTTGCTATTGTGTGATAAATATGTATGTTTTTGTTGCGTTGTGATTTAAAAGTGCTTATGTTATTGCATTTCGCTTAATTATTCCATCATAATTGTTGTGGTTTGAGGCTTTGTATCTGATTGAGGTAATACTGCATGCAGCTGCGATCAGCGGCATGAAAAATAAGTGCAAGGCATAATTGGCATATTTTGCTAATGCAATTAAAGACGGAAAGTTTGGTGAGCACGATAAGGTATGATTACCCCCCGAAATAAAGCGTACCCAGGTCTATATCTTATTGATAAGTATTAAGGACCGCAGTATTATCGTGAATTTATAGGTAAATACTGTAGTTAACCTTGCATAAGCCTTGTTAATTTTGTTTTCAAATTGATAATAGGCCTACACTTTACAGTCCCATGCCGTTCAAAGTAATGCTGCTTTTTCTGGAAGATTCATAATGGTGGACTTGTGGTGTGACAATTTCTCTTCAATTTAAGATATTTTTAAAGCAAAAATAAATGAAAATAAGTTTGAATTTGGGCAAGCTTGTTGAAAATGGCCTTTAATGATAAAAAAAATTATAGAATTTGCTCAGCGATACGGAGCTCAGCTAACAGACTCCATCTTTGACGTACGTGAGTTTCATTGGTCTTTTTACCAAAAACAAATTTAAAGTTTTGTAACTTACTGTAAAAAGATCAAAACTCAAACTGTAAAATATTGCATGGTGCAGGCGGGCTTTCGCCGCTGGAACCGGATGCATTCTGGATTTAAAACGTTTCTGGGCGGAAAAAAACGAAATATTCGCGCTCAGAATAGACGATGAACAAAAACAGATTTTTAAGCCATTTTTACGTCCAAATTCTATGTAAGGCCAGCCAAAGGAAGAAAACGACCAGGTCGTTTTCGGTGGGGGTACACGGCGCCCGAGTTCTCTGTACAATTCAAATACTGAGAAAGGCTGTTCGGTTTACTGTGAGTGATTGATCAGTTAACAAACGGTTTATCAAAGCGTAAGTTTTTCGCTACATCTATGGGCTTTGTCGTGTTTTACATTAGTTACGTCGCATTAGAGCGGCTCGAGAAAAATTGTACACTCTTTTGTACTTCTTCCGCTGCCTTACAGTAATACGACCTTGATAGGAATAGCGGAAAGTATTGTACTTTGTCAATGACAGTCGATTCCGCATAGAAATTGAATAGTCACTTGGTGTCTATAATATTTTTTTAACTTTTGACACTGCTGTAACAGTATCGTAGATAGAAATTCCGTATCCCGTTATAGAATGAAGACGAGGACAATTTCTTCACAGCCAAACAGCTATTTTTCGTTGCGGAATGAAAGTGGAGACCAAAAATTGATTTATGATATTTTCTGTAGACCTGTTTTTCTCCCGAAATTTCGGTGAAGACCAGTAGCGTAGCCAGGGGGGCGGGGGGGGGGGGGGGGGGGGGGCTATAGCCCCCCTCATTGGCATGTCGACCAAAATGCAAAATGGGAAAACACTACGTTTTTAGCACCTTTGAGACTGCTTTATGCACTGGAGTGGACTTAATAGTGGATTAAAACATCTTTTGAAACATATGTTCAGGGGGGGGGGCTAATTTGTCAAAAACAAAACCAACAAATAAATGAAATCTTTGAAAAATTGTAAAAAATAAGCAATCAAATTTGATCAAAAGTGTAAAAATGCTAAACATAGGTGTCATCAACAAACATACTATAAACTAAGGAATCGGGGGGGATATTTAGTATTAGTTAATTACCAATCATTTCTCTCAAATCTCTTTTGATTAGCCCCCTCTTCCAATTATTTTTCTATATAAACTGTGTACGAAATAGATTACTCCGTGTGAGTTTTATTGAACTATTCGATTTTATAATTTACCAGCATCTAAACAAGAGAACTAACATTTTACCATTAGCCACCTCCCAAATAGCCCATTATGCCACCAGTTTAATCATGTTTGCACTGCCAATTTCTAAGCCACGTTTCAAAAACATTATATTTTAATCAAAACAGCCCTAAAATGAAGTTATTTTTACAAAAAAATGCAAAATTTTCAAGCGCTGGGTCAAAGCCCCCAGACTCCCGTGCCTCCGGCAGCTTGGGGCTTTGCCCCCAAACCCCCAGCCTCTGGCGGCTTGGGGCTTCACCTCCATTGGCCTCCGGCGGCTGGGAGCTCCGCCCCCAGACTCCCCCATTGCGAATTTCTGGCTACGCGCCTGGTAAAGACAAAAAAAATGACCATCCTTCCCATTTAATTTTATCAGACTCCAATTGTCTACACTTTGCTTTGTGGTTGGCCGAGAGGGAATAAAGGCGTCGTCTTTACGAAGACTCTGATCGCATGATGTGTGTTTAACCAGTACTTAAACTGCAGGGGGGACCCGTCCCCCCATCGAGAGTTAGCGTATCCCCATCGAGATTTAGCGTCACCCCACCGAGATTTGAGCGCTGGTTGATCAGACGAAAAAGAGCCTGTCAGCACGAATAAATCCCACAAATTTTGGCCGAATTTAGTCCCAAATTGCGGTGAAGGCCTTTTTTTTTTTATTGGTCTTCACTCGATTTCGTAGACGGCAAGACATAATTTTCACTAAAGTATTTTCGCATTTCGAATGTGTTTGGTCAAGGCTGCACAAGCGTCTCCTCATATAAAATTTTACAGTTTAAGTACTGAGTTCAACGCGTACCCTGGTCACGTTGTTGCGTCCTTGGATAAGACGCTTTAGGATGATTATTTCTATTTGGTGTCTTTGAACAAGCAAAAAATTCAGCGGACAAGAATTTGAAGAAATAAACTAACATTGGGTTCACTTGAACAAGGTTGCCGATCTATGTTGAGCATTGGAGGGGATAATTTGCAATTTTACCCTATTTTCAACATTGGGGGAATGAACCTCGATCACGATTTTTTTATTTTTTTCAGGTAAGTAAATTAAAGACAAAAAAAGGCCTTCACCAAAAATGGAACATTTTTTCCCCCCAAATTCTAGTGGAAACCTGCGCTCAGATGCAAACCAGAGGCAAATTAGTGGGGGGGATGCAGATGTAGACCATACTCAAATTATTGGGGGGGATAGAGTCAAATTATTGGGGGGATATGTCCCCCCATCCCCCCCGGGTTTCGGCACCTCTGCACTTGAAACTTCAAGTCAAACGCCGATTCCACCATGCACGCAGTAGTCACAGCAATAAAAAGTGTATGAATCATCCAATACTAAGCGTCTGACGTTGTCCAGTGACAGGAGGATAAAATACGCATTACAACAATAAGTTTCTTTGCTAAAATCAGGTCCCTTCGCTGTCTCCTGGCCAAGGTAACTCAGTAAAAAAATTGTAATTACAATTACACTATTGCACAATATTTCTGTATGTGTGGCTTATACAAACAAATCATAAACTTTGGTGAAAAAAAAGCTGGCCACAATAAATTACTGCTTTTCTTGATTCACCAAAACTAATTATCAAACCGTTTTGGCCCTCTTAACTAAGCGCCAAAAGGGCTGACCCGAAATCGCCGAGACTGACTCCGGGTATTTTATACTCCTTTCTTAACGGCTTTGACCAGTGAAACGGTCCAAAACGTTGAGCCAAGCTAAAATTGCTGCGAACCTTCTTCAGGAGTAGTTGCTTCTGTTCACCATTATGATCTTAAAATTTTAATAACGAAAACTATAGTACTCAAGTTTGTGCACCAGATGAGCTGCAAAAACAATAATAAAAAAATGCCCGGTAACAAGACCAATAAAAACAGGCGTAATTGTTACATGTAGTCTGGTTTTGTTCGTTCTAACTAACACTGATTCGATGCAATCGCCTGCAAAGAAATAGCTTAAGCATCGTGCTTTCGAGCACAACAACTCATACAACACAATATTGTCCAAGATCTGATTCTCAAGAGCATGTTTTGCCACACAGCTACATGGTCTGGGGATGGATGTGCCTCCTAACTGCACTAGAAGGTTAGCTTTGACTTTCCACAAGCTAGGCAATGTAAAGCAATTCTGATTATGAATACACACTTAATGTTATCTGGATTGTGAAAAACACTTCATCATTCCCCCATCCCTAGAAAGGAGTCGGCGTCGGATAATTCCACCACCACCACCCACCACAGAATAGCAAAATATTAGCACGAAAATGCACTACACTGAAGCAACGTTTTAATTATGAGCCCAGCACTTTAACTAACGCGGCACTTCATCGATTAGCTTAATGTTGTGGTATAATGCAGTTCCCAACACACAGTCAGATAGCAA
The DNA here is from genome assembly GCA_963965965.1 of Trididemnum nubilum. Lineage (NCBI taxonomy): Eukaryota > Metazoa > Chordata > Ascidiacea > Aplousobranchia > Didemnidae > Trididemnum > Trididemnum nubilum. The sequence goes on from OZ014478.1 coordinate 28,633,931, forward strand.
TTTGTAATCAGGTAAATCGGCAGTAGCAAGTTTACACAGAGCTGGACAGCGCTGTTTCGAGCTTTTAGCTCTCATCGGCAGCCCTCAGCTTCTCTAACAAAGTTATTCCCCAGCTGGACAAGACTCTTGCCCGAACTGGACAAACCTTTAGGGCTTGCACAGCGGCAGAGGCTTTGTAGGGAATAAACGATTTTTCACTTGTGGTACTTAAAAAAACAAGTAAGTTTAGTAGCAAGTTTAGCAACACCATTGACAATTTAATTAAATGGGACAAGTACTGTTGTAATTACAATGTTATAGATTAGAAGTGCTGCTATACTTACAGTTGCATCAAATGTTTCTGTATTTTTTAAGGCTGTTTCTGCAATATCGATCTCATCCATTGATGTTAAGGGTAAATTCAGGGAGGACGGATCTGCGGAACGGTCGGTAGGGCATCTATCCGTTTTAATGCCTCTTGCACCAACTGGTTGAGATTGGTGACTTGCATTATCACAAGTTCCATTTTCTTATATAAACCAAGTATATGAGAATCTACTGCAATATGATCATACATATTGCTGTAAAACAAAATAAATATAAAAAATATAAAACAAAATAAATATAAAAAGCAATTCATTAAAACAATAATAATATTTATAAACAACTATTTAATGCCGATTTTGATTTTTTTTTTTGATTTGAACTATTTAATGCAGTACAAACTGAGCCCTTCTTTACGCAGAAATATTACGTTCATCCAGGCGCGTAGCCAGAAATTCGCAATGGGGGGGCTGTTTTGGGGGTCTGGGGGCGGAGCCCGAAAATTTTGCGTAAAAGTCTAGCGCTCGAAAATTTTGCGTTTTTTTGCAAAATAACTTCATTTTAGGGCTATTTTGATTAAAAAATAATGCTTTTGAAACGTGGCTTAGAAATTAGAAGTGCAAACATGATTAAACTGGTGGCATAAATGGGCTATTTGAGAGGTGGCTAATGGTAAAATGTTAGTCCTCTTGTTTCGATGCTGGTAAATTATAAAATCGAATAGTTCAATAAAACTCAAACGGAGTAATCTATTTCGTATACAGTTTATAGAGAAAAATAATTGGGGGGAGGGGGCTAATCAAAAGAGATTTGAGAGAAATGATCGGAAATTAACTAATACTGAATAGCCCCCCCTATTCCTCAGTTTATAGTATGTTTGTTGATGACACCTATGTTTAGCATTTTTACACTTTTGATCAAATTTGATTGCTTATTTCTTACCATTTTTCGAAGTTTTCATTTATTTGTTGTTTTTATTTTTGACAAATTAGCCCCCCCCTGAGCATATGTTTCAAAAGATGTTTTAAATCACTATTAAGTCCACTCCAGAGCATAAAACAGTCTCAAAAGTGCTAAAAACGTGGTGTTTTTCACCATTCTGCATTTTGGTCGACATGCCAATGGGGGGGGCTATAGCCCCCCCCCCGCCCCCCTAGCTACGCTACTGCGTTCATCATACTGATCATACTTAGCACAAAGGTGGAAGTGTCTATAGGCAAACAAGACAATTCCATACTTTGATCTTCAACAAATAATGCGGTAGTTAACAAGCGCAAAAATTTGAAGCAGGATAGCTCAAATGAGTTTCACAGCATAATTGACACTCCGCATGTAAAAAATGTTTGGCGTCAAATTGCTGTGGGCCAATTTTGCTATAAAAATATTATGTTATTTTTGCTACAAAAATATTAACACAAATGTTTTACATTTTCAAACTTCTGCCTAAAATGTGACTTATGACGAAACAGAAAAGAAACAGCAGAGCTAATGACAAAAATCTAAAGATATTTTTGTTTAATTTTTTGATGCGATAATGGAGGTTGATTTTTTTATGCTTTGATGTGATATTTTTGGAAGAAAGGCGTGCAATACGATTGCCATCCCAAAATAAAAAGTATGTATTACGTCAATCTGATTTAAAAATTGCACACAATAACTGGATCTTCTGGAAATACGATATTATGCAAATTCGGTAGTAATCACGCACTTTTTTGAAACTAAACAACATCAAAATGCACTCTGCCTTTTTGTGTCGGGCAACATGGGATCTTCCCGGGCAAGTAAACATTTGTTGTTAATTGCCTGACGGGCAAGTTAATCAAAAAGGTAATTTCGACTACAGCTGTATATACCACAAAATGTATTAACTGCCAAGTACTAAATGACAATAGGCAAGTGAAATTAAAAAGACTTACTTAGCAATAAACAAACTTTCCGTTATATCCACTATATGGAACATATTACTAGCAAACCAATTTTGGTTCCTGTTAAATAAATGTTAAGGCATTACTATAATCTGCAGTATATACTAAACATGTACATTACACAATTTTTACATAATTTAACTGTTAAAATCGTCAAACGTAAGAAAGTCATTCCGGTTTTTCTGCCAGTCAATAGCAACTGACGGGTTTACCTTGTTTCATGCTAACTGTTTGAATGAAACCTAAACTATAAAGTATGTATCAAAACGGCAAGTTGACTATATGCAACTAATTGATAAAGAATACCATGTTCTAAAGCAGTAAGCACAGTTTGTTTTAGTTATCACTCCTGCACAAAGTGCCATTATATAAAGGGAGAAAATCTTGTGCAATACCGATTCGATTGATAATATTACCAATCATTTGAGAATTTTTGCCAAACACTCCAATTTATGGTAATCCACACATTTTAGAGGTTAAAACTGTACAAGAGTGCTTCCAGAGGTAAACAATTGAAAAAGGATGGCAGAAATCTTGCTCTCTCCATACTCATAATAGTAGTCTGTCACTTGACTAATTTTTAGTTAGGAAATAGCTTGAAGCAAAACTGTAGCAGCCTAGCTAGGCCTATACTAACCAAAAACAATTTAAAAAATTGAACAAAATTTTTGCTGATCACCAGATTTACTAAGTTCGTACAAAGTGATTCTTCATTTTTTGGAACTATTAGTATTTCATAAAATACTATTCAATACATGTGTTCCAAAAAATTCAGAAAATCAGAAAAAATCCATATTGGTTTTTAGCTATGTTTCAAAACCAATTACAAAAATATGCAACAAAAAACATTAACCAAGCTCAAATATGTCAAACAATGATCTATTCTTGACATTTTGGCAATAATTGGATGAAAAATATTTTTGCCCTTCTGAGATAATTGAAAATGAAATCGGGCTCTCAAAATTGTTTCAATCAACATTTTGACCACTTACCTTTACAATTTTCCAAAAAATAATTTCATTTTTGAATTCCTCACCTCAAAATCTATCAGAATTGATATTTTGCTATTTCGATAGCATAAGGATGAAGATTTTTATACAAATTAAAAAATTTAGAACAGCCAAACACAGCCCTCTAGTGGTAATATTGAAACCATCAGAACTCGAAAACCGCTTGATGAATTTTGATGCCATTTTTTGTAACCTTCATTATTTTTTGGTGGCTTTAGCTATAAAAAAATCTGAGGGGGTGAGCTACACACTATGACTGACTTAAAATAGAATGACTCCTATGATGAGTTGAGTTTAGCTGCCATAAAGCAACTAAACGTAGGCTCAAAAAAGAAATCGCAGCATATAAAATTTCAGTTAGGCTAGCAAAACAGTCTTGTGAAAATTTTTGACCGGTTTCGTCCGGATTGGACATTCAAGCTAACATTTAAGCTACAGACCATAATGGAGGCAATCAAAAAACATGCACTGCCGTAGGCTACTTTCAATAAATCTATCAGTTATAGGATCCGCACATTGCGTGGGATGCAAACTCTATATAGCTTTATTTCAAAATCAATATTTAATTGTCTATGTAGCTTAAATGGTAGCTTGTGTGTCGTTTCCCGAAGATGTCCAATCCGAACGAAACAGGTCAAAAATTTCCACAGAACTGTTTTGTTTGCTAAATTGTAATTTCATATGCTTTAGTTTCATTTTTGTGAATTTTGTCTGATTTTTGTATCCTGCGATAGTGATAATCCTAGCCTACAGCAGTAGTTTAACTCTATTTCTGATTAATTTAAATGTAGGCTCATCATTAACTCGTCATGTAAGCCAGCAACATTACGATTTGATTTCAAAGTTTATTGTTGTTATGGTTCAGAGCAGCGGACATCAGCGCAGCTTATGTGAACTGCATTCAGTATTAGTTATTAAACTCAACTCGGCCATTCTTTAATTGTTTCATTCTTAATCAATTCGGCCCAGCTTTTAATTGGGATTGACTCAACCTTTACGGTACTTGAAGAAAATAAGTTTACCAATAGATCGTAAATGACAATTGTTGCTAACTGCTAGTTATGAGTGGCATGGCAGGGCTTGTTTAGTCAAGACGTAGAGGTTCTATGACCTGTTCAATTTAGTTTACTTTTAGATGCTTGCGTTATATTGAAAGATGAAACACCACAAGCGTCATCTACTTTCAGTGATGCTGGAATGCCCTGTTCATCAGTCTTGTTTGTTCTATCCAGTGGTACCGATGCAGAAACCTTGTCCAGCTCTTCCAGTGTTTCCAGTAAATTGAGCATTGCAAATTACAGAATTGTTGCCCATTTTTCGAAATGACACGCTGATTCTTCTTGTTCTTTGTATTAAGTGTATCTTTCTTGATTTATCAACTGCTAAGGGGAGTGCTGTGGATCCAATCTGCAGTAATGTCATCTACGGTGAGCACTGAGCAGTTTATTTGTCTTATTTGGAGAGTAATAATGGGGGAGGGGCAAAATGCTATAATGTGGTCGACTGTTTGTTTCTTTCCTTTAAAATCACAACTTGATAAGAATAATCATTCTCTTGTGCATCATCAAGCAGAACAGCCCAAAGCGATTAAGCCTGCTCCAAGATGGTACGGTATAGAAAGCGTCATTCTCAGTCTCGCAGAGCAGACATTTGAAATATACCTGTGCAGTATGAAATTGGTTTGCTGCACTCTAAGTTCCACTTTTGGTCTGCCCAGTGCGCTGCATTGGTACTTGACCTGTATAAATCGCGCAACAGTTCCAGCACAGCAGATGCGAAAAGGGTGTTTTCTCAGATTGATGTCTTACTGGGGCCAAATTTGAGGTGATAGAAGATTGTTACGAAGCGGGTGCTCTGGATTTTTTTGCTCTACGAGCTCGAGGCAAAGCGGCTTTTTTATGTCAAAGCCAAGATGGATGTATGCCTACCAAAAGATTGTTGATTGATGTAGGGCGAAGGCTTCCAGTCGCAATACGTAGAGATTTTTTGGCACATGAATGAGGCAGGTGTGGTACAGCGACACCAGGTGGGGAGCAGTTTTCAGCTGTAGAATCAACCAAGGCAAGGGTAGCTACCAATGTTTTGGTGTCGGAACCCCACTCTGGTCTTTGCTTAGTGGTTTATATGGTCTCATGAATCACGTGTAAATGTGCATTTCTGCATTTGTAGTTTTATTCTTCGAGTTGTCTCGACCAGGAGACAGCGAAATGACCATGCGGTCTTCGAGTCGCTGCCACCTGCTACCAGTCTATTACGCTAGGGAAGCTGTGACTACCAATTTTTAAAGTTTTTTGGTATGACTCGACAAGGGAATCGAACTTAGGTCTATCGACTGCGAGACGGACGCTCTAAGCATTAAGCCACCGCCGCCGGTTAATTACTTTGCTGCACTCTAAGTGACTCAATACCAGATGTTAGCAGTATATCAAGGACCTGTCCAGTTTTATGTCATTTGTCAAGTAGCCAGACTTGAGACTGGTGCGTCTGAATATCTGCTTGAAGTGATTTACCCGTACATATTTTTATAGCAACATTGGCCCACAGCAATTTGACGCCAAACATTTTTTACATGCGGAGTGTCAATTATGCAGTGAAACTCATTTGAGTTATCCTGCTTCAAATTTTTGCGCTTGTTAACTACCGCATTATTTGTTGAAGATCAAAGTATGGAATTGTCTTGTTTGCCTATAGACACTTCCACCGTTGTGCTAAGTATGATCAGTATGATGAACGTAATATTTCTGCGTAAAGAAGGGCTCAGTTTGTACTGCATTAAATAGTTCAAATCAAAAAAAAAAATCAAAATCGGCATTAAATAGTTGTTTATAAATATTATTATTGTTTTAATGAATTGCTTTTTATATTTATTTTGTTTTATATTTTTTATATTTATTTTGTTTTACAGCAATATGTATGATCATATTGCAGTAGATTCTCATATACTTGGTTTATATAAGAAAATGGAACTTGTGATAATGCAAGTCACCAATCTCAACCAGTTGGTGCAAGAGGCATTAAAACGGATAGATGCCCTACCGACCGTTCCGCAGATCCGTCCTCCCTGAATTTACCCTTAACATCAATGGATGAGATCGATATTGCAGAAACAGCCTTAAAAAATACAGAAACATTTGATGCAACTGTAAGTATAGCAGCACTTCTAATCTATAACATTGTAATTACTACAGTACTTGTCCCATTTAATTAAATTGTCAATGGTGTTGCAAAACTTGCTACTGCCGATTTACCTGATTACAAATTGCTATCTGACTGTGTGTTGGGAACTGCATTATACCACAACATTAAGCTAATCGATGAAGTGCCGCGTTAGTTAAAGTGCTGGGCTCATAATTAAAACGTTGCTTCAGTGTAGTGCATTTTCGTGCTAATATTTTGCTATTCTGTGGTGGGTGGTGGTGGTGGAATTATCCGACGCCGACCCCTTTCTAGGGATGGGGGAATGATGAAGTGTTTTTCACAATCCAGATAACATTAAGTGTGTATTCATAATCAGAATTGCTTTACATTGCCTAGCTTGTGGAAAGTCAAAGCTAACCTTCTAGTGCAGTTAGGAGGCACATCCATCCCCAGACCATGTAGCTGTGTGGCAAAACATGCTCTTGAGAATCAGATCTTGGACAATATTGTGTTGTATGAGTTGTTGTGCTCGAAAGCACGATGCTTAAGCTATTTCTTTGCAGGCGATTGCATCGAATCAGTGTTAGTTAGAATGAACAAAACCAGACTACATGTAACAATTACGCCTGTTTTTATTGGTCTTGTTACCGGGCATTTTTTTATTATTGTTTTTGCAGCTCATCTGGTGCACAAACTTGAGTACTATAGTTTTCGTTATTAAAATTTTAAGATCATAATGGTGAACAGAAGCAACTACTCCTGAAGAAGGTTCGCAGTAATTTTAGCTTACCGAAACGTGGAGTTTTTTAGTTTTTTCGTTAATGAAGAAAACTATAGTACTCAAGTTGGTGCAGCACATGAGCTCCAAAACAATAATTACCCGGTTTGCCAGTAAAAGGTGGAAGCTTTCCATTAAATATCTTGTCAAAAGGTACGACTAGCAAACCCGCCATCTGGTCCTCCTCATCAAGTGTCCCCACTGCCATCCCTTCTGTTCAAACAGCTCTGAACGTCCTCGGAAACTGGGCATCAACTTGGCGACTTCCCCTTAAGTGTGAAGCCTCCTTCTTCTTGACATACACTAGTGAAGCCTCCACCACCAGCTCAATCTGTCAGACAACCAACTTTCTTTCAACCCCACTCCAAAGTTTCTCGGAGGTTGTTTTTCATCAGACCTTCGTTCTCTTTAAACATCGTTCTTCCAAAGCAAAGTTCTTCCCCCGTGTGAAGGCTCTTCGCTCCATTGCGTCTGCTTCATGCTGGAGCCCCTCCAAGCATTCCCTTTCCCTCTTGTACAAGGCCTTCATTCATCCGGTCCTCATCTACGCCGCACCTGGCTGGTATCCCTTCACTTCCAAAACCAATCAAGATGGAGTCAAAGTTCTTCACAATACTGCCTGCAGAGTTATCTGTGGCTGTCTCTCTTATTCCCCTACCTCTTTCTTGCAATTGGAATCCCTTCAACCCCCCTCGAAGTTTACCCTTACACACCAATCCTTGTAAAGTTATAATCTTTCCCCATTGGATCAATGACCTTGACCTCAGGACATACCCCTACCCGCCGATCTCCCCATCGATGACGTCATGATCTGGACTGGCGACGTACGGGATTTCTTTGGCCCAAATGGTACAGGCGTGGTTGTTGCCTACAGCCGCTGTCACTCCAACATCGATCTCTTTCTTCCGATTTCTCCCATTTCTTCCAGCTTCACTGCCGAGTCCACTGCCATTCTCTAGGCCCTGGAACTTGTTGACTCCCACCACTTTACCTGCGCCTTCTCAGTGCTCTTGATGTCGGACTCCCAGTCGGTCCTCCCCCGCTCACTGCTTTCCCAGGCATGGAAAATCTTGACCCTTGTCTCTCTTGTCTCCACCTACTCCACTCTGCGACTTCAGTAGATCTCAGGGCTCTGCTCAGTTAAAGGAAATGTAGCTGCGGACCATCTCGCCAGTCGTGGATCTCACTCCATTCACTCGACGGATAGTTGGACACCCCTCCTCTTGCTCTCTCTTCAACCATCTCCTCCCACCGCTATTGCCTCTACTGGGACTGGAGAGGTGGAAGTCTTTTAAAATTCATCCGTTTCATATTCCGACTCCTTCGGCGGAGGAGGCTCTTCCTCGCTCTGCTCGCTGTGTCTTGTCTTGTCTTTGCTGCAATGGGCACTCTTGCTTTCTTCATATTTGAAACGCATCAACAAACAGGACAGACTCTTCTTCTTGCAGTGCCTATGATCATCAGACCCAGGATTTAATTCATCTCTTTCTTGACTGCCCTGTTTATGACTACAGTATTGTAGACGAGCCATCTTCGTCTCCTTTCTTTCCGTTTTTGACCTATGGTCCAGGCCGTGGAAGATTTCCCGAATGACGTTTCATCATACCCCATCGTTAGGAAGGGGTCTGGTAATCCCACCACCATCACCAGCAAACTCGTCGACTTTTATCTACACAAACTTGGGCCTGTCGTAGCCTTACTAAAATCATTTTTAAAGTTTAATTTTATGCTCATACACATTGCTTAATGCTCATATTAACGAGCAACGTTATTTTGGTGTTTCAGGTGCATTTTTTGGGAAGTATCGGCGGCGGGAATGTTGGTGCTTGCACCAGAAGCATTCTTTCGCAGTTGCTAGATAACAAGCTAGCAACAAAGTTTATCATGTAGGGCTAAGGAAAAAAAATGGGGTTTTGCCAATCTCCTTTTGAAAGACGTTGTGCAAGGTGTGTAATGTGTATCCGGGCTGTAAAAAGGCCATTCAACCAAACAGAGAATTAGATTTGCAGTATTTATTTGGCTTTTGCTTGATCTTTATCTGAGAAATGACTCAATGACTGGGTCAGAGCTTCGATTACCTTATCAGCAAAAAATAGTCAATTATTCTATTTTCAACCACATAACAGTCTGTTTCTCCCTGCGGGTTTCGTCAAGTGAGGATGACCAAAGCACAAGTTCAAACTGTAGCTTGCATCCCGAATAAACATTAATAATATATAAAGTGAAATGAGATCTTCGTGCTTGAACTCGCTGCTGCTCACAACTGAGTGCTGGCTCATTTAACGCCGCTCATTCACGGCGCACGGCATTTATAAGTTCTTCGAGCTAATGCTGTGTTCGCCGATTTAATTTCAAGTTACTATACGGTAAGAGGGTTAAAACTGAGAGCTAACACAGAAAAACAAATCTTACAAAATATAGATGCTCGAGTGTGTATTGTGTGACGATGAGTAATTTCAACTTTTTTGTAGGTGTAGTGAGAAAGAATTACACAACCTGCCAGGCCACCAACGACGAGATATATTGCGTCACAAAAAACTGGTTGAAGTGCGTTTCAGATCGCGACGGTGGCCGGGAAAGCAGAGGAAAAAAGTCTTCAAAAAACTAAACTGCTGCCTCATGTTCGAAAAACTGAACTTTAGGCATGAGAAATTTTGAGACCATGCTTAAATTTAACAATTCAGGCTTAAGATGCTTGTGAAAAAAAGCAGGGATCAAACTGTGCTGATTATATGTTTGTTCGTTTGTTGCGTTATAGCTTATGCTCGTAAATAGATTGTTTCGTTTGCCATTCACCATTCTGTGATGTTTGATTCAATGACAGATGCAGGTACACAGCGTAAATTTTGCTGGAACCTTTTCATATTTGTCGCCTGTCTTCATGGCCGGCGAGCTATTCATTTATTGACGAAAAAAACGTTCAGAAACTTGGAGCTCTTATTAGACAAGTACAAGCTAAGTTGTTCTTACACAACTGATGCACTTTGGTCCTAAACTTCAGCAACAGGCAACTGTAGAGTCTGCATCACGCACGCCAGTGTATGCAAGTCCCAGTCGGTATATTGCAGAGTATTGTCATATAGTTGGTATAGTGCGTCTTTAAGGCAACGAACAAAAACGATTGCACTTGGTGTTTGCAAATGGTTAAAAGAAAATGATGTACTATTTGCATTGACGTTATAGTTTTTCACATTTGCAATTTCAGACAATTTTGAACGTCCAAACAGTGCTGTATCCCGACAATTTTTGCTCGGAAACACTATTTTTATTTACTACTTTGTCTGGTATATTGCTACTCAGCGATTTTGCGACAGCAATATAAGACAACGTAGCAATAAAAATGTTTCCAAGTACAATGAAACTTGTCGGGATGCAACACTTTTTTAGCAGTTTAAAACTCTAAACTGCCGGTTATAAAAAGAGTATAAAGTCGATACAAATTGAACAAATGAACGTCGTATTTTTTGACTATGATGCGGAAACCCAGTTCAAAATCACTATTGTCGGATCAGCTTACCGACGTTGGGTCAGCGTCGGTTAAGCGGCATTGGACCGTCGACGATAACCCTACTTTGGACCGACAAGCAAACTTACGTTGGGCCGACGTCATAATTCGATGTTGGCCGACCGTATGACATTGGGCCATTTCTATCTAGGATAATTACTCGATCTTCTATTTCATCAAAGTTGGATGAAATCACCACAGGGATGTTAATCATCTAGCATTTCTACAAAATTCCTAGAAATGTTTGTAATTCGGTCGATTAATAAATTTTCCTATCGTATCTCTACACAAAGAATTATTATAGTGGTGGAGGGCAGAGCCTGTGATAAAAACATTGACTACTTCAGAGCTTTTTTTTAATCGTTTTGCGTGCTTCTGGCCTAAAGGCTACCAGCTCGGAAGCCTAGGGAAGAGCCACCAGAACGGCGACTACTTAAAACAAGCAATGCAAAAAATTGTCTTCCCACAGGAATCGAACCTGCAGCCTTTGGATTACTGGTCCACTGCTCTATCACTTGAGCTAGACAATTTTTCGCATTGCTTGTTTTAAGTAGTCGCCGTTCTGGTGGCTCTTCCCTAGGCTTCCGAGCTGGTAGCCTTTAGGCCAGAAGCACGCAAAACGATTAAAATATTAAAACTCTGGCCTGCAAACGTCAAAAAACATCTTAATTGACTTATTATTACTTCAGAGCTATAAGAGCCGGGACAGAGATGTACAGAAGCTGAATACTGTATGCCATCGTGTTAAAACCTTACCTTACTTAAGTGATTTAAACTATTTCTTATTGCCTTTTATTGGTGTAGAAAATGCCACAAGGAATTTAACTTCCTATTGTAACTTCCAAGAGTAACTTCTTAATGTAGTTTCTGAACCGCTGGTTTGACCAACCAACGTTTTGAGATGCTTGTTTTTTTGAAAGGAGCAGGCCAACAACCAATTGAATTGTGATTTGCTTATTTATTTACCGTTTAAGCCTGCTTGCTAATGCCGATTGTAACCTGTACCAATACTTTAAAAGCTTGAATTGTAAGTTTCGCAAATAAAGTTGAAATTTTGCTATTGAGTACCGTATTTGAATGCCATCGTTCTTTTTGCTAGATGTTTTTCTAAACTAGCGGCAGCGACAAGCGGGAGCGGCCGCTGTTTTGTATGCAAGTAGCGGCAGCGGCGCTACTTTTTTATTTAAGTAGCGACAAGCGGCAGCGCCGTTGCTTTTTTTGCCAAGTAGCGGGTGCCCAGCTCTGATCTTCTATGCTCAAAGATTTCAAGGATGATGACCAATCTAACAGCGGCATTGTCAGGTTTTCAAGGTTAGTTATGTGTATTTCTAGATTGACAATCTTTACCAGCTATTTGAGCTTTTATGTAAAAAAAAAAAACTTCAGGCGTTTTCATAATGAAAATAAAAAAACAGACTTGGAAGTTTTATCTAAATCATTTGCTTTTATTTGAAGTAATTATTTAAAATTAGCAGTAGGTCGAAGAAAATTTGTCACTTTTAAACAGAGGTGGAGTTCTCGAGGATGTCCTTAGCCTCGACGTCGTCCTCGAGGACACATTTTGAAGTCCTTGGCCTCGAAGCCTCAAACCTTCAAAAATTGCCCTGTCCTCGGCTCGAGGACAGCACTATTTCTTGAATCGTTAAAATTTTGTTGAAAAACGCCAGAAACCTCGCGCAAAATTTGCGAAGACCTTTTTTGTTTTCCTCACGTGAAGATCGCCTGAAAAAAAATTTTTGAAGACCTTTTTCGCCTGAAAAAATTGTTATGATTTTTTTTTTGAAATCGCCTGAAAAAATTTTTTGAAAACCTTTTTTTTTCTTTTGAAGAACACTTGCGTCTGTGTCCTTGGCCTTGGTCTCGAGAGGTTCTGTTCTTGGTCTCGAAATTTTCTTGTGTCCTAGGCCTTGGCCTCGAGCTTTGTGTCCTCGACTCCACCTCTGCTTTTAAAGTTTTTTTAATGTGATGGTGTGACAAGACAACATTCACATCACCACAGCTTAACTATAATTTCAAGTTTGTTGTAACATATGAGTAGCATTGCTTGTTTTTCTTAGGTGCAACTAAGATTTTAAAGTGTCATATTTTCAAATCGTAAGGTGCACCAATGATACTTTTTAAGAAATCCAACTTGTGCCTTATACTCTGATGCATTTAATTTATTCTTCTGGTTATGCTCTCTTACGGCCAGTTGATCAAATGGTAATGCATTCGTCGCTGGAGTGGAGGTTTGAGATTAAAATCAGCCTGGTCAAATCGGACACAGCGTTGCCGGTGGCTTTTTATTGCTGTGACATTTCTTTGAAGGCAGCTGTGTTGCTCAGGTGCAATGATGCTGTGGTGGGCCCTGCCAACTTTTTATGCGCTTTGACGTATTACAGCATGTATAAGGAAAGATTTGATTTCTTTCATGATTTCATTCAGAGTTGAACCATTTAGATTTTTTAAAAGTTTAATGAATTTAATATAATGTTGTGCATCTTATAGTTTGGTGCACTTTGTGCCTAAAAACAACGCTATAGAAGCCATTTGGTGCACTTTATGCTAGAAAATAATAATTGTAGAAACTGTTTATTGATAGTATGACAGCGCGCCAATTAACAGTTATATGTTCCAGTTTGCTGTACCTTATGGTCTAAAAAATGCTGTAAGGATATCGTTGCTAAAATTAATTTTAATAGAATAAAGTATTTTTTGCTTAGTGTTAAAAAAAGTTTGTTTTTTTTTCTTTAATTTTGCTTACTTGATTTGATAGCTTTGGTCTGTAATGTAGTACCGGTACTTTTCTGAGATTTTATGTGACCAGTTTTACATTTAATGCAATTAGACCAGATTTAATAAACGAAGATTTGACGTAGCAGCAATATGGTTAAAGTTTTGCGTCAAACATCTTTCAGGTCTGGTTCGAACTAAGATTAAAGTTGGTTAAGTTAATCGTCTTGTGTCAAGTGGTTGCCTCTAAAAATTTTGGACTCTTCTCTGAGTGCAAGTGTTTTATGCATAATAATTGGTACGCTTTTTGATATGTCTACTGCTAATGACAATTTTGGACACTTTGCAGAATTTTGAACTTTTTTTAGAAAGAGTAATTGTTATCTGTTTTACTCTAAGTTCTCCAATGAGTAGAAGATAATCGCAAATTTGTTGGAGCTGCATGATTCAAAACCAGAAGCAAAGCAATCAAGTTTCATTAATGTTTGTTGCATATTTCTACAACATGCTTCATGGTCATCAAAACCTACTGGAAATTGATCATGGTTTGGGTTAAGTGCTGTTGACTAAACATATAACATTTTCTCCTTTAGTGAAAAGCAGAAGTAAGCCATCAAATTTCATTAATGTTTGTTCTGTATTTCTTCAACATGTTTTATGGTCAACACACTGTAATGAAAATTGCTCATGGTTTGGGTTAAGTGCAGTTGGCTGAACTTGTGACATTTTCTTTTCCCACCTTGAAATCAACCAAGACGTTGGTGATTGTTAATGCTTCATAGAGTTGCTGCTTGACATTTCCAGTATCTAGGCATTACTCATTTCCAAGTATTACGATCGAAACGTTGGTGATGTATAATAAAATATTTGCTTTCTGGGACTGATTGGACATTAACATCATTTTTAATTCTCTGGTTATTTTTCCTGCAAGTTTTGATTAAACCTATGAGGCAGCTTTTGCTTTAAGCAAAACTCTTGAGATGAACTTTCCTACAAGTTTTAATTAAATCTCTGAGGTAGCTTTTGTTTTATACTTATTTATAGATCAATAGTAATATGTGCTTGTCTAATCTGCGCTGATATCTACGTGAAGCGACAAGCAGATGAAAGGTTCCTCACTCCCTCCGAAGCATTACAATCGTAAGAGATGCCCAATGTTCTACTTTCTGAAATATTAACTGCTTTGTGCGAAGAATTTTGTACTTTTAGTTTATTGACAACAAATTTAGTTTATTGAGTTTTTGAAAATTTTGAATACAGTTAATAAAAGCTATATTGACAGTATACAGAGTCTTATAGGCACAATCAAATCTTTGATTAACAGCCTAAGACATACTGTTTCGGAATCGACATTCGTCTTTTATTCCTCGTCAGTATAGTTAGGACTACAGGTATGAACATGAGCGTAGAAAGGCAAAGAATTGCAAATCAACCAGATCATGACACAATTATTTTTCCCCAAAACATAAAGTAACCACGATATTACAAGAGATAGTTCTAGTAGTTCACTGCAAAATAATTTCCAATAGCAAGTTAATCTTAATAAATTGAATACAGTTGTATCACAAAAGTTGCAATATCTGTCTTATTGAGAGAACACAAAAGTTCCTCCTCGGAGTACAGTAAACTTATTGAATGGTCTAGTCGCCAGTGTTGGGACTATTGCCACTTTCACGAGTCCGAGTCCTTAAGCTACAAGTCCGAGTCTGAGTCCACCAAAACTCAAGATCACGAGTCCGAGTGCGAGTCGGAGTCCGAATGCCACAAGTCCGAGTCCACCAAAACTGAAGATCACGAGCCGAGTTCAAAAAGATTGAAAATTTAATCGGAAAGTGAAATTCAAAGTTGGCCCAAGTTATTTCAATAAACGCTTTCAGAAATTCCGCAAGAAGACGTTGTGTAACGTTTCTGCAAGCGTTGCACAGTCTTCTTATTAGGCCCTTTAAACACAGAAAAAAGTTGCATTAACGCTTTTGCATGAGCTCTTGCAAATAAAATTTAGTCGTCTATTTCGGCCTTAAAGGCGGTGAATCATCCAGCCAATTCCGGTAGTTTACTGTTACAGCACGATCGTTTTTAGTTGAATTCGAACTTAGGTTTTTATGTTCTGTTGTTAACACGTTCATTTACCTAATTTGCATATTACTTTGTGTTGCGCGTCTTTCATAATTTGCACGGAAGAAACTTTGCAACGTTGCCTGAAAGACGCGCCGTTTTGCCTTTTTGTTGATCACTTTTTTGTAGCAATGTTTTATTTCTAGCACAGCAGTTAAATCAGTTAAGTCAGTCTTATTTTTTTAACAGTAGCGTAGTCAAGAGGTTTTTTATTTTGTTGGTGTAAAATTCAGTTTTTCAGTTTAAGTGTTTTCCGCCCAGCCGGGCAATCCTCGATAAATTTTTGCTGGACTGGTCTTTTTTAATTTACTTTTGTTAATAAAAGTTTGCTTTGAATTTCCTTTGTTAGCCTCTTGAGCGCTAGGACCAGACAGCGAAGACCTAGGCATTCCGCCTAGGACACAGCCATCAATCTATAACATCAAAATTTATCGTCTCCTGACCTGGTTGGATTTTTGGTTTTTGGATTCATTGGTGATTACGGCTTAGAATCTCGCACTCCTCATCGTTTCTTTGATTTGAATTCCATTGACTGATAGCGGACTGCTGCCCTTTGTTGGATTCTCTCAACAGTACGACGTTTATACTCTGGTTGAGAAAGACCCATTCTTCTCAATCCGTTGGTTTACTGCGGCGACTTGAAGTTTCTTCGTTTTGGTTGGTCCGCAACTTGCGACCCCCTTTTTCTGGTTTCTGTCGCCTGCATTTCGGTTTCGTAGAGAATTCCAATCCTACGTTCATCGGTTTCTTCTTTCGTCGTCCTGTGGAGGTGGAGTCATCGATCTTCGGTCTGCTTCGGTGGAATTCAAGCGTCATCTACTTTTGGAAGAACTGAAGTCTTTCTTGTGATCTTTAAGAACTGTACAAGGTGACGTTGTTTATATATATTGAGTGCGACTTAGTCTTTGCTATAATTATCTTTGTGCTTAATTGTTTTGTTTTATTATGGCCACAGAAAGCCACACTTCTAAGGCATCATTGACTGGGACGCCTAAACGTAATGGGGGTGTAGATACGATACCCACATGTACGAGTACTGACAAGGTTGCTAGGTGGCGGTTAGAAGCGGCCCAGGAAATCTTATCTGACCCCGAGGGAAACCGTGCTAAACCCGACGCTGCTAATGCTGGAGCTACGGAAACTGGGTTAGTCGCGGCAACTGCCCCTCGTAAATTGCTTACTGTTCATCGACGATTAATGTTAGACTCTAAAAGACTGATCAAGTCGCTCGAATCATGCGAAACTAAAAGTGAATTCGATTTTGAATCACGTAAATTTACCTTACTAAAATCTGAGTATGAAAATTTTCGCTACTCTGCGTCCGAGCTAAAGGATATCGAGTTAAATCAACCTTTATCTGAAATTGCTGATAAGTTTGAAAAATGTGTTAACTTGTTTGAAACCGTAAAAGACAAGTTTTGCGATAAAACTAATCCGTTAAATGAAAGCGAAAATGATTGTGATGATGATATGGGACCCGCAGATAGTGTGTCATTAATTGCCGCAAGTTCTACGAGTGTGACGTCAAGCAAATCCTCAATCATAAAGCAAACTGAACTTGAACGCAGGCGCTCTGAGCTTCAGGTTTTGGAAGATTTGGCTAGGTCTCGTAAAGCTAAGGCGGAAGCTAAAGCGAAAGACGAGGCCGCTGCTGCGGCTGCCGAAGAAGAAGAGACTTTGGCTAAGTTGCGCTTGGAAGCGATTGAGCTAGAAGCTGAAGAGAAGCGCATTGCGTGCGGCTCGGAAGCGAGCTCTGTCGTTTCCGGACGCTCGAGACGCAGCGTTCGTTCTACTTTAAGTGCCGTGAGTTTCAAAAGTTCGTCAATCAAAAATGTTGAGTTTAAACGCAGTGCTGAGCCTGCCCATGGTACCGAAGCTGGTTCGAAACCCGAGGTCGGAGCAATGCTCTTAGAACACAAGGCGAGGGAGCTACGCTTAAGACCACTGGTGACGGAGCCACGCCCAAGGTCCAACGAACCTCAACCTATGCAGTTTGAACAAAAGCGTAATAGTGTTACAAATGTTACTAACTCTATCAATGAGAAGTTTAATGCTATGTTTATAAATGACAAATCGACTGTTTTGAATCCCCAAGCTCGGGGCTTTATTCCGCAGCATGTGTCTGGTTCAAGGAATCACAACAGCGCTGCCTATCATAATGATTATGCTGAGAACTCTGGAAATGTGCAGAGATGTGTGTCTCGGCGTGTGTTAGATGCAGAAAATCAACACACTGTTTTAAGTACTACTGAATACGGGAACTCGGCAAATTTAAATGTCGAACCCAATCCTTGCCTTCAATTCCGAGTTAATGCGGCTACTCGGCCAAACGTGGATACCCCCGTTGCTTCGGTAAGCAACCCTAATGCTGCATTGTGTGCGTATTTAGAGCGCTAAGGTAGGAATGAGTATATTAATCTTGCTACCCAAGTAGGGTATGATGGTGCAAATAAACACCTTAGAAGTCTTTGCTTACGCCCATGACGAGTATAACAAACTCTCTGGGCAATTATTACTTGATACTGCTAACCGTTTACCGAGTGCTTTGAAGCGGCGGTATCTTGACTTTCTTGACAAAAATGGTATAAGTCTGAATCAACCTAGCTTTGAATCATTACGTAAGTTTGTGGTGCATGAAATTAACGTGACTACGTCTGACTACGCGCAGGCATTCTTCAAGTCGGAGGACAAGGAAAAATCGCGTGAGCCTCAAAGTGGTCGTAGTGAATTTCGTGTCCGCCAGGTGGCCCTGGATTCGGGAGTAGGTGCTCATAATGGTAGTGCCGAGTCTTCTGTGTCTGCGGCTGCCGGTGGGCGTGGAACACCTGCAGATCACAATCGTGGGACCAAGAAGGCTAATGGGCGCCCTCCTATTTGTTTTGTTTGTGCGCGGGCTGACAATAGACACTATCTTGTCGAGTGCGAGAAGTTTATGAAGTTACCTCCTCAAGAACGACGTCAGACTGTGATAAAGGCAGGAAGATGTCTTAATTGCTTATCGATGGAACATTTAGCTCGTAACTGCCCTTCTCGGTACAAGTGCCGAAAGTGTGGTCCTAATTGCCGAGCTAAGCACTCTAGTGCTATTCATGACTGCTATGAATCTCAGACCGTTGGGGCCGCTGGCGAGACCAAGGCCGCTCCTGGCAGTCCTATTGCATCATCTGTCGCTAGCACACCCACTAATAACGTAAAAAGTGTCCTAAAAGTGAGAGTTGCTGAGGAAGGTACAGTCTTGCTTCGAATTAGCGCAGTTAGAGCGATCAATCAGACAACTGGTCGCTCGACACTAGCGTATGCTCAGCATGACACTGCCTCGCAAGCGACACTCATTTCGGACTCATTAAGAGAAGAACTTGGGCTTGAAGTTACGACAGATCCTTTTATAACTATTCGTACACTTGCAGACCAAACTGCAAGCTGCATAGGTAAAACTGATTTCAGTCTAGAATCTCTAGTCACGGGTGACAACTATAAGATTACTGGTGCCCTTGTGGTGCCAGCCTTTTCTGATGATAAAAGTACTCTTCCACATGCAGTGGATACCAGTAAGTTGAAACATTTCCATGGAGTGAAAATTCCCGTTATACCCGAACGTAAGTGTGTGGACATTTTGATCGGGCAGTCGGATAAAGCACTTATTACTGTTTTGAAAGAGCTTGAGGGTTCGAACTCGAATGAACCCAACCTGGTGATCACACGGCTTGGACCAATCGCTAGCGGAGGTAGAGTTCAAGGAAGCTCTAAATCTGTGAGAGCGTTGCGAGTCGAGACGATTGCTACTGACCCAGACTGCGGACTTTGTGATAAGTTGCAACAAGAACTTCTCACGGTTAATAATGCTTTACGCGAATACAAGCTGCTTGATGAAGAGGTATTGCCATCAAAAAACGATGAGCTTACCTGCAGCTTGGTTGAACCATTTATTCGCGTTGTAGACGGTCGGTATGAAATGCCGGTCCCGTTTAAACCTGATGTTCTTAAAAAACTTCCTAATAATTATGATATTGCGTTAAAGCGAACATTGTCGATGCGTCGTACTGCTGCTAAAAACTCGCAGTTGAAAGAGACTTTGACAGATACGTTTGCTGAGTTACTGAAGCATGATTGGATTGTGCCTGCGGATAAAAATGAAAACGATTCTTATAAAAAATGGTACTTAGACTAAGACGGCTAAGCCTAGAGTTGTCTATGATGGCGCTGCTACGGTTGGTGGCGAGTCATTAAATCGGGCAGTTTTAGCCGGTGAAAACCTTTTAAATGGCTTGGTCGATGTGTTGGTGCGCTTTCGTATGGGAAAATACGCTTGCGTAGCTGATGTGAGTAAGTGCTTCTTTCAAATTAAGCTTCCTCGGGATCTGCAAGATTGGTTCCATATTATTTGGTTGAAGGATAATAACATGGACAGTGGTGAAATTCAAATCTTTCGCTTTACTCGGCACGTGTGGGGAATAAACTCTAGCCCTTATGTAGCACTCATGGCGCTCAATCGGCTGGCTGCTGACAACCCCATGCATGCAAGTATGGTGATCTTAAATGCAATCTCTCAAAACAGATATATGGATGACTTGCTGTTTGCTGGCGACACTTTATCGGACGTGGAGACCTTTGCTAGAGAAGGGATTGAGCTCTTTGAAAGCAGGGGATTCCAGTTACGGAAGTGGGTGACCAATGGCCACGCTAAGTCTGTCTTGAGTCAGGTTCCCCAATGCGATCATGCCCCTTCAATTGGCAAGATTGACATTGGGTCGCAGCCTTTGCCAGACTCTGCAGCAGCGTTGGGGCCTTTCCTGGAATCCAGAAAGTGACACACTGAAGATAAGTGGCGCACGTTTGTCGAGGCAGCCACGAGACGCGAGATGGCGATTCAGCTTGCGAGTCAATTTGACCCTTTGGGTATAGTGGCGCCGCTGCTTCTGGGGGGAAAGTTGATTTTGCAAAAAGTCGCTGCGTCTGGAGTGGACTGGAACGACGCTGTATCGGATGAAGCTAAAAAAGATTGGAAAAAGTGGCTTGAAACTTCGAATATACTAAATGAATTTTGCATTCCTCGCAACTTCCTTTTGGAACACACCGAGCTCAGGAATGACGCAGAATATCAACTGCATGGGTTCTGTGATGCTTCGGACTCTGCGTTTTCTTGCGCTATCTATTTGCGTGGCGTTAGCGCTGGTAAAGCGCAAGTCAGTTTTGTGATTGGAAAATCTAAATTAGTTCTCACTCATCAAAAAGGCTGGGTTATATCTCGCAAAGAGTTAGAAGCAGCTAAGATGTTAAGTGAATTGATGCTTCAAACTTCTAAAGCTTTACACGATCTTAACTGTAAAATCTTTTGTTGGACCGATTCGCATGTAGTTCTTAAATGGATTGTGAACCCAGACCTGTCACTTGCTCGCTTTGTTAAACGGCGTGTCGACAGAATTCTTCTTGTGGTGTCATCTGGCTGTTGGCGCTACGTTAATACGATTTTAAACCCTAAAGACGTGGGCACTCGCGCGCAAAGCTGTAAACAGCCTAGTTCACTTGATTTGTGGTTAAAAGGACCCTCCTTTCTTTTGCAGGAGCAAGTGGATGCCAGGCCTCCTGAGCATTCGGTGGTCGTGCGCAGAACTCTGGCAAGCAGCGTAGATTTGTCTTCTGGCGACGCAGCTTTGGATAGGCTTATCGAAGCTTCTCCAAGTCTGTATACGCTAAAGAAGCGCTGTGCATATCTGGCTGCATTTTCGGAGTTTGTCGTTGCGAAGGCGAAAGGAGTTGCTTTTCAAAAACCTGTTCTGAATGCTAGTTACTTGGATAAGGCCTTTGTTAATATTGTTAAGTATGTTCAATCTCAGCGGTTTGGGGCCGCTATTAAACTTTTAAGTAAAGAATCACCTGATGAATTTGAATCTATTCTTAAACGTTTAGGCAGCAACACTAATGATCCTGAATCTAAACGCCGCTTAAATGAATTAAAATCTTTGCGTAATTTGCGCCCTTGCGTGGATTTGGATAATTGTTTGCGTATTGAAGGCAGGCTCGAAAATGCAGACTTGCCACTTGATTCTAAACACCCTTTAATTTTACCTGAAAGGCATCCTTTGACTGAACTTATTGTGCAATATCAGCATGAGCAGGCTGGACATGGTGGTCCGGCATATACATTAATGAAAACCCGCGAACGTTTTTGGATTATTCATGGCATTTCCAGTGTAAAATTTTACATCGCAAACTGCGAAAAATGTGCTTTGTTAAAAGCTAAACCGGTTCGTCAATTAATGGCAGATTTGCCATCGTGCCGAGTTGCTGTTTGCAACAAACCTTTTAAATTTACCGGACTTGACTACTTAGGCCCTTATATTTTTCGACAGAATCGCAGTGATTGCAAAGCCTGGGGCTTGCTGTTTACGTGTCTTTGTACACGCTGCTTGCACGTAGAACTGGTGACAAGCCTGGACCTAAACAGCTTTCTCCTTGCTTTCACCCGCTTTGTTAATTTGCGCGGGGCAGTGGACACTTTTTATTCGGACAACGCTTCGACGTTCCGTGCCGCATCTGATAAGTTGCCAAAATTGTTGGGATCTTCTGAATTTGTTAACTCGTTGCGTAAGTTTAATATAAATTAAGTAAACATTCCTCCGTATGCTCCTAGCCAGGGTGGTAGTTGGGAGAGCATGGTGAAGCTGTTTAAAACTGCGTTGGGTCGGGTTATGGAACAGACTCGCCGTAAACCTTCTCTTATTGAGTTACAGACTTTTTTCACCGATGTCGTAAGAATTGTGAACGACCGCCCCCTAACGACACTTAGTGATCAGCCCAATGATTTGTGCCCTATCCCACCTTCGTCCTTTTTGGGACAGCACTTGGCCCCTAACACTCCTCTTTGTGGGTTGCATGATCAGGGGGACCTTCGCAACGATTACTTGTATAACTCCACGCTAGCCCACCGTTTTTGGCTTCTCTGGATGAAGTCATATTTACCCAGTCTCCAGGGACTTAACAAATGGCGTACACTTCAAACAAACCTTGATTCTGGACAGTTGGTCCCTGTAGGGAATGCCGAAGACCTGGCCTCAAAAGGAGCGTATAGATTGGGACGCATTCATAGTCTGCATCCACAGTTGCGTAAAGGAAAATAGTCCGTAGGCCAACTGTGGCCGTTTTGAAAAACAGCTCTACAGCAGGCAACTGTAAGATTGAATATGTTCTTCGTGATCTGGCCAAAATAGCTCCTGTCTGATTTAATCTTTTCATTTGTGAATTTTATTTGTGATTTTATCGTGATCTCGTGATAGCCGAATTGTGATTATGAATTTAACGTCGTTTTTCGTGAAACTTTATTGCAATTAATTCGTGATCGTGAATTTTTGTGACAGGCTATATTTTACTGTGAACTCCCAACTTTAATCATGAACGTTTTATTGTTTAAAAGTTTGCCCTCTGCCCTACTGTTGCACTGTTTGTTTACGTTCTTCTGATGTCATAATTTTGTGATGCTACTCACTATTTTCAAGTCCCCTTCATACTTTGTTTACTTCATTTACTCATTTAGTAAGGTTTTAAGTTGAAGCGCGATCTGTGCTTTCACTCTGAGTTTTTTGTTTGAAACTTACCCTTGGATAAGATTTCAAAGGGGCCGCCTATGTTACAGCACGATCGTTTTTAGTTGGATTCGAACTTAGATTTTTGTGTTCTGTTGTTAACACGTTCATTTACCTAATTTGCATATTACTTTGTGTTGCGCGTCTTTCATAATTTGCACGGAAGAAACTTTGCAACGTTGCCTGAAAGACGCGCCGTTTTGCCTTTTCGTTGATCACTTTTTTATAGCAATGTTTTATTTCTAGCACAGCAGTTAAATCAGTTAAGTCAGTCTTATTTTTTTAACAGTAGCGTAGTCAAGAGGTTTTTTATTTTGTTGGTGTAAAATTCAGTTTTTCAGTTTAAGTGTTTTCCGCCCAGCCGGGCAATCCTCGATAAATTTTTGCTAGACTGGTCTTTTTTAATTTACTTTTGTTAATAAAAGTTTGCTTTGAATTTCCTTTGTTAGCCTCTTGAGCGCTAGGACCAGACAGCGAAGACCTAGGCATTCCGCCTAGGACACAGCCATCAATCTATAACAGTTTACAATAGCTAAAATTGAACTATATTTTTTGTTTTGATTTTGGGGCTGCGTTTGCAAAGATATTCAACAAATACAAAAAGATGTCCCCCCCGAAAAAAGTTTTTGGAAACTCTGAATTTTGATCTTCCTGCCAAAACCACAGTTCACTGAACTATTAGGCCTACTGTAATCTTATTAAACTATTAGGCCTAACTATCTCTAAACTATTAGGCCTACCACAGTTCTCTAAACCATTAGGCCTACTGTGGTTTTGGCGGCAAGAACAAAACTCAGAGTTTCCAAAAAAATTTTTCGGGGGACATCTTTTTGTATTTGTTGAATATCTTTGCAACCGCAGTCCCAAAATTAAAACAAAAAATATAGTTCAATTTTAGTTATTGTAAACTACTGGAATTGGCTGGATGATTCACCGCCTTTAATTTACACCCAAGTTTGCAAAACTCCTCGTGGCAGAGAAAGTCGAAATTCGAGGTTTTCCTTCTTTCATACCTGTATATTTTATTCAGCCAGTTCAGTTTTGACAAAGTTTTTTCAGTAAAAGTATGCGAGTGACGTCACCTGAAACCTTTTTATATTGTAGTTTGAATTTGCATAGAATTTTGTAAGGTATTGAAACGACCGACGCTTGCGTCGAGTGTTTTTTGTCTTTACTCGGCCATTTTTAAACTAATGAGTGCGAAATTTCAGACTATTGCTTATAACTCGAGAACGGTTTGGTCTAGTTCAAGGGTCGGCAACCTACGGCCCGCGAACCGGATCCGGCCCGCCAATGGATTTCCCGGGCCGCGACCATTTATTGTCATCCGGCCCGCGACCTTTTTTCTTTCCCAGTAATAGTTATGCAGCAATACACCGCTGAAATGATGCTCATAATGACAAGTAATCAATTCATCCGAAAAAAGGCCTGCATTTCTGGCGAAGACCTTTTTTTTTTTTTTTTTTTGGTCTTCGCCATCAATTCGGTCGCAAAACGCCTGAATGTCGAGCAAAAACTATCTCTTTTGGTCCGCTGGAACGGTGGCGGCCCGGTGGAACCTTGTTAGGACTGGACGTGGCCCACTAGTTCAAAAGGTTGCCGAACCCTGGTCTAGCTACATGAAATTTTGACAGCAGTTTGAGACTATTGATTTGCATGTTTGTATCAAATTTTGAGGCAATTGGTTACGTGACTTTGGTTTTAATTCAATTCAATTTCAATTCAATTTATTTTTCCCAAACGCAACCAAGCGCAGGAGGGTTGCAGCGAAAGACCAATTGGTCATCTAATGTCTGCTGCTTCTATTTAATGTCTGGTTTTAGGACCCAAAAACCGCCCCGGAAGTTTGGCGTAAAAAGCGATTTCATTCAAAAACTGCTTTAGTACGACAAAAAACATTTCACACAGTTATACGTCTTAAGGTGCGTTTAGACTGGACGCGAAGCAACGCGAAGCGAAGGTTGGCGACCTTCGCGAGTGGTCGATTACGTCACTCGCGAAGGTTGCCAACCACTCACGAAGGTTGCCAACCTTCGCGAGTGGTTGCTAATCTTCGCGACTGGTCGCTTCATAGGCTAATTTTAACAACTTACTTTTAAAATGTATTCAATGAGCAGAAAGCTTTGTGTACTTTATTATTGAAGCGCTATTATAGTAATCACAGGTTCTGTTTCGTCATAGCGCGCTGGAATTACCGTTAAAACGAAGATTGAGTTTATATTATGTTTTCACGCAATAACCGTGAAGAAGAGTCTAGAGTAATAGCTCAGGTAACAAAACAATCTTGAGAAAAAAATTTGTAAAGTTTAAGTGAAAAACGAAGTACAGTAGATCGAATTTGGAAATGAAAAGACAAGTCATTTCTTCAAAAACGTAGTAGTAGTTAGCCTATTTACTAGCTATCAATGATTTGTTTAGATCCTTCCACTGAAAACTTGCCCTAATCTGTTTTGATGATGACAGTTCTGGGTTTTAATGCAGAAACGCAAAAAGCTGGAAGCAGATGTCAAAAGTTCACTTTAGGTATTTACTCAGTTAACAAATCCGTAAACGATTTCACCATCCATGTCTCATTATGGTAGTGGTAGATCTACCGGTATCTTGTAGAGTGTAAACCAATAGGCTAGTCTACAGGTTCATTTAAATCATTAACTATGTTGTTTTTTTGATGTGATTTTTCTTTTTCAGGCAAGCATGTTATGATACCTGTAGTAAGCTTAAACAGTTGTTTGTATTTGTTATTTAGTGCTGTTTATGAAGACTCCCAATGTTAACGCTATGAGTGAAACTGAAAGCTGGATTTGTCATCAGTTATGTAGTGGATTTTTTGCTTATTGTGCAATGGATTGCTGTGTTGATTTGCTGGAGAAAGCAAAAAAACATTGCAGTTTTTGCATGATTTGACACTATCATCGAAGGACAAGAATTTAGCACAGTGATACCTGATACCAGCAGTTGCTTTGAGGAAAAGTTAGCCTCTAAAACTAAGTTTGGTGTTTTATTCACTGGCGGAGCGCTTATCGATGTTTAGTGCAAAGTTAAATGCTATCGAGAGCATTTTATTAGTTTGCATTTTCTTGCGGTACCAGTAGGCTACGTTGCGACGGTTGCGTTTACCTCAAAGGGCTTCGCTTTAAACCACCGTTTGTAAGATACTGACAAATTTAGAGCAGTAAGGTCAAGCCCCCTCTTAGCATGTTTTTGGTTATGCCCCTGATAAAAAAAAAAACATTTAGATTTTTTCATTTGAAAATTGTTACTCAAGCATCTTAATAAAAGTGTTGTTAGTTCTCACATTTTTATGTAACTGACGCTTCCTTCCCCAGTCCAATTATTTTTATTATAAATGCTGTATCAAGTTTTTTGTTTAGTTTAGAGAATGGAACAATAAAAATGAACTTGCTTGGCGGGTGCTTCTCTACCAATAATAGTAACCTCAGCAAAAAAACAGAACTCACTTTCTACTGGTTAGATACATATTGGCTTGCTAGTTCATCTAAATACACTGACTGCAATTGCAATGATTGAACTTCAGACTTAAAATTGTTTACTTTTGTCACTTTATTCACCATGTAAAGCAGTTAAAATTTTAAGAGACAGTAAAAATGTTTTGAAATTCACAAACAACTAAATTCAGATTTTACACAAAGACACAGTAAATGAATATTTAACACACTTGACATTTCTATCTTCATCAATTAGGACTGTAGTGAAAAATCACTACCAGACTACAATATTCATAATTATAAAACTTGGGGTAGTCCAAAACCATTGCTTCCAGTTCAACTTGATCACCATCACAAACCTTCAGAAACAAGAAGACTTTTAAGAGGACATTCAGAAGTAAAAATTCCATGTTTGTAGCTATTCAAAGCAGTGACTACTAATTAGGCCAATCCAAAAGTTCATAGAAATTTTTTGATTTTTTGTATCTATCTAGCTCTTGTATGTAGCAGTGTAGCTTGAAACCAATTCTAAAAACAGTTCTTTTCACCAAGTTGGCTTGGTCAAAAAGGCAGTGAAAAAAGTTTTGCGAGTTTTCCAGTATTCAAGGAATTGTTCAATTGTGGTTACTTTTAAAACAACAAGCTAACAAACAATGGGTAAAAACACTATCAACACACTCAAAACTAGCCTATTGGTGGGTTATTTTATATTCTGAAAAAAAAACATCATGTTAGTTTAAGTTTACTTTAAGACAAAAAAGCAAAAGCTGCTCAGCCAAAAGAACTACTGGACTGATCTTCTGCTATGCTGCACAGAATAAAAAGTTTTGGTTAAAAAGCTAGATGTCGTGGGGCTAGGCCTACTGCTTTGCTGCATTCATTATAATGAAGCTTTGAGATCCAGCATAGCTATGAAAAATCACTCTAGGATTTACAGCCTTAGCTGTCAAGATCCAAATTAACTTGGCTAGCCTAGGGCTATCGCAAATCTAACTTTGCCAACAACCTAGGCCTACTCTTTGGACTGATAAATAGGCGCTAAACCATACAAATGAACTATTTATATTGTTTTCTAGCAAACTGCGATCGTAAAAATCAAATCAGTGAATTAGTTGGTTATCTCACTACAGCCTGCAAGCAAGCGCTGTTACGCAACTGCTCGCGAAGGCTGCGAGCGGTCGCAACCTTTTGCGAGCTGTCGATGACGTCAAATTTTGGTTGCTTTGCGTCGCTTCGCGTTGCTTCGCGTCCAGTCTAAACGCACCCTTAAGCTTCCTTATCATCCCAACTGACACACGTTTGGCCGCGATGAAGTTTTTTTCTTTTTTTTCCTTTGTTTTTCTTTTTATTCTTCCTAAATCTTGTACGCTCTTCTTCTCCTAAACCACAAAACATCAAAATCTAATTTTTTTTGTAAAGCTGTTGAGTTGCAAACGCAATTTTGTTTCCCAAAATGTTTTGGGACCACTCCCCTGGGAACCCCCCAGAATCGGGCCCAAAAACTAAATTTTTTGAAAATGAACAAAATGAAAACCGTGCAAACTAGGGCGCTGGTTTTTTTGATATCAGCAGATGCTTAACAGACAAATATTTTGGGGGGTGCCTTTCCTACAGGAACCAACCAAAATGGACCCCCAAAAATCAATTTTTTGAACAGCTCAACTTAGGGTGATAGTGTTTTTTGATATCAGTAGATATTTAACACACAAATATTTTGACGTAGTTTGGGGGTACCAATCTCCCCGGGGACTCCCCCAAATGGACCCTCCAAAAATGAATTTTTTAAACCGCTCAAGCTAGGGTGCTAGTTTTTTATGATATCAGCAGCTACTTAACAGACAAATATTTTGACATAGTTTGGGGGTGCCACCTCCGGGAACCCCCAAAAATTAATTTTTTGAATGGCTTAAGCTAGGGCGCTTGTTTTTTTGAAATCTGTAGAATTTTGCGTCGGTCGTTCAAAGGGGTTGCTACTCAGAAAGCTCCCATCTAGTTTTTCACTGCAGTTAATTATTTTTCGGGATATCAGATTAACAAAATAATTTTAAACAAATCAAATCTTTCATTATACTTGTTGTTCCCTTTTCAATTTTTGTTTTATTCTCGTTGCATTACGCCGAAGTGTGCAAAGAGTTGGCACTACCCATCTCCACGTCATTGCGGCCTGGCCAACAAAGCTCCTTTCGAAAAAATGTCGCAACGACGGCGAGCCGTTGGCAACAGTGCATCCAATTTCACTTGCCCAAGATTTAAACCTTCGACCTCCCGCTCCAGAGACGAACGCGTTACCGCTCAACCCGCAAAAAAGCTTATTTCAGTAGATTTGTCTCAGCGTTCAACAAAAAGTAGAGCTTTATCAGAACTTTTAAGTTGCGTATTAATCAGTTAATCGACGAAAGCGGGCAAAAAAGTATTATCTTTTCGAAAACTGGGCTGACTGGTGGTGTAGTATTGCATTCGATTAATACTGAGGAAACGAAATTTATGTACATTTTTTTCAGTAGTTTAACTACCGTACTTTTGGAAGTAACCTAAAGCCAATAGTCGACCAGCTGAAGCTAAAAAATAGAAGGACCTTCATAATTTTCATCAGTTTAGGGACAAGGCTTGAGGGTCATTAAGTTCGCGATCAAGCGCGCAACCAGATTTTGCTGGGGAGGGGGGCTTTGAATTTGTTGGGTTATATAAACCCTTAAACTTTGGGATTATATTTCTAAGTGATTTTGCGAAGGGGGGCTGATGCCCTTTAGCCCCTCCTGATTGAGCCACTTGTCGCCATGGTTTGGTATCTTTTGTCGTTTCATAACTAATAGGCTAGAATTGTTATTTTTATTTCAGAAGAAGAACCTCGGTTTTAAATACATTTGTCATAATCTGTACATAATTTAGTGCATGCATTATGCAATTTTTGTTTTTATGGTTTATGAATAATTTGAAAAATGAAAGAAGAGGTTTTTCCTGAATTGATTTAACTAACTAACTAACCAACGGAAAGAATTTTTTTTTGCAAAAACCTGAGAAAACTCAGACCTAACCCAAACCCATACACAGAAAAAGTTAAACAGCACTGAGTGCCGAGTAACCAAAAAAACACTTCATGCTTCATCATCTGAATACGGTAATTTTTGTCGGTCACATCAGCAATTTTTTGGATGCAAGCTGATTCTTTTTAGGTTTAATTTTCCATTGTAACATTAAGGAATCAGGTCTAAAATTTAACATAACTTAACACAGACAAAACTTATTATCTCCCTCCACTACCTGCGAATACTTGAAAAGCGGATACCTTCCAAGAACTTTTCAGCCCTGCAATAATTTGAGCACATTTTACCTACCGGCGTCGTCGAAGAAAACATGATCAAACCTATGACACCAAAACGCTAAAAAAATGCGGTTGCCAAAATATAAAACCAAATTCAATTATTTTCATTTTGATTTGGGTAAGAAATCTCTTTCCGCCAAAGATAATGCATTGCTTGTTACATTTATATTTTGTTGATATATAGTAGCTCTGTAATAAGACATTACAATAAGACATTCAACAAAAATCACGAGTCCGAGTCTGAGTCCTCTCAAATTCCGCGAGTCCGAGTCTGAAGAGCACGAGTCCGAGTCCTTAAAAAGTGGCCTCGAGTCTTCCCAACACTGCTAGTCGCACAATCGATTTTCTGCAATTTCAGTGGTAATGATATTACTGCAGTATAGGGTAATTGAAATTTTTTAGCTACCGTAGTTCGCCCTATTTTCGTTTTATGTAAGTGCAATTAGCTGGACATCTGTGAGATATCTCTCAATCTTCGGCTAATGCTAGGGTAAGCATTTCTCCGAATAAGTTTAGGTTTAGCGGGTGAGGGATTGAATCCAAAACTTTTATTA
The DNA here is from genome assembly GCA_963965965.1 of Trididemnum nubilum. Taxonomy (NCBI): domain Eukaryota; kingdom Metazoa; phylum Chordata; class Ascidiacea; order Aplousobranchia; family Didemnidae; genus Trididemnum; species Trididemnum nubilum. Next base: position 28,664,319 of record OZ014478.1, read on the forward strand.
TCAAATTCTTGTGCGTTACTGTGATACAAAACTACCAGAGAGGTAGTAAAAAAAAAGCGTTCAGTGGAAGCATTTGTGTGAGACAATAAAAGATGAATACTGCAATAAGCATGTCTACAAAAATTTTAGTTATGAAATCAGGAGTTATAATGCAATTGGATCTGATTGATTACAAGGCGTTAACACAATCCGCTTGGGGGGAGGAATCAACACAATAATGATAAAATGCGTGTTGTTTTTGCAGAAGGGATTGAATGCGGAAAAGATTGTAGTTGAATGTGATATTGCATCACATATTTACGCATTATTCGCGCAGACAAACCGTTTGACAATTTGAGAGGATAACCTGTACCTGCATGCTACGCATCATGCACCGTCTATTGTGTTTCCAGGGGTGGACTGGATAAAGTTCATAATTACAAAAGTTGATATGGGAGAGACAGTGGCGGATCTAGAAAATTTTGGAGGGGGGATGATAAAATTTATGAGCACAAATTGTGTATTATCTCAAAATTTTGGATGTTTATGATTAATGTTCTTGACCTCGCGCAAACTTGAGAATATTTTTGATCCGTCCCATCCCAAAAACGCTGCCAGTACATACAATATTTTTTAAAATTTAACCAATGACATAAAACCAGTTTCATGTCATTGATTTAACCGATTCAATTCAAATTAATAACATAAAACGCTCTTTTCGTCTTTCCTGCTTCAAAAATCGTATTTATTAAACTTTCGCCAACATAATCGTCTGCATCTACACAGAACAGGCGCGTTGCCAGAAATTCGCAATGAGGGAGCTGCTTTGGGGGTCTCGGAGCAGAGCCCCCTGCCTCCAGATTTTGATCAAAAATTTTGCATCTTTTTGAAAAAATAACTAAATTTTAGGGCTATTTTGATAAAAAATAATGCTTTTAAAACGTGGCATAGCAATCGGCAATGCAAACATGATTAAACCGGTTGCATAAATGGGCTACGTGAGAAGTGGCTAGTGGTAAAATTTTCTCTTGTTTACATGCTAGTAGATCACAAAATCCTATAGTTTAATAAAACTCACACGGAGTGATCTATTTCTACTATATTTTGTAGAGAAAAATAATTGGAGGAGGGATCATGGAAAGATATTTGAGAGAGGTGATTAGTAATTAACTAAATCTAAATAGATCTACCCTGTTCGTGAGTTTATAATATTTTTGTTGATAAAAACTATGTTAAGCATTTACAATGAGCTATTAAATTTGATTGCTTATTTTTGGCCATTTTTAAAAGTTTTTATTGATTTGTGAGTTTTATTTTCGACAAATTAGCCTCCCTAAATATATGGTTCAAAAGATACTTTAAATCACGTTTTAGTCCATTTCAGTCCAAAAACCGTCTTAGAAGTGCCAAAAACGTGCTATTTTTCTTATTCTGCATTTTGGTCGATAGGCCAACGGGAGGGGGGCAAAAGCCCCCCCCCCCGCCCTCCCTTGGCTGCGCTACTCACACAGAATGAGTAAAAACTATCTGCATCGGACTTTGATATTTCTATTGCCAAAAGTCTATTTTGTTCAATTTTTCATTCAGCATACCGTAACTAACAATGTAATGTTTAGGCTGGTGGGGGGGGATGCATCCCCCCCCTAAATCCGCCACTGGGGAGAGAGGCGAAAGACGCTCAACATTTGGCTTAAACGGACACGGGACAGAGGTGAAGTTGAGGGTACAAGGCTCGAGGTCAAGGACACAAAAAAATATCCGAGGCCAAAAACAGCCCTTTTGAGAACAAATTCTTTCTAGGGCAAGGACACAGGCGCAAGTGTTCCCCAAAAAATAAAAAAAAAGTGTTCAAAAATTTTTCACGCGTGTTTTAAAAAAAGTCTTCAAAAACTTTTTTAGGTTATCTCAAAAAAAACAAATTTTTCTACAAAAAACGATCTACAACAGTTTAAGGATTCCAAATATACTGCTGTCCTCGAGCCGAGGACAGGGCAATTTTTGAGGACTTGAAGCTTTGAAGCCAAGGACTTCAAAACGTGTTTTCGAGGACTCCACCTCTGTAAACGGAATGTAACAGTAGAACTCAAAAGCAGTTGAAAGCTGAAAACAAAATGTACTCTGCAAACACATTGAGATCAGATCTTTCCACCGAGTCACCCTCTGCTAAGAGGAATTCAAAAGAGGAAGAACCGGACCTTTGAAACCAGTCTCTAGTGCCCATCAGTGCAGGCCCGGCGCCATGCCCCCCAAATGACTGCTTGTGCCCACACAAGCGAGGACTGTGCCCCGAAGAAACAGGCTCGGGGCTACTGTAGAGTAAATCGAGGCCTAAGACTCCCACATTGGTGCTTACCGCCCTAGAATTCGCGAGCAAGAACTGTTTTTTTGTGGTTTTTGTGGACTCACACCGGATTTCATGAAACTTTGGGGACAAAGACCTTTTTTTTTTTTGGTCTTCACTTTAGAATTCGTGGAAAATCGCAAGATGACTACGAAAATTTGTGGACATTTTTGAACTGAAGATCTTTTTTTTTTTTTGGTCTTCACTTTAGAATTCGTGAAAAATCGCAAGAATTTTGAGATGAAAACCAGAGTTTGTGGAAATTTTTGAACTATAGACCTTTTTTTGGGGTCTTCACCTTTTTCGTTTGATCCAGACTCTCGAATTCATATAAACTTCTCGTGCCCCCCCAAAAATTTATTTCTGCCCCCCTCCATTTACGCTAACCTGGCGCTGGGCCTGCATCAGTGGCCTATAAGTTTATTTTTGCAATTTTGTTGTGTTCACCAAGTTGCTTTGGCCGGGAGACAGCAAAGAAACCTTTTGGTCTTCGAGTTAAGCTTCCACGTCTTGTCTACCACACACTGTGGAGTCTTCACGCTGTCCCTTTTTATTGCTGAACGCTAAGCAAGGAATCGAACCCAGATTAAGCATTTCAGTATCAGACGCTCGATCACTGATTGGTGCAAATATTTTTTTCTTCATCCAACAAAACCTTTGCCACCTAATAGCCACCACAACACTCTTGATTGGCCATACGTTGTTATTTTGTGACGAAGGTAGAAAAAAATTCACGTTTAAATTATCAAGACAATACGACTTTCGTGATGCATAATCTGACCCAAATTTAACCGATGCAACAAAAAATTGTAATAAATCTGCGATTTCCGTCATCCAATTCAGCACAATATTATGGCCACCCACAGAATACGCTGTTAAGCCGTTACGCTCGTAAGCGCCGTTTTGTATAGTGTGGACACCTTCGACGTACGAGCGTAAAAAATTTTGTAACTTTGTACGCACAGTGTAGACAGGTCCTTAACTGCGCTTTCAAAATTTTTTTCGGTTAATAGCGCAACACTTTACATTGAACTTAATGTTGTTCCGTTTTGATCGTAATATTGACAAATGTCGGCCTTCTTTAGCAAATTATTTGCTATTTTTCTGTCTAAAATCGCAAAAAATGCGTTAGTTGCATTGTGTTGTGAAATTTCCATTACGAAGCTAGGTTGCGCTTTAACTTGGTACGAAAATGCCGTTCCGCAATTGTGGAATTGCGTTGCGCTTCATCTAGATCAAAAAGCTCATTGCGGAAGCTGCACTGTGCTTCAAAAATTAAATTGCGCATTTTGCACTGCGCTTTTGATGTAATGTTATTTGTGCCCACCTCTGTACATTCCATAGCTCATTCAGCGGTTGCTTATTACCACGCGACAAACTCGAAACTGGCAAAATGTATCATTAGGCTGCAAAATTGATTTAAGAAGTTTCGTAATAGGCAAACTGTAAATCAAAGCGTGCTTTCTCTGTAGGCATCCGTAAAGAAAACCAAAGTTATGCTAGAAAAGACTGTTTTTTTTGACCAATGTTAACGTGCAGGATTTTTGCCTGTTCGCCTAAGTTCGTCTTGTTTTAAAATTTCCTTTGAAGTGACAAATTATACTGTATTGTATTTGACTCAAGAAATTATCAAAAAAACAAGTTTTCGTGATACAAAGTATACAGAAACAACAAATTATAACTTATAAGACTCGTCTTCACTATGCGTAAAATCGTGAGCGTACGAGCTCACTTTTAGTTTATTTTAAACAGAAATTCGATACGCCCGGCATACCGCCTTACCAGCGTACAAGCAACCAGGTGGTTAAAATAAAACTAAGTGCACGCTCACGATTTTACGTAGTGTAGACCAGGTCATTACCTTGAAAGACAACATAAAACTGAAATCTACGATGTCTTGCTGAGATGGGTCAAGTCAGATTTTTTACACTAACCGGGTTATTGACTCGATTTCAAGAGTGACTTGAGCTTATTTTGTTAACTCCAACAATTATATTTTGTAACTTGAACAATGAACAGCAACATCACTTCTTGCTTGATATTTGTACTAATTTTGACCGCATTAAAAGTTTACGTTCCAGTAACTCTGACCACCGATCAAAATTTAGCAAGTTACAAAAGTCGTAACCGATTCGCAAATAAAAAATGGCTGGTGTGCCCCCAGATCAACTGAATTATATACAGGGTGACCTCTAAAAAAATTTACTTATTTGAATAAAATCTTTAATCATTAATTTTTTTTCCCGGTTGTAGCAATAAATTTAGTGTATGGAACAGTGCAACAATATTTTTCCCACCATGTCTTGGTCAACCAAACAAAAGGCATTTTGTGTGGAGGCCTATTATGGATTCCGTTTTTTTGGTCTCCCAGTAGTTACTGCCTTTACAAAACCTTAAGAATCAGAATTTCTAATGCATTTGAACTTGCTTTCTTACACAACAATGAAAAAATGACCAAAGGCGACTGGTCCATTTCAAATGTTTTTTCCATTAAAAGGCGCAAACACAGCACAAAGCTGTATAATTTTACAAGCTGAAATTTTGTTAATTTGTTAGCAGCTCACTAATCCCAATGTCAATAAGAAAGCCGCTATAGCTGGAATCTGAAGCATTACGACCATTTGAAGTCGCCTTTACCGCTCCAGTTTGACGGATTTGCATCCTTTTTCATATCATTGTTATTATTTTGCCACGCGGGGCGGCCCTGCGCTGCACCGGACGCAAACATGCCGTTCACCATCGTGTTCCATGTGTCGAGTGCGGCAGCAAGCACAGCCGGGTTCATCGCGTTGTAACCGACGTTGCTATTGTTGAAGCCTGAAGCGCCTTGGTTCAAACCACTGGAAGGCTGCCCGAACGACGGATTGTTGTTTCCGCCAAAATATCGCGAACTGCTCGACTGACCAGGACCACCTCTGCTCGAAAATCCAGAATATTGAAAAGGCATGATAGAGCCTTGTGCAGATTGCCGGCTAGCAGCCCTTGATCCTTTTGGGTCGGCGTTGTTGACATAAACACTAATACCATTCACGACATGGTCCTCGCCGATCAACTTTTGAGCGACGTCTGCAACAAAAACATTGAAAGTAAAGATTTCAAATGGAAACGCAGCGACAATTAAGAAGGCAACAAGAAACATGGAGAAGTTGCAGATAAGCAACTTACGCGGCGGTCTGGTGCAGAGCAGTAGATCTCGAGACCTATTGTTTGTGGTCTCCGTCTCAAATCAAATCTTTCATTATACTCGCTGTATTACGCCAAAACGTGTAATAAGTTTGCGGGGCCCGCCATCTCCGCGTCATTGTGCCTGGGCAACAGAGCTCCTTTCTAAGAAATGTTGCAGGAGTGGCGAGCCGTTAGCAACACCGTGTCCAATTTGACCGGCCTGAGATTTCAACTTCACACCTCCTGCTCCAAAGACGAACGCGTTACCGCTCGACCAACTGGACGGATTGGTCTCGGTCTCGTCACTTAAAATTGGTCTCGAGACCGGTTAATTTTTATAATAGAAGCTACTCATGCACACGCCACGTAGCGAGCCGCATTTAAGCGTAACCCTCTATTGCCTTTTCTCAAACATTTGGTTTAAATACGACATTTATCGTGATTAGCTTCCAACCATAGTACCCGGGTTCGATTCGCACTGGGGTTGTGATTGCGTGGAATGGGACAATACAGAGTAAAAAAAAAGGGTGGGAAAATAAACACAGAGCAGTCTTTTTTTGGCTTCAAAACCTTGCATTTATAGTTAGGGTTGGGGCAGCGATGCCAGCCTGAGGGGATAGCAATTACGTGACTGCAGCTTTTTTGCTTACGAAAGCAACGTACCATTATGCTTGAGTGCGGCTTTCTGCGTAAGTTTTGCACGACTAGCTCCTCGTAATTTTTGTAAATGGAGTGGAATTCGTCACTTTGCTCAATCCGTCACCTCTTAATATCACAGACAAACTTTTTGTTCGGCTTATTCGTCATTCGCAGATTCGATCCAATGTTCGACCAATATTCACAGCTTTATTTGTAACTGCAAGATGGATGGATTCACGAAGTCTCAATGCTTAGTTCAACACGTGTGAGATCTCAAATAAAAAGTTCTTGTCGGAGTAAGAGTCTACAGGGAAATCTAGCAGCAGCAACACACAAAAATGCAGGGCAGGCGCGTTTTAACTACAGAGCATTAACTACCAGCTGAGAGTCTAGAAGAGTTTACATGGATTACAGTATTTGTTTTCTCATGCTCAAATGTTAATTTGAACTCTGACTCAGTATAAAATAGTGTTCCGTCGCGAATGCTGGCGAACGTATATTGAGTTCTCGACCGGGTCTTTGGCGTCGAAGCAGCAGACCTACTAAACTTCTACAACAATAGTCTAGATTCACGCGAAAATTTGTAAGGAAATCCTTTCGCTATTGATAATCCAAACTTGATGTTAACCTTCACTAATTGTCGTTACCACACTCATATAGGCTAAACTTGAAAATCCACCAAGATGTACGCAAATTATTGTATGACTACGTTTGAGCAACAGAGTTATTCTCGACTGATGTTCAGTAACGGTTCAAGTATTTTTGGGCCTTTTCGAGCATTCACTTTCAAGCATTTTCGAGCAAAGAACAACTTATTTGTTCCTGGGTCTACTTGACGCTAGTCTCCCGTCAACTGCCTCTAGGCTATTGCTAAACACATACTGCGTCAAGTGTAGTTGTTACGTCACAAAAACGACATTAAAATAAAAACAATTAATAAAAGAACTTGTACACAGCCAACGGGTGCGTCCGGAACAACTAGATTAAATTTAGTTTTTGCTATTTCGACTTCCGCATGATAGCGTAAGATTGCATTGGTTTCTGCTCGTTCAAGTTTGTTGATTATTGCATCATCGTTTCTGCGACATGGCACTTTTGTTCCAAAGTTTTTCGATCCCGGCACAGTTAATGGATAGTTTGCATGGCAGACTGTGCAGCAGAGCAGGCATGTAATAAACGTAATGTAATTGTTTGAGTGTAATTAATCAGCGAATTTAACAGTTTATTCCAGTTGAATAAGCTGCTGAAATATAGGCCAATAGCCTAATGAATTAATTTGCCATTTAATATGTTGAAACAAGACTAAGACTGAATAGGAAATTACTATATTTTGATTCTTATTATACCGGAATTTACATTGGATATCACCGAAGAGGACTTATTGCTTCTTTTTCCGGATGAGCTTCTATTTAATCGTTTGTGATACTGATAATTACATTGATAAATTTGTGACAGACCCTTGGATGTGTTGTAGCCTACTGTAAATGATATCTAAACTAAATAAAAGTCGAGCCTACGTGCTTAAGTGAAAACTATACTGAATTAATATCTGATGACGATAATAGTCGCAAAGTTTTGTTACTGCTTAATTAGTAGTTAGCACAGCGTATCATTAGTTCAGTGATACTCGCGTGAGTCCCGTCCCGTTTCTCGATCGATACCTGACTCACGGTATTTGTACTCGGCTGCGCACTGTTTGGTAAGTAATATGATTGTTGTGTAATTGCGTAGGCTGTGATAGCAATTTGTTAATCATTGCTCATTGTTGTATTTACCAGTCTCCTGCCTGCTGGCCCATCTCGATGTTTTGAAAACTATTTCTAGTTCCTTTTATCGATCTTATAATTTAACCACGTAGTTTGCTTGCAGTGTACTTTCATTTGCTAGATACACAGTTTATGTTAGCTTACGATTTGGACATCTGACTCTATTTAAACTGATATTGTGCTTGTTTTCATTAGAAAACCGTGTCATTACTCCGCCCTGTACTTTATCAATAGAGTTCGTTCATTTTTTATCGGATCTATTCCTTTCGCCAAAATCAGAAGCTAGTCATCCAAAACTTACGCAGGGAGCCGCACTAAAGCGTAACAATACGTCACTTTCGTAAGCGAAAAAAGCTGCTGCCACGTAATCGCTATCCCTCAGGCTGCCATAACCCTAACTGTAATGAAAGGTTTTCCAAGCAATAAAAGATTGCTCCATGCATTTCCTTTCCTGCTCCTGCGTCTATAGGCTACTCCGTATACTTCCATCCCACACGTTCATAACCCAAGCGCGAACTGAACCTGGGTGCAAAGGTTGGAAGGCAAACGCGTTAACCATTACACTACTCAGCTCGCAGCAATGCCGTTGCAAAATCTCGTATTTAAACCAAATGTATGAGAAAAAGGCAATAGAAGGTTACGCATGCGGCTCTCTACGTGACTTTTGCATGACTAGCTTCTACTGCCAAAAGCTGAAAAAGGCGAGTATTTCCCAAGTTACAGTCGTGACAAAGCAATAATTACAGCGGTTAAGAGCAAAACAGCGCAACTACAGAGTGAACAATTAAAGGAAAGCTCCAGCCTAGTCACGCTATATATCATTAAATACCCTACCAGATTCCAAGGTCTTTGCAAAAACAACAAACTTTCATAGCCTTATAGTTTTGATGAAATCCACAAAAAACTTGAGAAACAGAAGTTGATTTTGATTGGCTGACGCTTGGACAGTACCGTCGCCAGAGCAAACGTAGTGAGGGGAACTAAAATAAACTAAACTTTTGCATATAAAAACTGATCTTCAAATCTGGTGCGGCTACCAATATGCCCAATTTCAACATTTCTACGTTATGTCTAAAAAAAGAGAGACCTATAAGGCCAGCAGCATTTCTTAGCTTGCTTCATCTGCGGCCCGCAACCGCCTGAAAAATCTATCTACAGCGGGGAATGCTGCTAGACACGCAACCAGGATTTTGCTAAGAGGGGTGAACAAAAAGTAAATTTTTTGCACAAAACTTGTCTGGTTTAGGCTACGTGCTGAACAAACTGGTGCAACTCAAGCGTGTCGCACACGGGGGCAAAGTCATTAAATATATAGTTACTGTGGACGGGGGCCTGCAGCCGCTAGGCGATTTTTGTATTTTTGCAGCAAAAAAGAAGGGATTTTTACGTCATTTTAATCGCACTTCGCATATTTTACGGCTATAAGAATCACTAAATTGCTAAAATTCAGAAGTTATTTCAAAGAAGAAGTAAATTTCGTAGCCCCTTTAGCTCCCCATTACTTCAGATCAAGTCTAAAATACGTTTAAACACTCGTTCTTAGAGGTTAAATTTCTAAGTAACTTGGCTTAGGGAGCTAAAGCCCCTTCACCCTGGTTGCGCCACAGACCATGACCTCAAAATCTTCAGTGTGCTTTAAAAATCAAAACAACTGATCTTGGAAAAAAAAAGTTTTTATGTATTGTTTCACGTCATGATCACTAACAAAGCACCGGTAACGATTCTGTAGACCTACTCCTCTCTTCCGCGACACATCCGTAAAGGTATGTTAATAAGGCGGATTAATTACGTCAGATTTATGTACAGCAGTTGGTTGCCAGCAATTTCGCAAAGAATCAAGAAAACTTCAAAGGAGAATTAGGTTTGAACGTAATTATTCCGTGTACCATCATTGTTCTTGTCTTGCCGTTACGTGATGTTCCAAAAACAGTAATTTGAGCACTGCGCTCAGCTGATGTCATTGTGTGGCTTGCGTTTCTAGAACTCTGTGGAAGTCAAGTCTAAATACAGTCATGAACAAAAGTTTAAGACCACTTAAAATTTTTGCAAATTTTTAAGCACAAGGTAGTATAGCATTTTATTTACGTTTAGGATATTGTTTTATTTTGTACATAATCAATCATAAACACATGGGACATAGCATGACACATTCTAAACAAATATTTACATAAAAAATGTTCGGATTCTTAATATTTAGTATGTCCTCCTTTGTTTTTTATCACAGCTTCTATTCTCCTCGGCATACTATCAATCAAACTTTGGCAATACTCCTTCGAAATTTCTTTTACCCAGACTTCCTTAATTACTTTCACCAACTCTGCACCACTTGTTGGTTGCTTTTCTGATACCTTATTTTTCATGAGGGTCCACAAATTCTCAATGGGATTAAGGTCCGGGCTATTTCCTGGCCACTCGAGAAGTTGAATATTGTTGTCATTCAAAAAGTTCTTTGCAACTTTGGAACGGTGGCAAGGGGCGCCATCCTGCATAAATATCTTACAATTGTGAACTTGCATGTGAAGTTTTAGCTTTTCTGAGAGCATTTGGACGTATTTTGGCCCATTCATAGTGGTTCCTGGAGGCAGAAAGCTGAGAGCAGCGACACCATTTCTGCACATAGCCCCCCAAACCATTTGACTTGGAGGATGTTTCATTGATGATATGGTATATCTGTCATCAAAACGTTTTCCAGGTGGTCTACGGACGTAACTTTTTCGAACCGCAAACTGTTGGAAGGTCGATTCGTCGGAAAAAAGCACATTTTGCCATTCCTGGGCAGTTTAACGTTGATGGTTATTAGCAAACTGTAGACGCTTAGCTTTCATAGCTGGAGTAAGCCTTGGTTTTTTTGCCGGTTTGTATGATTTTAAATTAAATTCTTTGGATAAACGCCGGGAAACGGTCATGTGACTGACTTTACGACCCCTGCGCAACAATTCAGCCTTGATTTTCTTCATTGAACTCGAGGGCGACCTCATAACTATTCTCCTCATCAAATTGTCTTCTTGTGCAGTGCTGACTCGCGGTCTTCCACTCCTTTTCCTGTCGGTATAGGAGCCATCTTCTTGATACTTAGCAATTGCTTGATGCACTGAAGTCTTACTACAACCCATCTGAGCAGATATTAGCCGTTCAGATAGGTTTTGCCCATGTAGGGCAACTATCTGGGCCCTCTGAACCTCGCTTAATGACTTTTTTTTACCCATTTGAAGCACCTCAAAAAATCGGTTAATAGCAAGAAAATCAACCAAGAAATGTGAACAGAAGTAGAAATTGGCGCTAAATGCAAAACAATGAAGAGAAAAAATGTATGACGCAACAATGGAATTTGGCTGATGCAATGACATGCCAATTACTGAAAATCGGCATTTTTGGGAGGTGGTCTTAAACTTTTGTTCATGACTGTATAGCAAGTTAAATATCTTGTAAAAGAATAAAATATGGACGTAGCTGGTTAGCGTTTTTTGTGTTACTAGCTAGTTTTGCCCGATAAAGTCCAACCTTAAGCTTCCTCGTGGTGTCGGGTGGAAACACTGGCAAATTGAAGCAATGGCAACTGGCCGATGAAGATGGGCAAGGTTAAGAAGTGCAGGAATTAGCAACCAGGTAATAGCGTAAGCGAAGGCCCGATACTACGAAGTCCTGTCTTCTAATTTTCCGACCCTTGACTCAAAGGCCAACAGGAGGTTGCTGGCTGTTATGAAAAACGATTGGGATAGGCCAACATTGTGGCGAAATGTCAATGTGAGTATAGGGTACAGTGGAAAAAACGCGCTGCTGTGTCGCGGCCACAAGATAGAGAGGATGCTGGTCCTAGTCTAGCCAACATAGGACTTCGTATCCATCAGCTTGTGAAAACCCCGCGCACCAGCAGTTCCAGATGGCACCTGGGTAGGGGTCTACAGCTGAATTGGGGGGCTCTGCCGAAGCCAGTGCTCCAGAGATATGTCTGTCATTTGCGGTGATGGTGTGTTGCCATCAGTAGAAATGGCAGTTCGTAGCCTTCTGCTTGTCTGAGTAATCTGGTCCGTAGCACTTTTCCAAAACTCCCAAAAGGCAGTTTTAAAAGAAAACCAACCCTATGACTATGTCTAATATTATTTGATCAAGAAAAGTAACACGGATCATACCCCTAAATTCAGAAGAAGTGGCACAGTCACAACCAAGAATCAGTTGAGTTCTTGAGTGACAATGCCAACAAAAATAATACTCGGTTATGTGTGCTTTCTAGCCTAGATGCCGCAAAAACATCAAATCTGAGCTCTCAAGTTGAGAAGGTTCCTTTGCTAAAGGAATCGGTGTCAGAAGCTGAGGGTACAGCAAAAATGGTATGGTCGGTTGTGAAACCGAACATCACCTCAACTTCCCCTGTGGAACCGCTGAATCCAAGTAATTTCTCGGAGGTTGCTTGCAAGTCTAAGATGAAGCGGGGGGAAAAATCAAATAAAGCCATTACGGCACCTAAGTTATCCTTACTCGTACATAATTTAGAGTGTTGGCAAACCAACCTACGCAGATGTAAAGCAGCAAGCTATAACATGTGTGAAGTTACAAAAAACGAACGTTCCGGATTAGTGTTAACTCAATAACCATGAACATATGCCACCAAAATCAGAAGTAAGCTACAACGCAGGAACCTCTTTCAAGGTATTGAAATGGGTAATCGTCCTCGGGCGTGCATTTATGCTACTCCTGATCTCCGTTGTTCTCTAATCCCGATGTTTTCAAATGAGGATATTGTGGTAGTTAGATTTAACAATGTGTGCCGAAGGGGAGATAATTTTGTTTTCGTATAGGCATACATGTCAGCCGAAGAACCAGCTCCGCCCAATTTATTGAGAAATCGGTAAGTCTTCACAGAAAATGAACAAATCCCTACTATTGTAGGAACCGATGCAACTGCACATCACACTATATGGGTATCCTCTGATATAAACCCTTGAGTGGATCTGTTAGCGTATTGTGCTAGTGCAGACCTGAATTTCTGTAATGTGGGTAATAAACCAATATTCAGAACTGAAACACACGAAGAGGTTCTGGACTTAACCTTAGTGAACCGATGTGCATGGGACCTAGTAGTTGGCTAGCAACGTGCCATCATTCTCGGATCACATGTATATTAGGTTCCAGGTTAAAAGCAGAATCCAAAAACAGGCTAAACTATTTTGTAATGTTCGTTGTACGTGCTGGAACAAGTATGTAAACGAACTCAACAAAAAATAAGTGAACGAACTTTACGACCAGTACCAGTGCCTTCCTCAAACGAAGACATTGATGCGCTGGCAAACAAGGTTCATTCAGTTATTACTAAATCATATGAAACTGCTTGCCCTATGTAAAAGTCGCCTCGTACAAAAGATAACATTTGGTGGAATTCTGAGCTAGCAAGCCTTCAAACAGAGACTCGCCGAGCTTGGAAAAAAGTCATTGAAACAAAACAAGAAGAAGATTAGGAGGCTCAAAAGCTTGCCCTATCCTATTTCAAAAAAGCTGTCAGAAGAGCAAAGCACGATTCATGGCACAGCTTTGTAGAGAACATGAATAGTCAAACACCAATGGCTCGGCTGGTTAAGATTATTCGAAGAAATGAAACGGTGCGTGTTAGCAGCGTAATTAAACACAACGGAGAATTCACAAAGTCTCCACTAGAAACTTTAAACTATCTGCTCGATATCTTATCACCGGGTAGCCAGCAGACCGAAAATCATGCAACCAGGTCCGACTTAGTGGACAATCTATTCATGAGACCTGAAGACATTGAAATGATTGCAAACATATGCTTATTTGAGCGTATGGAAGCAGCTATTAACGAATTTCAACCATTGAAAGCACCAGGGCCAGACGGGCTCTATCTTGTACTGTTACAGATAGGTTGGAATCAACTGAAAGGATATTACCATGTCATTTTTCAAGCATGCTTGAGACACAGCAATGTGCCATTGGCATGGAAAGAAGGCACAGGTATATTTCCTCCCAAACCAGGAAAGGAAAGCCATTTCGAAGCTAAATCTTTCCGTATGATCACTATAACTTCTTTCCAACTGAAATGATTGGAAAAAATAATTCTGTATCATATTAATGAAGATAATAATGTGCAGGTAAAGCTTTCCGCATTGCAGTATGGATTTTGCGCGGGTATTTTTACGAAAACTGCTTTGCATGAATTTGTGTGCCGTGTAGAGCATTGCCTTGTTTGAAAAAAGCCAGCTTTGGGTATTTTCCTGGATATTGTCGGTGCCTTCGACAACAGGTGTTACTCTGGACAGGAAGCTAACTTGGAAATCACACATTACCCGCAAAGCAACTACAGCATTAATGCAATGTAGACAAATTGTGGGTATAACGTGGGGAATAAAACCATCTATGATGAAATAGGTACACACAGCTCTGATACGTCCATTCATGTCGTATGCATGTGTGTCCTGGGATGGCGGTCTTAACAAAAACCATCTAGTGAGGAAACTCACAAAGGCGCAGACACTTGCTTGCTTTATGATTTCATCAGCTTTTCCTGGCACCCCTACTGGTGCTCTGGAAATATTGCTCAACATAACTCCCATTGAGAAATTTCTATTGGCTGAGGCAGTGCGAGGTTCATACAGAATCACTGTTAGTGGGCTCTGGCATGTCAACCAAGTTGGTTCCTTTCGAAAAGCGAAAAGCCATGTTGATGTTTGCAATGAACCAAGGAAATTCTTACCTCTTCTGCAAATGTCAGCTTACCAAATGAAGAAACCAAAGGTTAACGAGAAAAATTTCGAATGTCAAATTATGGATAAAAAAAATGCTATCAGATCTGAAAGCGTTCTAAACCAGAACACTGTCAAGGTTTACACTGATGGCTCGAAACTAGATGGGAGAGTAGGTGCGGGTTTCTATGCAGAATACCCTACCAACTCCCCAAAACAAGCATTTTTCCAGCTTGGAATTTACAGCACTGTATTCCAGGCAGAAGTCTTAGCTATTTCAGAAGTGGCAAAGAACCTGCTTTTGGAAAAAATGCACAATCAGAGTAATGTTGCGCTGGTTGATAGTCAAGCAGCTATCAAATCACTCATAAAGTGCACTGTAACATCAATTACAGTGCTCAACTGCATTCGAAACCTAAATCAGTTAGGTTAACAAAACCACGTCAGTATTGCCTGGATTCCTGGACATGCAGGGGTACATGGCAACAAAGCGGCAGACTATGTAGCCAAATCAGGATCTAAATAAAAAATGCATGGTCCTGAACCTTTTATTACAGTTCGTATGTCAGTTATGCCAGGATCTAAATCAAAAATGCATCCCCGTGTCAGCACGGTTAAGGACTGGTCCTTAGATAGATGGAAATCTATATAACATAAACGGAAAGACTGCTTGAGGATGAAGAGTCGGTAGATTGGACATCTTCCCGACTAACAATACATCTCCTTAACCTTAAGAGACCTCAATCAAATAGATTAGTGCAAGTTTTAACTGGACATTGCAATGTACAGCGGCACAAGAAAACTACAGGTCGTGCTGAGTCTTCTTTGTATCCAAAATGTAGCCAAGAGAAGTAAACACCAAATCATCATGTAGGCAATTGCAAGCTTTACCAAGATATTTGTGTTAAATATTTTGGAATCACTTAAGCCACTGTTCATAATGTGGTAACGAAATGTAACATTAACAAACTGGTCACGTACTCCAAGGAAGCTGGAAGGCTTTCTGAATTCGACCCGTAACCAAACAAAACAATAACCCAAATGAGGCCTAAGCATTGTGTAGGTGGACTTTACCAAACGGTAGTAGATTCGTTTGCACAGCTGCCCAATAATAACTACATGGGAGTTTGCCGGCAAACCCAGTGAACGACCGACGCAAAGCAAATGCTCTGACGCTCAAAAGTACTTTTTGTCTATTGTAAAATCAGCAATTATTCAAAAATATCTGATTATGGAACCTCAAGAAAAGTAGAGTAAAAATATTTGTAAGTTAAATATCTGCTGATATCATAACAGACCGGCACCCTAAGTTGATCCGTTCAAAAAATTAATTTTTGGGGGCTCTATTAGGGGGGTGGCACTTCCAAACTACACCAAAATATTTGTCTGTTAAATATCTACTGATATCAAAACAGATTGGCACCCTAAGTTGAGCCACTCAAAAAATTAATTTTTGGGGGGTCCCCAGGGGGTGGCACCCCCAAACTATGTCAAAAGATTTGTCTGTTAAATATCTCCTGATATCATAAAACACTGGCACTCTAACTTAAGTCGTTCAAAACATTGGTTTTTGGGGGGTTCCCGGGGGGTGGCACCCTAGGGCAGACCCTTTTAGGGTCATTTTTTAATTTCAACTTGCATGGGTGTTAGATTTTTGCCTTGAGCCAAAAAAATGAGAAGTCCAAAATTTTTTTCAAATTGGACCTTGTTTAGATACTGCCCCCGGGGCTTTTTTAAATCACGCCCCCTCAAATCTAAGAATACTTATAAAATTGGTATTACTAGTGCTAGATATGCATTGTTGGTACTCATTTTTATTGTTTTTTGGAGAGGAAGACAATGGTGATCTTTAATTTAGCATTAGTTACTTTTAGTTTTTGAATTTTTCTCACAACTAAAGTTTTTCACAAGCGCATTCATTTTTTAACATTTTCTTTCAGGTTTTAAACACAACTGTTTGCATGAAATGGTGTGTTACCAAAAAATACAGTTAATGCAATGCAAACAGCAATTATATTTTATTGACTAGCCTGAGCAGCTTTTCTTGTGACATAGTATTTTTTTTCCGATCCATTGCTTTTTTCTTTCAGCAATTTGTCCACTTGCTGTTGTTGTCATCTTCACAGCACGTTCCACAGACTGCATATGATTTGGATAATTTAGGTGAAGTAGTTGCTTAACGAATTGCTCGATATCTGTACAGCTTTTGATTGTTGGAGGCTCATGGAACACTAGAAATCTTTTTTGTAAGATAGGTGACACCATTGCCACGGTCGTTGTCTTTCAGTGTTACCAGAGTATGGTGTTTCAGCAAAGATGCACCTGGATAGATGAAATTCTCGGACTGGGTCTCATTCTCTTTCCTGATTTCCTTCTTCAGCATTTCTGATTATCTACGACTGGGATGTATCACTTCGCTCACATAACTGCTTTCCCATTACGCCAGTGTTTCATCAGCATCTGAATTCACACACAACCTATCATGGTAGCCCACCCGAACCTTCAAACCACACACGAGAGCAATTTCTGAACGTGCTGTGAAGATGACAACAACAGCAAGTGGACAAATTGCTGGCTCAAAAAGGCAGATTGGTGAAGCACTGTGTACTATTGCTGAAAGAAAAAAGCAATGGATCGGAAAAAAAATACGTCACAAGAAAAGCTGCTCAGGCTAGTCAATAAAATATAATTGCTGTTTGCATTGCATTAACTGTATTTTTTGGTAATACACCATTTCATGCAAACAGTTGTGTTAAAACCTGAAAGAAAATGTTAAAAAATGAATGCGCTTGTGAAAAACTTTAGTTGTGAGAAAAATTCAAAAACTAAAAGTAACTCTAATGCTAAATTAAAGATCACCATTGTCTTCCTCTCCAAAAAACAATAAAAATGAGTACCAACAATGCATATCTAGCACTAGTAATGCCAATTTTATAAGTATTCTTAGATTTGAGGGGGTGCAATTTAAAAAAGCCCCGGGGGCAGTATCTAAACGAGGTCCAATTTGAAAAAAATTTTGGACTTCTCATTTTTTTGGCTCAAGGCAAAAATCTAACACCCATGCAAGTTGAAATTAAAAAATGACCCTAAAAGGGTCTGCCCTAGTGGCACCCCCCAAACTATGTCAAAAAATTTGTCTGTTAAATATCTCCTGATATCAAAACAAACTGGCACCCTAACTTGAGCTGTTCAAAAAATTGATTTTGGGGGGGTCCCCAGGGGGTTGACACCCCCAAACTATGTCAAAATATTTGTCGGTTTAATATCTCCTGATATCATAAAACACTGGCATTCTAACTTGAGTCATTCAAAAAATTACGTTTTGGAGGGTACAGTTGGGGGGTCCCCGGGGGGGTGGGACCCCCAAACTAAGTCAAAATATTTGTCTATTAAATGTCTCCTGATATCATAAAACACCGGCACTCTAACTTGAGCCGTTCAAAACATTGATTTTTGGGGGGGTCCCTGGGGAGGTGGCACCCATAAACTATGTCAAAATATTTGTCTGTTAAATATCTACTGATAGTAAAAAAAAGTAGCACTCTAGCTTAAGCTGTTCAAAAAGTTGATTTTTTGGGGCCCCATTTTGGGGGGGTTCCCGGTGGAGTTGCCCCAAAAAATTTCGGGGGAAAAAATTGCGTTAGCAGCCCAACAACTTTACACAAAAATTAGATTTCGATGGTTTTGTGGTTTAGGAGAAGAAGAGCGTACAAAAATCAGGAAGAAAAAAAAGGAAAAAAAAAGAAATAAACCTCATCGCGGCCAAAAGTGGGTTGGTTGGGATGAAAGGGTATCTTAAGACATACAACCATATCAAATATTCTTTGCCGTACTTAACCGGTTTTGACTGAGACCGCTTTTTACGCCAAACTTGCGGGGCGGTTTTCGGGTCCTAAAACCAAAGTCACGTGACCTATTGCCTCAAAATTTGGTACAAACATATAACTCATTAATCTCAAACTACTGTCAAAATTTCATGTAGCTAGATCAAACTGCTCTCGAGTTATAAGCAAAAGTCTGAAATTTCGCACTCATTAGTTCGAAAATGGCCGAGTAAAAACAAAGGAACACGCGACGCGAGCGTTCCAATTAGATGGGAGTTTGCCAGCAAACCCAGTGAACGACCGACGCGTAGCTAATGCTGTGACGCTCAAAAGTACTTTTTGTCCACCGTAAAATCAGCAATTATTCAAAAATATCTGATTATGAAACCTCCAGAAAACTAGAGTCAAAATATTTGTCACTTAAATATCTCGTGATATCATAAACAGTGATGCAAACGGCTTTACAAAAAATCGGTGAGCTTTTTAAAAATATGCCATCAACGTCTGGGGGGCTTTGCCCCCCAGACCCCCCATTGACCATCCCACAAGATTGTATATATTATCGATGATGCAAACGTCGTTGAAAAAAGTCCACGAGCAATACCAAAGATAGTGTAGCAACGTCTGAAGCTCACCCGACCAACTTAAATGAGCGTCAAACTGTATGGTAGATTTGCTACTGCAATCATCGCTATAATCCACATCTATCAACTCAGATCGAGCCACAAGATGAAGTGCAAAAACGAGAAAAATCGAGTAAATAGGATTAGTTGTGTCAAAACCGTGGCAAAAAAAATATGAGTTTGGAAAAAAACAGTAAGCTTACCCATCGAGCAGGGGCCCGGAGCGCAACCAGGAAGCTTTAGGAATAGCAACCATTTTATTACCTTAAAGACTGCATATCTACTATAGCAATCAGGGACAATTGTCATCAATACATGAAAGCACAATGCGGTATGCAATTGTTTAAATGTTGTGCAGTATTGTTGTTCGCGAAATTGCCTGCGAAGTTACTGCGACTCAAACTCGCTTTAGATTTGCAGCCCAGAATCAGTAAAGCCACATAGCATTCAAATTGATTACACCATCGTGGCGAATTGTTTGTGAGAAATTAATTCGCAATGAAGTCACAAACAGTTCCAGCGCAATTTGCCATTGCTATGCGACTCCAAAACGACTTCAAGATGAACTACTGCTGAAGTACGAATAGAGCTGCAAGTGACGTCCCAGAAATAAATGCGATATAGATCAAAATAGGCAGCTAGACTTAAGTCCGCAAAATAATACAGGCATGCTGTACACATTCATTCAAAAACAATCAAACTAAATTCAAATTAGCCAAGATAACAATTGAGTTTAGAGAAACAAATTTTTATCTACGTTTCTAAAATCTAAGTGCCGCAACAGAAGAGTTCTTTAGGAAGAACGCAAGAAACTACAGATTTTAAACTTGCTTAACTCCAATTGTGATGTGCAAGTATGTGCCAATGTGTGCTTGTACTTTAATACATTAACACACTATGGCAAATAAGTTGCAAAATCCAAACACCTTCCCGTAAAATAGGGTATCAATTATGAAAGCAATTCACAAGCCTAAACCTGCAAGAGGATTTGCGGGAGCTTTTTAACAATTTGATCTTCAAAAAGCAGTCTACCATACCTAGCTTTCAGCTAACTCAAACACTACCGTAATTTGCGACACGACCGAGAGAACGTGTACCCCGTACACCAAAACCAGACAATTTTTGACAGACGTAAATGCCACTTTACATTACTGAAGGGCCAAACATATCTAAAAATACCGAGTCAAAATCGTGCAATAAACAAAGGTCGCACAACAGAGAAATTTAATATTAATGTTTTGGCCTTTGGCCCTGTCACAACCAAAGATGGCAATTAATTCTTTACACCCATTCCATCATAGTTTCAAATTAATAAATATGTAACAAAATCTTAGGGACAAAATTTATCATTCACGGCATCACTGCGTGGAATGAATGTATCAAATAGCAGATACCCAATAATTAAAACGGGCGAAACTGCGTGACTTGCTGGTTTCCCAAAGCAGCCAATGACTATTTCAATTAAACAATGCATCATCTATGGAAGATACACATACAATCAAGCTCAAACAATGGATAGAAATCGACTTGGGTTTAAAACCGCTATGCTTCGACAAAATTTTAGGAAAGTATCCATTTTAGGACAAATTAGTAACTGCTTAACTAATAAACCTTTTCCCTACATCAACAGAGGAAAAAACCAGTGGCGTAACAAGAGATTTGTGCCTGGGGAGGAAAGCTTCAGAGGGTCTACTATTTGACAACACAAGTTGAGAAAATTGAACTCCATTAAGAATTTGGCAATTTATTTCGTCAATATTAGCTGAGGACCTATCAAGATTTTGTTGTGGGCCTAGCACTAGGGGAGGAGGGGCAGAGGCGCATTTACGAACAATGCTGGCTTCAGTAATACGGTTTTGGAATTAGCTACAAAGTTTTAAAGACCAAAACACTGAAAATGAATAAAGAACCGAAATTTGAAATTTCAGTAATTGTTTTATTTGTAATGAAAAAAGATCACAAAATATAAAGCTCATTTTGCACCAGAGCAAAGTGTGGCGATTTTTTTTTTCTTGACAGCTTATCAAAAACAAGTCAAATGCACTGCGTCACAACTAGCAAAAAAAAAAGAACAATTTTCGCCGTGCTCGGCTTCAGCTGTAAAATGGGTTTTAGACAACACCCGTACCTTTATTCTTCAAAGCAAAAAATCGCGTGAAGAGAGAGGGATTACGTCTTTTCGGAGCGACATTTCGGCGCAACCTATTTCGTTGCCGGACGTTTTCTGCACAGATCGTTTCGGCGCCAATTTGGTGCTCTTTGACAGTTCAGTTATTTAGGGTTAGGGTTAGGCTTGGGGTTAAAGCTAGTCAAAAAACATCGAACATTGGCGCAGAAAAGGTCCACATCGAAATGGTCGCGCCGAAAAGTCGTGGACCACCAAATAGAGAAACTTTTCTTGCTGCAAAAACTGCTGTGTTTTCTTGCCACGTTATGCAATCGCTTTGATTAAATGTAAGAAGAAAACCACCGAGAAATAAACGTTTTGCTTTTTCTCTTAATCTACAATTCCTTTTTTTTCTTGCGCTGTTGTTTAGCGCTTTTTCTCTTAAGCTGTAAATTTTCAATGAAGTAGTAACTGAGAAAAAATAACGTTTTCATAATCCTCACTCTGTTACTGCAAAAACAAAGCTTATTTATCCTTTAAATAAAGAAAGCGGAGTCACGGTTGCCCAACTCCCCCCCAACACCCCTAAATTTTTCTCATCGGTTTTGGACGATTCACAAAAATGACCCATTTGGTCAAAAAATCAGCGAATTTTGCCGAAAAGCAGAAGATTTGCATCACTGAATAAAACACGGGAACCCTAGCTTGGGCCGTTCAAAAAATTGATTTTTGTTGGGTCTATTTGGGGGTCCCTGGGGAAGTGGCACCCCCAAACTATGTCAAAATATTTGTCTGTTAAATATCTCCTGATATCAAAGCAAACTGGCACCCTAAGTTGAGCCATTCAAAAAATTGATTTTTTGGGGGTCCATTTGGGGGGGTCCCCGGGGGCATGGCACCCCCAAACTATGTCAAAATATTTGCCTGTTAAATCTGTTAAAGTTTAATCTGATATCAAAACAAACTGGCACCCTAAGTTGAGCCATCCAAAAAATTGATTTTTGGGGGGTCCATTTGGGGGAATGGCACCCCCAAACTATGTCAAAAGATTTGTCAGTCAGTGGTTGATATCAGGATTTCAAAAGTGCTCAATAACGGAGTGTTAGAGGAAATATCACAGTAAACCACCAGATTTTCCTCCAACACAACCTCAAAGTTGTCACGGATACCAACTTAGTGTGCACAGACTTCCTAGACGTGACCCTAGACCTCAGCTTCGGAAGATACTGGCCCAACCGGTAACCTAATGACCACCCACTTTACATTGATATACGATCGAACCATCCACCCACTATCAAAAGGCAACTGCCTTCAATGATAGAAAAGAGGTTATCACAAATCTCTTGCGATAAATCAGAATTCCAAAAGGCGATACCAATGTACGAGCAAGCCCTGCAAGCCAGTGGTCACCATCAAAAACTGCAATTCCAACAGGAGCAGGCAAATCAAAGAAGGCTTACCAGAAAGCGTAACATCACTAGGTTCAACCCCCCTACAACGACCTCATCAGCACGCTTCTTTTATTTCCTGGAGAAGCACTTCCCACCATGGCACCGATTGCACAAGATCTTCAACAGGAACACTATTAAACTAAGCTATAGTTGTACCACTAACATGGCTGGTATCCTATCTTCTCACAACAAAAAGATCTTATCTGAGAAAAGAGATAAACCAGATCCGCCTTCGTGCAACTGCAGAAAGACACCGTGCCCCACGTCTGGACGGTGCCGGGAGAATATTATTTACAAAGCCACCGTAAACTGCAACAACGAGACTAAAAATTACTTTGACCTCTGTAAAACGAAATTTAAAGCACGATATTACAGTCACATGCAATCCTTCAGGCACCGCCAAAAATGCAAGGCCACCAAACTTTCCAAGTATGTATGGTCTTGCAGAGACGCCGGCGATGAACCCACCATCGCATAGAGCATTGTTTGCCACGCAATGCCATACCAGCAAGGAGACAAACAATGCCAACTATGCTTAGCCGAAAAATATTCCATCCTCACGGCAGACCCCAGCACAATGTTAAACAAACGTACTGAGCTCGTCAACAAGTGCCGCCACAAAAACAAATATAAATTAAAAAACTGTAAACTTAAAACATAATCCGTGATCATAATATTCTTCCTTCTTCACCTTGGTTTTGAAGGTTTATCGTACTCCAGTTTCGAACCACCGACTACCTCTATCTACAGCATTTGTTATTGTTTATTGTCTATGTCATCGTTTCACGTGACAGTGCTGTGATCGCTTGTTCTGTTAAAATTTTGCGCCAGTTCAGTGTAGCTCTACTATTTTGTAGGTTTCAACCTACTACAGCTTTTATATTCTGGATTCTAGTTTTTGTTTTTCATATTTTGATTTTAACTGTTCATCTTTAATATGCTTAGCTTTACCCCTGATGATCCCACTGATGGGTGAACAGACTGTTGGGTTATAGGTTTTTAATTTTTAATGTCTTAATACTGTAGTGGTTTACTGTTAAAATATTCGTCTGTTAAATATCTGCAGATATATAACATTGGCACTCTTAAGTTAAGCCGTTCAAAAAATTGATTTTTGGGGGGGTGGCACCCCCAGACTATTTCAAAATATTTGTCGGATAAATATCTGCTGATATCAAAACAAACTGGCAACCTAAGTTGAACCATTCAAAAAATTGATTTTGGGGGTCCATTTGAGGGGGTCCCCAGGGGGAAGGGCACCCCCAAACTATGTCAAAATATTTGTCTGTTAAATATCTACTGATATCAAAAAAAAGTAGCACTCTAGCTTGAACCGTTCAAAAAATTGATTTTTTGGGGCCCCATTTTGGGGGGTTTCCGGTGGAGTTGCCCCAAAAAATTTCGGAATTAGATTTCGATGTTTTGTGGTTTAGAAGAGCGTACAAAAATTAGGAAGAAAAAAAAACTCATCGCAGCCAAAAGTGGGTTGGTTGGGATGAAAGGGTATCTTAAGACATACAACCATATCAAATATTTTTTGCTGTACTTAAGCCGTGTTTTACTGAGACCCCTTTGTACGCCAAACTTGCGGGGCGGTTTTCGGATTCTAAAACCAAAGTCAAGTGACCTATTGCCTCGAAATTTGGTACAAACATATAACTCATTAATCTCAAACTGCTGTCAAAATTTCATGTAGCTAGACCCAACCGTTCTCGAGTTATAAGCAAAAGTTTGGAATTTCGCACTCGTTAGTTGGAAAATGGCCGAGTAAAAACAAAGGAACAAGTGTCGAGAGCATCGGTCGTTCCAATAATACTAGCTGGTTTTATGCCCAGGCAACATAATAGGCATAGTCTCGACTATAATACAGAGCAGACATAAGACTTTTCAGCAATACAGTCGCCTAGTTTAGTAATACATACGCGCCCACACAGGCGATTAGCTACTACCAGTATGACTAATCAGCAAGTTGATCGGAAAAATAAATGACAAAGTCAGCATTAAATACTGTACAAGTTCTGGTATGTTGTACCAGTAGGTTCTGGAGTTATAAAACACTACAATGTTTCAACTTAAAAAGGTAGATGGATGAATTCAATAAAGCACTTATTAGATTTTCTAACGTTGAAAGAGCATAACTGTAAAATAGTACATAAAAGCAGTGGTTAGGGAACTCTACTTCTTGCACTAGATACTATAAAATAGTACAGATACTATAAAATATTCCCAACCTTTCTTTCAGCTCATCGACTTACAACCTCAGATAGGCATTATGCTTCAAAAACCCTAAGCACAAATCAAAAAAAAGGTGCAGCGCAAATCGAACACAAGCGCAAGACTTGACAGACACGCACCGTCACCACTACGCTACAGGAATTGGGCTATCTTGTATTTAACTCATGATAAAAAAAAATCGATTGTTACAAAAGGAATAAAATTCGGAAAAACGCTTTCCGACCCATTACTGAATAGTCTCAGCTTGAAATACTACAAAAGCAATTTGTGAAAATATTGCTCGTCGCATACCAGAAATATTTAGATTAGGAGTACCATATTTTCATTGACCAAAAAGAAGACAGTTCCGAAAAGCAAAGCCTAAACAACCAAACTCGCGAAAGGTACCGGACTGACTGAAGACCTTTTTTTTTATGGAAAATACCATTTTCAAAAAGCAAAATTAGCGCAAAAACTGAAGACCTTTTTTTTTTGAGACCACTTGTTTTTGCTTTTTCAAAATGGTGATCTCAAAAAAAAAAAAACAAAAAAAAATAGAGCAAAAGGTCTTCGGTCAGACCGGCTGGATTCAGGTCGGCAGGAGTTGAAAGCAAGAGAGGACGGAAGGATATCGTTTTTGGTTGGTTTGGTCTTCCGACTACCGCCTTTAAGTTCTGAGTATTGAAAAACGAGGACATTTGGCTACTTTTTGGGTGTCCTCAAAGGGCATTTATTTTAAATGTCAAAAGAGGACAAATCTGCTTTAAAAGAGGACGTATGGTAGCCCCAATTTAGGTTAGTATCATAAAAAAAAACAAAAAAAAAATAGAGCAAAAGGTCTTCGGTCAGACCGGCTGGATTCAGGTCGGCAGGAGTTGAAAGCAAGAGAGGACGGAAGGATATCGTTTTTGGCTGGTTTGGTCTTCCGACTACCGCCTTTAAGTTCTGAGTATTGAAAAACGAGGACATTTGGCTACTTTTTGGGTGTCCTCGAAGGGCATTTATTTTAAACGTGAAAAGAGGACAAATCTGCTTTAAAAGAGGACGTATGGTAGCCCCAATTTAGATTAATATCATAAACAGCGAATGCCAAATTTGCTCACTCGGAAAAAATCAGATTGGGTACAGTACGATAAATATTACACCACATCGGCACTACCAGTACTTAAGTTGTAGGGGGACGCGTCCCCCCATTGAGAGTTAGCATCCCCCATCGAGATTTGAGCGCTGGATGATGAAACGATCAAGAGTAAGCCAGCACGAATAAATCCTACAAATTCCAGCCGAATATAATCCCAAATTGCGGTGAAGATTTTTTTTTTTGGTCTTCACTTGATTTCAGGAAAAAAACACTTTTTTTTTTTCGGCGAAGACCTTTTTTTTGGCCTTCACCTGGTTTCGGGGAAAAAACACTTCAATTGCGGGGACAGATTTACATAATTTCCACTGAAGTTTGGTCAAGGCTGCAAAAGCGTCCCCCCATGCAAAATTTTACAATTTAAGTACTGGGCACAATGTACTGTACAGGGTGTCCATAAAGTCCTGCACACATTTAAAATTTTAATATCTCAAAAACTCCATATGGTAGAAACTTTAGATTTTCGACAGTGAATTATACCACCATAAAGTTTTTTGTTATTTTTCACAGGTTATTTTGTTGTTAAAGTGAGTACGAATAAGTCATTTTTAATAAAGGAGTAAGGAGTAAGTTTGCAACAAATTATGAAAAATGTTGACCATTCAACAAAAAGCACAATGTGTTCTTTGGTACAATGAATTGAAATCACCAACTGCAGTACAACGTAAATTTAGAAATGAGTTTGGACAAGACCCTCCACACACTAACAGCATTAAGAGATGGTTTAAAAATTTTATGGAAATCGGCAGCATTTTGGATCGCAAAAGATCAGGTAGGCCAAGCATTGATGAAGAGACTGTTGATGCTGTCCGTGTAGCATTTCATCGCAGCCCAAGGAAATCAATTCGTGTTGCATCAAATAAACTTGCTATTCCTCGAAGCACAGTTCACAAAGTTTTACATAAACGATTTCAGCTCTATGCTTACAAGTTACAAATTGTTCAAGCTCTTAAGCCGGATGATCGCCCTTGCCGAGCAGCTTTTGCTGAAGAAATTCTTCAGCGCATTGATGATAACAATGGCTACCTTAACAGTGTGTGTTTTTCCGACGAAGCAACTTTTCATGTATCCGGGAAAGTCTATAAGCATAACATTCGAATATGGGGTTCACAAAATCCTTGCGAGGTTTTAGAAAGAGAAAGAGACAGTCCCAAAATCAATGTTTGGTGTGGTTTAATGCACAACCAGATTATTGGTCTGTTCATTTTTGCTGAATCCACCATTACAGCAAACATTTATCTGGATATGCTAAAACATTACGTTGTTCCTCAATTAGAAGAGTTCCAGCCGAGGGTTGTGTTTCAGCAAGATGGTGCCCCTCCACACTGGTAGATTTTCCAAATAGTTTGATAGTTCGTGACTTTTTAAATGAAACTTTTCCAAACCGATGGATTGGAAGAAATGGCCCAACACCATGGCCGCTAAAATCTCCAGATATCACCCCTTTAGACTTTTTTTGTGGGGTTATGTAAAAGACAGAGTTTACAGAACGCCAGTACGTGACGTCGAAACATTGCAGTCACGAATAATTGAGGTTCTCGCCACAGTAAACGAAGAAATGCTGGAGAACACTTGGCGCAAAATTGAGTATCGCCTTGACATATTGAGAGCAACAAATGGAGCACATGTTGAAGTCTATGAATAGCATGGAAAATTAAATTCTTGAAATATGGCTATTACTTAAACTGCTAGAAATTTTTATATGTAAAACTTTAATAAACAAACTTTACTTTGCAAAAAACTGTATTCTGCTTTAGCTTTTTAGCAATACAATTTTGAAAAGTGTTCAAGACTTTATGGACACCCTGTATATTGATGGATTGCAGCTACGCCATAGCTTTTTCCCACCAAAACGATTGGACGTCAAAATGCCATTACAAAGCATTGGACGTTACCGTAAATCAATGTATAATTTCTTCGGTGGGCATATTTAAGAACTTGATTGTAAAATAACACTTTTGTAGATAGCCTGGCCTTAATTGGTAATTACCAAAAGCAATTTAAGCAGCTTACATAGCTCAGTGGATCTGAGAACTTACGCTTTTTGTAAATTCTCATCGTCCATTGCCTGCTATTGTTCACTTTGACCGGTTTTTAGCTTTGGTTTAAATCGTAAATTCGGCCATATCCCAAAATACTTAAAATTCTTTGTCACAGCAGTAACACATGGTCGATTAATATTTAGTTTAAGCACTATTTATAAATAATATTTAACATTACTAGCTCAAGTCGAAATAAATGCAAATTAAGACTCGATCAAAGTTACACCGTTACACTGAGGCCAGTAAAATCATTAGTTTAAAGTTTAAATGACATATCTATGAAATAATTCAATGAAAACAACTGCTAATGCATTTTAACTCTTAGCAACCAATAATCACTGCGATAAGTTGCTAATGACTACACGAAATGCAAAAAATGACCAAGATCATGCAAAATAGACTTCTGAAATTACAAAAGTTTAAAAATGCGTTAATTTTGTCACAAATAAAGGAGATACAACTGTTCCATTATAGCACCATCAATAGTAAGCCACGAATTTGATTACCAAAACTAGCTACCATCATCCATATTACATGATTCTAATGGGTTACTTAACAGCAAGCCAGATTTACGTCACTGAAAAAAGCAAACAAAACCGAATTCTTACTAATTAAAATCTTTTTCAGTTTTTACAGGCTTTTGCCTAGCATTTAACTTTAATGTTACAAAGAATCAACTCCTTTATAGCCTGAAAATACACTCCATATTTTCGCTGTCAGTGTTTTTGCACGCATTTACGTAGCGCCGATTCGCAATTTTGACGTCCAGCGGTTTGGCTAGCAGCGCGATGACGTCACGTGCAATCCATCAATACCAGGACTAGTATTGAATGCCGTCACAGTCATTTTTATTCAAGTTGCTGATTTGGCATACTGGTAACAGCTAATCGTCTATTGGAGATGGGTGAATGTAGTACTAGGCTAGGCCACTATACTGCAAAAAGGTCTCTGAGTCTACTCTGTATTAAGTCGAGACTACGCCTTATCAGATTGCCTGGGCATAAAACCAGCTAGCAACACCAAAAAGCGCAAACAAGCTGCGCCCGTATTTTATTCTTTTCCAAAGGTGTATCTGGACTTGACTTCCACAGAATTCGCGAAACGCAAGTCACACAATGACATCATTAGAGCGTCAGCCAATCAGAATAAACTTCCATTTTACTTGTTTTTTTTTGGATTTCATCAAAACTAAAAGGCTTTCAAAAATCGTTCTTTTTGCTAAAACCCTAGAATTTGTAAGGAGTGTAATAGGGTTGTTAAAAAAAATTTGTTTTTCAAATTTAACCCATCACCCCCGCAAATTGTTTGGTTAGTGATAGAAACCCCACGTACCAAATTTCAGCTCATTCGGTTCACAGGGAGAGGAGGGCATGCAATCTGAAATTTGAATTTTTGTCGAAAAATATGGATGTTTTGCCCACTTTAGTATTAATTTTTGCAGTTAAAATACTTGGTATCTAAGCTTTTTTTGATTTAATATTGCTCAAATTACATATTAGACCCAGTCTAAACCAGTTTCTACTTTCTAGTGTTCGTTATATAAATTTATTCTCAAAAAAAAATTCATGTTGTTTGCTCTTTTGACTAAAATATGATAAGGTGCTTAACTGCTTATGCCATCTCGACTACTTTCTAGCACCAATACTGCCCAACAAACCACTGCATATAATGAGAAAAAGACCAACATTTACCTAGAAACCGATTCAACGTCCCTCTTCAAGTCCAAGCGATGACGTAAACCAAGTTATTGAAACTATGTTTGGCAAGTTCAACCCGTAAGAAATATGATTTGTCATTGCAATCACAACTGCTATAATGCAAGTCAACCACCAGCAGTTGATGAAGTTTCAACCATTATTTTCTCACAGTTCAGCATTTCTGTGTAGGTTGTTCTAATGCTTAGCAAGAACAACTTCATGATCGTCCCATTTTTTGACTCTTTGGTTTTTCAAGGTACAGTAAAATATTAAAAAGTTGAAAGTTGGAATGATTCATTGCAAAATGTTACAAGTCTCACGACCAAACGCTAAATTATCTGCCAATTTAACTGATTATATACAGTTATTTGGCTTGGCAAATTTTCGGGAAACAGTAGTTTTTGCGTCGTTCTAGCGTCACTGGCTTCGCGGTATAATAGCAAAATCAGTTTGAAAGCCAACCTCTTATTTTGTTCTGGTTCTCACTAACTAACGTCTTATAAATGAGTGGTAACAGTGTTTTTTCCATACAAATGAAACTATTCTTTGATTAGATGGTAACTCTAATTACACTCGCACAATCTTGAAACAATTCCATTACCTTGTTGGGTACCCATTTTGAAAAGGCAAATTCAACAATTGTTGCTGAACATAACATGATTAGTGCGATTGCATTGTGCACCCAAAAAGCAGCCTCTGAAACCAACAG
The DNA here is from genome assembly GCA_963965965.1 of Trididemnum nubilum. Classification (NCBI taxonomy): domain Eukaryota; kingdom Metazoa; phylum Chordata; class Ascidiacea; order Aplousobranchia; family Didemnidae; genus Trididemnum; species Trididemnum nubilum. The sequence continues at coordinate 28,694,703 of OZ014478.1, forward strand.
AGCATTTACCAATATTTGTGACTTAAATGATAGCAACCAAACACTATATAGACTGTTGGGTAAAATTTTACTCAAGATTGTTCTGTATAATATCGTTGATAGCCACACATCTGAGAAGCACTGCTACCACTCTGTTATCCTACATTGTTTGAACAAGAAGACCATGAGAGATTGGTTATTGGGCAGATTAAATGATTTGTAAACACATATATTTAATATAGCACAGATACAACATTGAAAACCCTTCAGTTTGTTTCATCCTAGGCTGTAAACATTTTAGGAGTTAACCTCTAAAGATCTCACTAAGTTGTAGAAGTGAACACAGTAAGGTTTTTAATGCTTTTATCTATGATGTGTTAAACACAGGGTGGGCCATAACTCTACACCAAAGCATTTAAAACAGTTTTGATTAGCTAGCTAATTTAACTGATATATACATACAATGCTTCACTGCTCTAAAAAAGAACATGTACTTTACACCCTAAGAACGTGCACAAAATACGTGTTCTTTAATAGATTTTACTTTGTTTCACATCACACTCCATGTGATTCTTTGGTGTGCGACTTTTGGCCAACCCTGCATATGAACGGGGCTCTTAACTACTAATGTTATTGCGCTGGTCTCAAGCTTGAACGTATCGTGCATACGTGATGGTTTGTCGATTCATCAAAAACATAAACGAGATGTATCTGGCCAGCTCTATTAGCAGTAACAACCCAGGTTAGAATTTAAGCATTATTACCTGACGAACGGTCAGCCGATACACGATACTTTGTAGCATTTTGCATTGAATCATTCCACCTTGAAAAAGCACTGAGTCAAAAAATGGGACGATCATGAAGTTGTTCTTGCTAAGCATTAGAACAACCTACACAGAAATGCTGAACTGTGAGAAAATAATGGTTGAAACTTCATCAACTGCTGGTGGTTGACTTGCATTATAGCAGTTGTGATTGCAATGATAAATCATATTTCTTACGGGTTGAACTTGCCAAACGTAGTTTCAATAACTTGGTTTACGTCATTGCTTGGACTTGAAGAGGGACGTTGAATCGGTTTCTAGGTAAATGTTGGTCTTTTTCTCATTATATGCAGTGGTTTGTTGGGCAGTATTGGTGCTAGAAAGTAGTCGAGATGGCATAAGCAGTTAAGCACCTTATCATATTTTAGTCAAAAGAGCAAACAACATGAATTTTTTTTTGAGAATAAATTTATATAACGAACACTAGAAAGTAGAAACTGGTTTAGACTGGGTCTAATATGTAATTTGAGCAATATTAAATCAAAAAAAGCTTAGATACCAAGTATTTTAACTGCAAAAATTAATACTAAAGTGGGCAAAACATCCATATTTTTCGACAAAAATTCAAATTTCAGATTGCATGCCCTCCTCTCCCTGTGAACCGAATGAGCTGAAATTTGGTACGTGGGGTTTCTATCACTAACCAAACAATTTGCGGGGGTGATGGGTTAAATTTGAAAAACAAATTTTTTTTTGGACAACCCTAGTATTTAATCGTGTATAGCCTGGCTAGGCTAGAGTTCCTCTTGAAGATTAAGAATTAACAGTATAATTGCGCTTTCTGCATTTTATTTTAAAATTATTGTCAGAGCGAAGTTACAGAAAACCAATTTTCAAATAAAAGATCAAAGTGTGTAAGTTTATCGCTTAAAACAAAATACGAAATTGCATGTAAGTTAAAAGGGCATTCAGGACGTTTTTATTTACAAAATTTTCTGTGAAACCATGGTGAAACAACTTTGGCAATTTTTTTTTGCATCAACTTTGATTCTCTTCGGTAAGATAATCGTAATTATTTTTTTCCTTAGACAAGAGAGAAACGCTTTCCGAACATTACCAAACCAAACGGAATGCGTCAAAAGCATAGGTGTAGCCAAGATTTTTGATTGGGGGGGGGGGGGGGGGGCACAAATCACATGCAATGATATCATCAGAAACTTCGAAAAAGGAATTTTTTGTCGGGGCAAAGATATTGTAGAATGGAAGATCAGAAGCAGTCACCTGATGTTGGCATGTAACTAGGAACTCGTTCAAGAGGGAGGGCTTAAAATGAATAGTTAAAATGTGAAAATGTCTAAATCGGGAGACGAGTTGAGTAAAGAAGTGTACTGTAATTCAAACGTATCACAGAAGAGGGTGTGGGGGGCAGAGCCCTCAAACACCAGAGGCTATGGGGGTTTGGGGGCAAATCCCCCAGCCACTGGGCGATTTTTCATAATTTTTTCGAAAAAAAAAAGCTATTGTAACACCATTGAATCACATTTTGAACAAATTCAGAGCCATTTGAAAGTACTAAATTTTTAACATTTGAAAGCCAATTGAAAAAATTAAATAGCTCAGTCCTTCTTTTGTTTGCAATTTAAGTCCAAAATACGTTTATAAACTTGCATTTTGGGGTAAAATTTTGTAAGTGATTTGGCCTAGGTAGTGGGAATCAAAGTACATTGCCTCCTGCAATATTTTAGCAGTAAATAACAATTCACTTGAAGATTTTCTTCAGAGATTATTGTTTTGTCATGAAAACAACCAGCTATAGGAGTACATATACGGCCAGGGGGCCCAAACCCCCTTCTTCAATTCAAAAATTTGTTCAATGAACTTTTGTCATTGTGTGTGTGATTGTATTTTTGTCCGTGTGCGTGTTAAAGGGCGTGTATTGTTATGCTTGTTTATTTATTGACATTTCTTCTACATTTGCTGCACTATTTTTCATTTGTACTGAGTGGATCCTGTTTGTGTGCTATCAAGATTTTTACTGAAGATGAGAGGTAGCAGACACGACGACCTCACGTTTCCTGGAAAAAACCCTGAGCTATTTCCAGGAAATGACCTATGGTCTTTTTGCAACCTCTGATCAGAAATGACTATTCTGTAATTTTTTTACCTCATTTTGCTTCTTGACTTTGTATGTTAATATATTTTGCAAAATATCTTTCTGAAAAATAAATGCCAATTGAATTGAACATCCCTTTTACTGTAGCTACTTTTTTTCAAAAGTACTTTGTTGCATAAAAACTGGCGAGGTGGAGGTGAATTGTTCTTAAAAAATGTTCAATGGATGGTTTTGCCTACAAACCATGTTATTGCTCTGGCTGGATTTACATTCAGTTGAGCCCCTGGCACTTTGGGATTTTTGTAATATTTTCCAGCCTAATACAGGTGAAGACCAAAAAAAAGTCTTATCTGAGGGCCCCTGACACTGTGCCATATGTTAAATCCGTCCCTGGTTATTGCATTACGTTTATAAAAAGGTTAGATAAGGGTCTGAGTTAGCAACTTCTAGGATAAAAACCCTTAATTTCACTCAGGTTATACATTTAAATTGGTTGGCAAACATTAAATTGAGGGATCCTGGGCCACCTGGATCAATATTAGTGTTTGGGGGCCATTTAAATATTATTGTAGGAGGCCCATTTAAATTGTTAGGCAAAAATTAAATTTAAGAGGCCCAGGCCGGGCCCCCTGGATCAATATTAATGTTGGGGGCCCATTTAAATTGGTTGGCAAAAATTACATTGAAGGGGCTTGGGCAACCTGGATCAATATTATTGTTGGGGGCCCATTTAAATATTATTGTAGGGGTCTATTTAAATTGGTTGGTAAAAATTAATTTGAGTGGGCCCGGGCCCCCTGGATCAATATTGTTGTTAATCACTGTTATACGCATGTACTGTTGTATACGCGAAGATACTAAAACAAACTGAACAAACAATAGTATTTTTTTATGACATTTTTATCATTGGTAGCATTTCAATTGGGGGGGGGGGTGGACCCCCTGGTTACGCCTATGGTCAAAAGGATTACAAATGACAGACTGCAACTGCAACTGCCAAGGATGTGGCTTTGTAGGTATCTGCTGATAACCATAGCAGACCTATACGAAAAATGTTAAATGAATTGCTTGGGATTGAAGTTTACAATTGCATAATTACGTGAAAAACATCACATAATAACTGGCCTTCTGGTCTAAAGTAATTGTGCAATATTGCATAAAAGTTAGTGGTTAAAAAAAACTGGAGTCTTAGTCCAAGATCTAGTCAGCTATGATGCTTTAAGGCCAATTCACACTAGTGTTGCAATCGCATCAGATGACGCGTTTTCAACGATCCTGACATGTAAGCGCGACGACCAATTCACACTGAACGATTTTTTGCTTTAACGATGGGTTTGCAATGATGCGCTGACACAAAAACTCACAGTTGAGCGACCGCACAACAAAGCAGAAATGAGTTCTACTTTGTTGTTCGTTGTGAGAGCGTTGTTTCTGCAAAATGGAATTCAGAACTTCTTTTTTGAACGAATTGTATAGATCAAATCAGTTTATTGCTCTGTTGCACACCAACTCTTACAATGCTGAAAAATTTAGCTGAAAAACACTTTGAAAAAAAGGTGAAAATTAACAAAAAATTAGATTAAAACATAGGCAAGAGTATCTAAGAAACAGTTGCGTACCATATTCAATGACGTGCCAAGGAAAATGCGGGCAGTAATCTAGCGCAAGAAGCACATTTTGAATATGTTGTTTTCATTCACTTTTTTTAATACAAAAAAAAATTCATGCAGTCAGCTTATGATTTTCTCCTTTGCCACAAATATTTGATTATTGTATAATAGGAAGACAGACTTTCTCGTCGCGTATTTTTTTTGTTTTAGTTTTTCATAATACACTAAAAAAGTTAAAGTATAAACTTAAAATGTATTTTTTTTCGATATTCACGTAACAAAAGCACCAATCTTTCAAAGAAAAACTTAAAAACTTACTCTTGCAAAAATATGATCAAGAAACATAAACTTATATATTTTTATTATTGCCAAATATAACCACTATAGTTTTTATTTATTTATTTTTTTAATGATATACGATTCCTGCTTCTTTCTCTTATTCATTTTACTGCTATTGTTTGTTTGTTTGTTAGCGAGCTCTCAAAAAAAAAAAAAAAAAGATTGGATATTACTGAACAAAAAGCAAAGCTATTTTTTTTGGAAATTTATTTTTATTTTGCATTACTTTGTGCTGTTTATCTATTACAGTTAACATAATAAACTTCAATTTTGTTCAGTTCAACTTTTGAAAGCAGAAAAATCCCGAAAACTACGATTTTCAAAATAAAACCCCAAAACCCGGGTTTAGAAAAGCATAGCCAAACCAGACATCCTATTCAAAGTAAGTAGCCTTAACTAGGAAGAGATTTCCAAACGTTTTGAAACTTTTAATTGGATTTTGATTTAAAATTTCAACCACAGCGAATTTAGACTCTTACATCCTTGGTGTTTAACGTTACACCATTTTAGACCAAGGATGTAAAAAAAGAACAAGCTTTAACCCTTTGAGCGCTGAATTACTTTTTTATGAAAAATAATTTTTCACAACCTATTTTTTAAAAGTTCTGTAGGCTTAACCTTTCAATTTTATACCCAAACATTGTATATAACATTTGTAGCATATAAGTAGGACTATCAAAAAATGTTATAAAATATGCTCACTGTCACTAAAGTTAGGCTAAGAATACTTTGGTTCACTCCCTGAATCGCTATCAGCTGCTACCATTTCGAAAGGTAGTTAAGAGTGTAATAATTGTTTTCCATTTCCAAACAGTAACTTCAACCGCAGATATTAGCAAAAACTTCAACAGCAACTTATAGAACCCAATAGCTCATTGGAAAGCTGATTTCTTAACAAACTAAATGTTATCTAATTTGGGGGATTCCTGCTTTCGAAACTAAAGCAGTATTGTTTGATATTTTTAGGGTAGTCTTGTCGCAAAATTGTGACAGCCGTGCTCAAAAGGTTAAGCCAACATCTCAGTCTCGCACCTTCGCTAAACAACGTTAGGCATTTCCAATAGCAACCAGCATATTGCGTTTGGTGTACATTGCAAGCAAAAAGCTTGTCGCCTTGTGCTGACATTTTGAAATCGTGAAGCACTAACCAAATACGTCATGTGACGCAATCATGATGCCAGTGTGAATGGGCCTTTAGCCTTCAACATGCAATCATTTCTTCGGAGAGGTTATCTACAGTAAGCAATAGCCACTATAGGCTACTTCACCTAAAGCACCAAAACTTATCTTGATTCTGAATACTTTGCAAGCTCTTGGTGGCCAATGCGCTCTAGCTAGGAAAACAACTAACCTTTTTGAATTCAAGCAGCAGTTGTTCTGCTAATTCATTAACTATACCTTCAGCACTCATCAAGCTCCGAGAAGCCCTTAGCAAGACTCAAAATAAGAGCATTTACAAAACTATTTATTGCACAATTGACTCGTATTTGAAACCAGATGGCCGAAATTTTGATTCTAAAACATTTAACTTCTTCTCTTAGACTTTCTTAACCTGATTAGTTGCAAGAATTGCAATGAGGTTATGTTGGTAAACTTGCTTTTTGCGATTTTTCCACTGTTTTTCAAAAATAGCGTTAAATGCCCTTTTAAGCCAAGCAAATGTTTATGTGTCAAGGTTAGCAAAAGACCGCAATATTCCAAAACTACTCGTAATTCACTACGCAAACATAAGCAGAAAACAATCTCCAAATTTGATGCAGGACATAATGTCAAATCCAAAAGAACTCTTTGGCGACATTTTTGTATTACAGCGACTTTCTGCATTATCTTCAGTGTAATGTATGATTTGAGTTCAGTGTAAGTGCATTATATTTAATGATAAACGTAACAAACTGCGTTAACAGCAAAATAAGCGACAACTAAACAAGCTGATATAGAGTTCTACCTATTTGCATAATTCGTCAAATCGCTTAATTTGTCATTTTTTTCTGATCCTCTTTAAGTTGATGAACTACCACCGTATATACTCGCCTATAGGTCGCACCACCGTATAGGTCGCACTATTAGTTTTGTGTTAAAAAAGTTGAATTTAGCGTTGACTCGCACATAAGTCAAACTATCTTTTTTGCACAGATAACTTCGAAAATTAAAATAATAAATAAAAACAAATAACTTCGAAATCGAACATTAAAATCGCAAAACCATTTTTCCTTAACAAAGCGGGAAAATCCAACGCACGCCGAGCGGTTGCATGTGCGTGCGCGCATGAAACTGTCTTGCATTGGTATGTGCGAGCACAAGCGCAAGCGCAATTCATGTCTATAACGGCTTATTGGCCAGAAAATACGATACTTGCAATAGCCGAAAACTTTCAAGGTATATCGCGCGGATAGGTCGCACCCGTGTTTTTTTTTTTTAAATATGAGAAAAAAGTTGCGACCTATCCGCGAGTATATACGGTAGGTAAATTCTACTGTAGTTTTGTGAAAGGCTAACGCAGTCTTTCAATTATAGATTTGACAACAAAGTTTCGCACCTGGAGATTAAACCTGTTTTGCTTACACATGAGAAAAAGTCCAGGCAAAACCAAGGAGTTTTTACTCATTTTGAGCACAGCAGCTGTTTTCGTGACTTAGCTTAATCCCACACAATGGCATCGATTTTGGGGGGGCTGGGGGGCATCGCCCTCTCGGGTCTGACACTCAAGGGGGCAAAATACGTCCGGCCCTTAAGGTTTTTTGGCAAGTAATGCCCATTTGTTACTCAAAAATTGAGATGTAATTAACGAATTTGACATTCCGCACTGAGATTGAACCAGATGTGGCAAAGACCCTTTTTTTTGGTGTTTATCTGAATTTGAGGAGCAAAATTCCAGACTAAAATAGAATTATAGTGTTTAACCAAACTTTGCAAAAAAATTTTGCCCCCTCGGAATTTGCTTAATCAACAAAAAATCGACGCCTGTGAATACACACCATGTGATCAAATTTTTGTGTTGAGCGTTTATTTGATGAAATTCGAAAATTTGAGTCGAAAAACCAGAAGTGAAAACCACTACAAAAATAAATGTGCCAAAACTGGTTTCACAACGTAAAAAATCGTTTACATGGCTAAAGTTTTATTTCTAATCGCAAAAACGTTATGTGTAAATGCAGCCTTAGCTAAATCCGGATCCAAGCCGACAACAAAAAATCGACAACAAAAAATCAACAAAAAATCGACGCCTGTGAATACACACCATGTGATCAAATTTTTGTGTTGAGCGTTTATACGATGAAATTCGAAAATTTGAGTCGAAAAACCAGGAGTGAAAACCACTACAAAAATAAATGTGCCAAAACTGGTTTCACAACGTAAAAAATCGTTTACATGGCTGAAGTTTTATTTCTAATCGCAAAAACGTTATGTGTAAAATGCAGCCTTAGCTAAATGTGTCACATTTTTTTGATTGCAATTATGGCAATTCTCCTACACTAGCAAGATTTTTCCAAATCTTATTGTGACCGCTTCGTAATTTTCAGTAATTTTTTGAAAAAAAAAGCTATTTTAATGCCATTGGATCGCATTTCACACGTGTTCAGAGCCATTTGAAAGAACTAGATCTTTCACATTTGAAAGCCAATTGAAAAACTTAAATTGTTCGATCCTTCTTTTATTTACAATTTAAGTCCAAAAAAACGTTCAAGATCTTGCATTTTGGTGCTAAATTTTGTAAGTGATTTGGCCCAGGTAGGGCAAAGTAAGGTACATTGCCTCCAACATTTTAGCAGTAAGTAATGATTCACTCAAAGATTTTCCTTAGAGATTTTTGTTTTGTCAAGAAAATAACCAATTGTCGTAGTACATGTACGACCAGGGGGGCTAAGCCCCCTCAATTCAAATTTAATAATTTGTTTAATGAGCATCTCCCTAGCTAATTTTTTTGTCAAATGGATTTTATTGTGGAAAAAACTGGCAATTTGGAGGTGAATTGTTCCTCATTAAAAAATCGTGTGATAGATGGTTACGCCTACTAACCCATGTTATTGCCCGCGACCCCTGGGAGTTTGGGGATTTATGCAACATCTTCCTACCAAATATAAGTGAAGACCAAAAAACGTCTTACCATCTGAGCAGGGGGGCCCTGGCACTGTGCTATATGGTAAATCCGGCCCTGGTTATTGCATTAAGTTCATAAAAAGATTAGATTAGGGCCTGAGATAGCAACTTTTAGGACAAAAAGCCTTTATCTTACCCAAGCTATACATTTAAATTGGTTGGCAAAATTTGAATTGAGGGGGCCTGAGTTCAGTGGTTGTTAATATTATTCATAATTACTGTTGTGCGCAAAGATGCTAAAAGAAACTGAAGAAATAATTAGCTTTTTTGTCACATTTTCGTCAGTGATGACATTTCAATTGGGGGGGCCCTGGTCCCTGGCCCCCTGCCTCTGCCCCTTTGGCTACGTTTATGTTTTCTACTGCTTCAAAACAAACTAACTAGGTTTTCCTTTTCCTGGAGGAAAATAATACGGTACTTCTGCCAGTTCCTTCTCACCCACATAGCGTTTTCACACTTTGAAGGTTACTGATATTCCCGAAAACTTCAATCAAATGCAATGCAAAAAACAAAAAGGATAAATGTGATTTTGTCAGATGAAAAAAAAAAATCTTTTAATTGCAACATATTTGTGATTGGAATCTAGCAGCAGTTGATAAAATAATTTTGAGAGTAAGAAAAACCTAAATTAAATTAAGAACAATGTGCTAAGAAAATTAATAACAAGCTATAGACAGTATATACAGGTCTTATAGGCACAATCAAACCTTTGATTAACAGCCTAAAACATACTGTTTCAGAATCGACATTCGTCTTTCATTTCTCATCAGTATAGCTAGTACTACAGGTATGAACCTGAATGAGCGTAGAAAGGCAAGGTATCCCTAAGTAACCAGATCATAACACAATGTTGTTTTTTTTCCGAAAAATATCAAGCAATCATTATACTACAAGAGATAATTATAATAATTCAATTCAAAATTATTATGAATTGGAAATTACTTTGAATTGAACTACTATAATCATCTCTCGTAATATTCTGATTACTTAATATTTTTGGGAAAAAAAGTATTGTGTTATGATCTAGTTAATTTGGGATTCTTTGCCTTTCTACGTTTATGTTTATACCTGTAGTACTAGCTATACTGCTGAAGAATTAAAGACGAATGGCGATTCCAAAACAGTATGGCTTAGGCTGTTAATCAAAGATTTGATTGTGCCTATAAGACTCTGTATACTGTCTATAGCTTATTACTAAATTGAATCATTTGTGGTATGGGCAAAACGGGTGTCCAACCAAAATATTTGAACCCAGCTCTGTTCAATCACGACAATTTCAAACACTGGCTCCTGTAACCATTAAGCAAGCACAGCACATAAACCCAGTTGACTAAAATCAATTGCTAAATTTAGCTTTCACAAGTGATTTTTTTGGATCCATTTGAGGGGCTCCGAGGGGTTGGTACCCTTCTATGGAAAAAAATTTGTCCGTTAAATATTTACTGATATCCAAAATGCTAGAACCCTAGCTTAAGCCGTTAAAAAATTGATCTTTGGGGGTCCAATGTCAAAATATTTTTCAACTAAATATCTCTTCCTATCAAAAAAAAATAGCGCCCTAGCTTAGCCACTTAAAAAGTGATTTTGGGGGTCCATTTGGGAGAGTTTCCAGGGGATAGCCTTTTCCTAACTATGTCAAAATATTTGTCAGTTAAATATCTGCTGATATTAAAAAACTGGAGCCTAAGCTTAAGCCGTTCAAAAAATTGGATTTTTGTGGAGTATATTTGGGGATTTCCGGGGGGGGGTGGTCCCCCAAACTATGTCCAAGCATTTGTCTCTTAAATATGTACTGATATCAAAAAACCAGATATTCAAAAAACTGATTTGGGGGGGGGGGGGGGGGTCTTCACAGAGAATGAAACCTGAAACCCTCCAATCATATCTTATGTCAAAACAAAAAATATAAAGAGATTTTGTCCTGATAAAAAAAATTTTGGATTAAACATGAACTTGGAATGAGAAAACCGATGGCCAACTAGATAATCGAACCCAGGTCTATTCTATCACAAAGGTTTTTTATGCTGGCGCCTTTAACCACAAGGCACGACAGCTCAGTAGCATCACGAAAATCAGTTATTTAAATCACACCCTAAACTCCGTCATCACAAGTTATTGGCACGTCTGCCCCAAACCACGTGACATCGTGCCTCCAAAAATTCAGGTGCATAACTTCACATATAGAAAGACTTATTATATCCCCACATTTCAAGTTTTTAGCTTTGGTGGTTTTACAGTTTTTGCGTCCATGAAAAAAGATCTTAAATAAATAAAGTGTCGGAATGATCATAAATTTAATTTGGATGCTGAAACAGCATTCCTAGGCGCTTCTAAATTTGAAACTTTTATTATCTTCTTGCAATTAGTTTTCGAGTTAGAGCTGTTAAAACCTCCAATTGGCATTTCAGTTTTTGACTCTGAAACCCATATCACGTCAGTGATTTCCCCCAAAATTTGCACGAAGACTGATCCATATGTACCCCATCTAAGTTTTAAATTTCAAGTTTCTACCTTCAGCCGTTTTGATGCTTTAGCATTTTCGACCTTGGGTTGCCGAATTCGTAATTTTGCATGGAAGAAAACCATAGGGACTTCCAACGCAAAGCATCGCGAAAGCCCCAATTTTGTACTAATTCAAAGCAATGAAATTTCAGTGATTTTCTTGAGTTAGCACGCAAAGTTGCTACTGTTTCAAAATCACAGGGCACTGCGCAAGTAACTGAGAAATTTTTTGGCAGTTGTTCAACATGGTTAAAAAAGCTGGCCTTTTCACTTTCACAGTTTTGCAATGCTGCAAAAGCAGCAAAAAAACCTTTACTCAAGCAGACAGAGCATGGGGAATTAAACTGTTTCACAAATATGGTTGTTAAAATTGACATCGATGCTCTCAAAATTTGAGAACAAATTAAAAACAAATGATACTAAAAATTGGCAAAAAATTAAGAACAGCCAGTTACAAGTCGAAATTTACTGATTCATATTCTTTCGAGGTTCTGAAATGATGTAAATCAGATTTTCAGGCTAAAATTGATAAAGCTTTATTAATAAACAAACATCAACCTAGTTTGAAGGCAATGAATCATCCAGCCAATTACGGTGGTTTGTAATAGCTAAAATTGAAGTAAAATTTTTGATATTTTTTGTTTTAATATTAAGGCTGCAGTTTTGAAGATATTCAACAAATGCAAAAAGATATTCCTCGAAAAAAGTTTTTGGAAACTCTAAGTTATGTTCTTCCTGCCAACATCACAGTAGACCTAATAGTTTAGAGAATTGTGGTGTTGGTGGGAAGAACAAAACTCAAGAGTTTCCAAACACTTTTTTCGGGGGATATCTTTTTGTATTTGTTGAATATCTTTGCAACCGCAGCCCCAGAACTAAAACAAAAAACATCAAAAATTATACTTCAGTTTTAACTATTGTAAACCACTGGAATTGGCTGGAAGATTCACTGCCTTTAAATAAACAATGCTCATGGCTCGTCCTTTCTGTAAAATGTCTACAAATGATAGTAACGCCTGTTGATTAATGCGCTATATTTTCTCCACGAATTTCTTTATTTTCCATTAGTAGATGAACTGCGGACCTGTTAAACGAGATTGATGGTCTTCGTAGTTTTACACCCGGTGACTTGAAACCTTGATTTTGTATTTCATTCTTTCGGGTTAGTCTGAAGTTAACATGGCTTAATTTAACTAATACCTGAAGAGACCTGATGAAAGGCTAAAATGTTTGTATTTTTGATTGTAAATAAATGATTAGAATGAATTTAGTCATGCTGTTTATTGCTATTATTTGGCTTTTTATTCTTAATGAAAGAAATGCAGTGAGCGTGATAAATTTAAACTATATAGCACTCACAGGCATAGCCGGGGGGCCCGTCCTCCCCAATTGAAATGTGACCAATGATAAAAATACAACAAAAAACCTATTGTTTCTTCAGTTTCTTTCAGCATCTTTGCGTCCAACAGTAATTTGATATAATGTTGACGACCAGGGGGCCCCAGGCCCCCTCAATTCAATTTTTGCCTACCAATTTAAACGTATAATCCAAGCGAAATTAAGGGTTTTTGTTCTAAAAGTTGCTTATCTAACCTTTTTATGAATGTAATGCAATAACCATGGACGGATTTACCATATTACACAGAGCGAGGGGCTCGCGCTCAGACGGAGACTTTTTTGGTCTTCACCTATATTTGGCAGAAAGATATTGCAAAATTCCCCACACTGCAAGTGGCCCCGCGCAATAACATGGTTAGTACACGTAACCATCTATTGCACATTTAAAGGCCACCTAATGTCTGCAAACCAATGCACTTAAAATGCAAAAAAGTATTACTAATCGAATGCTGAAAACCTGGTTTAGATGCACGTTCTCAGTTTCAAGCTTTCGCGTTTTTAAAAAGTGACATGACGTCATCAGACCCAGGCGTTTGGTGCCTTCGACTAATTTATCTTTGCAAAGGATAGGCGATTTTGGAAAGACATGTTGATAGCAGCTTGCTACTCAAAAAGTGTCGTGCAAAAAAGGCGTAATTAGCTCAAAGTGAAGTCGAAGGCACCAAACTCCTGGGTCTAATGACGTCATGTCACTTTTTAAAAACGCGAAAGCTTGAAACTGAGAACGTGCATCTAAACCAGGTTTTCAGCATTCGATTAGTAATACTTTTTTATTGCATTTTAAGTGCATTGGTTTGCAGACATTAGGTGGCCTTTAATGACAAATCACCACCTCTCCAGCTTTTACGCGAAAGCATGCTTTCGAAAAAAATTAGCTAGGTAAATGCTCATTGAACAAATCATTAAATTTGAATTGAGGGGCCCTGGGCCCCCTGGTCGTACATGTACTCCTAAACTAGTTATTTTCATGACAAAACAAGAATCCCTTCAGGAAGATCTTCGAGTGGATTATTATTTACTGCTAAAATATTGCAGGAGGCAATGTATCTTACTTCCCACTACTTGGGCCAAATCACTCACAGAATTTAACGCCAAAATGCAAGATTTTAAATGTGTTTTGAGTTTAAATTGTAAGTAAAAGGAGGATTGAACAATTTAATTTTTTCAAATGGCATCCAAATGTTAAAAATTTAGTTCTTTTAAATGGCTCTGAACATGTGCAAAATGTGATCCAATGGCATTAAAATAGCTTTTTTTTCCAAAAACTTACAAAAAATCTTGCAGCGGCTGGGGACTTCGCCCCCAGGCTCCCATAGCCTCTGGTGTCAGACCCCCATCAGTGATACGTTTCAGTTACACTACTTTACTCAACACATCTCCCAATTTAGCTGTTTTTCACTTTTTAACTTTTGGTTAAAGCCCTCTCCCTTTAGCAAAACCCTGGTAAGTGCTAACACACAGGCCACGGCTTCTAATCTTCCATTCTACGATATTTAAGTCCCACAAAAAGTTCCTCTTTCGAATATTTCTGATGACGTAATTGCATGTGATTTGTGGTTTGGCGCCCCCTATCAAAAATCTTGGCTACACTTACGATAGCACTTGTATGAAAAATTTTACATGAAAAATTGTCGAAAATGGTTGTTGAGTATGCAGCCACTTTTAATTCAACTCACACTACAAAAATACTTCGAAAGTAAAACAATAATTTAAAACAGCATACAACCCTGTAAAACTTCAAACGTTCTTAATGCAATTCTGAATATGAAACTGCAAGAATTTAACATTCTTTTTACTATAAGTGTATTTGCAACAAGGTGTAAAGATTAAACTGAAAAATACCCATTTTAACATTATTTTTACTACAATTGTTCACAATAAGATGAAACATCATGAATAGGAATCTGCTAGCTTCTGAAAAACTTTGTACTGTATTGTTTAGTAGAGTAGACTGAAAATAACCATGAAACGTCACGAGGCTTTCTGTGTGAGCCAATACTACACAAGCAACCTGTGCCCAAGCACTGCAAAATTTGAGACCACGAGCTAGAGATTGCATGTGTCCGGATTACGTAGAAAAAATTTGCGAACATGTAGTGGAAAACATTTTTTATTACTGAAAAAAATACAATAATAAATCAATTTTTTGTTAAAACTATTTCCTCTGTCTTTCCATCAATCTGCTTTTGAAGTCACTTACAGTATATCAAAACTTCTAACCCCGTCCTCTGCCAACAAAACAATTCGTTTGCAGCTTAAAGATTGTACACAAATGACGCTCTTTCATTGATCTTTTCCAGCCAATCACTACTAGGCTTTTTCCTACATAAACGCCCCTTTGCCTGGGCTCTCTACTTTGACAAGTGTCAGATAAAAAGCTTTGAAGATATCAATTTTTTAATCTGAGTAAAAATTGTTTGTTTGAAAAACGATTTTTTGGAAAAAAGTTTTTATTTGAAAAAAAGTTCTTCAAATAAAACTTATAATATTTGAAAAAAAAAAAATTTGAAAGAAATTTTTTTTCACCTCTGGTGCCGAAAAATCCCGGTGCATAAACGTCCATGCCTAAAAGTTGTAAACCGAGTGAGGGAGCCTTCATCTGCTTGTCAGTTGACAAGGATATCAGCGCACATTAGACAAGCACATATTATTATCGTTGTATACATAAGTGTAAAGCAAAACCTATCTCATAGGTTTAATGAAAACTTGTAGAAAAGTTAATCACAAGAGTTTTACTTAAAGTAAAAGCTTTCTTTTATCAAAACTCGTACGAAAGTTTATCACAAGAGTTTTGCCAACAATAAAAACGGCAAAAATAAGTTGCAACACACCAAGGTATTGAGTTATAATAAAACTATAAAAATGAACAATTCACATCCCCCTTGAGCTTCCCACCAACAAATGTCGAAGCATCTGACTAGAGGGCCATAGCAACATGCTAAACAAAATAGCTTTACAGAAATAAACCCAATACACAAAGCAGACATATAAAGCCTACAATAAACTGCAAAATACCGACATCAGACAGTGGTGATATCCTCAAGGCTAAATTAAAATACTAAGTTTATGCTCTCACACATTTCTTAAAAAGAAACAAACTTTCCATTTCATATTTTCAAGTGAGATAAAGGCAACAAATTACATACGTTGAGTGGTGCATACGAACACATGGTTGTAGTACTAGATCTACCAGCAAAGCTAAAGCTAGTTATATGTTGAAGCCAATTACTATCAGCATTGACACGCAAGCTGTATCAAGCCGAATCAGAACTACAGTTGATTGCGTAGGAGCACTACCATTTGTGAGTAAGCAAAGCAATTTTGAATTGAATACAAAATTTAATAGGTGAAAAGTTCAAATGTTATGCTAAAAGTTATTACTTATAGTGTGTTATAAAAGCAATGGTAGACAAATTTACTTTAGAACATTGAAAACGACACGAAAAAAAAAATAAACAAAAGATTAAAAATGATGTCAATGCCAAATCAGGATCAGAAAGCAGGTATTCTGTATATACATCACCAACATTTAGATTATTAAACTTGGAAACGAGTAATGCCTGGCTCCTGGAAACCAACAAGTAACAACTCTATGAAGCTTTAATAATCACCAACGCCTTGCTTGATTTCATGGTGGAAAAAAGAAATTGTGTTAGGTTCTGCCAACAGTACTTAACCCATGGGCAATTTTCATTAGGGTTTTGAGTTGACCATGAGGCATGTTGAAGAAATACAGAACAAATATTAATGGAACTTGGTGGCTTTACTTCTGCTTTTACTCTTGCAGTTCCAATAATTTTCCAATTATCTTCTACACATTAAAGGACCTACAGTAAAACAGATAACAATTACCGCTACCAGAAAAAGTTTGCGATTCTACAAAGTAGCCAAAACAGCAATTAGCAGTAGGCATATTAAACAACGTACCATCTTAGCATTAAAAAACACTTGCATTCTTTTTGAGACAACCAGTTGAAGCGAGAGGTTAAACTTGGCCAGTTTTAATCTCAACCCAAACCCAAAAATGTTTGACGCAAAACCCTAACCATATCACAACAGAGTCAAATCTTT
The DNA here is from genome assembly GCA_963965965.1 of Trididemnum nubilum. Taxonomy (NCBI): domain Eukaryota; kingdom Metazoa; phylum Chordata; class Ascidiacea; order Aplousobranchia; family Didemnidae; genus Trididemnum; species Trididemnum nubilum. The sequence continues at coordinate 28,711,577 of OZ014478.1, forward strand.
TTTGCATCAAACTAATCACATTAAAATCTTAGGAAAGCACAGTAGTACATCACAGAACAAAGCTATCGCATCAAAAATAAGCATATATTAGAGCAAAAGCAACTTGTTTTTAAAAGAATAATTTATTCTAATCAAAATCAAATTATTTAATTTAAGATATTACAACGATATTTTTCAGACCATAAGAGGCAGCAAACTAGAACATGTAACTGTTATCAGGTGCACGGGCATAGTATCAATAAATGGCTTCTATAACTCTTATTTCCAAGCATAAGGTGCACCGAATAAATGACTTCTCTAGCTTTTATGGTTATGCACAAAAAGCACCAAACTAAAAGGCATACTATGTTACATCAAACTAACTATGCTATGAAAAATTAACAAAAAATCTAAATGCTGCAACACTAAATGAAATCATAACGGGAATCAAATGAAATTTTTTTATTATACTCACTGTAATACATCCAAATGTGTAACGAGTTGGTGGAGCCCCATCTCCACATCATTGCGCCCAAGCAACACAACTTTATTTGAAGAAATATCTCAGTGGTGGCGAGCCATTAGAAACATTGTGTTCGATTGACCAGTGCAAGATTTGAACCTCAGACCTCGCACTCCAGAGAAAAACACATTACCACTCGACCAACTGACTACAAAAAGAGCATAACCAGACGCATAGATTAAATGCATAACAGTTTAAGGCACAAGTTGGATTTCTTAAAAACATCAAGTATTTCAGTGCGCCGCCTTATGGTCCAAAAATATGACACTTGAAAATCTTAGTTAAACTCAAGAAAAAAAAACTTGAAATTGTAAAGTTAAGTAGCAGTGATGCGAATACACCTACCGTCTCATCATGTCATCACATTAGAAAAAACTAAAAAGTGAAAAATAATCTTCCGCTCACTGCTAATTTCAAACGATTATTAATATTTTAACTGAAAGCAAACGATTTAGATAAAGCTAGAAAGCAAACTTTGTTTATCATGATTATGAAAACGTCTGAAGATTATTTTTTTTTTATAATTAATAAAAGCTCAAAGAACTGGTTTTGGTAAAGATTGTCAATTTAGGAATATAAACATAACAAGCAAAAATACCTAACCTTTCAAATCCTTACAATTGGTCATCATCCATGAAATCTAGAACATTAAAGATCAACATTACTGCATAAGCTTATAAATAGGTTTCTCTGGGCTTGGATGAAACGTACCATATCATTGAGAAATTTGTTATAGTACAATTCTCAAAGAAAAAATTGCTAGTAGATTTCTACTTCATAATTCTAAAAAACAATTATAGAATATAAAAAATTTTCGATCTCAATATCACATTAACAGTAGGCTATTGGCTTGACAAGGTCAGTCATTCAATTCAACTGTTTGTAGAAGTCTGATTGAAACCTACCGGTTGCTGAATAATAAGTGTACTGGTGTAGACCCCTTTATGTAGAATCAATTTCACTTGCTTATAGCTGCTTCTGCACAGCTTATCATATGTAGGCAGGAAGCCGTGGGCTACTGCATTTCAATTTTGCTTTCATTAACTGGTGTGGTAGGTCCTACAAGTTTTAAGTTTCATTAATTGATATAAAAAATTAAAGCCCAGACTTTCTGGGGAAACAAATTTTTTAACTTTGTCTATCTTCTTACTAAGTTACCAAACTTGCTTAGACAAGGCTGGGCTATATGTTATAGAGCGCCACTGCACCAGTTGGTTAAACTTTTAAAAGCAAACTAGCCTACTGTAACCATCAGGCGAGGCTTGCCACTTTATTTTTAAGTAATGTGGTGTAATACAAGCTTGGTGCTGGTACCACCAGACATAGGCCTACTTGCTATCGGCACTGGTTTTGGTTCAGGCCTATACCTCTGGATTTTGATCTGCATTGCCACATCACAGATCGGCTTTAATTTTCAACCTTCTTTACTAGGATTAGGCTAAACCAATATTACATTACAACAAACAATTTATAATTCATCATAATTCACTATTAGGCCTATGGACCAAGGCCTCTTTTTTACAAGTTGTTTTCATTGAGCCACAAATTGATCATTTTCATGATAATTTGGCTATTTCAAATCAACATGCATACTTTCACTTTTGTAAGCAACTTTATTTTAACAAAACTCATAAACTGACAAGGTCATACATTTAACCTACTTCGAGACCTGGCAGACCTGTTTTTTGAAATTCACCCAAATAGCGAGCTTACGAGCATGTAATTTTAAAAATTTGCAATGTTTTCGCAATTTTTTCACTGGCAATTTCACTCTTGTCAGGTGGTACACTGATAAGGTGATACGACGGGCTTGCGGATTTTTCTTTAAAACAAACTAAGTTTGCACTAGTAAGCTGAAGATTTTACGTAAACGTATCTTAGAATTGACCTTAAACATATCTTGGAATTGACCAGTATAGGTAAAGGAAAGGGACTAAACAAACGGGTTGAGGAATATAATTTTTTCAATCAACTTCCAAATCTTTGCAATTAAGCTCTTTCAAGTAGCTCGAAAAATGAACAAAACATGATTGAAAATGGCTATTTTTTACGAAAACAACAAAAATCACTTAGCAACTAAGGGCAAACCCACGGCTCTCATACAATTAAGTTACACCAGTTTGTTTGGCACAACAAGATGAGATATACAAGGGCAAGTCAAAAATTATTCGCTCATTGCTCTATACCGCACTTTTGCTTTTTCACAAATTTTTAACACGCGTCAAGAACTATGTCACGTGATCACGATCAGCTGATCTAATTGATTGATCAGTTTTAACACGAGTTATTTTCAGCTAATAAAAATAGACACTCCACTAGCACAATGCACCAGAGATGAACAACTTGCTATGGTACGTTTTTTGTGGTCAGAAGCTTCACCAGGGGCTGAAATTTACAAAAGACTCGTAGCACAATATGGAGACAATGCACTATCGAAAAGAGCGGTAAATGAGTGGATTGAAAAGTTTAAAAGTGGCTGGACAAGTGTGAAACACGCAGAAGGAGCAGGATGTCCATCAACCTCTACCAGTGACGAGAAGATTGAGCAAGCTCAACAAATGATATTGGCAAACCAGCGCATTACCATTGATGAGTTTGCAATCTTTGCAGATCAGTCATAGCTCTGCTCAAGAAATCATTCATGAAATTCTTAGGTACCGCAAAGTTTCTGCAAGATGGAAGCCATGACAGCTTAGAGAAGAGCAGAAGCGTAGCTGTGTAAAGATCTCGCTACAACAATGAAGATGAAGAATTTTTGGGTCGAATAGTCTCTGGAGATGACACATGGGTTCATCACTATAGTCCAGAATCCAAAAGGCAAAGCTTGGAATAGAAACAGCCGTACTCCCCTGTAAAGAAAAAATTCAAGAGTCAACTTTCTGAGGGATAGGTTATGCTAACCATTTCTTGGAATTCCAAAGGGCCTATTTTGGAACATTTTCTGAAAAAAGGGAGTACAATCAACAGTGCAAGGTATTGTGATGTGCTAGCCAACCACCTAAAGCCTGCAATTTGCACCAAACGCTGAGGATTACTGTCAAAAAAAGTTTTGCTGCAGCATGATAATGCACGTCCACATGTTGCCAAAGGAACTATTGAAACTGTAAACAAACTGGGTTTTGAGGTGCTGCAGCATCCTGCATACAGCTCAGTTCTTGCTCCTTCTGACTATCACCTCTTTGCTCCACTCAAAGATGCATAACGAGGTCATAAATTTTCTTCTGATGAAGCAGTGCAAAAAGCGGTGCATGAATGGTTGTGTGACCAGCCAAATACTTTCTTCTCAGATGGCATTCATAAGCTTGCCGACCGCTGGAACAAGTGCATCGAAAAGGGTGGAAATTATGTAGAAAAATGATGTATTTTTTTACTTTTGTGTTTTCACAAATAAAGAAAAAAAATAAAAGTGAGGATAATTTTTGACTTGCCCTCGTATTTCGAGAAAAAATATTTATTGTTTGGTTTTGTTTTTAAATCTGTTTTGCGCATGCCTCAAATATGACATCATAGAATGAGAAAAAGTCAAAGCAGTTTCTTGTAGTCTTTTGTTCATTGCAAAATTTAACAAATTATTTTTTTGGTGAAATAAAAACAATTTAATACGAGGAAATGAACTAAAATGAAAAATTAAGTCTTAAAGCTGAGAGACTTTTCTAAACTAAGTTTTTAATCCAAACTTGAAGTTATAGCTAAAATAAAACCCATTTAAAAGATTTGCCCGAAGCATCAAAGAAAGAATTCCTCATTTCAGAAAGAGTAGAACCGTACTTAAGAAAAGAGTGGTTGCGCCATAAAAGTCGTCATTTTTGCTTTCATGTTTTTAACAAATAATAATGTTGGGACTGAAACCAGGTTTTTTGTGACTTAAAGAATTTGCCAAGAAGCCTTACCAAGCATGAAAACTTCAATAATGCCCACATTCAAAGTCAAACAATAGGTTACCTTTATAGATTTTCAAAACTTCAAGAATTAATTTGGCTTGAAGTAAACAGCAGAGATTAAACAAATAATTAATTATCAAAAAACATTCTTTTATTGCTGACGTTTTGAGATTGTTCTTATCCCATCATCAAAGCTGATTTATGAATTATCAAAACATTTGGTCTTCGTTTAATGGCTATAAAAACAGTTATTAGCTTGTCGTTTATTGTTTTAAATAATTTTTTTGCAAACATGTGTGTGAAAAAAAATTGTGCCTCACTAACCACAAACCTCACCGCACGTCACTGGTGACAACTACATTCTATTTTGCACGTTTTTCTGTCAAGGCACTTTTTTTGTGACCGTTCTGTGAAAATTTGATAAAATTAAGGATTTTTGGCTTTTTTTTTCTTTGGTGCGAAGGATGAGCGTCGAACAACAAACCAACCTGAAATTTCTTGTCCATCTTGGAAAAACTCCAACTGAAGCACTAAAATTGCTTCAAGAAGTCTATGGTGATGACACGATGTCAAGATCTTTTTGAGTGGCACAGGAGGTTCATAGAGGGAAGAGAGGAGGTGGAAGATGATCACAGGAGTGGGAGGCCATTCACAAGCAGGACAGATGAAAATGTTGAGTGTGTGAGACAAAAAGGGAATGATAGCAGATGAGCTGGGTATGAATAATGAGAGGGTATGGAGGATCATTACAGAAGATCTGTGCAAAAATAGTACCAAGGTTGCTGAATGAAGGACAAAAGAAGCAGCATGTGCAAGTGTGTCAAGACATTTTGGAGCAACTCGAAACTGAACCCAACTTGCTGAAAAGAGTTGCTACTGGGATTGAGTCATGGATCTTCGAGTACGATCCACTCACCAAACGACAGGGCCTTGAATGGAAGAGCGCATTGTCACCAAGACCCAAAAAGGTGAGGGCATTCAAGTCCAAAACCAAGGTGATGCCGATCGATTTTTTTGATGTCCATGAAATCGTCCACGCAGAATTCTTGCCAAAAGGCCAAACAATTAATCAGCATGTCTACAAAAACATCTTGCAACGTCTGATGCACTCAGTGAGGGAGAAAAGAAGAGAACTGAGGGAAACGAGGTCATGGCTGCTTCATCATGACAATGCTCCAGCTCATCATGCCTTGGAAATTCGGGAATTTCTTGCCAAAAATAACATTGCTGTACTGAAGCAACCACTCTACTCTCCAGTTCTGGCCCCTTGTGACTTTTTTTTGTTTCCCAAACTCAAGGAAGTCATCAAAGGAACTCGTTTTCAAAATACAGAAGCCATTAAAACAGCCGTGACGAGAGCTCCGAGCGATCCCAGAGGAATCCTTCCAAACGTGTGTGGAAGCGTGGCAGAGGAGATTGGAAAAGTGCATTCGAGCCCAAAGAGATTACTTTGAAGGCGACATGTTGTAAAATTTATGTCTAATAAAATAAAACATTTATAGACCCAGTGCTGTTACTTTTCAAAGACACCTCATAGAAGTAGTGGACAGGTTCTCTTACCTCAGTGATGTACTCAGAGCAGAAGAAGAAGCTCAGGAGGCTGTAACACTAAGAATTAGATCAGCATGGAAAAAAATCAAAGAAATTTCAAATGTTGTATGAGGAAAATGCATATTGTTGAAGGTTAAAGGCACTTTATACAAAAGCTATGTGAAAAGTGCTTTAACTTATGGTGATAAATGTTGGGCATTGAAAGTGGAAGATGAAAGGAAGTTGAAGACTACAGAAATGCAAATGTTGCGAATGATGTATGAAAAAACCTTGAAAGATAAAGTAAACACTGAGAAGATTTGTGAAATGATGGGTGTAGAGAGATTGGAAGAGTTTCTGAGAGAGCAAACGTTGCGATGGTTGGGGCATGTGGAGAGAATGGATGAAGAAAGGGGTTCAGTAAAGGCACTACACTTAGAAGTTGATGGGACAAAAAAGGAAGACTGAAAAAGAGATGGAGAGAAGTGCTGGAATGTGACATGATTGCCAGAGGTCTGCAAAGGTTGGACGTACAAGACCAAGAAAGATGGCGACTAGGCTGCAAAAACTGGCTGACCCCTGCGTGTGGGGAACATCTGCTGGGCTTCAGAAAAAGAAAACACATTTCTAGAGCAAAATGATGATGATGACAATGTGACACAATAGTTAAGCATTTACGATGAAAACGCGTTCGAGAACTACTAACTTTCTCTGAATTCCACTCCCCATAAAAAAGGATTAGAAACTTGGCAAAACAACAGAACTATCAACTAAAAAAAACAAACTAGTTGCAAGCCAATCAAAATTTCGTTACTTGCTAACATACTCACAGCTATCCCGAAACGTGACGAATGCAAATGATCGAAACGGAGAGGGAATAAACACATCATCAACTGTTCCAAACTGTTCAAAGTAACTCCGCAAGTCCTCCTTCGTAACTGACTCTGTGATGCGCCCAACAAAGATTTTGCTGCTACCACGAGTTTCTTCCTGTGAGGATATGATATACTTATAAATCATAACAAATGAACTGTGCATGCCATTTTGACTCTGGTTTGATTTAAGCTTCTATACTTCGCAGTTGTGGTAGACTGGGAGAGGGTTACAATTTAAGCAATTTCCTCTTTTGTTTTTGTCCAAAGAGCCCCCCGTTGCTCTAACAGTCTAATCCTGTTTTCAACAGGAACTTTAGGTATTTTATTTGGTTTAAACCTTATAAGAATGACCTAGAAATAAACATGATCTAACAAACCTAAAATTGATTTCAGGCTTCAAAACTCTTTGTGGATGAATTGTGACTGAAAAGTGTTATCATTACAGCAGTTTTTTAGGTACTAATCTTTGGCAGTTGACATGTAGCAGGGGTGTCTAAATTTTTTTTGAAGGAGTGCCAATATGAGACTTTGCAAAAGTGGCTGTGGGCCAACACGTTAGAACCTTTGCAATGAGCCCATCACAAGCTCATACCTGAACAAGCTGCAAAGACGAGCTGGACGATTTACTGACTACATGCATGACTGGGGTCTTTCCAAAATGAGTGCATGTCATTGTAATGCTAATCCCAGACCTACAACCACATTAAGTGAGAATTTTCCATCTGGAAACCACCATCTCCCCTCACTGAAATTGACAATCTCTACCAACAGAATTATTTTAAAAGCAAAAGCATCAAAGCAATTGTATCGAAGAAAGCAATAACGCCAAAGATGTGCACCTTAGAATGAGGAATCTTTACTTCGCATGACCTTCCTTCAATAAAATGAGATTTGCCAATCACCATCTCCTGAGATTCATAGCTAGCATAACGAATGAAACCATAACCTCGAGACTTTCCAGCATCATCGCGCTTCACCTTTAACAGAAATAAATTTGCAGTAAAATCAAAGAATACACAACAGTACGTAATTAAAAAGGCATTAAAAAGTATACTCTGCCTGTTTTCGGAGAGTCCAATGTTTAAAAAAAATCGGAAACAACCACAAAATATGCAGAAAGCTCTGACCTACACAACATTACAGAGTTTTTTAATATTTTGAGATAATGGTTCTCCCATACAACAACATAACAGATTTTTCTAATACTTGGAGAAAATGGTTCTCCCATATATTTCAGCTAGTATTGCCACTTGAACAGAAACTAAATTATTTACCCAACTTATAATAAGTTTAATTCAATGACTGCTGATGCCAGGAAACAATTATACCGAGCTAATGCTGTTAATTGGAAGCTGCTAAAAACACGTTACTCAACATGTTTTAAACGTAAAATTATATCACCTGTTCAACATACTGACAGAATCATGAAAACCAGTATTGGTAGCATATGAAAACTTTTTGGAGATAGTTTGAGTTGTTTTGTATTTTTAAATAAAATAAAAACGAAGTATGAAAGATTATTGTAAAAGCAGATGAGTTTCCTTTGTTGATTTAACCCACCTTAGCTCACACTTTCCGTGCTGCCTGACCAGCAGTGATGCCCTCAAGGGGGGAGGTTTCGAGAGTCGACCCCCCCTTTTGGAACTCAAAAAACAACATGGTTTTGTTAATATAACACACTTAGTAACACTTTGTAGTATTTACTTTCACTAAATAATCACTTTAGTTGTTATTAATTACTTAAGATGTTGTTTTAGGGTCGTAATTTGATCCTGTACAATATTTACCTAGCAACTGAAATTTTTGCCTTTGTCTCACATACAACAGATAATATTGCTTCATCAGAAACACTGTATTACTATTAGCTATAGGTGGGTTAATAACAAAGCTAACTTTTTCTTGAACTCGTTAATCCGTTAAAAAGTTTTTTCATGCACAGAGCTGGACAGCGCTGTTTCGAGCTTTTAGCTCTCATCGGCAGCCCTCAGCTTCTCCAAGAAAGTTATTCCCCAGCTGGACAAGACTCTTGGCCGAACTGGACAAACCTTAAGGGCTCATTATAATTTCCCAGGAGTCGACCATGAAGGACATCAAACTTTTCGGTTAAGTTTTTTCATGTTAACGAACTAAATTAACATTCATTAAGTTCTGTTAACAGACTAAATTAACTTCCATTAAGTTCTGTTAACTTCCGTTAAGGTTTTTATCGTTAATATCTTGCACCATTTATTCATTGTACTGGTACAAACCAGTTTGCACTGGTAGCACTTGTTGCGTATCAGCACGAGTTTTATAGAAGAAAGCGAAGAAAAGAGCTCTTTTTTGTGACAAATAACAAGCTGCAGCCTCAGAGGTCTATTAATTACTGCTGTTCGCAGTTTCCAAAGATTTTCCGATGGCAGCTTCATTAGTGCATTTGAACTTATTTCTTCTTTCTTCATTGCCCGCTTTTCCGTGAGGGTTGCGGGGGCAGTAGCTCAAGATTAAGCCTCCACACCTCACGGTCTTCCATCACCTCCATCATTTCGCTTGCGCGAAGTCCCAAGCGATTCCACCCAAGATCCTCAATGTAATCAGTCCATCTAGTTCTAGGTCGTCCGACTGGTCTTCTCCCATTTGCTTTGGCAAGCAAAGCTTGTTTGCGAAGTCTTTCCTGAGGCATTCTGCTTACATGGCCAAACCATCTAAGCTGAGATCTTTCAATTTGGAGAAGTAACGTCTCGATGTTAAGAGATTTTCGAATTTCAGAGCTACGCACCCTGTTAAACAGTGCAACTCCTTCGATTCTTCGTAAAAACCTCATTTCAGATGCTTGCAATTGTGATCGCATAACCATAAGTGAGAATGGGGACAAAAACTGGTTTGAAAATTGAGAGTTTTGCCTTTTTCGATAATTATCGTTTTATGACAACTGAGTAGTGCAAAGCTCGCATTACTGTACTAGCCTTGCCTATTCAAGTATCCAGCTCTTCATCTTGCCTTCTGCCACTCGTAAATGCAACCACAAAATACTTGAACTTCTCTACCTGCTTCAGTGCCGCTCCATTCACTTGTAATACACACTGATCAGGGTTTCTTGAAAGATGAAGTACCTCAGTTTTGGCCGTGCTTATTTTCATTCCGGCGGTGTTGCATGCATCTGCAAAGCTATTTAATGCGCGCTGGAGGCCAGATTCTGTGGAAGAAAGCAGAACCAAATCATCTGCGAATAGCAGGCGACTAATTTTGCAATTTCCAATCGTGGTACACTTATCAGCTTGGCTGTATTTGTCGATCCAATTCATGTAAACAATGAAAAGGAGAGGTGACAAAATGCACCCTTGCTGGAGTCCAACGCCCACATGGAACGGCTTTGATTGCTTGCCATTTACCCAAACACAAACCTCTGGTCTGCAGTAGAATGACTTAATGGCGCGTAACAATTGACCATCAACGCCATACTCCTGCAAAACCTTCCAAAGTTTATCCCAAGAAACTCGGTCATATGCTTTTTCAAGATCGACAAAGCATGCAAAGAGATCTTTGCCATACTCCCAAGATTTCTCGAAGATTTGCTTCAGAATGAAGATTTGGTCCGTGGTGCTGCGACCCGGACAAAAACCGCACTGACCATCTTCCACTTTTGATTCGACTACTTCTCGGCATTTCCTTTCAAGGCATTTGGCATATACTTGCCCTGGCAAACTAAGGAGTGATATCCCTCTGTAGTTTGTACATTGCTTGCGATCTCCTTTCTTGAATATCGGAATAATCACACCTGTTTGCCAATCTCTGGGAGTTTTGCCAAGCTTCCACGCAACTTGACACACTCGCGTTAACCAGAGAACTCCTTCTCCAGTCAGCGCTTTCAACATCTCAGATATGATTTCATCTTCACCTGCAGCTTTTCTAGATTTTATCCCTTTAATTGCAGTTGCCACTTCTGCTGCAGTGAAAACTTCGTCCTCCCCTAGATGTGTCACTTCGTGTGTGTCACGAGTCGATGCCTTTACAGGATTTAAAAGATCTTCAAAGTATTCTCTCCATCGTGAAAGGATTTCATTCTCATCCGTTAGAATGTTACTGTCAGAATCCTTGATGGAGTACGTGATACTCGATCTTTTGCCACATAAACGGCGGATGGTCTGCCAAAATACTTTGTTTGCCAAAAAATAGTTGGAATCCAACCGACAACCAAACTCTTCCCATGACTTCTCCTTGAATTTCTTTACTGCCGAAGTTGCCGCTTTTTGCGCCTCAGTGTACCGGGATTGCAAATCAGATGACGATCTGTCCTGTAGCCAGACCTTGAACGCATTTTTCTTTGCTCGAATAGCTTCTTTAACCTCTTGGTTCCACCAAGGTGTTCTTTTCTCACTATCGCCTGCCACTCTAAGCCGTTTTTGCCCACAACTTTCAGCAGGTGATGAAATGATTGTTGATCTGAACAGCAGCCATTCCTTCTTGAAGTCCTCGGATATATCAGGAAGTTCTCTGAACTTAGATGATATACTGGATGCAAACTGTTTTCTTACTTCTTTGTCCTCCAAAGCCTCTAAAATGTAACTTCCAAAACACAAAAAGACCACCATAGCAATAAATATTTCCTTACAATCAGCTCAACAGCGTCAATACGTGTTATAGAAGTGAGTGAATAAAACGAAATGTAAATTACATGCAAAATGTTAACGAATTAACGGACTTTATTTACTTCCATTAATTAAAGCTGAAAATAACGGATTAACGTTAACGGAAGTGTGAAGTTTGTTAACGGACTAGTGGTTAACGAAGCTAACGTTTTGCATTAACTTGCCCACCTATGCTATTAGCATTTGATATATCCATGAATATTGAATAATGGATATATCATACCCGAAATAAACTTTTAGAGCAAAATGGAGTTTGACGCTAAAAAGAGACAGACGACCATTTAGTGTAAAAGTCACGCTTAAAAACTACTAAGCCAAATGCACTTTTGCAGAAAAAAAACAAACAATACAGTGTTTGAAGATGAAAGCCACAACAAAATTATATTCAAACATCGAGATTTGTATTCTGCAACCATACTCAGGAATTTAAAAACAGCTTTTAGTAGCATTGGAACTACAGTATCATTTCCAAATAATTTTTTTCTTTCTGCGTTTTTTTTATTCTTATTCTTCCTAAATCATTCTGCCTTTGCAATGCTAGCTGCAACATCTCTTTGAAAACAGCAGTTAAATACGTCATCGCGAGTCAGCGCAAATCAACAAACTTTGCAGTAAATTGTTTAAGAGCCAAGCTGGAAATGACGCTAGAAGACAAGTTAAGAGGAGATTATTAGAAGATTGGACAAAATCGACTACAACATGAAAATTATTGATGTAAGAATAAGCAATATCAACAAAAAACTGGACAATGTTAGCTTACACATGGACTCGTTAGAATTAGAAAACAAATGCCATGAAATTGACAAAATGAAAATATCTTAAGCTAAAGCTGCCAGCATTGAAGAATTGTAGGAAAGAAATGTCTTCCTTGAAACTTTCAAACTAAATTATAAAAATGCTAAAGTAATGCAAGAATTGTATGATAAACGACTCAATATTTTGGTTCACGGCGTGTAAGAAGACAGTGATAATGCTTGGGAAAAAAGAGACAGAGCTATCAAAAAATTTGAAGAATTTCTACAAAAAGGGTTAAAAATCGCCGATCCAAATGATGTGGAATATGTTGATATCCACAGAAACAGCAAAACTGTCCATAGGCCAATTATCGTCAAACTCCTCACCATGAACAACAAAAACGTAATTTTCAAAAAAGCAAAATATTTAAAAGAATACAATAATCAACTAAAAGATGAAAACTTCACCAATACAACTATCTACATTACTGAACACCTACCACATAAATTTCAACTACAACGGAAACTTTTGCTGCCATAATTTAAAGAAGCAAAGAAAAAGCAAAAAGCTGTTTGGTAAGCTTTAGACGGTAACTATACACTATTCATTGACAACAAACTAGTTGATCTTAATGAGACAAATAAAATGTGTGGTAATTCAAAACAATCTTGAGGCTATGTGACAATTTGGAATTTTGTTCATTTGCATAATTTAGTATTACTCTCAATTTTTTATTTAGGAATTAATTGCTCATCTTACAGTATTGATAGTAGTGCGATCCTTAAGGTGGTAATCCATAATAACTATGTAACACTACCGCATACCACGGTTTGAGAGGTTTAGGCGGGTTTGTGGCGACCGAATAAATTAATATATTTTGTCCTTGTGCAATTATGTCTGTGGTATCCGGTTATTGGCACATATCGCTCATTGCTATGGGTGGTATTGCATAATGAACGGATATTGCGAGACATAAGGAATTTAATTAACGTGTCTTTGTTCTCGCTTTTCTTTGTTTACTCGCTGTATATACCGCTGCTTCGCTTTATGTCGGATTCAATATTATTATTGTTATTATTATTACTATCATAATATACTACTTGTTGAAATTAAAGAACTACGTGTTGAGACTCATTGCGTACTCATCACCAAATTGGTGCCCCGTGTGAGGAGCGCCCGAAGGAGCGCTCTTTGTGAAGTGAAGATCCTTTCAACAAATCGGTTTTGAAAGACATAGAACAAGAGGACAAGGAGAAGTATTCTCGAAGCAAGAATACAAAGAAGACAGAAAATTTCAGAAGAAAACTTTGTTGCAGTGAGAGAAAAATTGTGCTACAAACTGATACAGTAGATACTGCAATATTACATTTTAAGCGCTTCCCTAAACTTTTTAAAAATGGCTTTTTATACGCTTTAAAATAAAATCTTGCCGTGCCTCATCGGTTTTAAAATAGTGAAGTAGCCATGTTATGGCGAATCGTAAAAGACGATTAAAAATAACGTTAATTTGTTGAATATTGTTATTGTGCAAGTAAAAAACAAAAGGAAGCCCAAACCCAATTGTGTATGTACTAGAAACGTGGGAACCATTATCAAACCACGCATACCGATACAAACCACAGAGAGGCTTACAAACTTGTATTTCGCAAAGCAAAGCCAACGTCATTTTTTTCTTTAGCCTTAACTATCGTATTACAGTCTCAGATTTGAGACAAAGCAATTTGGAATTTTTATTATTATTTTTATTGAAAACACTTAAGTAAACAGGGTGGTAAAAGGATAAACCCTCAGCCCCAATTGACAAAAAATTGATATTATTGCGTTTATCACTGAACTGTTTCGGGATTATCAACCGCATGTAAAGCTTATATGATTTTTGAATTTGTAAGGCGTCACGTCTGTGTTATCATTCCTGACTCCTTATCTACCACAGTTAAGCGTGCTAGAAATGCAAACGTAGTTGTACTGATACTGGGTGTCTGATAATTGACCTTTCCAATGCATGACTTACATTTGTGTATTTTCCTCTTACCTCTGCATCAGCTGAAATTTCTCTCGTTATAATCAATGTTATGGCTACTCTAATTGTGTTCGAGTAGAAGAAGTTTAAAGGATGCCATGACTCAACAAAATATATCTCATGCGACCAGCAGAGTTACTGAATGTTTATTTTATATTGTTGTTTTCACATTTTTGATACTATTTAATTCCGAGCAAAGACTCGATGATTACATATTATGTTAAAGGGCAAGAGAAAAGCCCTCTATATTGGGTTGTTTGCATTTTCCGCGCTAAAATGCACTATGTCATCCTGCGAGGAATGACCAAGTCACTTATTTCTGGTCACATGCACGTAGAAAGTAGCATTTCTACTGTCATATTTCAGATTTTAACGCGTTAAACATTTTATCCCCAGTTTTGGTGTTTCTGCTTACTCCTTTTTCAACCCATTATTGGTTTTCTATGTTGCAATTCTGGAAGAATTACGTGTCTTTTTTTGTCATGTTTTAACTCGAGTCCGCATTTCTTTTTGTCGACTGATGTGTATGCTGGACAGCCTTTGTCGTCCATCATACCCATCATTCTGAGGGGAAGGTCTGTGGTGACCGAGTAAATTAATATATTTTGTCCTTGTGCAATTATGTCTGCGGTATCCAGTTATTGGCACATATCGCTCATTGCTATGGGTGGTATTGCATAATGAACGGATATTGCAAGACATAAGAAATTTAATTAACGTGTCTTTGTTCTCGCTTTTCTTTGTTCACTCGCTGTATATATACTGCTGCTTCGCTTTATGTCGGATTCAATATTATTGTAGTTATTATTATCATCATTAATATATACATGTCAAAATTAAAGAATTACCGTACGTCTTGAGACTCATCACTACTAACTCACCAAAGATTTTATAGACTTGTATTGCTCTGATAAAAGGTTAGTTTATTTCTCACTTTTCAACCTTGTTTTTTATTTTGGTCTTTTGAATTAAGTTTGATACTTTAGCTTAAAGTTTAGTCATCAAATGCTTGCGGATTAACGTTGAACTTAATTGATCAAAGTTTAGCAAATAACATTACTCTAATCAGTTGAAACTGCAAAATTCTTGCTTGTTGTACAACCAAATAAAGCAAAAACAATTTATGAATATAGTCGGGTAATCATGATGAAATGAACAATAAAACATTAACTTTTTTTTACATAAAAACCTGTCTGAGTAGTATTTATGCCTTATCGCAAAAATTAACAAATTCCGCAGAAGTTTAATACGAGTCAAGATCAATGTTTTATTTGATTACCATACTGTATTGTTTTGTTTTTTTATTGTTGCTTATAAGGCAGGTGCATAGCCAGGAATTTGTGGGAGGGCTTTTTTGAAAGCTGGAAACAACATTAAATGATCTAACCCAGATTTTGTGCGGTCTTTAATCAGATTGAGGCGGTTTTTCGGTCAAATTTCATGTGATCTCAAAAAAAAAAAGGTTATCACTGAAATTGAGTCGCTTTTTCTATCCAAATTCAGGTAATCTCCAAAACAAAGAAAAAAAAAGGTCTTCTCTGGAATTGAGTAGGTTTTTCCGTCCAAAATCAGGTGATTAAAAACTCAAATTCACCCAGTTTTTTAAGTCGAAATCACATCAGGTCCCTAACAAATTCTCGTCCCAATCCCAATGAGGGGGGCTATTTTCGATTTTTGAGGAAAAATTGGCCTCAAAAGTGCTAAAAATGGGGTATTTTGCATACTCTTCAAACCAATGGCTATAGCCCCCTCTGGCTACGCTACTACTTATAAGCACGTGTTGCATTCATATTGAAGTGTTTATTTTGCGCGCTTATTGTAGGCAACATTTTGTCTACATTGCTGATGACCTACAGTAGTATGCAAATTTTGCAACTGCTTCCACGTCTGCAGCGCCAATTCAAAACAGGAAGCTGCAGGAATCTCTCGGCCCAAGTCGAACAGCCAACCACGAAACTGATGGATCTTGTGATCTCAGTGATTTGACGCATAGCTCGCCACTGCAAAACATTACTGAGTGTAACTATTTTGACGTTCCATATCTCGACCTTCCAGGTAGAAATTTAACTAAAAATAGTCAACAGACATTACCTTTATTGCATGTGAATTTACGGTCCATTAATAACTTACAAAATTTTAATGCGTTTGAAAAATTTTTAACTGACCTTTCCTTTTTCCAGACATCGTGTGTGTATTCGAAACCCGGTTAAAAGGCGAACCTTTGATTAACATTTCAATACCTAATTACTAATTTGTTCATACTGATTCTACTACAAAGGCAGGTGGGGTTGCTATTTACATATCTAAATTTGACTTTGAACTAGATTGTGAACTTGAAATGCGCATAAAGGGCTGCGAAGAAGCATTGAAACATTTTCTGAAGCCTTAAGCAATATTATTCACAAAATAATTATGCACAAAATTTTTTATGTTCTCGGGGATATGAATATCCATACTTCTGCTAACAAAAGGACACCAGCGGCATCAATCTACATCAATCATTTAACGAGTTGTGGATTCGTCCCAATAATTACCCAACCGACTCGTGTAACAGATAAAACCTCAACAACTATTGATCATATTATTACCAACGATGCAGCGCACGTTATACAACCAGGTGTAATTCGCTGCGACACAAACCTTTCAGATCATTACGTCATATTTTGCAATGTAATTGGTTACAACTCTGCTCCACCTCAAGAAACAAATCTTATTTTAATGCAGAATTGTACTGTGATAAACTGAGTAAGCGCCATTACCAGTTTTTTATTGAACAGAAACGAATTAACTGAAGTAAATTTTGACCATCATTTTGACACTTTTACTTTTTTAATACAAAGAGTTATCCACAAGCATGCACCTTTGAAGCAATTATCCCGTAAACAAAAAAAATTAAAAATTAAACCATGGATTACGATAGATATACATGCAAAGATACTCACTAAAAGACGGATGCACAAATCACATTATATAAATGGCAATGAAGCGATGAAACGGGAGTACAAAACCTTTGCAAACAAATTAACAAAACTTAAAGCAATAGCAAAAAAAAATTATTACGCTAACGAGCTTGAAAAAAACAAGAGTAATTCACGAAAAACATGGGAGCAGCTTCAGATATTACTGCCCAGAAAATCTCCAAAATCATCAAATTTGCCCACTTCAATACGCGTAAACGAAAAGAAAATAACCGAAAAACAATCAATGTTGGAAGAATTTAACAAATACTTTTCTCACATTGGGGAAAATCTAGCGGCCAAATTTAAATCTGACAACGCTGAAACGTACAAACTATGTCTACACAACAGAATAAGATCGTCAATATTTATGGAACCGCCACGGGTAAACAAAAAGAAAAATTTAATAAATGCTTTGAATTTACGCAAATCAGTAGGGCATGACAACATATCATCGTATTATTTACGTATTGGTCCGGATATTTTAGCACCAATCTTTTGTTACTTTATAGGCAATGCTTCAAGACTAGGAATATTTCCGCAGAGTTGTAAAAAGCCTAAATCATTCCATTGTTTAAAACTGGAAAACCCAATAATTCGACTAATTATCGACCAATTTCTATCTTAACTTGTTTTTCTAAAATAATCGAGAAATTAATTCATAAACGATTGTCTCCTTTTTTTGAAAAACATTTAATCCTTGCTAAAACACAAAACGGATTTCAAGCTAGTAAATCAACCTCTCATGCCATACCAGATGTGTTAATGACAGTCTATGAACATTTAACAATGAATACACCGGCTTGTTGAACTTCAAAAAGGTGTTTGATACTGTCTCACATTCAATACTTCTTTATAAACTACAGCCCTATGGAATTCGTGGAGTTGCAAACAAACTTCTCAAATCATTTTTGTCAGATCGCTTGCAATCTGTTTCTCACCATAACTCGTCATCTGATATATTATAAACAAATTCGGTGTGCCACAGGGAAGTAATCTAGGTCCTCTTTTATTTCTCATTTATATTAATGATATCCCTAATGCTCTAAATTCAAACCCAAGATTACTCGCCGACGATACTTGCTTGAACATTAACGTGGTTACCCCTTCTATCTTAAGTAAAAAAATGAATCAAGAACTATCTACAGTACACAAATGGACTACAGCCAATAAAATAACAGTAAACCCTGAAAAATCACACTGCTTAATAATACCTCCTGAAAAGACTCTTTCCATATCAAATATTTCAATATATTTCAACAACTCAACAATAAAGATTAATGACACAGTGAAATATCTGATTATTACAATAGATAATAAATTGAACTTCGAAGAACACATTAATGCGCTGGCCACAAAAATATCTAGATCGCTAGGAGTCCTAAGCAAACTGCGTCATATTTTACCTAAATCAGCACTATGTAATTTGTATCATTCAATGATTCACCCTCATTTGCTCTACGCAATCACTGTTTGGGGAAATGCTTTCGACAAACACTCAAAAAGATTAGCAACTCTTCAAAATAAAGCTGTTAAAACTAATTTCTGGAGCCCAATGGTATGATCATGTTACACCTTCCAATTTGAAGCTACAAATTCTAAAGCTTAATGATTTGTATTCATACGAAGTAGCTAAACTAATGCATAAGCACACTCGAAAAAATTACCCATAAGTCTTTCTACATTCTTTGCCCCGGTCAAAGCGATACACACACGACGTACTCGTTTAGCTTCATCCAAATTAAATCTTTACCAGCCCAGATACAAATCTCAAAAATTACAAAAAAGTTTTAAGTATCAGGGAGTCAAGATATGGAACTCGATGCCACAAGACGTAAAACATTTACCCTCTAATCGATTCAAAATAAAGTACAAAAAAAATTTACTCTCTAAATGTAATTGAAAATATTTTAAGCACTAAAACGAGTTATCAATTAAAATAAATCACAGCGGTGGATAACGTTTTCAAAGAAAATAAATTTTAACTATTCTAAATTAAAACAGCAAACCTCAGTAATTGATTTAAAATTTTAAGGTGGCTGCTCAACACGATGACCAAGAGGTCCTTTGCGGCTTCCTGCTCATTTCATTTTTCACAAATGCTTGTGTTTGTCCGAATTATTTTGAAGTGCAAAATAAACTTCTATCTACCGTTTTTCTTTATTTTTGCATTAACTTTATAGTATTTTAGGTGATTTTTGCAGCATCATACGTCATAATTACAACTCATTGCCTATCTCAATCTAATGAACCTCTATGCATGCTATAGCCAAACGGGTAATTGTTGGACAGTTAAAAGATGGGAGTAATTCTTGGACAGACAAAAAGTAAGCACAAAATCTAGAAGGTCTCTGAACTTGATCTTTGGTATCATCAAACCTAAAGCTTTGTTAGTTATATTAATCGGTTAGGTAAGTTGATTTTGTTAGGTAAGTTGATTGTTAGCTCTGTTAGGTAAGTTGATTTTTTTGTTTTTGTTCTCTTTTTTTTTGTGATTTTTTTGCTAGTTATTCTGTGTGCTATGTTTGTTTTTCATAATGCTCATTGTTTAATATTTGCTAAAACATGATACTTTTATTTGAAAAATCACCAAATTTACAAATGTAATTGGCATCAAAAGTATTTATTAAAACATTAACCTTTAGTAGGGTGGCAGCTGACACTGATGACCGTATGGTCTTTTTGTTGTCTCCCATTTTTTTTGCATTTATCTGTGAAGTGCTTAAATTTAGTATGAATAAATAAATCTGAATCTTGAATCTTTAATCATTAGAAAAATTTTTCTTCTTTGTTCTGTGAAAAAAAGTACTGACAAGCAAGGTTGTTAAAATTTCATGAAAAATGGAACTAAGCAAAAAAATAATTCACTAAAATTGAAAACAATTTTCATCATTTTGAAAAAATTATTGGCAACCCTATCAGGAGTTGATCTGAATCACGCAATAATGGTTGAATCATAATCACAGCTTTGTCAGGTTGCCTGTAAACGTGTCCAATAATTACCCCTGTCATAAGTTGAAAAATGGGGTAACTATTGGACACCTACTGAACAAATTTAGCATCTAACTACTGTTGTGTTTAGAGATTATTTTCCATAAACGGTATAGCAGTGGTTTTTGTTATATAATTAGCTGCAATAGCACAATAGTGCAAGCCTAGACCAAAAAACGAATGGACTGAAACTGCTTTGAAACATGCAACAACAGAAAGTGAAAAAAACAATGTCTTAGATTGTAAAAATTCGTTTTTTTGTTATTTGGTTTGTTTGTAAAAAGTTTTTAAAAGTTCTATTCATTGTGTAATTGGTGGAGTTATGTTATACTGCATGCTACAAACTGTATAGTGAACTGTGAACATCATGACAGAACAATTTATCAAAGTTAAGGTTGCAACTAGAAGATTTTGTAAAATTTTGCTCACAATTCAACTTATCACATGATCAAAACACTTCTATTCTAACTGGCATGTCACTACAAAACAAGCCGAGTTATAATTTCTAAAAATTAACATCGTGGAGGTATTGAACTGCTCACAAACATTGTGCTTTTTTGTGATATAAGTAAGTTGTTGGGATGTTAAATCATGCTGCACAAGTTTCTGATATTTCAGTTCTTTTTAATACATGCAAATTGACAAATGGAGTACTATCCAACCTTGACCCCAATAGTGTTCAAGAATTACCCCAAATGCAGGGGTAATTATTGGACATAAAATGTAAAAATTTCTGCCTAGATAGACATTACAGAGCAAGCAATTAATGTTTTATTGGAAGAGGGATAGATACCCATGTATTCAATACATTTAGTTATCATACGCTTAACTCAGTAAAAATTTTCCAACGTTTTTCAAAATTGCCCTATAAACCTACAACAGCCTTTTTCAAGACTACCCAATTCTCAAACAGTGGAATTGATAGCTCAGATGCTATTAAAAACTACTTTGAAATTCTGTACCACTAACAAGCTTTTTGAATTTAAAAACGCATCTACTTTAAAGATTTAAGCCAGATATGCAACCTTGCAGCATTTAAACGTATTTGGGACATGATCAGTCAGTGTCCAGGGGCCTGATTGGACTAAGCAAATTCTTTCAAATTTTTCCATATCTCAGTAATTTAGCTTTTTTTCTAATTGCTCTAAGTGAAAAATGTTATCTAAATGGCATTAAAATGGCTATTTTTTTCCAAAAAAAAATTCCAAGAATTGCCCAGGGGCTGGGGGCTTCACTGCCATAGTAGTAACTTGTTCTCTTGCACATAATCTTCACAACCAATAACTTTCAAAATTGTTGTTACAGGGTTTCTGAATAAACAAATGTTGCAACAAAAAGCAACAATTACCACAAAACCCTGTTTGACTATAATAGTGCGCGTTCTCATTATTGGTTGAAATAAATTACCTACAATTGGGTTCGGGTTGGTTTTTGAAAAACTGAAACTCCATTTAAAAATTTCTTGGTGAGCCCCTGCTGATCAGTGTACAAACTGTAACATTGATTATAATAAGACAAAGAATAGACTGACACACAATTATACAGTTAGTGGAAATCAGGCCAATTCTTTCAAGAGCATTGATGATGCATCGTATATCTCTGGAGCTGTTTCTGTTAAATAATTCCACATAAGTCAACTTTTAGCTTCAATTAAATTAGGCCTTACAGTTAGTAATACTCGAAATCTAAAACCATCACACCACATTGACCTAGGCGATTCTACGAGAAAGTATGGAAAGGAGCTACGTAATTCAGCCCCTAACATGATCCAGCACACCTCATTGAATAACGCAAGCTATCATAGTAATTACAATGTAAGATATTGTCGAAATCAGCGAGATTAACTGACCGAAGGCTACATGCACCGATATTATAATTTGTCAATAAGAAATTACAATCATGATGCAACAGCAAGGCAAACAACACTACATATTGTATACAATCATCAGATTTATTTTGCCGACTTTTATTGCAGTAACAATGTGAACAATATACACTTACAAAGTAACCATTTAGGCCCAATTTTCACTGTGCATAAAATCGTGAGCGTATTTTTAAGTTCATAGAAATCAAGTAGCAACTTGTACAGCAGTTAAGGCGAGAAGCCAGGCGCATTAAATTTTTGTTCAAAATAAACTTAAGGATACACTCTGTGGCGTAACTAGAGGTGTGTGACGATGTGAAGCAAGGGAGTTTTACCAGAAATTTGCTGCATTTTTTTTGTTAATTTTAGGAGCAAAAAAAGGATTTTCATCGAAGTTCCGTTGTTTTTATTCCTTTATTTCAGCTGAAAACCAAAAAAATTCTTTACGAAAGAAACTTAGTCGTATTTTTTTTGTCGATAATGGAGATAGGGGACCTTTTTTCAATTTTGTCGTTTGTCATTTTGCGCAAATTTGTTGGCACTGGGGGCTCACACCTAGGAGCCTGGGGGGCAAATAAGTAAGTTACACCAGTGGATATGCTCATGTAATACGTTCACGATTTTACAATGCAGATTGAGCCTTAAACGAGGACTGCAAGCAAACTTAATCGAGATAAGGATGTTTCTCAAGTTGCAGCAATTGCATTACATTAGATTGGCATCGAATTCATCATACTTGATCTTGACCCAGCTGTTTTAGAAATATTCTACTTGAAGCACGAGATTGCTGTGGCGTTTCAGACATCAAGAAGGTTCATATGTCGTGTGTAGGGAAAAAAGGATGGAGTCAACACCAATCTAATCCAGTATGATTGCCGTAACTTTGAGAAATCCATTGATTTTGCTTGCAGTCCTTGTTTAGGGGTCTTCAAGTCTAGTAGCCGAACGATAAAAAATTAATGATTTATATAGCAAAAGGCAATAATTTATTTTAAAAGTTATTGTTGAAATAAATACTTGTTAGCACAAACAATGAAAAGATGTAATTTCAAAGATGGGTTTTCAGATTTTTTCTAAACTTTGCAAATGGAAAAGATTGAATTGCGGAGGTTAGAAATTCAAGACCTTACACCAACATATTTGATGTTTGTTGGTAAACTGCTAGGTGTATATAAAGGTATATGAAAAGATTTTTCAGATGATGCTCTTCTTGTGTTGGCTAAATGTCCAGCTGAAAACCATAGTAAAACAATTAGCAAAACTAGGAGAGAATTTATCATCAAAATGTTTGGAAACTAACGAAAATCCTATTCTAAGCTTTTAGAGCTGCAGGATGTTTAGCTTCTTTTACAAAGATAAAATTTTATCTAATTTCTTAGCACTACATATCACCCAAAAAGCTCTATTTTGAAGTTTAACTATTTCATCAAAATACGACTATGAGAACTGCTCCAAACTAATCATCAGGGTAGAAGGCGACAACTTCTTTTCGTGAATACACAGTTGACTACCATTCTTATGGCTACTAAGGTGTTGCAGGAGCCCTGAGGAGTCTGAAAACAGCTCAACTTCTTTTCTGCGGTGATTTTGGGTAAAAACTTCTCAAAAAAATTTTTAGGCAAATCTGATAATGTTTACTTCTAGTAGGGCAATATGGGCATTTTTAATTCTAAAAATGCCCAAGCATCTAAAAGTTTTGAAGCAACATTTACTAAAACATTCAATTTTACATGAATACTTAATTTTAGTTTGGCCCATTGTAAAATACAAGTAATGAGTAAAATGAAAATGCAATCAAACCAAAAAGATGTTTTAAAATACTTTTTTATCTTCATTTATACCTTATTTTGACCTATTCAAACAATATTTTTAATATTAATAATGTTTTATTCATTCAGGGTTGCCACAGAAACTGCAAAATCAAATTCTAGGACTTTTTAGGTCATTTTCCAGGACTGTTTAAGGTTTTTTTACAAGACGTAAAATTTAATTTTGGCTATCACTCTAAAATGTACCTACTTTTTTGTACTTGTGATTGACGAAAAATTTTGACAAAACACATTTGCATTCCTAGTACTGATTACTAGCCAGGTACAAAGCCAGAAATTTGCAATGGGAGGGTGTGCTTTTGGGTATGGGGAGGGAGCCCCCAGCCACCAGAAGCCATCGGGGATCTGGGGGCAAAGCCCCTAGCACTCGAAGATTTTGCAATTTTTTTGCAATAATAACTTAATTTTTGGCCTAGTTTGGTAAAGATTATTGCTTTTAAAACGTGGCATAGAAAACAGCACTGCAAAAACATGACTAAACTGGTTGCATAAATGGGCTGCAGTATGTGGGTGATGGCTAGAGCTCGACCGATATGACTTTTTCAGGCAGATACCAATAACCAATATATTAACATAAATTACGAAAATTTAGTCACCATTTTTCAATTAACTTGAAGCTAAAAACTTCATCAATCCTTGTCCAAAGAAAGTCTATTGCAAGCACAAGTCATACTAAGCAAATAGAACGCACGATCGCTTGTGCTTGCTCTGAAAAATAAACAGTTAAAGGTAATTGCGCTAAGCCGGTATTTTATCGGCGGTAGATAGCCGAAACGATACATTAGCTTGGCCTTGATATCGGCCGAATGATGTTTTGTTTGAGCTACAGTGATGGCTAGTGGTAAAACTTCAGTCCCACCTTTATTTCCAGGCAGGAAACCATAACATCCTACCATTTGAAAAAGACAGAGGTTGTTTGCATGCCAACAAGAAAAAAAAACACTATCCAAGCTCTAACTCCAACCCTAAACTTAACCTGAACTGAAACCTTAGCTCTAACCTTAACATTAGTCCAAACCCAAACTCAAAATCTAAACTGTAACACTTACGATAATACATTGAAAAATAAAAGAGTAAATGAGCAAGTGAGCACCCACTCTCGCACTGTTATTCTCTACAAGCAAAGTTCATTTGCATGCTAGAGTACTTTGAAAAAAACTCACAAGTATTAATCCAAATCATTTGTATTTTATGATGTCAGATAAAGATAATTTGGGAGGAAGGGCTAATAAAACGAGATTCCAGAGAGGTGATTGGTTATTAACGAACTAAATACTGAATAGACCCGTTACAGTCACAATTTTTTTTACAAAGCCTATGTTAAGTATTTTGCATCAAGTGATCAAATAGATTGCTTATTTTTAGATATTTTTAGTTGGTTGTTACTGATTTCATTTTTGACCCATATTAGCCCATCCCTAAAATAATGTTTCAAAAGTGGCTTTAAATAACTTAACAAAGTCCATATTACTGCAAAAAACTGCCTCAAAGTATAGTGCGAAAAACGTTGTATTGTTTTTACGGTGCATTTTGGTCAAAGGGCCAATGGGGGGGCTATAGCCTGCTATGCTAAGTACTGATGCTACAAGCAATAACGCTACTAGAATATTGCATTGCAAAAAATTACTGTCCACGAATTCACTCTTTCTAATCATATTCAATAATTTATACATATTGTACTGCAAAGTGTAAATTTTGGCATTTTAACAAGGAAGTGCTTATTTGCACTCTATCGTACAAGTAAGAACTGCTAAAAAACAATAAGAGAGCAAAAAGCAGAAGAATTGGCACTCATTTACTCTCTTTATTTTTTAAATTATCATTACGGTTTGGGTTAAGATTTTAAGTAAGGGTTAGAGCTAGGGTTACAGCTTGGTTAGATTTAGGGTTTGGTTAGGGCTAGTAGAGCGATTTTCTTGTTTGTGCGCCAGCGTACAAATAAGCGCTGTCTTTTAACAATACAATAAAGCATTTTGAAGGATTTTCACAATGCAAATTATTTCAACAATGGCTTTGTACAATTACAAGATGTCAGTTATAATGAAAAAAAAACTTGACATTCTGTCTCGTAAATTACGGGAAAACTTTCAAAATATTTTCCAGGACTTATAAACAAAATTCAAGGACTTTCCAGAACAGCAAAAAAATCCAGGACTTTTCCAGGATGTGGCAACCCTGTTCATTACACTCCACATTTATCAATTTTAGTTTTTAACTTGTTGAAGTAGCAAAATCTTTTTAAATATATATTGATTACTCAATTGATTGTAAACATAGAAAGAGACTTTCTAGCCAAGAACTAGACCAAAAACAGACAGACACACACTTTTTAATGCGAACAGTAACAATACACACACAAAAATGAAAAGGTGAAAATAATTTATGAACAATATAAGTCAGCAAAGGAGCTGTGAAGTGACCTTTGAGGGGTCTTCAAGTCAAACAGCCCCACAAGATAAGAATTTCGATTTAATTGAGAAATTTAAAAACATTTCAAATTCCAGCAAAATAAATAATTGAGCGTTTGAACTTAGTAGCGTTGAAGCAATATATTATTGTACTTTTTGCAGAATTTTTTTAGAAATGTTTTTAAATCTTGTTCTATACTATTCCAAATTTTTACACCTCTATATTTAAACAATTTTTGAAACCTAACCAGACGGAATTTTGGGACATAGAATGTTAGTTGAAGCTTACTTCTAGTGGAGTAATGATGTACATTACTTGGAAGTAATTTTGAAATGTATCAGAAGTCTATCGTTTTTAAATTTGTACATATGTAAGCAATTTCAATGTTACACAAATCATAAATTTTTAAAACATATAGTCGTCTAAAAGAAGGTGTAATATGTTCAAACCAACTAATCCCAGTTATAGCTTGTACAGCATTGTTTTGCAATAGTTGTAAGGGTTGCTGTGCAGTACATGGATCAGTAGATCCCCATATTACAAGACCATATAGAAGATGTGGCTTTATAAGTGCATCATCTCATTTTGTAATGTTTTTTTTGCTGGCAAAAATTTTCTTAATTTCCAAACAATTCCGGTTGCTCTAGCAACTTTTTTTGCAACGCTTTTGATATGTGATTTATAGTTGAGATGTTGGTCCAAATTCATGCCCAGATATTTAACATTAACCGAAGATTTCACGCACACTACATCAATATTTAACTGAAATTCTATAGGGATACCTCGTAAAGTGGGTTGAATTACTAAGATCGTAGATTTTTTGGGATGAATTGCTAATTGGTTTAAGATCATCTAATTTGAAAGATTATATAATTTAGTGTTAAGTAAATTTTGTAATTCTCCTTCAGTTTTTCCCTCAACTAGTAAACAAGTGTCATCAGCATATAATCTTGGAATACAATTTACAGCATAATGAAGATTATTTACATAAATTATGTAAAATAATAAACCTAAAATTGATCCTTGAGGTACCCCCATTAGGGTTGTACAAAGTAGAATTTCGAATCCTTGAGATTCGAATCTCCAGAGAAACGAATCTCAAAAAGCATTTTTTATCAGGTAATTGGATTAAAAAAAAATTTTTAAAGGGCTGCCAAACCGCAAAGAGTGATGCGTATTACACAATTTTAAGCAACCTAATTGTCTAGTCGCATTTCATTGATAGTGCATTGCACTCAAACAAGCGGGCACGCACTCAAGTGGCAGTTGTCTAACTTAGTCAGGATTGTGTTTTTTAATTTTTGCAATAAAACTGTATTGTCACAGTTTGCCATGATTTATTCTAGAATAGGATTCGAAATTCTAGATTCGAAATGTCTATTCTAGAATTATTCTAGAATACTGCATTATTCTACTTTGTACAACCCTAACCCCCATACTAATGGGTTTCAGACTGGAGTTTGATTCATTTGTATTCATGTATTGTTTTCTGTCCATAAGATAACTCTTAAGTAAGTGAAGCGCAACTACTCTAACGCTATAGTGTGACTCGAGCTGCTTTGCAGCTGCAGGGTTGGTGGTTGAGCTAGCCACCTAACTGCCAGTGGAAGTTGTAATGATTTCACAGAAGTTGGCCATGAAAGACGTCAAACTTGTCAGTTATGATTTCTGTGGTCACACAAGGAGAACCCTTGTAGTAGGGATAGCCTATGGCTAACCTTACTACAAGGGTTCAGCGATTTTTTCACTTGTTTTTTTTAAAGTACCACAAGGGTCATTCCATGCTTAATTTACATTCCAAAAACCCATGTCTTTAGATTTTCTTGAAATTTTGTATGGTGATAGATCTCATCAAAATAAGTTCTTTGCAAAAAATTTAAGCGTTCTCGGCCAAGTGGTTTTCGAGATAATCAAACTTGAAATTTGACCACTCGGTGGCATTTTTTGGTCACACGTGAGTGTTTTTTTTTTGTTTTGACTTTCTCTTACCCTAGAGAGATAATCCAAGTATCTATTCTGGCATTTTCGGGGGTGCTGATTTCAAAAATCAAATCAAATTGGAGGTAAAATTGTGTTTTCAAGGTGAAACAGACTGTTTTGGGTGTTTTGCTTCCGAAGCAAATTGCCCAGCTCTCCGCAACCTTAGAAAAAAAATTTTTTTTGCGATTTGTTCTTTGATCAATGCACTTTGAGAAACAACTAAGTAGAACATTTGCATATTTCAAACATTCACTATAAATAATGCTAACTGTGGGGGCCCTAATTAAAATACGAATTATTTTTTAGAAAGCCACTCAGTCCATATAGCGGAGTAGCCAATGAAAATGATGCTGCAACTTGAGCTAATTTTGACCAACTCACAAAAAAATCTTAATAAATCATTTGAATTTTTTTTTTCCCAATTCAAATCAACATTCAGAACTATACTGCAAATAAACTTAGTAGCAGTGCCAAGGTGAATTCAGCACAATTACAAAATCAATAGTCACTTAAATTCAATGCAATGTAATAAAAATGGAATAGAATAAAATTTTTATGAAAATGCACTTCTGCGTTTCTGAAGCATTAAACATATAGCATAAACCACAAAACAAAATCTCAAAACATACTGAAGCACATAGTATTTTGGAACTAACATGTATCTATGGTTATACAAGTCAGAATGCATTTATGAGTATCATGTAAAGTTATCATCGTACAAACAATGTAACATCTAAGAATATTTGCCCTTTTCAAAAATTGTGGTATGCAAAGTAGCGTAAGCAGTACGGAAGGTACTGCAAATAAACAGGTAAAACACTAGTTATTGTATGGGAAGTTGTGTATCATAGAAAACATACCAAATAACTGAATATTTTGTTACAAAGCCGACCAATTTCACTTTTGAAAGGAAAACAATAATAAGCAAAAATTAGAAACAGTTACACACAGCTACTTAAAATGTCATAGTCATTCAAAACCAAGACGTAAGATTAAATGCTGTTCATAGCCGTGGACATTTTTTGATAATATAATAGCAAGATATAGTTAAGTGGGGCTAATAATGCATTACACAACACTGCTAAATCTATGAAAAAATTGATTAAATTTACAGCGAGCTAACTCACCAAAAAAGTTTTTTTGTCGGTGCTTTATCTTAAGGCAAGTGAAATCATCACAATAAAACAGGCTTCATAACGTATTCATGCACTTTTGACCAAATTTCGCTGCTAATATTGAGCTCTTTGCCACTACAATTCAGTAAATATTGAAAACTACCATTTCCTGAATTTTTCTGTAACTTTACGCAGACAGTCATTTGATAGTTGGTAGGAGCGCCCACTCCCATGAGTAGAAGGACACTGAACTTTACAGATAATATCTGTGAAAGGGATATCACAAATATCATCATAAATTGGCCATGAAAAGCACGATGAAGGACCAGCTGGTTTCATAAACTTCACTTGGGCATCTTTCAAATCATCATTTGTGCTAAGCACTATTCCAATCCACCAACAACCGTTGTAGGCACAGGCTACAAAATCCATAGGCTTAACAAGCACAAAACTGGGATAGTTGAAAAAGTTGGTTTGGCCTGCATAGTTTGCATTTGATGCTACAAATCTGTAGCCAATAATGCCAGCTTGTAGTGATTCAAAAATGTGATATGATCTTGTTCCTGGTATAGTGCTTCCTCCCTCAAAACGTTTCTTCAAATTTTCTCCTGTGTACTCCAAAGCTAATGTTGAAATGTGGCAAAACTTGATACCAGAAATGTTCTTACAACAATACTCATAAAAAGCAGTTACACTTAAAATAGCATCACTTGAAGATCTTTGGAGACTTGCTCATTTTACTATGCGGTTCACAGTCCCACCAACTCCATCACATGGCGACTTTCCATGACTGGTGGCAAAAAAACCCAAGTAGCATTTATTGCAAAATCTTCAAAGTGGCAGCAAAGATTCATAAAATTTTTGTAATTTTTGTACTGCTGATCGCAGCCATCCGCAAAATAGGTGATTTTATTTACGCTGCTGACATTTTGTTTGATCCACTTCACCACTGCTTTTTGTACTTCCAAGACAAAAGAAACGTCATGCTCCAGATCTTCCGAAACAATACACATACTTTTACTGGTCAGCTGCCCATCATAAATGTAGTATATCACTGCGGGATGAATGGAACATTGCATGTTATTCCAGTGAAAACTTTGTGCTTCATCTTGAACTACAAAACTATAATTTTCAGCAAAGTCTAACAGGACCAATGCGTGATTAGTGGAAAGATCATTTTTGAGTTCTTTGAGAAAATAACTTAGAGTTTTAGCAATAAAAGCATGTCGTTTTAATTTTAAAACTGACTTCACGAAAAGTTCGATGAATTCACTGGTTGTAGAATTTATGGTTTGCATCAAACATTTATCTGTTGAAGCCAACTGTTGGTAAAATAATTCTTCTACCTCATTTGAAAGAAACATGTTCTTCAAATAATCTTCCAAAACCTTGACATCTGGGCAGGAGGGGCATCCGTGCAACATGCATTCTCTACTTGTTTTATCACATACCACCATTTTTATGAAGTCATGATATGACGAAAGCTCGGTTTTTACTGCTTTATTAAGCCCTTCAACTAGCAGCTTAACATTTTGATGGATTACGCAAACACATACATTATGTGTTCCAGATGCAGAAACTGTAATACATTGTTTTGGTCGTAAACTAAAAAATGCAGATTTTCCAATTTTGTTTCTAGGATAGCTTTCTTGATACAATCTGTATAGCTCACTGATGTTGCACAATAAAAGCCTCTTTTGTTCATGCACATTTCGTAAAACACTGACAAAATCTTTTTGTCCAGGCATAATTCGGATTTGATCAAATGAATTCTCATCTCTCAAATAGAAATTTGTAACATGTTTCTTTAATTCTTCTAAAAGACAAACTGATTTTGGCTCCAGCAAAATTCCTTTTTCCTCCTTTAATTTTAGTGCTTGTACAACATGATATCTTGTAACTCCAAAGTAGTTGGC
The DNA here is from genome assembly GCA_963965965.1 of Trididemnum nubilum. NCBI lineage: Eukaryota > Metazoa > Chordata > Ascidiacea > Aplousobranchia > Didemnidae > Trididemnum > Trididemnum nubilum. The sequence goes on from OZ014478.1 coordinate 28,742,809, forward strand.
AGTATCTTGAACAGTGTTCCCTATAAGCGCAAAAAAGTGCGAAAAGTGCGAAATTTTTTCCGACATTTTCGCACTGAAATTTTGCGAATTCCGGCGTTTTTTCACCCGCCAAAAGCCGGCGTTTTTTTTTCCCGCCAAAAACCATAGACAGCCGCGGTTCACGGCGCCTCGCTTTGGTATGTCGCAGAAATCGTGGAGAAAAGTTGCAGAACTTAGACGAAGGACCTTTTTCCTTTTTTTTTTTTTTTTGGAGATCAACATAAAATCGGAGAAAAAGATGCCTCCATCGGCTTAATGACCTTTTTTTTTTTTGGAGATCACATCTAAACCGGACAAAAATGATGAGAAAATTTTCAGCATTTTCACATTGAGTTTAGAACGTTCGCACTATTTCCGGCATTTTCGAAGAAGGTGAAAACTTAGAGGGAACACTGATCTTGAATGTTCCAAGAGCTTGGCTTCAAACTTAAAATTTTTATTCGTTCTTCACGATTTGCATTTTCAAATTTTTCCTTCAGCTCAATTATCAGAATATCCAAATCATCTGCTTTTTTTTGGTGATTTCTTGGCTTGAATTGCTATTAGGATTGTCTAATGGAACAATTTCAATTGCTGAAACACCAAGTGATGTAGAAAATTCACTGCTTAGGTTTCGGACCGTTTTGACAATTTTGTATTTACCATAAGACATTTGCTGCTTTTTTGGAAGTGTGTGCAAATTAAGTGGAGAAATACCAGCTGTAGCTAAGATATTATTTGAACGCTTCATGGATTCAGATTTTTGAAGCAAGACTATAGAACTGCTGCAACTCTCTGCAGATGTTGCGTCAGAAGATGTTGATAGCCTGCGGTCTTCTTCAGTATGTGTTGGAACATCAACTGCAAATTGTCTACTAGTTGAAGCTTGATCGAGCAAATGCTGGTCGAGAACATCTTGTTGTTCTTCCATTTTAACTTGCACCATTCCATAGCATTTTCGACAAAGTTTTAATCTGGGAACATGATTCATGTGCATGCTTTTCAAAAAAAAGGCCATTTTTAACGAAATTTGGTAAATTTCCTGTGGTTTTGATTTTTTATGAATTCCAAATACATCTAAACATTTTCTCTTAACTGTAAGGAAATAATCGCCAAAAGTTTTCTGATGATGGAAACAAATTTCGGCATCTTCAGGAATATCCTCAAGTAATCCGGCACGCCACCAATAAGTCAGTTGGTCATCAGTACCCATATCTAAAAACTTGACTAAACCTTTGGACAAAATTCTGGTTGATTTGTGACAGTCGATTTCTTTTTTAGTCAGTAATCCAATAGTACAAGGACGTGTTTCAGCCATTTTGTTCAAATTAAATTGATCACACAAATGTCAAACACTATTGAAAAGCTATTTACCAAACCTAAAAAATCAGTTTATTGCTGCAAATAATTTCAAAGCATTTACATCCAAAAGTATAATGTTACCAAGAGTGTCAGCTCACTAATCTAGTTAAAACATACTTCTAAGGGGTTGCTAATTTGGCTATTTACTGCTACTGCGCTTTTAACCACGCGCAAAAACTACTCAGCTCGCCCTCAATTGCATCGTGTTAAGATAGTTATTCAATAATTTTAGGTTTGTGGTTTTTCAAAACAGAACTTGTCTTCAATTTGTTATCTGTTACCTATTTTGTGTTTGTCTGCACACTGTGATGCTACATAACCTCTTTTCTGCAAATATGCAAATGTTCTACTTCGTTGTTTCTCAAAGTACATTGATCAAAGAACAAATCGCAAAAAAAATTTTTTTCTAAGGTTGCGGAGAGCTGGGCGATTTGCTTCGGAAGCAAAACACCCAAAACAGTCTGTTTCACCTTGAAAACACAATTTTACCTCCAATTTGATTTGATTTTTGAAATCAGCACCCCCGAAAATGCCAGAATAGATACTTGGATTATCTCTCTAGGGTAAGAGAAAGTCAAAACAAAAAAAACACTCACGCGTGACCGAAAAATGCCACCGAGTGGTCAAATTTCAAGTTTGATTATCTCGAAAACCACTTGGCCTAGAACGCTTAAATTTTTTGCAAAGAACTTATTTTGATGAGATCTATCACCATATAAAATTTCAAGAAAATCTAAAGGTTTGTCCAGTTCGGCTAAGAGTCTTGTCCAGCAGGGGAATAACTTTGTAAGAGAAGCTGAGGGCTGCCGATGAGAGCTAAAAGCTCGAAACAGCGCTGTCCAGCTCTGTGCACGCAATAGTGTTCTAATTTTAGAAGTCGTTCATGCGAGATGGTATCAAATGCTTTTTTTAGATCTATCATTATTAGGCATGATAAAATTTTATTATTTAAGTTGTCATATAAGGTTGATGTTATACCTAATAACGCATGGATAGTAGAATGGTTTGATTGAAAACCATATTGGTGGGGATATAACACATGATGTTTTTCAAAAAGCGAAATTAATCTTGCTTTACTTAATTTTTCTAAAATTTTAGATAAACATGGTAATACAGAAATTGAACGATAATTTGTTACTTTAGATTTGTCATCAGATTTATATACAAGAGTCAACGCAGCAATTTTAAGAGCATCTGGAAATATCCCAAAGTTGAAAGCCAAAGTGAAAAAATGAGATAAATATGATGTAAGAACATGCCCACCTACTTTGATAAAGTATCAGGGTAAAGCATTTTTCTTTGCAGATTTTTTTGATTTTAGAGAATTTACAATATTAAAAATTTCGTTCGGTCTCGGCGGCTCAAAAAAATTGAGGATTGAATACGATTTTTTAAGTAAATTTTACATTGTAACAGATGAGTTTGAGGAATTTTATCGGCTAAATATTTTCCTATATTAACAAAATAGGTATTAAAAGACTCCGCAATATCCTTAGGATTTTCTAAAAACATATTGTTTGAAAATTTGCATAACTTCGTTGGAGGATTGCAAAATTTAGTTTGCTTTGCATTAGTCAGTAGAATTTGTTTTAAAGTTTGCCACATTTCCTTTGGATTAGATTTATTTTTTGTCATTTCATCACGAAAATAATTCTTTCTGCTTATTTTTTTCAAATGGTGTACCTTGTTCGCATATTTTTTATATTTTGCAATTTTATATGGATCTCCACTTTTGAAATGGGTCTCGTACATTTTTTGTTTTCAGCGGATAGCGTCAAAAATATCTTTTGTTATCCAAGGTTTTTGTAACAATCGTTTCTGTTTTCTACTTGGAAATTTAAGAGGTGAATGTTTATTCACAACTTTTAAAATGACCTTGTTAAATATATTAAATTCTTCATTAAAATTAGCTGGTGTAATTTCGAGTATTTGATTGAAATGATTTTCTAATTTTAATTCCAAATCTTCAACAAACTTTGCAGTTTCATAATTACTGAAACAACAAAATTTTTGCTTTTCAACAGTTTCAGAATATTTACGTTTTTGGGAGGAGCATTGTGTATTCTTTAACATAACAAAAGTAAGCGAGTGATCCGAGATTTGGTAATTTAATACTCCCGGTGCTATTTGTAATTCAGACTCATTAGTAATTATGTGATCCAGCAAGGTTTTTGAACAAGTCGTTATTCGAGTTGCAGTAGTTATTGTTTGGAAGCAGCCATTGCTTTTTAAAATGAGATCATATTTTTTCGCCAAACCTTCTTAATAGTTATTGCAGAGAGTATTTATATTCATGTCACCAATTATATAGCATTGTTTAATAGCTAAATTAAGGTTTGCTATACAATTATTCAAATTTGTTAGAAATTCTTGTGAGTTTTTTTGAGATGGATGTCGATAAATGCAACCAAAATATGCGTTTATGTTTTTCTAGAGAATTTGTGCCAGCAAATTCGAACCATATTTCTTCTACCCCATTCATATTAAAGATAAATTTGTTGGTTATTTCAACTTTTATATTTTGTTTAAAGTAGACCCCTACTCCTCCTACTATAGTTGGAGAATTACAATGAAAAAAATTGCATCCTGGAATGGATTAAAGTTTAAGGGTGTTTCAGAAACAAAATTTTCAGCAACGTCTGTAAAAGATAATTCATTCAGCCCTACATTTTCAAGAGCTGTTTGACTCGAAAATAAAAAATCAGCATTACTATGCAGAATGTTAACTAAGTACTAACGAGAAAATTCTATCTCGCAAAAAACACACAAATGCAAATAATTAAAATTGTACAGTGATGATTAAACTAATCCAAATCAGATTCAGAATTTTCACCTTCAGAGTCGGCTAAAGTTGGGTTGTGCTTTACACTGTCAATGTATAGACAATATTTTGCTTTTTCGATTCTCCACACAGTTCTTTGTTTGTTTTGTTTCGCTTTTTTATAAGTCGAAAGAAGTTTCTTTTTTTGTTGTTGAAGTTCTCTAGGTAGATGTTTTGTAACATAAACATAGTTTGTCTCACTGCCGAATGTTCTTTTCCTTTCTTCATTGTATTCTTTCAAATTTTTTGGGGACCTCATAATCATATTTTTGTCTGAATAGCTAGTTAATTTGACAATGATTGGTCGAGTAATGCGTTTCCCGTTTTTGGTGATAGGATGCTGCGGGAAACGGTGTACATCTGCAACAGCTACTGCGGGAAATTTTGGAAGTTTTAGGCCATTTTGCAAAAATTGTTTAAATTTATTCTCAAACTCCCATTTTGTCTCCCATGCAGATTCAGTGTCTTTTTTAATACAATGAATCAATAGATTGAATCTTTTGTCATAAATCTCTTTTTCTAGGAGTTCTTGCGCAGTGCATTTTTGAAATTTATTCAAACTACAATTTAATGTTTTCATATTGTCTGAGACATTATTGATTTGATTGTTTTTGCTTTTCAAAGCGGCTTCCAATTGCTCAATCCTTTCTTCTAGAGCTTCAAATTTTGTTAACGTCACAGTATTTTGCATAAGTTTTTCAATTTCATCACAACAATTATCAATGGTGTTATCTTTTTAGTATTTTTTGCCAAATTTTTCTGAAACATTTCAAGTCGACTTTCTATTTTTTCTAACTTGTTTAGGACCATATCAAGCTTTTTGTTCATTGCTTCCATTTCTTCAGTAGTTGCACTAATTCTGCAGCTTACAAAACTTTGAATTTTCTATGTAAAATTTGCGTGGTAGGATTTTTCTCTGCAAACTACGCACGTCCGCTCACTAACATGCTTTTTGCTCAAACGAACCTTAAGCATCTTAAGCAAAAAAAAACCTTAAGGAATTACCACCTTAAGCTCTAATATGATAAATTCAAAGTTTATATGCCAATGAAGAAAAAATTTTTAAAAAAGGACTCTCTCATTACTATTATGCTGAACTATTCAGCTCCAACATACCTTCAGAATCACCAAATTTTTAGCTGGTCTTTGCTGCTAGTTGGCTAACGATAGTACCATAGCTGCACTACCACTAAAGCTCTCAAAAAATTACTTATGATGCAATGATTTAGTTTTTTGAGGTTAAGACAAATGAAATGCGTATAATGCAACAATCCAGTCATAGTGAAATTGGAAGAACTTGAAAAATGATAAGAACTTCGTTTTGATAGATTTGAATCACCTTGGCACAACACATTTTTCGACCCCCCACCTTACTTTCAGTGGCCTTTTATCCTTCAAACTTCTCTCTAGAATGCTTGGTCCAATGCTCCCTCACTCGTCAATTGTGCCATTTTAAAATTTCAATGGGTCCCTGGTCATGCTGGTATACTGGAAATAAGGAGCATGCTGATCTCCTTGCTAGCTTGAGCCTTCCTGCCCAGTGGCCACTGCAATGGTTCCTTGTTCTCTTTCTCTACCATTGCTAAAACCCATTACACCCAGTACCATAAGTGGAAACGGTCCTACCACGCCCTTTATGCTACGAGCTTTTCTGCTTTTGCTGCCATAGTAACAGCTTCTTATTCTTATCATACCAATGCAAGATCAGTCATTAGAACTCTTCCTGCAGCACCTATTGACCACATTTACAGGATTTCCATCATCTCCTTCCTGAATATCCTGCCTCAGAGCCTTCACGCAAATCTATCTTTGGCTCTAGTCTATGCTTTCTATTTTCAATCTTTGGTCCAGACCTTGAGGTGTGACCCAGCTGTTGGAACTCTGCAAAGTTCCTCCTTTCCCCATCCACCATCTCTCAAGAAAGAGTCCGTAGCACCCCACCTTCCACGACCGACAATTAAGAACCACTGGGTTAGAGGCAGTTACAAAGTCACAGAACAAAGAATTATTTGTCCATTAATTTGACAAGAAAACGTTTAGGCAGTAAATGCAAGTCTTCCTAACTGCCCAAAACAGTGCAATAATTACATACTAAAGTTCAACATGTTTTTAAAGAGAAGTTCTACACATGAATCAAGTTCTGACACTATAAAAGGGAAATAGCTTGCTTTGGTTACTTACGTCCTCAGTTACCCTGGAAAAAATTGCAATAAAAAAAGGCAAATATATACAATTATAAATATCACTGTAAAATTTGGCTATAATTTCAGCTTTTGTGAGAATATCAGGGGAGTTAAGACCAATGTATCCTAACAGTATACAAATAATAATTATTCCTTGATTCATTAAACACTGTATTTATTCTTTTGATTGTTAAAAATTCTTGTTGCATATGTGTTAATGCAGCAAAGATACCACCCTCATGTCAATTTAGGCGTCCAAAATGGCCAAAATCTGATTTTTTCCAGATAAAATTTAGGGCAAAAGTTGTATAGTCAACTTCTTGAGATCCTTAGTGCATCCTTATTACTCTCATTGCTTGTAGTTTAGAGCCTGACATGTTCTGACCAAGTTGCACCCAAACACACATATGTAATTTGGACTGTTTCCTTATGTTTTCTTTAAAACGGTTTGACGCAGTGGATAAGTGATATGATCACATTGTGCTGCTAGAGGTAGACTTGATCCAAATGATCTGGAATTTGAACTGTCGTGTTTTTACACAAAATCACCACAGGAAAAAAAAGGTAGGCATGATCGGACCAAGTTGAATTTTTTAGGGGGCGCCTGCAACACCATAATGGCTTCTGTATGTTCAATTACCCTAACTTGGGCATATATATTTTTTTTACTTGATATTTCGTTTTCTTCCCCGACCTTCTACTTTTTAAACTGCTAAACTTAACTCTATAGAGTTTAAGCTTTGATTTTTGATCGATTCCAAATATCAGGAACATCTACTTCCCGAAATCGGAGGTGTCACGTTGGCGGATTCTCCTCCAATAAGCCCTCTCAATTTTTGGAAGTTTTGAATCAGTGAAACTTGATCAGTGAAATTCTCAATACAAACTTATCACAGAGAAACTACTAAATTCACTAAATGCCAAAGCCATTCAGTGGCTCACACATATCTGTTCTTCAATTTAACGAATCACAAACTATTCAAACAAAGCTACCATAGTGATATGTGCACAAGAAATGGGTTTATCCTAAAACATTTAGGAAATGTAGTGCCCAGCAAATCAAACTGCAACCATACTATATACCAAGCAAGAGCATCCAAAAACGCTAACCCCAAATGGACACAGCACTTATTTTAATGCCCTAAACTGTGCTACAGAAAGAAGCCAGGTGCTTCCTTCATCAGTAGCAATATAAACCACTATCAGCCATGTTACAAAATGTATCTCAATTTTTTGAGAAAAAATGCCGAATGTAGAAACGTCACCAACTATGCGTAGTGTAAAAGAATTCAGTTACCAACGTTGTATACTCACTGCCAAGCATGTTTAGTTTCAGATGACCAATGATGGAGCCATTTGCTGTGTTGCGATGCATTAATTTGTCAACTTTATTTAAAACTTTCCATCCTGATAAAAACAAAATAGCTTTTAAACTAGTTGAGAAGAGATAACAGAGAGCAGGTTGCCATCAATAAATAAAACAATTCTGTGCTTGTGTAGTGCATGAATCAAGTCATATTAAACCAAGTCATATTAAACCAAGAGCCAACTTTCGGTTTTATGAAACAAATCAATTCAAGGGGGTTAGACATTACCAACAAAAAAGTGTTCAATGGAAAATCCATCGCAGAATAATTCGAACTGAAGTAAACTATGAGATAGGAAACCCCTACAGCCTTGTTTCATCTTTATGGGATCATAAGAGGGTAATCTTATTCAAACAGAATTTTATTTTTGGTAAATAGTTGATCAATCTGGGAATTGTACTGTTGCTTTCTGCAATTTAAAGAGCTTGATGCAACTGAAACTACGAATCGCCATTTTTGACTCGTTGCAAAACCTCAACTCTTTTCTGGTTTAATCCATTCTAGGAAGACTAAAGGTCAAACTCTTGCCAAGTTCAGTTTCGCGATAAACGTAATTTAAAAGGAATGCTGAGTCTTTCAATTCAAAAATTTTTTAATTTCGCATTTTATGATGTACAGGGTTGTACAGGGTCAGACAAAATGATCTGACACATTTGCAGTTTAATAAAAGCCTAACAATATAAATAATCTCAGAAAACATTTTGTGTTTAAAAATGACCATACAATTTCGTTTTCTTTCATTCACACCAAAATTGAATATGTTTCACGATATGGACAATGTTTGGTTCCAACAGGATGGGGCAAGAGTACACACTTCTCGACCTGCAATGGGAATTTTGAGGGAGATGCTTCCTGGTAATTTAACTTCATTGCATGGTAATATCGGCTGGCCCACCCGACGCCCGTTCACCTGATTTAAATCTATTGCGATTTTTTTCTCTCAGGATACCTCAAATCAAAGTTATACAGTAATCGCCCTCAATCTATTGAACAATTTTAAGATGCAAATCGTCAAAAAATTACTGCCATTCCATATGAAATGACACGCCATGTTATAGACAACTTTTGTGAATGCCTTCAAAAGTATGTGGACTCTGGACAATAATGAATCCCGTTTGACAGATTTAATTTTTAAAACCTAGTGAAAAAGAATGGCATTATATGTAATTTTCGAAAATAAAACAATTTTTTGTTTCTTTACTTTAATTGGCTTTTATTAAACCTACAGATGTGTCAGATCATTTTGCCTCATCCTGTATTAAGGTAACTGACAGGGTCGCCAACTATAAAAGCAGTAAATTAACCCTCAAAATTTTAAATTTAAAATTTAAGCACAAAAAAAAAAATTGAAGGAAGTCAGGGGCCTCCATATTTTTTTTGTGATATTGTTTTGTTTGAAAAGTTTTCTAACCCATTTTACCTTGAGTGGGAGTAGAGTATGCTCCTCCTATCGCTTTTCCATGAAAAATCCCTTTGAAAAAGATTTTTATTTCAAGCAAACTTGACTTTAAGTCAAATTCATTCATATACAACTTCTGATATTTGATGTTGCTATGGGAAGGGGAAGTTTCTCAATTTTGAGCTATACCAAAGTTACTCTCCAAAATCTGAGCATTTTTAGGCCCATGCCATATTTAACTTCACTGACGTCATAAGACGTTTTTAAGATGTAACCACTTTGACTTTGAAGTGCTTGTGTCTCCAAAAAATGACGCCATTTCTGCCTAAATAGGGCAGTGTCCGTCAACTCAAAACCAGTTTTTAAGAAAAATTTGGTGAGTACCAAACCGCATGCCAAAACTGGTGATATCATCACTTCTGATTTTAAAGTTAGATAATTGTGGGTAGGTAGGATTAGTATTTAAACAGTTTTACATATTCAGAAATACTATATTTTTCAGACTATAAATGCTTTGATTTTTTTCAAAACTCGAACGCACAACATGTGCCCTAGAAATTGATGCATCTACTGTAGTCTACGACTTTTAGGCGCAATCGTTTATGCACCGCCGATTAAGCGCTGGGACTTTTCGGAACTCGTGATAAAAAATTTTTTTCCAAAAAAAGGATTTTTTTCCAAAACAGATTTTTTTCTATTTTAGAAAAAATAAGAACATATTTTTTCAAACAAAACCTTTTTCCAAAAAGCAAACATTTTTCATACACAAAAGTTCTACTTTGATAAAAACGTTCATATCTTCAAAGCTTTTCATCTGATGCTTTTCAAGAAGATTCGTCAGAATAGACAGCGCAGGAAACCAACTCGGCCCTAAAGTAGAGTGACTGGGGGGGGGGAGGGGGGGCAGAAAAAATATTTAAGGCACAAAGATCTTTTTCCCTCAAATTCGGGAGTAAATACAAAAACAAAAAAAGGTGCTTATCCCAAATTATGCCCTGTGGATAAGGGCCTTTTGCCTCCTTTCAAGGCACAATTTTCACTAGGGGGGCACGTTGATAGTCGGGTGGGGCATGGCAAAATCTTATAGTGCGAATCTTGGTTCTTACCCTCAAATTCAGGGGTGAAGACTATAAAAAGGTCTTCAGAGCGAAATCTAAGGCTTCGTCTTGACAATCACTCGAAATTTTGTCCTGCACTGAGACCACAGTATAAATATCATACAGTAAAATCACTTAATTGTGACGTGTGTCAGCATTTTTTTGAGAGGTTAAGCAGAGCTGATTTCTTTTTGATGTCATAATAGTGGCATGAAAAGCAAATGAGGATAACGCCAACAAAACTATAGTAATTAATTTGAGATTTTACAAGATTTGAATTTATTTTTGAAAAAAATTTTGTTATTTTTGGCGCCTAAAAGTCCAGGTGCGTAGAAGTCGCGACACCTAAGGCACCTAAACGTCCCACGCCTCAATGTTCTGAGCCTAACCATCCCATGTACAAAAGTCACTATCAATTCTAATGTACGTGTTAAGCATAAGTGGGCAAGTTAATGCAAAACGTTAGCTTCGTTAACCACTAGTCCGTTAACAAACTTCATACATCCATTAAAGTTAATTCGTTATTTTCAGCTTTAACAAACGGAAATTAATGAAGCCAACATTTTGACTGTAATTTATATTTCTTTTTATTCACTCACTTCTAGAACACATATTGACACTGTTGAGCTGATTGTAAAAAAACTTTATTGCAATAGTGGTCTTTTTGTGTTTTGAAAGGTACATTTTACAGTCTAATCTTAATTTCAAGATAAAAATAGGTTCACATGCACAAACGAAGCTGCAATTGGAAAATATTTGGAAATTGTGAACAGCAATAATTAATTGACCTATGAGGTTGCAGCTTATTATTTGCCTCAAAAAAGAGCTCCTTTCTTTGCTTTTTCTATAAAACTCATGCAAATACGCAACAAATGTTACCAGTGCAAACTGGTTTGTACGGTATGCTGAATGCATGTTGCAAGAAATTGACCATGAAAACCTTAACGTTAAGGAAGCTTAATGAAAGTTAATTTAGTTCGATAACATACAACAAACTTTTAAACAGATTAATGAGTTAATGAAAAAGTTAGCTTCATTATTAACGGATTAACAAATTTGTGCTCATTTATGGTAGGTCAGGGTTTATTTTTTAGGTTTGATTTTATTTCTTTAAGTTATGGTTTATTTCTTGCCAAAAATTTTGGTCAAATGCCCATTAATTTTTGGCCTATAAAATTGAGATCACATGACTGCCATGAACAAAACTTTTTTCCATTTTCTTATTGTTTATTATCAAGCTTGCGATGAGCTGGGATTATTTGCTAGATTTTGAAATTTTCAAATAAACTTCTTTTTCTAAGAAAAGCAACACGCGACTATCTTTTACAATCTACACAAACTTTTGGAGGTTACTTGTCGAACCTCGTTGCAAGGAAACCATGAATAGTAGAATAACATCATAACTGCTAGATAAATTTTACTTACATGGTCAAACTGTTTGCAACTAATAAAGAAAAACTAAAAATTCGCACTCAAGTTTAAAACCTACCACGCAAAAGCAATGGTATTTGTGACGTCAGCAGCCAATCATCGTCACATGTTCACACCAATTATGTCAACGCGAACACATTATGACTGTGACAAAAACTGCAGATTCATATAATCTTATCTGCCAATAAGTAAAACCAAATCGTTTTTGAAAATAATTGATTTAAGTAAAATCAATTTCAGCTGGGTGGCCATTTTCAGCAGCTCTTAGTTTGGTTACTGAAGATAGTTACCAAACAGAAATTGATTTTACTTCAACAAATTAGTTTTAAAGATGATTTGAGTTTGTTATTTTTTTTGTCACAAGCTTCAATAAACCAAAACAATCAGCTGAAAGAAAATTAATAGCAATGGCTGAAAAGGGACGTCTAGGTCTTCCGAGTCGGCAGCCACCCTATTCGTCATGTTAATGACTAATTTGCTGAAAGCGCATTCTCATACTTCACAGCAAACATTCATAACACATAAAAACTACCAAAAAACAAAAAACACCAACAAAAAAAAAATGGAGCAGCAGCAACCGGTACAGGGCACACCAACACAAAGGCAAACACTCTCTTGTGAAAATCTGTTTGAAGCAATGTTAGACAAAAGACAAAAAAATTTCACAAGTTTAGCACTTAAGACAATAAAAAGATTTTATACTCTTTTTTGAACTTAGGAAAAGAATAGTTTTTCGAGTACTCTGGAATAGAGTTTCACAAATTAGCTTCGATATATAAAATCGATCTTCGTGTTCTTTAAAATTTGAATCATGGAATTATAAGTTGGTTGTTGAATGAGAATCTTGTAGCGCAAGAGTGCACATATTTAGATAAAGTGAAGCAGTGACTAGATTGAAGAGGAAGACACAATCTACTACGAGAGTAAACAAACTTAGCAGTTGAAAACTGGAACAATAATGGTAAAGGCAAAATTTTAAAAATTTGATAAAGTTGGTTTTACTGATTGGCAGATTCTCCATCAAAAGAACACCTTTATGTTTTCAAAATATGCTATTTTTGCCTAAAATTTTAAACTTAAAGATTTATATTGTGCTAGTTTTCTGGGTAGAGAATTAAGTTTTTGCACTGCACAAGTACACAAATGCTTTATGCAACAACATTAAAAAAATTAAATCTAATGAAAATTATATAATAGTACTGCATGATATTTTAAATAATATTGGATTGTTAAAATTACTTTATTTCCCTTTCACAAACTTAGTACAATTAGCAACATTTTACAAAATACATACCAGTGGACGAGCACACGCATTTCATTGCCATCAAGGTTGCAGACTGTCCTCATCAGCATACACTACCAGTATATGACTTCACCAATCCCATTCCCATGACATCATACCATCCTGCCACTACTACATCTATCACAACAACACTCTCTCCAAAAGCATATTAAAAGCTTTTTTTTATGTAACTTTGTTCAGCATTTTTATTAGTGGTTGAAAAGGGATTAAAGCCAAGAAGATATGAATTACAAAAATAGTTAACAAAGTCAACTCAAGCAAACATTGGAAACCAAAAGTACTTTGGGCTTTGAAGTACAATCCCTTCATTAAATATACCTTCTACACTATGCATGAAAAATACTTCAGTGATTGCTTTCGACAGAGTGGCACACCCAGGGAAGGTTTGGGGGTTGAAACCACTCCCTTTGGAACTCAAAAAATTTTGTTGATATCTGGCAGTTTGTAACATTTTGCTGTATTTACTTTTCACTAAATAATCTCTCAAGTTGTTGTTGATCACTTAAAACATAGTTTTAGGGCTGTAACTTGATCCTGTTCAATATTTACCATGCAACTGAGAATTTTGCATTTGTTTCATCTGCAACATTGCTGACAGACAAATTGTGCAACTATGTGTATTTGATATATTCATCGACATTGAATAATCGATATATTACAGTATTATACCTGATCATAAACTTATGAGAAAAAAAAACAAAACTACTAAGCCAAATGCTCTTAGCAAAAAAAAGAAAAAAAATCCGCTGTTTGAAGAGGAAACCCACAACAAAATTACACTCAAACGGCAAGATTTTTATTCTGCAAACGTATTCCAAAACTTAAAAGGGCATTCAGGTCGGAAATCTTTTGGCTCGATATTTTTTCCAAAAATTTTGACAGATCTGAAGACCAGCTTCACCAAATTTGAGCTTTCTACAACCTTCAGCTACTGAGACATAACAGATTAGATTTCCTCTTGGAAAGGCTTTTTCCCCTTAAAAATTTTGCCAGGGTTGCCAATTATAAACAAAATTTGAAAAATTGATTGCATGTTCTAGATTTTCCATAAATAGTTTGCAGCAGAGTTGTTGTACAACAAAGTACAGGTCTAGAGCTGTAAAATTAACTGCTTTGCAATAAATGGAAGCCAGCTTTCCCAAAGCTAATCTTCTGTAGCAATATTGATGAAATGGCAACACTAAAGCAAGTGGAAAACGGCTAATTTTGAACTGAAATATCTTGAAAACAAGAAGGCATAGAAACTTCAAATTTGGCGGGAATGCATTTTAGGCATATACCAACATTTTGGTCATAAGTGAAAAACTTGGTTGAATGCCCTTTTAAAAACAGCTTTTAATAGCATAGAAGCTATCGTTTCCAAATACTTTTTTCTATATTTTTGCATTAACTTTATAGAATTTCAGGTGCTTTTTGCAACATCATACATCATAACAACTTATTGTCGAATTCAATACAAGCAACCTCTATAGATACAACCGCATTTTACTTTTCTTCATTCCAGCGTACAACCGTAGATTCATGAAGAGAGAGGATGAAACTGTTCAACCTAAAACAGCCCTTTTCAAGACTACTCATTTTTCAAAGAATAGAATGATAGCTTCAACACTATTACAAGCTATTCTGAAATTCTGTATCACTAACAAGCTTTTTGAATTCAAACACGTATTCACTTAAAAGATTTAAGCCAAATATGCAATCTTTCAGCATTTAAACATATTTTTTAGATTTGACCAGTAAAGGTGCGGGAGCTGATTGGACTGAGCAAAGCAAATGCTTTCAAACTCTTCCAAATCTGAGTAATTTAGCTTTTTCTAATTGCTCTAAAAACATGCAAAATGTTATCCAAATGGCGTTAAAATGGCTATTTTTTCCGAAAAAATTGCAAAAATTGCCCAGCAAATGGGGGCTTTAACCCCAGGTTCCCATAGTGGTAACTAGTTCTCTCACACAATATCTTCACAATCAACAACTTTCAAAACTGCTATTACAGGCTTTCTGAATAAGCAAATGTTGCAACAAAAATTAAGTTGCAACAAAAATTTCTGAATAAGCAAATGTTGCAACAAAAAAAAAATGTTGCAAAAAAAAAAATACAGCGAAACCCTGTTTCACTATAATAACATGTATTTTAATTAATGGTTACAATAAATTAACTACAATTGGGTACTAGTTGCTTTTTGAAAAATTGAACCCCTCCTTCAAAAATTTCTGGGTGCACCCCTGTTTTTGCCATGTCCAACGCTGCTTTCACCTATAGCTCAACAAGCATTCATCGGTCCAAGCATTCATAGGTCAAAGGTATCATAAGTAAAAATGATAATTAGCCAATCAGCTCAGTCAAAAGTACAAAGGCTGCAAACTTCATCATTAATCTTCAATCTTCAGACAAATCAACATTAGCAAAAAATATGCTATGGCCAAATTACTACTCCTAATAGCAGTTTCACCAGTCATAAAAATTACAGTATAGGCAGCAAAAGTAGATCAAAAATTCAGCCAGCAATAGGAACAAAATCAAGCAAAAAACAAATATTCCAAAGAAAAGGCTTGAGCAATTTAACCAATTGTCATTATTTGAATTAGCTGCAAATAACAACACTACGTATATATTTAATTATTTTGACTTCCATTTAATACTAGTTATTCTCGTTCCTATTAAGAAACACATTGTAGCTTACTCAGGCAATCGATTACCTAGAGAGTAGGAAAAAAAGTGCAGGATATGATTAGAAAGTAAGAATCTGCGGAGTATGTCAATAAGTGCTCTGTTCGTAAAGATTTCCGTCCAGCCAACCTACATCCTTACATCAGAGGTTAAGTTTTAAGTGACTGTGCCCACGTTGGCAGCACAGATTACACACGATACGGCATTGTTATGGTGAAAGTAAGTTACAGCAGTACTCAATACAATATATTGAGTGTTTGGCAGTTTAGACAATAAGTGAAAATATGTAGTTTATAGTCCCAAATTCTCCTTATTTTCTATATTCAATAGAGTTTAGGTGAAATGACCACCCTGGTTTCCAGTATTCTTATGGAGCATGGCCGAGCGGAACTGAGCGCTGATTAACACTGCTACCCGAGTTCAATTACGGCTGCAGGCCGCCTGCTTCGACACATACGCAGGTAGCTGGAGACTCGAAGAGCGCGAGCTCACTTCCCAGTCACCCTCATTTCTCCGTACTTATTAAGTTTGTTGAGTTGTAAATCCTCAGTTAATTTAATTTTAAAAAAATAAAAATAAAAATTATGGTAAAAGTTAGTTACAGCAGTACTCGAAATATATTGAGTGTTTGGCAGTTTAGACAAGGAGTGAAAATAGGCGTTTCTGCTTTTTTATAGTCCCAAATTTTCCTTATTTTCTGCATTCAATAGAGTTCAGGCTAAACAACCACCCTGGTTACAAGATCACAACCACCAAATGCCTACTTCAACCTTGCTATAACAACAACTTGCAAGTGGTTTTTCAATTTCGTATTGACATTAGTTCATTAGCTAAATCATGCTGAACAGTTTAATCCATGACTTCGAGTGAAAATTGTTAAAAAATTGGCGCATATAATTTCACACAAAAAAATGCTTTTCATGTGAAAACCGGAAGAAAACTTTGCAGTTTGTCGTCACTGTAAAATTTTTTGTGTTAAATTAATTACACTGTTAAACAAGAACTGCAAGCAAAATCAATAGGGTTTCTGATGTTTGGGCAATCCTATTAGATTAGAATGATGTTGACTACATTCTTCCATTGTTTACTCAGCCAATCTAGAGATATTCTACTTCACTCATGACTTTGGGGCATTGAATTTGTTCTGCTGATGAGATCAAACTGACTACTGCACAGCGAAACGACTCAATGCAATATCCTAATTGAGGCTTTTTACTAGGACAGAACTGGAATGGTGTCGCCAATGTTACTATGTTAAACATCAGGATTGCCAGAAAAAATTAAAATCAGGGAGGTGGCAAAGGCTGCAACATCGTTTTTGAAGTACAATAGAGTATTTCTGAAACAACTGGGTTAAGAAAGATGAAGTCACTGCCAATGCTTTGACTTGAGAAACCCCAATTGATTTTGCCACCAGTTCTCAATCAAGCATATTCAACTTGTATGATTATTTTAAAATTTGACACAAATACGAAATAAGCTTGGCTCTCGCAAAATAGTTCAGAAATTTTAAATACCGTTAAAACATGGCCATTTTTTTCAGTCCCAATAGTAATTGCGCTACTACGTTCTATTATAATTACAAAATAAGAATTGAAAAGTTGATTAGTGGTACAGAACTTGAGAATTGCCTTGATTAAAATGTTTATATCTTCAAAGAATCATCAGAATTGAGAGCGCAGAAAAAGGAGTGGCTATTTACAGGAAAAAGCTAAGCCATGATTGGCTGAAAAAATACCAATCAGCGAGCATCATTATTGCACAATCGTTAAGCTGTACAAGAATTCTTTTTGTCAGCAGAGGGAGGGGTTAGAAGTTTTGATTAAAGTTGCTTGAAGAGCAGATAGATGGAAAGGTGAGCGACCTAGAACAAGAGCAGAAAACCTACTGCCATCATAATGTTGAGCACATGTAGGATTTTGAAAAGATGAAGTCCAATGGCTGAATCAAAATCTGAAGCAGTTGCCTGTCTGTTTTACATAAAAGCAACAAGATTTATCAATTCTCATGCCACTGCGACAGTCGCTATTTCGGTTGTATCAAAATCTGAATCAGTTGCCTGTCTGCTTTACATAAAAGCAACATGATTTATCAATTCTCATGCCACTGCGAGTCGCTATGTCGGTTGTACTTCCCAAAAGCTGCAGACAGAACTAAACAACATGCCCCCAAATCTATCCGGTCTTGCTCCTCTATCCGGTCTTGCTCCTCTATCTGGTCTTGCTCCTCTTCCCAGAAACACTTACTTCATGTCCATCAGAGCAAATCTATCCGTTCTTGATCTTCTTCCCAGAAATGCATACTTTCTGCCTGTCAGTAAAATCTTCCACCCAGTCTCTTGCTGCTGATTTAGCCTCTGGACTTCATCTTTCACAAAATCCTACCTGTGCTGAACATTATGATGACAGTAGATTTTCCATTCTTGCCCAAGACTGCTGTCCTTTCCATCTATCTGCTTTTCAAGCCACTTTTATCAACATTTCTAACCCCGCCCTCAGCAGACAAAAAGAATTTATGCATAGCTTAAAGATCAGCCAAATAATGCTCTCCCAAGTCTCTCATTGGTCTTTTTTTCAGCCCATCATGGTTCGGCTTTTTCCTATAAACAGCTGCTCTTTTTCCTGCGCTCTCCATTCTGAAGATTCTTCTGAACAAATGTCACATGAAAAGCTTCAAAGATATGAACGTTTAATCAAGAAAAAAAGTATTATTTTATGGCAGCAGGACTTAAACCATCACACAATAAATTCAATAATCAACAATCAATGCAATGGAAGACTTGCAATTATTTTGTTTTATGTTACTAAATTATATAAATGTGTTAGGGCCCAAACAATGAGATTCTGCTGGTCTAAACCACAAACTTTTATTAGATGATAGTAAAATAAAGTTGGTTGTAGAGCCTTAACATCCTAGGCTTAAACCTATTGGGCCCTGGGCAACAAACAGCCATCACAAAACAGCTGGACACTGAAAATCTGTAAAGTGTTTTCAGTTATGAGCAAAGCATAAAGCTCAAAATATGTTCAGGGTTAGGGTCAGAGTTGAGGTTGATGGATTACGGGCTAGAATAAATTTTCAGAGATGAAACTTTGAGTTAAATGTTGCCAAATAACAAACTTCCGCACCAAATGACGAAACATCAAAATGCTTAACTGATACTGATGGCAACAAACCTGTCTGTACTTAAATGACCACACCAAATTGTTAAATGAATGCATATCAATTAGCATTCAATTTAGGCAAAGAAGTGGATTTGCAATACAATCTTAAAGCAATAAGCAACAACACTTTGCTGGATTCAACATTTTTTATTTACAGTAAAACATATCAAACGTTTTCAGCTTAAAACAATCAAGCACTCATCAGGATACAATGAAATATAATAACACATAAACATCTGGAAAGGAAAATAGAAGGATTACGGTAACATAAAATATGTCTAACTGACCAATAACCTACATTACATGAGGAAATACTTAAAAATTATTATCTAATATGTTTCTGTTCAAGGATGAGCTGCACAAGCAAGTAGATGGCATTGGTACGAGATCCCCACTTGGTTGCGCTATTTCTGTACAGGAATGGGCTGCATAAGCAAGTAGATGGCATTGCAAGGGATCCCCACTTGGTAGCACTATGGCACAATTGGCGCATTTCTTTTCAGGACATCTTGAAATGTTAATTTTCAAAGATTAAATGCCTTGTCACCTTACACTATATGTTCGCTATTTGCTGATGTGCTTGCCATTTTTGATGATGTTAACAAGTGTTTATCTTTTTTGAATATTATAAACAGCCAGCATGGTAATATAAAATTAACAATCGAAAAATCCACAAACACTTTGCAGTTTCTTGATGGTGATATCAAAATTAATGAGAATACGGTTGAAACATGGGTGTGGAGAAAGCCAAACTAATACGAGTTTATTCCTTAACTTAGTTGCAATGTGTCCCACCAAACGCAAATCCGGTTCAGTGTTTTGTATGCTCCACCATGCCAAGTTAATTTGTTCAAGTGACTCGCTATTTTTCAGAGAAGTTGACATTCTTAAATTGTTATTCTTAGCTATCAATTACCCCGCACATTTTTTTGATAAAATACTGCACAAATTTCTTAGGCTTTCATCCTCTCATAGTCAAGAAAATGAAAACAGCAACAAATGTGAGACTTGCTTTTTTAAGTTTCGTATAATAGGTACTGCATCCAAACAATCTACAAAAAGTCTGTCTGAACTTATTTATCATGAAATTGGTTTGAAGTTAGGAGTAGTTTACGATACGTTTAACACCAATCGCTACTTTTAGCTGAAACCAAAAACACCGCATGCTCTCTGCTGCAATGTCGTGTACCGATTTCAATGGTTGTGTGATACGAACCTTGCCTACGCAGGCATGACTATGCGACATCTGGCTGCAAGAGCTTGTGAATCTTTAGTTCTAGGTGGACCGCATAAGAGTGCCATAAAAGACTACAAACGTGCATGAGCCACTTGCCATGATGAAAAGTACACCACAAACTCTTTCCAGAATTTAAAAAGATGCTATATGAAGTACGAAACTAAAATCCAAGAAGCACTTTTGATTAAAAAACTAAATCCCAAGTTAAATAAGCAACTTTACACAAAAGTTGCCTCTTTTTTGGTTAGTATTTTCTAAGTTGCCGAATTTTCTGTTACATCATAATATCATAAAATTAGATCTTACCTTGATTTGACTTGATTTTCTCTTTATTTACAGCACCTTCACTAACCCATTAATAGTCATTTTAACTGAATTGGTTAATTTCACGCTAAAAACTTAATGCTGTTGCTTGCTCAACTGTAACTTTAATATGATTGCTATGCTCCAAAACTGGAAAGGCATTTTTACTTGATTTTTTGACTCCAAGAGCAGAAATTTGATCTTTCAACTTGAAGAGCACAATCCTCAAACCAGAACCAATCATCAGACAGACGTCACTTCTCATTTATTGGAAAATTCAAGTCACAGTATTGAACTTGACAAGCCCGAAAGTTTAGCAACAGCAAAAAACTTAAGAG
Organism: Trididemnum nubilum; assembly: GCA_963965965.1. Classification (NCBI taxonomy): domain Eukaryota; kingdom Metazoa; phylum Chordata; class Ascidiacea; order Aplousobranchia; family Didemnidae; genus Trididemnum; species Trididemnum nubilum. The sequence continues at coordinate 28,763,500 of OZ014478.1, forward strand.
AACTATTAATCAAAGAAGCGTTACTGATCCACGAACACAATCCTTCGATAAATTCAGATGAATCCTCAACTCCACTGCATTTGTTCAATACTTAAGCTTAACGTTATTTTATTATACGAGGTCTGTTCAAAAACTTTGTAGATCAAAGTCATAACACAAAATGTACTTTCTACAGCAGTTACAGGTCTGGGTCTCCTTCAAGTACTCTCCTTCCCAACGCACACACTTATCCCAGCGGTGTTTCCACTTGCAGCCAGTCTAGGTACGCATCTTTTTTAATGCCCTTGAGCTCCTTCGTCGCATTTGCCCTAATCTCTGGAATGGTCTCAAATCTTCTTCCTTTCAAAGGTCTTTTGAGCATGGGGAACAAAAAGAAATCACATGGAGCAAGGTCAGGTGAGTAAGGAGGATGGGGAAGAACAGTGATGAAATGTTTGGCCAAAAACTCACGAGTTCTGAGGGTTGAATGGGCTGGAGCGCTGTCATGATGGAAAAACCAGTCACCACTCCTCCACAATTCTGGCCTTTTCCGTCGGATGGCATCCCTCAGACATTTCAAAACTTCAATGTAGTAGCTCTAGTTCACTGTGGAGCCTTCAGGAAGGTACTTGTGGTGGACAACTCCACTAGCAACAAAAAAAACTGTGAGCAGCACCTTGATTTTGGATCGAACTTGGCAAGCTTTTTTGGGTCTGGGGGATGTTTTGCTGGTCCGCTGTGAAGATTGGACCTTTGTTTCCACGTCATAACCATAAACCCATGACTCATCACCTGTTATGATCTTTGACAAGAATTCTTCATCATTTTCTAGAGTGATCAAGCAAATCCTGACAGACTTGAACACGATGAGCTTGTTGATAACTTGTCATCAGACGTGGCACAAATTTTGCAGCAACGAGATGCATCTTTAATTCTTCCATCAAAATGTGGTGACAAGAGCCTACCGAGATCCCACATTCTTCAGCAAGCTCTCTTACAGTCAGATGTTGATTCACTCGCACCAGAGTGTTAATTTTATCAATGTGTGGGTCATCATTGATGTGGAAGGATGTCGAGAATGCTCATCATCTTCAACAGACAGCCGACCATTCTTGAAACGTTTATGCCACCTGAAACACGTCGCTCGTTTCATGGCAAGATCACCGTAAGCCGTGTTAAGCATGGCAAACGTTTTGTAGTAGATTTTCCCAGCTTGACACAAAATTTCACAGCAAATCGTTGCTCTTTCAAGTTATTCATTTTGAAAAAAATTTGTAAAACTTAAAATCCAACGAACTAAAAAACTACCCTTAACTTAACTGACCATAAACAGCACTAAAATAAAGACATCTGCAATCAGAAAATGGCGTCATAATCAGCTGATCTCTGTGAACCTAGTGACACCAAGCGAATGCACCTGGAACAAATGAGAGCTGGGCAGTTCAAACAGTCTACAAACTTTTTGAACGGACCTCGTATGTTAAGCTTTGACTTACAACACCTTTTTTTATTTTTTCTCTTGATGCTATTCTAAACTTAATGTGACCTTAGATGTACCGGTAGGTTGTTTTCACCTTATGATGTCATAGTTGCATTTTATATTCCTATGTTTTGGGTTTTAATTTTTTTTTTTAATGAAAGTCTGAGGCAACAGCAGTTGAAGTTTTTTTGGCTAATTTTTGATCAATTTTATCTGTCAATGTGAAATTTAAGTCAGTTGTTGGTTAGCTTTCATTACTCTGTTATGTCAGTGGTAAGTCTTCTTCCTCAAGTGCTACGTTTTTCGGTAAGTTTTATCCATTTAGTTGCCCCTTAGTTTAGCTTTACAATTTCATACAAGTACCGTTCCAGATTTACTTCCCAGCTCCTTCGTCCAGTTGATAATAGGGATAACTTTAACGTTTGTATCAAGGATTAAGTTACATGTAGTTATTTGAATGATCATTTTATGTTTTTAGATTGATAATGGTTTTAGAATAAACCGAAACGTTTCTAAATCAAATATGTTTCATATATTTTTGGCTCTAATTTTTCTGATCAAAGTAAGTGCTAAACTCATATTCTCTGCTCCAAAACATTTTTACTTCGTTTGAAGTATTTCCGCATATAATGTCAGTTAGTAGTCAGTTATACGCAATTTACAAGGTGTGGCTACTAAATAAAAAGATTGGTGACATAAAGCATTTTTATTGAAGAAAAAAAGGTCATTTTGTTTTGTTTCTCCTTCGATGTATTCTTGCTGAGCATTAATAAATCCTTGCATTCGGATTTTCCACTGGTCAAAGCAGTGTAACTGGCCTTTTTCTGCAAGGTGCCGCAGTAGCTCCTTTGTTTTTTTCTTTACTTCTTCCACACAATCAAATCTTGTTCCTTTAAAAACAGATCTGACTTTTGGAAAGAGAAAAAAATCGCACGGTGCTAAATCAGGTGAGAATGGAGGATACTAAGTGTTGGAATTTGTTTTTCCGCTAAAAACTTCTTGACTGATAGTAGTGTGCACTGGTGCATTGTCATGGTGAAGGATGAACTCGTTTTTCCAAAACTGTGAGTTTTTTTTTTCAGTATCTTCCCTCAATTTTTCCAAAACATGTTTGTAGTAGTATTGATTCACTGTCGATCCTTCTGGAACCCAATCCTCCATGACAACGCCTTTAACCAAACAATCAACAATGGCTTGAACTTTGATTTGCTTTGTCTTGCTTTCTTTAATTCGTGGAGAGTTAGCAGTTTTCCAATGCATGACTGCCTCTTTCTCTCAGGGTCGTACTGGAAAATTCATGTCTCATCACATGTAATTACACTGTCTAAAAATTTGGGGTTTTATTTGTTTAAAATGCCAGTTCAAGTCTCTTGGCGTTTTTCTTTTTGATTGCTAGTCAGAAGCTTTAGAACCTTTCCACAGACCGTTGTCATTTGCAGATTGTCATACAGTATTTGCCGCACTGTTTCTTTGTCAATGGACATCCTCTCGGTTATCAATCAAATACTGAGCTGACAATCTTCTCAGACAATTTTTTCAATTTCTCGGATATTGTCAGTGGTTTTTGGTGTGGTTGGGCATCCTTAACGTTCATGATCTTCAACATCAGTTTGGCCTGCACGAAATCTTTTGTGCCATTCAAAAACGCAAGCTTTTGACATGCATTCTACGCAGTAAACTTCCGTTAAAGGTTCGAAAAATTCGCTAGATGTTTTATTCAATTAAACCAAAAATTTCAAGTTAATATATTGCCAAGTTTTAGAGTTAAGCATTTTTTTGCAGCTGCAACAGAACTTTTTGCAGAAATGAGCAATCTGCACTCTATGCAAGCCAACGTTTTTTCCAATGTGCAAAACAAAATGCACTTGCTTTGAACGGCATGTGCAAAAAAATATACACGCTTGTTTTGTTCGAAACTTGCAAAATAACATCATGAATGTCCTATCAGTAAACACTGCAAATTTAAGCGACTACAAACAATGTTTTTTATAACTTTCATCACCCAGTCTCGTTATTTTATGGCTGCATCTCATTTGTAACCATAATCCTTCTATTTTCCTTTTCAGATGTTTATGTGTTTTTATATTTATTAATATCCTGATGAGGGCTTGATTGTTTTAAGTCGAAAACGTTTGATATGTTTTACTGTAAATAAAAAATGTTGAATCCAGCAAAATGTTGCTGCTGAGTGCTTTAATTATCATTTGTAATCAGCAAATGGATGAGAAATCTAATTAGTTAAGTGTTCAATAAGCATTAAGCAAATTTGAAAAAAAATAAATGAATGACTTACCATATATGAAAAGATATAAAAGAAAATAAATGAATGACTTACCATGGTCATAACCAAATCTCCATAAGATTTGAAGTAGTTTTCTAAATCTTTTTCCTCAACTTTCCAAGGCAATCCCAAAACAATAAGGTCAGAACATTTCTGTGCTGGGCGTTTACTTCGAACACTCTGGCTATCTTCATCTTCCATCTTGCGTTTATTATCTGAAACAATCTTATTCATTAAATTTTCCATACAATGAAGTACATTAGAATTAATCTATTGTATCATTGCACATCTACATGATTAGTCGGTTTGGAATAATTTTACAAGTTGGTTGGTCCAGGCAAGAATTTTATCCTTTTTGCGCACTGCAGTTCACTTAATTCATCATTGCCTAATTTGTTAAACTTGCTTAAATCAACACCTTATTTTATCGCTGTGGAGCAGTTTGTCTGCATAACTCCAGCCCAATTTTTTTTCACTTTGCATCTGGCTGAAAATATGATACTGTCACTGGGTTTCTTAAATTACGGCTATTTGAGCAGGAAAGTAAAACTTGAAAAGTTGATCAGTGATGGTACTTGAGAATTGCTTTGATTAAAATGTTCTTGTCTTCAAAGCAGTTTTTCGCCTAACACTTGTCCAGAAGAATTGTCAGAATGGAGAGCGCAGCAAAAGGAGCAGCTATATATAGGAAAGTTACTGACAGAGTCACTACAGGATCACCCCTTGAACCAGCCATAGCCAAAATTTTGTTGGCTACTATCAATCGAATTTCCAGACCCCTTTCAAGCCAGAGATGCATTCAGTACTTAAATTGTAGGGAAGATGCATCCCTCCATCAAGAGATAGCTTCTCCCCATGGAGAATTAGCGTCCCTCCATCAAGACTTTAGCATACCCTTAACGAAAATTATGTGCCCCATACGAAAAGAAAGCGTCTGGATGCTTAGGTAAAAAAATAGTACTGGCAATTTATCTCTAAATACCGTAAAATCTCCTAACTTTGACCCACTTTTGAAGTTCAACTTTACATAGCATTCACATAGTTGGCAAATTTGACAACTTTGTTTTATCAAACTGTATACTACTTACCAAGCTTTAAACTGCAACAACCTAAATTATGTTTACAAATGCTCTTCTACACTTTTTTATGAAAAATATGCATGGATTAATCTAATCTTATTATCAAAAATCCTAACTTTGGCCCAGTGGTTAATTTTCCCACACCTGAAAAGCAAAACATATGTCAAAGGTAATAAATGGTGATGTATTCAAAGATTGACCCTAAAAATGATGTAATAAGCATTCAAAGATTAGCCCAGGCTAAAAAATGATGCTAAACACTCATAAAGTCACCACTAAGCATTAAAATATAATATAAGATCTCTTAACTAAATTCCATGAATCGATTAATCCTGAAAAAAATTAATTGCAATAGCTTTAAATACAGTGGTAACCTATTCAGCATTTTCAGGGTTTCGTGGATTTACAACTACCAGTTTGAAAAACTTTATATGTCGGTTATACAGTACTATGAACATCATGCAAAAAAGTATACCAAGAATTAAATTCAATCTAGACAACACAAAATGATTTCATGTACCGGTAACAATATTATATATATACAAGGAACCAGTATGCGCAGTATTACAACTGGGCCAGTATGATGTTATTATAGTGGAAAGAACCTCCCTTCAAGCACCATATGGTATGGCACCATAATAACTTGTACTGCTAGCAATGGTAAATAACCCTTGAATAAATCCATTTCAAAAATTCCAACTTTTGTGTCACAGTAATATCATTAATATATCAATTGCCAAAGTTAGGAAAATTGTGGGCTAAAGTTAGGTGTCATTTCAAGAATGCTCGGCAATCTGTTCTTTTACTAGTAACAGCAACAACAATGTAAGATGTATATTTAGTAGTAAGTACACAATTGTTTGCTGAAACTTAAGTACAAGTGAGTTCACTGTAGAGCAAGAAAATCCACCCATTTTGATTATAAAAAATTTTACGCCATTTGGTTGACTGTCTTGATGGTAAATCTATCCCAAAAAGAATTCAAGCATTGAACCAAAGTTATTTATATTATTAACTGCGTTAAATACTGCTTCAAACAAGATGCACCATTTTTACATAAATGAATTCTTTGGTATTTTTTTTATTGTAAAGTTTGTATTTGTATTTGGGTTAAAGTATGGGCCTGGGCTAACGTTAGGAAATTTCATGGTACCAGCAGAATTAAATGCCAAATTGTTAAATTTTTTTGAACTTCACTCTAACTTGGAGACAAAATCCCTTTCAAATTGCGAGATGACCTTCTTTTTGGTCTTCACTCTAATTTGGAGGCAAAATCCCTACAAAGTTGCGGTGAAGGCCTTTTTTTTTTTGCTCGAATTTGGAGGCAAAGTTCATCCCTAAATAGAGAACTTTGCATTTTTACTGAATTTAGGGCAAAATTTTTGCCGCACTCCAAATTTGTCTGGACATGGCTGCACAAGCATCTCCCCAAGTACAATTTTACAGTTTAAATGCTGGATGTATTACCGCTATATATATTTTTTGCTCAAATTTGGAGGCAAAGTTCATCCCTAAATAGAGAACTTCAATTTTCACTGAATTTAGGGCAAAATTTCTGCCGCATTTCACATTCGTCTGAACATGGCTGTGCAAGCATCCCCCATGCACTACTTTACAGTTTTAAATGCTGGATGTACTACCGCTATATGCTGCATTCGGATGACACTTTCATAGTATTTAGCAACAAAGATGAGTGCAATCTTTTCTTGCACAGCTTCAACTCGCTTCACCCTTCTCTTTGTTTTACTTTTGAAAAAAAATCTAATCTGGGTCTTCTTTTCTAAACTTGTTGGTTGAAAAACCCCTTCCAAGTTCACCATCTTCATCCACCAGAAACCCACATTTACCAGTCAAATATTTACACTGGAATTTCTACAGTCCACAGAAACGCAAAACTGAACTTAATCTTGACCTTAACTCACCAAGCTCTTGCCATCTGTTCTCCTTAAAGATCACATATGAACTAGACAAAATCAAGTTCATTCTACAAACTCATGGATACTCGAAGCATGTTATCAAGTCGTCTATGGCTAAGAATATGAAGCAATTTCATGCTCTGCCTAAATTCAGACCAGAAAAATGCCCCATCTACCTATGTCTCCCATGGCTTGATTCTGTTTCTACCTGGTTTCAAAAGCAAGCAAAATCTGCAGTCAAACAGTGCTTTTCCACTGGAGGAACATGTTGTTTTACTCCACTAACAAGCTTCTCTCCGCTACCAACAAGGATGTACTGCTGCTTTACAGAAAAGCAATGTGATTTATCAATTCTTGTGGCGCTGTGACAGTCGGTATGTAGGCAGTATCTTCCGAAGGCTTCAGGTCCAAATTAAACAACATATTCCCAAATCTATCTGTTCTTGATCTTCTTCCCAGAAATTTCAACACTAAACCCACCATTAGTGATTGCTTTTCGGTTATTTTTGTAGAAGAACCCAAGCTTAGTCATTTAGATTGGTGTGAAGACAAGTGGTATAATAAGCTTGAAGCTGACATCAACATAAACAAATTACTTTTGCCTCGCTTTAAATAATAATTGTTTTACTGTTTTTACCGTTTGCGACCGTTTATGTCAGGTTTGCTTTGCACCTTGCGCCTTACATCATTACGTCATGTTTCTACTTTACACTTCTATCATTCCTCTGTCAGTTTCTTTCTAGTCAGCGTTCTTCAGCAGGTAGACTTTAGTCCCTAGTTCTTTTGGTTCTTAGTTTCAGCTTTCAGTGTATTTCAGATTCTACTTATGTCAGACTTAGACTTTTTGTATGCAGTTTTCAATATGTCGTGTTCTTTGTTTGCAGAGTTAGTGATGTAGTTTCTTTTTAGTTTTGATTGACAACTGATGATGTTCACCTTGTGTGAACGAAATCGATCTTGTAAATTTAATAGAAAGGCCAGACTTTAATAAATTTTCTGCTATTTTATTCTTCCCAGAAATGCATACTTTCTGCCTGTCAGTGCAAATCTTTCACCCAGTCTCTTGCTTCTGATGCAGCCACTGAACGTCATCTTTCACAAAACCCTATCAGTCTTCAACATTACCATGACAGTAGATTTTCCATTCTTGCCCAAGACAGCTGTCCTTTCCATCTATCTGCTCTTGAAGCCACTTTCAACAGAACTTCTAGCCCCACCCTTTGAGAACAAAAAGAATTTGTGTACAGTTTAAAGATTGTCCACCAATGATGCTCTCTCACAGGTCTTTTTCCAGCCAATCATGGCTCGACTGGTTCCTACAAATAGAGGCTCATTTTCCTGCGCTCTCCATTCGACGATTCTTCTTGACAAGTGTCAGAAAAAAAGCTGCTTCAAAAATATGAACAATTTATATAACCGAAGAAATTAAGACTGGTTAAACATCGATCTTCTTCAGTAGGTGTGCTATTATTCTACTGGGCTTGCATTCTTATGCTTTTGGGTCATTCATTGTCAGATCAACCAAAAGATCTAAAATTGTAACCCAAAGTCTCAGATTGCAATGAAATCAAATTAGTTTGAAAGATAATTTAATTCTGAGCAAAATAAAACTTGTTTCAAGAAAATCAAACCAGCGGTTGCGGAGTTACAGCATTTTTAAAAGGGCAGGTTTTGTGCTCATTCAACCGTAACATGACATCATTTTGACAGTGGTTGTAATGAAACAGTCATCACTATAGCTACAATTGGAGTTCAGATTTGAAACCAACTTTTTTGGATATTGAAAACTCTTTTGACTTAAACCATACTTGTACTGATTTTGCTTTTGGTCAAAGGTCAAATATTACTTCAAAGTTAGCATGCTCTTTGAAATCAATCAAGCCTATTGAAAGATTGAAATGGAACAGCTCAAATCTAGCAACTTCAATTTTTTTGAGTAAGATGTCATATGAAAGCTCTTTTCAAGGAGAAACTAATTTAAGTATTTTCATAGGTGATATTAACTCATATCACGATTATAAAAGGATAAATAAATTATCATGTTTTAATGCCTGTGGGGTCTTTCGCTACATCATGCTGGTAATCATTTTTGCAGCTGCAGGTAAGACAGGCCTATTTGGTGTTAATGGTACTTTGCTAGTTGATAAATATAAGCAAACTACTGTTATTACCATATAACTACAGTATGCAAAGATATATAATAAGTGGAGTAATAAGGATAAAATTTGTTACAAAATCTCTCTTTTTTATTATATATTTTTCTGTTTGTAAAAATATATTATTCTGTCTTTAGGCTATTTTTGATATGTGATTATGAGTGTGGTTGAAGAACTCCACTGCGGTAGTATAGAAATTCTTAACAGCAAAGAGGAACAGTGCTATAAATTATCAATCGTTAAATCAAAATCATTAATATCATCTAGCACATTTAGTCAAGCAGAAGAAGCAAAACTTTCATATCGTGCTGATTTAACTGATCGAAAAACTGAACTTAAAACTGTTTGTGCACACCCACAAAGATTTGATGATTGACAATTATGAAGTTTTACAAAAAAAATTGTTGCAATCCTTTTAAGACCCACAAAACCACCATCAAACAAAATTTACGAGTTATAAGTGTGAAATTTGCCAAAGATCAGCAAAAAAATCAATTAGCAATTATTCCAGGAAAAGTTTGTGGAACACAAGATTGAATAAGCTTTGTGATGGTGCTTTAAGTTCCTCTTCAAATGCTGATTTCACAAGACACAGTACTGATGGTGAAGAAAATACTTGTATTGGTCAGATATCTAATTGTCGGCTAAATACAAGCTTATCTGAGTTTTTACCAGAGTTTAAATGACTGTATCTTCTCTGAGTGTTTTGTTTCAGGTTTGCAAAGTTTTTCTTTCGTCTTTCTCATTAATGTACCAACGTTTCTAGCCTTTTGTTTGCTATCACTTTCTCCAAGTGTTGCGTCACTTGCAATTTCCTGTTGAGGGACTTTCAGCACAAGCGCTACTCGTTTTGTCATTTCTTTGCTCATTGAAGAAGGTTTTCGTTTTCCGTAATTAGATCGATTGTGTTGTGGCACTCTGTGCAACTTGTTAGGAGATTTGACAACTTCGGATAAACTTGTATTTAGCTGACAATTAGATCTCTGACTAGCACAAGTATTTTTTTCACCATCAACACTGTGTCTTGTGAAATCAGTATCTGAATAGAAACTTTAAGCACCATCACAAAGCTTATTAAATCTTGATTTCTACAAACTTTTTTTCCTGGAAGGTGAAGAAAATACTTTTGTTGGTCAAATATCTATCGGTCAGTGAAATACAAGTTTATCTGAAATAGTTGAATCATCTAAAAAGTTGAACAGAGTGCCTCAACACAGTCGAGCAAATTGATTTTTTTACTGATCTTTGGCAAATTTCACACTTATAACTCGTAAATTTCGTTTGATGATGGTTTTTTGAGTCTTAAAAGGATTGCAACAATTTTTTTGTAAAACTTCATAATTGCCAATCATCAAAGCTTTGTGGGCAAGCACAAACAGTTTTAAACAGGGGCTGAACGATGTTTGAATTTCGTTAAAAATTAAATAAATCAAAACTCTGGAGTTTTCTAAGGTTCGTGCAAAAATAATTATTTCTCTCCATTTCATCGTTACTGAGTGACATCATGTCAAACATCACTGATCCATTTCACAAATAGAAATTTACGTCACTAACTTCCGCGTCACAAGCTTCCGCGTCACAAGTGGTAATGCATGATAGTACGCTTGTTCAGTCAGTCAATTCAGGATTAGAGCTTCGTCTGGTGTAGGCTTGGATTGAAAATAAGTAGGGTAACAGCGCAAACCAAAGATAAAGTATAAAATGTTGTTTTGTACTGCCTATATTAGGCCTGGTTTAGCTTAGTACTTGTTAGACTAGGCCTATCGGTAGCGAGACCACTAGTTAGCCTAATGCTGATGCTGGTGGTTGTATTCAAAGATTGGCATAACCTACTATTGCATTGACAACAGCAACTGACCAGAAAATAAGTGATGTTAGGCTACTTACGACCTGCTGTTTAAGTGAAGCTATATAATTGTTTAAATCTAGGCTATCTACCTAGCCTATGGGTCAATCCATGCTTAATTTGACATGCTGTCAACCCATCTTCTAGAATCTTCTCCAAACTTGGCATGGAGGTAGGTTGAACAAAGTAAAAAAAACCTGTTTGCAGAAATATTCACCTTTCTAGCACAAGCTGTTCCTGAGATATGGTCTGTTTAAAATTGTGTGAGAAAGCGAATTTTGAGGATACACATGAGTGATTTTTACCTCTAACGCTCAAAGTTGAGGTAGGAGGATGCAGTAAATTGCTACCCCCCCATTTTTGACCATGTCAAATACAATAAAACGGTTAGTTTTAAGCTGAAAAGATTGCTTTTTAAGTTATCTATTAATTTAGGTGTTTCTCTTTGCGCCTCGGTTATGGGGTGCTCTGACTTTTTTTTTCTTAAAAAATGTTTTATGCCCATTTTAATGACTACTTTTCATGGCTATTATGAAACCAAGCTTTGTCAAACTGAATTAACATGCATTATCAGGTATCAAATAATAGCTAGGGCATTGTTTAAAGCTTTTTTTTTCATTTGCCACTTTTAAAACGTATAAGCTTCCCTAACCATATTTAAATATCCTGGAACATGTTCACATCACTTTCATCACCCAATATCAGCGAATCGAATTGGATGCAAGTATATTTGCTCAGACTTAAACTTTTCTGCAACATGTGATTTTTTACCAGCAGTATACCAAAAGGTTAAAAGCATGGATTTTGTGGCATGCTGGTATAACTTTCATTGGTGTGTGGGTCTCATTTTATGGGTAAATGAACCGCAACTGGAAGACGATGTTAAATTTATATGCCCACAGCCCCATCACTATCATTTTGTTAGCCTGAGCAAGATGACTTTTGTACTGTTCCTTAGAAACAAATTATTTGCGCAATTGACTCTTCTACTTCACCCAGTGGACGAATCTACAAACTTTCTAGACTTAAGTCTGAAAACAGTTGAACAAAATATTAACAACTAAGTCTAATTAGCTTCAAACTTTATTGTTTACATCGGCGTAAATCCATTGCACAATCAATTCAAAATTATTAATTTATTTTATCATCATTTGAAACTTTTAAACTACATGCCAATGATGCATCTTTTTAATGCCAATTGTGACGGCATGCGTGCTTAGTTTTCCGCTTTTTTGTTTTTTACTCCGCTTTAAATATAAATGGCAACAATGATCTCGTTGACAACCACGAAATGTTTACTATTTTAGGTCTTTTTGTGAGTGATTAAGTTGGTTGATGACCGAGGTTGCTTAGAGTTAAGTTTAGGTTAAGTTTGCTGTCTTGAACGTGGATGAAACTGTTGGAATGTTGTATCAATTAGATTAAGCTTTGGTACGTATACTTTTTTACTAGTTTTAGCATGTTTTAGGCTCGTTCGGCTATGCGTAGTTTGCTTAGCCTGGGTTGTTGGTGATTGATTATTAAATGATAGTGTTGATTGCTGCAGTAGTTGAAGTACTGAACCGTTTTATACTGTCTTATCTTGCTGTTGTTGACTTCTTTTGCTGAGGTATCATAGGGACTCGGATAGCTGACAGAAGCGAGCCTGCTGTAGTAGCCTTGACACAACACGGATTTGAGTTTGGAGTAATCTCATTTCATTGTATTGTAGGCTTATTTATGTTCACAATTATGTTTAGAGATGCTTGGACCTTTTGTTGTCACTTGAGTCTTATTTGGATTTCGTGTGCATGGTACCCGCAAAGTCAGGTTCGTTTATCTGCATACCGTTACTGATTACCGTAGCCTACTGGAACAGTCTTAACTTCCTAATGCTGAATATATTGATAGCTTCGTCATACTGTGGTGCATGGTTGGTAATATTTTGCTAGCATAGATTGGCCACTGTAACCTACTAGTGTAGTGTTGCTGATTGTTTATAGTGAACGACAGAGGTAAGTTTATTTGAGTTTCATAATAATTTTTTCCAAGCTACTGTAATACTAGTTAGTGTTGCTGGGCGTTGCTGTAAGTTAAGTTTTGCTATTATGTTGTGCATTTTTCTTTAGTTACCGCTGCTATACTTGACGAGAGACAATTAAAATTCAACGATTCATTTTTTCTGAAGTTTGCTCTTTCTGGTTTTGGGCAGGTAGGACTGACTTGGTGAAACACCAATGCATCTTTTTAAATGCCTACTACATGCCAATGCATCCAAGGCTTAAAGAGCAATATCAAATTGCTTGCTAATTTATTCAAATTTAGGTTTTATATGCCAAGGCTAGACATTGTGTGTGTATTTGAATTTATTTAAATTGTATGCTAAATCGACTTGAGGATAGCAAAAAATGCTTGAAACCGGGTAACGTATTTATCACAACTTTGGCAATTGTAATTACATCTTTTCACCTATTTATTAGGGTGAAGTGAAAAACCAAAATTTTTGAATTTAAAAAAGTGGTCTTGATATATGGCCCTAAATACCATATGAAATACTTTTATCACAATTTGAGTTCTTGCATCCTGTAGTGGCTCTTGCATTATCACTTTTTTTATGCTTAACTTGAGGAATTATATCTAGTTCATTCAAAAACAGGTAAGATTGTACAGTTTAATTCAAAAGCACTGAAAGATGCCAAAGTACAAAATTAGAATTAGAAAAGCAATTTGTATCATGATTAGAAAAGCTACTGTTCTAACAGAAAGAAAATTTAGCAATATCTTTAACAAACATTTTGATAGGCCTACCATTGTTTATTGTATTGTAGATACGGTATATACTGTACTACCTGGCATAAGTTCAGTTATTCCTGAAGTAGCATGCTAACTAATAAAAGATCCAAGTCTAATCTTGCAAAAAGTTTTTCGATGGCAAAATATTAAGTTCCGATAATTTCCCTCCAGGATTTCTGCCAACCAAAAGACAAGTGATTTGAGCATTTGCTCAACTTTAATCACTTCAGGAACATGGATGGAGCTCAAATTGTTGTAAAAGAACAAATGAATTTGGTGCAGTGTTTATTCAATATGTGAGCTGAGTATTGCACAAAGAATTTCAGAATTTATTAATTAGGACATCAAAGTCGACTATACAGTCATTAAAGTTTACTGTAACAGCAAAACCATAAAAATCTTAAACATCTGATCGATGCAAAGAGCTTGAAACTAATTTTTTGCAAGATACTGATAAACTTTTTGATATTTTTTGGCTATGATAATAAACAAACAAAGCAATGTGAAATTCAGTGTGGCTTGAGAATGACATTTAATGATCATCCTTTTTGATCATCCTTTTTTTGAACATCAAAAGCAGAACACAAAGGGTAAATGTTTGGCAGAAATATCAGAAATTTAAAAATTTTCTCTCCCATACTACTTTGTGCAAGTAACATTAGACTTGAATCTTTTTTTTGGTTAGCATGCTGCCTCACAAATAACTAAATTTATGCCAGCAAGCACAGTGTATACTGTATTTACAATACAATAAACAATGGTATTAAATTGTTCATAAAAATATATTGCTAAATTTTTTTCTTTTTGGAACTGTAGCTTTTCTAATCATGGTACAAATTGCTTTTCTAATTCTAATTTTGTACTTTGGCATCTTTCAGTGCTTTTGAATTAAACTGTACAATCTTACCTGTTTTTGAATGAACTAGATATAATTCCTCAAGTTAAGCATAGAAAAAGTGATAATGCAAGAGCCAACCAATCCTGGATGATGCAATAACTTTAAACATTAGTTACTATACTGTGCTGCACATTACCCAGTTGAGTAAGGCTAATTGCCATTAAAGAAACTATTTTAAGCTGATAAGGCAACATGGCACACTAAAAGTGCAAATATACATAAATTTAAACCTCATCTGACTTATTTTCAATGCCAATGCAAACTGCAATGCTATTGAAGTTGAGCACTGAAAACTTATCAATAATCAGTAAATCTGTAATCAATCATTCCGCTGTAGTTTTTTTTTCTGTATGTTTTTATGGCAAAGTTCTTTTTCATGGAGATATAAATGTGCTGTTTCTGCAACTTTGAAGCTAAAAACTAGCTTTCTAGCAAATGTGGGTAGTGAGATATGGTAAAAGTGATTTATTTAACCACGTTCAATAAAATTGCACGACCACTAGAGGATGCAAGAACTCAAAATTGTGATAAAAGTATTTCATATGGTATTTAGGGCCATATATCAAGACCACTTTTTTAATTCAAAATTTTGGTTTTTCTCTCCACCCTACTATTTATTGGTTTTGAAACAGAAGCAATAAATTTCGAAAAGTCATCAAAGCGAAATGCTGGGAGCAATTTCCTTGCCAACACCCTGAAAAAATTGAAATTTGATATCGCCAGCATTTCATATCAAGATGACTCAGTGGGAGATCCAGATTATACCTTTCATGAAAGTATAGATTTGGATGCAAGTAAGCACGAATTTGTTTTTGTGTGACTACGATACTTATAACTATGTTAGAAATAACTTGAAAAGGCTGTTAAATGTTAAAGGCATCATGAAGGACATGTGGTTTCGCATTAGAAACTCATCTGTAGAAAAGAAAAGTAATTCATTTCATATCACGGCTGTTTACATTTTGTGCTTGGTTTTATTAGTCTGAGAATAAAAACATGCCATAACCCGAGTTTGGAATGAAACATGTCTTGCTTGCAATCAGTTAGAAAGCAAGGAAAGTTTAACTACACAATCCACTTTCGCAGCAAAACCATATAGATCAATGAGATTTCGTTTCATGGTTCTTTACGTTTTGTGCTAGGCCATCCTGGTGTGAGAAAATTACATGCCATAACCCCAGTTTGGTATGTACCAAAATTGTGGCAAATCCAAAATTAGACCTACCAAAATTGTGGCAAGTCGGTTCGGTTTCACTGTGATAAACACAAGCATTAGTAACTGTGCTTCATAATTTAGTTTATTAGACTGAATGTTCGACACAGAAAGCATTGCTATTTTTTACCATTTTATTTGTTCTACTGTATATATAGACGAGCTTTGGGAATCAGTAGCTTAAAGCTTGTAGATTAAAATTTATGTTTTAGACCAGGGGTGCTTAAACTTATTAAAAGCTGACTGCATAACCTTTTTTTCTGAGCTTTAGTGGGCCGCAAAACTCTCATGAAATGCTTGGATAATTTTTATTCCGAATACTGCGTAATGCTCATGTAAGTTTTGAATTGCCCTACCATATTAAATCATTGCTAAACCGTGGAGTTAACCTTTAAAAAAATTTAACTTTTTTTTTACGCTATTTGGTTGAAACTTTTTAAATTACTTGGCTAAGATGGAGGCTTCAACCCCCCCTCCCAAGCAATGCTTATTTCCCAATAGTTGTACTATTGAACACACCTTTTACAAACTGTGAAGTATAGATCTGCTGTGACACACGTTTTGAAATGCAAACTGCGCGGAGATAAAAATATAAACACCAAAAACCAAAAAAGTTAAAGCGTAGCTTATGTAGTGGTCAACGAAACGCAAATTTGCTACTTTTCACGAAATAATCATGGGGCGCACATTAGGCAACCCTACTATAGACAGTGTCTTTTTAAATAAACGCTGCTACAGCTAGAAGTTCAATAAGCAAAGCTTTTTGAATCGGTTAATTATACTTTCGCAGCTTGTGTCAATTTAACTGTGTTATGTAGGTTTCTACTTCATTGCAAAGACGACCTTTCGGGTATCGGACTCAGTCACCAGCGGTCGTTTTGCGACAGAACCGCATCTGCGCAATGCTGCTCAGTCTACAGGTAGTTTCGTATTTTTTCAATAATGGAGTGCCAGCATATTATGGTTGTTAACTGTGCCACCTGATCTTAATTTCGCTTGCAATTCGTCCAAAATTGCAAACTTTGACTCAAGATACAGTCAAACCTCGGTTTAACGCATTAATGCGAAAATGCAATTGTCTTTTTTTAGAAAATGTCCCTTATTCGAAAAGACACGAATTTAATTGTAGATGCGCACGTCAGTGACGTAGCCAGGAGGGGCAACTGCCCCCCCAGAATTTCACTTTGCATCAGAGCCCCTTGATGAGTTGTCTCACATCAGGTCGGTCGCCCCAGGATGTGTCGCATCATAAACCGGGCTCTTTGTCACGATTGGAGACGCAGTATTTTTGCGTTGTCGAGTTGGGAGAAACTGCGGTTATGTGGTATATGTAAAATAGCAACCAATCGATTTTTACTCCGGCAGCTGAGAAATATTATGGCAGTTGTTAAGACTATAAGTTTGATAAACATTCAGTTTAAATAATCAGGTAGCATTAAATCCAATCTAACGAAACAGTGAATTTTAAGATATGTAGTATTTTGAAAACTTTTGAGAGCACTGAGCACCAAAGCAGTTCTGAACAAAGAATCCTTGTAAAAAGATGACTACAGAAATGTTTACATTAATTTGCAGAAATGTTACTTTTAAGCTATTCTATAGTTATTATGTATGATATTCGTTTTAATTAAATTATTTTTTACAGTTCCGGCAAGCTGCCATTGTCGCGCTTTATCAAAACCCCAGTCCATCACCTGAACGGCCGCCACAGTCCCAACATTACTCAAGAATCTGTTTGGAATTTTTAGTTGGCGAATTTTACGCCTGTAGTTTTTGCGTTTATCTTACTGCCTGTATCTTTGCAATAAATTTTTTTAATTGTATAATTTAAAGAGAAGCAGTACGCTTTAGTTGGAAAACATAGCTATTCCATTAAACCAACAAAACTACATGCCAATGCTGGGCCCAAGCAAGCAATAGCCGCTTATTGTGAAATGCAGTTCCACAATATAAGTCTGATGCTAGTGTTAGCTGCAGGCTAGCTACAATTTCTGGACGTTTTACGTACCGGTAGCTTACCGCTTATCCAGTACATAAATTGTAGGGGGACACGTCCCCCCATGGAGATTTAGCGTTCCCTTATGGAAATACAGCGTTCCCTACTAAAAGAAAGCGTCATGGACATATAGACGAAAAAATGGCAGATAAAATGTCAATTTCTGGCCGAATATTCCATCAAATTGCGGTGAAGACCTTTTTTGGTTTTCACATGAATTTGGAGCAAGCTTTTCACCTAATTGCTCCAAATTCCGAATGCGTCCGCTCATGACTACGAAAGCGTTTCTCCATGCAATAGTTTACTGTTCCGCGCTGCTTGTATCCAATATTGACCTAACCGGCAAAATATTTTCCTATTATGCCACAACTTACAAAAATCACAATGGCCACAATTATCTATTGTTACATTATAGATCAATTTTACCTCTTAGCATTACCTGCTTGGTTTTGTTTTGCAGAAAAATAACGGAGTGATTTTGATTTATACCCAAACACTAAATCGATAATTTCAAGCAAAAACCAAACCCAGTACCAAAAAATAAACTAGTTCGTGAATGTATGCTGCTATGACATTGCATTAACAGCCAAAAACTTAAAAACTAAAATTTTTTTTTTCTTGGGTTCAGAGTCACTTTAAGTTCAGTTTTTCGATCAGTTAAATCAGCGCGATATGAAAGTTTTGCTTCATCTGCTTGACTAAACGTGCTAGATGATATTAATGATTTTGATTTAACGATTGATAATTCATAGCAGTGTTCCTCTTTGCTCTTAAGAATTTCTATCAGGGTTGGATCCATTCATTTTTTTTTTAATTTTTAAATTCAAATTCAAATTCATTGACTTTGCAAAAATTAAATTCAAATTCAAATTCATTGACTTCAAAAAAACTAAATTCAAATTCAAATTCATTGACTTTGAAAAATCAAAATTCAAATTCATCAATAACTTGTGAGCAGATTCCAATTCAAATTCAAAATTCAAATTCAATCCAACCTCCACTTTTTACACCAAAGATTCAAAGAGGATTTTGCAATTTGCACCTGGAAAGTCGCAGTCTCGCAGTCGCAGATGTGTATTAGCGAATCGCAGTCAGGGCCTGCAAGAGGGGAGTTCAGGGGGTACATCGTACCCGGCCCGGGACCTAAGGGGGGGCCCGTGCTCAAGGGCCCCGGAAGAGTTCAGGTTTCCGCGTTAAGTTTTGGTATCGCACCATAACACCGTAACCAAACTTGCCTACAGCAAAAATATCAGTCAGCCTATTCACTACTGATAATTGGTCGCTGTTTTTGCTACACAGCCTTTAGGGCATCCAATAATGGCCGATTTGATTAAAAAAAGAGGAAAATGTATCAAAAAGCCATACACTTGCACCGAACTTACCGTTTTGTTGCATTTCTCTGACTTGAAAGCCTTAAATAAGTTCTACGGTATAACAATGTACGAGGGCTCACATTTCCAGAGATCCAAAAGCATTTCAACCTCAGAGAGTGGAGTCAAAGTTGACATACTATACTACTATCATTAAGTGGCTCACTCTGTCTGTATGAATTTAATAGGTATTTGGGCTTGTGAAGTCTATGATTGCAGATGACTTCTTAAAACTTTTATCAGCAAAATATTTGGATTTGCAGTATTAAAGTCATTGTATTGTATAATATTGTGTCAATGTCATCATCCCCCATTTCACATACTTTCTTTCATGTACATCACGTTTTCTACTCGTCAGTTTAAGCAAGTTTGGTGCTTGGATGTTGATCAAACGCTGTATTTACCCTCAAGAAACATAAAAAGTCTTGAAGCTTCCGGGGCTCAGCCCCGAACCCAGCTGGGGGAGCTCAAAGCGTCCCCCCAGACCCCCTAGCTGGATTTAAACCAATTTTATGTCTAGTTGTGTTTTTCGTAGGTCCTAACTGTATGCGAATATCGTTATCCCCTCACTTTTAAATGAAGATCTACACCCATCTGAGAAAAAACGATTTAACGGCATGGGCCCCAATAAGGCTTGGGGGGCCCAATAAGATTTGGGGGCCCGGTATCGACCTTCGCACCCCCTGAAAAATTTTCTCTCTGAGGCCCTGATGGCAGATGCGTAATATATCAACAACTCAAGTTGCTTGAATCCAGAGTTGGATCCAGTACTGTTGCCAGAGCAAATGAAGTGAGGGGGCACTAGCCAAAAGTGGGGAAGGCACTAAAATTAGCGTTCAAAAACTGATCTTCAGATCTTGTACGGCTACAATTCTGCGCAATTTTAAAATAAGGCCGGCCACATTTCTTAGCATGTTTCGTCGGCGGCCATTAATCGCTAGAATAATCTATCCACAGCAGTGAATGCTACTAGATGTGCAACCAGGATTTTGCTAAGAGAGGTGAACCAAATTTTTTTTTTTTGTTCAAAAACTGCCTAAATTAGCCCCCGAGCTGAACAAACTGATGCAACTCAAGCGTTTCACAGACAGACATAGATACTAAATACTAAGTAAATGTGTATGGGGCCTGAGGGCGGTGCCCCCGGCCACCGGGCAATTTTGAAGCAAAAAAAAACGCAATTTTAACGCCGTTTTAAAATCATACTTCACACTTTTAGAAGCGATGAGAATAACTAAATTTCTAAAATTCAAAAGTAATTTCAAAGAATTGTATTGCTTTGCACCTGAACATCCCATTACTTTTGGTCGAATCTAAAATACGTTTAAACGCTCGTATTTTGAGATTAAATTTTCTAAGTGACTTTGCAAATGGGGTTTAAGCCCCGTCACCCTAGTTGCACCACTGACTGTGACCTCAGAATGTTGAGTGTGCTCCAAAAATCAAAACAGCTGGACTTTGAAAAAAGTTTTCACGCATTGTTTCATGTCATGATCACCAACGAAGTACCGATAACAATTCTGCATGCTTACATGTCTCTTCCGCAATTCCGCGACACATCCGTAAAGTCAGATTAATGTACAGCAGTTGGCTGCCGGCAATGTCGCAAAGAATCAAAAAAACATCAGAGGAGAATTATGTTTAAACGTAATTATTCCTTTTTCCGTCATTGTCTGACTGTCTGTTGTCTTGTCGTTGCGTGATGTTTCAAAAGCAGTATTTTTAGTCAACCAAAATGGAGGCACAAGCGGCCGTTAGTGGAGTACGGCCCCCTTTTGCCCCCCTTAGTGACGGCACTGGTTGGATCCATTTATTTTGTTTTTAATTTTTAAATTCAAATTCAAATTCATTGACTGTGAAAAAACTAAATTCAAATTCAAATTCATTGACTTTGAAAAATCAAAATTCAAATTCAAATTCATTGATTTTGAAAAAGTCGAATTCAAATTCAAATTCATCCATAATTCGTGAGCGGATTCAAATTCAAAATTCAAATTCAATCCAACCCTATACAGCAGTGGAGTTCTTCAACCACACTCATAATCATACATCAAAAATAGCCCAAAGACAGAATAATATATTTTTACAAACAGAAAAATATATAATAAAAAAAGAGAGATTTTGTAACAAATTTTATCCTTATTACTCCAATCATTGGATATCTTTCCATACTCTAGCACGGGGGTTCTTAATCGAGGGTAAATTTACCTTTTGGGGATAAATTTTACCTACCTAGGTTGTAAATTTACTGAATTATATACTAAAGCAAACTTCAATTTTCAGTATTAAAAAAGTGATAGATAGTGTAGCGCTGGATTGCCATTGCACTGCACTTTTGCTGCCCCAAAAAAGGACAATTCCAAAACTTAAAAGCAAGCCGTCCAAACTCGCGGACATTTGTGGAGAGCCTGCAGAAAAACCTTGTGGGTTTCTGACCTGAGGACCTGTTTTTGGGAGATCACTGCGTGCCTCGCAAAAAATTGTAGACCACCAAGAAGATGGGGATAAATTATACTTTTTTCATTTGGTAGGGGGTAAACAAAACTAAAAAGATTAAGAACCCCTGCTCTAGTATATGGTAATAACAGTAGTTTGCTTATATTTATCAACTAGCAAAGTACCATTAACACTAAATAGGCCTGTCTTACCTGCAGCTGCAAAAATGATTACCAGCATGATGTAGCGAAAGACCCCACAGGCATTAAAACATGATAATTTATTTATCCTTTTATAATCGTGATATGAGTTAATATCACCTATGAAAATACTTAAATTAGTTTCTCCTTGAAAAGAGCTTTCATATGACATCTTACTCAAAAAAATTGAAGTTGCTAGATTTGAGCTGTTCCATTTCAATCTTTCAATAGGCTTGATTGATTTCAAAGAGCATGCTAACTTTGAAGTAATATTTGACCTTTGACCAAAAGCAAAATCAGTACAAGTATGGTTTAAGTCAAAAGAGTTTTCAATATCCAAAAAAGTTGGTTTCAAATCTGAACTCCAATTGTAGCTATAGTGATGACTGTTTCATTACAACCACTGTCAAAATGATGTCATGTTACGGTTGAATGAGCACAAAACCTGCCCTTTTAAAAATGCTGTAACTCCGCAACCACTGGTTTGATTTTCTTGAAACAAGTTTTATTTTATTCAGACTTAAATTATCTTTCAAACTAATTTGATTTCATTGCAATCTGAGACTTTGGGTTACATGGCCTGGTTGATTTGACATGGAATGGCCCTTTTGCGGCAGCTTCTACATAAGGGTGGCATCTTTTTTTTTTCTTTTTTTATTTGGTGCAGTTTCAAAGGGCAGTTTGTTTTCAAAAAAATACGATTTTGTACTGCTGGTTGACAAAACTATCATTACCTTTGGGATAAACAGTAAGGTATAGATGGTCTTTCCAAATGCTGTCTGTTCCAGGTGGGTAGAGGACACCATCTAGTAGTTTGATTCCTCGCATGGTGTGAGTTTCTGGATTTCGATACTTTAAGCCACAAACTCCAGGAAATTGAGCTAAATATGAAATTAAAAACAGGGTTATAAAGTAGACAAAGTATTGTAAATCAAAGGTACAACCAAGGATGCATATTTACGGTTGTTCTAAACAGAATATAGTATGGTTAAGATTTGGGTTGATGACTTGACATTAGAGTTAGACGAGACGTTGGGAATCTCCTCTGTCCATTACTACTATGCCAGTATGCCTGTTTAGAACAACTTGCACATTCATACTTACAAGCATTTCGATGTAACCTCAAACCTTAAAACATAATTTCAAGAATTTTCTATACTTTAAGAATTTTGAAAAGGGGTCATTTCATCTCAGATCACCCAATGCACTTTAACTCAAAAGCTCCGATTTGCATGAAATTTGGTTTGCTTGTGGAGTTTATATCAAAAAGCCAATATTTTCAATTTTATTGAAATCGGAGCTGTAGTTTTGGAGATACGCCCCTTCTAAAATTGGGGTTTTTGCGAAAAAAGGGGGTACCCGCCATATTTCAAATTGCAATATCTCCGCAACCACTTGGGGGATTTGAACAAATTTGGTGTCATTTTGAAGGAAATTGCCCAAGGATTCCATTTCTGTTAGAAAATTTCCAAAATATGCACGTTTAGGGGCAATGACCTTTCGACCAATACTTTGACCTTGTGGATTATGTGACCCATTATTTTTTAAAAGTGGAAAAAAATCTGTCATCCTGCTAATAACATATAAAAATTTCAGAGAGGTAATATTTGCAGTATAGTCATGGTTAAAGTTTCATTTTGGGGTAATTTGCCGAATTTCAGCAAATTGATTATACACACTGTAGTAAAGTTTATTATCCAGTCACCTCGCAACCATACACATGTTTAAAAGTTTTCATTGTTCAAGTAATGTAGTGTTTATAGCATAAAAAGATTTGAAATTAACGCTTGCCTGAGGCAGACTGAAATCGCCTTGGGTAATGTATTTGCCGGCTAATGATATAGAGCAGGGGTGTGCAAACTGCGGCCTACTTCCAGAAATTATGCGGTTCGTGAAGGGTTGCGGTTTTTGAATACAGTGCGGCCCGCGAATGTTTCACATAATTTTTGAGGTGCTTGACAAAATATGACAAGAACAAATTAAGCGTTTTGAACACAATAAATACGGAATGAGAATAGCTTAAGGAAGAATAAAGCCCAAGTAATTTTCTTCACAGTGACTTGACGTTTAAACAACATAGATGAACCGTCATTACCTCTTGCAGTTTTGTACTGCCCAGCATGCACTGCTGATGATGATATCTAATTGACTAATTAACCCTTAAAGTGCCAGCGCGTATTTGCAGAAATTTCCCCAAAACTGTGCGTTTCTAAAAATTGCAATATGAATATCACATGAAAGGCTGTATGAACAAGTTGAAACTTTGGCACGCACACATACAGAATGCGAATATCTCTCACTTTCCTACTTTAAAACAAATGGAAATGCTTCCAAAGAAGACCGACTCAGCAGACCAACTTGAAAAATTGTTAAAGGAATTTTTGGCTCGCTATAAAGACTACGAATTCCATGAACATATATTTGAAATATTTTCTTCTCCATTTCACACCGACATTGACTAAGCCCCTATTGATATCCAAATGGAACGGTTTGATCTTCAGCAGAGGACTGACCTGAAGACCAAGTATGTAGAAATGGATCTTGGTGATTTCCATCAGAAATATCTTGATCAAGAGAAGTTCCCAAATTTAAGAAATTTTATGGCATATAATATAGTATTTTTTGGCTCAACTTATTCGTGTGAACAATTTTTTTCTAAAACGGGTTTCATGAAATCTCCTTGTCAAGCAGTAATGACAGACGAACACTTGGAAAATGGATTTAGGGTTGCCAGCACCTCAACTAAGTACATTTGAATAAAGTGGTTCAGAAAAAAAGCCAGCTGCATGTTTTATACTGAATTGTTTCTACAAAGATTAAATCGTATTGCTATCTTTTTGTTTTTAAACTAAACAGTTTCTTTCAAATAATACTGGTTTTACTGTTTTTGAAATTATTGCAGTTTTATTTTTACTGCTGGCAATATCAAAAGCTGGTAAAATATCATCCTATTTAAAGGTGCGGCCTGCAGAACATTGTGTTTATTGCTATTTGGCCTCGATTAAAAAAGATTGCCCACCCCTGATATAGAGCATATGAAGTGAACAGCATCAAACAAGGTTATTTAGAAATGCACATTACCGCTTTTGTGAAAATAAGACAAAATGCAAGTAGACAAAGTGTTTGCTTGCTTTATTTCAGCACAATCACAGCAATTAACACTCAGCATAATCACAGACACATCATTATTTACAATTAACAATTTTTAATTAGCAATGGCATGAAGATTTGTTCCATACTCATGCGTGCCGTAATTAGCAATAATAAAATGTTACAGTCTTTTCCTGCAAAAAATTTTTTCGTGCATGCCGATTTCGTACCATCCATGCATTTCGTGCATACCACTCTTTCAGATATCACAAATAATAGTAGACTTATGGCATTTAAAAAGTGAAAAAAAAAGTGAGATTTGTTTCATACTCAGGCACGCTTAGCAAAATTTTTGGCATGAAATGTTACATTCTTTTCCAGCAAAAATTTTCCCAAGCTTGCCGCATTAACTTCTCTTTCAGATATCACAAGTAACAGCAAGCTCACGTTAGTTTCTAGAAAAGTGACAGATTTGTTCGATACTCAGGCTCGCTTAGCAACTTTTTTGGCACGAAATGTTACGTTATTTTTCTCCCAAGATTTTTTCTGGTGCTTACCACATTAAAGGTTCTTTCAGATATCACAAGTAATAGCAGGCTTACGGCATTTTTCAGAAAATGAAAAATTGAGGTTTAAACAAATAAGTCAAAAGTTCAGAAAATTAAACAAGCTAAAGTTTATTCTTAACTTTGGTAACACTAAAGGTTTTAATTTTTTCAATGTTTAACGTATTGTGCAAACTCAATGTTTTGCTATTACTTAAGTATTTTTGCACATTTTTTGTTTCAAAAACTTTAACATACTTAAAATTCACTGTTCTTATTTGCTTTGGGCACGTTGAGATTTCCTTGATTAAGTAGCATATGATTTCACTTGGCTGTTGAGTGACTTTTTCTTTATAGCTTTCAACAGCTTTCTAAATACTCAAAATTTATGTATATATAGTGCTATGTTTTAATCTCTTTGAACGCATTTTATAGTGGAAGTGACAATTTTAAAGCAAATTTCTGATGAAGGAGAATAAAACAAAAATGTGGAAGAGTCATCTTTGCATTTTTCATTTCATTTTTTAGGGGTTAAAATAAAAACTTGCCGTAGTCATCATAGCAACACTTATTAGTGAACTGCGCAGCTTAATGTAATGGTTCCAAAACTGCGCATCACAACTCCAGGTAATGTTGAAAAAAGTTATTTGGGGTCGCTTACTTTTCAATAAAAATTTGATTAATAGTTATTTTCACACAGTTTTTGTTTGAGTTTCATGTAAATGTCGTTACACACTAAATATCCTACACAAATTACTTTCATAAGGAAGGAAAGAAGAAAGGATTGATATATAACATGGTACATACTAGCTTTTGCTTTGAACTTGAACCACATCTAATTCATGACAATCAGCATTGTTACATCCCTAACAAAGTGACATTTCGTGTCTCACTGTATAGTGTTACAAAGCTGGATTTAGCGAGCCAGAAACTTGTTTTTTAAGATCAGTGGTTTCTGACCTATTTCAGACTCCAGCCTAATGCTACTAACCGATGCAAATTCGATATTTCTGGATATGTGTATATTGTTGTACAAGTCAATTTTTAGTGGTCAAAGGTGGGTGAAATTTAGTTTTTACGAAAACTGAGGTCACGGAGACAAAGTTAGCGAACCATTCGTGTAAGTGCTTTGTTAACTTCAGCTGTGAACTAATTACTGATATTATTTTTGTTTCAATTCACATTGCACACATGTTTCCACGTTAATAAAAGTGTAACCAATACAAATCATTGTATGATCAATTTCATTGCGACAGAGTAATAAGATTTTTTTGCAAATTACCCAAATTTTGCAAAATGGCCCAAACTTGAATGCAGACTGTTTTAAAACTACAAAAATTACCTCTTTGAAATTTTTATATGTTATTAGGAGGATGACAGAAATTTTTTTCCACTTTTAAAAAATAATGGGTCACGTGATCCACAAGATCAAATTCAGTGTCAAAGTATTGGTCAAAAGATCATTGCCCCTAAACGTGCATATTTTGGAAATTTTCTAACAGAAATGGAATCCTTGGGCAATTTCCTTCAAAATGACACCAAATTTGTTCAAATCCCCCAAGCGGTTGCGGAGATATTGCAATTTGAAATATGGCGGGTACCCCCTTTTTTCGCAAAAACCCTAATTTTTGAAGGGGCGTATCTCCAAAACTACAGCTCCGATTTCAATAAAATTGAAAATATTGGCTTTTTGATATAAACTCCACAAGCAAACCAAATTTCATGCAAATCGGAGATTTTCGGTTAAAAAATTTTTTAAATTTTGGGTGATCTGAGGTGGAATGACCCAAAGGATGAATTTGGATTCTAATTTTTATGGAATTAATCCACTCCTACAATTTAGTGATCTGAATATCAAAATACAAGTAAAAAATTAACCTTTAAATTTGCTATAAAAAATTTCCAGCTTATTATTTCAATGATAATGATGGGTTAAAGACAATGCTGGATAACTGGACGTTTTTTAAAATAAATCTATCAAGGATAAAGACTTCAATTAGCTATTTCACTGTTAATAACCAGTGATTTTTCAACTACCCATTTGAAAACCTCTAACACATCAACTTCAGAAAACTATAAGTTAGTGTCTTAATTGATGAAGTAAGATATCGATACTCAGGGTTCAAAATTAACACATGCCCAAGGTGATTTTAGCTTGCCTCGGAGAAAGCATTAATCTCTAACCCTGAGTACCAACATCTTATTGATGAAGTAAGATACTTACCGATATCGATGAAGTACGACATCAATACTCAGGGTTCGAAATTAATGCTTGCCCAAGGCAAGCTGAAATTGCTTTGGGCATGTTATTTTCTAGTTTCACTTGCCCTATGAGCAAGTTAACAAATTACAGAGCATGAAGTTGAAACATCAAAAAAGTTATTTGGAAATGCAAATTACTGGTTTTGTTACAACAAAATGCAACTCAAGTAATAAAAGTTTTTGCTTGCTATATTTTAGAGCAAGTAATAAAATTTTAGAGCAAGAATCAAGTGCTTAGTCACACTGTGTACAATGATAGTCACATGCACATCACATGACTTATTGTAGTTAACACTTTTTAATCGCATGTAGACTTGTTCGATCCTAAGCTGCACTTTTCAACTTGGTTTGCTTAAAATATTACGTTAATTTTCTGTGAAAAATTTGAAAAGCAGTTAACCCTGTAGCACCCCACGTTGCAAATGTGCAACATAGATTCTACAGCATTAAACATGGAATTGTGATTGAAAAAATTAATTCTACAAATTTGGCTAGTTCCCTCAGCCTTTTTCTTATTTGCTTAGCATTTTTTGCAAAAATTTGGTTAGTGACCAATTTTTGTTTCCTTTTTGAGATTTAGATAGCATAGAAATCACAATGCATTTTGCGTTTTCTAAATTAGTACTACCCAAATGTCACTTAGAACAAGCAAAATTGTCAGACTTAAAACAAAGTCTTTTGGAGCAAAACGATTTGAAGTGATGTTGCAAATTTGCAACACTGGGCACTGAGGGCTTGATTGGCAATTTGGTGCAGGTGCTGAGTAAAGGTAGCTAGTATTACAAATACACAGTGCATATTCTTCAATATACTTTTTTAGGTGCTGGCTTATTTTCAAATATTTAAAATAGCACCAATTAGTGCATACCATGTTACCCAAATCTAAACTAAGCCATTTGAGCTAAAGACAGTGATGCCAGCATTGATGTTTTTGACTTGCAATCTTATGTCTGATGTTTTTGATGGAAATCTGCAGTAATTTGCTTTTACGAGGAAATCTGATGTATTTGACAAAAATTTGATGCGAATTACGAAAAAAGATCATAAAAAGCTAAATCCACCCTATAGCTTATCATTTGGCAAACAGCTTTGGAAATGAGGTGATCTCCAAACAAAAACGAAAAAGGTCTTCAGCCAAGCCTAAACAAACAGTTGAAAGAGATGTGATATTGTGAACTTCCAAAGAAACGATCTCCAGCCCTTTTTCACTTCTATTCATGGATACAAACCTGGCGCCAGAGCAGTGTGCTGGGGGGGAGGGGGCATAGAAAATTTTGGTGGGGCACTAAAATATATTTGGGGATGAAGACCAAAAAAAAGGTTTTCGCAAATGCATCCCAGTGGCGTCAGTCCTGTTGCTTTCTTTTGGGGCACGGTTTTTGCTAGGAGGACACATTCTCGCTTGGGGGCACAAAAACCTCCTTTGGTACGGATTTTGCCCTCACATTTGAGGGTGAAGACTAAAAACAGAACAAAAAGGTCTTTATCACAAATGCACCTCAGTGGAGTTGGTTCTGCTGCTTTCTTTTGGGGAACACATTCTCGCTTGGGGGCACAAAAACCTTTGGTACGAATTTTGCCCTTACGAACTAAAAACAAAGCATAAAAGTCTCTATCACAAATGCACCCCAATGGTGTTTGGCCAGTTGCTTTCTTTTGGGGCACAATTCTCGCTCGCTTGGGGGGCCACATTTCTCATTTGGGGGTCTTGGCCCAAAAATGATCCACGGGGCACCAGGCCTGAATTGGTTTCATAGTTTAGATGTAATCATGTTTTTTCTCTAAAAATCTGATGTTTTTGAACAGCGGTCGCTGGCATCACCGGCTGCTGAACGAAAATAGCATTGGTTTCAAAATGTGATTTAGTTTGGTCATTTTATGCAAGTACTGTGTAGTGGCTTTAAAGACGATGTAGTATTTGCTGCATTGTATATCAGCACTATAGTAATAACAGAGAGTGTCTACTAACTATTTAGCAATTACTTAGTAGAGCATCTACAATTCTACATGGTATACTTTTTCAACGATAGCGGTTTCTGAGTTTAAATTAGGGGTTTCTGAGTTTAAATTAGAGGTATTTCCTCATATCATTCATTGATGGGCAGTCACCTGCAGTACTGCATCTCAAGTTGGTGCTATGGTAACACAACAATTACAAGTATGACAAATACATCATTGTTAATATCTACAAACTACCATATTCAGAAAATTGTTGAGAGTAAATTTTCTGAAACAGTGCTCGATGATTCTATTTCAATAAGATTACAATAGCACCTGACGAGTCCTTAGGATGAAACAGACTATTGTGCTTTTAACCTTTTACTGTGATTTTATAATTAGACTACCATATTCATCAAAGCATAAAGTTAGACCTAAAATGTTTCCTGAAGAGTTTGAAATTTTGATAGAAAGTATTGTATTGTATGCAAGCTCAATAAACAGAAACGAAAAAACATGAGACCAGGTAATAACAAATTATTGCACCTAGGACTCTTGAGAAGCCAAACAATGGCTTTTGGCCAGATGCAAAAACATTGCAGTGGTTCGAGAGTCTTGAAGAAAAAAAGAAAAACTAACCTACATTAAAACAGTGAAACGAAAAAAATGATCCAAGAAATCATAGTTGTTAATACTCAGTTAGTAAGCTAAATTACTATGTAATGATTCAAGTTTGTTGAATTTTGTGAAACTTTTTATGCTTTCTGATTTTATGTGGCAGATTATTCCAAAATTTAACTCCAAAAAATGAGATAGTTTGTTGGCAAACAGATTTTTTGTATAGGGGCAGATATAAGTTGTTGGATTGTCTAGTTTGATGAGACCTAATTTTACAAGTTTTAAGAAA
This sequence comes from Trididemnum nubilum, assembly GCA_963965965.1. NCBI lineage: Eukaryota > Metazoa > Chordata > Ascidiacea > Aplousobranchia > Didemnidae > Trididemnum > Trididemnum nubilum. The sequence continues at coordinate 28,793,864 of OZ014478.1, forward strand.
AACATTTTCAAAACAAGAAGGCAACTGATTATTGACATGTTTATACACGAAACACGCTACAAGATATTTAAACAAATCATTAACTTGAAGTATACCATAATTTCTATAAACATCGTCTACTTTAGAAAATTTATCGCAAAAAGATTTACTCTGAATAATTTTATTGCACTGTTTTTGGATTTGATTCAGCAATGTAGCATTTCCAGCATGCCATGTAGTAATACAATATTTCATAAAATTTGTTGCAAGTGCATGGTATTGTTCAAGGAGACAGGAAACATTAGTAAACGATCCGATTCTACAAATTCTACCAAAACAATTATGTAATTTTGAGATTATTGTTAGCATGTGTGATTTCCAACCCAAATTATTATGAATATGAAGGCCCAAATAATTAGTTTGTTAGTTCATCTACAACAGATTCCTTAATCTTTATTTGCATTCCAATTTTGTCTTTTATGTTATGAGGTAGCAATAAGAAAATTATATACTTTGTTTTTGAAATATTAAGAGTAACCTTATGAGAAGCTAGCTAGATGCTAACACTAACCAGAACTTTATTTGCAGTTCGAGTAACTTCAATTTTGCTTGCTCCTGGAATGAGTAGAGTCAAATCATCCGCATACATTATTGCTTGCGGTCAATATTTAAAAAAAGATCATTTACATACAATAGAAATAATAGGGGTCCTAAAGTAGAGCCCTGAGGTACCCCTTAAAGTATTTCTTTTTGTGAAGATAAACCATCATTTATGCTGACTGCTTGTGTTCTATTACTGTGATAAGATTTCAGCCAATTATGAGAAAGTCCTCGAAATCCATATAGTTATCTAATTTTTTCAAGAGAATGGAATGATTCAAGGAGTCAAAAGCTTTACTAAAATTTTTAAAAATTGAAAGAACAATTTTCTTTGAAATAATTGCTTGGCTACTTCATTAATTGAGTATGCACAATTGCACATGCATATGAAGTAGAGTAATTAAGCTAAAAACCGCATTAAAAGTTTGATAACAACATATTCATATTTAAATACAACATCATGGGCTTATGAAAAAGTTTTTGTAAAATTTTAGAAATAGAATTCAATACGCTTATTGGCCTGTAATTGGTTAGGTTTAATTTGTCACCTTTTTAAATATTGGTGTGACTTTTGCATGCTTAAGTGAGGTAGGTAAGATTCCTGTACTAAAAATTAGATTGATTAAGTGGACCAAGATGTCTATAACAGGGTCAGGAAAAGTTTGAATGAGTGAGGAAGGTATCTGGTCGACTCCAGAACTTCTTTTTGGCCTAACAGATCCAAGAACCTGTTTTACTTCAGAAAATGTTACTGGGTTTTAAAAAATAAATTAGCACTGCACTTTGTAGTAAATTGTGGTCAATCAATTTTATCGCTTTTATGCTTACCTGGAAGTCATTAGTACCATATCACACAATTTTTTTGGAAAACTGATGAAATAGTTATTTAGAGCTTCAGCTATTTTAATAGGCTCTTTAATTGCATCATTAGTAAGTGGATCATGAATAAGAAGTGAACGTTGAAGAATGCATTTGCCAATGAGTTTAGTTATTTTCTAAACAACTAGAATATTTGTTTGATTTTTAATGAGTTGCGATTTATAAAAGGTCGATTTTTTTAATATGATTACTCTTTCAAAATAAATTTTAATGTGATTGTAATCAATTTTGGCTCTTAGTCTTAAAAATTTAAAGTAAGCTTTACGTTTAAAGCAAGCCACCCCCTCCCCCCCCCCCAGGACCCCAAAAAAAATTTTTTTAATGGCTTAAGCTAGGGCGCTAGTTTTTTTTGAAATCTGTAGATATTTACATTGTTCATTTACAAGGGTTGCTTCTCAGCAAGCTCCCATCTAGTTATAATTCATAATAGGTGTGATGCATGCCAGTAGGTGAAGTTTATATAGTTTTTATGTAGCCATGTCTTGGACTAATAATGTATTTTGTTTTTCATGCCGATGTGTTTGATACTGTATTCTATGCAGGGTAATTATTTCAAAAAATGTGTCTAGTTGCAATGTATTGTGAGTTTCTAGTGTTTTTTTTAACAATGTTAGTTTAGCTAGTTAGTTTTCCCTATTTTTGATTTATTTTATTTTTCCTCTTTTTCATTTTGTATTTGTGTAAAACTTTACCCTTAAAGTATTTAGCTGGTTTTACGGTATTTTGGATTTTTATTGTACTCCTTAGTCCTTTGTTAGTGATATTTTTTCAACATAATTTATTTTTTCATTTTTCCTCATATTTTTTCAACCATGTGTTGATTCTGTTTCTTTCATACTTCACATTCAATGTTAACTTAGGTTTGATTATTGTTTAATTCAAAAAGAGCTTATGAATATATATATACAGTCAAACCTCAGTTATTAAAGGATTCAGTTCTCGACCAAGTTGGTTTTCAACCAAAAAATTTGAGATTTTTACGTCTCAGACTTCAAACATAAATGCGGGTCACAACCAAACCAAGAGTAGCCTAGCAAACACGAACGCACCATGATGCTGCATCTGCAGCTTTTTTCACATGATCTTTGATGTACCTGAGCTGTTGTTTTGTTTTTTTTAATGTTTCAATATTAATTTCTGCAATTTTTTCAAAATTGTTTGTACTGCACAGTATCTTAATCTTTACTGTTTTCAATGTTCTAAAAATAAAACATAACAGTATGAAATGATTACTGCTTGTTTTTTTCAACGTCTTACATACAAAATCCTTTATTAAAAGAAGACACAAGCTATTTCTACACATCTTTATTTTTGGTATGCACTATACAGTACAATTTAGGTGTACATCTTTGATGTACCTTAGCTGTTGTTTTTTTTTTTTTTAATGTTTCAATATTAATTTCTGCAATTTTTTCAAAATTGTTTGTACTGCACAGTATCTTAACCTTTACTGTTTTCAATGTTCTAAAAATAAAACATAACAGTATGAAATGCTTACTGTTTGTTTTTTTTTCATCATCTTACATACAAAATCCTTTATTAAAAGAAGACACAAGCTATTTCTACACATCTTTATTTTTGGTATACGCTATACAGTACAATTTATGTTGTAATAAAAAAATACTTTATAAAAGTTGTTCTCTGACGACTTGGAATGGATTAAAATTATTAACATTAATTCTAATGGGAAAATTTTTTCAAATTTGGAACAAATCACTTTTCGAACAGCCTTCTCAAACGGATTATGTTCGATAACCGACGTTAGACTGTATTAAGATTTGTACTTACCACTCACTGATGACAAAAACAATGTTCCATCTTCCTCTGTAGGAATTTCGATTGCTTCACTATCTACTTCATCACAAATGCGAACATATTGCACACTCATATCAGTTATTGTTGTTGAAACACTAAGATCAGAAACAACCAAAAATGGGATATATAACACACAGATCTATATTCTAAATCAGTTCAAAACTGAAATACACAAAAACTAAGATAGAAACATTAAAGCATTTTGTCACATACTGGTAGCATGTGAGGTATTACCAGAATACAGGCCAGTCTATTATCACAAATGCTTTGCTTTCCATTGAATACCTAAAATTACCTCATGAATGTATTTGCGACACTCAGCAGGGCTCCCAGCCAAAAATGATGAAAAAACCGGAAAAGGTAAGTAGTCCAAAATCGGAAACGTAAGGGTTGAGGAGGGGGTCTGGGGGCGGAGCCCCAGAAGCTAGCGATTTTTGAAGATTAATGTTCAAAATACTTGACTTTGGGATACTCTGTTAAAAGTCTTACGGCGGAATAACACTAGGCCGATTCTGAGAATCAGCGTAAGGTACGTAATTCCACTTTTACAGTAAAAACAGCAACAATTAGCGGTAAAATACTATTAACAATAAAAATAATTTTATCATTAAGTTAGAAGGTCTGGAGAGTATTGCAAGCTCCCCATTAAAGACTTTGGCGTTTTTAGTTTTACACGGTAAAATGCAGCATCCGGTAGTGCCGTCAGCTAATAACGCCCAAACTAAAAAGCTTGATAACACGGTAAGCGGATATGTTAGTAATACTACTGTAGAACAAGCCAAACTTTACAGCTTAGTTACGGTAACCTTGCAGAGTCACACTCGTATGCAAATACTGCTCTATTTAATGATGAATAAAATAAAAATAAATTACTAAGTATTTGAGTTCACGGCTAGCACGAGAACAAAAGCAGCGCTCGTTTCGGAAAAAATTAATAATTCGACTCGCAGAGCAGATACAACGTCACGAACCAACACATAATCGTAAAAAAATAGCAAAGAAGCACAAGCACGAAAACAATGAAGCTACAACCAATCATGGAAGGTTATAGAGTGGTACAACCGGTACATAGCTATATATAACATAGACACGACCTGGTATGGAATAGCTTAAGAACTTTATGCAAGCAAGGAAAAAGTGGTAGAGGACCGTGAGGCACGGCGACTCAATCTTGAAGTGCTGCCCCCGTGATCCTTCCGGAAAAGCTGATGAAGAAAATGGATGGAAGAACAAAAAACTGACTTTCTTTAATTCTATTTCTTTCTTTTCCTATAATGTTCGATGAGATCACGCATGGCCAACTTTCGTTTTTGCCTGATCTCCTTCTCAACGAACATTGACTTCTACCTCTTCACAGCCCTATCAAACTGTGCCGCAGATAAAACAGTTCGTAAAGGGCTCATTCTTCCGGCCTCAGACAGAGAATGCAGGTAGCGGCCGTGGAAAGGGCGAATATCGGCACACATCATTTTATCGATAGGAGCGCTCGCATCTTTCCGCCCAAATCATTCAATCGAACTCTTGTTTTTATTTCACAAATGGTACTTTACAGTTTGAATTGCACTGAATGTAGAAATTTGGGTGCTGGGTTTCGAAGAAGAGAGCATCGTTTGCATGAGACTGAAAGAACTTTCCACTCGCGAACCATGAAAGATCGTAAAGGCAGCTCTGATCACATGATAAAGACAAGGATACTCCCACTTAATTAAGGGATGGCACCAAAACTCAGCCGCAGCATAAAGCACCTTAACTCAACATAAAGCCACAGTTTTATTCTGCAGTAAAATAATTGTTTTATCTGAGCGCCAAATTACTACCAATGTTGACGAAAATTAGTCAAACCAAAAGCTGTGCCGTTATTAGCTTACCTAACGGCATCCAAAAAATAATGCTTACTTTTTCTTCACTGGTCATAAAAGTTCTTTGAAAACAGAACTGTGACAGTGATTTCTCTGCGATCTATTTCCAACCGAAACTGCAGATAAAAATTCTGGTACCAGTTCATCGCTTGTTAAACTCCTTCATCGCTCATCAAAGCATCAATCATTGCTAAAAGTTTGCACGTGGCAAAACGCCAGCAACAATCGAATTTTACTCTTTTTTTCTCTTACCCTCCACTGTCCAAAAAACAGATTTACAGAGTCGTGCTTTATGATAAAAGTCAAGTCTGTCAATTTGAGGCGTGAAAAGCACTACGTACCCGCGCAGTGCGCAAACTGAATGCGGTCATTTGACAAAAGAAAACATCAAACTTTCAGCCGTAAGTTTTTTGTTATATCGTCAAATAGCACTAGCAATTATAATTTCACCAGAAAGCAATACACAAAATATTATTCATTGTCTTGTCTGGTGACGCAATAAGAACAACTTGCAATAGAAAGTTTGATGTTTAGCTTTGCCTAACAATGGATCGGTAAAGAAATAAGTGAAGCAATTCGTAAAAAAACGTGCGAATAAGAGAGAAACGTCATGTATCTAATGCAAACAAATTCCGACAGATGGTGCTCAGGGAGGGGGGGGGTAGGTACTTTTTAAAAAAAGTGCATTTTTGGATTAATATCGGTAGGTGCCGATTTGAAGTTCAAAATGCCGGAAATACCAGAAAAACCGGAACTCTGGGAGCCCTGACTCAGGTAGAATCCACTGGAGTCCATGGTCTCAGAAATAGGAAGAGTGCGGGAAGATTCTCCAGACATTCTCATGTCAACAACTTGATAAGGAAAGCATTGGAGTCTGCACATGTTCCTACGATTTTGGAGCTGCAAGGTGTATTGCGCACGGATGGAAAAAGACCAGATGGAATGAAAATTTTTCCGTGGAGAATGGGAAAGTGCATGGTGTGGGACTTTATGTGTAGCGACACCTTTGCCCCAAGTCACCTTGATGTCTCATCTAATCACTTTGGAAAAGTGGCAGAACGGGCAGAGCAGGCCAAACTGACAAAGTATGAGCAGCTTGAACGTGATTTTGAGATTGTGCCTATTTGTGTGGAAACAATGAGCCCATGGGATCCAAATGGTTTAAAATTTGTTCATGAGGTTGGCAAAAGAATTTCAGAGGAGTCTGGCGAACCCACGTCTACTGTTTTCTTGATGCAAGCAATTGGAATGGCAATACAACAAGGAAATGCTGCTGGTGTTTTGGGAACTGTGTGCAAAGGGTCAACATCTGGAAGAGATGTACTATTTGTAATGTTGCAGTCTCCTTTTTCGTTTGTGTGCTTTGAGATTCACTAAATTAGTTTTTGTTAGGTTTAACTTTTTTGGTGTTTTTTACAGATATCAGAATAAATTTATCCTGGATTTATTTGCACTGACTATTCACTGTGTGTGTATGTGCATTTTATGTGATGACTTATAACTACATTAACATGTAAGAACAAATTTTGTGGAATTGTTTTTGAGGTGAAGTTAAGATTTTTGTGTATACACATAATACCGGTAATTCATTTGTTATGCATTTGATTTTAATTTGTTTGTTATTATTCATTAGATCTTATATGATTCAGCACGCAAGTTGAATATTTTGTGGTTTTTGTCATGATACAAGTATGTATGTACCAGTATAAGGTGCAATGTAAATGCTTATCTGGATCAGTGCTTGTCTTGTCACTATTACTTTTATCTGTGATGTGAATGCTTAGTTATGCCTTGATATATACAGTATTTTTTAATTGAATTGTCACCAGTATTTTTTATGCCACTAGGTAATGTGTAGAGTTTTTATGCAGCTACATCTTAAACTAACAAATATTATTTTAGTTTTCATATTCTTGGTGCTGTAATTTATGTAAAATATGACACTTATTTGATTTTACTGTATTTTGGATTATTTATTATTATCTGTATGGATTCTTAATTCTTGTGACATTGGTGATCGTACTAGATGGCTGACAATCTTTGAATGAAATATTGGTAACTGAATTTATTTAATCTTTGATTATTGTTTTGCAACTATATTCTAATATAATTCTTTGGAAGTGTCTGCTGCACCGTCCCGGTTTCGGACATCAAATCGCTGCTGCACAGGATTGCGTTTTTTGCATTGATTCGCTTTAAATACAGCACTTTGTCTCAACAAATTCGAAGCCCTGATGGCATAGTGGTTAGTGCGCTTGACTACAATGCGGAGGGTTGGGGTATCAATACCCGTAGGACACGCTTTTTAAAACTAGCGCTAGAGAGCAATTTCACTTCATACTCCTTTATTTTTCTCTAAAATCTTATTATTAGAGTTAGGGTTCGGGCAGCGATGCCAGCTTGAGAGATAGTAAATTGAACAGCAACAGAAAACGACCGCCGCCGCCAGTGCAGCAGCGATTAGATGTTGGAAATCAGGTCAGTGCAGCAGACACTGCCTACTTCTTTTTGTTTTACCTTTAAAAATTTCGTTATTAGGCCTATGCTGTATGTCGTCAATTATTGCATTTTTGCAAAATCCCATTGGATAAACTAAACACCACGCTAAGTAGCTTGGTTTGTGAAAACATAGTTTGGATTAGTGTAAATTACCATAGTTCAATTTTGTTTTTTAGATTTTCTCAAACTACTTTCCTGGAGTCGGGACGTTTTCATTTTCAAGTAGGCCTATTAAATTTTTTTTATCGATTATCGCCTTTTCTGTGCTTTGTGCTTACATGTTATCAATTGGTAGAATCTTCATACTTTACTTTTGTTCTTGTTGAGTCTGCCTGAGGTTAAATCATTTCGTTTCTCTTGTTCTACATTGCTCTATGAAGTACCCGGTACTGTACCACTGCCAGTAGCGTTTGTAGCTAGGGGGGGGGGCAAATGATGCTATAGCCCCCCACATTGGCCTGAAAAGTAGCCTATGCAAAATAGCATGTTTTTAGCAGTTTTGAGGTTGATTTGAGCTCTAAAAATGAAACTACCCCCCCAAAGATCGCGAGACGATGATGATTATGGATAGAAAAACGCTCTGACTTTCGATGAAGAACCTTTCTTTTTCTTTTTTTTTTTTGAGATCACTTGATTTTGGAGAGAAAAACGCTCTGAAGTTTCCTTAATCCAATTCAAGACTAATGAAAATTCGGGTCAAGTTCGTTTACGGTTGATTCAAACTTCAAAAACGCCCCCCCCTCCCCCCCTTTGCGAAACCCTGGCTACGCGACTGACCACTGCAAGGGTCGTATTTACCAAGTGAGTTAAACTCCACTGAACCGTAAGCGTCGCTGAAACACTACTATGTTCAACGTCGCTGAAACATCACTGAAACATTACTATGTTCAACGAAACATTACTAGAACCGTAAACTATGTTCAGTCACGCATATCGTATTCACCAGACGAAAAAATGTCGAATGCTGACTGAAGCGGCGCTCAAATGTCTGGTTTTGATTATCAAATTGAGCGACCGATTTTGGCGGTTTAACCAAAGTTTAACAACAATGGTTTAACCTGGGATATATTTAAGAGGTATGGCCGACTAGCATTGTTAATTGTTCTCGTCACGCATGAGTAATGTTCAAACTTTCGGTCAAATTTCTGATCAAAATGCATTGTTTCTTAAGCTATGGCTCCACCAGTGTGATTATGAAATTCTCACTCATGGTATTAATTTTTTCGGTGATAATTTCTTTTCGTTTAAATTAACTCTGATGGAGACAAAACGTTTTGCTGAACAAATCTTACCGGAGTACCCCTGCTCCACCAGTGAGAATTTAAAATTATCACCACAAAACTCAGTGCTAATTTCGGAAAATTTTGCACTGGTAGAGACAACGCTTGTTTTCCGAATTAATACTGAATGGGCAGTGGGGGTTAGGTTTACTTATCGAAACTGACCGAAACTGATCGAAACTGACCGAAACTGGCCGAAACTGAACGAAACTGACCTGAAATAATTTGAAATAAAATAATATCTAAATTGTAGTGCATGTTGCAAGTAATGAATAGTAATTTTTTAATCTTTAGTTGAAATTTTTTCCTTCAATTTTGCAAAAATTGGCCAGTTTCGATAAATAAACTTTTGCAAGATTTATCTATATTAATATATATTTGTTGATTGTAACTTTTCAATCTTTTCAACAGCGGTAGGCCAGTTTTGATAAATAAACTTTTTGCGACATTTATCGAAACTGGCCAAAACTGACTTAAACTGGTCAAAACAGACCCAAAATACTTCAAACTCGTATGTTATTGATGTTTGGTTGTGATTGTTGATTGTAACTTTTCAATCTTTTCAACAGCGGTAGGCCAGTTTCGATAAATAAACTTTTTGCGACATTTATCGAAACTGGCCGAAACTGACTCAAAATAGCTCAAACTCGTATGTTATTTATGTTTTGTTGTGTTTGTTGATTATAAGTAATAACTTTTCAATCTTTAGTTCGACTTTTTCCCATTAATTCAACAGTGGTAGGCCAGTTTCGATAAATAAACTTTTTGCGACATTTATCGAAACTGGCCAAAACTGTCTCAAAATAGCTCAAACTCGCATGTTATTTATGTTCTGTTGTGTTTGTTGATTATAAGTAATAACTTTTCAATCTTTAACTTGAGTTTTTTTCGGTTAATTCAACAACGGTAGGCCAGTTTCGATAAATAAACTTTTTGCGACATTTATCGAAACTGGTCAAAACTGATTAAACGTGCATGTTTTTTGATTTTTTTTTGTTGTGTTTGGTTATTACAAATAAAAATTTTAAATCTTCAATTAAAATTTGTTGGATGAATTTGGCATAATGTAAGCTAAATAAGCCAATTTCCATGAAAAAAATTTTGCGAGATTTGTTGAAACTGAAACAAAATTTTTATTCTTATCTTTTATCTTCTTTTATTTTTTATTGGTATTTTATTTTTATCATGTAAATAATAACTTTTCAATCATTACTTTTATTTTTTCCTGGTAATGTAACAAAATAATTTAGGCCACTTTTGATAATTAAACTTTTTGCGAGGTTTATCGAAACTGGTCAATTGTGATTCAAAAGCAAATTACAATAGTTTGAAGAGATACAGCTCAAGATCGGTTTTGTTGAAGGAATGAGAACAACTTACTTACTGCTAGAGATAATAAGGAGGTACTCCAAACCTTCTTTCACTCTACTCCCCTCCCCTTATCCGAAAAATAAATTTAATCCGTTTGACTCCGCACCATTGGCAAACCTACGTCTTCGAATTTCCGTGACATCAAAAAAGATGGCAGACTAGTGTATCTCTCGTAATATTGTGATTACCGGTACCTAATATTTTCTATAAGAAAAAATATAATTTTTTTAATATTTTATTACAATCTTATCACAGCATCTCATTAATTTGCGATTCTTTAATTGCCTTTCTACGCTCATTTTTGAGAATAAGAGACGAAAGTCTATTCCAAAACAAGATGTCTTAGGCTGTTAATCAAATCAAATATTTCATTATTTATGTACTTACTGAATTACACCGAAGCGTGTAACAAGTTTGCGCAGCCCATCTACGCGTCATTACGCCGGGCAGGGCTACCGAAAGGAGGGGGCAGGGGGGACAACGACCCCGGGGCCCATGAGTTCGAGAGAGGGCCCATCCAAATGACATTGAGAAGTGAAAGGCTCATCGAAATCTCATGTGAAGGCCGGAAAAATCGTTAAAATTTCGATAAAGACCTTTTCTTTTTTTTTTTTTTTTTGGAGATCACTTGATTTTGGCTGGAAAAAACCGTTGAAATTCCGGTGAAAACCCTGTTTTTTGTTTTCTTTTGGAGATCACATCAGTTTTCGGATCAAACAGCAGCATTTTCTCCGTCTATTTTGGACTTCACACAACAAGAATTCCGTCATGTTGGAGCTGGCCCCGGGCCCACGTTCGGCTCTCGGCGACCCTGGCGCCCGGGCAACACAGCTCCTTTTTAACAATTGTCACAATGGTGGCGAATCGTTGGCAACACTGTGTTTGATTTGATCGGCCAGAGATTTGAATCCATAGGTGGGCACAAGTCCGTTAATCGTTAATACGTTAATTACGAAGCTAACTTTTTCATTAACTCGTTAATCCGTTAAAAAGTTTTTTCATGTTAACGGACTAAATTAACTTCCGTTAAGTGCTGTTAACGGACTAAATTAACTTGCGTTAAGTTCTTTTAACTTCCGTTAAGGTTTTCATCGTTAATATCTTGCACCATTCATTCATCGTACCGGTACAAACCAGTTTGCACTGGTAACACTTGTTGCGTATTAGCACGAGTTTTATAGAAGAAAACGAAGAAAGGAGCTCTTTTTTGCGGCAAATAATAAGCTGCAGCCTCATAGGTCTATGAACTATCGCTGTTCACAATTTCCAAAGATTTTCTGGTCGCGGCTTTGTTAATGTATTTGAACTTATTTTTATCTTGTAGTTGGATTAGACTGTAAAATGTAACTTTCAAAGCACAAAAAGACCACTATGGCAATAAATATTTCCTTACAATCAGCTCAACAGCATCAATACGTGTTCTAGAAGCGAGAGAATAAAAAGAAATGTAAATTACACGCAAAATATTAACGGATTAAGGGACTTTATTAACTTCCGTTAATTAAAGATAAAAATAACGGATTAACGTTAACGGAGGTGTGAAGTTTGTTAACGGACTAGTGGTTAACGAAGCTAACGTTTTGCGTTAACTTGCCCACCTATGTTTGAATCTCAGACCTCCCGCTCCAGAAACGAACGCATTACCGCTCGACCAACTGGTTGGTCGAGACTGTTTATCATAGGTTGCATTGTGCCTCTAAGACCCCGGATACTGTTTGTAGCTTATCGTTTCTTTTTCAATGCATGGATTGTTCTTAATAAATCACTACTGAAATACAAAAACTATCAATGTTTTACGGGAGCGTTGGTTTTCGACCTCCGAAGTCAAGCCCAAATGGTTACTTACTAAAGTGCTACTACCAGTAATTAAATTGTAAAATTTTGCGTGGGGGGACGCTTTTGTGGAAATTATGTAATTCCGTCCCCGCTGTTGAAGTGTTTTTTCCCCGAAACCAGGTGAAGACCAAAAAAAAAAAGGTCTTCGCCGAAAATTAGTGTTTTTTCCTTGAAATCAAGTGAAGACCAAAAAGAAAGATCTTCATCGCAATTTGGGACTATATTTGGCCGGAATTTGTAGGATTTATTCGTGCTGGCTGGCTCTTGATCGTTTCATAACCCAGCGCTCAAATCTCGATGAGTGGACGTCTAAATCTCGATGGGGGACTCTAAATCTCAATGGGGGAACGCTAACTCGCGTCCCCCCTACAATTTAAGTACTGGTTACTACTACTATCGCAACTGTCGAAAAATGAGCGAGGCTGTATTGCCCAGGCGCGTAGCCAGGATTTCGCAAAGGGGGGGGACTTTTTTGGGAGGTCAAAACAACAGTAAACGAACTCGACCCAAATTTTCATCTGTCTTGAATCAGATTGAGGCGGTTTTTCTGTCAAAACCAGGAGATCTCCAAGAAAAAAAGGTCTTCACCAAAATTGAAACGGTTTTTCCGGCCGAGATTAGGTGATCTCCAAAAAAAAAAAAGAAGGTTTTTACCAAAATTCAGTCACTTCTCCTGACCAACTTTGGGTGAGCTCCAGAAAACAAAAAACTCCACATGTCTGGTCCAAATAACAACAAGTCCTTGATAACAGCAAGCCCTTCACAACTTCTGCTCCCTAATCCCGTTGGGGGGGGCTGTTTTCATTTTCGGCGTAAAAATCGGCCTCAAAAGCACTAAACACTTGCTATTTTGCATACTTTTCAGGCCAACGGGTAGGGCTGTAGCCTCCCGCCTCCCCTCTGACTACGCTACTGGCTTGGCCCAATTATGGGAAATAACATGAGTGTAAAATGTCTTTCGTTTGCATATCGTGGTCTGGCTTGAGGTAGCAAAAAAAAGGCAAAAAAACACGACAATTGTGAAGTTGCTTTTATATCATGATGATGACGACGTATACCATATTAACAGGTACGGCATATCAAATGAAAAACACAACTTTTGAGAAAAGATTGTTTAATGCAGTACAACAAGTGATGGAAGCAAAAGCTTCGGGAAAATTAACTCTTTCTCATCCCTGATAGTAGAGGCTCTGCACGTAATTTTATTTTCCGTTGGGCTGGAGTGGCACGCCGCTTATCCGTTGCCTACAGGGTGAAATAAAACTTTGCAACACTTACTGCAACCATGTGCGCTACCAGGATTTTGCAAAGGGGAGGGAGGGGGCTTGAAGCAAAAGTTAGAATGTTCCGGTTTCAAAAAGGTCGCAATTGGACAGCATGTTGAGCACACTGGTGCAATTCAAGCAAATAGGGTAGACGGGAGTTTGCGGGCTAATCCAACAGTCGTTGGGCAATTTTTGCAATTTTTCAAAAAAATAACCATTTTAACGTCATTTGGATCATATTTCAAACGTTTTTAAAACCATTTAAACGAACAAAGTTGCTAGGATCTGGAATCAAGTCAAAAAAGCTAAATTGCCTAGCCTTTTCAGCACCTCTTTATTGGCGGATCAAGTCCTAAACACGTTTCAAATCTTGCATAATACATATGGCAGAGTGAAGTCCAAGACACAAGGCTCGAAGCCAAGATCAAGGACACAAAAAATCCAAGACCTAGGATAAACCTTCCAAGGACAGATTCTCTCGAGGCCAAGGACAGGATTGCTCTAGGCCAAGGACCAGAGCTGGGCACCCGCTACTTGAAAAGTAGCGGCGCAGCCGCTGCCGCTATTTGGCAAAAAAAGCAGAGGCGCTGCCGCTTATCGCTACTCAAATAAAAAAGTAGCGCCGCTGCCACTACTTGCATGCAAAACAGCGGCCGCTGCCGCTACTTTAAAAAAATAAATAGTACAAAGAACGATGGCATTTAAAAACGGTATCTAATGGTGAAATTTCAACTTTATTTACGAAAGTTAATTATTCAAGCCTTTTAGATATTGGTTCAGATTACAATCGGCATTAGCAGGCTTAAATGGTAGACAAGTAAGCAAATCACCATTAAATTAGGTATTGGCATGCTCCTTTCAAAAAACCAAGCATTTCAAAACGCTGATTGGTTGAACCAGCGCTTTAGAAATTACTTAGGAAGTTACCCTAGGAAGTTACACTAGGAAGTTAAATTCCTTATCGCATTTTCTACACAAACAAAAGGCAATAAGAAATATCGACTCAAATATGTTAAGGTTTTGCCATTAAAGCACAATGACATACAGCATTCAGCTTCTATACAATTCTGCCCCGGCTCTTATAGCTCTGAAGTAGTCGATCTGTTTATCACACTCTCGGCCCTCAACCACTAAAATAATTCCTCGCGTAGAGATCCGAAAGGAAAATTTATCAATCGACCGAGTTCCAAAACATTTGTTGGAGTTTTTTAGAAATGGTAGGTGATTCACGTCCATGCGATGATTTCGTCCAACTTTGACACAAAAATAGATCGAGCGTTTAAGATATTGGTGTTTACGAAGTCGAAGGAGATACGTGGTAATGACGTACATGTTAAGCAAATGATGCTCAATGCGATTCATGTTACGCTGAGTAGTTTTTTCTACGAGTATAACTCCTTAACTAAGTTGTCTTTGATGCTTATTTGTTACCTGGTTCTATTTTTCGTTCAATTCTCAGCGCACTATAAATTCAATTCTTAGTTTTACTGTTAACTGTTGTAGCAAAATTTATTTTACTACGCATTGACGTAACTACTCAGGCCCGGCGCCACAGAGCATAGGCGTAGCCAGAGGGGGGGCCCAGAGGGCCCGGGTCCCCTCCAATTGAAATGCTACCTATGATAAAAATGTGGCAAAAAAACTATTGTTTCGTCAGTTTTAGTTTCTTATAGGATTTTTTGCCTACAACAGCAATTAACAATAATATTGACGACCAGGGGGCCCCGGCCCTCTAAATTCAATTTTTCCAATCAATCAAAATGTATATCCCGGATAAAATTAAGGGTTTTTATCATAAAAGTTGCTACCTCGAGCTCTCATCTAACCTTTTTAAAAACGTTATGCAATAACAGGGCGGGATTTACCATATGGCCCAGTGCCAGGAGCCCTGCGCTCAGATGGTAAGACTATATTTTTGGTCTACACTTATGTTTGGCAGGAAGATGTTGCGAAAATCTTTAAAGTGCCAGGGGCCCCGCGCAATGTAAATCCGGCCCGGGCCACAGTATGCTAATATATAGAGTAGGTTCACTTCAAGCAAAATGCATTGTTAAAATGTCCAGCATTTTTTTGCCTGTGTTGCGTCATAAGGACTTTTTTGCGTGGGTCACGTCACTACATGGTGAAAAAAATGTTTCCAATTTTTCTCGATTATTTTAATATTGTATATTTTTTAAAAAAACTTTGGGTTTTTTTATTTGAATTAATAGACTTTGCGCTTGAGGAAAGCGCAGTGGGCGAGCGAACTGTTACATTTGTGTTTTTTCAATTCTTAGAAATTGGCACGAAGCATGCTCGAAGATGTCGGGAGCCCACTATGACGTCATAATGCTTGTTAGAAATATACTAATTTCAAGTGTTTTAGTGCAATCGTTGATCTTAAATTAAAACAAGGTCTTCTAGGCTGCTCAAGGTTTTCTATTGAAGTAGACGGTGGACGAGATGCATTTGTGACGTCATAATGCATATACATATTGTTTAATTTTGTATTCATGCTTGCTATTGGACAGCCTGATTTAGCCAAATGCCAATATTGAATAAATGAAAAATAGATAAAAGAAATAAATCGGATCGAGTCGAAGATGTAATCGGGAGACCACTATGACATCATAAAGCTGTTACAAATTTGCCAATCTCAATTGATTTGACTGCAACATAATCCATCATACAGTACAAGGATTTGGTTGCAGTTAATTTTTATAGGGAGTAAAAAGGGTCGTGATCAACACTTTCGTGTGTGACGTCATAATCCATTTAAGTTTTGTTTCAATTTCCTGTTCAAGCTTGCTGTAGAATGGTCACACTACAAGCTAATATAAGCATTGAATAAATTCAAGATAGTAATCGAAGTATGTAGTCGGGAGACCACTATGCCGTCATAAGGCTGTTACATATTTGCGAGTTTCCACTGATTTCACAGCAATTATTATCCGTCATAAATCATAACAAGGTTTTGCTTGCACGTTGAAGCTGATTTTATATCGAGTAGAAGGAGTCTAGATCAACGCGTTCGTGTGTGATGTCATAATGCATTTACGTTTTCTTTTCTTTCATGCATTATAATTTGGTTTTAATTGATTAAAAAGAGTGAGTTCTTCTCAGTGATATGGCATTGATTTTTATAGTATTTGAAGTAGGCTATCTAGTGACATTGATAGCCCCAAAATTCTTCAAAAAGAAATGCTCTTTGATTACTGTCTTAGTTCTTAATTGCTACAACAAACAAGTAAACACTACACAAGTACTTTGCTGGTGTACCGTCAAGCTAGAGACTCTTTATTTAGTAGAATAGGGACAGACGCGCGGAAAAAAAGAGAAGAGCATTAAAGAAAAAAGCATACATTTGTTGTAAAGGTTTTTTTGAGGCCACGCGTATTCGGCTGATTTGATTAGACGTATTTGTAGAATAAATAAACCGTGAAGAAAACAGTCACGCTGATTCGACGATTCGGCATATTTTAAAACAAATTAAGCAAGAAGAAAAAATACAAAACCATTAGTTTCCAGTTTACTGATAAAGAGTCTGTAATCAGACAACTAGGCCTATGCCTCTCTATTCGGCTATTATGGTCGATCGTTTTGTTCTACAGCTTTTGCCATGCTTTTAGTTGAACAGCTTTGCCATGCTTTTTCGTGTGAGAAAGCATATAATAAATACAGCATAAGTACGATAACTTACGGGAAGATTTCGAAACTTTCTAATTTAGAGCTAAATACGGTTATACTCAGTACTTAAATTGTAAAATTTTGCATGGGGGGACGCTTTTTCAGCGTTGACTGAACCTTAGTGAAAAACAGGCACGTTGCCAGGATTTTTTGGAAGGTTGTTCCGTAAACGAACTTGACCCAAATTTTCATTGTTCCTGAAATGGAATGAGGCGATTTTTCAGTGAAAATTAAGTGAAAAACAGGTGATCTCCAAAAAAAAAGGTCTTCGCCGAAATCCGAAAGCTTTATCTGGCCGAAATCGAAAATTCAAGCGGTTTTTCCGGCCAAAAACAAGTAATTTCAAAAAAAAGAAAAAAAAAAGGTCTTCACCGAAATCCGAAATCGAAAATTCAAGCAGTTTTTCCGGCCAAAAACAGTAAATTTTTACCTCCCACCAACTAGCGCTAAAATCTCGATGGGGGGACGCCTAAATCTCAATGGGGGACGCTCAATCTCGATACAATTTAAGTACTGGTTATACTTAGCTTAGTGATAGACTGATAGTGAATAAAACTAGCATAGCCCACTGATACGATATATATTTTATGGCCTCGATCCTGACCATTGATAGATAGCTTATTTATAGATTCTGCTTACCGATAGATGACATTATGTACATAGGTGGGCAGTACCGCGGTATTTTCTTGGTACCGGTACCGTCGGTACTTTTGTGGTACCGGTACCGCGGTACTTTGCTATTTTTTGGCGGTACCGGTACTTTAGTTTTGTTTTATTTTTTAGTAGGGATTTTAGTTTTATTTTATGAACGTAATTAAAAACTTGAAACGTTGTAAAAATGCTTGCGAAACACCGAATAAACAATGAATATTTTTTCTTAATTTAGTGTTTAACTGTTGGTCTTACTCGCTACTACCACCACAGAGACTTAGCGTTATCAGTTTGCTGGCCCATTTGAAAAATTGGCGTTTTCTTGCAATGGCAAAATGATGCATTACCAGTATTCATGCACCAGGGAAACAAAAGTGGAACCGCTTAGAAAAAATTGTAAGAGACGACTTACGTAATGAATACTCATTACATCAGGCGTGAATACAGTAGCGAAGCCAAGGGGCGCGCGGGGGGACTATAAAAAATTATTTAAAGCATAGTTTGAAACGTTTTTTGTGGGGGGGAGGGGGCTAATTAGTCAAAAAATAAAACCTATAAATCAGAAACAAGACTTTAAAGTGTAGCGTCAGCTCCAACGTAGCCACAAGTGAAAGATTAATTGGACATACGGATCAATAAGTCAACCCGGAGAGTAGCTCGATAGGTTGTTCAACCGAGCCGGTCGACCGCATTGGGACGCGTCCTTTTGACACAAACGTTACAATGGCAAGCACGACAGGACGTTGGAGTGGTGGACGCACTCCCTTGCACTGGTTGGAGACGATGGAGTGCCGTCGCCAGCGTAAAGGGAGGGGGATGATGTAGCGTCAGCTCCAACGTAGCCACAAGTGAAAGATTAATTGGACATACGGATCAATAAGTCAACCCGGAGAGTAGCTCGATAGGTTGTTCAACCGAGCCGGTCGACCGCATTGGGACGCGTCCTTTTGACACAAACGTTACAAAAGAATAGTCGAAAATTGGTGATCAAATTTGATCGCTTATTGAAAAATGCTTAACATAGGTTTCATCAAAAAAAAAAATGTACTGTATATAAGCGCAGAAATAGGGGGGGAGGGCTATTCAGTATAAGTTAATTACCAACCACTTCTCTCGACCTTCCTTCGATTAGCCCCCCTTTATATATATATATCTTTCACTATAAATTATAGCCGTAATAGATTACTCCTTGAGAGGTTTACCAGCCTACCAGAATAGAATTTTATGATTTACCAACTTGTAAATAAGAGAACTGAAATGCTAGCGATAGCTTTCTCCTACATAGCCCATTTATGCAACTAGCAGGCGCGTAGCCAGGATTTGGAAAAGGGGGGGGGGGGCTATTTTGAAAGAGTGAGAAAAGTGCAAACGACCTTGACCCGAATTTTCATTGTTCTTGAATCAGTTTCACACGGTTTGTCCGAAAATTGAGACGAAATTTCTCGGAAAGCTCGGAAATTCAAAGGTTTTTTCCGCCCAAAATCAGGTGGTCTCCAAAAAAAAAAAAGGTCTTCACCGAAATTGAGAGTGATTTTTCGGCCGAAATCCGAAATTGAAAGGTCTTTTCCGCCCAAAATAAGGTGGTCTCCAAAAAAGAAAAAAAAAAAGGTCTTCACCGAAATTGAGACTGATTTTTCGTCCAATTTCGCAAATTCAAACGTTTGAGGGGGGCTGTTTTCCTATGGGGGGGGCTATTTTCAATTTTTCACAAAAAATCGGCCTCAAAAGCACCAAATACATGCGATTTTGCATACTTCACAAGCCAATGGGGGGGCTCGAGCCCCCCCCCCTGGCTACGCTACTGGCAACTAGTACGGTATAATCATTTTTTGCGCTGCTAATTTCTATGCCACGTATTAATAGCATTAATTTTTATCAAAATAGGCCTAAAATTAAGTTATTTTTGCCAAAAAAACAGTTTTTTTTCGAGTGCTGGTGGATCCGACCCCCACACCCTATGCCTCCGGTGGTTGGAGGTCTTTCTCCCAGACCCCAATTCCCTCCGGTGGTTGGGAGATCCGCCCCCAGACCCGCAACGCCTCCCACCCATCGCAGATTTTTGGCTACGCGCCTGCATGAAGAAAAATTTACTGCACGTTACTGCCGGCCTTCATTTGTATTAGCTTTTGGTTTTAAATATGCCTGGAACGTCTGGCGAAGAAGATATTCTCATTCACAAACGGTGTATAATACGGCCAAAAGTATTTCACCCGGTAATACTTATGCAGAAAAATTATCTCAAAAAATCCTTTCATCTGCGCCAATCCCACTTTGGCTTTGGCCGCGATGAGATTTTTTTCTTTCTGAACATTACACGCTCTTTTAATAAGTTCTAAAGGGCAAAACAACGCAATCTAATTTTCGCACAAAATTTTTGAGCTAAAAACACGGTTTTGTCTCTTGAAATTTTTGGGTGCCACCTCCCCGGAAACCCCACAAATTAAACCTCCAGAAATCAATTTTTATGAAATTGCACCTCTTTTCGAACCCCCGAAATTAAACCTTACAAAAAATATTTTAACGGCTTTAGCTAAAAAGCTAATTTTTTTTATAATCAGAAGAGACCAAGAATCTTCTTGAGAGTTTCCCAAAAGCGTGGCCAAAAGTGCCAAAGCTTTTTTTGCGACCACTTTAATTGCATAATCTGTGTTCAACCCACACTCTGGTTACGTTGTTGCGTCCTTGGATAGGGCGCTTTACGATGATTATCTCTGTTTGTGGCTTCAAACAAGCAACAAATTCAGTGGCAAGAAATCGAAATTCACGGGACATTGGAAAACTAAAAACTCTTAAGCGGGTGCAAATTCCTCCAAGCACGAAGTAATTATCGCAATGAAAGCGTGCGGAATGTCCAATAATTAGCGTCTAACGCTGTGCTGTGACAAGAGAATAAATATGCTACACAACAGCAAAAAAAATGCTGTAATGTTGAAATTGTTCTCTTTACGGGGAAACAAAAGGAATTTTTAAAAATCACCATTAACATGCGTCGTTCGTTTATAGACTGGCAACTTGTAAGCTCCTATCTAGCTTTAAATAAGAAATCCAAAAAGTAACTGCAGCAACGAATCAACTAAAAACAAATCAAAACAGCTCACTTTTCCAAAAGTGCCATTTATCCCCAGTTTCTAAGTTTTGTGTGAATGTCACTTGTGCAATAATTGGGAGCTGATGCATCGTCAGAGTAGCCTTTAGTGCCAACTTAGAACTTACGCATGTGATGCTTTAGAGATGACTGCTGTTTGGTTATTAATGGTTACAAGATACCGGAGGTGGAGTCGAGGACACAAGGCTCGAGGCCAAGGACACACAAAAAATCCGAGGCCAAGGCCAAGGACAAGCCTTTCCGAGGACAGACCTCTCGAGGCCAGGGAAAAGGATGCTCGAGGCCAAGGACCAAGGACACAGCCGCAAGGCCAAGGTCTTCCAAAAAGTTTTTTAGGTGATCCCCAATTCAGAAACGTACCCAGAATTTTTGAATGGGGGAGGCCTAAATCACAAATCACATGCAATGACGTCATCAAAAATTTTCCAAACAGGAAGTTTTTGTGGACAAAGATATCGTAGGGTGGAAGATCTGAAATCGTTGCCTGTTGGCAGGTAACCAGGATTTTGCAGAGAGAGATTAAACTAATACTCGAAAAGCGCAAATATCTAACTTTCGAAACGTGTTGAGAAAGCTAGTGTAACTCAAAGATATCGCAGACGTGGGTCTGGGGGCGGGACAGCCGTTGGGCGATTTTTTGTAACTTTTTGGAAAAAAAACTATTTTAATGCCATTGAATCACATTTTGCAGGTATTCAGAGCCATTTGAAAGCACTAGATTTTTGATATGTGAAAGCCAATTGAAAAAATTAAATTGTTTAATCCCCCTTTTACTTGCAACTTAAGTCCAAAATACGTTTAACATCATTCTGGCATTTTGAAGTTAGATTTTAGTTGTAAGTGATTTGGTCCAGGTAGGGGGAAGTAAGGCGCATTGTCTCTTGCTACATTTCAGATGTAAATAATAATCCATTCGAAGATTTTCCTTAGAGGTTTTTGTTCAGAGATGGAGTCGAGGACACAAGGCTCGAGGCCAAGGCCAAGGACACAAAAAAATCCGAGGCCAAGGACCAAGGACACAAGCGCAAGTGCTCTCTAAAAAAAAACAAAAAACAAGATCTTCACAAAAACTTTTCAAGCGACCTCCACAAAAAAACGTTTTCCAAAAAATTTTTCCAGCGCTCCACAAAATTTTAACAATTCAAAAAATAGTGCTGTCCTCGAGCCGAGGGCAGGCCAATTTTCGAGGACTTGAGGCCTCGAGGCCAAGGCCAAGGACTTGACCTTCGAGGCCAAGGTCTTCAAAATGTGTCCTCAAGGCCAATGACGTCCTCGAGGACTCCACCTCTGTTTTTGTTTTGTCATGAAAATAATCAGTTATAGGAGAACATGTTTGGTCAGGGAGCCCAGGTCCCCTCAATTGAAGTTCAATGATTTGTTCAATTAGCATTTTCCATGGCTAATTTTTTATTTAAAGTATTTCGTGCGTGAAAACCGGCGAAGTTGGAGTTGAATAATACTGAATTGTTATTGAAAAATGGTACAATAGATTGTTACGCCTACTAACCGTGTTATTGCCGGGCCGGATTTACATCGCGCTAGGCCCCTAGTACTGTGGAGATTTTCGCAACATCTTTCTGCCAAATATAGGTGAAGACCAAAAAAAGTCTCACAATTTCAGCGTGGGGCCCTTAGCTGGTACTGCGCCAGATTATGGTAGATCCGGCCCTGATTAATGCATTACGTTCATAAAAAGGCTATATGAGTGTCTGAGATAGCTACTTTTATGACAAAAACTCTCCATTTCTTCCGGGTTGTACGTTTAAATTGGCTGGCAAAAATAGAATTGAGGGGGCCCGGGGGCCGTGGTCTTCAATATTGTTGTTAGTTACCAGGCGCGTAGCCAAAAATTCGCAATGGGGGGGCTGTTTGGGGGGTCTGAGGGCGGAGCCTCCAGCCGCCGGAGGCCAATGGGGGTCTGGGGGCGAAGCCCCCAACTGCCGGAGGCTGGGGGTTTGGGGGCAAAGCCCCCAGCCGCCGGAGGCACGGGAGTCTGGGGGCGGAGCCCCCAGCGCTCGAAAATTTTGCATTTTTTTGCAAAATTAACTTCATTTTAGGGCTATTTGATTAAAAAATAATGATTTTAAAACGTGGCTTAGAAATTGGCCGTGCAAACAAGATTAAACTGGTGGCATAAACGAGCTATTTGGGAGGTGGCTGATGGTAAAATGTAGTTCCCTTATTTAGATGCTGGTAAATTATAAAATCGAATAGTTCAATAAAACTCACACGGAATAATCTATTTCGTATACAGTTTATAGAGAAAAATAATTGGGGGAGAGGCTAATGAAAAGAGATTTGAGAGAAATGATAGGTAATTAACAAATACTGAATAGCTCCCACCTATTCCTTAGTTTATAGTATATTTGTTGAAGACACCTTTGTTCAGCATTTTTACACTTGCGATCAAATCTGATTGCTTATTTCTTACCATTTATCAAAGTTTTCATTTATTTGTTGGTTTTTGTTTTTGACAAATTAGCCCCCCTCCTCAACATAAGTTTCAAAAGATGTTTTAAATCACTATTTAGTCCACTCCAGTGCATAAAACAGTCTCAAAAGTGCTAAAAATGTAGTGTTTTTCCCATTCTGCATTTTGGTCGACATGTCAATGGGGGGATATTGCCCCCCAGCCCCCCCAGGCTACGCTACTGGCTAAAAACGTGGTATTTTTCTAAGTCTGCATTTTGGTCGGCAGTTCATTAGCCCCCCCCTAACTAAACGTTTCAAACTATGTTTTAAAGCATTTTTTAGTTTAATCCAGTGCAAAAGACAGTCTTTTAGAAATGCTAAAAACGTGGTATTTTTCTAAGTCTGCATTTTGGTCGGCAGTCCATCAGCCCCCCCCAAATAAACGTTTCAAATTACGCCTTAAATCATTTTTTAGTCTAATCCAGCGCAAAAGACAGTCTTAGAGGTGCTAAAAACGTGGTATTTTCTTTATTCTGCATTTTGGTCGGCAGGCCAATGGGGGAGGGGGGCTTTAGCCCCCCCACCCCCACCCTGGCTACGCTACTGTTAGTTACTGTTGTAAGCGAAAAATGCTAAAAAGAAACTGAAGAGGCAATAAGCTTCATTGTCACATTTTTGTCATTGGTGAAATTGCAATTGAGGGGGACTTGGGCCCCTTGCCACCCCCCCCTTTGGCTACGCCTATGCTCCAAGTGAGGAAAACAAAAAAGGTGTTTGCAAATTTTCCGCGAGGTTTCTGGCGTTTTCCAACGAAATTTCAACTGTTCAAAAAATAGTGCTATCTTCGAGCCGAGGACAGGGCAATTTTCGAGGACATAAGGCTTCGAGGCCAAGGCCAAGGACTTCAAAATGTGTCCTCGAATCAAGGGACGTCCTCGAGGACTCCACCTCTGTAAGATACTGTAGTAGAATACGTAGCCCGATGACCGTAGTCCGTACAAGTTAGATACCGGTGCTTTATCGAGTCAACTCCATCACTAATTAGTACTTTGTACTCACTATAGTAGTGATACTAATACTGCAACTGCTTACTATTCTTCTGCAAACTTTCTGTAAAACGAATTGTAGGTCTACGCTGTGCGCTCTAGTCGCGGAAACGAAACTAATTGCTAGAAGTGATGATTTACAATCCCGTAAACGAGGTCAATCAGTCCAATTTTTTTCTTTTAAGTTTTAAAGAAAAAGTACCGCAAAAATACCGCGGTACTACCGCGGTACTTTTAATTTGAAAGTATCGGTACCGCGGTACTAATTTTAGCAAAGTACCGAGTACCGGTACCGCGGTACTTTTGCAAAGTACCGTGCCCACCTATGATTATGTACAGGGGTGCCGATCTTTGCTGAGCATTGGGGGGAATAATTTGCAGTTTTATCCCAATTTTGCCCTATTTTCAACATTGGGGGGGGATGAACCTTGACCACGATTTTGTTCAGGTGAGCAAATTAAGTGAAGACCCAAAAAAAGGTCTTTCCAAAAAATGGAACACTTTTTTTTCCTTAAATTCAAGTGGAAACCTACACTCAGATGCACACCAAACTCAAATTATTGGGGGATGCAAATGTAGACCATACTCAAACTATTAAGGGGTATACAGTCAAATTATTGGGGGATATATCTCTCCCCAGGTTTCGGCACCCCTGATTATGTATTTATTACTGTTGTATTTATTACTTTCAATAAATTTAAGTTACATTTCACATCGAATTTTAGAAAAAAAAATTTTTTTTTTAAGTCAGATTTCAAGTTTCTTAATTGATCTAACAAAAGACCCAACCCTACTGCTTTTCAGGAATTGGCCAATCTAGATCATAACAGTAACGATACCAGACCTATATTTTGAGACGGAAGTGCAGGTGATGGTTGACTCGATGACATTTAGTCCTTCGCCATCACCTCATCAAGAACTGTGTCTAATGTACATAATTTATCTCGAAACTGTATAACTGCTTGTGTAATGCGCTTATTCAGTCGCTGTGCTTGATGAAAAAAATAAATAAATGGTAAATGGTAATGGTAATGGTATACAAATTAAAAGTAATGATAAGTTATGAATTATGATCAAGCAGTAAACAAATTATTATGATCAAACGTAAATGCATTATGACATCACACACGAACGCGTTGATCTAGACTCCTTCTACTCGATATAAAATCAGCTTCAACGTGCAAGCAAAACCTTGTTATGATTTATGACGGATAATAATTGCTGTGAAATCAGTGGAAACTCGCAAATATGTAACAGCCTTATGACGGCATAGTGGTCTCCCGACTACATACTTCGATTACTATCTTGAATTTATTCAATGCTTATATTAGCTTGTAGTGTGACCATTCTACAGCAAGCTTGAACAGGAAATTGAAACAAAACTTAAATGGATTATGACGTCACACACGAAAGTGTTGATCACGACCCTTTTTACTCCCTATAAAAATTAACTGCAACCAAATCCTTGTACTGTATGATGGATTATGTTGCAGTCAAATCAATTGAGATTGGCAAATTTGTAACAGCTTTATGATGTCATAGTGGTCTCCCGATTACATCTTCGACTCGATCCGATTTATTTCTTTTATCTATTTTTCATTTATTCAATATTGGCATTTGGCTAAATCAGGCTGTCCAATAGCAAGCATGAATACAAAATTAAACAATATGTATATGCATTATGACGTCACAAATGCATCTCGTCCACCGTCTACTTCAATAGAAAACCTTGAGCAGCCTAGAAGACCTTGTTTTAATTTAAGATCAACGATTGCACTAAAACACTTGAAATTAGTATATTTCTAACAAGCATTATGACGTCATAGTGGGCTCCCGACATCTTCGAGCATGCTTCGTGCCAATTTCTAAGAATTGAAAAAACACAAATGTAACAGTTCGCTCGCCCACTGCGCTTTCCTCAAGCGCAAAGTCTATTAATTCAAATAAAAAAACCCAAAGTTTTTTTTAAAAATATACAATATTAAAATAATCGAGAAAAATTGGAAACATTTTTTTCACCATGTAGTGACGTGACCCACGCAAAAAAGTCCTTATGACGCAACACAGGCAAAAAAATGCTGGACATTTTTGACAATGGAGTGAACATACTGTATAGTTAATATACTGTGCCCGGGCAATAACATGGTAATTAAGCGTAACCATCTATTGTACGGTTTTCAGTAACAATTCACCTCCATTCACCTCGCTAGTTTTTACGCTAAAAATGCGTTTGAAAAAAAAATTATCTAGGAGAAATGCTCATTGAACAAGTTATTGAATTTAAATTAAGGGGCCCGGGGCCTCTTAACCGTGCATGTACTCCTACAACGGGTTATTTTCATGTCAAAACAAAAATTTCTAAGGAAAATTTTGGAGTGGATTATTTACAACTAAAATACTTATAAAAATTTAACCCCAACTGCAAAATTACAAACGTATTTTCGACCAAATTATAAGTTAAAGGAAAGTTGAAACAATTAAATTTTTTTCAATTGGCTTTCAAATGTCAATAATCTGGTTCTTTCAAATGGTGCTGAACACGTGCGAAATGTGATCCAATGGGATTAAAATAGCTTTTTTTTCAAAAAAATTCCAAAAAATCGCCCAGCGACTGGGGGCTTCGTCCTCAGATCCCCTTCTGTGATGCGTTTGAATAAACTAGTTTACTTACACAAGTCTCCCAATTTAGATATTTTCATTTGTAACTTTCGGTTTAAGCCTCGGTTAAGTGCCAAACCAGGCCCTTTAGAAAACTCTCGGTTAAGTGCCAAACCAGGCCACGGCTTCTGATCGTCCATTCTACGATATCTTTGTCCCCCAAAAATTTCTCTTTTGAAAATTTCTGATGACTTCATTGTGTGTGATTTTTGGTTTGCCCCACCCCCAATCAAAAATCCTGGCTACGCCTATGCACGGGGGGTGTCATTTCAATCCGTGTCCCCCCAAATCACTGCTTGAGCTCCGCAAGCGAGAGTAAACTTTTGCAGTAGCACAACTAGCAAACTTTTGCCCAAAAACAGGTAATCACAAACGCTTTTTTCTATGAAAAGCAAGACAGATCAAGTAAACGTAATCAAGTAGCCTTAAATTTTGCGATGAAGACCTTTTTTTATTTTTTTAGTCTTCACCTCCAAATTTGAGGGCAAAATCCATACCAAAGAAGGATAACACAGGATTTGGACCAAAATATTCACCAGATCGCTGCCTCATTCTGAATTCGTCTGGTCTCGGCTGCGTAAACGTCTCCCCGCCCAAGTTTTTGTGCCCCCCTCCCCCAAACACACTACTCTGGCTCCGTGCCAGGTACTGTACAGTTCTATTCGCAGTGCACGATCTATATTGTGGTCTGTGACCAGATAGCCAACAAATCATCTTTATTTGTTGTACTAAATGCTAGCATTTTGAGGAAATATTGCGGAAAACCGTCTTTGCAATCTGCAAGTTTTTAGCAATTTATCAAACTCTAATTATTGCATTTTCCTTGAAGAAATACTGCTCGAAATCGCCATTATTGAAATCGGTTTTATCAGTTCAAATTGACCTCCTACTAGACCATAGGCGTAGCCAGGATTTTTGAGTGGGGGGGGGCCAAACCACAAATCACACGCAATGACGTCATCAGAAATTTTCGAAAAACTAATTTTTTGTGGGGCAAAGATATCGTAGAATGGAAGATCTGAAGCCGTAGCCCGATGGCACTTTGCCAGGATTTTGGTAAAGGGAGAGAGCGAAAACTAATTGTTGAAAAGTGTAAAAGTCTAACTTGGAAGACGTGTTGAGTAAGCTAGTGTACTCAAACGTATCAGAGACGGGAGTCTGGGGGCAAAGCCCCCAGCCACCGATGGCTATGGGGGTCTGGGGGCAAAGCCCCCAGCTGCTGGGCGATTTTTGTAAGTTTTTAGAAAAAAAAACTATTTAAATCCCATTGGATCACATTTCGCACGAGTTCAGAACCATTTCAAAGAACTAGATTTTTAACATTTCAAAGCCAATCGAAAAAATTTAGATATTCAATCCTCTTTTTGCAATTAAATCCCAAAACACGCTTAGAATCTTGCATTATGGTGTAAAATTTTAATTGTTAGTGATTTGGTCTATAGGGAGAAGTAACGAACATTGCCTCTTGCAATACTTTAGCAGTAAATAATTAAGTTTATAATAACGTTAAACGAGGGCCTGACGTGTCAACTTTTAGGTCAAAACTCTTAGATTTCTCACACGTTTTGCATATAAATTGTTAAAAATTTGCATTAAGGGGCCCGGGAACCTTGGTCGTCAGTCAGGGGCCCTTGGGCTCTCTGGTTGCCAGTTGGAGGCCCCGTAGCTCATTGCTTGTCGGTTAGGAGCCCAGGTCCCATGGTTGTTAATTAGGGGCCCTTCGGCTCCCTGGTTGTGAGTTAGGGGCTCCGGGGCCCCCTGGTCGTCAGTTAGGGACTCCAGGACCCCTTGGTTGTTGGTCAGGGGCCCTGGGGCCCCCTGGTCGTCAATTAGGAGGGCCCCAGGGCCCCTCGTTGTCGGTTAGGGGGCTCCTGGCCCCCTGGTTGTTGGTTAGGGCCCCCCTAGTTGTTAGTTGGGGGCCCCGGGACTCACTTGTTGTCATTAATATTATTGTTAATTACTGTTATGTGCGTAATTACTGAAAAAAAACTGCAACTAAACATCGCCAGGCTATGTTGTCATAACTTTTTGTCGTTAGTGGTATTTTGATTGGGGGGGCCCGGGCCCCCTGGGCCCCCCCCTGGCTACGCCTATGCACTAGACCACATTATATGTTCAACTTCGATTGAGAAAAAATCGGACCATGTGCGATAAAACTCGCCTGTGAAAATGTGAATTGAAAAAGTCTTGGAAGGAGCTTATTAGCGGTAGCGGCAGCGGCAGAAAATTTGCTTAAAAAACAGCGCTGAAGCGCTGCCGCTTTTTCGGCTAAAAAAACAGCGGCGTTGCCGCTTGGCGCTGGTGACGAAGAAAAGCAGCAGCGCTGCCGCTACCGCTACCGAAAAAGTAGCGGCGCTAGTAGCGCCCGCTGGTGAACAGCCCGCTGTGCCCATCACTGCCAAGGACACAGCGCGGAAGTGTTTTCCAAAAAAAAGGTCTTCGCTCAAAATGTTCGCAAGTTTTCCGCAAACTTCAGGCAATCTCAAAAAAAACAAAAAAAAAGGTTTTCGCCCACAAATTCACAAATTTTCCACAAAGTTGGTGCGTCAAAAATTGTTTTTGCAAGTTCTCTTGCGTGCTCCAAGACGAAACAACATTGCTCATGACATTGGCACATTTTCAACAGGTCAAAAAATAGTGCTGTCCTCGAGCCGAGGACTTGCAGGGTTCGAGGCCAAAGCTAAGGACTTCACCTTCGAGGCTTAGGCTAAGGATTTCAAATTGTGTCCTCAAGGCCAAGGACGTCCTCGAGGACTTCTCTGTATTTTTCTACATAGTCTGTTTATTTTTCAGGTTTTGCAGTTAATGGTATGTTATTTCTTATGTATGAAATGCAGCTAGCTCTATGAATTGGTATTTATTCACTGAACTACAAAAAACAAAAATCCAGTTTTGGTATGAATCCAAATCATATGTTCAAGCAACCAGTAAAAGTCACGGAAAAACAATTAAAGCATCCTAAAGTGACGGTTTTTGTCGCCTTCATTGCCATGCTTGGCTTATTACAAACTTGGATTTTTATTTTTTGCTGTCTGGTAAATACCATTTCATCTAGCAAGCTGCATTTCATAAAAGCAGTATCATACAGAGGTGGAGTCCTTGAGGACGTCCTTAGCCTCGAGGACAGATTTTGAAGTCCTTGGCCTTGGCCTCGAAGCCTCAAGTCCTCGAAAATTGCCCTGGACAGCACTATTTTTTGAACCGTAGAAATTTCGTTGGAAAGCGCTAGAAACCTAGCAGTAAATTTGCTTAGACCTTTTTTTGCTTTCCTCAAGTGGAAATCGCCTGAAAAAAAATTTTGAAGACCTTTTCTTGAGATTGCTTGAAAATTTTTTTAAAAACCTTTTTTTTGGAGAATACTTGCGCCTGTGTACTTGGTTCTTGGCCTTGGCCTCGAGAGGGTCTGTCTTTGGCCTTGGCCTCGAAATTTTGTTGTGTCCTTGGCCTTGGCTTTGGCCTCGAGTCTTGTGTCCTCGACTCCACCTCTGATAGCATACCCTACTATTATTTACCAAACCATATTATTAAGTATCAACTCTTAAGGTGAATGTTTCCCAAACTGTGAACTATATGCGTCATTCCAATAATGTGTTTATTACTTTATTAGGTGTTTATCTAATTATTTAGTTTCAACGCTTCTAAATTTTAATGACAAGCTAGGCGACATCTTGCGATTACATTTGTATTTTAACATCGCCGGTAGGTGTCACTTCTGCGTGAAATATGCGTATTGTCAGTAAATTTTGTATCGGAAATTAGCTTGAACAGAAGACAACTCTTTTGCAATATTTTTGGGAAAATAACCCGTTTACTTAAACTGAAGTGTCAGCGCACACTCTGAAAACATGCTCACCATTTGCCACTTCCACAAATACATAAGGAGATAAAGCATAAAGGGGGTAAACCCCTCCGCGCGTATGCGAAAACCCCTTAATTGGGCGTAAACAAACATCAAACGATATCCGGTGACTCTTAAACTTCACGTGAGCCTTAGTTGGGTGGTTTGGCAACTTTTTGGAAGACTTATGAAAATCGGTGGCATTCATCCATAATTGGTACTCCCTACTGCTAAGTGGCTTTGTACAAGCCGCAAATCTTGAAAATCTTACTTATTCTAACGTAGTAACAAGGGATCAGGCATATCTTTTTGGTCCCAGCCATTTTTCGATAGTTGTAATTATTGCGGTGGAAATATTCGTTTTTGAACTTGTTTAGAAAAAATTGATATCAATAATTTGGTTCGAAGTGCATCAATGGACCTTTTCATTGTCTGTTCAAGATTTCAACTAAAAACCAAAAATCATGGTGCGGCTTTCAGGGCCCTAAACCAAACTGATTTAGGCCTATTGCCATGAAAAAGGAAACAAAGACATTTTATTTCAAATTGCAGTCCAAATTTCGAGTAGCTATAGATCAAACTATTGATGGGTTACAGGCAAAAGTCTGAATTTTTTTCTCGGTTGTTGCAAAATGGCTACGTAAAAATAAAAACACGCTACGCCATCGTCGGTCGTTCCAATGAGTCTTTTTTTATTATTTCAACTTTTTTTTTTTTTTCTGTTTGTAAATGACTTGTCGCGAATCGACTCGAGTGGCTTTTGTTCAAAATACTCGACTCGAACTACATATCGACGTTATTTAACAGCAGTGGAGTCCTCAAAGAAGTCCTTGGCCTCGAGGACACATTTTGAAGTCCCTGGCGTTGCCCTGAAAGGTCAAGCCCTTGGGCTCGAAGCCTACAAGTTCTTGAAAATGCCCTGTCCTCAGCCGAGGACAGCACTATTTTTTGAATCGTTAAAAATGGGCCATGGTCATGACTTTTTTTACGTCATCTTGAAGAATGCCAGAAAATTTGTGAAGACCTTTTTTTTTTAACAACGTCTGAAATTTTGCGGAAAATTTTTGTGTCTTACGCGATTACTTTTTTTTTGGAGAACACTTGCACGTTGTCCTACGCATAGCCAGGGAGTCCGGGCCTCCCCTCAATCGAAATGCCACAAGTGAAAATAATGGGACAAAAAAGCCTTATTTCTTCAGTTTCAGTTTTTTTTTAGCAACTTCGCGTACAAGAGTACACATGTATACAACAATAATTAACAAAAACAT
Source organism: Trididemnum nubilum (assembly GCA_963965965.1). Lineage (NCBI taxonomy): Eukaryota > Metazoa > Chordata > Ascidiacea > Aplousobranchia > Didemnidae > Trididemnum > Trididemnum nubilum. Next base: position 28,825,892 of record OZ014478.1, read on the forward strand.
TTATCGTTAATTACTGTTGTATAGCAAAATTCAGAGGGCCCGGGCCCCCTCAATTCAATTTTGCCAGCTATTTTAAATGTAGGCTGTAACCCAGATGACATTAAACGTTTTTTTCTTAAGAGTTGCTACCTCAGGCCCACATTTTACATTTTTATGAACGTAATGCAATAACCAGGTATAGGAGCGGATTTAGGGGGGATGAGGGGGATGCCCCCCTCCCCTACCAGCCTAAACTAACGTGCATATGAATATTATTAAACTTGTTTGGATTAGAGCAAAAACAACAATCAGCCATTTGCGGGTAAAATCAGCTCTTTGAACTGTGAAGACCTTTTTTTTTTATTTTTTTTTTTATTTTGAGATCACTTCGAAATCCGGAGAAAATAATACCAGCATTATTAATCATATACATTCGAAATTTTACGTTATAGTAAATACACAATTTGTGTTTATAAATTTCATCATCTCCCCCGCACCAAAATTTACTAAATCCGCCTCTGACCAAAGCCAGATTTACCATATGGCACAGTGCCAGCAGGGGCACGGCGCTTAGATGAAGACTTTTTTTGGTCTTCACCTATATTTGGCAGGAAGATGTTGCGATAATCCCCAAAGTGCCAGGGGCACCGCGCAATGTATATCTGGCCCCGGGAATTACATGGTTGGTAGACGTAACCATTTATCGTACCATTTCCTAATAACAATTCACCTCCACCTCGCCAATTTTTATGCACAAAATACTTTTTTTTAAAAATTATCGAGGGAAAATGCTTATTGAACAAATTATTGATTTTTAATTAAGGGGGCCTGGGTCCCCTAACCGTACATGTACTCTTATAACTGGTTAATTTTACGACAAAACAAAAATCTCTAAGGAACGTCTTCAAGTGAATTGGGCGTATTGTAGCGAGTCAAAAAGAGGACTCTCAGATTGCGGTTAATCGGCTTGACTGCGCATTCTACGAACTGTATGGTCTGTTGAGTTACTACGCTATTCTGTTGGCTCTACGTCTTGGCTGCTGCTATTCCGTTGCTTCGTTCGGCGACGTCGTCATTGGTTGGAGCAGGGACTGCTACACTGCAATTTACGGTTAAAATATTGTAAGAGGCAATGTTTTTTACTTTTCCTACAAGGGCCACATCACTTACAATTAAAATTTAACACCAAAATTCAAGATTTTGAATGAGTTTTGGACAAATTGCAAATAAAAAGAGGATTGGATAAGTTAGTCTTTTCAATTGGCTTTCAAATGTTAAAAATCTAGTTCTTTTAAATGGCTTTGAACACGTGCGAAATGTGATTTTTTCCAAAAAATAACAAAAAAATCACTCAGCAGTAGCGTAGACAGTGGGGGGGCGTGTGAACTATGCAAAATTGCACGTTTTTGTTGCTTTTTAGGCCGATTTTTGGTGAAAAATTGAAAACAGCCCCCCCCCAAAGGAAATTGGGTGCCGAAGTCGTGAAGTAGATGTCGTGATTCGGTGTGAAAAAGTGTTTGAATCTAAAAATCAGACTCAATTTTGGCGAAGACCTTTTTTTTTTTTTTTTGAGACCACCTGTTTTTGGGCAGAAAAAACGTTTGAACTTTCCGCTTTCCGAGAAATTTCGTCTCAATTTTCGGACAAACCGTGTGAAACTGATTCAAGAAAAATGAAAATTCGGGTCAAGGTCGTTTGCACTTTTCTCACTCTTTCAAAAAAGCTCCCCCCTTTTCCAAATCCTGGCTACGCGCCTGCCCAAACCCCCGTCTGTGATAAGGTGAAGTTACACTAGCTGACTCAATATGACTTGCAAGTTAGACATTTGCACTTTTTAACTATTAGTTTAAGTCCTCTCCCTTTAACAAAATCTTGTTTAAGTGTCAACAGGCCACAACTTCAAATCTATTCTACGATTTCTTTGTCCCACAAAAACTTCCTCTTTTGAAAATTCCTGATGACGTCATTGCAAGTGATTCGTGGTTTGCCCCCCCCAATCAAAAATCCTGGATCTAAACCTATGCGCGTTGTGTCCTTGGTCCTTGACCTCGAGCATTTCTGTCCTTGGCCTCGAGAGGGTCTGTCCTCAAGAAGTCGGTCCTTTCCTTGGTTTTGGACTTTTTTTGAGTCCTTGACCTCAAACTTTGGGTCCTCGACTCCACCTCTGGTACGTAACTTGAGTCACCAAAGTAGAAACTCTTGCCAACCTTGACCATAAAACCACATTTTGAGGTTACTATTTGCCGGAGACATGAGGCGGGAATATAGCATCAGAGTTCTCTGATGAGGTTCTTTAGGGTTAATGACTTTTGCTCAAAAAAGAAGTGCATGAGATGAATATATTTACACTACAAAAGGTAAAAAGGCAGATCACGATTTCTATGCTCCTTCGTTATGTATTTTCATTTTCCAGCTTTTGTTGCGTATTGTGTAACGATAGGCAAAAACCGGCAAACATAAACAAAACTTTATTTACAAGGTATAAAAAAGTTTAAAAATGATTTGTTCAAAGTTCCTTTAAAAGTTTTTTCACAGGAATGTTCTTTTTTTTTGACATTATTTTGATCCCCAATAAACATGCAATAAATTGCACTTACTTTCGATTTCTTTTTTGAAAATTGGATACCAATACTAAAAACTCAATGGCAAGCAAAAATAGCTGTTTTGGCCTCAACAACGGTATGACACAACAATTTTTGTCGATCGTTGATTCTGCTGCAAACAGATGCATCGTTGATGCTGGCGCTCATGTATCCGATTTCTGCAAAAATAAAATAAAATAATGTAAAAAACAATGCAAAAACGATGTTAATATGCAAAACAAAATATCGGTTGTATACTCGTTATTGATATAACAACTACATGAACAAAGCATCAAGGTTTATTTGTCGAAATTAACTGGCTTGCATTCGTTCAATTAACGGAAAAAACTAAAACTCCCAAACAGTGGCGTAGGAGGTGGGAGGGGGGGCGGGGGCACTGGCTCTCCCGCTTGGTTTTAAGGTGTCGATCGTGCGTCAAAATTTTGGGCAATTTTGCGTCAAAATTTGGGCGATTTCATACGTTTTGGGCAATTTTGCGTCAAAATTTTCGGCAATTTCATATTTTCTGGGCAAAATTTTTTTTGTTGGAGATCTTAATTCGGACAGAAAAACCGTCACAATATTAGTGAAGACCTGTTTTTTTTTTTTTTTTTTCGGAGATCACCTTAATTCAATGCATCAAGTCATTTTTCGGGCAAAAGTTTGGTGCCCCCCAAATCATTTTGAACTCCTACGCCCATGCTCCCCAACATAACAAATTAACAACATAGTAATAGTAGTTTAGGCAAGTTTTTGAGTCAGAAGAAAAAAATATTATAACAGTCAAAATTAAGTGGATTGGTAGGGATGATTAAGATTATTCGAAACAATGAAACGGTGCGTGTTAGCAACGTAATTAAACACGACGGAGAATTCACAAAGTCTCCTCTGGAAACAATGAACTATCTGCTAGATATCTTGTCACCGGGTAGCCAGCAGACAGAAAATCATACAACCAGGTCTGATTTAGTGGATAACCCATTCGTGAGACCTGAAGACACTGAAATGATTGCAAGCATATGCTCACTCGAGCGTATGGAAGCAGCTATCAACGAATTCCAACCATTCAAAGCCCCAGGGCCAGACGGGCTCTATCCTGTTCTGTTACGGAAAGGTTGGAACCAACTAAAAGAATATTATCACGTCATTTTTCAAGCATGCCTGAGACACAGTTATGTGCCAATGGCATGGAAAGAAGGCACAGGTATATTTCTCCCCAAACCCGGAAAGGGAAGCTATTTCGAAGCTAAATCTTTCCGTATGATCACCTTAACTTCTTTCCAACTGAAATGGCTGGAAAGACTAATTCTGTATCATATTAATGATGACAAAAACGTACAGGCAAAGCTTTCTGCATCGCAGTATGGATTTCGTGCAGGTGTTTCTACGGAAACTGCTTTGCATGAATTTGTGCGCCGTGTAGAACAATGCCTTGTTAGAAAAAAGCCGGCTTTGGGTATTTTCCTGGATATTGTCGACGCCTTCGACAATGTCACCTTCCGTGGCTTTGCCACGGCTCTGCGAGGGATGGGCATGTCCGAGATTCTCACCTCATGGATAGAGAATTTGCTAAGACATCGCACAGTCCAAGTAGAACTATATGGAGACAAAGTTAAAAGGGAAGTCATGAAGGGGAACCCACAAGGTGGTATCCTTTCGCCTTTTCTGTGGAACTGTGTTTTAAACAACCTATTGCTAGAGTTACGTAGCAGGGGCTGTTACGTTCAAGCCTATGCCGATGATCTAGCAATATTGGTCACTGGTGCTGATCTGCTTTGGATCAGAGGTATGGCCCAGAAAGCAATAAATATTGCTGCAAACTGGGCTTCGGAACAAGAGCTACAGTTCAGCAGCAAAAAAACCGAAATTGTACTGTTCACTCACAAACGAAATCCAGATTTGGGTTCCTTGACAATGAACGGTTCAAAGCTCGAACTTTCCAAGGAAGCTAAGCTATTAGGTGTTACTCTGGATAGCAAGCTAACTTGGAAACCACATATAACCCGAATTACCCGCAAAGCAACTACGGCATTAATGCAATGTAGACAAATTGTGGGTAAAACCTGGGGAATAAAACCATCTATTATGAAATGGATATACACAGCTGTGATACGTCCAATCATGTCGTACGCTTGTGTGTCCTGGGCTGGCGGTCTCAACAAAAAGTACCTAGTGAGGAAACTCACAAAGGTACAGAGACTTGCTTGCTTAATGATTTCATCAGCTTTTCCTGGCACCCCTACTGGTGCTCTGGAAATACTGCTCAACATAACTCCCATTGAGGAATTCTTGTTGGCCGAAGCAGTGCGAGGGTCATACAGAATCTCTGTGAGTGGACACTGGCATGCCAAGCCCGTTGGCTCCTTTGGGAAAACGAAAAGTCATGTTGATATTTGCAATGAGGCTAGAAGATTTTTACCTCTGCTGCAAATGCCAGCTGACCGAATAAAGAAAACAAAGGTATTCGAGAGAAACTTCGAATGTCAAATCATGGATAAACAGAATGCTATCAGATCTGAAAGCATTCTAAATCACAACACTATCAGGGTTTACACTGAAGGCTCGAAACTAGATGGGAGAGTGGGGGCGGGTTTTTACGCAGAATACCCAAACAACTCCCCAAAACAAGCATTTTTCCACCTTGGAATACACAGCACCGTGTTCCAGGCAGAAGTCTTAGCTACTTCAGAAGTGGCAAAGAACCTGCATTTGGAAAAAATGCACAATCAAAATATTGTTGTGCTGGTTGATAGTCAGGCGGCTATCAAAGCACTCATAAAGAGCACTGTAACATCAATTACAGTGCTCAACTGCATCAGAAGCCTAAATCAGTTAGGCAAACAAAACCACGTCAGTATTGCCTGGATTCCGGGACATGCAGGGGTACATGGTAACGAAGTGGCAGACTATGTAGCCAAATCAGGATCTAAATCAATAATGTATGGTCCTGAACCTTTTATTACAGTTCCGTATGCCAGTTGTGTTAGCACGGTTACGGACTGGTCCACAGCTAGATGGAAATTTATGTGGAATAAACGGAAAGACTGCTTGAGGATGAAGGAGACTGTAGATTGGACGTCTTCACGACTAACAATACGTCTCCTTAACCTTAAGAGGCCTCAACTGAATAGAGTAGTGCAAGTTTTGACTGGGCATTGCAATCTACAGCGGCACAAGAAAACTACAGGTCGTGCTGAGTCTTCCCTGTGTCCAAAATGTAGCCTAGAGGATAAAACACCAAATCATCATGTACGTAATTGTAAAGTTTACCAAGATATTCGTGTTAAATATTTTGGAACTACCAAAACCACTGTTCACAATGTGGTAACGAAATGTAACATTAATAAACCGGCCACGTACTTAAAGGAAGCTGGAAGGCTTTCTGAGTTTGACCAGTAACCAAACAAAATACAGCAACTTAGCAGCTATAATTGCAATGGGCCCAAATGAGGCCTACGCAATGTGTAGGTGGACTTTACCTAATGGTAGCAGATTCACTTGCACCGCTGCCCTTTAATAATAATAATAATAATAGGGATGATTTATGAAAAGATATCTATCTTAAGACTATAACCATATGAAGTATTTTTTGAGGTCCACTTCAGCTGTTTTCGCAGGAGATCGGTTTCGATCTCAAATTGGGGCGGTTTTCGAGCTTTAAAGCCGAAGCCATGTGATCTATTGCCTCAAAATTTGATACAAACAAACATCTTATTAACTTGTCATAAGTAGGGTAGCCAAAGGGAGAAGGGCTATGAGCATAACCTTCTCATTGGCCTGTAGAAAAAAATGCACAAGGAAAATGTATGTTTTTTGCGCTAATGTGACACTTTTTTGCAGTGATATTGACTCCAAAGTGGTTTGAAGCCACTTTTAAACCATTCAGGCGCGTAGCCAGGATTTGGAAAAGGGAGGGGGCTATTTTGAAAGAGTGAGAAGTGTGCAAACGACCTTGACTCGAATTTTCATTGATCTTGAATCAATTTCAGATGGTTTGTCCTAAACTTGAGGCGAAATGTCTCGGAAAGCTCGGAAATTCAAAGCTTTTTTCCGCCCAAAATAAGGTGATCTCAAAAAAAAAAAAAAAAAAAAATCTCCAAAAAAATTCAGAGTGATTTTTTGGCCGCAAAAAGTTCATTTATCGAAACTGGCCTACCACTGTTGAATTAATGGGAAAAAGTCGAACTAAAGATTGAAAAGTTATTACTTATAATCAACAAACACAACAAAACATAAATAACATACGAGTTTGAGCTATTTTGAGTCAGTTTTGGCCAGTTTCGATAAATGTCGCAAAAATTTTATTTATCGAAACTGGCCAGCAATTGCTGAATTAATCGGAAAAAACTCGAACTAAAGATTGAAAAGTTATTACTTACAATCAGCAAACACAACAAAACATAGATAACATACGAGTTTGAAGTATTTTGGGTCAGTTTTGACCAGTTTAAGTCAGTTTTGGCCAGTTTTAATAAATGTCGCAAAAAGTTTATTTATCGAAACTGGCCAATTTTTACAAAATTGAAGGAAAAAATTTCAACTAAAGATTAAAAAATTACTATTCATTAGAGATGGTAGCCGCGCAGCGTACGCGGCCGCGTACGCGGTAGACCAACAGCGCCGCGCCGCGCAGCGTGAAAAATTCTAGTAGTTTTGCAGTGCAGTGCAGCTGCAGCGTGGAGGATGAGACCACTTCTTAGGATTAGGTTAGGACTCAGCCACTCTATCTTAGTTGTTAAATTCAGTCTCAATGTAGCCTGTTAGGTACCATGGTGTACCGGTAGCTTAGGTGTAACCTTCAAATCATAGGCCTACCGAGCGTATCTACAGTCTAACGCCCTATTGGTAACAGTAATGCAGCTTGTACCAGTAAGCTCTGAGTTGGGCTGGATAGGCTGGTGCACTAGTCGTTAATTCTGTACTGGTATCTAAGGTAATACCCTAAGCCATTGCACACCGGTATAGGCTATACTGTGTAACACCAGACCTTAACAGATAAGGTGATATTACTATTACAGTATTTGGCACAAGTCTATAGGCTACTTACAAGTAGTAAATATCGGTACCTGCATAGAGTTTGACAATTAATAATAGTCAAACTGTAAGCAGGTACCGATTGGCCTACTTACCGGTACTACTTGTAAGTACCGGTACACAACTTGTACCTGTACCAATACTGTATCCTGAAACTGGTAGGCCTATCATATGTGATGCCGTACCTACTGGTTGGCCTAATGAAATACCAGTACAGAATTGCTTACTAATGACTCAGGGACTAGGCTACTGTGTACTAGTAGTCTGGTACGGTAAGTCTACTTTAGCTTTTTTACGTGTAGCCTAGTAAAGTTGAGTTTGTTGCATAAATGCCAGTGTATCACAGTTCCAAGGCAAGCAGGCTAGTGGCTATTTCTAGAAACTAAAGGTTCCATTACATTGAAAATTAAAGTTTATCATTGAAGCATTAGTATTTAGTGGTAGGCTACTGAGAGCATGACAAAATTTTATTGACTGCTTGAATCTACAGTACCAGAGTATAGTAGTGTGAGCAGTGAGTTGGGAATTTCAGATTGATAGTTTAAATTTTTTTGTGTGATTGTAGATAGTATCACTATCAGTCACCCAACCCCACTCGCCAACCTATTCCTGTACTGTACAGCATAAAGTAGCCTCAGATTTTACTGTTTCAAGAGGAGCCATATTGAGATGTCAGTGTATCTTTTTCTCTCCATTCGAAATCAACAATAGATATAGATATTATAGTCAGTAATAATTGCTTGTATTATGGTTTAAATTCAACATGTCGATGCTTGTTGACTGATTGTGCAGAAGTACAAAGTGCTTAACGTTAAACCACCTTTTTCATTTATACTTATTACCGGTAGTATTCCCACATAGCATATGTGATACCGGTTACAAAAAATAAGATGAAATAATTAAAACTACTTTTGCATAACAATTCTTTACCTTAAGCTTAAGAAACTCTGAGCAGTACAGTGTAACTTAGGCCTACCATATCAAGCATGACCATGACGTACTCTGGCAAGCCTAGTAATAATGTCAGATGTGACTGTGCTTTCAGTGCTACTGTTTGCTTGAATGCAGCCATCAAACTTTGGCAGTTGGAACTTCTAAAGTGAAAGTGCTGATAAATTCAGTATTCCAAACATACCGGTAATGTCCATAGTTTGATTCATGATTGGGATATTTTTTTATTAGTTAAAATTGAAATGAGACCTATCATCAAGGGTTGGGTTAATTGGCTTGTTTAGTTAAGTAACAGTTTAGACCAAACCATTATCTGAAGCTATTGTTTAACTAGCATCAGGTGGACCATTGGGTGCCTACCTGTTTGGTTTGTAAATTTGCATGCAGTAAGATACAGTATATATTGGTGTTAGGCAATACTGTAAACCATTATATTTTGGCTTGCGGTAGGATTTGCGGTGCGGTGTATTAAGTTCACAAACTTTTTGCGGTGCAGTGCGGTATGCGGATAGAATTGAGCGGTGCGGTGCAGTTTGCGGACAAGAATTTTGTGCACCGCACCATCTCTACTATTCTTTACTAGCAACATGCACTACAACTTAGATATTATTCCATTTCAAATCATTTCAGGTCAGTTTCGTTCAGTTTCGGCCAGTTTAGGTCAGTTTCGGTCAGTTTCGATAAATAAACCTACCGGGCAGTGGGAGTTATTGTTTGATTTTAATATGTAGTTCCTGAATGGTGAAATATTATTCCTTAGAAAATCTATTTTGAAAGTTCTCTCATGAAGTGGCTTGAACTCTTCAAGTAGCAACAACGAATACGGTACTTAGCACTCGTAGCCTTGGCTTTGAGCAAAAGCAAAAGAAGGCACAAAAATTGGTAAGAGATTTTTTTGAAGGAAAGAGACGAAAAAGGTAGCTACAATAGGCCTATGGTACGAGAGGTAGCCGTGGGTGACAGAGAGATGTACTTTAGATATATGGGGATGACATCCGATTGAAAGGAGCACTTACTTTCTTTGGGTGCTCCTCTCATAGTTAAGTCACCAAATAGACAATAGAGAGCCCATTCCCCCTAAGCAGCGGCTTTAGCTCACTTTGTGCCATCTTGCTACAGGAATCTCAAATCTCCCTTAGTATGCAATGCCGCATTGGAGGACAAATTAACAATTTCAAAATTATACTCGAAACATGCAAAGCTGTTTACGATGCACTTGTGGCTAAGTATGTTAACACGCCATCGTCACAGGAAGCAGAGGTGGAGTCAAAAACACAAGACTCGAGGCTAAGGCCAAGGACACAAAAAAATCTGGGGCCAAATTGTAATTGTAATTACATTTTATTTACCAAGTTGCCTTGGCCAGGAGACAGCGAAGGGACCTTTCGGTCTTCGAGTCAAGCTGCCACTTGCCCACCTGTCTACCACACACGGCGGAGGCTTCACACTGTCCCTTTTATTTGCTGAACGTCAAGCAGGGAAGCTGTGAATACCAATTTTTATGGTCTTTGGTTTGACCCGACCGGGAACCGAACCCGAGTCTACCGCATCAGTAGCAGACGCTACTGATGCGGTAGACTCGGGTTCGGTTCCCGGTCGGGTCAAACCTTTCCGAGGACCAAGCCAAGGCCAAGGTCAGCCTTTCCAAGGACAGAACCTCTCGAGGCCAAGGCTACGGATGGCCATTTCAGAATACCGAATCCTAAGAACCGGTTCCATTTTTAGGATTCGGTTTGATCATAGAACAAAACTGCGCACGCTAAATCTTCGCAAACTTTTTTTAAGCTTGCGAAACGCAAATCTACGTGTGTGCGTGACGCCATCTTCTTCACTGCAATATAAGGCACCATTGGATACTTTGTAAAGCTTCAGTTTCCATGTACACACCATTAACGACTGATAGATTGTATGCTACAGTAATTTGAGTGCAAGTAGTTGTTTGATTGGAAAGGCTTGAAGCATTGCAGGGTATTCAATAATGACTTGAATCGTTTGGTTTAGGCTATGGACTATGGTGCTTTATTCGTTAACCTGGCTAGAAATACATTAAACTGTTAAATTGACTCAAACTGTGGTTTTACTGAGCTGAGGGCTAATTCAATACCAAATTGATACAGAGTGTTATTCTGAAATTAAGGATTCGGTTAGGGATTCGGAATTCTGGATTCGAAAAAAAAGATTCGGAATTATTCTCGAATACCTAATTATTCTGAAATGGCCATCCGTAGCCAAGGCCAAGGACAAAGGACACAGGCGCAAGCGTTCTCCAAAAAAAAAGGTTTTCAAAAATTTTTTTCAGGCAATCTCCAATTTTTTGGCGTACCCAGAATTTTTGATTGGGGGAAGCCTAAACTACAAATCACATGAAATGACGTCATGAAAATTTTTCCAAAGAGAAAGTTTTTGTGGGACAAAGATATCGTAGGATGGAAGATCTGAAATCGTTGTTGCCTGACAATGCCTGTTTGCACGTAACCAGGATTTTGCAAAGGAAGAGGGCTTAAATTAATAGTTGAAAAGGGCAAATATCTAACTTTAGGAACGTGTTGAGAAAGCGTGTGTAACTCAAATGTATCACAGACGGGGTTTGGGGGCGGGGCCCCCAGCCGCTGGTGGCTTTGGGGGTATGGGGGCAAAGCACCCAGCTGTTGGGCAATTTTTTGAAAGAACAAGCTATTTTAATGCCATTGGATCACATTTCGCAAGTGTTCAGAGCCATTTGAAAGCACTAGATTTTTGACATTTGAAATCCAATTGAAAAAATCAAATTGTTTAATCCTCCTTTTACTTGCAATTTAAGTCCAAAACACGTTTAACATCTTGCATTTTGGAGTTAAATTTTAATTGTAGGTGATTTGGTCCAAGTAGGGGCAAGTAAGGTGCATTGTCTCTGGCTACATTTTAGCAGTAATTAATAATCCACTCGAAGATTTTCCTTAGAGATTTTTGTTTTGTCATGAAAATAACCAGTGATAGGAGTACACGTTCGCCAGGGAGCCCAGGCCGCCTCAATTGAAGTTCAATGATTCGTTCAATCAGCATTTTCCATGGCTAATTTTTTTTAAAGTATTTTGTACGTAAAAACTGGCGAGGTTGGAGGCGAATTACTAAATTGTTTTTGAAAAATGGTACAATAGATGGCTATGCCTACAAACCATGTTATTGCCGGGCCGGATTTACATCGCACTAGGCCCTTGGCACTTTGGAGATTTTCGCAACGTCTTTCTGCCAAATATAGTTGAAGACCAAACAAAATCTCACGATTTCAGATCGGGGCCCCTAGCTGGCACTGCGTCATATTATGGTAAATCCGGTCCTGATTAACGCATTACGTTCACAAAAAGGCTAGATGTGGGCCTGAGATAGCAACTTTTAGAACAAAAACTCTCCATTTTCTCCGGGTTATACGTTTGAATTGGCAGGCAAAAATTGAAATGAGGGGAACCCGGCGCCCTTGGTCTTCAATATTGTTGATTAGTTATACTGTTGTCAGCGAAAAATGCTAAAAAGAAATTGAAACTGAAGAAACAGTAGGCTTTTTTGGCACATTTTTGTCATTGATAAAAATTCATTTGGGGGGGCTTGCTCCCCCCCTCCCCTTGCCTACGCCTATGCTCCAACTGAGGAAAACAAAAAAGGTGTTCGCAAATTTTCCGCGAGGTTTCTGGCGTTTTCCAACGAAATTTCAACTGTTCAAAAAATAGTGCAGTCCTCTAGCCGAGGACAGGGCAATTTTCGAGGACTTGAGGCTTCGAGGCCAAGGACTTCAAAATGTGTTCTCGAGGCCAAGGACGTTCTCGAGGACTCCACCTCTGACAGGAAGATTGGCTTACAATTTCACAACAGTTTGAAGATCGATGGAACTTGCCCCACATTATATGTGCTTGGAATGGTAAACACATTCGGATACCACTTCATTTTAGAATTAAAAAGGCTTTTTCGGCATGGTTTTGCTCGCTGCATGTGATGCAAAGTACTGCTTCACTACGTTTGACGTGGGTCAATATGGTAGCAACAAGGACAGCGGCGTGTTACTCAACAGTAAAATGGGCAAAAAACTTGCTCAGGGCTGGCTAAACATTCCTAGTGGAGGTATTCTCAATGGATGCGCATTGAATCCTCTACCCTATTTTTTGCTAGGATTAACACGTTGTCAGTAAAATGCAACATTATTCAATCAGGAGCGTAGCCAGGGGGGCGGGGGGAGGGCTAGAGCCCCCCCACTGGCATGTCAACCAAAATGCAGAATAAGAAAAACAATACATTTTTAGCACTTTTGAGACCGTTAAATACACTGGAGTGGACTAAATAGTGATTTAAAACATCTTTTGAAACATATATTTAGGGAGGGGGCTAATTTGTTGAAAATAAAACTAACAAATAAATGAAAACTTTGAAAAATTGTCAAAAATACGCAATCAAATTTGATCGCAAGGGTAAAAATGCTAAACATAGGTGTCATCAACAAATATACTATAAACTAAGGAAAGGGGGGGTATTCAGTATTAGTTAAACACCAATTTCTCTCAAATTTCTTTTCATTATTCCCCCCCAATTAATTTTTTCCATAACTGCATACAAAATAGATTACTCCGTGTGAGTTTTATTGAACTATTCGATTTTATAATTTACCAGCATCTAAATGAGAGTACGTACTAAAATTCTACCTTTAGCCACCTCCCAAATAGCTCGTTTATGCAACCAGTTTAATCACGTTTGCATTTCTAAGCCACGTTTTAAAAGCATTATTTTTTAATCAAAATAGCCTTAAATTAAGTTATTTTTGCAAAAAAATGCAAAATTTTCGAGCGTTGGGGGCTTCGCCCCCAGACCCCCAAAACAGTCCCCCCCATTGCGAATTTCTGGCTACGCGCCTGTATGCAACATTGATTATAGCGTTATAATAGGCGTTGATGAGGTCTTTATGAACAAATTTCGGTAAAAATTTCAGTGTTAATTTCAGTGAGAAAATATAAAAACTTTTTCATATTTTCTTACTAAAATTATCACCCAAATTAATAGCAAAATTCAAATTAATACTGAAAATGAAATTAATTCCGCCGTCTCCACCAAAATTAACACTCAGTGAGAATATCTGGCCGGTGAGAATTTTCAGTGTTAATTTTTTGACGCACGGTAATAATTTTCTTAACGCACGGTGGTAATTTCAAAAATCTCACCACAAGAAATTAATGCATGTTATCTCCAGCAGTGCGAATTTTAAAATAATACTGAATTTTGCGGTAAGAATTTCAAATTCTCACTGGTGGAGCCATACTCCTTTGGAGCGAGGTAGGGTAGGTTGGATAATTTTTGTTGTATTTTTGCTGGTGGATAGCCTAGGACTATAACGAACTTGAAAATGGTTTGCTGTTGATATTATGTATCTGAAAATGCGTAAAGCGGAATATTAGAGTGAGAATGACAGCATTGGCGAATAGGCTAACCTATCATCTTGCCATAGCCTATTATGGGTTATGAATGGGGGCAGCTGAAAACGTTGAAATACTGTCAAAAAAAGGCAAGGGTTGTAATATTTTAACCCTTCCTACCCCGCTCGCTCGCAAAATCGCAGAAAATGAAGTGGAGGTGTAATTCAGTGTCATTCGAGCCGAAAACTTGGGTAATAGGTTGGCGAATGAGAGAGTATGACAGAGGCAGCTAGTGAGAAGTTATTGCAGTATCTTGGTACTTGGCAGGGCATGGTATGGAATAGAATGGAAGACGATTTTTCCATATTCCATACTGGCAATTTTCTTCCATTCCATTTCCATTCCATACCAAAAATTTTCCATTCCATATTCCACTCCATACTAAAATTTTCTTCCATATTCTATTCCATACTTCCATACCAAAGAAATTTTAGACTGGAAGCAATTCAACGTATATGTTATTGCTTTGCACCTTTGCAATGTTGTAAGCTACCGCCCGTGAAGGTGCGCCAACAATACTAAGATGCAAAGACTGGTATCTGGTATGCATATTGCAGATGATTTAATGCATAGACGTAGCCTGGATTTTGAATTGGGAGGAGGGCTAAACCGCAAATCATGCAATGACGTCATCAGAAGTCCTTGAAAAGAGGGACTTTTTATGGGACTAAGAATAAAGATCAAAAGCTGGGCGTTTGATTTGGCTCGTAACCTGGATTTGCTACAGAGGAAGGACTAGAACCGCAAGTTAAAAATTTTTCTATCCAATCAAAATTGGGAAACGTGGCGAGCAAATTAGTACAATTCAAACATGTCACAGAGTTCCCAGCCGCTGGGCGATTTTTTGTTATTTTTTGGAAAAAAATGGCTATTTTAATGCAATTCGGATCACATTTCGCACGTTTTCAGAGCCATTTGAAAGAACAAAATTTTTGATGTTTGAAAGCCAATTGAAAAAATCCCTCTCTTTACTTCAGGTCACGTCCAAAACACGTTTAAAATCTTGCATTTTGGGGTAAATTTTGTGGCTTGGCCCAAGTCAGGAAAATCAAGGTACATTGCTTTGTGCCACATTTTTAGCATTAAATAATGCGCTCGAAGATTTGCTTTGAAGATTTTTGTTTTGTCATGAAAATAACCAGTTTTAGGAATATATGTACAACCAGGGGCCCAGGCACCCTCGATTCAAATTCAATAATTTGTTCAATAAGCATTTCCCCTGACTAGGTTTTTTCAAAAGCATTTTGTCGCGTGAAAAGTGACGAGATGGAGGTGAATTGTTATTTAAGGGTGGTAATTTAAAGTAGGTACATTAGATGCCATAAATGGTCGCTAATCATGTTTTGTAAAATAAAAGGTAGCTGGGGGCCTAAAACATATAATTGCGTAAACAAGTTTGATGAGTGCCTGAGATTGCACTTTTTAGAACAAAAGCGCTGAGTTTCTCCCGGCTTGTACATTTAAATTAGTTGGTAAAAATTTAAATTGAGAGAGCATGGGCCCCCTGGTCGTCAATACTAATATCAAGTTATTGCTAATTGCCGTTGTACGCATGCACTGTTGCACTCCAAAATACCAAAAGAAACTGAATAAATAGGCTTTGTGTCATCATTTTTATCATTGGTAGCTTTTCAATTGGGGGGTGGGAGGCAGAGGGCCCGGTCCTTCTGGCTTTGTCTATGGTTTAATGATTACCGTACAAGCTTGCTCTCACATCAACTAGTACATTTACCGTAATAGAAATAACAAGTTTTAACACCAAAAAGAATTACTATAAGGTTAAAAACTAAAAATATAAATAAAATTAAGCTGAAACGGGGATGAAATAGCAAATACGAGTTTTCGTGACGTAAGAAAACAAAATTTACGACTGGGCAAATTGTCAGCCTCAAAAAAAAAAAAAAATCAAGTCCATCAAGGTCATCAACTGTAACATCAATGCTGCAATTAAATTGCAATGTACTTACAATGATGCAATACGTACACTGTTTGCGCTATGTACGCAACCAAAGCACCGCGATTTGTCGACTAATAATATGCGCAGATATTGAAGTTGAATACTTCTGTGACAATACTTTATCACTATCCGACATCGGTGTGTATTTTTCTGTAAATACAATGCACGAAATCTAGTATGGAATTGGTATGGAAGTATGGAAGATTGTCTTCCATTCCATTCCATTCTGGCATCTTCCATATTCCATACCGAAATTTCCGTTCCATTCCATTCCATTTTCTATTCCATTCCATTCCATACCCTGCCCTGGTACTTGGAACCTTAAAGTTGGCTGTACACTTAATTGCAGTGAACACTTCTGTTTGAAGGTGAAGCTCGCTGCAATGCGGTGTTTACAGCTACAGTATTTTGAAATATCATCAACCAGGTACCGGATACAACAGAATAAAGACAAAAAAGTTCAGAACAAGCTAGTTTCAGAATAATCATGCGCCTACGGTTTGCGTTCAATTAATTACTCTTGACTGCAAGCAGAGCTAACTTTATCAATCAATTTTCCTAGTCTAATAATGGTAACATTAATCAGTTTAATTTTCCTACTCCAGAGCTGACTTTATCAATCAATTTTCCTAGTGTAATAATGGTAATATTAATCAGTTTTCCTACTCCAATGTAATATCATCAATCAATTTTCCAAGCTTAATGTTTACATTTATCAATGAATTTCCTAATCTAATACTAACATTCATCAATTAAATATCTTAGTTTAATGCTAACCTTCATCCATCAATTTTCCTACACTAGCATAATGCTACGATAACATCAATCAATTTTCCTAGTCTACTGCTAACATTCATTAATTAACTTTCCAAGTCTAATGCCAACATCCAATAATTAACCTTCTTAAACCAATGCTTACATTCATCAATCAATTTTCCCAGTCTAATGCTATCCTTTATCAACCAGTTTTCCTAGCCTAATGTCCATTCAATTTGCTAGCCTAATATTTATCAATTTTTCTAGCCTAATGCTAACATTTATCAATCATTTTTCCGAGTCAAGTGCTAACAATTGTCAATCAATTTTCCTAGCCTAATGCTAGCGTTCATCAATTAACTTTTCCAGTTCAGAGCTAACAGTTGCCAATCAAATTTCCTAGCCTAATGCTAAATTTTATGCATCAATTTACTTGGTCAAATGCCAACAGCCAATAATCTACCTTCTTATGCCAATGCTTACAATTAAATTTTTTTGTCTAATGCTGACATCTTCTTCTTCTTCTTTCTTCATTGCCCGCTTTTCCGTGAGAGTTGCGGGGGCAGTAGCTCAAGATTGAGCCGCCACACCTCACGGTCTTCCATCACCTCCATCATTTCGCTTGGGCGAAGTCCCAAGCGATTCCATCCAAGATCCTTAATGTAATCGGTCCATCTAGTTCTAGGTCGTCCGACTGGTCTTCTCCCATTTGCTTTGGCAAGTAAAGCTTGTTTGGGGAGTCTTTCCTGAGGCATTCTGCTTACATGGCCAAACCATCTAAGCTGAGATCTTTCAATTCGGAGAAGTAACGGCTCGATGTTGAGAGATTTTCGAATCTCAGAGCTACGCACCTTGTTAAACAGTGTAACTCCTTCGATTCTTCGTAAAAACCTCATTTCGGACGCTTGCACTTGTGATCGCATTCTTTTGGTCATTACCCAAGATTCATGACCATAAGTGAGAATGGGGACAAAAACTGGTTTGAAAATTGAGAGCTTTGCCTTTTTCGACAATTCTCGTTTCATGACAACCGAGTAGTGCAAAGCTCGCATTACTGCACTAGCCTTGCCTATTCGGGTATCCAGTTCTTCGTCTTGCCTTTCGTCACTCGTAAATGCAACCCCAAGATACTTGAACTTCTCTACCTGCTTCAGTGTCGCTCCATTCACTTGCAATACGCACTGATCAGGGTTTCTTGAAAGATGAAGTACCTCAGTTTTGGCCGTGCTTATTTTCATTTCGGCGGTGTTGCATGCATCTGCAAAGCTATTTAATGCGCGCTGGAGGCCAGATTCTGTGGAAGAAAGCAGAACCAAATCATCTGCGAATAGCAGACGACTAATTTTGCAATTTCCAATCGTGGCACACTCATCAGCTTGGCTGTATTTGTCGATCCAATTCATGTAAACAATGAAAAGGAGAGGTGACAAAACGCACCCTTGCCAGAGTCCAACGCCCACATGGAACGGCTTTGATTGCTTGCCATTTACCCGAACACAAACCTCCGGTCTGCAGTAGAATGACTTAATAGCGCGTAACAATTGACCATCGACGCCATACTCCTGCAAAACCTTCCAAAGTTTATCCCGAGGAACTCGGTTATATGCTTTTTCAAGATCGACAAAGCATGCAAAGAGATCTTTGCCATACTCCCAAGATTTTTCGAAGATTTGCTTCAGAATGAAGATTTGGTCCGTGGTGCTGCGACCCGGACGAAAACCGCACTGACCATCTTCCAGTTTTGATTCGACTACTTCTCGGCATTTCCTTTCAAGGCATTTGGCATATACTTTCCCTGGCAAACTAAGGAGTGATATCCCTCTGTAGTTTGTACATTGCTTGCGATCTCCTTTCTTGAATATCGGAATAATCACACCTGTTTGCCAATCTCTGGGAGTTTTGCCAAGCTTCCACGCAACTTGACGCACTCGCGTTAACCAGAGAATTCCTTTTCCAGTCAGCGCTTGCAACATCTCGGGTCTGATTTCATCTTCACCTGCAGCTTTTCCAGATTTTATCCCTTTAATTGCCGTTGCCACTTCTGCTGCAGTGAAAACTTCGTCCTCCCCTAGATGTGTCACTTCGTGTGTGTCACGAGTCGATGTCTTTACAGGATTCAAAAGATCTTCAAAGTATTCTCTCCATCGTGAAAGGATTTCATTCTCATTTGTGAGAATGTTACCGTCAGAATCCTTGATGGAGTACGTTATACTCGATCTTTTGCCACGTAAACGGCGGATGGTCTGCCAAAATACTTTGTTTGCCGAAAAATAGTTGGAATCCAACCGACGACCAAACTCTTCCCATGACCTCTCCTTGGATTTCTTTACTGCCAAAGTTGCCGCTTTTCGCACCTCAGTGTACCGGGATTGCAAATCAGATGACGATCTGTCCTGTAGCCAGGCCTTGAACGCATCTTTCTTTGCTCGAATAGCTTCTTTAACCTCTTGGTTCCACCAAGGTGTTCTTTTCTCACTATCGCCCGCCATTCTAAGCCGTTTTCGCCCACAACTTTCCGCAGCTGATGAAATGATTGCTGATCTGAACAGCAGCCATTCCTTCTCGATGTCCTCGGATACATCAGGAAGTTGTCTGAACTTAGATGATATACTGGATGCAAACTGTTTTCTTACTTCTTTGTCCTCCACAGCCTCCCATTTGATCCGGTAAGTCACAGACGACCTGCTGGATCTCTTGTTTGGCCAAGGTTTCGAAAGTCGTAAGGAACATACTACCAGATGGTGATCAGTTGACAATTCAGCACCTCGCTTCACTCGAACGTTCAGCACATCAGAAAACAAATCTGACGAAACTATGCAAAAATCTATCAAAGATTTTTGATCCATACCAGGTCGACACCATGTATACTTGTGAACCTCCCTGTGCTGGACAAAGGTATTCATGATGCGGAGTCCGTTGCTACAACAGAGCTGTAATAAATACCTTCCGTTCTCATTCAGTCCAGTGACTCCATGTTTTCCGATCACACCCTTCCACGTATCTGTGTCTGTTCCAACATGTGCGTTAAAATCCCCCATAAGGACTGTAGATTCAGTAGCTGATACTCGTAGAAGAGCATCATTTACTTCATCCACAAAAGTCTGATGTTCACTCGTGGCATTGGGTGCATATGCCTGCAATAGGCACAATGACCGATCCAATACCTTGAGCTTCAACATACAGACCCGTGATCCCAAAGGAGCCCAATCTGACACACAGTCTGACAAACGGGGGCTTGTGAGAATCCCCACACCCGCTTGTGCAGACATACTAGGATCAGCACCAGAATAGAAGAGTTTCCATCCGCCATCCAGATCCACAGTTTCAGAGCCACGTCGTTTGGTTGAAGAAACTCCGATAACATCGAGATGATACCGCTTTGCTTCCTCAACCAATTCTAGCTCTTTTCCTGTGAGGATATTCCAATTGCCCAACAGCAGTTGGTGATGGTTGACCGGTGAGTGTGCGACATTATCTCGAGTACGAATATTCTGCGCTGCCTCCATTCGCCTCTCCAAACGTGTAGCGGGCGCATTGGTGGAGCTGCCACAAGGGCTGGCTGGTGGAGATTGTCGCTTATTTTTCGAACGAGCCCCTCTGCCTAAGACTCGAACGCCATAGGGGTTTCGCTGAATGACGACCTGGGAGTCCCTAGGCGCTCCCGTGCCGGACGAGGTTCCACT
Organism: Trididemnum nubilum; assembly: GCA_963965965.1. Classification (NCBI taxonomy): domain Eukaryota; kingdom Metazoa; phylum Chordata; class Ascidiacea; order Aplousobranchia; family Didemnidae; genus Trididemnum; species Trididemnum nubilum. Next base: position 28,846,266 of record OZ014478.1, read on the forward strand.
TGTGAAGGTGGCCCCATTAACGTCGTTCATGTAATTTTCATTATTTGTGCTCATCATGATTTGTTTTGCAGTTTAATCTAACTGCGGAGAGGTTTTGTATCAGAGTTGTCCTTCTCCTAGGTTATATGCTTACCACAGCTGATGGGCATAACCAACCCAGGTTTTAAGTTTTCCAACTATTTTGATTTGAACTATACTTCGTCTTGCTTCTACGATTAGACCTATCTGGCATGGGTAACCCTATCAGGAGAATTGAATCTCCAGCCAGAACAGCTCTGCAGGTCATTGAGGCACATAGACTTTTCCACCTCGTTACGGTGATAGTTCATGGAAAAGCTATGCATTGTAGGTCCAATTGCCGAGCTATGTTATTCTATGCCTAATGTGCCATAATAAGCCAACTATATGTCATACTATGCCTACTAAGCTACGGTGCCCACTTTGGCCTACTATGCCTGTTGTGCCATAATAAGCCTACTGTATGCCATACTATGCCTACCAGGGTGCCATGTTATGCCTACAATGTCATACTAAAGCTGCAGCACCTACTGTGGCCAGAGGTGGACAAAGTAGTCGAAAAATCTACTTCAGTAGAAGTATTGTTACTTACTCAAAAATGCCTTTCAAGTAAAAGTAGAAGTATGGCGAAGCATTTCCACTTAAGTAAAAGTAGGAAAGTAGTCAAAATTAATTCTACTTGAGTAATGAAAGTAGAAAGTAATTTCGAATTTCACGTGTTTGTTTATTCTTCAAAGGTTTGCTGTTGTGACGCTTACGATCAGTGTTCAAGCAAAGCCATACTTACGGTAGCATATCAAAAAATCAAAGTTTCATTATTCTCTTGAAATTACACCAAAGCGTGTTACGAATACGGTTTAGTAGGGACTCTGGGCTCATCTCCGCGCCTGGACACAGCTTGAGAAGAAATGTCGCAGCGATGGCGAGTCGTTAGCAACACTGTTCGTTAACCGGCTAGGGAATTGAACCCCAGACGGGCCGCAGCAAACGCAACGCCGTTAACCGCTAATCTTTTTCGTATGAACCAGGAGTAATGCGCATGTATAGTTTGTCTACTATACCATGCTAATCAGGGTTCGGTATGTTCTTTTTTTTAGTGAGAGTGAGTCAACACCTGGTATTTGATGAAACGCAAAAACACACTACCCTAGATGACCTGTAAATGAATCGGCGTAACTATTCAATAAGTTTCGTAGTATTGTACAGTAAAACAAACTCGATACGTACTTATTGTACACGTTGTGAGATGAAATAATGTTTAATTCGTTATTGTACACGTTGTGAGGAGGAATAATGGCTAGGTGTTTACTTCTACTTTACATAAAAGTCATTACTACTCAAGTAGCGTTACTTCGAGAGGATTTTACTTGAAGTAAAAGTAGAAGTATCAGAAATGAAAAATACTTAAGTAAGTTGCTCGTTACCGAAAATACTACTTAAGTAGAACTACTTCGTTACTGACCACCTCTGACTGTGGCACACTATGCTTACTAATACTATGCCTATTTTCCATAACAAGCCTCCTGTATGTCATAATCTGCCTACTAAGGTGTAATGCTATCCCTACTATAATATACTACGCTGCAGTGCCTACTGTGAGATACTGTGCAATAATAAGCCAACTATGCCTACTGTGCCATAGTAAGCTACAGTGCCTACTGTGACATGCTATGCCTACTAGGGTGCCATAATAAGCCTACTTCATGTCATACTATGCCTAAAATGCCATACTAAGCCTTCTATGACATACTACGCCTACTGTAGTATACTATGCCTAATGTGCCATAAGGCTACTACTGTATATGCCACACTATACTCGCATGCTATACTATGTCTCCAATGCCATACTACGTTTGCTATGATATACTAACCTCCAGTGCCTACTGTGCCATATAAAGCCAATTATGCCACAGTGCCTGCTGTGACATGCTATGCCTACTAGGGTGCCATAATAAGCCTACAATATGTCATACTATGCCTAAAATGCCATGCTAAGCCTTCTATGACATACTACGCCTACTGTGGTATACTATGCCTAATGTGCCATAAGGCTACTACTGTACATGCCATGCTATACTCGCATGCTATACTGTGTCTACAATGCCATACTACGTCTACTATGACATACTAAGCTGCAGTGCCTACTGTACCATAACAAGCCAACCATATGCCATACTATGCCTACAAAGCTACAGTGCGCACTGAGGTATACTATGCTTACTGTGCCATAATCAGCATACTAGGTCTATTGTGCCAAAATTAGCCTACAATATGGCATAATATACCTATTGTGCCATAATAAGCCTACTATATACCATTCTATGCCTACAATATCGTACTAGCCTGTAGCGCATACGTGGCATATTATCCTTACTAATACTATGCCCACTGTTCCATAACAAGTCTATTATATGCCATACTCTGCCAAACTAGGGTGTCATGTTATCCCTACTGTGACATACTAACCTCCAGTGCCTACTGGTCTGTATTAAGCCAACTATGCCATACGCCTAGTGTTACACTATACTATGCCTACTGTGCCATAACAAGCCTACTTTGTGGGCGTCACGCAACGCGTACAGGCGTGTCATGCTAAACCTATTAGAGTGTCATGCTATGCCTACAAGAATGTCGTGCTAAACCTATTAGGGTATCACTCTATGCTTACAATGCTGTGCTAAGCTGCGGCACCCACTGTGACATGCTATATGCCATACAAAGTCTACACTGCCGTACTATGCCTATCGTGTCATACTAAGCCTACTACATGCTATACCATAAACAAAACCATAATTATTTACCTATACAGGATAAAACAAATCCACTCCGGAAACCAGCTTTGCAATTCATAGACTGGAGTCGCGGGGAAGTCGCATTTTGCACTTTTTAGCAGAAACTAGAGTCCCCTTGTCTAAATATCGGATTGGAGTGCTATCCTAACGTTAACACTGATCCATCAATATTCTTAGCCAACCGCTAATATTTTCAATCAATTTTTCCACCCAATGCCAACATGCAATAATCAACCTTCCTATACCAATGCCTAAATTCATCAATTAATTTTCCTGGTCTACTTCTAACATTTTTATAATCAATTTTCCTAGTCCAGTGTTAACAATTGTCAATCAATTTTCCTAGCCTAATGCTAGCGTTCATCAATTAACTTTTCCAGTTCAGAGCTAACAGTTGTCAATCAAATTTCCTAGCCTAATGCTAATATTTATACATCAATTTACTTAGTCTAATGCCAACAGCCAATAATCTAGCTTCTCATGCCAATGCTTACAATTAATTTTTCTTGTCTAATGCTGACATTTATCAGTTAATTTCCTACTCCACAGCTAACTTTATCAAACAATTTTCCGAGTCTAATAATGGTAATATTAATTTTCAATCAATTTTCCTACTCTAATGTAATATTATCAATCAATTTTCCAAGCTTAATGTTTACATTTATCAATGAATTTCCTAATCTAATACTAACATTCATCAATCAATTATCAATGCTAACCTTTATCCATCAATTTTCCTAGCCTAGCATAATGCTACGGTAACATTTATCAATCAATTTTCCTAGTCTACTGCTAACATTTACCAAATAATTTTCCAAGTCTAATGCCAACATCCCATAATTAACCTTCTTATACCAATGCTTACAGTCATCAATCAATTTTCCTAGTCTAATGCTAACCTTTATCAATCGATTTTCCTAGCCTAATATCCATCAATTTTTCTAGCCTAATGCTAGCATTTATCAATCATTTTCCTACTCTAATACAAACAATTATCAATCAATTTTCCTAGTCTAATACTAACATTTATCAATCAAATTTTTCTAGCCTAAAGCTAACATTTATCAATCAAGTTTCCTAGTTTAATGCTAACCTTTAGCATCAATTTTCCTAACCTAGCGTAATGCTGCAGTAACGTTTATCCGTCCATTTTCTTAGCCTAATACCAATATTTATCAATCAATTTTCCTGGCCTAGCTTAATGCCAATACTTAGCACTCAATTTTTCTAGTCTAATAATAGTAATATTAATCAGTTTTCTTACTCTAATGTAATATTATCAATCAATTTTCCAAGCTTAATGCTTACATTTATCAATGAATTTCCTAATCTAATACTAACATTCAATATCAATTATATCAATGCTAACCTTTATCAGTCAATTTTCCTAGATCATTCATAAATTCCATTTTAGAATATACATGCAATTAAGTTAATTTTCCTACTCCATAGCTAACTTTATCAATCAATTTTCCTAGAGTAATAATGGTAATATTAATCAGTTTTCCTACTCTAATGTAATATTATCAATCAATTTTCCAAGCCTAATGCTAGCGTTCATCAATTAATTTTTCCAGTTCAGAACAGTTGTCAATCAAATTTCCTAGCCTAATGCTAAATTTTATGCAACGATTTACTTGGTCTAATGCCAACAGCCAGTAGGAAAATTAACTGATAAATGTCAGCATTAGACAAAAAAAAAATTAATCGTAAGCATTGGCATAAGAAGGTAGATTATTGGCTGTTGGCATTAGACCAAGTAAATTGATGCATAAAATTTAGCATTAGGCTAGGAAATTTGATTGAGAACTGTTTTGAACTGAAAAAGTTAATTGATGAACGCTTGCATTAGGCTAGGAAAATTGATTGACAATTGTTAGCACTTGACTAGGAAAATTGATTGATAAATGTTAGAAGTAGACTAGGAATTTAATTGATGAATTTAAGCATTGGTACAGCATAGTCATTATATATATAGTCTGGAAGGCGTGTGAAAAAGGTTGTGTCATTGTGTGCTCACTAGCGCCGGTTAGCGGGAAAGTTTAATTTGCGAATTGCAAAATGAAGTTTGCAGATACCTACCACAGCAGTCGTTCGTAAAAGACTACAAGACCGACTAAGAAGAAACTTTTTGAGCCGAAAGTATTTTAAAATATTGCTTTAGTAAGTTGATTAAGCTGTATGAGTTTTATAATGTAAAAAATATTGCTGTGAGACTGTAAGTTTTCATCTGAAGCAGGGTAGTTTTTCATCAAGTTTGTCAAAGCCTGGTTGCAAAATAGGCCGGTATAATCTCCGATTTACTAGCTTAATTACTCATGTACGCATAGGTGGGCACAAGTCCGTTAATCGTTAATCCGTTAATAACGATGCTAACTTTTTCAATTACTCGTTAATCCGTTAAAAAGTTTTTTCATGTTAACGGACTAAATTAACTTCCGTTAAGTTCTGTTTACTTCCGTTAAGGTTTTCATCGTTAATATCTTGCACCATTCATTCATCGTATCGGTACAAACCAGTTTGCACTGGTAACACTTGTTGCGTATTAGCACGAGTTTTATAGAAGAGAGCGAAGAAAGGAGCTCTTTTTTGTGGCAAATAATAAGCTCTAGCCTCATTGGTCTATCAATTATCGCTGTTCGCAGTTTCCAAAGATTTTCCGATTGCAGCTTCGTTAGTGCATTTGAACTTATTTTTATGTTGAAATTAGATTAGACTGTAAAATGTAACTTCCAAAACACAAGAAGACCACCATAGCAATAAGTTTTTCGTAACAATCAGCTCAACAGCGTCAATACGTGTTCTAGAAGCGAGTGAATAAAATGAAACGTAAATTACATGCAAAATGTTAACGAATTAACGTACTTTATGAACTTCCGTTAATTAAAGCTGAAAATAACAGATTAACGTTAACAGAGGTGTGAAGTTTGTTAACGGACTAGTGGTTAACGAAGCTAACGTTTTGCATTAACTTGCCCACCTATGCATGTGCTTAGCTTCATAATGGTCTGATGAAACTTCCGATGTCTATAGGTAATTTTAGGTCATATAAAGTTGTGACAACTGGCAATCTTATGTACTTCTATGAAGGCCAGAATTAACCGTTTTGAGCTGTTGAAGTAAAAAAATTTACCAGTGCAATTCTAGACTAGGAGCAAGTTTATTTATTAGTGTAAATCAAATGCAAAGATGACCAAAACTTTCTGCTGAAAGGCCACAACTAGAATTATCATGATAGAACGTTTTAAGTATACCATAGGCCAGTTAGAAATGAAAAGATTATTTCCCTTGAGAGTTCATTGTCTATCCTGTCTATAATAGCCTAGACAACTTCCGATGGCTGTAATGCTTCATGCAGCAATTTCAATTAAAAATTCATTCTTTAGACTAGCCCATGCTGTAAATACATTATTTGTATGATGCATTGCTAATTGTACGGTATTGGCCTAATGCAAAATTGTCGCTTAAGAATTTTTATGTTGTTTGACTTGTTTCAGAAGCCAAAATGCAAAACCTGTCTGTTGTGATGTATTGCAGTTCTTGCTGCACAGTTTGTACTGGATATGTTGATAATTTGAAGAAATTATTAACTTTAATTTGATGAAAAAATGAATAATCGTAAATCAAGAAGTTATTCGGCAAAAGACAATCTATGAGTGAACAGTCAGTCACAACTCAGTAAACGGTAAGTAAGTGACTAGATTTATTGCGACGCTTTCGGTACTCAAAACCGCGGACGGTGTATGGTACATTTTCCAGTAAGAAATGTGCTTAGTGGCTGTGATTTTGAATTGCATTGAGTTTTATTTTTACTGAGCTCAGAGTAATTTGGATTCGCAGCTACTTTGAAAAGTCAAAATGCAATCAAGAAGAATTGAGATGCAAGACAAACCTATGTACAAAACCCATTTTAGTACAGTTCAAGTGCAGTTAGTAGTTAAGTAGTTTGCGACAAGGTAATGGGCAAGTTGGTAGCATGCAAAATATTGTTGTAGCTTACTTTTGGCTTTAGCAACAGTTATTTGCATGACTACAACAATAGTAGCCCATCTCAGGTCTGGTGGCCTGTATTGCAATAAATTAAGCAAGATAACAGTGGGAAAAGAAAGGTAGAGGTGGAATATTGTAACAAGGGGATAAAATTGTAAGTTTGATTTTCATCATTTCTCTGATAGAGCGCATAAAACTTTGCCTCTAGATTGTGGGCATTGGTTTTCGATAGCAATTGCGATTAGGATCATGCGATATTAATTTCCGATAATAAAGTTGGTTACGGTTACGCGATATCAATTTGTTTGCAAACACTGTTTCGGTAATGCAATGTCGATTTACGAGAGAAAACATCAACTGTGATGTTGATTTCTGATAACGAGCATCTAACGAACGAGCGTTTCTATCCTGACTGATGACTCTTTCATCGATGAAAGTCGAAAGCAGCTCTATACGCATCAGATATTGAGAGTTGGAAATTCCATAACTTCTCACGTACTGACTTGTAGAGCAAATTTGTGTGGTAATTACTGCTGCAACTAATTCTGACTTTTTGTATTTACATAGCCTAAACTGTTTTTTCTTGCTATACCATTATCCAACATGTTTGATGTCTTTCCACTAACACAAAATGAAGTTTCATCAGTAATATTTCATGCTACTATTCAATTGGTAATGATAGCTTACTATTTCTGAAAAACAAATATTTAATTGAAATTTAAACAGAAAGTTGTTCTTCTAGGTTTGACTGTGACTGCCGTGATTTCTCTTTTTACTCCGCTTAAGTCTTTTGTTCGAAAATTGGAAACACTGCGATAGTGCATTGTGGGTAAATGAAGTTTTTTGGTCATTCTAGGCTAAAACTAAGTTAGGTGTGTTGGTATTTTTGTATTGAGTGGTTTTGAGTGACTTAAAAGAAGTTTTAAGTTGTATTTGATTGAATTTATGGATAATTTGGAGTTATTATTTAATATTCTTGGATTTACTATGACATTGAATCTTCTGTTTTGCTGATTATTTATGATTAGGAACGACACCGACAATATTGGTAAGATGACCTAAAAATTGAGTATATTGCTATAAATTGTAATTTGATGTTTACTGTAGGCTACTGTAGTGTACGCACAAAACTTCTTAAAGTAATACTTAAAGTAAAACTTACCTGTCCTGATAATCTTCTTGCTTCTAGCCTTGAAGCTGTTGTTCTTTGAGTGTGGTTCTGTACATAATTGCTTTTTTTGTTGCTAAATTGTTTCGTTGGCTCAAAAGCAGACTGCTGATACTATACTGCTTTATGTTCAGCGTAATCATATTTGCTCTGATTTCTTTGCGTAAATGTCTGATTAGCATGGTCTGGTGCTACAAGTGGTACTATATTGTCCCAGTGGTGTTTGTGTAGCCTAAATAGTTAGTAGCCAGTAGCTACAGTGTGTTATTTTATTGCAGACTTGGATTTTCTTACACTTGTACACTGAGTGATTAGTAGACATACCCGCCGCGTAGGTAAAAAGCAGGTATATGCTGTTTGCAATTGTCGGTTGTCATTGCTTAATTGATTTACTGATTACTTCACTGACTATTATTCGGCTGACTGTTTCTTTACCTGTAGAACATCGCGACTCTGCATAATCTATAGGCCTAATTAGAATTACTGAACCGATACGATTTTTGAATTCGCCTGATTTACTACGTAATTGATATTAAGCTGAACATTTGTATTGGCGTGAATGTGTTACGTCTTAGATTTGTCTTTTTTATGGTAACTTTGTTAATGCTTTTCGTAATTTTTTGTTTATGCTGGTGTAACTTTTTTTTAGTTACCGTCAAGAAATAAGACTGACGCGTTTACACAAAAGCCTACTTGAATGCAGCCACATCGACCAACACGATCAAGATGAAATTGGCAAGGTCATTTGGAAGAAATTTGCATATTAAGAAAGATACTGTTTATTTTTTATTTTTCAACCCAAATCTGGTAGTTAAGTCAACACAAAATATTGCAGTACCGTATTTTAAAAGTTTCCGACCACAAGAGACTTTTCAGGAGTTTGGTCTTTACAAGCAACTTATTAAAGGCGGTGAATCATCCAGCCAATTCCGGTGGCTTACAATTGCTAAAATTGAACTATAATTTTTGATATTTTTTGTTTTGATTTTGGGGCTGCGTTTGCAAAGATATTCTACAAATACAAAAAAATGTTTCCCCGAAAAAAGTTTTTGGAAACTCTGAGTTTTGTTCTTCCCGCCAAAACCACAGTTCTCTAAACTATTAGGCCTACTGTAATCTTATTAAACTATTAGGCCTAACTATCTCTAAACTATTTGGCCTAATAGTTTAGAGATAGTTAGGCGTAATTAGGCCTAAGCTATTTAGAAATAAACTATTTAGAAATAAACTATCTCTAAACTATTAGGCCTACCACAGTTCTCTAAACCATTAGGCCTACTGTGGTTTTGGCGGGAAGGACAAATCTTAGAGTTTCCAAAAACTTTTTTCGGGAAAACATCTTTTTGTATTTGTTGAATATCTTTGCAACCGCAGTCCCAAAATTAAAACAAAAAATATCAAAAATTATAGTTCAATTTTAGCTATTGTAAACCATCGGAATTGGCTGGATGATTCACCGCCTTTAAAGATGAGACTCGATAAGTGAAATCTGCAATGATGTAAAAATAAAAAGTCAATTTTATATTTGAGAGCTATAAAATCTGTTGGTAACAGCAGATAAGGGTAGCTTAATTAACCTAACAAGTCTAATCAAATATGTTCTGAAGTTATCTGACTTGCACCTAAGTCAAAACAAAGTACTGCAAAATTTGATGGTGTTTGACCATTAGAGGCTTCCCAGGGTTTTGATCTTTAGAAACAACTTTTTAAACAAGAGACTTTAAGCAATTGAAATCTGTACCAGTAATGATGTAGAACGAAAAAGGCAAACAGATTTGATTGATTGAGCATAATTTTTTTTTTTTTTTGGTAACAAGCTAAAAAGGGTAGCCTAGCAACCAGCAATTAATCTACGGTAGCAAGCAGAGGTGGAGTCCTCGAGGACGTCCTTGGCCTCGAGGACGTCCTCGAGGACAGATTTTGAAGTCCTTGGCCTTGGCCTCAAAGGTCAAGTCCTTGGCCTTGGCCTCGAGGCCTCAAGTCCTCGAAAATTGGCCTGTCCTCGGCTCGAGGACAGCACTATTTTTTGGAAAGTTAAAATTTTGTGGAGCGGTTGAAAAATTTTTGTGAAGACCTTTTTTTTTTTTTTTTTTTGGAGATCGCCTGAAAAATTTTTGTGAAGACCTTTTTTTTTTTTTTTTGGAGATCGCCTGAAAAATTTTTGTGAAGACCTTTTTTTTTTTTTTTTTTTTTTGGAGAGCACTTGCGCTTTGTGTCCTTGGTCCTTGGCCTTGGCCTCGAGCATTCCTGTCCTTGGCCTCGAGAGTGTCTGTCCTCAGAAAGGCTGTCCTTGGCCTCGGATTTTTTTTGTGTCCTTGGCCTTGGCCTTGGCCTCGAGCCTTGTGTCCTCGACTCCACCTCTGGTAGCAAGTGTAATTAAGTACGTTCTGGAGTGATGTGACCCTAATTCAAGATCAGTCTGATCAGTTGGCAAGTGATGCTTATACTGACAAGTAATAAAATACAGAATAGACATTAAAAAATTGTTAAAACAGTCTTGGCTATTGTTTTTTTAAAGGAAATATTATGGCTATTAATTTAGCAAAACTAGGCTATATTACATAAGTACTTTGGTCCACTACTGAAGGTGACAACTCATTGAAGTAGGCTAACTTGAAATATACTTCCATGCCAGTATCACTAACAGAAGTAAACCATAAAAATCATCACTGATATGTAGCTAGCAATAATTCAACAATTATAGTAGTTGAAGGTCAAAGACAGTGGTATCACTTGTGATTTGAGCTAAAAACAGAGGAAGGACAAGCTTCAATTGAAATACAGAAGCTTGTTAATGCTTTCTGCAAAATTGGCTTCTGCCTAATATTCATTACATTTTTCAGTTGGTGCGGCATGCACTTGGGGGCCTCTGGTTGTAACGGAACAACATTTGAGCTGCCAGAAGGGCATAGTTCCTCCACCAGTTACATTACCAGTTGTTGATGGTTAAAGATCTTTGTTTTGATCATACTGGTAAGCCCAGGATTATTTCAATTTGCACAAGCAAAGGCTTTTAATAAACTGCTGTTTCAATTGGCTTTCAACAAACACCTACAGGTAATGGTTCTAAAATGGTCTTGACCAAGCCTAAAAAAATTCAAATAAATATAGGTTTCATTTTTAAAATTCAGAAGTTTGAAAGCTTTAAAAAATTTTAATAAGTTACCCGTAGGCTACCGGTATGCATAGGTGGGCACAAGTCCGTTAATCGTTAATCCGTTAATAACAAAGCTAATTATTCATTAACTCGTTAATCCGTTAAAAAGTTTTTTCGTGTTAACGGACTAAATTAACTTCCGTTAAGTTCTGTTAATGGACTAAATTAACTTGCGTTAAGTTCTTTTAACTTCCGTTAGGATTTTTATCGTTAATATCTTGCATCATTCATTCATCGTACCAGTACAAACCAGTTTGCACTGGTTACACTTTTTGCATATTATCACGGGTTTTATCGAAAAAGCCAAGAAAGGAGCTCTTTTTGTGGCGAACAATCAGTTGCAGCCTCATAAATCTAATAATTATCACTGCTCACTATTTGCAAAGATTTTTCGATTGCAGCTTCGTTAGTGCATTTGAACTTATTTTTATGTTGAAATTAGATTAGACTGTAAAATGTAACTTCCAAAACACAAAAAGACCACCATAGCAATAAATATTTCCTTACAATTAGCTCAACAGCGTCAATGCTTATTCTAGAAGCGAGTGAATAAAACGAAATGTAAATTACATGCAAAATGTTAACGAATTAACGTACTTTATGAACTTCCGTTAATTAAAGCTGAAAATAACGGATTAACGTTAACGGAGGTGTGAATTTTGTTAACGGACTAGTGGTTAACGAAGCTAACGTTTTGCATTAACTTGCCCACCTATGCCGGTATGTTATACCAGTAATTTATGGTGTTTCGGTACCACAAGTTATTACAATACAATATTCTATAAACCTAATGCGCTTCATATTGCACACCAGGCAAAGTTTAGAGAAAATTTATGACACAAGTTTAATATTCTACCGAAATTCGCTCCTTTATTAACTTTATGTTTATACCCCAAGTGTTATAGCTAGGCTAGTTTGAAAGTCAATCCGAAAACACAATCAGCATAGGCAGATGCTGATTTCTTATCAGCTAATACTCTCCTGAGACTTTCATTTGATTTATTTTAATCAAACTACGTTTTAATAAACATAATTAATTACATTCACATTCATTTTTCATCGCTAACTCCAGGTTTAGCTTAAATACTTGGCAGAAATATACTAGCCTACGATACTCAGCAGCAACCAATGAATAATTAAACTTTTCCGCTAACAGTCGCTAGAGTGCGAGCAGTGACACAACCTCGCACGTTAAACGCATTGACTTTTCAGACTATATATACATAACGACTATGGGTATAGGAAGGTTGATTATTGCATGTTGGCATTGGGTGGAAAAATTGATTGAAAATGTAATGGAGTTGTACACCAGGCATTTCAAATTAAGTTGTATACCTGTTGGCGACAAGTTGTATATCTGTTGGCGACAAGTCGATTGAGATTACAGAGAAAAAAGTAAATAAATTAGTGTATGGTTTTGCTAAAGAGAATAAAATCACAACTCCCGTATATCATCAATTAAAATGTGACAAAGCTGTTCCTCCCAAGTTTTATGGTTTACCGAAAATTCATAAAAGTGATGTTCCGCTTAGGCCTATTGTATCTTTTATTGGTGCTCCTACTTAATGTTTAGCGAAATTTTTAGTTGGTATTCTTTCTCCTTTGCTTTCTTTGGAATATACTGTTCAAAATTCTAGTCAATTTGTGCGGTTAATCAATAATTTCCAGTGTTTAAGTGATGAGTGTCTTGTTTCTTTCGATGTTGTAAGCTTGTTTACATCTATTTCCGTGCCTGAAACTTTGTCGATTATTTCCAATTTGCTCATGTCTGATAATTTGTTGCATCAGCGTACAAACTTAACAGCTAGTGATGTCATAAAATGTGTTGAACTGTGTCTCTATTCTACTGTTTTTTCTTTTAACGACTCTTTGTATCGGCAAATTTTTGGTACTCCTATGGGATCTTGTATTTCACCGGTGGTAGCTAATATTTTCATGGAACACATTGAGCGTCAAGCCCTCACTACTTTTGGAGAACCCCCTAGAATTTGGCTACGTTATGTTGATGATGTGTTTTGTGTAATCAAGTCGTCAGTAATTGATGATTTTCACCATCATATTAATTCTATTTCCCCCAATGTTAAATTCACACTGGAATTGGAGGATAATAACTCGTTAGCGTTTTTTAGATGTTTATGTCAAGCGTACTGTTAATAGCAAACTCTGGACCACAATTTACCAGAAACCCACCCACACCGACCGTTATCTACAATTCGACTCCCACCACCCTTTACACCACAAGTTAGCTGTTGCTAGAACCTTATATCACCGAATCGACTCCCACATTCAAAAACCATCTGAACGCAAATCACATTTTGATCTCACCAAGAAAACATTGACCCTCAATGGTTTCCCTGCTAGATTTACCCATCCCTTTTCTAAAAGTAAAACCGACAAGCCAGCTAGTACTCAATTAACTTTTTCTGGATTCACAAACCTACCCTACATCAAAGATGTATCGGACAAAATCAAGCGAATACTTCTGGAAACCGGTGTTCAAGTGGCGTTCAAACCATTTTTGACAATTGGCAGATTTCTCCCTTCCCTTAACGATGAAATAAATCATAATGAAAAGTCCAACTTGGTTTACGAAGTTCCCTGTCAGAATTGTCCTTTTGTTTACATTGGACAAACCAAACGGGACCTCAAATCTAGAATAAAGGAACATCAACGAGCAATAAAATTCCAACGGCCCGAAAAATCAGCACTTTGCCAGCATTCCATGGAAAATGATCATATCATCGATTGGTCTAAAGTCAAAATTTTAAAAGTGGAACATGATTACTCGAAGCGTCTTTTCACTGAAAGTTGGTACATCAACGAAAAGCCCCAAGCACTCAATAGAAATGATGGGTTATCATTCCCTGCTGTTTACAGAAAGTTGCTTAATTCCCAGTGTTGAATTTCTTCTGGTTTAATCTTTCCTAGTGTTAGTTCTAACGTGTTTTGCTGCAATGTTAATTCGGAGAAATTATTTTCATAGAACCGCTTTCTTTTATTTTTATACGCACCTTTACATTACCTGTTTGACGTAGCCTATCGTAACAATGAATTTTATCGGAGCCTTGTTTTGAATTTTTTTGCTAGTTATTCTACTGCAGCAATGTGTGGGATCGTTTTTCTGTGTTTTGCTATCAGAAGTTGATGGCGATTTGCCATCACTACTGATAGCAGTGCTCTGAAGAAGCTAGTTGTTTCTAACTAGCGAAACGTCAGTAATAAAGTTAGTCTTTTGAGTAGCACCTGCGTGATTTCTCAAAGCTAGCCTAGAACACCAGAGGAACCTCAGGAAAAACTTTTAATTTGATTGAAAATGTTAGCGGTTGGCTAAGAATATTGATGGATCAATGTTAACACTAGGATAGCACTCCAATCCGATATTTAGACAATGGCACTCTAGTTCGTGCTCAAAAAGTGCAAAATCCGACTTTGCCGCGACTCCAGTCAATGAATTACAAGGCTGGTTTCCGGAGTAGATTTGTTTTACTTTTACCTGTGTAGGTGAATAATTATGGTTTTGTTTATTGTAGGCTATAGCATGTAGTAGGCTTAGTATGGCACGATAGGCATAGAATGGCAGTGTAGACTTAGTATGGCATATAGCATGCATAGTATGCCACACTGGGCGTCGCAGCTTAGCACAGCATTGTAAGCATAGCGTAATACCCTGATAGGTTTAGCACGACATCCTTGTAGGCATAGCATGACACCCTAATGGGTTTAGCATGACACGTATGTACGCATAGCGTGACACCCATATAGTACGCTTGTTATGGCAGTAGGCATAGTATAGTGTAACACTAGGCGTATGGCATAGTTGGCTTAATGTGGATCAGTAGGCACTGGATGTTAGTATCTCATAGTAGGGATAGCATGACACTGTAGTTTGGCAGAGTATGGTATATAATAGGCCTGTTATGGAACAATGGGCATAGTATTA
This sequence comes from Trididemnum nubilum, assembly GCA_963965965.1. Taxonomy (NCBI): domain Eukaryota; kingdom Metazoa; phylum Chordata; class Ascidiacea; order Aplousobranchia; family Didemnidae; genus Trididemnum; species Trididemnum nubilum. Next base: position 28,861,331 of record OZ014478.1, read on the forward strand.
GTAAGGATGATATGCCACGTATGCGCTACAGGCTAGTATGACATTGTAGGCATAGAATGGTATATAGTAGGCTTATTATGGTAAATAGGCATATAGTAGGCTTATTATGGCACAATAGGTATAGTATGCCATATTGTAGGCTAATTATGGCACAATAGACATAGTATGATGATTATGACACAGTAAGCATAGTATGCGACAGTGGGCACTGTAGCGTTGTAGGCATAGTATGGCTTATTATAGCACAGTAGGCACTGCTACTTAGTATGCCATAGGAGACGTAGTATGGCATTGTAGACATATACCCTCTTTACGTGTGTACTTTTGACCGCGTCGACCCGCTATTTTCAACCCGGTAAAAGTTGACGTTTTCTACGTCGCTACGGTTGAGTGCTCAAGCGGGCTTGTTTGTGGGTTGAAGTCAACCCGCTTGCAGTAGGTAGGTTAACACGCTTCGAAGCGCGTAAACGTGAAGAAGACAATCGATAAGAGTGGAGCTAGTATTTGCTGGTAGGTTATAGGCCTAAACACATGTAGAAAGTTAAGTTAAAGCCTATAAATTGCAGATTTGGCTTGATAGTTGTTACCGGTAGGTTGTAGGTATGGGTACTAGGCCTATGCTACTGGCTATAGCTATAGGGTACGGCAAACAGGCCTAGGCCTACTCACCCTGCCAACTCAGTAGGCTGGTAACGGTAAGAGGTTAGCGTACCCACTAGTCATCAATCAAGTGTCTGGCTTGGTGGTCTACGGGCATGCTTATGTCTTGCATGTTAGACGTTGCAGGTTCGATTCTTCATTGCACTGCACTTTTTTTTAATGAGCGAAGAGTTGATTCTTGTCTTAGTACAGGGTAGTACTTTGTCTATCCTCCTATGGTGGGGCTAGGTAATAGATAAGTTGCAAGAAACAAATTCTTGTGTACAATCATCATGTCAAATCTGAAAAAGTTACAATGAATACAACTACCGGTAGCCTACCACTGTACCAGACTACTAGCCAGCTTGAAGCAGTCCAGTTCAGCTGCTAGTAACTCACCAGCCATTGTCTGGCCTAAATGTTCCATGCGTTCTTACGATGAGCGCAATGTTTGCAATCATTAACACATGGGGTAAATTGGAACCCCTAAACCTAACCTTAAATAGGCTAAAGGTGAACGCAGAAACACAGTTCTGTGGCATTTACATGCAGCATACCAGAGTGTCCTGCAGTTCGATTCAAGCCCGGACCAAGCAGTCGTACAAACACCCCAACACGAGACGATCACAGCTCCTCAAATCATAGTAAAGAAAGCATTTCCTGCTTTCTTTATTTCATTCGTTCTTTCTTTATTCCTAAATAGGCTAGGTACCATATCGTAGCCCACTAAAAGCCTTTATGGTGATATTTTATGACACCCCAATTAGCAATACAGTAGCCTACTCATACTGCTACTGTGCTAAGTCTGCTGTGATAGGATCAAAAGCCTACAAGTAGCTATTAGATCTGAGATAAAAAAATGCAAACAAGGTAAAGTCAGTTTCAAAAGTCCTGGCTACCTATCAGTAAATAGACATAATTAAATAGCCTGAGCCTGCTTAAAAAAAGAAATCGTAACTGTAAAAGTTGACACCGAGCAGTGAACAGGTTAAGGCTATAAATTTACAGCAACATAAACATAGGCCTATTAATTAGTCTTATCTACGAACTCTTCTCTAATCTATCAATCTATTATGGTGCTACTTGATCACAATTACCAGATTACCCAGTTACCTACCGGTATGGCGGTACCTCATATGCTAAATGCTGACTTCTATAGCCTAATTAGGGACAAAGTTAACCATAGATCCTCCACAACATTAACAACTAATCATAATTGTTACGGAGGATCTGTGGTCGAACTAGCCTACCTACACCTACTAAGAGGTACCAGCACATCATAATGCGCTTCTAGATTCAGAGATTTCAACCCACTTCAAAAATTGTTCATGTAAACACAAACGCAAGCGTGTAGAGTGGGTAATCACCAATTTAAGTCAACGTGCGTTGACTCGACCCGCTTACTTTTTGCCATGTAAAGAGGCTTATAGTATAGCATGCGAGTGTAGTATGGCATATACAGTAGTAGCCTTATGGCACATTAGGCATAGTATACCACAGTAGGCGTAGTATGTCATAGGAGGCTTAGTATGACATGAAGTAGGCTTATTATGGCACCCTAGTACGCATAGTATGTCACAGTAGGCACTGTGGCATAGTTGGCTTAATATGGCACAGTAGGCACTGGAAGTTAGTATTTCATAGTTGGGATTGCAGGACACCTTAGTAAACAGAGTATGGCATATAGGGGGCTTGTTATGGAATAGTACGCATAGTATTAAAAACCATAGTAGGCGCTACAGGCCAGTATGACGTTGTAGATATCGTAGGCTTATTATGGTACAATAGGTAATAGTTACGCTATATTGTAGGCGTATGGCACAATAGACATATAGTATGCTAATTATGGCACAGTAGGCATAGTATGCCACAGTGGGCACTGTAGCTTAGTAGGCATAGTACAACATCAGGATATGACGTATAGGTGGCTTATTATGGCAGAGTAGGCATAGTATCCCACAATAGACACTTCAGCTTAATACGAGGGTCAGTCAGTAAGTAATGAGACTTTTTTAATAACTCAAATTTGCATTGACTGGTAATCAAAAAATGCTTTTTTATTTTTCAACATAGTCTCCCTCCTTTGCAACACACTTGTTCCATCTTGATATTAGATCGTCTATTCCTTTGGCATAGAATTCCGTGGACTGAGTCCTGAGCCACTTGCTCACAGCAGCCTTCACTTCTTCATTAGTCTGGAAGTGAATTCCCCTCATACTCTCTTTGAGTGGGCCAAAGAGGTGAAAATTAGATGATGCAAGGTCTGGGCTGTAGGGTGGGTGTGTTAGAAGTTTTCAGCATAAATCTTCAATTTTGGCTAGGGTTCCTGCTGCTGTGTGGGGCCTTGCATTATCCTGAAGGAGAATCACACCTCTTGACTGAAGCCCCCCCCCCCGTTTGTTCTTAATGTCTTTTTTCACTTGAGTTAGCAGCTTACAGTAGTTCTCTGAGTTCACAGTGTTGCCCCTTTCCAAGAAACTGATAGTGATCGGCCCATTTCTGACCCAGAACACAGCGAGCATGACTTTCCTTACACTTTTCTGAGATTTGAATTTTTTCTTCACTGGGGAAGAAACATGAGCTGTTTGCTAGCGTAGTGGTCATTTCAATTTATCGTCACACCTACAGTAATCTGAAAATAAACAATTTTTTTTGTAAAGGGGCTGTTCATAAAAGACGTCCGCACAAAATTGCAAAAAATTGACCCCCCCTCCCCCATGTCCGCAATGACTAAACCCCCCTCCCCCTTGTCCATGCGGACACAGAAATGTACGTTTTATGCGTGGTTCACTCTGGCCCGGAAAACCGAAAACGGAATAAAACAATCTGCGATTTTCCGTCGCGGAAAAAGTTGAAATATGGACGTCGGCATTCCAGAAACCCCCCTCCCCCCTTGTCCGCAAATCTATTACCCCCCCTCCCCCCCTGAGTGCGGACGTCTTTTATGAACAGCCCCAAATGAGATGACTACTCCATTCATAATCATCACATGAAATTTCAGTTGCATAACTTCAAGAACACTAAAGTAATTGAGAAAGTCTCGATTACTTATTGACTGACCCTCGTATGTCACAGTAGGCATAGTATGACATTGTAGACAGACATAGTAGGCCTATAGCATTCGAGTATTGTATAGTTGGCAGCTTGGCCAAATGGGTAAAGGCGTATTGTTTACGACGACTTTGATTGAGTGATGAGGGTTCAACCCGCAGCCTGGTCACGCTGATGCGTCCTTGGGTAAGACGTTTTACGATAATTATCTCTGTTTGGTGGCTTCGAACAAGCTGCAAATTCGGTGGGCAAGAATTTGAAGAAATCTACAGGAACATTGGATCATCGGAAACTCCTAAGCAGGTGCGGATTTCTCCAATCACAAAGTAGTCACTGCAATAAAAAGTATGCGAGTCTTCCAATAAGTTAGCGTTTGATACTGTCTGGTGACTGGGCGATAAATATGTGCCACAACAATATACTGTAGTGGACTTATGGCATCATAGGTTGGTAGGAGTACTATGTCATAGTAGGCTTAGTATGGCATGGTAGGCATAGCGTAACATGAAGTAGACGTGTTATGGCACCTTAGTAAGCGTAGCACGTCACAGTAGGCACTGTAGCTTACTATGGCATAGTTGGCTTATTATTGCACAGTATCCCACAGTAGGCACTGCAGCTTAGTATGTTATAGTAGGGATAGCATTACACCTTAATAGGCAGATTATGACATACAGGAGGCTTGTTATGAAAAATAGGCAAAATTAGTAAGCATAGTATGCCACAGTAAATGCTGCAGCTTTAGTATGACATTGTAGACATAACATGGCACCCTGGTAGGCATAGTATGGCATACAGTAGGCTTATTATGGCACAACAGGCATAGTAGGCCAAAGTGGTCACCGTAGCTTAGTAGGCATAGTATGACATCAAAGTATGACATATAGTTGGCTTATTATGGCACAGTAGACATAGTATTAACATAGCTCGGCATATTAGACCTACAAGTGTGGGGACTACAAGTGTTACTTACAAGTGTTACTACAAGTGTTACTTACTTACTTACTATAATTACCTACAAGACCTACAAGTACTTCAAGTGATACTACAACTATCACCTTAACGAGGTGGAAAAGTCTATGTGCCTCAATGACCTGCAGAGCTGTACTGGCTGGAGATTCAATTCTCCTGATAGGGTTACCCATGCCAGATAGGTCTAATCGTAGAAGCAAGACGAAGTATAGTTCAAATCAAAATAGTTGGAAAACTTAAAACCTGGGTTGGTTATGCCCATCAGCTGTGGTAAGCATATAACCTAGGAGAAGGACAACTCTGATACAAAACCTCTCCGCAGTTAGATTAAACTGCAAAACAAATCATGGTGAGCACAAATAATGAAAATTACATGAACGACGTTAATGGGGCCACCTTCACAAGTGGAACCTCGTCCGGCACGGGAGCGCCTAGGGACTCCCAGGTCGTCATTCAGCGAAACCCCTATGGCGTTCGAGTCTTAGGCAGAGGGGCTCGTTCGAAAAATAAGCGACAATCTCCACCAGCCAGCTCTAGTGGCAGCTCCACCAATGCGCCCGCTACACGTTTGGAGAGGCGAATGGACGCAGCTCAGAGTATTCGTACTCGAGATAATGTCGCACACTCACGGATCAACCATCACCAACTGCTGTTGGGCAATTGGAATATCCTCACAGGAAAAGAGCTAGAATTGGTTGAGGAAGCAAAGCGGTATCATCTCGATGTTATCGGAGTTTCTTCAACCAAACGACGTGGCTCTGAAACTGTGGATCTGGATGGCGGATGGAAACTCTTCTATTCTGGTGCTGATCCTAGTATGCCTGCACAAGCGGGTGTGGGGATTCTCAAAAGCCCCCGTTTATCAGACTGTGTGTCAGATTGGGCTCCTTTGGGATCACGGGTCTGTATGTTGAAGCTCAAGGTATTGGATCGGTCATTGTGCCTATTGCAGGCATATGCACCCAATGCCACGAGTGAACATCAGACTTTTGTGGATGAAGTAAATGATGCTCTTCTACGAGTATCAGCTACTGAATCTACAGTCCTTAAGGGGGATTTTAACGCACATGTTGGAACAGACACAGATACGTGGAAGGGTGTGATCGGAAAACATGGAGTCACTGAACTGAATGAGAACGGAAGGTATTTATTACAGCTCTGTTGTAGCAACGGACTCCGCATCATGAATACCTTTGTCCAGCACAGGGAGGTTCACAAGTATACATGGTGTCGACCTGGTATGGATCAAAAATCTTTGATAGATTTTTGCATAGTTTCGTCAGATTTGTTTTCTGATGTGCTGAACGTTCGAGTGAAGCGAGGTGCTGAATTGTCAACTGATCACCATCTGGTAGTATGTTCCTTACGACTTCCGAAACCTTGGCCAAACAAGAGATCCAACAGGTCGTCTGTGACTTACCGGATCAAATGGGAGGCTGTGGAGGACAAAGAAGTAAGAAAACAGTTTGCATCCAGTATATCATCTAAGTTCAGACAACTTCCTGATGTATCCGAGGACATCGAGAAGGAATGGCTGCTGTTCAGATCAACAATCATTTCATCAGCTGCTGAAAGTTGTGGGCGAAAACGGCTTAGAATGGCGGGCGATAGTGAGAAAAGAACACCTTGGTGGAACCAAGAGGTTAAAGAAGCTATTCGAGCAAAGAAAGATGCGTTCAAGGCCTGGCTACAGGACAGATCGTCGTCTGATTTTCAATCCCGGTACACTGAGGCGCGAAAAGCGGCAACTTTGGCAGTAAAGAAATCCAAGGAGAGGTCATGGGAAGAGTTTGGTCGTCGGTTGGATTCCAACTATTTTTCGGCAAACAAAGTATTTTGGCAGACCATCCGCCGTTTACGTGGCAAAAGATCGAGTATAACGTACTCCATCAAGGATTCTGACAGTAACATTCTCACGGATGAGAATGAAATCCTTTCACGATGGAGAGAATACTTTGAAGATCTTTTGAATCCTGTAAAGACATCGACTCGTGACACACACGAAGTGACACATCTAGGGGAGGACGAAGTTTTCACTGCAGCAGAAGTGGCAACGGCAATTAAAGGGATAAAATCTGGAAAAGCTGCAGGTGAAGATGAAATCAGACCCGAGATGTTGCAAGCGCTGACTGGAAAAGGAATTCTCTGGTTAACGCGAGTGCGTCAAGTTGCGTGGAAGCTTGGCAAAACTCCCAGAGATTGGCAAACAGGTGTGATTATTCCGATATTCAAGAAAGGAGATCGCAAGCAATGTACAAACTACAGAGGGATATCACTCCTTAGTTTGCCAGGGAAAGTATATGCCAAATGCCTTGAAAGGAAATGCCGAGAAGTAGTCGAATCAAAACTGGAAGATGGTCAGTGCGGTTTTTGTCCGGGTCGCAGCACCACGGACCAAATCTTCATTCTGAAGCAAATCTTCGAAAAATCTTGGGAGTATGGCAAAGATCTCTTTGCATGCTTTGTCGATCTTGAAAAAGCATATGACCGAGTTCCTCGGGATAAACTTTGGAAGGTTTTGCAGGAGTATGGCGTTGATGGTCAATTGTTACGCGCTATTAAGTCATTCTACTGCAGACCGGAGGTTTGTGTTCGGGTAAATGGCAAGCAATCAAAGCCGTTCCATGTGGGCGTTGGACTCCGGCAAGGGTGCGTTTTGTCACCTCTCCTTTTCATTGTTTACATGAATTGGATCGACAAATACAGCCAAGCTGATGAGTGTGCCACACTTGGAAATTGCAAAATTAGTCGTCTGCTTTGGTTTGGTTCTGCTTTCTTCCACAGAATCTGGCCTCCAGCGCGCATTAAATAGCTTTGCAGATGCATGCAACACCGCCGAAATGAAAATAAGCACGGCCAAAACTGAGGTACTTCATCTTTCAAGAAACCCTGATCAGTGCGAATTACAAGTGAATGGAGCGACACTGAAGCAGGTAGAGAAGTTCAAGTATCTTGGGGTTGCATTTACGAGTGACGGAAGGCAAGACGAAGAACTGGATACCCGAATAGGCAAGGCTAGTGCAGTAATGCGAGCTTTGCACTACTCGGTTGTCATGAAACGAGAATTGTCGAAAAAGGCAAAGCTCTCAATTTTCAAACCAGTTTTTGTCCCCATTCTCACTTATGGTCATGATCATGAATCTTGGGTAATGACCGAAAGATTGCGATCACAAGTGCAAGCGTCCGAAATGAGGTTTTTACGAAGAATCGAAGGAGTTACACTGTTTAACAAGGTGCGTAGCTCTGAGATTCGAAAATCTCTCAACATCGAGCCGTTACTTCTCCGAATTGAAAGATCTCAGCTTAGATGGTTTGGCCATGTAAGCAGAATGCCTCAGGAAAGACTCCCCAAACAAGCTTTACTTGCCAAAGCAAATGGGAGAAGACCAGTCGGACGACCTAGAACTAGATGGACCGATTACATTAAGGATCTTGGATGGAATTGCTTGCGACTTCGCCCAAGCGAAATGATGGAGGTGATGGAAGACCGTGAGGTGTGGCGGCTCAATCTTGAGCTACTGCCCCCGCAACTCTCACGGAAAAGCGGGCAATGAAGAAAGAAGAAGAAGAAAGACTGCAAGCAGAGTTTAAAAAATCACGTTTGCATGCAAGTCACTGATAATGCACTCGACTGCAATATTCGCTAGGCTAGGTAAGTCCTAATACTGTAACTTGCAGGAAAATTATCTTCAATCAATTGCCGAATTTTTTTTTTTGTTTTCTTTTGCAGAAGTTTTGTGAGCTTTTCCGTGATTGTTTAGCTTGACTGTACAACGCAGCGGAGCTGCCAACCTTGTTTTGATTTAAAAGTGATATGTTTAAAGATAAAGATCAGCATCAGAACTTTTGCAAAGAGTAGAGTATATGCCAATATCAGGAAAATATAAAGCAAAAATCATGATTAGCCACCATGCTATCAGCCATAGATGGGCAAGTTAATGCAAAACGTTAGCTTCGTTAACTACTATTCCGTTAACAAACTTCACACCTCCGTTAACGTTAATCCGTTATTTTCAGCTTTAATTAACGGAAGTTAATAAAGTCCGTTAATCCGTTAACATTTTGCGTGTAATTTACATTTCGTTTTATTCACTCGCTTCTAGAACACGTATTGACGCTGTTGAGCTGATTGTAAGGAAATATTTATTGCTAAGGTGGTCTTTTTGTGTTTTGAAAGATACAATTTTACAGTCTAATCTAATTTCAAGATAAAAACAAGTTCAAATGCACAACGAAGCTGCAAGATATTACCGATAAAAACCTTAACGGAAGTTAACAGAACTTAACGGAAGTTACTTTAGTCCGTTAACAGCACTTAACGGAAGTTAATTTAGTCCGTTAACATGAAAAAACTTTTTAACGGATTAATGAGTTAATGAAAAAGCTTCGTTATTAACGATTAACGGACTTGTGCCCACCTATGTATCAAACCATTTATCAAATGCCTTAAACAACCTGGTTTTCTTTTTCGTCTGAATAATTATACCTACTTCCTAATATTTTTAAAATTTAAAGGCGGTGAATCATCCAGCTATTTCTGGTGGTTTACCATAGCTAGAATTGAACTGTGATTTTTGATATTTTTTGTTTTGATTTTGGGGCTGTGGTCGCAAAGGTATTCAACAAATACAAAAAGATATCACCCGAAAAAAGTTTTCGGAAACTCTGAGTTTTGTTCTTTCACCAAAACCACAGTTCTCTTAACTATTAGGCCTACTGAGGTTTTGGTGGGGAGAAGAAAACTCAGAGTTTCCAAAAAAATTTTTCGTGGGATATCTTTTTGTATTGTTGAATACCTTTGCGACCGCAGCCCCAAAATCAAAACAGAAAATATCAAAAATTACGGTTCAATTTTGGCTATAATAAACCACCGGAATTGGCTGGATGATTTACTGCCTTTAAAAATTGCAGCTATTTTGATTTGTTGCTTTTCATTTTTTTTATTTCAACCCGAACATAAAATAATGCTGGGTATCATTTAGTAAAAGTATGTTCTGATTTCTGAATATTTTTTGGACCTCCTAGCTCATATTTGATTTTGATCATGACAGCTGACAGGCTAAGTTTATGAAGAGAAAGCATTCAAGAAGTGAATCTATCGGCTCTATACCTATACGCACCTATACTGTAATTGTTTAACTAGTTGCTTAATTTTGCTAATTACTGTAACCCAGCCACAGAGAGAATTTGAAATTCTTAAATGGTAACATATAACGATTTCTAAATGCCATTACTGCATTTTGTTACTGTTAGTATGTTCTGTAGGCCTATGGATAATGCAGCTACATCGGTATCAGATAAAATGTCTACTTAGCACAGCAAGATTAAATGTGATAGATTTGCAGTTCAACCTGGTTCAACACTACAATTTCTAGACAACACTTACTGAATTTCACAAACCATTTCAAATATTTTTTAAATCCTCTGAAATCAAACTTACAAAATGATTGTAGTTTTGGTCATGGATTCGGCAGGCCGAACGAACGATTTATTTTTGTTTTTGTTGCTCACATCAATAATCATTAAAACACACCACGTAAAATATTCAAAAAGACAACAAGGATGCTGCAAAGTGACCGGTTTAGGGTCTTCAAGTCAAGCAGTCACCCTAAAAGAGAAGGTTTCCACAATGCAATAAAATATAAATTACAGAGCACTACTAAGCAAAGCAGTAAGCATTCAAAAAAAATTACAAAAGAGCAAAAGCAAAAAAAACTACCGGTACTGCAGTTCAAAAGCCAGTAAAAAAAAAGAGAAAAAAAATTGGCAAAAATATACTATCAGAGTTATCGGCAAAAACCATGTTACAAATTCTAAGGCAGGCAATATTGACTTAAGTGTAAGAAAGGTAGTACCAGAAAAAGAAAGTACACTAATTGAGTGAATTTGGAAATCTTATTGCATGAAAGAAATCTTTAATAAAGTGCAAGTAAACATTGTTTGTACTTTTTCTTGAAAACTTTAAAGGAACTATTTCTAGTTTCAGACGAAATTGAGTTCCAGATCTTAATTCCGCCGTATTTTAGAGAACGTTGCAGTCGAAATGTGTTTGTTGTTTCGCGGAATAGGAAACTTCAAGCTAAATTTTGTCTAGTTCTTAATTTGTGTACTGTATCCGTTTTACAGAAGTACTTCAAAAAAGTAATTGGAAGTTTCTTATTGCAAAATTTAAGCATGAATATTGCGACTTCATAAGTATAGATATCTGATCATTTAAAAATCAAATTCAGTTAAGGGGGTTCAGGACAAGAGCACTTGGGACATTGTTTCACAAAATGAATAATGATTTAATGACAATAAGAGGATTTGAGTCTTTAAAAGGATTTGAGACAATAAAATAAAAAAAGAAAAGCGACGGCTCAAATCCTCTTATTGTCATATTGTCATTAAATCATTATTCATTTTGTGAAACAATGTCTCAAGTGCTCTTGTCCTGAACTCCCTTAACTGAATTTGATTTGCGCTCACCGTGTGAGTGGTTTGAGCACTTTCGGTTTAGGAATCTCTTGACTATGACCCTTGTCGTAGCCTTTCTCAAAATATCTGATAATTTAAGTATTTTATTTTGCTTGTGTAACAAAGACACACTTACGAAGGGTTGATGGAATGTGAAATTATTAGTAATTAATTTTAAACCTTTATTTTGTAGGGATACAAGTTTTTGTAAGTATGATTTATACGTTGATCCCCATACTATAATACCATACTGTTACAGGAAAACTCGGCCACAGTCTTAAACGTGCGCAAATACCGACAGGATAGAGATGACTCGTCAAGCACACCCGAGTTCACAATTCAAACAGTTCACTACTGACTAAGGTGCACAAATCACAATCACTAGAATCGACGTCTTTCGAATGACAGTTGACGCTCGACGCTTTGACGTGAACTCTGACGCGAAACTTTTGACGGTTTTCTAAAATAAACACAACAAAATGCGATAGACAGCAGGCACAGATCGGTTTTACCAGTGTAAAACAATTAACATTCTTTATGAGAGAATTAAAATTAGCCTATTTCAGCTTCAGGCTTTTACGTATAGCATCATTAGAAGAGAGAAATAATTATCAAAGCAAAATAACAAATCCAAATTTGCAATATAACGTTCACAAATCAATGAAATATCGAAAATAAAATGCACAAAACTTACCAACTATTTTGAGACGGTAATGCGCAGAATCGTATCAAGAAATCGACAATCGAACAGTAATTCATTTATCTCAAATCTATTTCAACGTTTTGAGTCAATTGAAATGATTTGGTGTTTTTGCAAGGGCATTTATAGAGAAAAATTATAAAGAATAGAATAAAAACCACGTAAAAATCTATGGGGGAAAAAGGCTATTTTTCGTAAATATTGTCCAAAACAAGTTTTGTTTTGCAAAAGTGGGTGAATTATTCATCGCCACCGGCTGAACTAATCATATGGGAAAATACTAAGACGAATGCCAAACAATAATCAACTTATCACTACATTTCCGTTAATACTAGTAAAATCAACATACGCAAACAGAGAAAGTAACTTGTTTTTATCCCAATCCCCTACGCACCATTAGGGGTCAAGAAAGAAAAAACTAAACATGACTGAGCAAAACAATTCGCTTACTACGAACGGCGAAAGTAAACATGACATCTTATCACTGATCGATATTGGCGTGCCTTTTCTCATGTTACAAAAAGTTTTTCTGTTCGAATACATAGTGGTTGGAATCGTGCAAGGCGAAAGGTTTTTGTTTGATCCAAAGCAAGCTAACTTGCTGTAACACATACAACAGGCAGTGGTGTAAAAAGTACTCAAAAATTGTACTCAAGTAAAAGTTTTGTTACTGACAAAAAAAACTACTTGAAGTAAAGTACAAAGTACTGATCAAAAAAAGTACTTGAGTAAAAGTAAAAAAGTAGTCATTTTAAAACTACTCAAGTAGAAGTATTTCTGAAAGTATTCAGGCAAAATAAACAAACTATTCAATTGACATATGACAACTGGTCGACTACCTTCACATCACTGCCACAAGCGCTTGATTTTCTAACCCCTCACTATCTTAAAAAGTAATGAAATATAAATTGTGCAGGTTTTTTGTTACTATATTCAAGGAATAAATTCATAAAATATTTGTTCAAATATTCATTCACTGCCATTGTTAAATTTATATGCTAAAAAGTAAAAACACCGCGGAAGTGCCTTATTAGAGAACAGCCTACTATATTGACAAAGTGCGCCAAAAGTCACGCACTAAAGCCAATTCAGTAGTCTGCGATAAACTTTTTTTAGATTAAAGAAGAAAAAATTATCGTGAATTTTTGTAATTGATTTTATTTCACGACATGTGAAGGCAGATAAAAACCGGTAGAAACATAACTGAAGCTGTGAGTGAAGCACAGTCACACATTGATTGATACCAGTGTCCTGTCGCCACATTAGTAGGATAGACTGCAGCTTAATTTAATTCCAATTCAATTTACTTGCAGCACTTTAGAAAACCTGCCTAGACGAAGTTTATCATGCAATTCCTGAATTCCACCATGTTTGTTTCCAGTTTTACTGATTTATTCGCCGTGTTGCCTTGACCAGAAAAACCGCAAAGTGATATTAGGAACGTTGAGGCAAGCTGCCACCTCTCTACCATACAAAGGTGTAAGCACTGAGCAGCACATTATCACCTTTAATGCAGAATGTCAAGCAGGAGGATGTAAATACAGTTTGCAGTAGGCTACCTATTTTTGAGTCTTCGGCTTGGCTGGACCAGATTTGAACCCAAATTTTCAGCTTGATATACAGATGCTCTAACCACTAGGCTATACCATCTTAGCGGCATATTTATCAGTTCAACCTCAGGCCCTCAAACTGCAAGACACTGTTCTCAAGAACAGAGAAACTAAACATTTCATCAGTTTATTACTCAATGATGAAGTTTTACTGCTACAGTGCTACTCAGCTGAGGTGGAGTCCTCGAGGACGTCCTTGGTCTCAAAAACATATTTTGAAGTCCTTGGCCTCTGAAGGTTAAGCCCTTGGCCTCGAAGTCTCAAGTCCTCGAAAAATGCCTGTCCTCGGCTCGAGGACAACAGTATTTTTTGAATTGTTAAAATTTTGTAGTTTGCCAAAAAAAAAACTCGAAGATCTTTTTTTCTGGAGATCGCCTAAATTTGGACTGTAAAACCAACTCAATCTGCGTGAAGACCGTTAAAAATCTGGGATAAGATCGTTGGATGTTTTTTCCAGCCTCTGAATCAGCCCACAATGCAAATTCCTGGCTATGCGCCTGCCAGGATCTCATATCTTCACTTATCAATAAATTTCTGCAATTGCCTAATCCTTCAGTCCTACAGAACAGCAAAACGCGAGTGGACCTTTCACCCTAATTACGAACAGCTCGATTGTAAATGCACCCTAACCTACTAACTCTACTCATGACTTCAGGAAAACTGTCGATTCGTTTGCATTTTATTGGTGCTAAAATGGTTAGGTTAACTTATGGTGTTGCAGGCTAACTATTTGGTAGAGCTGTGGTTTCTAGTCCTGATTAAGAAATCGATGTAAGCAAACACAAATCTTATCCTACTGTTGTATCGCTTGTGTCATTTCCAACAGCTTACAGATACCTGATTAGAAAAAATGCAATCATTTCAGAAGCACATGAGCGCAGTCAATCGTGGAACTTAAAGAAAGAAAGGACCAAGGGAGAATAGCCTGACTACGCGTTTACGAATGATTGCCTGCAAATGCCCTCAGTCAAAGTGCAGTCAACACTGCGGCTCAAATTTTAAAACTACTTTGTACTTTTATCAAATAATAAGTACTTAAGTAGCGTTACTTCAGACTAAAAGTACTTAAGTAAAAGTAAAAGTAGTTTAAAAAAAACTACTCAAAAAAGTACTCGTTACCGAAAAAAACTACTTAAGTAATCTACTCAAGTAAAAGTATTTCGTTACTTTACACCACTGACAACAGGTGAGGATGAAGTATAGCATGGTATAGTTTAAGTAAAATTGAGGTCGGAGCATAATGTCTTAATTTAGAAATGATGCCAACTGACCGAGATACTTTTTTCGCTACATTTGATATGTGGTCAGAAAAAGTTAGTTTATTATCCAGTATTACGCCAAGGTATAGGAAGGAGTCGACTATTGTTATAGGAATGTCATTAATTAAAATTGGAATAGTACATGAAGGTGATCTAAATTTAGGAGAAATAATCATGGCTTTGCATTTTGAAAAATTAATCGTGAGTTTATTAGCCGATGACCATTGTTCAGTACTAAGCAGCAAGTTATTCGCTTTAGCTTACAGTTTGTCAAGATTAATTTCATTGATTACGAGACAAGTGTCATCAGCATACTGTTTTATGCTATCGTTAGAATAAGCATCAATATTGTTGATGTCGTACGATAGAACCAGTACTTAAATTGTAAAATTTTGCATGGGGGAACGCTTTTGCAGCCTTGACCAACTTTTCTGGAAATGATGTATTTCCGTCGCCGAAATTGAATGAAGACCAAAAACAAGAAAAAGTTTTCGCTGAAAATGTAGTATTTTTCCCACAAAATTAGGTGAAGACCAAAAAAAAGGTCTTTACCGCAATTTGTGACCGTTTTCGGCAGGAAATTTGCAGGATCTTTTAGTCCTGGCTGGCTATTTTTTGTCTGATTATCCAGCACTCAACTCTCGATGAGAGGACGCCTAAATCTCCATGGGGGGGACCCTAAATCTCGATGGGGGGACGCTAACTCTCGATGGGGGGACGCGTCCCCCCTACAATTTAAGTACTGGATAGAACCATATAGGACCGTGGGTTCGTAGCGAGATGCGTTAATTGTTCACACTGGATTCAGAAAAATTCAAACAGGGCTCAACATATTTCATACATATTTAAGAAGAAAAAAATAAAATAAAACCGTCCTCGTCAAAAATTTGGGGCCAATTATTAAACATGAGGTAGAGATCAAAAAAGCTAGTCCTTGGTTAAAGCAAAGACATAAAACTAGATGATCCAAAACTGCGTGAATGCGCTCATTTTATTCTCTGCTTGGTCACGCTTGGCTGCCGGCCTCACTCTTCTGGTTTTTTATGGCTCTGGCGATTGGTGCGCAGTTTGAAAAAGGTCGGTTGAAGTGCTAATAATGTGCTTGCAAAGTAATTAACGGTGGTTTGAAGTGAACTAATCTGTGTTCATGTTTATGTCATTCGAGTGAAAGCGATATCTTGAAAATTGGAGCTGATTCTACAGGTCTTTGGTAGCCTATTCAGGGTAGGATCGTGTCCGTTCTTAATCTTTTAAAGGGTGTGAACGAAATAGTCGAAGTCATACTCATCCGCACCAACATTTTTCATTGGTCGTGAACTTTTGCTGTGGTCACTCAATCGATCATTCGTATGAACCAGGCACTTTGCGTCTATTTTACCACATCAACGCCTAGCATAGGCGTAGCCAAGAGGGAGCAAATTGAATTGCCACCAATGATAAAAACAATGACAACAAAGCCTTTTTTCAGCTTAAGTTTATTTTTGCACTTTTGCGTTCAACAGTACAATATTAAAATCCAACCAATGTAAATGTATTATCCAGAAGAAACTTAGGCTTTTTGTCCAAAAAGTTGCAACCTCAGTCCCTCATCTAACCTTTTTGTGAACACAATGCAATAACATGACTCGTAACCATCTATTGTACCGACTTTGAATAACAATCCACCTCCATCTCAGCAGTTTTAACGCGACAAAATACTTTTGAAAAAAAAATTAGCTTGGGAAAATGCTTATTGAACAAATTATTGAATTTAAATTGAGCGAGCCTGGGTCCTGGTCGTTTACGTACTCCTAAAACTGGTTATTTTTATAATGAAGCAAAAATTGCATTTTGCTTCACGTTACCTGGACCAAGCCACTTGCAAAATTTAACCTAAAAATGCAAGATTTTTAAACGTGTTTTGGACTTGACCTGCAAGTAAATGGAAGATTGAACAATTTAATTTTTTCAGTTGGCTTTCAAATCTTAAAATTTACTTAGTGATTTTAAATGGATCTACAAACGTGCGAAATGTGATCAAATGGAATTGCAACTTTTTCTAAAACATTACAAAAAATCGCCCAGCGGCGGGGGCTTTGCCCCCAAACCTTAGTCTGTGGTACGTTTAAGTTACATTAGTTTACTCGCCATCTCTCCCAATTTACAATTTTTTGAAAATTTTTCAAGTTTTGGTTCAAGTCCTGACCCCCTTTAGCAAATTCCTGGTTACAGGTAACCCCGGCTTCTGCTTCTGATCCTCCATTTTACGGCATCTTTGTCGCATTAAAAATTCCTTTTGAAAAGTTCTGATGACGTCATTGCTTTGCGATTTGGGCTCCACTAATCAAAAACCCTAGCTACGCCTAAAAGACGCCGACCACCTTCTTGGTTTCTGTTTGCAAGTCTTTCTTCTAGCTGGGCCTCCACTGTGGGTAGACTGCTAGGCCCTAATCGAAAATATGGGTCAAGTGTCTTTTCCAAGGACACAAGGACTATTGCAGTCAGTAATTCTGAAAAAAAGGTGCGTTATTGACGCTTTTTTGCAAGAAGTTGATAAAGCATATGAATCTTCAAAGGTAGAGAAGTTTAAGTAAGACATCAGACGACATCTAGAGTTTTGATCGTATGCTTGATGATTTATTTTTGCTTTATCCTGCTGTCACGAAACAACGGTGGCGCCGTATATTAGACAAAACCGCATCTGCTTTGGATTTTCTCTGCGATCAATTTCAAAACATACCCGTGATTTTTCACTAAATTGTTTTGACGAATTCAATTTTTTTTTACTAAAGCGTCTCAAAATTAACGGTTTTCTTAATGAAAATAGCTAAAATTTCTTGAGTGGCGACCCTCCAGAATAAAATTTGCAGCCGAAATTTCACCCAAAAATTTTATAAAATCAATCTTTTTTTGTAAAAAAAAGCAAGATTTTTCAGCGGCAAAGACAGTAACGGAGCCAGGGGGGCGGGGGGGGGGGGCTATAACTCCCCCCATTGGCATGTCGACCAAAATGCAGAATGGGAAAAACACTACGTTTTTCGCACTTTTGAGACTGCTTTATGCACTGGAGTGGACTAAATAGTGATTTAAAACATCTTTTGAAACATATATTCAGAGGGGGGCTAATTTGTCAAAAATAAAACTAACAAATAAATGAAAAGTTTGAAAAATGGTAAGAAATAAGCAATCAAATTTGATCGCTAGTGTAAAAATGCTGAACATAGGGGTCATCAACAAATATACAATAAACTAAGGAATAGGGGGGGGGGGCTATTCAGTATTAGTTAATTACCAATCATTTCTCTCAAATCTCTTTTCATTAGCCCCCCACCAATTATTTTTTCTACAAACTGTATACGAAATAGATTACTCCGTGTGAGTTTTATTGAAGTATTCGATTTTATAATTTACCAGCATCTAAACAAGAGAACTAACATTTTACCATAGGTGGGCAAGTTAATGCAAAACGTTAGCTTCGTTAACCACTAGTCCGTTAACAAACTTCACACCTCCGTTAACGTTAATCCGTTATTTTCAGCTTTAATTAACGGAAGTTAATAAAGTCCGTTAATCCGTTAACATTTTGCGTGTAATTTAGATTTCGTTTTATTCACTCACTTCTACAACACGTATTGACGCTGTTGAGCTGATTGTAAGGAAATATTTATTGCTATGGTGGTCTTTTTGTGCTTTGAAAGTTACATTTTACTGTCTAATCTAATTTCAAGATAGAAATAAGTTCAAATGCACAACGAAGCTGCAAGATATTAACGATAAAAACCTTAACGGAAGTTAACAGAACTTAACGGAAGTTAATTTAGTCCGTTAACATGAAAAAACTTTTTAACGGATTAACGAGTTAATGAAAAAGTTAGCTTCGTTATTAACGGATTAACGATTAACGGACTTGTGCCCACCTATGCATTTTACCATTAGCCACCTCCCAACTAGACCATTTATGCCACCAGTTTAATCATGCTTGCACTGCCAATTTCTAAGCCACGTTTTAAAAGCATTATTTTTTAATCAAAACAGCCCTAAAATGAAGTTATTTTTGCAAAAAAATGCAAAAATTTCGAGCGCTGTGGGCAAAGCCCCCAGACCCCCGTGCCTCCGGCCGCTGGGGGCTTTGTCCCCAAACCCCCAGCCTCTGGCGGCTGGGGGCTTTGCCCCCAGATCCCCATTGGCCTCCAGCGACTGGGGGCTCCGCCCCCAGACCCCCAAAACAGCCCTCCATTGCGAATTTCTGCCTACGCGCCTGGCCAAAGACTCCGCATTCCAAAGTAGAAGTTAATCTTTTTTGTAAAGATACTTCACCACTGGGTAATTAACACGCTTATTGCTGAAAGTTATTTCATTTATTTCCAACAGGCCTGTTTTACGCATTACCGCAATCATCAGGGAGTAGATCTAAACAAAATAATAACTGTCACAAACTCACTTACACTAATGCCCCAAATAGCAAGAAGAAGCGAAGTAAGGACGGCAGACCTCGCACCTTGAACTGTACTGTACCAGCGTACCGTACTTCTTAGCAAAAATTGAGGTGTATGGTACCGTACTTACGTGCCGTCCAAGCTCGTAGGTTGTTCAACCGAGTCGGTCGACCGCATTGGGATGTTCTTCAAACCCAGATGTTACAATGACGACCACGACAGTACGTTGGAGTGGTGGACGCTCTTCCTTGCGCTGGTTGGAGACGCTGAAGTGCCGTCGTCTCCATAAAGGGAGAGAGAAATGAGGCTTACACTCCAATGTAGCCACAAGTGAAAGGGCAATTAGATATATCCGTGAATAAGTAAAGCTGGAGAGAAGTTCGATAGGTTGTTCAACCATGGGTCCATGGTTCAAACAAGCCGGTCGACCGCATTGGGATGCGTCCTTTGAACCCAAATGTTACGCGTGCTTTTAATTGCTCGCAATTTTAAAAGCTGGCTCTAATGGCTCTTGAAAAATATTTCAAAACTAGTGCATACCTGTCTACTCTCCCGATTTTGTCGGGAGACTCCCGATTTCGAGGATTTTTCCCGACCACCCGATCTCAACAAAAAATCTCCCGATTTCACTATTTAAGTCAAAACCTTTTAAATTTAAAATTTAATCAGTTTTTTGAAAAATTAATCAATTTTGTTCGCGAACCTTTTTTTCGAAAAGGCAAAGAGCAAGGAAGGCAGTACGGTACGTTCAGAATTTTCGTGCTACGTACCTCTTACCTCAGTTTAATTTTTAAAGCGTACCGTACCAAAGTAACGAACCTGTACCATTCCAGAAAAGGCGTACCATACCAGCGTACCATACTTCTTAGCAAAAATTGAAGCGTACCATACCGTACTTACGTACCGTACCGTACTGTCATTCTTGCTTTCAACTGCTCGCAACTTTAACTAACGTTAAAAGCACTAGTCTATAAATCAACGATCTCAATTCAGATTTAGCGTCGGCTTCAGCTGTTTTTTACCTCTGTATACAAAAATCCGATGCAATGTGCGAAAAGTCTGGGATTTTTAATTCAAACAACGTACCAACATACCGTACCCGTACCATAATGCAAAAAACGGACCGCACCAACGTACCGTACCATTACAAAAAGGCGTACCGTACCAGCGTACCGTACTTCTTAGCAAAAATCGAAGCGTACCGTACCGTGCTGTCATCCTTGGCAAAGAATACACTTCGACTGATTTTATATTTTTCCAGAGTTTTGATTTAAAAATTAATGTGTGATCTTGCTGTCACAAAGTGGATAACATCAATTTGAATTGTTAAGAATTGATGACGTAACGTAGTCTCTCGTACCGGTTACTGCAACTGTGAAGAGCTGAGCTCTTTTAATGGCGTCTGTCGGAGAAAGGGCTAGAACTACCATTGTCTTGATATGCTTTCTTTTCTTTTAGCTACTTTCTTTTCTTGACCTTGCGTGTAATTGAGTTGTTATCCATTCGCTATTATTGTAGTGGTCAAGAGTAAAAAATGAATGAACTAGATAGGAGTTTACCAGCAAACCCAGTGAACGACCGACTGGTAGCTAATGCTGTGACGCTCAAAAGTACTTTTTATCTACCGTAAAATCAGCAATTGTTCAAAAATATCTGATTATGGAACCTCCAGAAAAGTAGAGTCAAATATTTGTCAGTTAAATATCTCCTGATATCATATAACACTGGCACCCTAGCTTGGGCCGTTCAAAAAATTGATTTTTGGGGTACATTTGGGGGGTCCTCGGGGAGATGTGGCACCCCCAAACTACGCCAAAATATTTGTCTGTTAAATCTTAGCTGATATCATAAAATACTGGCACCCTAAGTTGAGCAGTAAAAAAAATTGATTTTTGGGGAGTCCATTTGGGGGTCCCCAGGGGGATGACACCCCCAAATTATTTTAAAATATTTGTCTGATAAATATCTGCTGATATCATTAAACGCAGGCACTCTAAGTTAAACTATTCAAAAACTTGATTTTGGGGAGGTCTCCAGGGGGTGGAACCCCCAAACTATGTCAAAATATTTTTTGTTAAATATCTGCTGATATCAAAAAAAGTAGCACTCTAGCTTGAGCTGTTCAAAAAATTGATTTTTTGGGGCCCCATTTTGGGGGTGTTCCCGGTAGAGTTGTCCCAAAAAGTTTCCGGAGAAAAAATTGCGTTTGCAGCTCAACAACTTTACACAAAAAATAGATTTCGATGTTTTGTGGTTTAGGAAAAGAAGAGTGTACAAAAATTAGGAAGAAAAAAAAGGGAAAAAAAAGAAAAAAATAATGAAAAAAAAAGGAAAAAAAAACTTATTGCGGCCAAAAGTGGTTTGGTTGGGATGAAAGGGTATCTTGAGACATACAACCATATCAAATATTTTTTGGCGTACTTAAGCCGTTTTTGACTGAGACCGCTTTTTACGCCAAACTTGCGGGGCGGTTTTCGGGTTCTAAAACCAAAGTTACGTGACCTATTGCCTCGGAATTCGGTACAAACATATAACTCATTAATCTCAAACTGCTGTCAAAACTTCATGTGGCAAGATCTAACCGTTCTCGAGTTATAAGCAAAAGTCTGAAATTTCGCACTCGTTAGTTGGAAAATGGCCGAGTAAAAACAAGGGAACACACAACGCGAGCGTCGGTCGTTCCAATGAAAAGCTTACAATACCTGATACCATAGGTGGGCAAAAGTCCGTTAATCGTTAATCCGTTAATAACGAAGCTAACTTTTTCTTGAACTCGTTAATCCGTTAAAAAGTTTTTTCATGTTAACGGACTAAATTAACTTCCGTTAAGTTTTGTTTACTCCCGTTAAAGTTTTTATCGTTAATATCTTGCACCATTCATTCATCGTACCGGTACAAACCAATTTGCACTGGTAATACTTGTTGCGTATTAGCAAGAGTTTTACAGAAAAAAGCGAAGAAAGGAACTCTTTTTTGTGGCAAATAATAAGCTGCAGCCTATTAATTATCGCTGTTCACAATTTCCATAGATTTTCCGATCGCAGCTTTGTTAGTGCATCCGAATTCATTTTATCTAGAAATTAGATTAGACTGTAAAATGTAACTTCCAAAACACAAAAAGACCACCATACTAATAAATATTTTCTTACAATCAGCTCAACAGCGTCAATGCTTATTCTAGAAGCGAGAGAATAAAACGAAATGTAAATTACACTCAAATTTTAACAGGTTAGCGGACTTTATTAACTTCCGTTAATTAAAGCTAAAAATAACAGATTAACGTTAACGGAGGTGTGTAGTTTGTTAACGGACTAGTGGTTAACGAAGCTACCGTTTTGCGTTAACTTGCCCACCTATGCCTGATACTGGTAGGCAAAAATTTTTTTTGCAGTGAAAAAATACTTTTAGTTGCTATGCTGTATAGGCCTACTGTAACTGTTAAAAAGGCTCGGAGTAAAATTAGGTTTACGAAAACAAAATAACTACCGGTAGCGTAAAGCTGCTCAAACTTAACATAGTCTTAAGGGTTTTGTTTGTTAAAGCAATAAAAGCTATACCAGCTTTAATGGTTTGATTGTATTTTTTTAGGTACCGGTATTTTAGGCCAAGTTTTATGCATTTTGAAATCAATCTTTATCTTTATGTTTGACATTTCAATTAATATCAAGCAGTCGATAACATGCTTTGAATGCAAATTATTGTGGGAATACGGTTAACTCCGTCTATTGTAATAATATTTTTTTGGCAACTCTTTCATATTAGGCAATGATAAATAATCAGTCTTTCTATTTCGGCTGCCAACGTGGCACGATAAGCTGCTATCTAAATTCATCTTAATTAATCGACGATTACGAAAACAACTGTGAATTGATTTTTGACAATAAACAACAAATGGAGAACAAGCAATTATTCGAGTGAATCTATCAAGCTGGAAGACAATTGTGGCCCCTCGCAAGACGGGCTGGAAGGAGGGACACCACAAACTGGTGACCCCGCCGACGACAACTTGATCGTAAGAACACATACAACCGGCATTTGGACCATTATTTGTAGTTGCATCTATTTCAAGAATCTTTCAACCGGACAAACAACAACGATAAGGAATCGGGCTCGGTATCGCGGTAGGCCTACTAGCCCAGCAGTATTTACTGTATGTTTAGCTACAATCCTTTCCATGAATTTTTCAAATTTGGCCTCACTCCTTTTGGCCGTGGAAGGTGCAGCTGGCCCACTTCGTCTACCTTACTGGGAACACCCCATATTTCCGCATTTCGAGACCTGGGTGCGCCAATCAAGCTTCCAAAATTCTATGATGATGATGGTTGGCTATGGTTTAAAGTAGCCGAGGCAATTTTTAATTTTCGTGGCCTGAGTGATGACAAACGTAAATGCGAGCTCCTATTATCCGCTTTAGACCACAGGCATTTAACGATTTTGGAATTCCCGTTGGAACAACTAGGAGAGCACCCCTATAATGATTTAAAATCTGCGCTTTTAAGGCACTATGCTCCCACGGAGGAAGAGAAGCTGCATCAGCTTCTGTATCAAACCACGCTTAGTTTTGAGCAGAAACCAAGCGAATTGCTAGGCAAAATGCGCAGTCTCATGGGTCCAAATGTGGTGCTACCCCCGCGTGTTTTACGCAAGTTATTTTTGGACCAAATGCCGTGTAAAACACGAAAAATGTTGTCGATGCATGACAGTGAGGATTTAGATGGTTTGGCCAAAATGGCAGACCGAATTCATGAAAATGACAGTCGTGTCTCTCGTACTGCTGCCAGCTCAGCAGGCCATTTTTCTCAAGTGACCAAAACGCCTACGACTTCATTATAGCTGGATTCGGTCTCCGATAAACTAAATGATTTGAGTGTGTGTGTTGAGAGGCTGAATGCTAAGGTCAGCAATCTTTCTCGGTCCCATCCTGTTGCACTCAACACCTTTTCACCACAGCATTTTTCGACTCCAAAAAAGATGGTAAATTTTTTCGTGGCCCAAGAAACTTTCGTAAGTCTTCCCAAACAAATTTTTAGGGCCGAGCTGCACAGGCAACGTATTCGAAAACACACAATCGAAACCAAACTAGCAAGGACGCTTGCTTGAGATCTGAAAACGAGTTTGACAAGCGTAACTCGGATTTGTGTTTCTATCACGTCGTTTCGGCGCTAGCGCTTGTTCTTGTAGACAACCGTGCAACTGGCGTGGTTCGCGGAGAAGTCTGGGGGCACATGACAGAAATTTCCTCGGTTGCTTCAATAACGAGGTTTTTTTAAGAGGCGTGAACAAAATACTCGCTAAACGTAAGAGGTCATTTTTGCACGTGTAGGTAAAGCCTTGCGAAATCCGTTACGTCATTCTTTCTCGCTAACTTGCTTTGAGCGATTGCGGAAAGCAGTTCGCGTAAAAAAACGTCACATTTTCCTCGCCACCTTAAAGAGGATCTTGAAGCACTCTTTAAGCGTGCAAGAAATCTTTTTGGTTTAGAAATTTAATGGCGAAATGTTGAAAACTTCTAACTCATGCGAATTTTTGCTGAAAATTAATTCAAATTGTCTCCGTGTTTGCTATTAAACTGCTAAAAAAGCGAATTGTATTGAGAACCATTTCCTGTTTCGATTGATAAAGAAATGCTAAGTAGTGCAAGTTGGCAAAAATAGTAACACACTCCTTTTATAAGAACGATTTTGTAAAACACGAGGCTCATTTTTGCTCAAAATTTAAGGACAAATTAAAAACACTGCCAGTTTCGGCAGCAAAACAAACCAAAAAAAAATTCAAACTAATCAAAGAAATTAAAATTCGTGCTGATTCTAAACGATAAAATTTCAGTGATTTTCTTGTGTTTGCAAGCAAAATTGCAACTATTCAAGGTTAAAAGCTCTGTTGCTCTGCGCAAACAATTGAGAAATTTTTTCGGCAGTTGTTCAACTTGAAAAAAGCTTGCTTTTGCAATTTTACGATGCTGCAAAAGCAAGAAAAAAGCCTTCACTTAAGTCTTAAGCAGACAGAGCTATAGGAATTAAACAGTGTTTCAAACATGCCCGCTGAAATTGACATCGATGCTCTCAAAATTTTTACAAAATCAAGAACAAATGAGACTGAATATTCGCAGAGCTGGACAGCGCTGTTTCGAGCTTTTAACTCTCATCGGCAGCCCTCAGCTTCTCTTACAAAGTTATTCCCCAGCTGGACAAGACTCTTGGCCGAACTGGACAAACCTTAAGGGCTTGCACCGCGGCAGAGGCTTTGTAGGGAATAAACGATTTTTCACTTGTGGTACTTAAAAACAAGTGAAAAAATCGCTGAACCCTTGTAGTAAGGATAGCCATAGGCTATCCCTACTGCAAGGGTTCCCCTTGTGTGACCACGGAAATCATAACCGAAAAGAGACTTTTCGGAGACTGAATATTGGCAAAAAATTAAAAACAGTCAGTCTAAACTCAAGATTTACCAGTTCTAAAAAGGAAGCGTACTTCGACTTGCTCACTTTTGAAAATTTTTGAAACCTTAAGACCTATAGTTACTCTTAACATATGAGTTTACCCACCAACAACCTCAAGGGCGCTTTACTTCATTTAAAAAATTATAGTATGGAAAAAGTTGTTCTTATTTTACATTGATCCAAAAATATAATTAAATTCTGTCGTTCATTTACTACTTGTTATCAGTTAAAGGATTTGCTTGCGTAGAATAATCATGCATAGCTTAAAATATCTTTTTCCGTAACAATGCAGTACATACAATACGCTTGAACGCATTATTTTAACGTAGAAATGCATCTGACGTCACAATGAGATATTTATTGCGTACTAACACAAGTTACAAACATCTCGCAAAGAAATTCGAGCGAGCCGTTTTAACGTGTGTTGGGCGAGACGGCTCAGAAATGGCAGTTAGTCTACAAAGATTTTTTGCTCGTTAGCGCTTTTTAGCGAGCGAGAATGGCCTTTACGAGCTCGCTAGCACGTTCTGTCATGTTGCCCCTGTTTCGCAACCCTAGGGACAAGCCAGTTGGTTTGATTAATGCTAATTTAGGTGTGTGGATGGTAAAAGACCCTAACACTTCAGTAAACTTTATGGTAGATACGGGCAGTGCGGTCTCACTCTTGCCTTGTTCTCGTTCTGCAAGCGACAAAAGATTAACAGGTCACATGGCGGCGGCTAATGGCACATTAGTTCCGACCTACGAGACTATTCCGTTAACGGTAACCTTCGGATTGTGCCAGAGTTTTAAATGGAACTTTTTATGCGCCGATGTTAGTTGTGCTATTTTAGGACTTGACTTTTTGACTCACTTTGGTTTTGTTTTGGACTTAGGAAATAAAACGTTGCATCTCCCATGTCATGATAAGGTTGATGCTAAGCTCACTCGCCTTCTTTATTGAAGTGCAATAAAGGAACCCGACGTTTTGACCGCTGAAGCTGTTGAGCGTGTCGACAATAGTTTTTCATCAGAGGTTGATGCATCGCAGAGAGATGTTGTTTTGGACCATAAGTCCTGTCCCAAACTGCCAGCTAACGTTGTTGAAAATATCGTAGTTGATAATTCTAGTTTTGACTCGATTGAGAGGCTTTGCACCTTTTACTCCGATTTGTTTAACGTTAACAATTTTAAAAAACCGACCAAGCATAAGACTCAACATCATGTACGCACCTCCGGCCCACCATGTGTTGCTAAAGTTTGAAAATTAAGCCCAGAAAAGTTGGAGATCTTACGCACGGAGTTGGATAAGCTACTTCAGTTGAGAATCATTTACAGAAGCGAGAGCGAATGGGATAGCACTGTGCATCTTGTCCAGAAAAAAGGCGGCGGCGGAAGAATTACTGTAGACTTTCGCCAACTAAACCACCAAACCATATCAGACCACTACTCCATCCCCCTTCTATCTGACTTTGTGGGTGATATGGAAGGTTCAATCGTTTTCTCAAGCCTTGACCTGTACAAAGGTTACCACCAAGTGGAAATCGCCCCAGAAGGTCAATGCAAAACAAGTATCATTACGCCGTTGGGCAACTTTGCATTTCGACGCCTCCCCATGGGAATCTCTTGTGCAGTCAACTCTTTTCAACGTTTCATGCATGAAGTTCTTCAGGAAATTCCTAATGTCTTTTGCTTCATTGACGATCTCCTCATCTTCAGTGGGAGTGAGAAGGAACATATCCGACACCTACTATCGGTCTTTAAACGCCTATCCCAATGCGGCTTAATCCTGAATCGTGTCGTGACAAATGTATTTTCAAAGTCCCTGAAATTGACTGTTTAGAACACAGGATTAATTACAACGGAGTCCTCCCTCTGGTTCAAAAAGTTGAAGCTATTCAGAATTTCCCCATGCCTAAAACCATGCGACAACTGCGAAAATTTTTGGGGATGATCAATTTCTACCAACGTTTCATCTCGAAGGCTGGAACAATATTGCACCCCCTGGAACGGCTTCTTTCCCCACAGAAGAACAGCAAGAAAAGCATCCCGTGGTCAGAGGAAAGTATTGATGCTTTTGAGTCTGCTAGACACATTTTGGTAAATGTTACTAGTTTAGCCTTTCCGGTTAAAGGAGGAGAGACTATTTTGACTTGTGACGCTTCGGAGGGAGCTCTTGGGTCCGCTCTTAATCAAGTTGTGAGTGGTGAGTTGACACCGATTGGTTTCTTTTCAAAGTCGTTAAACGCTACACAAAAAAATTATCCCACTTTTGATAGGGAATTGTTGGCTATATTCCTAGAGATAAAACATTTTCGGTATTTTCTAGAAGGACGCGATTTTGTGATTGAAACGGACCATTCCGCTTTAGTTTTTGCTCTGAGGTCTAACCATAGGGGGTATTCTGGTAGGCGATTGAGACAACTGCAATTTATTTCTGAATTTACGTCAAATATTCGCCACATTGAGGGAAAGCAAAATGTGGTTGCGGACTGTTTGAGTCGACCCCCTGACATTGGCGCTGTGTTTGGTGACTTCTAGACGGTAGATTTGCTCGAGATTGCTGCTGAGCAACAGACTGACGTAGAAATAAATGATATGATCAGGGATAAAACTCATTCCTTGTGTTTGGAGAAGGTCACTATCCCTAGCTCTAATGAATGCATTTGGGTAGACAAATCTTGTAAAGTACCTCGAATTCTAATTCCGCAAAAGCTGCGCTTCCGCACTTTTGACGAAGTGCATTCTTTAGCGCATCCTGGTGTGAAAGTGACCAGAGAGTTGATTGGTCAGCGATTCGTATGGAAGGGAATGCGAAAAAATGTGGAAAAGTTTGTTAGAACCTGTATCCCCTGCCAACAGTCTAAGATTGTTCGCCACAATAAAACCCCTTTGCAAAGGTTTAAAACTCCTGAAGCTAGATTTGCCCACATACATTGCGACATTGTATGCCCATTGGTTGAGTGTAACGACTTTTCGTATTTGATGACCTTCATTGACAGGTTTACGAGGCACGTAGAAGTAGCGCCCCTTAAGGGCACAAGCATCAAAGAATGTGCTGACGCATTTTTGCACACTTGGGTTGCCAGATTCGGTTGCCCTACTGAGTTAACTTGTGATCGCGGAGTTCAGTTTACTTCGCACTTGTGGAATGAATTGTGCAGTTTTCTAGGTTGTAAATTAAACCACACTTATGCGTATAGACCCCAAGCTAATGGATTTTGTGAGAGAGTGCACAGAACTTTGATGGCGGCTCTTAAAGCCCAAAGAGAGCCGCACACGTGGTTTTTTAACCTGCCTTGGGTTTTACTCGCTCTGCGATCTGCCCGTAAAAGTGATCATGGATTTTCTTCGGCGGAATTGACATTTGGCACTACCCTTCGACTGCCTGGTCAGTTTTTTGAGTCGCCTAAATCGATCTGTGAGACGACATACGTAAAAGAGCTTAACTCCTTGATGTCGTCTTTGAAAGCTCCGCCGACCAATTATCACACCCAACGCGACACTTATGTTGAAAAAGCATTGGCGACGTGTGATCATGTTTTTGTACGCGATGAAACGAGTGGTGGATTTCACAGAGCGTACAAAGGACCATTCCGTGTTGTGTCGAAACATGCCAAGTTTTTTATCTTAGATCTTGGCAACAGAATTCACACAGTGAGCGTTGATAGATTGAAAGCCGCTAATTTGTTAGAAAACGTAACAGACGACGATTGTTTGGACTGTACATTCAATGGCAATGCAGCTTGCGAGTCCTCTAATCCTGTGGAAGTGGCATCAGAGCCGTTTGATGAGCAACCTGCTCCTGTTTTTTGCAATAGGCTGGGTAGGATAATTCGCATGCCCGCCCGTTTTGATGATTTTGTTCCTTTGTAAAGCTAAACAGTTCCTTTTTCGGTTAATTTGATGCTTTAGTTTGTTTTGATGAGTTTTATGTTGGATACAAGCGCTCGTTTCTTTGGGAGGATTTACAGCCTTGTCACGTGTGAGTTATTGTCCATTGCTTTGTTTTTCCTCATTGCTGCTTGGATAATTTCAGTTTTGCTCAGAGAGTTCAATTACGGCTAGGATGTTTTAGAATTTCTTCTCGGGTTTTCGGCGTTGTTTTCCATAGGTGCACAACTGATCACCGTGCACAGCTCTGGGTCGCGCGCCCCAAACTCCATTGGAGGCCTCGCCGACTTTTTTTATCGTGTACGGTTGCTGAGTTTTAAAATTATTTTCTATTTAATCCTTCCGAGTTTCAGCTATCCTACCGCCGTTACTGTTCTTGATACTCCCCTTTTCTGTTTGAAACCTTGTGGTTGGATTACATTTTTTTTGTGTCTGTGACATGCTTGGTGTAGCCTTGTTTTGGCTCAGCAGTTTTTTTTGCTGAGAACGGTTTCGCTTTAGGTAATTACTTTTTTTTCTTGTAATCTCACCTTTTTCTTTTTTTCTTAGCTAAGTTTGGTGGGGGGTCGGTCCCTAGCTGCTCTCGTTTTGCATCTGAAACTCCAAAATAGGACACCTTCCCTTCTCCATCCCTGAACTTTTTTTGTTTTGAGTTTTGGAGCAGACTTCGTTTTTGGCTCCATATATCAAATTATTTCAGCAATGTGTTGCTCAAAATTTTTTTGTCCCTCGCTCGCAGCCACTGACGTCTGAGCCGGAAATATGCAATCCTTTGTGGACTTTGGTACAAGAACTGTCTTAAAAGATTACTTCTTCAACCACCCATTGGATATTTTCTTTTAACTTTTCTTTTTTTGTCCCCAGCCTAAAGCGGAGGCTGATTCTTTTATTTGTACCAGTTTTCTCGTTGTGTGTCACTTGCTTGTTGTAATGCTCGGCTGCGATGACATTATAGTTCGTTTCTTTGTTCGTCAGTTTTTTTTGTATTTCCACAGATTCGTCATTCAGGCTTTGGTTGATTGTACCAATCGTCCGATGCCTTGGTGGGGGGCATTGAGGAAATACGGTTAACTACGTCTATTGTAATAATATTTTTTTTGGCAACTCTTTCTTTCATACTACGCAATGATAAATAATCAGTCTTTCTTTTTCGGCTGCCAACGTGGCACGATAGGCTACTATCTAAATTCATCTTAATTAATCGACGATTATGAAAACAACTATAAATTGATTTTTGACAATACACAACAAATGGAGAACAAGCAATTATTCGAGTGAATCTATCAAGCTGGAAGACAATTGTGGCCCCTCGCAAGACAGGCTGGAAGGAGGGACGCCACACTATGTTGTTGCTTCTAGATGAAATGAGATTGTCTACTTCTAGTGATTGTTGAGGTAAGACTGCAGTCTTTTTTAGAAGCAATGAATTTTAAATTGAGACTGGCTGTTCTTAAAAAATTCATATAAATAGTGAGCCTCAATTCTAAAGTGGCTCAAATTCATTGTAGCACTAGATGGGAGTTTTCCAGCAAACCCAGTGAACGAACGACGCGTAGCTAATGCTGTGACGCTTAAAACTACTTTTTGTCTACCGTAAAATCAGCAATTATTTAAAAATATCTAATTATGAAACCTCCAGAAAAGTAGAGTCAAATATTTTTCTGTTAAATATCTCCTGATATTATAACAGACTGGCACCCTAGCTTGGGCCGTTCAAAAAACTGATTTTTGGGGGGTCTTCGGGAGTGGCACCCCCAAACTATGTCAAAATATTTGTCTGCTAAATATCTGCTAATATCAAAACACAAAACAAGCTGATATCAAAACAAAAGTTAAGCCGTTCAAAAAATTTATTTTTGGGGGTCCCCGGGGGGGTGGCAGCCCCAAACTATGTCAAAATATTTTTCTGTTAAATATCTGTTGATATCAAAACAAACTGGCACCAGCTGGCACTCCGTTGATCTGACCAATTTAAGCCGACCAAGGCACCAGCTGACCAATTTAAGCCGACCAAGGCACCAGCTGACCAAGTTAAGCCGTTCAAAAAATTGATTTTTGGGGGTCCCCGGGCGGGGTGGCATCCCCAAACTACGTCAAAATATTTTTCTGTTAAATATCTGCTGATGTCAAAACAGACTGGCACTCTAAGTTAAGCCATTCAAAAAATTGATTTTTTGGGGGTCTCCGGGGGGTGGCACCCCCAAACTATGTCAAAATATTTTTTTGTTTAATATCTACTGATATCAAAACAAACTGGCACTCTAGCTTGAGCTGTTCAAAAAATTGATTTTTTGGGGCCCCATTTTGGGGGGGTTCTCGATGGAGTTGGCCCAAAAAATTTTGGCGAAAAAATTACGTTTGCAGCTCAACAACTTTACACAAAAATAGATTTCGATGTTTCGTGGTTTAGGAGAAAAAGAGCGTACAAAAATCAGGAAGAAAAAAAAGGAAAAGAGAAAAACCTCATCGCGGACTAAAGTGGGTTGGTTGGGATGAAAAGGTATCTTAAGACATACAACCATATCAAATATTTTTTGCCGTACTTAAGCCGTTTTTGACTGAAATCACTTTGTACGCCTACGGTTTTCGAGTTCTAAAACCGAAGTCAGTAACGTATTGCCTCAAAATTTGGTACAAGCATATAACTCATTAATCTCAAACTGCTGTCAAAATTTCATGTAGCTAGACCCGACCGTTCTTGAGTTACAAGCAAAAGTCTTAAATTTCGCACTCGTTAGTTGGGAAATGGCCGAGTAATAACAAAGGAACACGCGACGCGAGCGTCGTCGTTTTAATTCGGTTGAAAATTGTTATAGTCTAGAATCTAGATCATGATTAGGTATTGAAATATGTTCTAGACAATCAAATCAACAATGGCCATATATGCTTTTTTGTATCAAATCATAATTTTAAAGGTCAGCTTGTGACTTCGTCATCCACCAGAAGCAGCTAGAGGCTAAAGGAATGAAGCTTTGAACTGGCGATTAGAAGTCACTTTGCAGCTTTCGTTTCGCTATAATTCTGTTATTATCGTTACTGCGTGTAATTGGTCTTTTTTTGTTTAATATTTTGAGGTAAAACAATTTTTTATTTACCTGACAGCTGAAAAGTTTTTGTTAGCCTTTTTATTAGTGTTTTGCTGCCTGACAAATTGCATTATTTGATGTTTGTGAAAATCAGAGATTTCTGTGAATAAAAACGTCGTTTAATGCAAAAATTTTCTTTTTAGTATGGTGCATTGTAGTTCGAAGAAAGAAATTGGAAAACAAATGGACACTAGTAATATAAAGGGTTTCATTAATGATTTAAAAGCAGAAAAAGAATAGTGTTGTGTGCCAACTGCAAATGCAACTTATTAGATGCTGGATGGATAATAGAAAACAAGGTACGTAAGGAACTAATTTTGTGAAAATATAGTAAAAAAAAAAAGTTCAGTAGTATTATCAATTAAAAAATAATCCATTGTATACGTGACTTACTGACTACAAGAAATGTACCGGTCAGAGGTGGAATCGAGGACACAAAGCTTGAGGCCAAGGGCACAAAAACATCCGAGGCCAAGGACAGCCCTTCCGAGGACAGACCCTCTCGAGGCCAAGGACAGGAATGCTCGAGGCCAAGGACACAGGCGGCAAGTGTTCTCCAAAAAAAAGGTATTCAAAAAAGTTTTTCAGGCAATCTCCGAAACAAAAAAAAGGTCTTCAACCGCATTTTTCAGTCGATCTGCAAAAAAAACGGTCTTCAATAAATTTGTTCAAGCGGTCTATAAAGGTTTAACGTTTCTAAAAATAGCGCTGTCTTCGAGCCGAGGGTAGGGCATTTTCTGAGGACTTGAGGCTTCAAGGCCAAGGACTTCAAAATGTGTCCTCGAGGACTCCACCTCTGGTATCGGCACTAATTCATAATTATTTATTTTAATACTAATGGTAAGAAAAAAAAAATTTTGCCTCAATTCACAATTGACATAATAAAGAAACAGAGAAAATGCATGCCGAGATAATCAAAAAACATTAAAACTTTGTTTTATTATGTCAATTGTTGTTGTACTGCATAATGTTTATTTGACATAGGCTATTCACGGCGGTTTGCCAGAGATGCTGTTAATGCAAATTTGTTTGCTCTGCAATATCAGGTTATCTTTGGCTCAAACTTTTCGTGTTTGAAAGGAACTAATTAGGAACTAATTTTGTGAAAGCATAAAATAAATAAACATAATAAAACAAAATTTTAATATATCGATGCTTTGGTGATAGACCTAGAGGAAGTTGCAGTTTTTTTCTCGTGATATGACGTCACTTGGTAAATAAATAAATATGATGATGATGATGATGATAGTGACGTGTGTGCAGGCTTTGAACGCTGAACGAATATCCAATTGAAATGGCGGACCGCGGTGTATGTTTTTTTGAGCTGAATAATTTACATTGATTGTAAACCTCGATCTGCTGGTGAAGCGAGTATAATGGATTGTAGTTGCTTATCCTACAAGATCTTGCAGCGAGTCGCTTGAGTTTTGGTCGTTTTTGGCTATTATGTGCT
The DNA here is from genome assembly GCA_963965965.1 of Trididemnum nubilum. NCBI lineage: Eukaryota > Metazoa > Chordata > Ascidiacea > Aplousobranchia > Didemnidae > Trididemnum > Trididemnum nubilum. The sequence goes on from OZ014478.1 coordinate 28,895,284, forward strand.
CTATTTTGTTTTCAAACTCTTGTATTTTTTTGTGTTGGGTTTCAAACTCGGAATTTATATTGGGTCTTGATATTGCCACATATTTAATTATACACAATTCCACCAGTGGTTCTCAATCTATGATGGTCTGTGGCCTCTTCTAGAGACTTTCAACACCAGTGGCCCCCTGCGCGGCTATAAAATTGTTTGTCCCAATGACAAACCGATTGAAGACCATAAAAGGGTTCTTCACCACAATTCGAAAGGATTTTTCCCCGAATTTCCATTGAAAACCTAAAAAAAGTCTTCACCTCATTTTTTTCCCGAGGAGTTTTCCCCGAATTTCCATGGAAGTCTAAAAAAGGGGATTTTTTCGTCCAATGTCCCGTGGCCCCCTGCTTAATGTCCCGTGGCACCCAGTTGAAAACCACTGAATTACACAGTAATTTTTCTTACCCCGAGGTATTAGAGCCTTAGTAAATTAAATTTGTTTTCTCTAGCAATCATTTCATATCAGAAAAAAATGCACTTTGATCCAGTATACTAAGTATGCAAAGAAGTGGTTAAATTTGTGTACGTGTTACCTGCTAAAAATAGTATAATTGTCGGAAATAATTGGATATAATGCTATGTTTTTGAATAATAACAGCCTAAGCCTCATTGAGTCGATAACGTTTTTTTCTTGGTGAATACACAGGCACTACTGAAGTGCACTTAACGGTCTCCAAAACTTTGCTTTGCGTACCGCAGTTAATTGGCTAGTGATTTGAATCACCGAGTCAAACCCGTCTTTTCGGTCAAGGAGTGAATAAACATTATACGGTACGTTGGACGAAACCCCAAATCAAGAGTGAAAATTTAAAAAAAATGTAATATTTTGCTGAACTTGAATCTTTTTTATATTTGAGAGTTTGTACGGACAGGATTTTGCTCAAGTTTGCGATCTCCATTCTTGCCTAAGGCCGCTCTCCTTTTTGCTGCTGAAGCCATTTTCATTAACGTTCTAACCACCATTTAAACTGTAAAATGTTGCATGGGGGGACGCTTTCGCAGCCGATAACAGACGCAATCGGAGTGCGACAGCGATCAAATGAATTCACTCATATCCGGGTGAAGACCAAAAAAAAAATGTTCCGCCGAAACCTAGTCCGGAATTTCGCGAATTTGCGACCAAAGCCTGGTATAGACTCCCCCCCCAAAAAATAAAGGGTTTTCGCCGTAAATTAGTACTAACTTCGGCCGGAGTATTGTAATGATTGCAATTACCCGCCACTTTTTCGTCTAAATGTCCAGAAATCTTTCTTTTGGTGTGAGAGTCGCTGAATCTCGATGGGAGGACTCTAAGACTTGATGGGGGACGTGTCCCCCCTGCAATATAAGTACTGATTCTAACCCCGCCTTCTGCTGACAAAAAGAATTCGTGTATAACTTAAACATTGTACACTAATGACGCTCTCTCATTGTTTTTTTTTTCCAGCCAACTACGACTCGACTTCCCGTAAATATCCGTTCTTTTTTCCGCGCTCTCCATTCTAACGGTTTTTCTTGACAAGTGTCGGACAAAAACTTTCCGAAAAATGAACATTTTGATCAAAGCAATTATTGTGTACTGTTTTATTATAGCGCTTAATTTAGCTTTTGCTAAAACAAAGTGCAGGTTTGACAAAAAGTGCTAAAACAAAGGGCCGGTTTAGAACTGTAAAATTAGCTGCTTTTCAATAAATGTAAGCCAGCTCTCCCAAAAATAATCTTCTGGCACAATATTGAGAAATGGCAACACTAAAGTAAGTGGAAAACGGCTTATTTTGAATTGCAATATCTTGAAACGGGAAGACGTAGAAACTTCAAATTTAGTGATAATGCATTATAGGCATCTTCCAACACATTGGTCAAGAGTGAAAAACTTGACCTAAATGCCCTTTTAAAAGATCTTGAATTGAGGAGAAATCGTGAAACCACCAGTCCACCAATATGAATCTTCGAGAAAAAGCAGCATTAGTTTGATCTGTATAGGGCTATAGAGCGTAGGCCTATTAAAAATTGAGAATAAAATTAACAAGGTTTATTTGTGAATAGCTATTAACCGATAAACTCACGTTAATACTGCGGTTTCTGAATACTAATCAATAAGAAGTAGACCTGGGTACGCTTTATTTGGATGGGGCATAGACGTAGCCTGGGAGGGCCAGGGAGCCGGCTCCCCCCAATTAAAATACCACCAATGATAAAAATTATGACAATATTTATTTGTTTGGTTGCAGTTTTTTTAGCGATGTTTAGTTGCAGTTTTTTTTTAGTAATTCCGCACATAACTGTAATTTACAATAATATTAATGACAATGAGGGAGCCTCGGGGCTCCTAAATAACAACCATGGGGCCCCTGGGGTCCTAAACTAACAACCAGGGGGGCCCCTAACCGACAACCAGGGGGCCCAGGGACTCCTAACTGACAACCAGGGGGGCCCCGTGCCGCCTAACTGACAACTAGAGGGCCCCGGGGCCCCTAACTGACAACCAGGGAGCCCCGGAGCTCCTAAATAACAACCTGGGGGCCCGGGGCTCTTAACTAACGACCAGGGGGCCCCGGGCCCGTAACCAACAACCAGCGGGCCCCAGAGCCCCTAACTGATAACTAGGGGACCCAGGGCCCATAACTGATGACCAGGGTTCCTAATAACAACCAGGGGGCCCCGTAACCCCTAACCAATAACCAGGGGGCCCGGAACCCCTAACTGACTACCAGGGGCCCATAACTGACGACCAGAGGGCCCGTGTCCCTAACTAACAACCAGGGGGACCTAAGGCCCCCAACTAACAACCAGGGGCCCCTAACTAACAACCAGGGTGCCCCATGGCATCTAACTAACGACCAGGGGGCTTCGGGGCCCCTAACCGACAACCAGGGGGCTCTGAAGACCCTAGCCGACAACCAGGAGGCCCTGGGGCTCCTGACTGACAACCAAGGATTCCGGGCCAGGGGCCCCTAATTCAAATTTTTATCAACTCATATGCAAAACCTGTAAGAAATCTAAGAGCTTTGTCCTAAAAGTTGCAACCCCAGGCCCACGTTTAACGTTACTATAAAATTAATGCTATAACACAGGCGGCAATACAAACCCCCCAATTGAAATACTACCATCAATAAATATAATCAGAGCATAGCCAGTATGTTGTCCTTGTCCGGAATTGCAGTTTCTTTAATTTAGGATTTACGCGTACAAAAGTTAGTAATATTTACGACGACCACGTGTCCACATCTTAATAATGTCATGCAACTCTTGGAGGTTTCAAAAGACTGTCAAGTGACTTGACTCGAGTCCTCCACGTTTTGGAAAAAAAGTTAGTTTAATTTTGCTTTAAATGTGTTTTTTTTATGAAAGAAATTAAGGGCGCGATCTTATCTCAAAATCATAGGCGTAGCCAGGGGGGTGGCCCAGAGGCCCCGGGCCTCCTCAATTGACATGCCACTAATGACAAAAAACCTTGTTTCTTCATTTTCAGTTTCTTCTAGCATTTTTGCGTGCAACAGTACACGCGTACAACAGTAATTAACAATAAATAACATTGACGACCAGAGGCCCGGCGCACCTCCTTAATTATTCAATTTTTTCCAGCCAGTTTAAACGTATAACCAGGGTGAAATCAAAAGGTTTTGTTCTTAAAGTTGCTATCTAAGGCCCTCATCTAAGCTTTTTATGAATGTAATGCAATAACCAGCGCCGTACTTCCCATATGGCACAGTGCCAGGGCCCCGCGCTCAGGTAGGAGGATTTTTATTAGTTTTTACTTATATTTGGCAGGAAGATGTTGCGAAAATCCCCAAAGTGCCACGGGCCCCGCGCAATGTAAATCAGGCCCGGGAACAACATGTTTAGTAAGCATTACCATCTATTGTACCATTTTTCAATAACGATTCACCTCCACCTCGCCGGTTTTTACGCACAAAGTACTTTAAAAAAATAGCTATGAGAAGTACTAATTGAACAAATTATTGAATTTCAATTGAGGGAGTCCGGGCCCCCTGGTCATACATGTACTCTTAGGAAAATCTTCCAGTGGACTCTAAGGAAAATCTTCTCTAAGGAAAATCTTCGAATGGATTATTATTTACTGCTAAAATATTGCAGGAGGCAATGTGCCTTACTTCCCCCTTTAAGGACCAAATCACTTACAATTTAATTTTTACACCATAATGCAAGATTTTTAACGTGTTTTGGACTTTAATTGCAAGTAAAAAAAGGATTGAACAATTAAATTTTTTCGATGGGCTTTCTAATGTTAAAAATCTAGTTCCTTCAAATGGCTGTGAACACGTGCTAAATGTGATCCAATGGTATTAAACTAGCTTTTTTTCCAAAAACTTACAAAAATCGCCCGGCGGTTGGGGGCTCCGCCCTCAGACCCTCGTCTATGATACGTGTGAGTACTCTAACTTACTCACACAAGTTTCCTAAGTTAGACATTTGCACTTTCTAATTACTAGCTTTCGCCTTCTCCCTTTACCAAAATCCTAGTTTAAGGCCAACAGGCTACGGCTTCAGATCTTCAGTTCTACGATGTCTTTGCGCTACAAAAAGTTCCTGTTTTGAAAATTACTGATGACGTCATTGCATATGATTTGCGTTTTGGGCCCCCCCAATCAAAAATCCTGGCTACACCTATGGGATGGGGGATAATCATACCATATTGTACACACTAAACTTTCCACCTTTCATTGCATTAGCAAAACATGCCAATTATGCTATGCGCTTATTTGCTGTGCCGCTAATTGCAGTTGCATGCAATATTACCTCAATCAGACACCTGGCCTCAAACCCCAACAATAATGCAGAAAGAATTAATCGATATACAGTAACATAAGCACGTCTAAATCACAACACAACAAAAATGTATTTATCACACAATAGCAAGTCAAACGAGCTGGTTACTGAACAACTGCGTAGCCAAGAAGGTAAAGGTGTTGTTTTTACGACGACCCTGATCGTATGATTTGAATTCAACTCATACCCTGGTCACGTTGTTGCGTTGATGGATAAGACGCTTTAGGATGATTATCTCTGCTTGGTGCTTCGAACAAGCTGCAAATTCAGTGGACAAGAATTCGAAGAACTCCACAGGAATATTGGATCACTAGAAACTTAAGCAGGTGAGGATTCCTCCGAAGTACTCAATGCAATAAAAAGGGCGCGGATCGTCCAATACTTAGCGTCTGATACTGTCCGGTGCCTTAGGAAAAACATGCACAACAGCAACAACAAAAAAAAATCAAAAAATAAATGAACCACTCATAGAACGGGTTCTATGAGTGCTGCACAGTATTAATTGGCAAAATCACGAACAGCCTAAAATTTAAGCGATTCGATGCAAGGTCTTGCTCGGTGTTGCAGGATAAACAAGTGCAGTCAATTGAATTCTTTTCATCGGCAGATGGAGGTCAACAATCAATTCCAGTTATTCGGCCAAAAAAAACATACACCACGATTTGCCATTTTGATTGGATATTCATTGATCAGCTTTTATATATCTGCGCACGCACAAAAAAATTAATAGTGAACGATAACCTGATATTGCAGTGCAAATCTGCATTAACAGCTCTTCTTGCAAACCCCTGCCAGTAGCGTATATCAATTAAGCGTTACTATTACCAGCGCTGCCGTCTAGGGTAGGCTCGGCCTACCTACTTTTTTGGCAGGATGGGCTCAGGTAGACTACCGCTCTCTGATCCACGCGTTTGCTCTTGCTTGGCACTGATTGTCGTTGGCTCCACACCGAAATTCAATTCAGCCGAAAATTGGATCAAGTCTAGGCGAAGACTTCTTTCTTTGTTTAGATGGCGTTCACTTTCATTCCGGGAGTAAATTGGACTAAATTTAGGCGAAGACCTTTTTTGTTCTTCACCTACATTCTGGCCAAAAACTAGGGACAACTTTCGGTGCATACCCTGTAGTCACTACCTACAACGAAGCTTACGGAACCTACTCACTGTTTTGTTTACGATGGCAGCACTGACTACTACCACTAGCAAGCTACGCAAATAAATATAACTTAGCACACTGTAGTCCAGTATAATCAGAGGTGGGCAGCGCAAGTCATAAAAGTTGCGCCGCAAGCGCACGCGCAACTACTCTGAAAATCTTGCACCGCAAGCGTTTCCGCAAGCCCCAAAAAATAATTGCGCCGCAAGCACAACTGCAAGCGCAAGCGTGACGTTTTGAAAAGTATCATTCTAAATGACTCACTGCTCAAACTGCGCTAGGTTGCGGTACGAAACCAATATTCAAAACAAAATATGCATGCTACCAAATTAGTAAACAAAAGATTATTGATTTCCTTTAAAGGGGCCCTGCATTTGAAATAGGCTATTATTTAAATAATCCGGAATATTTTTCTGAACACGTTATCGAAAGTTTCGTCCAGAAATTCCTCACCGTTCTTGAGATATCCTCTAAAATCCGCTAATACTCAGCTAATCCGTGACGTAACTTGCCCGAGTTTGGCTGAGTTTGTATGGGCTGTGTAAGGTATAGAGTAGGTAGGCAACAGTTTTGAATGTTTATCCTTGTCTAAATTAAGTGAATTATACCCTATTTTATTCAAAACTGTCTACTCTATACCTTACACAGCCCATACAAACTCAGCCAAACTCGGGCAAGTGACGTCACGGATTAGCTGAGTATTAGCGGATTTTAGAGGATATCTCAAAAACGGTGAGGAATTTCTGGACGAAACTTTCGATAACGTGTTCAGAAAAATATTCCGGATTATTTAAATAATAGCCTATTTCAAATGCAGGGCCCCTTTAAAAAATATAACGATTTGAAAATGTGCATCGTTTAACCTCTTTGGGTGAAGAACGTCTCTTTAACTAAAGAAAAAATATTCTCAACAGCCGCACTCAAAGGAACCGGGGTGATAAAAAATTCCACAAATAAAGTCATCATGTGGTGGTAAGCGAACGACTTCGGAGTTTGGGTCACTATTTTTTTCTAATGGCTTGTCAAGAAAATCCTTTACAAGCTTTGATACATATTTTATGCTTTTAAAACACTTGGCATAATTCTCTAACAAATGGAGCACGCACAAAAACATTGTCTTGTTTTTTTTAAAAGAAATTGAACCATGTAAGATTTACTTATGAGACCTATACCAATGCTGTCACTAGTATTTATAATATCTTTAAAGTTTTTCCGGGCTAGCAAAAAAGTTGTAATCATTAGTTTTTGCTGCTTCTGGTTTTTGAATTACGGTGTAAAAGTTGGTCTGTTGCGAGTAGATTTTTTAGAAACAAGTAATGTATTTCTAGAAAGACAATCACAAAAGTAATTTTTCTGTTTAAAATTTGATTTTACAATCATTTTTAAAATTACTAAATCGGAAAAAATTTTTGAAAAATCGGCAAAAAATATTTTAGATAAAAACGTTTTAACGAAAGAAGATCCCTGCTATAAATCCAATGAAAGTTTTTCAAGCAGTAGACGAATGGAATTTCCCATAACGCGGCTTTTATGAACCTAAATCGTCATAGGCGTAGCCAAGGGGGGGGCAAATGGTCCTACTCTCAATTGAAATGCCACCAATGATAAAAACAACAACAACCAGCCCAATGTTTTTTCAGTTTCTTTTACCATTGTTGCGCATACAACAGTATACGAGAAAAATAGACTAATATTAATATTGACGACCAGGTGGCCTGGGTTCCCTCAAATTGTGGCGGCAGCGAGATGGAAACCCGTGTTTCTCGTGTTGTTGTGGTCCTTTATCGCTGATGATGTCGGACAAAAGCGTTGATTTTTGTTCATTGCTTTTTCATTGTTTAGCGTAGTTCTGGGGTTTTGTGAGCTGCACGTGATGACGTTCGTTTGGCTGATCAACGTGGCGTGATCAAGAGTTGTCTTGCGCTGATTGGTCAAGGAAATCTCGGGCTCATAAGGTTACAAAACAGATTTGAGTTCAAATTCATTCCAGAATTTTAGTTCAAGTGATTACCGGATTTTTAGTTCTTTTCAGTTAAAAATACTCTCAAAATTATTTAATACAATTATTTATTTGTTTATAAACAGGGTGGTTTATTAACAAAACAAAAAAAATTAGCTAGAAAAAATGCTTATTGAGCAAATTATTTAATTTGAATTGAGGGGCTTGGGCCCCCTAGTCCAACATATACTTCTAAACCCGGTTATTTTCATGACAAAACAAGAATATCCAAAGCAAATACTTGGGCGATTATTTAGTCTTAAAAATATTGCAAGAGGTAATATCTTGCTTCTCCCATCTGGGCCAAGTCACTTACATAATTTAACCCCCAAATTCAAGATTTTAAACGTGTTTTGGACTTGATCTGTAAGTAAAGGAAAGACTCACCAGTTTGATTTTTTTAATTGGCTTTCAAATCTTAAAAGTTAAGTTATTTTTAATGGCTCTAAAAACGTAAGAAATATGATATAAATGGTATTAAAATAGCTATTTTTCCCTCAAAATTAAAAAAAATTGCCCAGCGGCCGGCCCCGAGACTCTCGTCAGTGATATGTTTGGGTTAAACAAATTTGCTCATCACGTCTCCCAACTTAGACAATTTTGGAAACTTTTTAAACTTTTGGTTCAAGTCTTTTTCCTTCAGCAACATCCAGGTTACATGCCAACCCAGACCCCGACTTCTGATCCTCCTTTTTACGATATCTTTGTACCATAGAAGTCCCTCCTTTCGAAAATTTTTGATTACGTCATTGCATGTGATTTGTGGTTTGACCCTCTCCTCCAATCAAAAATCCTGGCTACGCCTATATATATCTCGTCAATGTTATTTTTTTAACTTTAATCACATTTGATTAAAAACGATCATTCCTAACCGTATTTGAATTGCGCTTGCGCGATTGCGCTCAAAATTGCAAAAATACTTGCGGCGCAAGCGTCAGCGCAACCGTTTGAAAAATAATTGCGGCGCAAGCACCATCGCAAGTGAAATAGTTGCGCCGCAAGCTTGCGCCGCAATTATTGCGGTATTCTGGTATCGCAATTTCCCAGCGGAAAATTTGAGGCTGGTTTTTTAGTACCTGGCCTACTATTATTCAGCAGGGACCACTGCATATCAAAAAGTGGCTGCTCAAATACAACATAAATTATACCTGTACGACCATAGGCGTAGCAGGATTTTTGATTGGGGGGCCCATACCATAAATCACATAGGTGAAGACCAAAAAAAATCTTTACATCCAATTTAGGATTTTTGATTGAGGGGGGGCGAAATTTAGTTGGAGATCAATTTAGGATAGGGGAGGCCAAACCACAACGTGAAAACCAAAACAAAAACACAGCAAAAAAAGTTTTCACGGACTGAAGAGCTGAATTTGTTAGGCCTTGTTACGCTAGAAGAAAAAACGTCTAGAAAAGAGATCTCGTGATACCCATCGAGGTACCTCTTGAAAAATTTTTTACAAATAGATTTTTAATGCCTGATTAATGATTGAAATGTCTTCGGTTGCAACCAGGTGCCGTTTTTAAGATATACCGCTTTTAATCGAACGCGGATGAATATTTTAAAATCATACGCTTGAGTAATTTTTTTTACTATTAGTGTTGCGGTGAAATAATTCACAAAGTTCAAAAAAGATATTTTTATCTTTCTTTGAATGTAAAAATTCAAAATATGATAAATTTAAACTAAATAATTAATCATGGGTAAGTTTTTTGATAAAAAGTTTGCATAATTAAAGTTTTAGCTTGAATTTTTATGTGGTGTATTCTAAAACATGGAAACATGCTTTGAAGTTACGTGGCCATCGTCACTTGGCAGCTGATCGTTACGAGTACAAAACTTTAAACTAATTTTTCAAGATTAAATACCGGTAATATCCTTGAGAATTAATGAGGAAATTATTTCGTCTTAAAAGTCGAAAAACAAATGAAGCACCTCATCAATTACACCACATGTCTGTTGTGATGATATTCTACCCACAAAAAGTAACCTAATACAATAACTGCTTTGAGAAATACTGATAGGCCTTCACTCCTCGAAACTAACTAGCCTAGCCTTAGCTGGTTGGCTTACCATCTCTCGAATGTCTGTTCTGCCACACTTAAGCACTTGAAACAATCACCAGAGTTAAACCAACAAATAACCCAAAATAAGAGATGACTCTCATGAAATTGCTGGAAAGGAGCATAGTTTATTTAAGCCTTATTTTGCAATATTTGCGAAAGTGTAGGCCTATTGCTTTATGTTGAAACTTCGCAGTAAACTACTGTAGACTTAAAACATTGTAGCTGAATGATTTATTAGAATTGACGATGTGCTTTTGTTCGATTGGAATAAACGTTATGGACTGATGACCGGTATACCCATAGCTAACGACTGCCGTAGGCTATCGATATTCCTCGAAGCTTATCGGTATTCTTCGAAGCGGTTATTGTATTAGGTTACTTGTTGTGGGTAGGCTATCATCATAACAAACACGTAATGTAATTCATAAAGTAGTTCGTTTATTTTTTGACCTTTAGCAAGAAAGAATTTCTTCATTAATAGTTACCGGTATTTTATCTTGAAAAATTGAGTTGAAGTTTTGCATTCATTACGATCAGCTGCCAAGTGACGATGGCCACGTGACTTCAAAGCATGTTTCCATGTTTTAAAATTCACCACATAAAAATTCTAGCTAAAACTTTAATTATGCAAACTTTTTAACAAAAAACTTACCCATGATTAATTATTTAGTTTAAATTTATCATATTTTGAATTTTTACATTCAAAGAAAGATAAAAATATCTTTTTTGAACTTTGTGAATTATTTCACCGCAACACTAATAGTAAAAAAAATTACTCAAGCGTATGATTTTAAAATATTCATCCGCGTTCGATTAAAAGCGGTATATCTTAAAAACGGCACCTGGTTGCAACCGAAGACATTTCAATCATTAATCAGGCATTAAAAATCTATTTGTAAAAAATTTTTCAAGAGGTACCTCGATGGGTATCACGAGACAACACAATTTTGGACACCGTAACAAGGCCTATGTCCGCAAAATTAGGTGAAAACCAAACAAATAAATAAAAAACAAAAGGTCTTCACGGTCAGCAGTCAAGGTGAAAACAAAACAAGAAAAAGAAACCGAAAAAAGAATAGCCTTTTTGTTCGAAAATTTATCGTTGCTGGCATTGCGATTGGGGGAGGTCGGCGCCCTCTGATCCCGCACTGGCTGCGCTTATGTGTACAACCTATAACTGGAGCCGGAGACCCCTTCGGAGCCCATAAAAGTCTGAAGGTCAAGCCACCAGCAGCTGGGCGATTTTGAAATTTTTCTGAAAAAAAAACTTTCATTTCAACATGAATTCTACAAAGATTTGAAGAGGATTTCAAACGTTTTTAAAGAACCAAATTTAAAAAAGATAGTAAATTTTGAAGTCATATTAGAAATGTAACTGTTCATCCCACTTTTTTTACAGCTCATGTCCAAAACGAGTGCAGTACCTTGCATAGTGGGTTAATTTTGAAGTGAGTTGGCTAAGGAGAAGGAGAGCTTCAGCCTCCTTAGACTGTATACTAGGGGTATTCCTAAAAAAAAAATTAAAAGCAAAAGTGTCAGTGGATGAACTTTTTATTATGCAGCAAGAATGCAAGAATGATTTTTAAAAATTTTGAAAAAAGTTTCCCCACAAACGTGATTTTCGGTCCCCACCTACCCCCAATTTTGTGCTTTTTTGTTTGCAGTGCTTTACTGGCTCAAACAACATGCTTAATACCCTTTTTGGAGGATGACCCTTACTCTTACACAGACTTTAAAAAAAATTTGGTCAAAATCGACCAATGGGGTCAAGAGATACAAGCAACTAAGTACTCTAATTGCACAATACTCCCTCTAGTGGCAGAAATTCAAAATGCTCTATTTTTGGTTGATTTGTGTAAAATTAGTGTCTAATCCTACATTTTCGATAACGACGAATCGAATGCAATGGTTATTTTTACAGAATTTTGCCACTAGGGGGCAGCAAACATGATTTCACCAATATTAGTGATTATATGCTTCTAACGTGCATAAGTTTTTTGCAAATAAATGTTTTAGTGGTTTTATGACAACTTAAAACTACACTGTAATGATCTTTTGAGATCAATGTTTAGATTTCAGTTTCGTGCAAGTAATAGCATAACGTTGGCAGTCGAAGGATTGCTGGTTCTGGGCCGTTATTGCATCTAACTGTGCATTTCAGCATGTCTAGAAAAAACCTTTTGCCTTTGCTTTTGTAATCGCTCAAAGATAAGCTGTTTCCTAGTTGTGAAGTTTTGGTTTGATTGATGACTAGCAAACATTAAACCCTGCCTAGTTCACCGGCACATAGTGGGTACGTTTTGATTGTTTCGTTGAAAAAAAAAAAATTTAGATTAGTACTTCTCATGCATCACGTTATACATGTTAACCATTTAATCACATACCTGCAATCCCAGATCAGCTATTAATGGTTTGATCTGATATATGTTACTGTGTACGACAGATTTAGCCTTCAATTACAGAAAAACTTAAAAGAATAATTGCTATATTTAACAACCATAAACTGAGTTTTTTCTTTATCTCGCCAAATCGGTGAGTCACCTTAATATGTCCAAATAATTTTCTTATTTGTGTAGAGTTATGTCGTATCATAAATCAGCCAGAATTATTCAAAAAAATGTTTATGCATGGACTGATAATCTACTTGGCAAAAGTCTCTCCTTGCAAGAACCCACAAGGAGATATGTGCCAAAGGTTGACTGCATAACTGATTTTGTGCGTATGCCCTTAAAAAAACACATACTTGGACGTTACTACTTTTTGCTGGAGAGTACCAAGTCAAAGAAAGATAGATTTTCAATCGTATGCAAAAAGCTTACTGGTCTTAGGGCAAAACTGAACTTTCCCCTCTTAACAGAAAAAGATGCAATATATCGTTTAATTTGTCTAATCACGCAATATGAAAAATATCAGCGCAGACCTACCAGCAAATTTGAAGCAGAGATGTCAAAGATATTTAGCATTGCAAATTCGGATGAAGAGTGGCTGTGCGAGGAGGCCAAGAAGCTTTATCAAAATCAAGTTAAATTTAATAGTAGTATTGGATATATCACAAATAAAAAGGCTCCCTTTAGCACCATTGGCCCTTCAAAAAGAAAAATTCTGAAGGAACCTTTTAATGAAAGCTATGAACCTTCAACAACAATGATAGTGGAAGCTCCAGAATATGACAGCAGTGATGGGTTAAGTTCAGCAAATTTAGCAAACATAAAAGACGAGCCACCTAAAAGATATAGATGACAAATGACTAAAAAAGCTGTCGAGTTAGTAACCAGTCCTAGACGTTTCTTACAACAAAAACATCCAGTATTTTCTCAAAAAATCAGTGATGGAACAGCAGCTCCCAGACAGTCTGCAATACAGAAAGGAGTCATCAGAAAGAGTTTGTAGCAAGAGAGGTCTTCAAAACTGACAACGAAATGCCCTGTTAGGCGTAACTTGACATAAAGCCAACAGTAATTCAACTGCAATCTTATGTTATTTTTCGGCAAATCTGCAACCTGAAGATTGATAAAAAAAAATTATAACATTAAAATTTTAAGCAACAAGCACTCTAAGTTGTCATAAAAGTACTAAACTGTTTAGTTTCCAGAAGCAAAAAATTTTGACATCTTTATAGCATATACTGTTATCACCAATATCAATCAAATCATGTTTGCTGCCCCCTAGTGGCAAAATTCTGTAAAAATAACCATTGCATTCGATTCGTCGTTATCGAAAATGTAGGATTAGACACTAATTTTACACAAATCAACCAAAAATAGAGCATTTTGAATTTCTGCCACTAGAGGGAGTATTGTGCAATTAGAGTACTTAGTTGCTTGTATCTCTTGACCCCATTGGTCGATTTTGACCAAATTTTTTTTAAAGTCTGTGTAAGAGTAAGGGTCATCCTCCAAAAAGGGTATTAAGCATGTTGTTTGAGCCAGTAAAGCACTGCAAACAAAAAAGCACAAAATTGGGGGTAGGTGGGGACCGAAAATCACGTTTGTGGGGAAACTTTTTTCAAAATTTTTAAAAATCATTCTTGCATTCTTGCTGCATAATAAAAAGTTCATCCACTGGCACTTTTGCTTTTTCTAAATTCTAAAAAAAAATTTTAAGGAATACCCCTACTGTATACCCTCTAGTTGCACTACAACACGTATGCTATTCTTGATAAAGCCTTAATTTTTGCACTGATTTAAGAGTAACTCAAGATTTAGAAGCCGCTCCAATGATAGCATCAACTTAGTCGAATACTTTATACTTAAAAACGATTATTTCCTTGTGGTGTGTTTTAACTTTTAACATAAAATGTTTTAAGAATAATTTAATTGTGATGTTTCGACGTATGCGGGGCCAGAGTTTTAATGTTTTATTGTTTGCCTACAATTCGGCCTAAAGGCTACCAGCGTGGAAGGCTAGGGAAAACGGCGAGTACTTAAAACAAGCAATTCCAAAAAAATTGTCTTCCCGCATATTCAACAATTTCTGCAGGAAGACAAGTTTTTTTGCATTACTTGTTTTAAGTAGTCGCCGTTCTGGTGGCTCTTCCCTATGCTTCCGAGCTGGTAGCCTTTAGGCCAGATAGCACGTAAAAGATTGAACATAAAACGTTTTGCTGGTTTCTCCTTTAATTCAACCATTACTTTAAAAAGTCTGTTTTAATTGATGCTGCAACCATAGTCGATATATAAATAGTCTGGAAAGTCAATGCGTTTAGCTTGCAAGGTTGTGTCACTGTTCGCACTCTAGCGACTGTTAGCGGAAAAGTGTAATTTTTCATTGGTTGCTGCTGAGTATCGGTAGGCTAGTACAGTTCTGCTAAGTATTTGAGCTAAACCTGGCGTTAGCGATGAAAAGCAAATTTGGATTTAATTGACTATGTTATTTAAACGTAATTTGATTAAAATAAATCAAATTAAAGTCTCAGGAGATTATTAGCTGATGAGAAATCAACATTTGCCCATGCTGATTTTGTTTTCAGATTGACTTTCAAACCAACCTAGCTAAAGCACTTGGGGTATAAAAATAAAGTTCATACGGAGCGACTTTCAGTAGATTATTAAACTCATGTCAGAAACTTTCTCTAAACTTTGCCTGGTGTGCGTTATGAAGCGCATTAGGCTTATAGAATGTTGTGTAGTAATAACTTGGGGTACCTGTACACTATAAGTTATGACACACCGGTACCGGTAGCGTACTGGTAACTGGTTGAAATTTGTTAAAGCTATCAAACTTCTGATTTTTGAAAATATAAACTATACTTATTTGAATTTTAAAGTTAGGTCAAGATCATTTTAGAACCATTACCTGTAGGTGTTTGTTGAAAGCCTATTGAAACAGCAGTTTATTAACAGTCTTTGGTGGTGCAAATTGAAATTACCCTAGGCCTACTAGTATGATCAAAACAGAGATCTTAACCTTCAACCACTGGTAGTGTAACTGATGGGGGAACTATGTCCCTTCTGGCAGCTCAAATGTTGCTCCGCTACCGTCAGAGGCCCCCAAGTGCATGTCACACCAACTGAAAAATGCAATAAATATTTGGCAAAAGCCAATTTTGCGGAAAGCATTAACAAGCTTCTGTATTGTACGTGAAGCTTGTCCTTCCTCTGTTCTTAGCTCAAATCACAAGTTATGCCACTGCCTTTGACCTTCAATTACTATAATTTTTAATTATTGCTTGCTACATATCAGTGATTATTTGGAAATAATGGGTTTACTTCTGCTAGTAATACTGGCATGAAAGTATATTTCAAGTTACTGCAATGAGTAGTCACACTCAGCAGTGGGCCAAAGTACTTATATTGTAATAATGCCTAGTTTTGCTAAATTAATAGCCATAACATTTCCTTTAAAAAAAATAATAGCCAAGACTGTTTTAACAATTTTTTAAAATCTATTCTGTATTTTATTACTCGTAAATATAAGCATCACTTGTCAACTGATCAGAATGATCCTGAATTACGGTCACTTAACTCCAAAGCATATTTGATTACACTTGCAATTGTAAATTAATCACCATAGGTGGGCAAGTTAATGCAAAACGTTAGCTTCGTTAACCATTAGTCCGTTAACAAACTTCACACCTCCGTTAACGTTAATCCGTTATTTTCTGCCTTAACTAACGGAAGTTCATAAAGTCCGTTAATCCGTTAACATTTTGCGTGTAATTTAGATTTCTTTTTATTCACTTGTTTCTAGAACACGTAATGACGCTGTTGAGCTGATTGTTACGAAAAACTTATTGCTATGGTGATCTTTTCGTGTTTTGGAAGTTACATTTTACAGTCTGATATAATTTCAAGATAAAAACAAGTTCAAATGCACTAACGAAGCTGCGATCGGAAAATCTTTGGAGATTGCCAACACCGATTAATAATAGACCTATGAGGCTGCAGGTTATTATTTTTAAAAAAGAGCTCCTTTTTTCACTTTCTTCTATAAAACTCGTGGTTATACGCAACAAGTGTTACCAGAGCAAACTGGTTTATACCGGTACGATGAATGAATGGTGCAAGACATTAACGATAAAAACCTTAACGGAAGTTAACAGAACTTAACGGAAGTTACTTTAGTCCGTAAACACAACTTAACGAAAGTTAATTTAGTCCGTTAACATAAAAAAACTTTTTAACGAATTAACGAGTTAATGAAAAAGTTAGCTTCGTTATTAACGGATTAACGATTAACGGACTTGTGCCCACCTACGTTAATAACTGGTAGCTAGGCTACCCTTATGAGCTCTTACCAAAAAATATTATACTTAATCACTCAAATCTGTTTGATTTTTTGTTTCTACATCATTACTGGTACAGATTTCAATTACCTAAAGTCTCTTGTTTAAAAAGTTGCTTCTAAAGACCAAAACCCTGGGAAGCCTCTTATGGTCAGACACCATTAATTTTTGCAGTTTTTTTGTTTTGACTTAGGGACAAGTCAGATAACTTCAGAACATATTTGATTAGACTTGTTAGGTTAATTAAGCTATCCTTATTAGCTATTACCAAAAAATTTTTTAGCACTCAAACATAAAATTGACTTTTTATTTTTCATCATTACAGATTTCACTCTTCAAGTCTCATATTCAATAAGTTGCTTCTAAAGACCCAAATCCTGGAAAGCCTCTTATGGTCAGACATCTTTGAATTACTGCAATTATTGAGTTGACTCAAGTACCAGATTTTGGTTGAAAAATAAAAAATGAATAGTATCTTTCTTGATATGCAAATTTCTTCCAAATGACCTTACCAATTTCATCTTGATCATGTTGTTCTAACCTAGAAGAACAACTTTCTGTTTAAATTTCAATTAAATATTTGTTTTTCAGAAATAGTAAGTTATCATTACCAAATTAATAGTAGCATAAAATATAACTGGTGAAACTTCATTTTGTGTCAGTGGAAAGACATCAAACATGTTGAATAATGGTATAGCAAGAAAAAACAGTTTAGGCTATGTAAATACAGAAAGTCAGAATTAGTTGCAGCAGTAATTACCATACAAAGTTGCTCTACAAGCAGGACGAGAAAAGTTGTGGAATTTCCAACTCTCAATATCTGATGCGTATAGAGCTGCTTTCGACTTTTATTGATGAAAGAGTCATCAGGCCAGGATAGAAATGTCAGATGCTCGTTATCAGAAATCAACATCACAGTTGTTGTTTTCGCTCGTAAATTGACATTGCATTACCGAAACAGTGTTTGCCAACAGAAATTGATATCGCGTAATCGTAACCGAGTTTATTATCGGAAATTAATATCGCATGATCCTAGTCGCAATTGTTATCAAAAACCAATGCCCACAATCTAGAGGCAAAGTTTTATGCGCTCTATCAGAGAAATGATGAAAATCAAACTTTCAATTTTATCCTCACGTTACAGTATTTTACTACTACCTTTCTTTTCCCAGTGTTGTCTTTCTTGCTTATATTATTGCAATACAGGCGAGCAGACCTGAGATTGGCTACCATTGTTGTAGCCAAGCAGATAACTGTTGTTAAAGCCAAAAGTAAGCTACAACAATATTTTGCATGCTACCAACTTGCCCATTACCTTGTCGCACACTACTAACTGCGCTCGAATTGTACTAAAATGGGTTTTGTACATAAGCTTGTCTTTGCATCTCGATTTTTCTTGATTGCATGTTGACTTTTCAAAGTAGCTGCGAATCCAAATTACTCTGAGCTCAGTAGAAATGACACTCAATACAATTCACAATCACAGCCACTTAGCACATTTCTTACGGGAAAATGTACCATACACCGTCCACAGGATTGAGTACCAAAAGAGTCGCAATAAATCTAGTACTTACTTACTGTTTACTGAGTTGTGACTGACTGTTTGCTCATAGTTTGTCTTTTGCCGAAGAGCTTCTTAATTTACGATTATTCATTTTTTCATCAAATTAAAGTTAACAATTTTTTCTAATTATCAACATATCAAGTACAGACTGTACAGCAACAACTGCAGTACATCACAACAGACAGATTTTCCAATTAAACTTCTGAAAAAAGTCAAGTAACATAAAAATTCTTAAGCGACAATTTTGCATTTGGCCAATACAATTAGTAATGCATCGAACAAATAATGTATTTACAGCATAGGCTAGTCTAAAGAATAAATTTTTAAATGAAATTGCTGCATTAAGCATGACAGCCATGGGAAGTTGTCTAAGCTATTATAGTCAGGATACACACTGAACCCTTAAGGGGAAATAAGCTTTTCATTTCTAACTGGCCTTTGGTATGCTTAAAACTTTTTATCATGATAATTCTGATTGTGGTCTTACAGCAGAAAGTTTTGGTCATCTTTGCATTTGATCTGCACTACAAATTAAACTTTTTTCTAGTCTAGAACTGTACTAGTAAATTCTTACTTCAACAGTTCAAAACGCTTAATTTTGGCCTTCATAAAACTACATAGGATTGCCAGTTGTCACAACTTTATATGACCTAAAATTACCTATAGACATCGGAAGTTTCATCAGGCCATTATGGAACTAAGTACATCAATAATTAAACCAGTAAATTGGAGTTTGTACTGGCCTATTTTCAGTGGTGGGCAGTGGTGGGCAGTAACTAGTTACAATTGTAACTAGTTACTGTAACTAGTTACTTTTTTAGTAACTGTAACTGTAACTTCGTTACTTTTTTTCAGATGTAACGATATTTGTAACTAGTTACCAGTTCAGAGCCCTAAAAAAGTTACAGTTACAGTTACTTTTTGTACTGCATACTTTGAAGCAAATTACAGATTTTTTATGAATTCCATTCAAAATAATGGTATTACACTGGCAACACAGGACGCACAGTCGCATGTCTGATCTACCATAATCTTTTATCCATATTTTTTTCACCGTGTTCACTGGACTATACATGAGATTGCTGGTTAAAGTGAAGACAGTAATAGTTTTCCAACTTCGCTTTCTGGTGATTGAAACCGTTTGGGGATTCAGAGCTGAGTGTGCCAACTGCACAGCTGTACGTGTACTAGCAATCAGTGTTAGTTTGCAATTTTAATATAATACTACCCTACCATCTAGTGCAGCAGTGGAGAGACTATTTAGTTTGGGTAAAGATATCTTAAAACCAAAACGCTGTGGGCTCAGTGACGAACACTTTGAAATATTAGCCTTTTTGAAAGGCAATTAACTGATTTCTGTTTTCAAAATTTTTGTAACTATTAGTGCATATTTTTAGATCTAGCTAGTCCTTTTTCCTTTGCATTCTTACACAAATGCGACTTTGGAAGTTGATGTATGAAATTTAACGCTTTGACAAAACTAAATTTTGTGACAAAGAAACATCCTTGGTTTGGTCTTAATATCCTTTTGAGACAAACAGACGTAATCTGGCAAGTGCCGACAGGCCTGTTTTTAGTCCAAATTTTTAATCACTAAAAGTAACTGTAACTTGTAACTGTAACTGTAACTAGTTACTTTTTCAAATTTGTAACTGTAACTGTAACTTAGTTACTTTTTTTGCCAAGTAACTGTAACTAGTTGTGGTGGGCAAGTTACTTTCTAAAAGTAACTAGTTACAGTTACTTGGCAAAAAAAGTAACTAAGTTAAAGTTACAAATTTGAAAAAGTAACTAGTTACAGTTACAAGTTACAGTTACTTTAAGTGATTAAAAATTTGGACTAAAAACAGGACTCTCGGCACTTGCCAGATTACGTCTGTTTGTCTCAAAAGTATATTAAGACCAAACCAAGGATGCTTCTTTGTCACAAAATTTAGTTTTGCCAAAGCGTCAAATTTCATGCATCAACTTTTAAAGTCGCATTTGTGCAAGAATGGAAAGGAAAAAGGACTAGCTAGATCTAAAAATATGCACTGATAGTTACAAAAATTTTGAAAACAGAAATCAGTTAATTGCCTTTCAAAAAGGCTAACATTTCAAAGTGTTCGTCACTGAGCCCACAGCATTTTGGTTTTAAGATATCTTTACCCAAACTAAATAGTCTCTCCACTGCTGCACTAGATGGCAGGGTAGTATTATATTAAACTTGCAAACTAACACTGATTGCTAGTACACGTACAGCTGTGCAGTAGGCCTACTCAGCACTGAATCCCTAAACGGTTTCAATCACCAGAAAGCGAAGTTGGAAAACTATCACTGCCTTCACTTTAATCAGCAACCACATGTATCTGTGTATAGTCCAGTGAACACAGTGAAGAAAATATGGAGAAAAGGTTATGGTGTATCAGACATGCGACTGTGCGTCCTGTGTTGCCAGTGTAATACAATTATTTTGAATGGAATTCATAAAAAATCTGCAATTTGCTTCAAAGCATGTAGTTCAAAAAGTAACTGTAACTTTTTTAGGGCTCTGAACTGGTAACTAGTTACAAATATCGTTACATTTGAAAAAAGTAACGAAGTTACAGTTACTAAAAAGTAACTAGTTACAGTAACTAGTTACAATTGTAACTAGTACTGTCCACCACTGCCTATTTTGCAACCAGGCTTTGACAAAATTGATGAAAAACTACACTGCTTCAGATAAAAACTTTCGGTTTCACAACAACATTTTGTATTTTGTAAAACTCGTACAGCTCAGTCAACTTACTAAAGCAATAATTTAAAATACTTTCGGTTCAAAAAGTTTCTTCTTAATCGGTCTTGTAGTATTTTACAAACGACTATTGTGGTTGGTATCTGCAAACTTCGTTTTGCAATTCGCTAATTAAACTTTACCGCTTACCGGCGCTCATGAGGACACAATGACGCAACTTTTTTCACACGCCTTCCAGACTATATATATAACGACTATGCTGCAACTTTGGTCGATAATAAAAAACATATACTAGTACCTTCAAGCATTCTTCAACTTACAGAATTTTATAATATTTAATTTAGTTACAGTCATTCATTACTTATTACTGCAGCTGTAAACTATAAGAGGCACATCATCACAAAATATTGAACAAACCTTCAAAAACAAGCTTTCTTACCTTTTTTGTTTGCTGCAATAGCAAATTAATGAAATCCTTCATATTTAACAATTCACAAACGTCCATTTGTTTTCAACCCCATTCTTCAAAAGAATATAAGAACCATCCTGAAAAAAGAATACTACTGTATTTTTCATCTAACTACATTTTTAAGGATCTAAAATACTTTTCTCCACGAACATCAAACAGTAAACATCATACCTATGCCAGATGATGCAATTTGTCAGGTAGACTAAACAAAAAATTACCAAAAACTAAATATTTACGAAATTGTGTATTAGCAGTTAGGGCTTTTGTTCCTAGCCTCCAGTTCGAGGTTTCATTTATATGACTTGACAAAAAAGGACATGACTAAAAGGCGGAAAGGTAGGAAAGGGCAGTTGGGGTTTTGGGTTAGGGCTAACTCTAACCTAACCCTTACCCTAATCCTAACCCTAACTCTAATGGCCTTTAAGCACCATTTCCGCTCTTTCCTACGGCGGAAAAGTACGAAAGGCGGAAATCGTGCTAAAAAGCAAGTTAGAGTTAGATTTGGGTTAGGATTAGGTTTAGGTAAGGGTTAACCCCAACCCAAACCCCAACCGCCGTTTTCTACTTTTTCGCATTTATAGGACGATTTCCTACTTTTCCGCCTTTTAGTCGTATCCACAAAAAAGCCTCTTTGAAAACCACCCGTACCCTATTTCAGTAATCATGATCTGTAACAAACACAACTTTCAACTAGCATAAGAATGAATTTATGCCACTTGAATCTCCAGTAAAATTTAACAAATAAAGTGAAAAATTTCCGAATGTTTTAAGAATAGCCAGCCTTAATTTAAACTTTAATGCTTCTAAAAAAAAACTGAAAAGACTACGCTGTTACCATGATCTTACCTCCACAATAATAATGACAGAAGAATTAACATCTCATCTTCAATCAATTGCATGGTTTGCACTTATTGTATGCTGGCGTCCTCGACTATTTAGTATTAACTGAAATGTTAAACATGAAGATATCTATCATTTCAAATGCGTAGGCTACCGTACCTATCATAATAGCTAGCCTACAAGTGCTAAAAATAAAATTGAACTGTTGAAGTTGATTTTTTTGAGTCCCGCTTCAACTAAGCATTGATTAAGTATTAAATGCAATAAATATTTTGCATTTAATAATTTAAAAGACTTGACCCCAAGTTAATTTTAAGCAGCTTTAATTGTTAAGCTATCGGTAGTTATTTTGCTTGCTTGGACCTAATTTCACATGTAACTGCATTTAAGCTTAGTCCTAACTTAAATTTTTATAACTTAACCAGCAATCTAGCGTGCTAGCAGCGAGATATTGGTATTAATGGCAACACAAATATTTCTTCACTGCAAAAAAAATTTTGGCTAGTCCTAACCAAAGTCATTATATACAAACTATGCGCATTATCAGAAAGATAGAAAGATCTGAAAGCCAGAGTTTTCTATTAGGGGTTGGAAAACTTGGTCACGTAATTGCTCCTTCACGCTTGAGAAATAACGCACAAAATCGAAGATTTGCGATACTTCATTTTGAATTGTAGTCGACTTTGGTGTGGACAAAACTATGTTTTCTGCGAAACTTAATTCAGTCTGACATTGAGTATAAACGTTATCGGAATCTCTTTCAATACAAAAATATAGCTTGTATAGCGTTACATCAACAGGAATTTGACGTAAACAGTAGTAAGTTAGCTCCAGTTGTATAGGCTATTTTCTGGTCTTGTACTAGATAAATTGATGTGGCAAAAAATGATTAACCTTGTATTGGACTGTTTATTAGTGGAAATCAAAACTTATAGATGTTGAGCAGTTTTTTATTGCGTTTGTGCAAAATTGCATTAGAATGAATAGGGAAAAAGAGGTTCTAAACAATTTGAAATAGCTTATTTTGACTAGAGATAAGCCTATGTCATCAGCTAACTGCAAACTAATGCTTAAATTCATAGGTGGGCACAAGTCCGTTAATCGTTAATCCGTTAATAACGAAGCTAACTTTTTCATTAACTCGTTAATCCGTTAAAAAGTTTTTTTATGTTAACGGACTAAATTAACTTCCGTTAAGTGCTGTTAACGGACTAAAGTAACTTCCGTTAAGTTCTGTTAACTTCCGTTACGGTTTTTATCGTTAATATCTTGCACCATTTATTCATTGGACCGGTACAAACCAGTTTGCACTGGTAACGCTTGTTGCGTATTAGCACGAGTTTTATAGAAGAAAGCGAAGAAAGAAGTTCTTTTTTTCAGGCAAATAATAACCTGCAGCCTCATAAATCTATTAGTTATCGCCGTTCACAATTTCCAAAGATTTTCTAATTGCAGCTTCGTTGTGGATTTCAACTTGTTTTTATCTTGAAATTAGATTAGACTGTAAAATGTAACTTCCAAAACACAAAAAGACCACCTTAGCAATAAATATTTCCTTACAATCAGCTCAACAGCGTCAATACGTGTTCTAGAAGCGAGTGAATAAAACGAAATGTAAATTACACGCAAAATGTTAACGGATTAACGGACTTTATTAACTTCCGTTAATTAAAGCTGAAAATAACGGATTAACGTTAACGGAGGTGTGAATTTTGTTAACGGACTAGTGGTTAACGAAGCTAACGTTTTGCATTAACTTGCCCACCTATGCTTAAATTCCAATGCTGATAGATTAATTCTGTACCTTGGCAATCTCAATTGTGCGTATAAACCAAATGCAGTAAAAGGTCTTGGCCATAGATGGGCAAGTTAATGCAAAACGTTAGCTTCGTTAACCACTAGTCCGTTAACAAACTTCACACCTCCGTTAACGTTGATCCGTTATTTTCAGCTTTAATTAACGGAAGTTCATAAAGTCCGTTAATTCGTTAACATTTGCGTGTAATTTACATTTCGTTTTATTTACTCGCTTCTAGAACACATATTGACGCTGTTGAGCTAATTGTAAGGAAATATTTATTGCAATGGTGGTCTTTTTGTGTTTTGGAAGTTACATTTTACAGTCTGATATAATTTCTAGATAAAAACAAGTTCAAATGCACAACGAAGCTGCAAGATATTAACGATAAAAACCTTAACGGAAGTTAACAGAACTTAACGGAAGTTACTTTAGTCCGTTAACAGCACTTAACGGAAGTTAATTTAGTCCGTTAACATGAAAAAACTTTTTAACGGATTAACGAGTTAATGAAAAAGTTAGCTTCGTTATTAACGGATTAACGATTAACGGACTTGTGCCCACCTATGGTCTTGGCCTATGTAATGTAACAGGTCGAGATACTCTCAACTCTGTAGCCTATTGTAAGCAATGCTGCTATCCCATTCTGGTATTTAAACACGTACATATAGCCTAACCTTTTTTGTAGTAGGTTTACAGTTTTCTCTACCCTGGTTGAATAATGGTAGGAGTTTCTTCTTGTGCAATTCCATGTTGCACTTTCTTCTTTTTTTCTGAGTTTTATTTTGAATGCCAAGTCACTACGTTAACACCAAAAAAGTAGACGCAAGAAAAACACGAACTTACGTTATATAATGGCAAAAACCAAATCATAGCAATAAAATATAATATAATTACAATAGAGATAGAGACTGCCATGCTCACGCCACCCGGCTATCAAAACAGGCAAAACAACAAACAAAACCGAACATTCTGTACACACTTAAAACTAAAGAAACAAAAAAATTATTTTTAGGATTAGGGGCTGTTCATAAAAGACGTCCGCACAAAATTGCAAAAAATTGACCCCCCCTCCCCCATGTCCGCAAAATGTCCGCAATGACTAAACCCCCCCTCCCCCTTGTCCATGCGGACACAAAAATGTACGTTTTATGCGTGGTTCACTCTGGCCCGGAAAACCGAAAACGGAATAAAACAATCTGCGATTTTCCGTCGTGGAAAAAGTTGAAATATGGACGTCGGCATTCCAGAAACCCCCCTCCTCCCTTTTCCGCAAATGTCCGCAAATCTATTACCCCCCACTCCCCCCCTGAGTGCGGACGTCTTTTATGAACAGCCCCTTAGTTTGAGATTATACAAGATTGATGTTTAAGCATCTGCTGCAATAAGAATCAGAACAGTCAAATATTTGCCACAATTTGCAGTGTCAAACAATTTTGATAATTGTTTACCATGCCAAAATAATACAATTTTGATGCAAAAATTGATTGCCAATAAAACAAAGATAATAAATGCTATCAGCCGTCAATAAAACTTTTGATCAAGTGAAATAAAATAAAAGAAATAACTCTTTATACTAATGACTTCAATTAAGCAACATTTAAAGATGGAAATGTTTTGAATTGTTTAAATGACTGATTGCACTTTTCAAATTCCCAAGAGTTATGTAGTCAGTCATCTAAGCTTTAATTATTGTATTTTAGAAGATACTATAAAAAGTTTTTGGGGTTTGGAGTTGAACATTGGGGCTTAGGGATTTGAACATTTGTTTTTTTGAAAGTTTGATGATTTATCGATTATACATAAATTATACACATTATTTATAGTTTTGTATGGTGACACTGGTTGCTGGTAGTGACTCCAGTAATTATTATCAAAAATGAAACAGCTTCAACAGCTGTCTTTGTTGATTATTGGGCTGTAGTTAAGATACGTTTTTTCATTTTTGTTGCAAATATTTTAATGGAAGTGCTTTTATCAATGTTTGTGGGTACCTTAAGCCAAAGCTTTGGACCTGCAAATTTAATAGACTGCTGTGAAGTAGTGAATTTACAATAGTTCATTATGATCTTACTATAACTTTTAGTTTTGATTTGAGAATTGTTCATTTTGAATATGTTTTGTAGTTGATGAGGTAGTATATTTTTGTGATATTTGTACATTAAAACTGCTAATTCCAGTTCATAAATTTGGCTGGTGGTTAGTAAATTATATTTAATCATTATATGTTTCACATTGTGCGTGCGTCTTGCGTTAAATATTAAACGTATAAATTTATTACATATACTGTAGCTTGCAATTTCATTCCTAAAGTTTTGTTTCCGAAACACCAGTTAACCATGCAGTGACGAAGGTGGCTTTCAATCAGAAAATGGTAGAGCAACAGTAGCGCCTAATAGCGCAACAGAGCAACACTTATTGTCATAATCGCAGCAATGTGGAAAAAAGAGCAATATGTCCAGTTTATTGGCCAGATCTGGCAAAAAATGACCAAGAAAAAGCTCACCGGGAAATGCTGACAAGATTTATTTTGTCCATGCGTGATGCAAAGTCTCCTGCAGATAACATCACAGCACAATTGCACAAAGAAAGGTAAGTTAGCAAACTTCCTTACTGTTAACTAGTCAAGTTGAACATTGCTCAGGTTTACTAATCTCATTTGCAATTAGTTTGTCAGCAATTCTTCTACAGTTTGCAAACTAACTACTGCTTTAATAAAAATGACAGAGTTTAATTTCTAAACATTATTAAGTCTTACCTAATTGTCTAATAGGTCTATATTTTTAAAGTATAGGCTTAGACCTTTTTCTGTTTTACAGTTTTATTTTGCAATGTGTTACCAAATTCACTATTAACTATCAGTGCTTTGTCTAGCTTACAAAAGCTCAGCTGCTAAAATTCGATGACCTTGAACGCCAATATTGTTGCTTTTTCCTACCAGCCCTTGCTAACCTTCAGAAATGATTTTTCGACAAAATCATAATTTTGTGCATTATCTCTCATGCGTGACGAATATAATAAGGAAACAAAAAAGAGAAAGAGTTTACTAACCCCTAATAAAGAACTCTGATGTCACCATGCACCTTTGGTTCAAAACCACTAGTTCGGGTAAGGTTAGAATGAATATTATCAACCTTTCCAGTCACACCACGTGACCAAGCCAATTTTGATAAAAACACCGTTTTTCGTTTAAATTAAGGTTGAGGAAATCCGCAGAGAGTATTTAATCCCCCCAACTCTATTTCATCCCCCAAACCCAAAATAAATGAAAAAATGGCAGATTTATCAAAATTGGCTTGGTCACGTGATGTGACTGGAAAGGTTGATAATATTCATTCTAACCTTACCCAGTTGGAACAGGGATATACTTAAAAGGGATTGCCAACTACCATTGTTAATTGCTCTCGTTACGCATGAGTAATGCTCAAATTTTCGATCAGATTTCTCATCAAAAAGCATTGTTTCTTATGGAGCGAGATGCAGTAGGTCGGATTATTTTTGTTGCATTTTTGCTGGTGGATAGCCTAGGGCTCGAACGAACTCGAAAATGGTGTGTTGTTGATATTATGCATCTGAAAATGCGTAAAACGGAATGTTGAAGTGAGAATGATAGAATTGGCGAATAGGCTAACCTATTATCTCGTCATAGCCTAGTATAGGTTATGTAAGGGGGCAACTGGAAACGTTAAAATACTGTCAAAAAACGCAAGGGTCAAATTATTTTAATCCTAGCTACCCCGCTCGCTCACAAAATCGCGAAGAAAATGAAGTAGAGGTCCAGTTCAGTGCCATTCGAGCCTAAAAAGTGGCAAATGCAGTAGACGAATGAAAAAGCATAACAGAAGCAGTTTGTGAGAAGTTATTGCCGTTGTCTTGTTACTTGGAACCTGCAAAGTTGGCTGTACACTTAATTGCAGTGAACGCTTCTGTTTGAAGGCGAAGCTCGCTGCAATGCGGTGTTTACAGCTACTTTGAAATATCATCAACCAGGTACCGGATGCAACAGAATCAAGACAAAAAGTTCAGAACGAGCTAGTTTCAGAATAATCATGCGGTTGCGTTCGATTGCTCTTGACTGCGAGCTGATTAAATATAATCACGTTTGCATTCGGGTTACTAGTAATTCACTTCATTGCAATGTTCCCCTTTCCGATCCTATTGCAAGGCTGTAACCAAAGAAGAGGGCCAAGCAGGTTAATCTTAAACCCTGTCTGGAAAAGTTTCATTAGATGGTGGTGCTTTCTACAGTGATAGACCATCTTAGCTACAAATAACGTTTCCGATTATCTTAGGACCAGAATATATTCAGTGGTGGGCAAGTTACTTTCTATAAGTAACCAGTTACAAGTTACAGTTACTTGGCAAAAAAAGTAACTAAGTTACAGTTACAGTTACAAATTTGAAAAAGTAACTAGTTGCAGTTACAAGTTACAGTTACTTTTAGTGATTAAAAATTTGGACTAAAAACAGGACTCTCGGCACTTGGTTTTATGGATTGTGGGTAACAGTTTTGCAGTTTAAAATAAAAGGTTGGGATTTTGGGTTAGGGTTTAGTCTTTGAGTGTTAGGAAGGGTGTCAGGCGGCACTGTAATGTAGCATCGTATCAGTACCGGTACGAGGCAGCTAGGTAACATAGACTCCTGAACACAAAAAGTATCTCATGCAATACCGGTAATCAATGTGCTTCCAGTATACAATAGTTGGGTAACTTACGGGGGTTATTTAATGTGATATCAAACTCTTAAACCCAAACTCTAAAGCCTGAAAGCTGGTTTAAAAACGTGTTATCGATACCAGAACCTACCATTGTTAGGTGGAGGCAAGAGGACGGTGCAAATCAATACAGAACAACTGGAAGGTTGCCTGACATCAATCCTAAAACTCAAAGACTAAACCCTAATCCAAAATCCTAACCTTTTATTTTAAACTGCAAAACTGTAACCCACAATCCATAAAACCAAAACCGAAGTTTAACTGCAAACTCCAAATACGAAACCTGGAAACTTAAACGTTAATCTTAAAGTTGACCTAGAAACTTGATCCAGAACCCCAAACACAATTTTAGCATAACAGATGAGATAATCCCTAACCCCTCCGATTCTTCTTGCTCCAGCCTCTTGAACTAGGTTGCACAGATTAGAAATGCATTTCATTGAAATTGCAAACTAACACTGATTGCTGGTACACGTACAGCTGTGCAGTATGCCTACTCAGCACCGAATTCCAAAACGGTTTCAATCACCAGAAAGCGAAGTTGGAAAAAGCCTTCACTTTAACCAGCAACCACATGTATAGTACAGTGAACACAGTCAAGAAAATATGGAGAAAAGGTTATGGTTCATCAGACATGCGACTGTGCGTTCTGTGTTGCCAGTGTAATACAATTATTTTGAATGGAATTCATAAAAAATCTGTAATTTGCTTCAAAGCATGCAGTACAAAAAGTAACTGTAACTGTAAATTTTTTAGGACTCTAAACTGGTAACTAGTTACAAACATTGTTACATTTGAAAAAAAGTAACGAAGTTACAGTTACTAAAAAAGTAACTAGTTACAGTAACTAGTTACAATTGTAACTAGTTACAGCCCACCACTGAATATATCCTACTTTGGCCTAGGACTAGCTTTTTTGATCTCTACCTCATGTTTGAAAATTGGCCCCAAATTTCTGCCGAGGACTGTTTTATTTTTTTGTTTTGTTAAATTTGTACGAAATATGTTGAGCCCTGTTTGAGTTTTTCTTAGTCCCGTTTGGAGAATTAACGCGTCTCGCTGTGTGTCTATGGATCGTATTGTATAACCATAGCCTACAGCGACGAGCCTACAGCCTGTCCAATTCATGACCAAAACTGCAATCATTCTGTAAGTTTGATTTTAGTGAATTTAAAAAATATATGAATGAAACGGCTTGTCAAATTCAGCAAGAGTTGTACAGCCCCTGTTAGTATTAATCGGTTTATAGTTGTGTAGATATCTCTGGTATGACGCCGATACATTTACTTTTTTAATGCTTCCTCTCCATAAACTTAGCCTGTCAGCTGTCATAACAAAAGCCAAACGTTGACTAGGATGTACAAAAAATGATTCAGAAATAAGAACATACTGTACTTATATTAAATGATGATTAAGTTATACTATTTCGTGTTCGTGTTCAAATAAAGAGAATAAAAAGCAACTAATTAAATACTGTAGCTAGAATCATAAGATATCAGGAAGTAGGTATAATTGCTCAGACGAGTAAGAAAACCAAAGGCATTTGATGAATGCTTTGAAAGAATATCGGCTAATCATGTTTTTTTTCTACCAATTTCGTGATATTGGCATATGTCTTGCTCTTTGCAAAAGTCTGGTGCTGATCTATATCTTTGCGCTTATCACTCTTCAGTCTTTCCAGCTTGTAACTTATGTGCCGGTAAAGTTGGCAATTGGCATCTCCATTGCGTCGTACAGTCAAGCTAATCAAGTCTGAATACGAACTATACCGGTACCGGTAGCTATTACTTATTCTGAAAAAGAAAAAAAAAATTCAGCGAATGATTGAAGATCATTTTGTATTGGTTTACAGTATTCTAGTAGGACCTATCTAGTCTAACGAACATTGAAATCGAGCGGATTGTTACCAACTTGCATGCAAACGTGATTATATTTAATCAGCTCGCAGTCAAGAGCAATCGAACGCAACCGCATGATTATTCTGAAACTAGCTCGTTCTGAACTTTTTGTCTTGATTCTGTTGCATCCGGTACCTGGTTGATGATATTTCAAAGTAGCTGTAAACACCGCATTGCAGCGAGCTTCGCCTTCAAACAGAAGCGTTCACTGCAATTAAGTGTACAGCCAACTTTGCAGGTTCCAAGTAACAAGACAACGGCAATAACTTCTCACAAACTGCTTCTGTTATGCTTTTTCATTCGTCTACCGCATTAGCCACTTTTTAGGCTCGAATGGCACTGAACTGGACCTCTACTTCATTTTCTTCACGATTTCGTGAGCGAGCGGGGTAGCTAGGATTAAAATAATTTGACCCTTGCGTTTTTTGACAGTATTTTAACGTTTCCAGTTGCCCCCTTACATAACCTATACTAGGCTATGACGAGATGATAGGTTAGCCTATTCGCCAATTCTATCATTCTCACTTCAACATTCCGTTTTACGCATTTTCAGATACATAATATCAATAACACACCATTTTCGAGTTCGTTCGAGCCCTAGGCTATCCACCAGCAAAAATGCAACAAAAATAATCCAACCTACTGCATCTCGCTCCATAAGAAACAATGCTTTTTGATGAGAAATCTGATCGAAAATTTGAGCATTACTCATGCGTGACGAAAACAATTAACAATGGTAGTTGGCAATCCCTTTTAAGTATATCCCTGCTTAAACCCTGTCTGGAAAGGTTTCACTTAATAGTGGTGCTGTCAATAGTGATACGCCATATTAGCTACAAATAACGTCTCCGATTATCTTAGAACCAGAGTATATCCTACTTTGGCCTGCCTAGGACTAGCTTTTTTGATCTCTACTTCATGTTTGAAAATTGGCCCCAAATTTCCACCAAGGACTGTTTTATTTTTTCGTCTATTTAAAATTGTACGAACTATGTTGTCTCTGTTTGAAGTTTTCTTAGTCCCGTTTGGAGAATTAACGCGTCTCGTTGCGAGCCTACGGACCGTATCGAATGGCCTGTTCAGTGTTCAATCCATGACCAAAACTATAATCATTTTGAAAGTTTGATTTTGGTGAATTTAAAAAATAAATGAATGAAACGCCTTGTCAAATTTATAAGTGTTGTACCATGGTTGTACTGCCGCTGTAATTGGTTTATAGTTGTCTAGATACCTCGGGTACAACGTCGATTGATTCACTTCTTTAATGCTTTCTCTCCTTAAACTAAGCCTGTCAGCTGTCATACCGAAAGTCAAACGTTGGCTAGGAGGTAAAAAAACTAATCAGTAATCAGAACATACTTTTATTAAAGGCGGTGAATCATTCAGCCAATTCCAGTGGTTTACAATAGCTAAAATTGAACTATAATTTTTGATATTTTTTGTTTTGATTTCGGGGCAGCGTTTGCAAAGATATTCAACAAATACAAAAAGATGTCCCCCCCAAAAAGTTTTTGGAAACTCTGAGTTTTGATCTTCCCGCCTAAACCACAGTTCTCTAAGCTATTAGGCCTACTGTAATATTATTAAACTATTAGGCCTAACTATCTCTAAACTACTAGGCCTAACTATCTCTAAACTACTAGGCCTAATAGTACTAAAACTAAACTATTTAGAAATAAACTATTTAGAAATAAACTATCTCTAAACTATTAGGCCTACCACAGTTCTCTAAACCATTAGGCCTACAGTGGTTTTGGCGAAAAGAACAAAACTCAGAGTTTCCAAACACTTTTTTCGGGGGGACATCTTTTTGTATTTGTTGAATATCTTTGCAACCGCAGTCCCAAAATTAAAACAAAAAATATCAAAAATTATAGTTAAATTTTAGCTATTGAAAAAAAATAAACCACTGGAATTGGCTGGATGATTCACCGCCTTTAAATGATGATTAAGTTATACCATGGTTATACAACTATTTCGAGTTCGTGTTCAAATAAAGAAAATGAAAAGTAACAAAATAAATTGCTACAATTATTGAATTCCGGAGAAATCAGGAATTAGGTATAATTGTTCAAACAAATAAGAAAACCAAATGCATTTGATGAATGCTTTGAAAGAATATCGGCTGATAATGTTTTTTTTTTTTGCTACCAATTCCATGATATTGGCATTGGCCTATGCCCTGTTCTTTGCAAAAGTCTGATGCTGATCTTTATCTCTGCGCTTATCACTCTTCAATCTTTGCAGCTGGTAACTTACATACCGGTATAGTTGGCATCTCCATTGTGTCGTACAGTCAAGCTAATCAAATCTGAATACGATCTATACTAGTACCAGGAGCTATTAGTAACAGTAATTCTGAAGAAGAAAAATTTAGTGAATGATTGAAGATCATTTCGTATAGGTTACAGTAGGACCTATCTAGCAGAGGTGGAGTCCTCGAGGACACATTTTGAAGTCCTTGGCCTTGGCCTCCAAGCCTTAGGTCCTCGAAAATTACCATGTCCTCGGCTCGAGGACAGCAATATTTTTTGAACCGTTGAAATTTTGTTGGAAAACGCCAGAAACCTTGCGGAAAATTTGCAAGTATCTTTTTTGTTTTCCGCAATTGGAGCATAGGCTTAGCCAAGCAGGCCTCCTCCCCAATTGAAATTTTACCAATGACAAAAATGTGACAAAAAAGTCTATTGTTTCTTCAGTTTCAGTTTCTTTTTAGCGTTTTCCGCTTACACCAGTAGCGAACAACAATATTGAAGACCAGGGTCCCGGGACCACCTCAAATCAATTTTTGCCAGCCAATTTAAACGTAAACCTAGAAGAAATGGATAGTTTTCGTCCTAAAAGTTGCTATCTCAGGATCACATCTAGCCTTTTTATGAATGTAATGCATTCCCCAAGGCCGGATTTACCACAATATGGCGCAGTACCAGCTAAGGGCCCTGCGCTCAAATCTTAAGACTTTTTATGGTCATCACCTACATTTGGCAGAAAGATGTTGCGAAAATCTCTAAAGTGCCAGGGGCCCAGCGCGATGTAAATCCTGCCCGGCAATAACATGGTTAGTAGACGTAACCATCTATTGTACTATTTTTCAATAACAAACAATTCATTAATTCACCATTAATTTCACCTCGCCAGTTTTTACGCACAAAATACTTTTTAAAAAAATTAGCCATGGAAAATGCTGATTGAACAAATCGTTGAACTTCAGTGGAGGGGGCCTGGGCCCCCTGGCCTAACATGCACTTCTATTACTGATTATTTTCATGACAAAACAAAAATCTCTAAAAAAAATCTTCAAGTGGGTTTTCATTAACTGCTAAAATGTTGCACGAGACAATGAACCTTACTTCCCCCTACCTGGACCAAATCACGTACAATTAAACTTTAACATCAAAATGCAACCTGTTAAACGTGTTTTAGACTTAAGTTGCAGCTTAAAGGAGGATTAAACAATTTAATTTTTTTAATTGGCTTTCAAATGTCAAAAATCTAGTGCTTTCAAATGGCTCTAAACATGTGCGAAATGTGATTCAATCGCATTAAAATAGCTTTTTGTCCAAAAAATAAAAAAATCGTCTAACAGCTGGGAACTTCGCTCCCAGACCCCAAAGCCTCCGGCCGCTGGCCCCCCCCCCCCCCCAGACCTCCGTCTGTGATACGTTTGAGTTACACTGGCTTTCTCAAAACGTCTCCAAAGTTATGCATTGGCACTTTTCGACTATATTAGTTTAAGCCCTCTCCCTTTGCAAAATCCTGGTTAATTTTGATGACGTCATTGCATGGGATTTGTGGTTTAAGCCTCCCCAATCAAAAATTCTGGCTAGGCCTATAAATTGGAGATTGCCTGAAAAACTTTTTTGAAGACCTTTTTTTTTTGGAGAACACTTGCGGTTGTGTCCTTGGTCCTTGGCCGTGGCCTCGAGCATTCCTGTCCTTGGCCTCGAGAGGGTCTGTCTTCGGAAAGGTTGTCCTTGGCCTCGGATTTTTTTTGTGTCCTTAGCCTTGGCCTTGGCCTCGAGCCTTGTGTCCTCGACTCCACCTCTGTTATCTAGCCTAACGAACATTGAAATCGAGCGGATTGTTACCAACTTGCATGCAAACGTGATTATATTTAATCAGCTCGCAGTCAAGAGCAATCGAACGCAACCGCATGATTATTCTGAAACTAGCTCGTTCTGAACTTTTTGTCTTGATTCTGTTGCATCCGGTACCTGGTTGATGATATTTCAAAGTAGCTGTAAACACCGCATTGCAGCGAGCTTCGCCTTCAAACAGAAGCGTTCACTGCAATTAAGTGTACAGCCAACTTTGCAGGTTCCAAGTACCAAGATAGCTGCAATAACTTCTCACAAACTGCCTTTGTTATTTCTCACAAAGTGTTTCTCTTTCGACTACCGCATTAGCCACTTTTTAGGCTCGAATGGCACTGAACTGGACCTCTACTTCATTTTCTTCACGATTTCGTGAGCGAGCGGTATAGGAAGGGTTAAAATAATATGACCCTTTCCTTTTTTCGACACGATTTTAACGTTTCCAGCTGCCCTAATCATAGCCTATACTAGCAGGCGCGTAGCCAGGATTTGAAAAAGGGGGGGGCTATTTTGAAAGAGTGGGAAGTGTGCATACGACGTTGACTCGAATTTTCATTGACCTTGAATCAGTTTCAGACGGTTTGTCCGAAATTTGAGACGAAATGTCTCGGAAACATCGGAAATTCAAAGGTTTTTTCCGCCCAAAATTAGGTGATCTCCAAAAAAAAAAAAAAAGGTCTTCGCCAAAATTCAGAGTGATTTTTCGGCCGAAATCCGAAATTCAAACGTTTTTTCCGCCCAAAATTAGGTGATCTCCAAAAAAAAAAAAAAAAAAAAAAAAAAAGGTCTTCGCCAAAATTCAGAGTGATTTTTCGGCCGAAATCCGAAATTCAAACGTTTTTTTCCGTTTTTTCCGCCCAAATTTAGGTGATCTCCAAAAAAAAAAAAAAAAAAGTTTTTCTCCCAAGTTTCGCAAGTTCAAACGTCTGAGGGGGGGCTCTTTTCGTATGGGGGGGGCTATTTTCCATTTTTCACAGAAAATCGGCCTCAAAAGCACAAAATACATGCGTTTTTGCATACTTCACAAGCCAATGGGGGGGGCTCGAGCCCCCCCCGCCCCCCCCTGGCTACGCTACTGTATACTAGGCTATGACGAGATGATAGGTTAGCCTATTCGCCAATTCTATCATTCTCACTTCAACATTCCGTTTTACGCATTTTCAGATACATAATATCAACAACACACCATTTTCGAGTTCGTTCGAGCCCTAGGCTATCCACCAGCAAAAATGCAACAAAAATAATCCGACCTACTGCATCTCGCTCCATAAGAAACAATGCTTTTTGATGAGAAATCTGATCGAAAATTTGAGCATTACTCATGCGTGACGAAAACAATTAACAATGGTAGTTGGCAATCCCTTTTAAAGGCGGGCTGTAATGGCATTAAAAAAATATTTCAAAAATAGCGTTAATTTATTTTGAACCCAGCACCATAAGCATGACTCTAAAAACCCTTTCGCTTTCGAAAAATTGCAAATTTAATGTTCCATTGTCTTGGTGATTATGACGACAATGAGCCTCTACTTTTTTGGTGAGTTTTTAGTTTGGCTGGGTTTTGCCATAAGAGCGAGAAAGTGTCCGGAAAAAAAGCGAATACAAAAGCAGAAAACAGCTTGCGCGATCAGTCATATTGCTGGCGAGTACTATCAGATCAAGTACGTGTGAACAATATCGTTTTCGCGATTGTAGGCAATATTGGTATAGTTTCTTTGGGGTGGCAAACGATAGGCCAATTAATATCGGCAGCTTATGCTTACCAGTACTGTCTACCTAGTTACCGTATAGCCTGCTGATACAGTAGTTTCACTCCCATTGATTCCATTGTCTAAGATTTTCAATCGGTGGCCGCCAATCAATGTAAAGTGAACATGCAACCTTTTCAACACTAGTAGTGTAATTGTAATGTAAACTAAAGTATTTTCGCTAAAGTGTTTTTGAATGTAATAATTGGATTTTTCGTAGATTACCTTCATCGCTAGCTTTCACTTCGTCGGTTTTGAATAAAATAAACTACAAACCTGAAAGTGGTATATCGGCTCGAAGCATGCTTGATGTAGTCGGGATTCCAATATGACGTCATAATAATCTGACAAACTTGCTGATAGTAGTATGTAATATGAGGGTTCTGGGACACTTTCAGGTCACGTGGTAAATGTTGGGGAATTTTTTTGTTATCACGTGACCAAATGTAATATGAGGGTTCTGAGACACTTTTGGTTCGGGGGTACTTTCAGGTTTTGGGACTTTTTATGTTTATTTTTTGAACGGCGGTTCTGAGACTTGATCACGAATGTATGCAATATGAGGTCTCTGAGACACTTCTGGTTATAGAGGTTTTGAGACTCAGGTAAACGCAATGAAAACTGCGCATTTGGTTGAGCAAATGCGTTTGGCACATACGCACATAATGCTCGAGCGCACATACAAGTCTGTCACGCTAAAAAAGTGTCACGGTGAAAATGAAATCGCGATGAGAAAATTTATTTCTTGTCTGAACTTTCATTCAAAATCAAATCGCGACGAGAAAATTTATTTCTCGTCTGAACTTTTTCTTGCGCTCAGCAATTACTATCGCGCGATGAAATCAGCTGTTTTTGCTTCAGACAAAAAGAAGTAACGTAAGTGGAGATAGTGTCGACTTACCAACAGTCACAAGATAGCGCGGTTGAGAAGCTTAATGACTTTTTTCATGATATTGTGATCAATCAGCCGTAACAATGTTTGCTGTAGCCATGATTAAGTTTTTATAATTTTTCTAAATCTTTAATTGGAACCCAACTATTGGTCTTGTAACCAGACCACTTGACTAACGCCATTTTCTTTTTCTTATCTTTTCGAATTACTTTTTCGATTCTGAACTTATTTTGATTTGTTTTTAGTAGTTCTTGTTCATAAAAAGATCCAGTAATTAATTCACCCTGAAGATCTGTGATTTCATAGGTATGCGGATTTGTATTTAAAACTTTTGAAATTAAAAAGGTTTCTTCAGTCCAGTTTGGAGTGTAGCCTTTATCAAACAGTTTTCGTTTGTACTTTGATATTCTTACTTTGTCACCAACTTCAAATTTTGGTTTTGTTGCTATAGGTTTGATATGACCAAATAAATTATAGTAAACTATCCCTTCATTTTTCTTTTTGCTGGCATCTATTGGACTCATTTTGATAGATCTGTGTTTTTGGTTATTATATTCGTCTAATATTTCAGGAAGCATGTTTAAGTAATGAGTTGAGCTTTGTTGTGTAAATCTTTTCCACATTTTGTTTTTGATAGTGCGATTCCAACGCTCAACAACTGAACTTTTTTCTTCATTTTCAGTTGAATATAATGTAATTTTATGTAGATCTAACAATTTTTTCATATTCTTATTGTAAAATTCTTTTCCTTTATCAGTCCAAATAAATTTTGGTATTCTACCTCCATTCAAAATGTTTTTAAAAGCAGCAGCAACAGTTTCACCAGTTTTGTTTTTCAAAGGGACTATCCATCCAAATTTAGAACAAACATCAATTACCATGAGTAAATATTTGTAACCTTTATTCCATTTACTAAATTGTTGCATTTCTACCAAATCTGCTGCCCAAATTTCATCGATTGACTTGCTCATTACTCGGCGCCGTGGAAACTTTTTTTTGACTGGTTTGTGGAGCTCATCAGCTAGTTGTTTTTGCCACGACGCCGTCTCTCGTTTTTTGCACCTAATCCTAGTTTATACTTTGTTCCAATTGCTGCTTGAACTAACTTTTTATCAAAAGATTCTCAAATACCTTTGGTTTTGGTTTGCGATAAACTGTCTAACATATCTTTGTCGCATTTTAGTTTACCTTTTTTATTGTCATTATCACGGTAACAAATATCATGTTTTATTGCAATAGCATCTATTTGGTTGTAAGGTTCTTGCCCCGGTAAAGGTTGGTCGTTCGAATCAAGTTGTTTATCCAAAGGATTATATGGTCCAGTGTACTTGTGACTCGGAAGAGTGAACCCACCTTTTGGTTTTGGTAATTTTCCTATCGCAGCATGAAGGTCTAACAAGCCTCCTTTTTTGTTGGTTTTAATGAAACTATGCTTTGTAATACCACAACTAGCACAAATGCAACGTATCATCAGGCGACCATTTCCTTTTGCTTTTATAATTTCATCAGAACCTGGAACACATTTATTTTTTTTCTTTTCTCTAACACAATAAGTTTCCATCTTTAATATATGATACATAAAACTTCACGAACATTTCATTAAAAAGTGTAGGTTTTTCATGAAAATCTAACAATAGTTCGTTTGCTGTTCTCCCCTTATATTCGCTCTGTTATATACACACACAGTAGTAACCACAAAGAATTGAGTTAATATTTTGAATTTGCACATCATTGTAAATAATGTTTTTGTTTGTAGTGCTTATATATTTAACAACTTCATTTGGGGGTACAAGTCCAAAGCTGTCGAAGTATTCTACTTTAACTGATTTTTCTTCGTTGTAAACACAAACCCAATGAGTTCCACTACCCACAAAATAATCTTGCAAGTTTACGACAGCTGACTCATTTTTATTCATTGCTTTTGGTAACATATCTTTGCTAAATGTTCCTCGGTAATTGTCACACTTAATCATGATTTTATCAATGACTAAGTTTGTTAATAGTTTCATTTATTTACTGCTTTATTAGTTGCTCCTTGGATGGCCCCAGAAGCAGCTGCTAATCCCAAAGTTGGCAAAACCTTTTTAGCTAAAAACGGTAACACTAGTTTTCCTAAATTAAGTAAGCTGCTTAAGAAACCACCTTGTTTTTGCAATTGCGTTTTACTAAAGTTTATTTGAATACCATGTCCAGACGCTTTTGCTTTGTTAATTCTATTTATCTGTCGACTCGTCAGTTGCAAACTAACGTTGCCTTTAGTCTGTAAACTTGCATTTGTTAGTCTAACACTTACACTAGTTTTGCTTTTATATGCATTTGCAATTTTTTTCTTTTGATTTTGTGTCAAGTTCAATGAGTAATCGTGGTACATTTTATATTAGACTTTATAAAATCAAACCCAAGATCGGAACATTTTTGAAAGGAGGATTTTTTCCTAGTATTAAACCTTTTCCGAGAATCTGAGGTTCGTCGAAGCGATAAAACCTACCTTGTCTTTTTGTTCCAGGCAACATAAGCCCTTTACCCTTTGATCCAGGTAACACAAGTCCTTTTCCTCCTAGCAAACTGGGCAGCAAGCTACCTGCTAAACCTGCTAAAAGAGTTCCAATAAAACCACCCTGTTTTGAAATTTGTAGTTTTGATAGCTTCAAAGTAACACCTGAACCTTTTGCTTTAGCATCATTTATTTTGTTAACTTGCGTCTTTGTCAAACCAAGAAAGTATGATCCTTGTAACTGGTGGTTATTAAATGTGAGTGTAAGCCCAATTTTGTTTTGAAAAGCTTGTTTTATTTTTTCTTTTTGGAATTGTGATAAATTTAATCCGATTTTAACATACATTTTTATTTATACTCAGATAATTATATTCATTCGACCTGAAAGTCCTTCTAACTGAAGGTATCTATCAGAAAGTACGACTGCATAAACATAGAAAGCTTGGTCAGCGTTATTAGCAATATTTCTGAAGTTACCACCAAGACTAAACCTTATTTCAATATCTGCCGAGCTGTTTTTAAGTCGTTCATTGTGTTTACTAACATCAAAATGATGAATTGGATACAAACTAGCCCAGTCTTCAGCTGATAATTGACAGCTCGTGTCAACATCTTGGTATTTGTTTACAGCCTCTAGAAAACTCATGTATAAGAGCGAATAATTTCTATTTTGTGGAGTAAAATTACATTCAAATTCTCGTTCAGGATATTGAATGCTGTTTATTCTGCAACTAATACGTCTTAAGTTTGCATTGTCAAAAATCATATTATTTAGCTGCTGGTTGTTATCTCGTTCACTCGATTGAAACGCAACAAACACCTGCCTAGGAAGTTTTGTTCCCAGCTGGGTTGTTATTCTCCAAGTCATGCTTGTTTCTGTTGACTGAAACATTGTTCGATACACTCTCATTTGTTCAAAGTATAGCTGTTTTATATGTCCTTTTACCAACATAGCATCTATTTCCGATTCAACTCTTAAACTTGGTTTCACTTTAGGCATCCAGAAAGAGATATGACTTATGTTAAACTTACCAGCAGCTGTACCATTTGCACGTAAAATATAGTTATTAGATGTTTCTCTATCCACGACTATACTGTGTTTAACACCCCTAAAAACCTTATCGATATCACGACAAAATCCAAATATTTGGGAAAGAGGAAGCATTAAAGTAATTTGCTTATTTCCCGTAGTAATGTTCTGTCTTGCGATGAAACCAATATTTGCTTGTAGATTGTTGCTGTAGGTTTCTACAATTGCTCTAATACCATCACGTACAGCATTTGCATTTGCATCATCAGCTACACCACCAAAATTTTGTTTAAGAGATGGGGAACCAGTTCCAGTGTCTTTAAACCACGGCATGTTAGAGGCGGTTGATCTTGAATAATCATCACTAAAGCTAACTAAATTGAGTATTGTTGATGCTTGAGGTAGATAAAGTTTTATGTTTTTTATAGTTTGGTTATTTAATTGATATTACGCAGTTTGAAATAAAGACCAACCGTTATTTACTAATGAAATTACGTCATTGTCATTGTAATTAGCATTTGCATTAGTTTGAGGTTTTCCTCTGATTTCTAGGTATGCTTTATGCGGTAGAAGAAAAACATCTTCATCTTTTGTTTCAATAATGTGCTGACCATCTTTGTTCATGTTATTGGAGTCTCTCGGAAGATATTCAACATATTCGAACTCAGTAATTGAATTGTCTGCTAAGTTAGTTTCTTTAATTTGCAAACATGGATTCATTAGTTCTGTCATTTTATAATTAAGATATATAATTTTTAAATCCTGATCCAGCAATTAAATTACTTAAGATAGCTCTCGATCTGTCGTTGAGATTTTCTAATGCTCTGTCATTGATAACACGCTTTTTTATTGGTATATTTTCTAAGACTGGTTCCAATGTCTTTTTTGTGGGTTCTAAGGTTTTATTCAGTAAAGTTGCAGCTAGTTTTTTAATCTCAGTCTTCACACCAGTAGGAATTCTGTTAAGTATCTTAGAACCAGTGCTGATTACGTTCCTTACCTTGTCGTTAACATTTTTAAGCAAATTTCCACCTATTATTTTCTTTTTATGAAATCTGGTTTCTCTTTGTGATAACATTTATAGTTAAACTACATAATCTCTCTCAGGTGAACGTAGTAAGTCACGCGTTCATTATTCATATTTACAAAATTGTTATCTTGATCTTTTATAGAGAATTGGATACTATCAATTTGACTTAAATTTTTGATTGGAACGTAAATGTTTTGCTTTGGTTCAACTTGAATCAAATATCCCGGTGGTACGTTTGGACTAAGAGTATAAAGCAAGTCACTAGATGCTCCGTTTATGTAACTTCCGTCAATTAAGCTGCAATGAATCTGAAGGCTGTTGATATTTGTAATATTTACAGGATTTTGACTATTATGAATTCCATTTACACCCAAAAATGCCGAACCAAATCCTAAAACGTCACCTATTGAATCTGAAATTCGAAAATCAACTATGTAATCATTTTTAAGTTCAATTCTTGATTTTAATGTATTAAAATTTGGTGTTATAGTTATATTATTTTTATCATCACGTCTCTGTTCCATCAAGTACTTGATTTCATTATTGAGATCTTCAATATTATAGCTCCCTGGAGGAATTGATAATAATCGTGCAGCTACTCCATCTGGTGAATAAAAAAATTTATTATTGCTGCTCGTTATGTTATGCCAAGAGTACCATATTTGAGCATTGATTAAGGACATCTCGTAACTTTTTTTGGTGTCTAGTTGCAACGGTGGATTAAAGCTAGTTATAAAATCTTCTAATTTTCCTTGTCCTTTCTTAGAGTCAAAGAAAAGTGGTATTGATGTCATTTTAACATATTGTCAAATAATTTTTGGTGGTCGCAGTGTGAAATGCATTTGTTCAATTTTAGTTTTTTCAAAATGTTTGCAATTTCTTGATCCAAACGTTTGTTATTATTGCCGACTTGTTTGGCTGCTACTAGTAAATTAAGTCTTTCACAAAGTTTGTTGGGATCTTTAAGCCCTCTTCCAAAGGTAAGTTCCATTCCTCCTAATAATTTATTTAATTTTTCTCTGTACTTTTTAAAAGTTTTTATTTGCTCATCAATCACTTCTGTATCAGCATCGCGTCTTCTTCGTAAACCACCTAAT
Organism: Trididemnum nubilum; assembly: GCA_963965965.1. Classification (NCBI taxonomy): domain Eukaryota; kingdom Metazoa; phylum Chordata; class Ascidiacea; order Aplousobranchia; family Didemnidae; genus Trididemnum; species Trididemnum nubilum. Next base: position 28,938,407 of record OZ014478.1, read on the forward strand.
CTTTGATTGATTAATCTAGCTCTGTCTTTCAATGCGTTTATGTAATCTGGCCCGCGTTTTACAAGCTAACAATATCAGTCTCAAAATTGTTTTGTGTAAGCAATTCTTTTTCTTCGTTATCGAAAGCACTCTCAAAGTGCACAGTATAAATTGATCGAGGTTTATCTTCAATGGCAAGCTGTTGCTGTATGTGTTGAATTAGTTGGTCTTGCCTTTTATCAGTTTTTTTCTGAGTTTCTTCAAACGTTTTAGTAATGGGACGAAATATTTCAGAGGCAGACTTTTGCAGTTGTTGTTTGGCTACAATTTCTTTTTGCAACTTTTGTTTCAAAAGCTTTCGGTTATTAATGTAATCCTTTACAAGTTTATTTCTGTTTTTCAACTCTTCTTCATTTACAAATGGCATGTTTACTATATAGCATATAAAGCTTAAGCCCAACAATGGTCAAAGCATTTTCTGTAACGAAGGGGTAGGTGTTTGGCTGTTTTGTCCAGCACCATAAAATTGTAAGGATCTTTGGTTGCTTCTCGGTAAATCGACTCCATTTCTCCTTTTGTTATACCTTTAGCATGATCGTCAGTAATGTGTCTGATATCTTTGTTGTCTAAGTTCCCGAAAAAAACAAAACAGTTAGTGTTTCTTCTTATGTACTTCGGAGTGTTGAAGTATGACTGAGTGAGGTAAATACAGTTGCAATTTCTGTTTCTAGATAAAGAAAAGTATTCCATCAGTTTTTTCATGTTGTCTAGCTTAATGTCGTCAAAAACTATTACTTTCTGTTGAGGGTCAAGCTCTTCTACTGGAGGCAAGTCTTCAGGGCTTAGCACTTTAATACCTTGCTCTTTTAAAAATCGATACTTATCTTGCTCAGGATTAACAACATAAACACAACAAAGGTCGTAATTCATCCACTTGAGAACCATGTTTAAAAGCAAATTTGTTTTTCCTGACCCTGTCGATCCTACTATCATGTAATGACAATCTGGTAGAAGATAATGATGTTTGATTTGCTTGTTGTCCCCACTTAAATATTTATCAAAGTTTATTATATTCATTTATAATAAAGAAGGACAAAATGAATATTTCAAAATTTGGAACAAGTGGAAGTCAATCTTCAAGTACTGTTAAGGTTGTAGGTATTGAACAGAAAGTTTCCAAGTCAGGAGATATAATGTATGGTGATTTAAACTGAAACAGCCACAAAATTACAAACTTAGCCAATCCTGTAACAGAATCAGATAGTGTAAATAAAGGATTCTTGGATAATGCAATTAGCAACATTGTCCACTTTGCTGAAAGCTCTGAGTTTGGTTCGAGGTTGGCTACTTTAGGTATAAACAACGATGGTCAAAATGTTGTATCGCCCACTCAAATTCAAATTCAGAGGTCTCAAATATATGATATGGAAGTACTTGGTCGTTTACCAAACAGGGTCTTTCATATAGAAAATATTCCACCTAACGACGCATCAATTGAATTAGGTGAATCATTGATTCTAAGAGGACTTGTTGATCCCAGTCTACCTTCTGATGCGGCAACTAAACAATTTGTTGAAAATTTAGTGACAAATATGAGAGATAATATTAACTTACAAGGATTACGCACCATCACAAATTTACAAGATCCCACAGCACCAGGTGAAGCAGCAAACAAAAATTATGTTGACCAAATAACGCAACACATTCAAACCGAAGACGATAATGTAACCATTTCACGAAACTTAGATATGAAAAATCATACCATTTTCAACGTAGGTAGACCTTCCGAACCTACCAGTGCAATAAATAAACGTTATTTTAAACGAAATATATATCGTCCAAAATTTCAAATATTTTTGGGTGCTAGTATTACTCTTTCTTCGACACCTGGTTCGAGGCCAATTCCATCAAGTGCTATTCATTCAGTTCGTACTAATACAGATCACAATTTGCATTTCGTGAGTGCACCTCTTGTCGCTGGGAACGATTTTCTGTCTTTGCAATCCGATAGTATTCATTTGAGAGATGAGGTAACCAGCAGTTACATCGAAATAAGCGTAAGCGGACTTGTGAAGGTTACCAGTTATGATGACGAAGACAAATTACACATAAATATAATCCGTGTTAGTCAAGAAGAAACAGATAAAATATGTAAAACAACAGTAACACCCCCATTCGATTGCTTTAATTTAAACTGCATTGTTTTTCCCAATCCTTCTCGAGATGTGTTTCAAATACAATACAAGTATGTTTCTTCAAATTCTTTGGTATCAATGAATATGAGCAGCGTCGTAATTAAAGTTAAACAGCTTGAAGTGGGTGATCAACCAGAAGCGTAATTGTATATCGTCAAATAAACAATGGACTTTAACCACATTAGTAGAAAATTGACTCAAGAACAAGTGAATGAATTGACAAAACTGTATCACACTTATCACAAACAGTATTGGTGTTATAAGAAAATGTTTAAAAAATTTAAAAGAATGGACTTAGCTCTAAAGCTGTCATCTGTTGTTTTTACTACAACTGGGGCCGTGGTTGGTTCTGTTACATTAAATCCGATTTTCTTGGCGTGTGTTAGTGGTACAGGTGTTCTTTTACAGACAATAACGACGCAGAAAAACTTTTCCAAAAAACTGAGTCTTGTAAATATGCTTATCAATCATATCAGAAATTACTCAACAAGTTAAAATTGTTTTTAAGATCTGGTGATATTGACGAGTTTTTCGAAAGAGAACTTGCTATGGTTGATGACCAAGTTGCTGATATATGTCCACCAATTTCTGAAAGCTATGAAAAATTACATGCTAAACAATTTGTTTCCACATGATTTCATATTTTTTACGTAATGAATCACTAATTTTGTATGAGGGTTGTTTGGGAATGTCTAAATTTTCTAAGATTTTGCTAATAAAAAATTCTAACTTAGGAAACCTTTTGCTAGTGATAATTTTTACTCTACTTTCCACAATTACCCAAACGTCCATGAATGCTCGTGTTTCGTTAGGAGACAATCTAAGTTGCTCTATTTTACTTTTAACATAAGCAGTTCTACTGTAAACTGATTTACGTAAGACAACATTACGTGGATTATAATCAATCCAGCCATGTGTAATGTAAGGGTGATGAACTGCACCACAGTTAATGCAAGTTCTGTTTCCAGTAATAATTTTTATGTCAGGATTTTCACAACAATTTTCATCCATGTTTTATAAAGTAAAAGCTTTATTCTTAAAACGGTTTTTTACTTAAAGATAGATAATGACCGTATGCATAACTATCAATTCCATTAGAAAGAATATATCGTTTATCATCAAAACAAGAAAGAGATTTTTTGTTGATTTCTTGCGAATAAATTTCATGATTTTCGCTTTTAATTATTTTCATTTTATGGAACATATGACTCCTGTTAAACAGTGTGTTTTTGTAATCTTCATGTCTGATTACATTTTTTACAATGTTTTTGTTATACCTTTTACTGTTTTGCTTCCTTTTTCATCATTTTTAACATAACTATACATTTTAGACCTAAGTCCAATAAATTCTATGATTGGCACACTTGTGGTTTCATCTTTCATTTTGCCAACTATTTTTTGTTTGTGGAATCATAAAACTCTGAGCAGTTGCAATAGTTGCTAAAAAGTCAAATAGGTGTTTGTCTGACCAGAATTCTTTGTATACATCTTGAGTTTTGATATCGTATGTCAATGAATCAGTATCTGTAAACAAGAGTTGTGCATTGTTACCATATCTTTTTTTAATGTAATTGTAATGCATATTGTACATAAGGGTTTTCGATAAATCCAAAATTGCCATTCCAACAAAAGCTGGACGATTTAGGGTTAATGACTCTTTGATTTTATGCACAGCAACAAGATTTTCATTAAATATTTTGCTACTGACAAACGACGGTTTTGAGCTGTGTTTTAAAAGTTTTTTAGGATCGGTAATTAGAGACACATTAACACGCTTGCGTAGATTTTCAATTGTTTTTCCAAAAACAGAGTTATTCATAAGCTTGAAGAAGTCTTTTTCAAAGTCTGACTTTGCTACTTTTCACTTCTCCGTATTGAAATCGATATACTTTTTTAACCAAGGTGATTGATTAAATTCCAAAACATGGTGTACTTTTGTAACTTTTATACCTAGTTCAATGTACTGTTTTAAATTTTTGTAATAAAGAACGTAGTTTTTCTTGGGTTGTAAATTGGGTATTAATTTTGTTACTCCTTCAACTTTTAAATTAAATTGTTTGCAATAATCTGAAAGCATATGATTTCGAATTTCCATTTTTTCTGGAGCTAGTGGAAAATCATTATGCATATCATGAAGTTCTTCAGGATATTCTAAGTCAACTTCAAGTATTAATTCTTTGCCCTCAGGTAACTTGGCCAAGTTAAATTCTTTGTTTGATATCCATCTGAAACCATTTATAGGTAAATCTTGAGTCATAGACCACTCGTAAAGATTATTTGCATCTATGCAAACCAAGAAATTTGACGGTTTCTCTGGATTGTAGTTGTTGATGTATTTGTTGTTAGCTTTAGCATATCTTTTGCAAATATATGAAACACCACCCCTAATTCCTTTTTCAATGAAAAGAAATTGATCGATATCCGATATTAGTTCCAGCTTGACATTAGTCATTTTAAGCATTGCATCCCATGACAAACCAGGTGATGTAAAATAATGAAACGGATCTAGGTCGTAGAATTTTAAACAAGTTTTTCGAAACATTTCAAATACGTCTGCTAGAAGCAAAACGTCAGACTTAAGATACAAGTCGTGATATTCTCCCATGGATTCCAAATTAAAAGTATTCCATACATTTTGTGCATGTTTGTAATCTTCATTAGTGATATGCTCGTCGTTTAGAATGCTATAAAATTCTTCTCTTGGTGGTAAGTGTTTTTCATTGAATTTATCAAAATGATAAATGTAATCATAAGGGTAAACACCTTTTCGCTTCATAAGTTCTAGCTTTTCGTTTTGAAATTCCTGTAATGTGTACTTCATGTCACAAGGTGAAATATTTTTAACCAAGGACTCCAGAGAACTACTCATAAATTGAAAGCTGTCAATAAACTTTAAATGCTTACCTAAGAAAAATGCCATGTATTTTTCCATGTTATTTGGTATTACACTAATTTCTTGGTCAAATTTTCCTATTTCTTGCATGATAAAATGTGAATCATATCCTTTTAGATTATGAAAAATTACTGGTATCTTATTTGTCAGTCTAAAGCTTCGACTACAATTGTTATGAGCAGCTCCTCTGTATTTTCCTGTCACATGACAATGATCTCTTACCTTATAATCTTTTTTAGTAAAACCGTTTTTACAAATGTGGCATACAGTGGCTAATTTAAAATGTTCTTCATCTTTATTTGTCAATGTCATAGGTTGATTAAAATGATTCTTTTTTGTTTCTTCACAATAGTCTACCTCATTGAGCATAACCTCTAAAAATTTATATGCTGCGTTTTCTCCTCTATAAACTTGAATCGGTTTAGTAAACTTATCGTCAAAGCAACAAACTAACTTATACGCATAGCCGCAATCGACGTGCTTTTGATATCTTTCTGAATACGATTTGTTATCGTTTGGCTGACAGCTATCAATCTTTTGAGTTATTGCTTCAAAATCAGCATATATGACAAAAGGAACCTGTAGCTGATTGTGAAAGTTTTTAAACTTAACTGAACTTCCCTTTTTAGGCATTTTAATTGCTTGTTTTCCATTAGTGATAATACAATTTTCTAAATGTTTGAGAAGAAATTCATCAGAGCTAAAACATTGAAGACAGAATCTGCAAAAATGATTTCTATTTTTATGTTTGTTTTGATTAAACATAAATCTGTTAAAATCTTTTATCCATACGTAATGTTGCTTTTCGTCTTGTGTTATCAGCAATAAATCCAAAGTTGTTTCATCATCATTTTTAGAAATATATAAAGGATAAGGTTGTTTGTTTTCATATCCAAATACATTTACGCTAATGTTATTTAGTTGCTCGACTTTTGAAATTTGTTTAATAGAAACTGGAAATGTTATACCATTATAATTCACTGTATTTACGTATTTTTTGTGGTGACTTGTTCTTTCAGGATGATTTTTTACTTGGCTGCTGTAAAGTTTAGCTAAATGACACCATCTAAAGCATTCATTATCATTTTCATTTTTGATATTAACCAATCCTTTTTTAGGATTTTTAAGTTCTTTTGGTAATTCTATATAAGAACTTCCATTTAGAGGTGAATATTTAACAAGGTTAACAAAATGACCTTTTATGTGGCCAAGCATCCAACCGGAACCTTGACTAAGCCATTTTCCAATTTTATCTAAGATTTGAGTTGCAGACGTTTTTAGCATTTCATCAATATCTTTATTGTTTAAAATAATAATTGCTTTACTATTAAAAAAGGCTTCTCTAGTTATTTTTTCATCACTTTTATCAAATTTAAAAAATATGACATTTAAAGTAATTGTAGCTTTCATTCCTTTCATTTTGCTCAGATCTAAGCTTAATTTATCTTCAACAAAATTTTTAGTAACATGAAACTGTTTTAAAGGATCTATTTCAACAAAGCTTACTTCATATGATTTTGTAAAGCCTTTGAAAGCCGTTTTTTGTAATTTAATTTTTTTGGGAAAAAGATTTAGTATTTTTCGAACACTTTCAGTCACTTTTGTTTTAATAGTTGGTGGTGTATATGATAGCAACCAGTCAGCAAAGTTGTTGAGGTGTTTTTCAGCTAAATTTCGAGTTAGTGTCTTCAATTTTGGAATAATTTGCGTATATGGAATTGGTTCCAAAACTGGAACCTTGACATTCGGAACAGGCTTATTGAGAATGCTACTCATTTTTATATTATAAGTTTTTAATCTTTAAGTAATTTTTTATATTAAAAAGAAAAAAAAATAAAAACAAAAAAAATTATGGAGACAATGAATCTGATATACTTTGAGAAAAGATTAATTAAAAAGAATCTAAGTTTCAATAATTTTTTGAATTATATTTTTTAATATTGAAAATTTTTAGAATATTGACATTTGAAACAGGCTGTAATTTTTTATCTGAGAAAGAAATAAAATGAAGAACAAACTAATACTTAAGAATTGTGAATATTATTTTCATCCAAAATTTAAAGGATATGCTGCAAGCTTAGATGGTTATGTAGTCCATGCTGTAAATCAAGAAGTAACACCAGGGGTGATGGATCATAACGGATATATGCAAATAACCGTCGATGAACATTGGCGTAATATTTATGTTCATGATTTTGTTTGGGAATGTTTTCATGGTTCGTTAAAATATGGAGATGAAGTAAAACATATTAACAAACAGCGTGATGATAATAGATTAGAAAACTTAAAACTTCGAAGTTCTAAAGAGATAGTAATAAAAGTCAGTACAAATGGAAAAGTAACCTGTATGTAAATATCTATGTGTGTTAAATATAAGGATGTTTTGCGGATTTCAACCAACAAATTTATCAACTCCAGAAATGTTGAAGATATTAAACTAAAGTGGAATAAACGTGTATTATCATATTGTATTGCAAATTTAACACCTAAACTAACTGAAGAATCAACAAATAGACAAATTGATGCTGCTTTTAAGGTCTGGAAAAAAAGTTGTGCACTAAAATTTAAAAAAGTAAATCCAAATGAATCATGTGATATCAAAATAACTTTTTGTAAAAAAGAACACGAAGATGGATGTCCGTTTGATGGTAAGGGAGGAGTTTTAGCTCATGGTTTTTACCCAGGAGAAGGAATAGGAGGTGATTTACATTTTGATATGGAGGAAATGTGGGTCGAAGAAAAAACACCTCCAGGGTATAATTTATTTGTGGTGACTGTACATGAAATCGGTCATTGTTTAGGATTAACCCATTCAAAAAATTTTGATTCAGTTATGTACCCTTCGTATAAACATGAATTATCTAAATTATCGAGTAATATTTTATCAAAAGAAGATAAAGAACGAATTCAAAATGCATATGGCAAACCAAAAGCTAAGATATTTGATGATAATGGGATTATTATCAAGGTTAAAGCAATAGAAAATAATAAAATAAAATTAATTATTGAAAAGAAATAAAGCATTCAGAGTGCTTATTAAAAGAAAAGATAAAAATGTTTCAAGAATGTCGTGGAAAAAACCACTGAGCTTCTCGTAAACATTGTTACGGCTATTGATAAAGATTACAAACATTGTTACTGCTGATTGATCACAATATCATGAAAAAAGTCATTAAGCTTCTCAACCGCGCTATCTTGTGACTGTTGGTAAGTCGACACTATCTCCACTTACATTACTTCTTTTTGTCTGAAGCAAAAACAGCTGATTTCATCGCGCGATAGTAATTGCTGAGCGCAAGAAAAAGTTCAGACGAGAAATAAATTTTCTCGTCGCGATTTGATTTTGAATGAAAGTTCAGACAAGAAATAAATTTTCTCATCGCGATTTCATTTTCACCGTGACACTTTTTTAGCGTGACAGACTTGTATGTGCGCTCGAGCATTATGTGCGTATGTGCCAAACGCATTTGCTCAACCAAATGCGCAGTTTTCATTGCGTTTACCTGAGTCTCAAAACCTCTATAACCAGAAGTGTCTCAGAGACCTCATATTGCATACATTCGTGATCAAGTCTCAGAACCGCCGTTCAAAAAATAAACATAAAAAGTCCCAAAACCTGAAAGTACCCCCGAACCAAAAGTGTCTCAGAACCCTCATATTACATTTGGTCACGTGATAACAAAAAAATTCCCCAACATTTACCACGTGACCTGAAAGTGTCCCAGAACCCTCATATTACATACTACTGCTGATTTCAAGCAATTTCAGTGCCATTATCGAACGTTGATTGATGCAAATCATTTTGTTGCGGCTGAAAGTTTTGCTGTGAGTCAAAGTAATTGAGAGTCGAGATGCTATTGTGACATCACAATTCACTGAGAGTTTCTTAGACTAATGCTTACTTTTAAAAACCTTTTTAGTGCTCACATTGAATATATAAAACAACAAACTTAAAAATGATAGATCAGTTCGAAGTAGCAGTCGCGACACCACTATGACGTCATAATGAAGTGACAAATATGCTTATTTCAAACGATTCTGATGTAATTATCTATTCTAATTTTTATCAATATATTGACAGTTTTTTCAATTTGTATTAATGCTTGCCTGAAGTTTTTAATTCCCGTATTGAAAAAACGAAACAGGAAAACTTGAAAACGGTAAATCGGTTCGAAGTAGTCGTGACTCGTGACTGCTTTATGACATTATATTGAATGATTATATAGTTCAATATAGTTAAAAATCGAAAACTGATATAAGTAACACTTGGAACAAGCAATGTCGTTTATGTCGTTATGACATCATAGTACTCTCCCGACTACTTCGAACCGATTTAGCGCCTTAAGGTTTGTTATTTAATTTCTTCAATACAAGCACTAAAATGCTGTCAACAGCAAGCATTAATATAAACTTTGGAAAAACGCTAATTCATTATAACATCACAACAATAATTCAGACCACTTCGGTTGCTGGTGCAAAACTTTGAGATGCAACAATAGAACACATTGATATGATTTATGATAAATGATTGTTCTAATATCCCTCATAACCAAAAATTTGCTAAACAACATTACGACGTCACACTAGAGTCCCAATTACTTTCAGTCAATTTTGGACTTTCAGTTTTGTTAATTAATTTCGTGAATGCCAGCACAATTAAATTAATCAACAGTGCATCAATGCTTACGAATTTACCTAAGCCGTAAATTCATTATGGCGTCACAAAAGCATCTTATGAGAGGAGACGCTACTTTGACTTGACCCATGAAACTTTTAATCGTAACGAAGACATTGATGAAATTTATGATTGATAACTTTGTTAAGAGTCATCGAAATATGCATTTTTGTCACTTAATTATGATGTCATAATACAGTCACGACTACTTCGAACCGATTTACCATTTTCAAGTTTGCAGTTTTATTTATTCAATCTGAGCACTAAAACGCTGTTTAGTAACAAGCATTAATACAAAATAAAAAAACTGTTGAGGCATTGTGACGTCACAACAGCGTCTCGATCACGTCGACTGGGTGAAATATTGTCAGCTGCTTTGAAAAGACCTTACATCGATCTGCAATCAGTAATTGCGCTGAAATCGCTTGAAATCAGCGTATTTGTCAAGATATTATGACGTCATAATGGCATCGCGACTACTTCGAGCGTGCCTTCATTTGATACACCACTTTCAGATTTCTGGGCTAATTTATTTTATCTCATATCAGCAAAGTGAAAACTAGCGATGAAAATAACCTAATGAAAAACAAAATGTAACTTTAGTGCCTTTAGTGTTGAAAACTTTGGATGTTTACTTTGCACTGGCGGCCAGGAAAAAAGGGAAAAATGGCCAGGGAAAAAAATAAAGACGCCAATCGATTGAAAATTATGGACAATGGAATCAATGGGAGTGAAACTACTGTATCAGCAGGCTATACGGTAACTAGGTAGACAGTACTGGTAAGCATAAGCTGCCGATATTAATTGGCCTATCGTTTGCCACCCCAAAGAAACTATACCAATATTGCCTACAATCGCGAAAACGATATTGTTCACACGTACTTGATCTGATAGTACTCGCCAGCAATATGACTGATCGCGCAAGCTGTTTTCTGCTTTTGTATTCGCTTTTTTTCCGGACACTTTCTCGCTCTTATGGCAAAACCCAGCCAAACTAAAAACTCACCAAAAAAGTAGAGGCTCATTGTCGTCATAATCACCAAGACAATGGAACATTAAATTTGCAATTTTTCGAAAGCGAAAGGGTTTTTAGAGTCATGCTTATGGTGCTGGGTTCAAAATAAATTAATGCTATTTTTGAAATATTTTCCAAGTGCCATTACAGGTCTCCTTTAAGTCTGGTTGGAACGACCGACGCTCGCGTCGCGTGTTCCTTTGTTTTTACTCGGCCATTTTCCAACTAACGAGAGCGAAATTTCAGACTTTTGCTTATAACTCCAGAACGGTTGGATCTAGCTACATGAAATTTTGACAGCAGTTTGAAATTAAAGGCAGTGAATCATCCAGCTAATTCCCATGGTTTACAATAGTTAAAATTGAACAAGAATTTTTGATATTTTTGTTTTGATTTTGGGGCTACGGTTGCAAAGATATTCAACAAATATAAAAAGATATCCCTCAAAAAAAGTTTTTGGAAACTCTAAGTTTTGTTCTTCCCGCCAAAACCACAGTTCTCCAAACTATTACGCCTAGTGTGGTTTTGGCTGGAAGAACAAAACTTAGAGTTTTCAAAAACTTTTTTCGGGGAATATCTTTGTATTTGTTGAATTTCTTTGCAACCGCAGTCCCAAAATCAAATCAAAAAGATCAAAACTTCTAGTTCAATTTTAGCTATTGTTAACCATTGGAATTAGCTGGATGATTCACCGTCTTTAATGAGTTATATGTGTGTACCAAATTTCGTGGCAATAGGTCACGTGACTTTGGTTTTAGAACCCGAAAACTGCCTCAAAAGTTTGGCGTAAAAAGCGGTCTCAGTCAAAAACGGCTCAAGTACGACAAAAAATATTTCATACGGTTATATATCTTAAGATATCCTTTCATCCCAACCAACCCACTTTTGGCCGGGATGAGGTTTTTTTCTTTTTTTTTCCTTTTTTTTCTTCCTAAATTTTGTACACTCTTCTTCTCCTAAATCCATAGGTGGGCATGGTACTTTGCAAAAGTACCGCGATACCGGTACTCGTTACTTTGCTAAAATTAGTACCGCGGTACCGGCAACGGTACTTTCAAATCAAAAATTCCCGCGGTAGTACCGCGGTACTTTTGCGGTACTTTTTAAAAAAATTAAAAGAAAAAAATTGAACTGATTGACCTTGTTTACGGCATTGTAAATCAACACTTTTAGCAATTAGGGTTGTTTCCGCGACTAGAGCGCCCTGCGTAGACCTACAGTTCGTTTTACAGAAAGTTGCAGTAGAATAGTAAGCAGTTGCAGTATTAGTATTACTACTGTAGTGAGTACAAAGTACTAACTAGTTATGGAGTTGACTCGATAAAGTATCTAACTTATACGGACTATGGTCATCGGGCTACATTATCCACTACAGTATCTAGTTGCAGAGGTGGAGTCCTTGAGGACGTCCTTGGCCTCGAAGACACATTTTGAAGTCCTTGGCGTTGGCCTCGAAGGTCAAGTCCTCGGCCTTGGCCTCGAAGCCTCAAGCCCCCGATAATTGCCCTGTCCTCGGCTCGAGGACAGCACTATTTTTTGAACAGTTGAAATTTCGTTGGAAAACGCCAGAAACCTCGCGGAAAATTTGCGAACACCTTTTTTGTTTTCCTCACTTGGAACATAGGCGCAGCCAAGGCGGGGGGGGGGGGCGGGGGACAAGGTGCCCGGGTCTCCCTCAATTAAAATTTTACCAATGACAAAAATGTGACAAAATAGCCTATTGTTTTTTCAGTTTCAGTTTCTTTTTTGCAATTTTCGCTTACAACAGTAACTAACAACAATAATGAAGACCACGGACCCCGGGCTCCCCTTAATTTAATTTTTGCCAGCCAATTTAAATGTACAACCCGAAAGAAATGGAGAGTTTTTGTCATAAAAGTTGCTATCTCGAGTCCACATCTAGCCTTTTTATGAACATAATGCACTAATCAGGGCCGGATCTATCATAATATGGCGCAGTGTCAGCTAGGGGCCCCACGCTGAAATCATAAGACTCTTTTTGGTCTTCACCTATATTTGGCAGAAAGATGTTGCGAAAATCTCCACCATGCCAGGGGCCCAGCGCGATGTAAATCCGGCCCGGCAATAACACGGTTAGTAGGCGTAATCAAACTAACCATCTATTGTACCATTTTTCAATAACAATTCATTAATTCAACACCAACTTCGCCGGTTTTTACGCACGAAATACTTTTTAAAAAAATTAGCCGTAGAAAATGCTGATTGAACGAATCATTGAGCTTCAATTGAGGGAACTTGGGCCCCCTGACCAAACATGTACTCCTATAACTGGTTATTTTCATGACAAAACAAAAATCTCTAAGGAAAATCTTCGAGTGGATTATTATTTACTGCTAAAATGTAGCACGAGACAATGCGCCTTACTTCCCCCTACCTGGACCAAATCACTTACAACTAAAATCTATCTGTAACTCCAAAATGCCAGATGTTAAACGTATTTTGGACTAAAGTTGCCAGTAAAAGGAGGATTAAACAATTGGATTTTTTCGATTGGCTTTCAAATGTCAAAAATCTGGTGCTTTAAAATGGCTCTGAACACCTGCAAAATGTTGTCGCAGTTCCTGCTTCATCCAGTGGCGATGTGGAAACTAGCATGGAAGCAACCACAAACGAAAGATAATTTTAACCGATGGCTTCTTAAATCAACAGATCATGTCAGCTCATAGGCTGCGCAGTCGAGCCGGTTAACCGCAATCGGAGCGCGCTCCCTTCTGACATGCCACGACTGGTGACCCCGACGTGATTGGATGGTCGACGCTCGAGACGATGTTAGCAGGCCCCTTCCTACCACTGCTTTCAGAAAGGGGGAAGTGTGTCGCAGTTCCTGCTTCATCCAGCGGCGATGTGGAAACTAGCATGGAAGCAACCACAAACGAAAGATAATTCTAACCGATGGCTTCTTAAATCAACAGATCATGTCAGCTCATAGGCTGCGCAGTCGAGCCGGTTAACCGCAATCGGAGCGTGCTCCCTTCTGACACGCCACAATGTGATTCAATGGCATTAAAACAGCTGTTTTTTCCCAAAAAGTTACAAAAATCACCCAACGGTTACAAAGCCTCCGGCGGCTGGGGGCCCGCCCGTAGACCCTCGTCTGCGATATCTTTGAGTTACACTAGCTTTCTCAACACGTTTCCAAAGTTAAATATTTGCGCTTTTCAAGTGTTAGTTTAATCCCTCTCTCTTTGCAAAATCCTGTCACCTGCCGACAGGCAACGATTTCCGATCTTTTACCCTTTGATATCTTTGTCCCACAAAAACTTCCTGTTTGGAAAATTTTTGATGACGTCATTGCATGTGATTTGTCATTTAGGCCTCCTCCAATCAAAAATTCTGGGTTCGCTTAAGAATTGGAGATCACCTAAAAAACTTTTTTGGAGACGATTTTTTTTGGAGAACACTTGCGGCTGTGTCCTTGGCCTTGGCGTCGAGCATTCCTATCCTTGGCCTCGAGAAGGTCTGTCCCTGGAAAAGCTGTCCTTGGCCTCGGACTTTTTTTTGTGTGCTTCGAGCCTTGTGTCCTCGACTCCACCTCTGGTATCTTGTCACCAGTAATAACCAAATAGCAGTCACCTCTAAAGCATCACGTGCGTAAGTTGGCACTGAAGGCTACTCTGACGATACATCAGCCCCCAATTATTGCACAAGTGACATTCACACAAAACTTAGAAACTGGGGGATAAATGGCACTTTTTGCAAAGTGAGCTGTTTTGATTTGTTTTTAGTTGATTCGTTGCTGCAGTTACTTTTTGGATTTCTTATTTAAAGCTAGATGGGAGCTTACAAGTTGCCTGCCTATAAACGAACGACGCATGTTAATGGTGATTTTTAAAAAATCCTTTTGTTCCCCTGTAATGAGAACAATTTCAAAATTACAGCATTTTTTTGCTGTTATATAGCATATTTATTCTCTTGTCACAGCACTGCGTTAGACGCTAATTATTGGACATTCCGCACGCTTTCATTGTGATAATTACTTTGTGCTTGGAGGAATTTGCACCTGCTGCAGAGTTTCTAGTTTTCCAATGTCCGGTGAATTTCGATTTCTTGCCACTAAATGTGTTACTTGTTCGAAGCTACAAGCAGAGATTATCATCGTAAAGCGCCCTATTCAAGGACGCAGCAACGTAACCAGAGTGTGGGTTGAACACAGATTATGCAATTAGGATTGTCGCAAAAAAATCTTTGGCACTTTTGGCCACGCTTTTAGGGAACTCTCAAGAAGATTCTTGGTCTCTTCTGATTATAAAAAAAATTAGCTTTTTAGCTAAAGCCGTTAAAATATTTTTTGTAAGGTTCAATTTCGGGGGTTCTAAAAGAGGTGCAATTTCATAAAAATTGATTTCTGGGGGTTTAATTTGTGGGGTTTCCGGAGAGGTGGCACCCAAAAATTTTAAGAGACAAAACCGTGTTTTTAACTCGGCAATTTTGTACAAAAATTAGATTGAATTGTTTTGTCTTTTAGAACTTATTAAAAGAGCGTACAATGTTCAGAAAGAAAAAAAACTCATCGCGGCCAAAGCCAAAGTGGGATTGGCGCAGATGAAAGGATTTTTTGAGATAATTTTTCTGTATAAGTATTATTGGGTGAAATACTTTTGGCCGTATTATACACCGTTTGTGAATGAGACCATCTTCTTCGCCAGACGTTCCAGGTATACTTAAAACCAAAAGCTAATACAAATGAAGGCCGGCAGTAACGTGCAGTAAATTTTTCTTCATGCAGGCGCGTAGCCAAAAATCAGCGATGGCTGGAGGTGTTGCGGGGTCTGGGGGCGGATCCCCTAACCACCGGAGGCAATTGAGGTCTGGGGGCAAGACCCCAGCCACCGGAGGCATAGGGTGTGGGGGTCGGATCCCCCAGCACTCGAAAAAAAACTGTTTTTTTGGCAAAAATAACTTAATTTTAGGCCTATTTTGATAAAAATTAATGCCATTAATTCGTGGCATAGAAATTAGCAGCGCAAAAAATGATTATACCGTACTAGTTGCATAAATGGGCTATGTAGGAGGAAGCTATCGCTAGCATTTCAGTTCTCTTATTTACAAGTTGGTAAATCATAAAATTCTATTTCGGTAGGTTGGTATACCTCTCAAGGAGTAATCTATTACGGCTATATTTTATAGTGAAATATATATATGTATATATATAAAGGGGGGCTAATCGAAGAAAGGTCGAGAGAAGTGGTTGATAATTAACATATACTGAATAGCCCCCCCCTCCTATTTCTGCGCTTATATACATTTTTTTTTGATGAAACCTATGTTAAGCATTTTTCAATAAGCGATCAAATTTGATTACTAATTTTCGACTATTCTTTGAAGTCTTGTTTCTGATTTATAGGTTTTATTTTTGACAAATTAGCCCCCTCCCCCTTCAATAAACGTTTCAAAATATGCTTTAAATAATTTTTTATAGTCCCCCAGCGCATAAGCGTAGCCAGGATTTTTGATTGGGGGGGCCCAAACCACAAATCACACGCAATGACGTCATCAGAAATTTTCAAAAAACTAATTTTTTGTGGGGCAAAGATATCGTAGAATGGAAGATCTGAAGCCGTAGCCTGATGGCACTTTGCCAGGATTTTGGTAAAGGGAGAGGGCGAAAACTAATTGTTGAAAAGTGTAAAAGTCTAACTTGGAAGACGTGTTGAGTGAGCTAGTGTACTCAAACGTAGCAGAGCCCCCAGTCGCCAATGGCTATGGGGGTCTGGGGGCAAAGCCCCCAGCCGCTGGGCGATTTTTGTAAGTTTTTGGAAAAAAAAACTATTTAAATCCCATTGGATCACATTTCGCACGAGTTCAGAGCCATTTCAAAGAACTAGATTTTTAACATTTCAAAGCCAATCGAAAAAATTTAGTTGTTCAATCCTCTTTTTGCAATTAAATCCCAAAACACGCTTAGAATCTTGCATTATGGTGTAAAATTTTAATTGTAAGTGATTTGGTCTATAGGGAGAAGTAACGAACATTGCCTCCTGCAATACTTTAGCAGTAAATAATTAAGTTTATAATAACGTTAAACGAGGGCCTGGGGTGGCAACTTTTAGGTCAAAGCTCTTAGATTTCTCACTCGTTTTGCATATAAATTGTTAAAAATTTGCATTAAGGGGCCCCTGGCCCGGGAACCTTGGTCGTCAGTCAGGGGCCCTTGCGCTCCCTGGTTGCCAGTTAGAGGCCCCGTAGCCCATTGCTGGTCGGTAAGAAGCCCAGGCCCCCTGGTTGTTAATTAGGGGCCCTGGGGCTCCCTGGTCGTGAGTTAGGGGCCCCGGGGCCCCTTGGTCGTCAGTTAGGGACTTCAGGACCCCTTGGTTGTTGGTCAGGGGCCCTGGGGCCCCCTGGTCGTCAATTAGGAGGGCCCCAGGGCCCCTCGTTGTTGGTTAGGGGGATCCTGGCCCCCTGGTTGTTGGTTAGGGTCCCCTGGTTGTTGGTTAGGAGCCCTGGGGCCCCCTGGTTGTCGTTTAGGACCCCCTGGTTGTCGGTTAGGGGCCTGGCCCCCCCTGGTTGTCAGTTAAGGGGCCCCCTGGTTGTTGGTTAGGGTCCCTTGGTTGTTAGTTAGGGGCCCTGGGGCCCCTGGTCGTCAGTTATGGGCCCCCTGGTTTTCAGTTAGGGGTCCCGGACCCCCTGGTTGTCGGTTAAGGATTCCAAGGCCCTCTAGTTGTTAGTAACGACCCCCTGGTTGTTAGTTGGGGGCCCTGGGACTCACTGGTTGTCATTATTATTATTGGTAATTACTGTTATGTGCGTAATTACTGAAAAAAAACTGCAACTAAACATCGCCAGGCTATGTTGTCACAACTTTTTGTCGTTAGTGGTATTTTGATTGGGGCAAGCCCGGGCCCCCTGGGCCCCCCCTGGCTACGCCTATGCCTCAGCGTGCCCCCTGGCTTCGCTACTGTATTTACGCCTGATGTGATGAGTAATCATTGCATAAGTCCTCTCTTACAATTTTTTCTTAGCGGTTCTACTTTTGTTTCGCTGGTGCATGAATACTGGTAATGCATCATTTTGCCATTGCAAGAAAACATCAATTTTTCAAATGGGCCAGCAAACTGCTAACGCTAAGTCCCTGCGGTGGTAGTAGCGAGTAAGAACAACAGTTAAACACTAAATTAGGAAAAAAAGATTCGTTGTTTATTCGGTTTATTCGCAAGCATTTTTACAACGTTTCAAGTTTTTAATTACGTTCGTAAAATCCGTACTAAAAAATAAAACAAAACTAAAGTACCGGTACAGCCAAAAAATAGCAAAGTACCACGGTACCAGTACCGGTACCACAAAAGTACCGACGGTACCGGTACCAAGAAAGTACCGCAGTACCGGTACCGGTATTTTAGTACCACGGTACTGCCCACCTATGCCTAAATCACAAAACATCGAAATTCAATTTTTATGTAAAGTTGTTTAGCTGCAAACGCAATTTTTTCTCCCAAAATTGTTTTTGGCAACTTCCCCGGGAGCCCCCCCAAAATGGGGCCCCAAAAAATCAATTTTTTTAATGGCTCAAGTTAGGGTGCTAGTTCTCTTTGATATCAGCAGATAATTAACCGAAAAATACTTTGACATAGTTTGGGGGTGCCACCCCCACGGGGACCCACCCAAATGGACCCCCAAAAAATTAATTTGTTGAACGGCTCAAACTAGGGTGCCAGTTCGTTTTGATATCAGCAGATATTTAACAGGCAAACATTTTGACATAGTTTCCCAGCAAACATGCAAGATCGGGCCAATGTTGGCCATCAGTTGGCAGGGTTGGCAAAACGTTGGCAAATGTTCCAACGCTTTGCCAATGTTGCCAATGTTTGGCCAACATCTTTGCAAAAGCCGTAATTATTGTAGTAGTAAGTTTCCTCGAATTTTTTCATGATTGTTTAATGATTCTGGGCCATTTTCTTTTACGTATAGGTATCCAATTTGCCAAAAATACTTTTTCTTTATTACAATTCAGCCAACGTTGGTGAAATATTGGCTCAACATCGGTTTCCAACGTCGGCATTATGCATTTCAACCAATACAGGGCCACCGTTGGATGCCAGCCCCAGGCCAACATTTCTGGATAAAATTTTTCTTAACTACGGACAATTTTTTGTGATAAATTTAGGTTGTTCATTGCAAAAGTGCTGAACAGGATCAGAATTATAAACAAGGCCTAGACGTTATTATGTCGAAAATCCATGTTTATTCTTGTGATTTTTTTGGAGCAAGCACTTGAAAAAACTTTGTTATGGTGAAGCCAAACTTTACTTAAAACTCATGTCTTACTTTTGTGCAAAGTAATCAGCAACACCAATTAGTAATTTTTATATATTTTAGTCTAATTTCTTTGTAAAACAAAAGATGGTTGAGCTAAAAACCTTCACAAATTTCAAAAACGAAAAATCAAAATTACTGAAGCGGAACAGCATGACAAAATATAGTTTTTCAAGTATTTACAGTAGCCTATCATTAGTGATTGTTTGGATGGTTTCAGGCAAAAATTTACAGGTTCAAGCAATTGTTAAGAGTTAGTTTAAGTTTAGGGTTGGAGGTAATAGTTCTAACAGTTTGTGTTGCAGTGCTGGGGTTAGTTTTACAAATGCTATTGAGCATTGTCTTGTAAAAATGGCTTCTAGACTACTGAACTAAGCTACAGTAGGCTACTATTATTAATTATTATATTTGAAAGGTTTTATTTCCTCGGAAATTTTATCTACTTTTTTATTATTTCTGACATAAATCTAACCCAAACACTAATGCTTAATTAAAACTATTCCCAAATCGATCCCAAACCCTAACTTCAGTCAATAAAAGGGTAATTTCGGACATGGTATAAAACAAAGTAAAATTGCAGTTATTACCGGTAGGCTACGGTATGTTTTTATATTAGCCTACCTATTAAATTGTTGATTATTGTTTTGGTAATTAGCCTTATGTGGAACTTTTTCCCAGACCTATCTTGGGGTAAATTGTGCCCCAAAAGTTTGTGCAGCTGTATTATGAAATACGCCTACATATGTCACGCACCATAGAAAAAGGCAGTGTCTAGAGCATCGGTCCAGTTTTTAACATGAAATCGCTGCTGCACCGATCGTTTGTTTTTGCACTTCAAGTTACTATCTTTCAAGCTGGCATTGCTGCCCAAACCCTACCGGTAACTCTAAGTCTAATGCAACGTTCTGAAGAAAAAGAAATAAAAATAACACAGTATGATTGTGCTCAATCGCGAGACGAGCCAAGCACATTCAGCACAAATCGAACTCAAATGTTGAGTTTAATCAGCGAGCGCCTTACCATTACACCACCGGGGCTACCAGTACACAGTTCAAAGTTGATGAGTCAAAATGCTGTATTTAACTTGAATTAATGAAAAAAAGCAATATAAGTGGCTGCTGGTGCAACAGCGTTTTTGTATCGAGAACTGTACCAGTGCAGCAGACACTAATGGTAACATAGAAAAAATTTAAACTTGTACGGTAACGTGTACTTATATCAAATTTCAGTGGCGGTAGCTATTTTGTCTCAAGAGGCAAAACACCGGTATACAGTATTTTCCCTCTCTTTGGGTTAGGATTAAGAGTTGGGGTTAGCATTAGGGCTAGGTTAACTGTTAAGGTCTGAGGCAGTGAGTTTAGGGTTACGGTTCAGAGTTAGGGCTACTGGGCTATTTAGGAGATGGAGGCAAAATAGCGTTTAGGACTATTTTGTCTCCAAATGTCAAAATAACGCCAATGTTAATCATAGTCTTTTGCCATGAATGTATGATTTGGTATCATGATAGGTGGCCAAGTCAAAGAAAATTATTGCTTAGCATACTGGTACCTTAAAAGAAACAAAAATTTCTCTCGCAAGCAAACACAAAAGAACTGGATTAGTGACAAATTGTTTAGGCATGACTGAATTTCAATCATCATGCAAAATTGACGAAAAGATTAGTCCTAAAGACATAAAGGAACAACTCACAGTAGGCTTACGTTACATAACTAGACCTATGGAATAGTATCCATGGTAAAAAAAGGGCTGCTTATTTTGATTTTGTTAACGTAGGCTACTGTATTTGTATATGCGTCATCATACAGTTCTACAGTGTACTACTAAAATATGTTTTGAATTTTCAGTATTTTGTTTTTGAACAATTATATGAAAAGTTTTCCAGTTATATTAATATTTTTATATCATTGAACTTCAACAAACCAGTCAAAATTAAGAAGGGACCTTTCTACAGTAAATAAATAGATTTTTCCCAGAAATGATCTGTAGTTGGTAATATTCTGGAAGTAATTAGCTTTGTTTATTATGCGTTCAAACTTCGATTTTGGAAATCATCGCGCATGATATTTCAAAACTCATCATTCTACAAAAAGCATCGCATTGGTTGTGCAGTATAAGCCGAATTGCAAATGGTAATTTTTTTTGCTTTAGTAATATTGTGATTATAATACAGGTTTATTTGCAAAGTTGCCATTGGCCAGGAGACTGTGAAGTAGCCTTGCGGTCTTCCAGTTAATAAATATAGGTAGAGGCTACTATTACGGTATGTAAGAAATAAGAATAAGAAAATTGCTATTCTAGCTCTAAACCTAACCCAAACTCTAACCCTAACATTAGTCTTAATCTAAACTCAAAATCTAACCCAAACCATATCAATAATTTAAAAGACAAAAAAGAGTAAATGAGCGCTCACTTTTTGCTCTTTTATTCTCTTCATGGGCATTACGTTACATAGCACTAGCCACTTCCACCAATGTAAAGGTAACAAAAAGCCACCATTTATCTCAAAACAGTTTGCACAAAATATGAGCTCGATTGAATAAGTCAAAAATTTCCTTAGCTGTTAAAGTTAAGAAAAAAAGTAAAACATTTTTTAATTTTTCAACAATGGGTTAAACACTTGGCATGTCAATAACACACAGTAAAATGCTTTTTAGTAAAAAGAATTGCAAAGAAACACGAGATTTATATTTTTGCTTTAGGTTTAAGAATAATTTGAGAATAATGCCAGCTTCAGCATGAAAAAAATAATGTTAATAACACGTGCTAATACAACGCATTTGGACGTAATCAGCAGAGTTTGCTGGGCCTTTTTGGTATTGCCATTTTTGATTTGTTTAACAGTAATCATGATTAAAGTTTGTTCAATATACTGGTTTTTATAAAAAACAAAAAAGTGCATAGCTTAAACCATGTGTTTTTGTATAAAACCCTTCTTTGTTCAATACTGTACTATACAAAACGATTTTGGACAACTTTTAAATCCCTGCAACCCAGTTATAGGTATCACATTTTTTTGAAAACTTAAAGCAAAAAATTGAGTGGTTTGGATTTTGAAATATCAGATACATGCATTTCATACGACACGCTAAATTTATAGTCAGAATCCCAAGATAACAATCAGAAATGATTTTTATGTTTGTATAGACAATGTTTTATCATTCAAAATTATCTTTACAAACATATTGTAGTTTACAACTACTGCACTGATCATTAGTCGAGTGGATAGAGCATTTGCTACTGAAACTGTAGACTTGGGTTTAATTCTTGGTCAGAACAAAACAAAGACTATAAAAATTCAGTATTTCCAGCGTTCTTGTTTGAAGTTCCGCTAAAAAAGGATCAGTGTGAAGCCTGTACTGTGTGTAGACAGATAGGCGTGTGGTAGCTTGACTCGAAGACCAAAATGTTCCTTTGCTGTCTCAGAGCTAAAGCAACTTAGTAACTAACGATGTAATTGTAGTTACTTTATTGTTTCCAGATCAACTAGTTAAAAATCCCCAAGCTGGAATCTTTCAAAACTTTACAAAAGTTGTTTTTTTGCAAAAACTCGCAATAATCAGATGCAGAAAAACTCTATCCCAAAAAGTTTTAAAAGTAAAATGATGAATAAAATAAAAAAAGGTCTGCATCTGCTCTAAAGTCAAATTATCCTCAAAAATCTATGTTTTTCTTTAAAAAAAACAACAACAACAAATGCTTCGCATGGGTTTCAATAATATTCTGGTTTCCAAATAATTTCAAAGACACTATTTGAGTTAATGTGAAGAATAAGATTTTACAGTAGTTACAAACAGCAAAGATTTGGGATTTGGAGTATAATACTTCAAGTTTAATTCAATTGAAATTGTCTTAAGCTTGATTTAGCTCACTGGTACATTGCTGATCAGCTTAACCAATTGCAGGCTGAGTTTTTTGAACTACGAGTACAAATTGTTAATAATTGAAAAATTCTTTCACATGCTGTTTAGTCAGGTACTGGTAGCCACTTAGCAGACATTCTGAAAATGAAATGCTTGAAGCTAATGTAGTCTTAATCCACAAAAGAAAAAAAATTGAGATAAGATACTTCATCTACAAATATGAATATTATTTGTTTGGAGTATAATAGAAGATAACGTGCTTTTTCGGTTAGCCCACTGGTATGGCTTTTTAAAATAAAAAGACTGTAATTTTTTTACAAAATTTGTTTATCCCAAAAAGTTCTAACCCACAGTCCTGTTGTTACGTCATAGCATTAGCCTAGTATTGTCATTGAGCAATATTGGAAGTGGTTAGTGTTATGTTATGGTTGTTATGTAAGTCCCATAAAGAGAATGTAAGAGCACAGAGTGAGCGCTCATTCATTCTTATTTAAAGTTATGGAGGATTTGGGTTAGATTTTGAGTTTAGGTTAGGATTACCGGTGACGTTAGGGTTGGGATTAGGGCTAGAATAGCAATTTTCTTATTCAGTATTTTGTGTAGCATAACACTAAAAGCCTCTGCCAACAATATTAGATTTGAATGTATCAATCAAAAATTACAAACCTCAAAACATCACAATTAATTTATTGTAAACAAAAATTACCAGTTTTTTACATCCATAGGTGTACCGTAAAGTCCCATATCTTTGGTATGGGGGTAACTTTGATACAAAATCAGAAAAGTATTTTGATCACTGCTATATGTTGACTAAAGTTGCATATTAGATGGTAGGTATGTACAATATTTTTTATGTACTCAAGGGACGTGGGGATTTCTTTATATACCGTAGGTAAATAAACAATTTTTATAGGGGGTAGAAAGACACATTTAAGAAAGCTGCCTGCTAAGCCTCAGTGTTCCAAAAATGAGCTGCAGTAGAAGTGCCAAAATAACTCGTGAACAATATGTATGTGTATCAACTAAGTTGTAATCTAAATAAAATTGAAAAACATTTTTTCGGGGGCAAAGTAGGGTAAATTTTTTGTTGAGGGGTCAAGTGTTCAGCTAAAAGAAAAAATTTTGGTACTCATAAAGTCACGTTTCAGAGATGTTAGGGAAATTATTTTGCTTCTAGATAGTAAGCATTTTAGCTATGAAACCAGTAGTTAGTTGGAGATTGTGCTTCTTATGGCTTCTCAAATTTCTGTTGCATATTCTGAAAGTCCACTTAATGCAGCTATTTTGCAACTATTTGCCAAAACGCATTTTTGTTGCTAAATAATTATAATAACTGTATCGCTTTTATTTATAAGCACAACTAACTTTTTCATCACCAAATGAATGATTAGAAATTTTAACTGTTCTGTTAAAGTCGCCTTGAAGCTTTAAAGCCTGTTAAATAATCGTAAATTGCCATTGTTTTTTGTTTCCAGTACCTAGTTTTCTTATTTCTTAAAAACTGTGTCCACTACTAAACTGTGCAATCTTAAGAGTTTGCTGCAGTGTTTTTGTATGTAGTTCACAGCCTCCATGATTCGATAATATGTCGTGACGGCATAGAAATGAATCACTATAGCTGGCCCCTATGCTTTGAATGTATTTTGCCAGTTACTATTTATCAAATTTTTTTCTCTTTTTGGAAACACTTCTGTAAGTACCAAAGTTAAGTATTAGTAACCTTATCTTCATACCAGTGACCTGCAATAGACCTTTTAAGCAGAAAATCTAGTGTGTACCAAAGTAAAGCATTTTTTGGGAAAAGTTTGGTTCAGGAAAAAGTGTTTCAAAAATTTAGGCCATATGACCTGGCACTGTTTTTTGAACTGGGACTCTGTACTGGATCTCAGTCAAGCCCAAAACATCAACCGAAAATCAAAGTTTTAAAACTTTACCAATAAAGGGTTTTATGACAGATGGTTAAACAAATAAAAAGCAAATCTTTCATTATACTCGGTGTGTTACACTAAAGCGTGTAACAAGTTGGCAAGGCCATCTCCACGTCAAGTTGCAGAGCAAAGAGAATGCAAAAATTATTCAGGCAAATTGTATTTGTCTAAATTGGCTCAGTGCAAAAATTATATGGATTTAAGGATGGCGCGAAAATTTGCGCATTGTAATTAAACTTTCCAACCTGTCGTGAAATGATTAATTTTTGGCATGTTTGCAAAGTGGCTACCCAACTGTACCATCTTTTTTACAACAAGCTAGTAAAAAAGTAACGCAACCAATGGTGACACGATGTTCTGACAGCGTAGCGCAGTGGAAAAGACTTATGAAACCAAATCTGAATGCACTTTATTTTCAAGAAGTGACTTTACCTGTATGTATAAGCTTTGAAAATAGTCCTTTGCAAGAAAGAAGAGATTTCCCAGAATCTTTTGATGAAAAATCGATATGGTTAAAGGCAGCTAATCATCCTAAAAAGTGGCGATTTATAAATAAAAATAATTTGGCTTAGTGTAAAAGTTAGATTTTTGTCTTTAAAAGAATAAAACGCATGTCTGCAAACTGCAAAGTGGCTACCTGGCTGTAGTTTTTTTCTATGTTATTGCTGTTAAATACATTTACTGTGCTTGCCATATGCCATGTGTGTTGCGCCAGAGAAGTCTAGCGCACAAAATTAAAATTTTTCACCAATTTGGCATAGACAATGCAAAAATATCTTTGGCACTGCGCAAAACCTCCTCTACAACTTAAAAAGGGAATCACTTTGGGCCAAAATGTTAGGATAAGCCTCTAATGCATTCACCAAATTTGAACTTTTTATGCCTTCTCGTTTTCAAAATATTGCGGTTCAAAATTAGCAATTTTCCCCTTAGTTCAGTGTTGCCATTTTGTCATTATTGTGAGAGAAAGTTTTGGAAAACTGGCCTACAGTTATTGAAAAGCAGCTCATTTTTCAAATATGGCACAAAACATTTATCGAGAATCAGGAACATGCTGTAGCTTTTTGAATTTTTTTTCTAATCAGCAACTATGGCAAAATTTCAAAGGGAAAAAGTCTTTTTAAGGGGGAATTAAATTTGTTGTGTCTCAGGAATAGAAGATTGTAAAAATCTCAAATTGAATAAAGTTAGTCTTCAGATTTATCAAAATTTGTTGGGAGAAAATCGAGCAAAAAAATTTCCGATTTGATTGCCCTTTTAAATTAGAGCACGGATGGTGGGAAACTCTCTAATTTGCTTACGCATTCTGTAGAAATGAAGACCTCTAACTGAAGGAATAAAAATCTCCAGATATTTACCTTTTTTTTAGTAACTGTGTTAACTTAATGTAATTAATGATATAGTCTTTAATTAGCTGTTGCAATCTATTGATGGTCAGTCACCATTAGTGATAATATGCTCCTACTTCATCGGATCTGAACAATGAAGAAACCGGATGTAATGACCTTGAAGATAAATTTTGTTAAGCACAGAGCTGGACGGCGCTGTTTCGAGCTTTTAGCTCTCATCGGCAGCCCTCAGCTATCTTTTCATTGATAAATTTTGTTGTTGACGAAGCTCTCTGTTCGGTGTTCAAGTTCTAAGGTATAGTTGAACGTGTTTATTTTTGACGAAGTTTTTAGTTAAATCTGATCAATTAATTGTTTAATTTAAAACACATGTTAACATTTGATAAAAAGTAAAACTGTAACAGCTAACTAGTTGAAATGCATGGCTATGGAAAGATCGTAGAAAAAGCATATTTTATTTCGGATCGTGACGATTATGCGTCGCCGGGACCTTTAGGCCCCAGAAATTTTATGTATCTTGGCATCGTTAGTTTAAATATTTATTGAGGTTAACTTATCCTATCTTTCTCAGATATTTTCAAAGTTCAAAAATTAAAAAAAAAATTTCTGAAATAATTCAGCTGCTACATAGCTGACGTCAATTGACTTTGTCTCGGTATTTCGGCTTCTATTACAATTCAGACCGAAAAATTTAGAACTTGGTAAATAATAAAAAGTGGTGTTTAGTAGCTTTGTTATTTACTACAACAAATGCTGCCTGTAATAGTGCTTAAGTTTTTGTAGATCCTAAAGTTTACTTGGTTCCTAAAGTACACTATTTCTGGAACAGACCGGGACAAAAAAGATGATGTCACAACTAAATGAAATAACACTAATTCTAAAAATTTATTTCAGTTTGTCTTATTGTTCTCCATTTAATTTGACTTAAACTAATTAAGGCTAAGTTAATATGTATTGCATGTTGGTTATGGGCACAGTTACAAGCGATTTGATAAAACAGGTTTTGGAAGAACCATAGTCTTTTTCAAGCTTTAAATCAATTGGGTTCACTTATTAATTCAAGCAATTTTTAGACCTGGGACTATCCAATGCCACATTTCATAATAAGTTTAAAATAACTATTTTCCAACGTCTTGAAAATTAAATCCTATGTCAAAAGCCATGTCTGCAACTAGCTCTCTTTATGCTGTCGATTTCCAAAGCCAAAAGGTATAGTTTTAAGTCAGTTTTCTGTGATAAACACAGCTTCAGTGTAATTGTGCTCCGAATTGGTAATTTTTCAACAATCTGATTTATTCTGTGTATAAAAAGCGGAATCAGATGCCTTAAGCACGGTCTACACTGCGTAAAATTGTGAGCGTACAAGCGTATTGTTTATTTTAAACAGAAATCTAATACGTCCGTCGTATCATCTTACCAACGTACAAGGTGCCAGTTGGTTAAAATAAAGTAACAAAAAGCTCATACACTCCTGATTTTACGGACAGTGTAGACCTGGACTAAAGCTTGTTTAAAATTTACGCTCTTTAGACAATACCTTTTAATGGAATCAGTTAAGAATTCCTTAAACGAAGCTTTTTGAACTAGTTAATTACATTTTCGAACTTAGTGTGAATTTGATTATATTTAGGTTCGACTTCATTGCAAAGACGACCTGTCAGGGCAAAGAATTCAGTAATCAGCGATCGTGACCTGATAGAATAAACCCTCTGCTCAGTCTACAGGTAGTTTCATCTTTTCTCAATAATCCAGTGTCGGCACAATGTAGTTACTCGATCTTAATTTCGCTTAAAATTAGTCTATAGTTGTAAGCATTGATCCAAGATATCTAGCTTTGATTAAGTGGAGTCTGCATAGGTTTATTTAAAGGCAAACACTAGCGACTTCCTGACGTCAAAAACACAAAACTTATGCCCAAAGTTATTTTTCTTACTCATTGCTATCTTATCGGTTGAGTTCCTTCATATTAACCAGACACTCTACGTCTGTCTAACCATAACTGAACTATTGCAGAGCCTTTATTTTGGGTTTCTTTTTTCTAGTTTTTTGACAGACTGGGCCACCCTAACGGGTGGCAAATAAGTGTGAAGTGTCTTTCTCAAGAACACAACGACGCATTGCCAGTGCGGGAATCGAACACCGATTGAGTAGCGCTTCATGATGTCTTATAAAGCAAGGGTTGGCAACCTACAGCCCACGGGCCAGATCCGGCCCGCCAAGCAATTTCATCCGGCCTGCGATCTTTTTCTTATGATTGAAATTCACCTACAACCCCGCCGAAGTGCTGTTTTCTTTGGTCACCGCCATTGAATCGGGTGCAAAATGCCTAATTTTCAGCAGAAAATCTTTTTTTTTATTGGTCATCGCCATTAAATCGGCTGTAAAATGCCTAATGTTCCGGCGAAGACTTTTGTTTTGGTCCGCTGGAACCTTGCTGGGTCTGGATGTAGCCCACGGGACGAAAAGGTTGCCTACCCCTGTTATTTAGTCTCATTGCTCTCATTCAAATTCACTTACGCTTTGTCGTTTTACTCAATATGGCGTTAACTACAAGCTTGTAAGTGAACTGTCAAATGTATAGAGTTAAATTTTTCGCGCGAAATGTCGGAAACCAAAAACACTCTTGGAGAGACGTTTCACCAGTTTTTACAGAGGCTGTTTATATACACCATTTTCATGAATTACATGCTCATTATATAAAGACTAGAGAACATTTATTCACAGTTACGTAAGTTATGTCATTGGCTTTAACTGAATTATTTTTTGTTGTTGCAGTTTCTATAACTTCCTAATCCGTCCTAACTTCCAACAAACCCACGGTCTGAATCTTGAACGGCAGTCACGACCAACATTTCCGAAGGAAGCTGTGTTTTTTATTTTCAGTTTGCGAAATTTTACGTCTTTAGCTTTTTCTTGCGTTATTTACCATCTTCAGTTTTTTCGCCTTGCAATAAAACTTTATTTATATCTATTGGCATAGGTGGGCAAGTTAATGCAAAACGTTAGCTTCGTTAACCACTAGTCCGTTAACAAACTTCACACCCCCGTTAACGTTAATCCGTTATTTTCAGCTTTAATTAACGGAAGTTCATAAAGTCCGTTAATCCGTTAACATTTTGCGTGTAATTTACATTTCGTTTTATTCACTCGCTTCTAGAACACGTATTGACGCTGTTGAGCTGATTGTAAGGAAATATTTATTGCTCTGGTGGTCTTTTTGTGTTTTGGAAGTTACATTTTACAGTTTAATCTAATTTCTAGATAAAAACAAGTTCAAATGCACAACGAAGCTGCAAGATATTCACAGTCTCTATATTAGTAGTCTGGAAGGCTTGTAGGAAAGGCAGTGTCAATCAGGGTGTCGAACCGAACCTGAACCCGAATGAACTGTTTCATTTTGGTGAACCCGAACCGAACCTGAACCAGCAAAATTTCACTTCAGTAAACCTGAACCAAACCTGAACCCTCAAAATTGTGCTCAAGTGAACCCGAACCGAACCTGAACCCCTAACAAAAGTAAGAATATATTTTTCCATATCCGGATGCCGCTGGCGCTGGTACACGCACAATAAAAGCAGTGGTGATCATCAACAGGATCAGCAATTTCTCCTTTTTTTTACTGGGCGAAACGAGTAACGAAAGTTCAATTTTAAGTCAATGAACCCGAACCAGTAATATTTTACTTGAGTGAACCTGAACCAAACCTAAACCTCGAAAATAGTGCTGAAGTGAACCCGAACCAAACCTGAACCGCTAAAATATTTTGAGCAGGAGCTGAACCTGAACCCGAACCGTTATTTGAAACGGTTCGACACCCTGGTGTCAATGGTTTTAAAATTGCGCCACCTAGTAGCGGAGGTGGTAAGGCTGATTTTCTTTGTGCATTGCAGGTAGTTCAGCATAGGGAGTGCAAGGAGATGAGAAGGAAAAAAGAGATTTATGTACTCTGAAAGGTATTTTAGGCAGAAATAAATCTTACTATCACTATTAGTTTATGGAACTTAGCCTATATGTTGCTCAGTTTATGGTACTTAGCCTAATACCCTTGGTTATTGCAGAGCAGCCTACTGGCTAGTATGCTGTACCAATATGTTTGTCACAATAATATAGTTGCCTGCCTTTAGCAGCAATTAAGCACACATACATATAAAACAACAAAAAATTATACTATGTAGTCCAACTCATCAGTTATTTTATTGTGAATAACCAATAACCTGGTGTAAGAAACTGTTCCAATACTACCATTAATACCACTTCAGTAGGCCTACTAGTGGCTTAACACTATTTTTTTACATTTTCTTAAAATTAAATTTTGTTATTTTAGCATCACCAGAGTATCCTTACTTGGGGTTCCATTGCATCGTGTGGCCTGGACAGGGGTTAGGGCATACACTGATATATCGGTACCAGTTACTAGTATCAACTGGCAGATATCAGTTGAAAGCTGTCAACTTGTTATTAGATATACTGATTAAATGCTGTTTTGCATTTTATGTAGTCTAGCTATGCTGCCAGTACCGTATTTGATTAAACAGTTATTGGTACGGTTTGAGCTAAAGACTGCTAACTATAGGCCTACCATATATCTTATGGTAACCTGTATGTGTACAACAAAATTAAATTTGTACCTGTTAAAACGAGTTTATATTAATTCGATGAGTTGTTCTTAAGATTCACAATTATCACCATCTTAAATCATTTTAGAAAATTGATTTTTGTAACTGGGTAGTTAATCACTAACTGGTACCAGTAAACATTTTGTCTAGAAAATACAGTTTTGAATTTTCTCGATAATCGTTTACTCCGAAGCTGAAAAGATTTATTACCGGTAACAGCATATGAAAAACTAAATGTAGTGGTACATGCTGCACATTTCGATAAATTTTAGATTTATCTGAATTTGAGATGCTGAAGTTGAGATGCTGATCTCATCGCGTGTCAATTTATAGCTAGAGTTAAATAAAGACAGTAAATAAAAGAACATTCATTCACGAAAAGTATGTAGTCGGAGCACAAACAAACAACAATAAAACAATACCGGTAACTCACTTAAAAAACCTTTTGTTAAGAAAATTTAAAATTTAGGACATATTAATATGTCCTTCCTCAGTTGGCAAAAAATGTGAGGACATGTTAATACATCCTAATGCAGGGAAGGTGTTGATGCATTTTTTCTGCCTCAGCTTATTTGGCAATAACGTGGAAAAACCCTTATTTTTATAGCTAAAAATTG
This sequence comes from Trididemnum nubilum, assembly GCA_963965965.1. NCBI lineage: Eukaryota > Metazoa > Chordata > Ascidiacea > Aplousobranchia > Didemnidae > Trididemnum > Trididemnum nubilum. The sequence goes on from OZ014478.1 coordinate 28,969,805, forward strand.
GTCTCGGCTTATTTGACTAAGTGGTTTATTAGCGGGAAACTACGGTATATACAGTGATGGGATTAAAAATTTTAAGAACAGGTTCTCTTTTGTATTGTACTTACTAACAACCCAGGTAGCAAACGTCGGCGGACCACCGTCGTCATCAAAGCGACAGCCACCAAAATCAGCGGAAGCGGTCGCAGCCGGCGGCACAACAGCAATTATCCAGCGAATACCATCAGTAGTTTTTGCTTTTTTTAGATCTGTTTGCCACTGTCTAACCACCGCCGGCCCGATAACTATAATCGTGCGAATATTTTCGAAGATTTTCTGCTCTTCTTCATCGGTTTGCCACTGGTCAGCCGCCGCCGACCCGACGAATAAAGATATCACGTGGTCACGTGTATAGAATAACGTTTTAATCAGCCGCAAGCTTGCATTACGGATAGTTTGCTGGTTTACAGTTGCTGAACTCTGTGTCCAGCGTGTTTGTGGTAAGGCAGTAAGCTGGCAGAGCTGTGCTTAATTAAAGTTAGTGATTGGTTAAAGTTAGTAATTAGTAACTGGCTACGCTGCGCTTAATTAAAGTTAGTGATTGATTAAACTGTGGGACAAAAAGTTTAAATTGTTTAGCTTACTTATTGAGCTTGAGCATAAGAACATATCTTGCAGTCTCAACTTACAAGTCTAAGTTTAGCTTAGGGGATAGTGCGTGACTATAACAAAATTATTGATGAAAAGACACTGAGAATCAATCCCAGACCAAAAAAGTACCAGATGACAATTTTGTGAATAAATTTCATAAACGGTAGAAACAATCTGAGCTAACACAAAATACTATTTTGTGTTAGCTCAGATTGTTTCTACTGCCTTACTATAGTGATGGGCACTTCAGAATAGTTGACTATTCTAGAATTATTCTGAATAGTTCAAACCAAATCCAGAATATCGAATCCTATTTTGGTTTCAAATAAAACAACTACCGGTTACTGGTAGTAGCTTTGTTGTAACATAGAAAACTTTGTTACGCAAATGGATTAAATCGCGAAAGACACACAAGCACTTCAACTCTGTTTGCGCAAACGATTATTATTCCAAAAGCACAAACAGTTTAAATAAAAGTGTTGAGCAACCGCTTTAAGTCGCAAAACAAATCTTGATCTAGTATGGTAAGTTGATACCACAAAGTTGAAACCGAATCTTTTTATCTATTCCGGATAATTTAGGATTCAAATCTTAAAGATTCGGTATTCTATATGGCCCATCACCAGTAGCGTAGCCAGGGGGGGGGGGGGCGGGGGCTATAGCCCCCCCCCATTGGCCTGTCAACCAAAATGCAGAATAAGGAAAATAACACGTTTTTAGCACTTCTGAGACTGTTTTTTTGCACTGGAATGGACTACAAAGTGAATTGAAGCACTTTTTGTAACATATATTTAGGGGGGGGGGGCTAATTTGTCACAAATAAAACTCACAAATCAATAAAAACTTTGAAAAGTGGCCAAAAATGAGCAATCAAATGTGATCGCTAGCGTAAAAATGCTGAACTAAATACATTATTATAAACTCACGAATATGGGGGGCTATTTAGTATTACTGTAGTTAATTACCAGTCACATCTCTCAAATCTCTTTTCATTAGCCCTCACCCCCAACTTTTTCGTCTATAAAATACAGATGAAATAGATGACTACGTGTGAGTTTTATTGAACTATAGGATAGAGTATTATGATTTACCAGCATGTAATTTAGAGAACTCAAATTTTACCATTAGCCATCTTTCACATAGCTAATTTTTGCAACCAGTTTAATCATGCTTGCAGTGCCAACTTCCATGCCACGTTTCAAACGCATTATTTTTTATCAAAATCGACCTAAAATTAAGTTATTTTTGCAAAAAAACGCGAAATTTTTGAGCGCTGGGGGCTCCGCCCCCAGACCCCCGAAATAGCCCCCCCCATTGCAAAATCCTGGCTACGCGCCTACCCATCACTACCTGACTATAATTAATACAGAAGAGCAGATAGGATGTCTTACATTCTTAGCTTTCTCTGAGATTTAAGTTCTCTAACAGACAGACAGAGGTTTATTGTTAACCATTATAAACACAAAAAACACTAAACAAATGCAAAGCGGCATAATTGGAAAATTAGAAAATGGAAAATAAAGCGCAATATGTTAAATGCAGATTTTATAATAATTGGTAACAAAGGAGCTGGAAGTGACCGCAGAGGTCTTCAAGTCAAACTGCTTCTTATTAATTGTTTAGCTTACTTATGGAGATTAAGAATTAAGGCAAAAGATTTATTTTGTTTAGCTTACTTGTGCCTGAGTAGGCCTATAGCTATAAGAATAGACCTATGTCTTGCAGTCTCAACTAACAAGTCTAATATTTAAGTTTTGCTTAGTCACGGGATGGTGCCTGAGTATAATTAATAAGTCTTACATTATCAGCTTTCTTTAAGCCAATTTCAAGTAGGCCTACTGGAAACTATTAATATTATTAACTAAATTGTTGTTGTTGCTGTTAATTGTTGTAGCGTAGTTATCCTCCTGTCTCCGGACACAGGGCCGCCGGAAGCCAAATGTAGGCCCGGGGACGGAGAAAGAGCCACAAACAACTCAGGGAAAGACCAATGACAAACGATCTTCACTTCCGGGGAGTTCCGGGAAAGGTCTATTTTCACCCAAAAATTAGGTGAAGACCAAAAAAAAAAGGTCTTCGCTTCCGGAAAAGCTCTATTTTCAACCCAAAAGTAGGTGAAGACCAAAAAAAAGATCTTCACTTCCGGGAAGTCTGAGTTTGTCCCAAAACTCAGATGTAAGGGAGAGAAACAGGTCTTCATTGACTCAAAACTAGGCCCCCTGACGCCCATGGACCCCTGCAGGGGGCTCCTGAAGTCCATAAGCCCCGGGTCATTGTCCCTCCCTCGGCGGCCCTGACCAGACAGTGTCAGACGCAAAATATTGGACGAACCGCGCACTTTTCATTGTTGGACTATTTTGTGGTTGGAGGAATCTGCACCTGCTTAAGAGTTTCCAGTGATCCGATGTTCCTGTGAAGTTCATCGAATTCTTGTCCACTGAATTTGCTGCTTGTTCGAAGCCACCAAGCAAAGATAATCATCATAAAGCGTCTTATCCAAGGACGCAACAACGTGACCAGGGTGCGGGTTGAACCCAGATCATACGATCAGAGTCGTCGTAAAAACGACGCCTTTACCCTTTCAGCCACGCTGCCGACAAGGTAACAATGTCTTCATAGTTACCTTGTATTAATAATAACTAATAGGCCTATGTACTGTATATTGATGATTCTTAATTTGATTTTAAAAATGTAAGCTACCGGTAATTTAGCGATAATGCTAATCTGCTGAATGAAAGACAGAATATCTGCCAAATGTCACCCTATAGCACTGCATTATTTTATCAATAATATTAAATTATTAGCTGAGAAGGGCAGTCATAAAAATATTATACTATTCCCTAAGCAATCTTGCCCGAACCTTTACTTTGTAACAAAATCACTGTGACGGGATCACTGACAACCTGACAACGTATTGGCATAGATATTCTGGCAGAGTAGATTACATCACTTTTTGGCAGAGGTATTAGAAAGAAAATTAATGTTTTTGATGTGGGCAGAGATGGGCAAGATCACCACCTTTTGGTGATCTTGAAGATCAAGATCAGATCATTCAAAAAAGGTGATCTTGAAGATCAAAGATCAGATCACTCAAACACTGTGATCTTGAAGATCAGATCAAGATCGTGATCTTGAAGATCATCTTGAAGATCAAGATCACTTTACTTTTAGTACTCAAAGAGAGGTTGTGGTGATGATGGGGGGAGGGGGTAAGCTATAAATGTTAAATGCTGTATCAGTATTGACTATCAATGGGCGATGGCAGTGCTGATTTCGCTAATAACATAGGCGTAACCAAGGGGGGGGGGGCAGGGGGCCGAGCCCCCTCCAATTGAAATGTCACCAATGACAAAAATGTGACAACTAGCCTATTGCTTCTTCAGTTTCAGTTTCTTATAGCATTTTTTGCGTACAACAGATTTTAACAATAATATTAGTGACCAGAGGGCCCGGGCCCCCTCAATTTAATTTTTGCCTACCAATTTATATGTGTAACCTGGGTGAAAGTAAGGGTTTTTGCCCGAAAAGCTGCTATCCCAGGCCCTTCATCTAAGCTTTTTATGAACGTAATGCAATAACCAGGGCCGAATTTATCGTATGGCACAGTGCCAGGGACTCCGCGCCCAGCTGATACGAGTTTTTTTTTGGTCTTCACCTTTTTTGGCTATAAAAGATTTTGCCAAAATCTCCAAAGTGCCAGGGGCCCCACACAATGTAAATCCTGCCCGGTCAATAAGATGGTTAGTAAGCGCGTAACCATCTATTGTACAATTTTTCAATAACAATTCACCTCCACCTTGCCAGTTTTTACGCGATAATACACTTTGGAAAAAAGTAACTACTGGGGAAATACTCATTGAACAAATTAATGAATTTGAACTGAGGGGACCTGGGCCCACTGGCGGTACATGTACTCTACAGCTGGTTATTTTCATGACCAAACAAAAATCTCTAAGGAAGATCTTAAGAGTGGATTATTTTATTATTTGCTGCTAAAATATTGCAGGCGGCAATGTACCTTACTTCCCTCTATCTGGGCCAAGTCGCTTACAAAATTTAACCCTAAAATATAAGATTTCAAACGTGTATTACTTTGGGACTTAAATTGTTAGTAAAACGGGGATTGAATAATCTAATTTTTTTAATTGGCTTTCAAATGTTGAAAATCTAGTTCGTTCAAATGGCTCTGAACGCATGAGGAATGTGATCCAATGGCATTAAAATAGCTTGTTTTTCCAAACAATCGCCCAGGCGACTGGGAGCTTTGTCCTCAGACCCCAAAAGCCTCCAGCTTCTGGGGACTCCGCCCCCAGACCCCCGTCTGTGATATGTTTGAGTTACACTACTTTACTCAACACGTCTCCCAAAAGTTTGACATTTTCACTTTTTAATTTTGGTAAACCAGACCACGGCTTCTAGTTTTCCATTCTGCGATATCTTTGACCCACAAAAAGTTCCTCTTTCGAAAATTTACGATGACGTCATTGCATGTGATTTGCGGCCCCCCCCCCCCCCAATCAAAAATCCTAGCTGCGCCCATGGTTAATAACGTAAGGCATTTGACACTCACAAACTTTTTGTAGCTATTTTACTAGTTTAAATAATCACGAAAACCCTTTTAGTTTACTTTTGCTAGTTTTATATAACAATAACAAAATTCAAGAACAAAATCAAATCAAAAATACCAAATCTTCATTATACTCGCTTAATACCCTTTATGGGTGTCGCAAGCTTGCGGGACCCATCTCCGCTTCAAAGCGCCACGGGCACACAATTTGACGTCGCAACAGTGGCGGGCCATTGGCAACTTGTGTTAGATTTGATGGACGCATGAATTTAACCCGGTTACCCACACAAAATTTGGCATAGTAGCCAGATGCGTCTGCCACTGGGCCATCCCGTCGGTCATGAACAAATTCCTTTTTGACGACATAGTATATGTTGTGACATTCATGTCGTTGTATATTTTATGAGTCTATAGACATCGTAGATCATAGACTGTAAACTAAAAGTTTTTTTTTCAAGAACAAAATCCTTTTAGTTCACTGTCTATGATACGATGTCAATGTCGTAAAATATGCAATGTCATGATTACTGTAATAGCCTAACCGAGCATCTTATCCTGACTGACACCTGTTGTTGTCAGCAACCTAGCTTTTTGGCTCCCAACTGCTTGGTCATTAACAAAGAAAGAGACCTAGACTACAAACGGTTCTAGCATTGCTAGCCAATACCACTACCAGGACTTGTTTTTTCAGTATTATTTCCTGGAGATTTTTCTAACCACCGGTAATCTGCTAATGGTGTGTAAAAAAAGAGTGCTATTGTCGATAGGATGCCCCAAGCCTTCAAACATTCCGTTGTTAACAAAGCTGATTTGTGACTAATTTTCACCACTTAGCAGATTAGGTACTGGTACTGCCGTACTGGTTCGTACCTGTCCTGTCTGTACCACGGCAAATACGGATTACTTTTTCCAGTTTAGACTCCAATCTGTGTCGCAACCATGAAATAGCTACAGAATACCACATAACCCGTCTTCGGCTGTGCTTACCCCAGGCGACATTGAAAAATGAAAGTGATCTTGATCTTCAAGATCAAGATCACACAAAAAAATGTGATCTTGAAGATCAAGATCACGATCTAATTTTGAAGATCAAGATCGTGCCCATCTCTGGATGTGGGTGTGTCATTTTCTTTTTGTGTTTGCAGCTTTGAGGTAGAGTATAAAACTACTTGTGTACTATACTGATGCACCCATTAGATTGCAAGGAAAATGGGTTTAGTTGTTAAATTTACAAAAGAACTCGCTTTGGCCATCGTTCATGAAAGTTAGCTGGTCGAGTCTGAAGGAATGGCTTGGTGGCCACCTTTTAACCAATCAATGGCGGCATAGAACTGCGTTCAACCTGTCCTGAACAAGTGGAAAAAGTAGCCTATCAGGATAGTAGCAACAAGTGGTGAGTTATTGTCACAACTTAATATTTGATCAAATTGATGTTGTATACCGGTAGTTAAATAAGTTTTGGTCTGTATGAAATAATAGTACTTAAACAAATGTTTAGAAGAGAACAAAGGTTATTTGAAAAACTGAAACCAACCTCAGCCCAAAATTTACTGGTTCTTATAAAAAAGTGTTCCTGAGTATATAAACGTAGTGTGTCTGTGCAGGGGGGGGGGGAGGGACCCGGGCCCCTCCCAATTGCAATGCCACCAATGATAAAAATATAACAAAAAAGCTTGTTTATTCAGTTTTTTTTTAGTATCTTCGTGTAGAATAAATAGTACACACGTGCAACAGTAATTAACAATAATATTGACAACCAGGGGGCCCGGGCCCCCCTCAATTCAATTTTTGCCAACGGATTTAAATATATAACTCCAGTGAAATTATGGGTGTTTGTCTTAAAAGTTGCTAACTCAGGCGTTCATCTAACCTTTTTATGAACGTAATGCAATAACCAGGGCCGGATTTACCAAACAGTACACTGCCAAGGGCCCCGCGCTCAGAATGTAAGACTTTTTTTGATCTTCACCTATATTTGGCAGGAAGATGTTGCGATTATCCCCGAAATACCAGGGTTCCTGCGCAAGGTAAATCCGGCTGGGCAATAGCATAGTTAGTAGGCGTTACCATCTTTTCTATTCTACCATTTTTCCATAACAATTCACCTCCATCTTGCCAGTTTTTGCGCGAAGAATTCTTTCATTATTCTCGCTGTAATACGCCGAAGCGTGTAACGAGTTGGCGGGGCCCATCTTCGCTTCATTGCGCCCTGGCAACACAGCTCCTTTCGAATAATGTCGCAACGGTGGTGAGCCGTTGGCAACACTGTGTCCGATTTGACCGGCCAGAAATTTGGACCTCAGACCTTCCGCTTCAGAGACGAACGCGTTATCGCTCGACCAACTGGCCGGTAAAAAAAAATGTTCGGAGAAATGCTCATTAAACAAATTATTGCATTTGAATTGATGGGGCCTTGGCCCTCTGGCCGTATATGTACTCCTATAACTGGTTAATTACATGACAAATCTTAAAATCTTCAAGTGGATTAGTATTTACTGCTAAAATATTGCAGGAGGCAGTGCATCTTACTTCCCCTTACCTGGACCAAATCACTTACAAAATTTAACACCAAAATGCAAGATTTTAAGCGTGTTTTGGACTTAAATTGCTAGTGAAAGGGGATTAAACAATTTAATTTTTTCCAATTGACTTTCAAATGTTAAAATTCTAGTTCTTTCAAATAGCTCTGAACACATGCGAAATGTGATCGAATGACATTAAAATAGCTTTCACTTTCCAAAAAGTTACAAAAAATCGTCTAGCGGTATTTTGTAACTTTTTGCAAAATGAAAGCTATTTTAATGGTAGTCGTGGGTTGGTCTGACGACTAGACCACTTTCTCAATTCTCAATAAGAGCTTGTAATTAGCTATGATTGTTTAATATCTTCGCTCTAGTTCAGTCCTTGGGGTACCGCTCGTCTGTTGTATCTTCGTGGAGTTTTTCCACGCCTTCATCCTTGCTGACGAGCATTTCATTGGGTATGCGGTTTCTCTGCTTCGTTCAGATACAGCTTGTTGCTGTCACGTTGTCCTTCCAAGAGCGTTGTCTACAAGAGCGGCAGGAGAAGACGTACGTGCACAATAAGCATTCAGGCCAGAACATTTTCAACCCGCTTGATTAATCGGAGGCCGTCAGAACCCAATATTACTAACACTCTCATGTTCTTTCACTTACCGTTTACTTCTCCTAATAAATTCATTTTTATGATTGCAGAAGTTATAAGAAAAGAGCAAAAGTCTTCCAATTCCGATGCGGAACGAGCGATAAAGCGTTGGTTCAAAGAAGCTACCGACAGAAAAGGAGGTCGTAAACTCAGAGAAGAAAAAAAATAGACTAAAACCAGCTTTTGTTTGACATCATTTTTGCTTGTTTTGTGTTTGTGTTATAATGGTGTTCTGGGTTTTGTATTGTTATTTCTGTACAGTTAAATACACATTGAACATTCCTGACACATGGCCTGATACGTGCGCAACTATAAGTATTAATTACGGAAGAATACTTTTCTATGAGTTGACTTCAGTCAATTACGTCATGCTGATGACGTAATTAAGGTAGGCCTACGTGGGATTAGCGTAAACTATCAAAGAAAGGATTAGCGGGCCTGCCGCTTTCGGCCCGCTGCCAGCCGCCCACTGTTTCGTCGGCCTGCTGCCTTCGACCCGCTGTCCAGTCGCCAACTCATTTTTCCGCTACCGCTGTTCAGCCGCTAGCGGGCCGATGAACAAATCGTTGGCGGTTCGCGAACGGTTGCTACTGACGGACCGTCGAAGATGCCGCCCACCGCCCGCTGTCGGCCCTCCAACGTTTGCTACTTGGGAACAGGTTCCCTCATTTCAAATATATATCTAATACAGTCTATAACAAAAGCAAGAACGAGTTTGCACCAACCCGTGCGAACCCCCTAAATCCCATCACAAGGTATATACATATATAACATTCACCAATGTGACATGCATAAAAAACTAGTACAATAGACAATTTTAAAATGTCTATAGCATAATAACATTCTGAAGCAGTATAATTTGGGTTCAATTCTCAATAAAATGGGTTCACTTTTATCTAATTTGTATTTGCATTTTTTAGTGATCTTCGCAAACCATGAGTGCTCTTTCTTGCCTGTTCCGGACAACACTCCAATTCCAGGGTTGCAAATGAATTTATTGGAGTCTTATTCGAGTTTTGTAATTCCTCATAAAAATAAACACGAAATTAGTAAAAGCAATAAACAAAATGCAATAATAATCCGATACACAAAGTTATGCAATATGTAGTGTAGACGGCAAATTATCCACATTCAGGTGGAATGAGAAATAGCAAAATAATTACCGTTAAACGCAAATAGTTTGGATACGCAGTTAATTAGTTTACATAATTGTTTACAGTACATAATAGTGAAATGCACAATAATAGATAGACATTAGCCTCCAATCAATGCAATAGACAATAGATTACTGGTAGCAAATAAACAAAAGGTAACACTTACGAAGTAAGGTCCACACAAAAGATAAACCGGTGGCAAGCAAAGCAGTTCTGGCTAATTCAAATAGTTTTCTAAGTTCCCAAAAGACGAGTAGTAAATCAGAACTCAGCCCAATAGCAGATCACATAAGCTACTCAATATCAGTGTTAATGTAATAGCTTATTCAAATAGAATGAAACATAAAATTAATACACTAAAATAGTCGCCAACTAAAGCTGAAACTAAACGCTAAAATTACGTATTGGCCAAAATCTGCAAAAGCGACAATGTGCGTACGATCTCTATCTACGCTGCAAGCATTTCATCATCATTTTGCCAAACTCTGAAATTATAAACTTAGCTCGGCGGCCAAACCAGGAAAGAAAGAAAAAAAGGAAGAAGTAAAATGAGCTAAGCGGAATTTAGAGGTTGTCAAAGTGATGGACGATACTACGACAATAACTACAGTACGGAATGACCACTCCAGGTGCGAAAGAAAGTCTAAACATGATTGCAAACACTACACGTGAATAATTAGAAAATTTAAGACACTTGTTGAGAAAACGGATACACTAAAGTTTAAAACAGTTGGCAAATTAGGTCATTTACATCTACAACGGTCATTTACAAATTAGATCATTACTTTTACATCAAAGTCTAAACATGGTTGCAAACACTACACGTGAATAATTAGAAAATTTAAGACACTTGTTGAGAAAACGGATACACTAAAGTTTAAAACAGTTGGCAAATTAGGTCATTTACAGCGATAATTTGTTTTTGTATATAAGGCAAGGGATTGTGCACAAACAGAAGAATCGAAACATTGCCTTTGCCATCTGTTTTTGTAGTTTTTCATTGTGCTTGGTTGAGATGTGGGCACGCATTCCGATATAGCGACCAAGTAATTTTCTAATTGCATTTTCATTTGGATTTTGAATTGAGATTCCTTGTCGAAAAACCTTATCTATTATTGGTAACGGGAAAATTTTTCTTTTAAGTTTCATTTCTCTGAAATTTCTTTCACACTTTAGAATTAAGTTGAAAAATGCATCACTTGGTACAACTAAACCCCTATCCATCTTTTGAAAGTGAGATGATAGTTCATTTGTGGTTGAAATTTGACTTTTACATCAATCGCTTTCTTTTTTTGGTAACTTGATGATACCCCATTTCAAAATGGCACCACACAAATACTGAACAATGTCCTCATCTGTTTTAGTGATATGGAGCATTGCTTGATTTTCTTCGGTATCAGCAACTTGAAGGAAAATGTTTGGGACCATATGTTTAATAATTCTGCGAATATGAATTTCTTGGATTTCGCTGGTGCTTGGATATTCCTTTTGTAGTAGGCATGCATATTTTCTAAATTTCTCTCTTTGGTCAACACAGTTCAAGTCTTTTAGATCAGGACAAACATGACGGAGAAAAAATGTTTTGTAGCTATGTGGCAAGGATAGTGCTTCGACTGCTTCATTGATAATGTCTTCGTATTCAACAAATGGTGTGCTGGTCTGCCATTCCATTTCATCATTTTCATCAATCTGCAAAAAATAAATTTATTCAAGAAGGTCGTTTCATCTGATCACCCAGGTATACAATTTATTTCAAATTCTTTATGCTGCACTACAACCTGTTCTCTTTAATGATTGGTTTGGTGAGAATATTTTAATTACGCATACACGTATATTAACAGTATATAGCGCGTATATTTGCAGTATATAGCGCATATATATATACACACGTATATTTACGGTATGTAACTACAACACTGCTTACTCGATTATAAGCAGGTATCTGTCAAAGGACGCTGTGGTGGCGAACAGATTAGCACTTTACATGCCCATGTACTACTGTGCTCAAGTCAACACTTGAAAATCATGGTGGAATGGTTAACGCCTTTCTATCAGTAAATCATGCCACCGTTATAACAATACGTCTGTTGTTACGTGCAGTTCGCCTTTAACTGGATTATTGTGTTCTTTAAGTAGTATCGAAAAAATGGTTTGAACCGAACGAAGCAAATGCTACTAAGTAAGCAGGCCTGAACGTTTAACCTACTTATTGCAGAAACTTTTCCCATTGCGAGTTGCATTCCTTTACCAATATAAAGGCAAAGATGAAAGTAACAGGAATGGACATAACGTGTTATTTAACAGCAGTGGTAGCACTGACCTCATCAACAAGCACAATTATTTCTTGTAGGTCCATATCCACAGTTTCAAGATTGTTTAATCAAAATTTATCTTCCGTTCCAGAGTTTGGTTATGAAATCAGTACAATGTAAAGTAACGAAATAATCTATTGAAAAGCGTAATTATATCTGAAAATATACTGCAAGATTTAATGTGAATTGAAATCGTAACCTATTAATATTGCTCGTTGTTTTGTCCTGTCCCTTAATTTGGTTTCTTTAATTTTATACAATATTTACTTTTCAGCATAATATTGTTTGTGCTGTTTGTCCCAGTGGCACGCTCAGCGCAGCGGTCACATTATGATCTTCTAATCGTAAGTTAGTATTACAGTAGATATAAACCAGTCATACCAAAGACTCGAAAATTAGTATTCACAGCTTCCCTGCTTGACGTTCAGCATTAAATAGACAGTGTGGAGAACAAGCCGGCAAGTTCGCTAGTTGTGCCGTTGGCAAAGGTGCTTAACGGGATTCCTCAATCTTTATGTGGTAGACAGATGGCAGCTCGACTCGAAGACTGAAAGGTCACTTTGCTGTCTCCTGGCCAAAGAAATTCGGCAAATAAAAATAAATAAACTAAAACTATGTAATGTATACTGCAATGTTGCGTTTTTGTTGCAGCTGGATGCACTCCTGGTCAATGTTACTGAACAGCAAAGGAAGAAGGCCGATGACTGCACTTTAATTGTAAGATGAGGGCGTCTAAGACGACACACAAGTTTTAGTCTCTCAAGAGCTTGGACTTGCAGTCAATTTTGCATTGTGGTCACCAGCGCCGGCGAGAGACTGTAACGAACTCAAGTGGGCCCATTTGAATCAGTCACCAGAAGGTTGCGTTCATTATTTATTATCAATTAATACGTTGACAGATCAAACGCATTAACAGACAAACAACTCAATAGATTAACAATTTAGTTGACTAACATTTTGGGTTTTTTGCTTCTGTGTTGACTGAAACCTTCCGAATGAGATACTGCAATAGTAGTCAGTATATTTTGTATCGTAGCTGAGTGTATGTGAAACTATTTTGGTGCATTATTATTTGCAAATATAAACTTAAATCTGTGTAAACAATGTTTGTGAGATTATAGTATGTTTCAGTACTTACAATATGTAACTATTCGTTGTTGAAGACAGGCCTACTTATCGCCCTTTTGTCGAATCAGCTTTACCTACAAGGCTATTCGTGGGAAAGTGCTCTTTACGTTGTGGCCCAGTATGATACTATGACTAAAATCTGGTAAATCAAATAGCTATAGACTTTCCGCGACCCATAGTTTGAGGAACGCTGGTCTACGTCGTAGACTTGTGGTAGTATAAGTCGGCAGTGAGTTGGAGCATCGTTTTTACGACGACCACGATCGTAAGGTTGTGCGTTCAACTCTCACCCAAGCCTCGCTATTGCGTCTTTGGATAAGACGCTTCATGATGATTATCTCTGCTTGGTGGTTTCTTAACAAGCAGCAAATTAAAAAAGCAAGAAGCACAGTTCAAGCGGAAAACTCGGAAACAATGGCAACTCCTAAGCGAGTCTGGATTCGTCCTATGTATAACGCTCTGTCGCTTTCTCGTGATAGGAAGATAAATATGAAGAAATCAACAAAAAAAATCAATCACTTAATTTCCTGTGATCAGCAGCCACCAGCAAATTGTAAAGCTAGTAGTAGTGTAGTGTGTCTCTTATTTCCATACCGTCAATACAAGAATAAGCAAAATAAAAGGTACAATATAATGGTCATGGTTGCATTCCATTGGCACCCAAGAGGTTGCAACCTACCATCGTTAGCTTTTTTTGGAGCAGGAAAAGCTTCACCAGCTATCTGCTAGTCCTATAAAACCTGCTTTAAAATAGAGAAAACTGGCAAGTGGAAGAACGTATGCCTCCCAAGGGATTCAGGAGTGATTCTAAGTCGGGTCAAAGTAGACATAGAAATAAGTATTCACAGCTCATCTCTCCTTGCCGTTCAGCATTAAAGGTAAAGTGTCGAAAATCCTCAACTTGAAGGCTTCCGCAAAGTTAAACTCCAGGATGGGGTTGGGTCGTTGCGCTACTGCTACAACATGAACTACGAACTTAAACGTTGGATTATATCAAACAAACTTTTCCACATTTGAACCGGCTACAACATTGCAACGCAAGACATCAAAATTTCTGGCGTTACTTGAAAATGTTCGTATCGTAGGAGCTTCACCGCGTCCGCCTCTACGCCGCTGGTAACCAAAAAAGGCTTCAAGCGGATCTTGGTTGATTCTACGTGCCAGCACATAGCTTGCACCAGACTGCAAAGATTCTTTAACAAGTGCCACCATTGAAAGAGTGGATACTATCAACCCTTCTTCTGTGCTTTGGCTCAACAACATGCAGTTCATATCAAATCCACTCTCCTGGCATCGAGCAGTTGCGTTTGAACGCCATTCCCGAAGGTAGTTAAGAAATTGTGTTTCCAACCATAGCAATCTTTCATCACTGTCCTCGCTGTATGGCTTCCTGGTTGCTTTGAAGTTGGAATTTTGAAACCCTAGGGAAAAAACCTTTAAACCAGCGAGTGAGGCATCTTAACTTGGTTGAATAGGACGTCACAAATTTTTGAATATATTTTTAACTTAAAAGTTATATTTTGACTGAGCGGTCGTGTTGACTTCAAGAGCTTTCATCGTGGATGAGTTGCAACAATCGAAAGCTAGCATCAAATAAATAAGGTAAAAATTATATGAAATAAATATTGCAAAAACTGAGCAACATACCTGCATTCATGCAATCAAACCATCTATCTATGGCGAGAATGAATTTCGCCAAACTGAGATGTCCTTTGTCTTGGATTGCAAGTCCTGTGAAAGTTATTGACTAAATGCTTAAAACAATAGATCAAATGCATAGCCGCAAGAGAGATAAATGATTTGCGATGGGAGGGGGAAACGAATATCTGAAAGCCAGCAACAAAATCACAAGCCCTAATATTGGTGTGAGTGGTCTTCCTCTTGTATAAGCCCCGATCCTCCAAGAGGAGGTGCAATTGCAGTCTCTGCAATAATGATCGAACTCTAAAAGAAGGCCTTCATTTATTTAACCCGAGTGATATTACTGCCGGAGCAATTTTTTATGTCGATCTGTTATGCCCGAATATAGGATTATTTTCCCCAAATTTTAGACGTTTTGACCCAAATAAGGGATCGCCGGCGGCCTAGCCCAGCTGCCCCAAGTATCCCACGGTAGTGATCAAATCGTAATAAAAAGTGCATACCTACAGTCTCTGAAAGCAGTTGCGCGGCTAATTTGACGTTCATTTTTTTCCAGGGTGTTGGCATTACATGGCTCTCAGTCAACTTGTGGAACAATCGTAACTCGTCTCGTTTAAAATCTTCCTGGGTAAGAATAAAAAAGATTTTTCAGAATTTTTTCAATCAATAACTCTATATTCTGTACTAACAAAGGTACAAAAAATCTCAACCAATAAATTGAATGTTTGATCCAATCAACGCTAAAATAATACCGGTAACATAAAAATAAGCAGAAAGGTTTCTTCTTACTCGAATTAGATGTTTGATGGGCTCAACCGATATAATACCATTATTCCATAAGTGCTTCTTTTTGTTGATGAGGTTGTTTCTGCAAGTTTTGATCAAGTGAGGTGGATCGGGAATGGAGTAGATGTATCTTCAAAATATAGGCTGTTTATTAAGAAATCAGTGTTACAACACAAATTGAACGCAGCAATACCAGTGGCTTCTTTCACATGAGCCAAAAACCAGCCACAGTAGCCGATTTGAAATTGTCTTCCAGCTCAATGTCAATTACGTTTTGTTTTGATTCTGTTTTGGGTAGTCAAAGGGCCACCACAGCGGCTTGGTTCCCAAGCTAGTTACAACGTGAACGAGACTGGAAAACAAGCGTTGTTAGTTTTCTTCCGAGGGAAAACGTCATAATTCTATCTTGGGTATGAAACAAATTTTTCAAAGTTTTAGGAATTCAAACCTTCCGCTTCTAATAGTAGCCAACGCTATGGTTTAACCAACTAAGCCACGCTAAGAATCTACTGTATGCACCACTCAAATATAGCAATAGCTCCTTACCTTGACGAATCCGCTGGGTTACGCATTCGATATGGAACAGCATCATCGCAGGCAGATGCAAGCAATTTCATGACTGTTCGATTTGCTGCAAGTCCATCAACTGAAAGATTAGAAATAGTTTTAACCTTTTGAAACAACAAGTTCAGCAGCATTTACTGTATTAAAGCAGCGTTCCCAAACTATGGGTCGCAAAGTTACGCATTAGCTTTGATTAACCAGTAGCCACTGTCTATTGAATTGAGATCAGTGGCGACTTCAGCATAGGTATTTCAAAGTTAAGTGGGCCGCCATAAGCAGTCGTCATAAACAATGGGTCGCAATTTTTTTAAAGTTTGGAAACCACTGGTTTTAAAGTACTGTCACATGGTCCTACAAAAGTACAGTATGCACATGTAAAATAAGGTTAACATTGTGTGCAAGACAAATCGCAAACATTATTACACTGGCCTTGACTGTACGGAATGATTTAGAATTAGGTTACTTACATACAAATCCACATGTAGTGATTGATGTTTGAAAAGGAATTTCGACAAGTAAGTCGGTAATGACAAGCATCAATTCTTGGTAGTTTATTCCTTTTGTGCAGTAGTAAGAAATCACTCCATCAAGCTGTTTGTTGGTAATTTCTAATCAAAAAACAAAGACTGCCAAATAATAGTTTCGACGAATTTTTAGTTTTACACTGAATCTCCATTCAATCAAACTCATAGCCAGGAATAAATGATCATTTACAAGGTGATGCCGAAGCGTTTACGTCTAAACAGAAAAACATTTGGATGTGGAAAAGTCATGTATAGTAGTACACATGTTATCCCCATGCACAAATAGGATCAGCAAGGCACAGTCTACTGCAATAATAGCATAACAGTCAATGTCACCTCTTGCGAATACTGCAAGCATGTGGGTCGCCATCTCTTCTTTTGACTTCGAACAGCTGGTTAAACTTTCTTCACCAAAATCCACATACCCAACAATGTCACCTGTTGCTGAGCAATAGGCTATTTCCTCTACAAAAAGACGAGTTCACAATATTTTTATGGTTGCACTTTTAAGCTAGGTGCACATTTTATAGCACCTTTGAAAATAATACTTTCATTGATTAATCGTGATTCAACACTTCACTTCATGATCACGTAATATTGCTAAGCAGTTAAAGCCCAAGAGGCGCAAAAGGTTTTGACCTGAGGTCAGCTTTGAGTAAATGTAATAAGTTAATATCGGTTTTCAACTCAGGTCATTTTATTTCTTATGGTATGCCATGTGACCCAGGCACATCTACACGGATGTTCACTCGTTCAACACGTGGTGTACCTTTGGGCAACACCTGTTGCAGCCTATGGCTGTTACGGTACCACCTCGACAGCTTGGTCCTCAGAGCTCAATTAAACAAGCCAGGGAAATGTGCATTAACTGTCTTTCTCAAGGACACAACATCGTTTTTGCCCAGTCCAGGTATAACATCAGGAGCCAACAACACTTTGATTACTTGCATGATGCTCTAATCGACTGAGCTATAGACGCTGCATTCACCTAGGTTCAATTTACCTATCAGGTACCACCACTTCACATACGTATCTAGAATATTATACAACCTTTGATAGTCATTTCATCAAAAGCTAACACTGCCATGGTGTCACATCTTTTTCCACTACTTGCAGCGATAGCATTTTTAATTCGTTGCAAAACTTTTTTCTGCATGCCAATTTGCAAATATCCACTTTTATTTCGTTCAGTACGTAAAAGCCTGGGTGTTGGCAAAACCAATATTTTCTGAAGGAATTCATAGGTAGAAGGAGATTTTGCGTAAAGTTTCAAGCAAAACCTGCAAATATACAGAAGCTGCGCATCAAGTTCAATATTTCAAGTTGAAATAGTTAAACTAGACTAGGTTTCGTTTACAAAATTTATGTCATGTGCACTAGTTTTGTGGATAACAAAAAAATTCAGCGCTATACCGTATGATGGAAGGACTGTAACGCCTTGCATAGTCGGTTTTAGATTGCTGCAACTCTGTCTGTCTTGACCACCATTCTCTCAAGAACACAATGTTCTGCTTTCTTTTGCTGACACTCTCCAAAATCTCTGCACATTGCTCACTAACCGTAACTCCTTTTGAAATAAATTCCTTTTCTAGTTCTTTTAACCTGCAAAATCAAAAAATAGATTTCATTGGCATAAGCATGTGAAAAATGAAGATTTATGATGTTTTAGATGCAATATATTCATCAAAATATATCTAACTGAAGTGCTGCATTGCAGCTTGCTAATGTATGTTATCCAATTACCGCTTTTGCTGCATCTGCCAACTTGCTCCTAGTCTTTCTTTGCTAGCCTTTGAAATAGCAGAAAATTTTGATAGAGGCTTAGCTCGAAGTCTAGCAATTCGCTTTTGTTGTCGATCTTGCTGGGATTTTTGCATTTTCCACAAGTTACTGCACTTACTGCAAACCTGAGATTTATTGTTGAGAACAATGGCCTCACAAGATTTGCTGATATATCTGAAAAACAATAGCTTTGATTCAAGTCATCAAAATGAGCAGCACTACTTACTTATTCTTTTCTTATTAAAAATTGATCAGACATGCTGAAAGCTGGTGAAATCAGTGGCTACCAGTTCAAAGAAAACTGACCTTTAACTCACACCTACAAAAGCTATGCATATCCCAGCCAGAGTTAGGCTTGGTAAATTATACATTTGAATAAAAAAGCTAAGTTGCTTAGACTGCTACACTTGATTCCTGCAAATAAGATACCAAATTCAGCATACATACGATATCTAAGCCACAACATATGCCTGCTTTAAACATACCGTGCAGAAGATCCTTCCACCAATCTTAGTGGCACATGTAACCAGCCATCCTTCCTTAATACAGCATCATATCCTGAACAACTACGAAATCTCATCAAAAGATTTAACGTTTCTTCCAAATTCCAGTGCTCCATTGAAACTTGATTACTCAATTCTTCACAATATAGACCATTTTTAGCAATGCTAAACGACATTTCTCCATAGCCAAGTTCAGAAATTAAAAAACTTAGTGAAGCAATTCCATGTAAGTCAAGGTTTTCATAATATGTCAGATGCACAAATTTACTTTCCACATAAACTCTCCAATTAGTAAGATTTAAGCTTTTGAACTCAGCTAAAATATCAAGAAGACTCAAAATTGATGAAGATTCTGGTGCCATTTTGTCTATATCATCCGTTGTGCATGTATTAACTGCAGCATTCTGATATGCATGTGTAACTCGCTCCCGTCGTTTTTTAATTATTGACTGATGCGACTTTACAGGTATATTTGCGGAAGGAAGACAACCGATTTTGATCCAAGATTTTGTCACAGTTCTTTGAATGTCATCATCACTAAAGTGTTTTTCACAAATAAATGCTTTTCCCAACTTCACCCTTTGCTTGAACCTTATATCATATCGATATTTGAATATCACCTAAAATTTAGCAAATCTTAAATTGAGTTTTCATTAGCATTTTCACTTTTTGGGCATTAACAATAACATATTGCTTGGATTGTAATCTCAATTAGATTAATATTGATGCATATAGCTTTATGTAGAATAAGTTACAGGTAAGGTAAATGTAGTAGTTGAAATGGTCGAAGCAGCCTAACATTGGCACCTTATGGGCAGGCTTATGAAATAGCCTACCAGTTAATCATTTAACCTGCCAAGTTTTGCCATGCAGGCTAAATGTGGATTAACTTCTTTTACGACTAAAACTTGTTTAGACAATTCAAATTAAAATATATTTTGGCATTTTCTTGAAATTTTATCGAAGTCCAAAGCTCTTAGGCTAAAATTTTCGCAGACCATGGACATTAGGTACACTGTTAAGTGTTGTTACTGGATTTTTTTTGTTGTTACTGGATTCAAGTAATATCTAAAAATTAGGTAGTAACAAATTAGTGGTATAAGATTCTCTGTAGTAGATTTTTATGTTGAATCTCGGTTTTTATCTGTGCTCATTCTGAGGCACACACACCATTTTGTGACATTATATGTGTATATAGGCTAACATCTGACATTGAAACCAGGCTTAGGTACTTTAACACCTTAGGCTATTTGTGCTATGCACAGAAAATCGAACTTTAATTTGAAAATAAAATTTAGGCTATACTAACCTGATGAAACTTGTTAGTCCATTCTTTTGTTGACATTCCAAATCGCTTTTTTCCATTAGGAACTTGATAAAGCTTAATTTTGTTACTTAAAGCACTATTGCAACCAGGCAAACAACAATATTTTCCAGTATATGTATGCCTTTTTGAATTTGACATGTTGTCCCGTACTGTACAGTTAAAACTTGAATGACTTACACAACTCTTTAATCTAAAAACAACTCAAAAAGCTAGACAACTGCTAAGGATAGGCCTATAGCTGCTAGGCTAGCCCTGAGTCGACTACATTACCAATCTAACTCCGTTACATTAAAATTGATTGGGTGCCTTAACCACTGTGCCTTAACCAATACAATTTCACCAGCCTATTGGTTTGGCTAACTATCTAAGCTAATTGGTAACCAGCCTGAAGCATTCAGTTAGCCCACTGTTTTTGCCAAGTTTTTAGGTAGGCCTAAGTTAACCTGCTACCAGTACCAGGGTTATGAGTACGTAAAATCCTCTAGAAATAAAATCAGGCCTCTATCATACATAGCTTTTTTATTTGAATTTCTCTAACTGTAAACTTTTTGATACTACTTTCGCTCACTTTTATTATACTTCTTAGCCTAAACTCATATCGATTACACTATTCTCGAGCGTTTGCAAGACGCTTTACCACCTCCGCTGCTAGGTGGCGCAATTTTAAAACCGTTGACACTGCCTCGCAAAAACTTACCGTTGAGTTTCCAGACTACTAATATAGAGACTGTGAGATATTAACGATAAAAACCTTAACGGAAGTTAACAGAACTTAACGGAAGTTAATTTAGTCCGTTAACAGCACTTACCGGAAGTTAATTTAGTCCGTTAACATGAAAAAACTTTTTAACGGATTAACGAGTTAATGAAAAAGTTAGATTCGTTATTAACGATTAACGGACTTGTGCCCACCTATGTCTATTGGTATTATGAAAGACGCAAGATGGATAAGGTTAGACAATCGCACCAATGTCATTGTAACAATATGTGCCAATACTGGATTCTCGCAGGCATTACCTGCTAGAAATAGGGCCACGCAACTTCTGATGTTGGCTAGCTGCAGTTTCGCGACTCTGAGCCATCGTTGGCAACATTATTCCGCCAGGGTTGGCGCGACGCAGGTTCCAATGTAGGCTAGCTGCAGTTTGACGACTTTTCCAACGTTGTCAACATTATTCCGCCATTGTTGGCGCGACGCAGGATCCGATGTTCGCTGCAGTTTGCAGTCCGATGTTGGCTAGCTGCAGTTCCGATGTTGGTTAGCTGCAGTTTTCCAACTCGGGGGCGACGTTGGAAACATTATTCCGCCATTGTTGGCCCGACGCAGGTTCCGATGTCGGTCCGCTGCAGAATGCCAATGTTGGATGAACGCTGGACTTTGGTGCAAAACCGCATCGCCCAAACCTTGTCTGCAGCGTTGGGCAGAGGTTGACAAATGCTGGCAACTGCATCTAGTCAACATTGGCCCGACAATGCAATGTTTGCTGGGTTGGGGGTACCACATCCCTCTGGGGACCACTCCCCCAATAGACCCCCAAAAATGAATTTTTTGAACGAGTTAACTTAGGGTGCCAGTTTGTTTTGATATCTGCGGATATTTAACAAACAAATATTTTGGCATAGTTTGAGGGTGACACCCCCCAAATTGGCCCCTTAAAAATCAATTTTTTGAATGGCTCAAGCTAGGGTGCCAGTGTTTTATGATATGAGCAGATATTTAATGGACAAATATTTTGACTTAGTTTGGAGGTGCCCCCCCGGGTACCCCCCAAATAGATCTACCCAAAATTACTTTTATAAACTGCTCAACTTGGGGTACCAGTGTTTTGTGATATCTACAGATACTTAACAGGCAAATGTTTTGACGTAGTTTGGGGGTGCCACCCGATTGAACCCCACAAAAATGAATTTTTTGAACGACTTAACTTAGGATGCCAGTTTGTTTTGATATCAGCAGGTATTTAACAGACAAATACTCTGACATAGTTTGGGGGTGCCATCCCCTGAAAATCAATTTTTCAAACAACTCAAGCTAGGGTGCCAGTTTGTATTGATATCAACAGATATTTAACAGACAACAAATATTTTCACGTAGTTTGGGGGGAGCCACTGCGGGAATCCCCCCAAAATCAATTTTTTGAACGGCTCAAGCTAAGGTGACAGTGTTTTATGATATCAGCAGATTTTTAACCGACAAATATTTCGGAATAGTTTGGGGGTACCTGCCCAATAACTCCCCTCCCTCAAATAAATCTCCCAGAATTCAATTTGTAGAATGGCTAAAGCTGGGAGGCTAGCTGTTTTTAATATTATTGAATATTAAACAATTATTGTGACATATTTTAAGGGTACCACTCCCTCGGGTAACCGAAAATTGGACTACTCCTAAATCAATTTTTTTGAATCTTTTGTTAGAGAGCTAATTGTTTTTAATATTGAGTCAGTAAAAAATAAATATTTTGGCATAATTAAGAGGTGACACCTATCCCCAGGAACTCCCCAAATACATAGATTCCCCAAATCTTTACTTTTTATTTAAGCTAAAACAGTTTTTCGGTAGATATTTGTAAAACAAAGAATTAAAATACAAATAGTCATCTGTTCGAGAAAGAAATTTAGAATTGTTGTTATTAAGGCAAAAACATAGACCTGGGACCAATGCAGTGCAGAGTGTCGTGTGTAAATAAATCATATGCACTAGACATTACACGATAGCTTTGTACATATGTTGAATTTATGCTTGAGCTACGATATATGTATTTATAGTACTGATGGTGGAAGCTATAATCGACAAATTGCTGTTAATCACTTAAGATGTTGGTTTAGCGCGTAATTTGATGTGATTTTCACTGTGCTATTAAGATTTTTGTATTTGCTCAACCTACATTTGGGTCGCAATCCATGCTTTGAAAAACGCTGGCTTAACCTGACGGGTAATTTTTTTTTAGAATCAGAAACGACGACGTAGATATTTTTTGACATTGTTTGGGATTTCTACTTTTCTGGAGATTCCATAATCAGATATTTTTGAATAATTGCTGATTTTACGGTAGGTGAAAAGTACTTTTGAGCGTCACAGCATTAGCTACGCATCGGTTGTTGACTGGTTTGCTGGAAAACTCCCATCCAGTTAATATCTGTCTTTGCTTGTAGATACCAAATGAAGACTGTTAACAAAAAATTTCATCAAACTAAAAAGTTTTTAACTAGGTACGCTTTTTGATTTTGTTATTAAATACACTTGATTGATTGTATAGTCATTGAAAAGATTATATGCATTAAAGGTGCTTTTAGACCGGAAGCAGCAAAATGTCTAAATTGCACATTTGCAATGTTTGCTAGTCTTCATGAGAAATGTAAGCAACAGTTAAAGAACGCTGATGTAAGCAAACACTCATCAACTTAAATCTACTATTTGTTGTATTATGCAGAAGCGTGTAATAGTTGGCTCTGTGTCATTGAGCCTGGACAATGCTGCTTTTAACGAAATGTTGCACGGGTGGCAAGCAGTTGGCAACGCTGTGCCAATTTCAATGACCCAAGATTTAAACCTCAGATTTCCTGCTCCAGAGACGAACGCATTTCCGTTCGATTAACTAGCATCAGCAAATAGTCCCCAAAGTTGCTTTGTGTTGGGTCCAACTGCCAATTCACTGTCCTTATTTGCATTGTAACTTTTACTTGATCAGCTAGAGATCACACATACTAAAGAGACATTCTAATTTATGCAATGGTAACAGAATTAGTGTTAGAGTAACATGAACTTAGTTGTATCTGGTAATTTTTTTGGCAGTTTATGCTGGTATGAAAAGATATACTGTAGTGTGTAAAGAATTCTAGGAATGATTGTTTCTCTGGAAAATTTTAAGTCAAAGTGAGTGAAATAAAAAATTTCATTATTCATCTTTGCATTTTTTATCTGCCTTTTTAAGGTCATGAAGGAAGTAGGTCAACAAGCTCATATGGTCTTATGCCTGTCCTGCGTTGAAAAACTGCTGCAACTTTGAAGCCAGTATATGTCTCTGGTTGTTTCGGGCGTGGGTTAGAATCCCATCTGTAGTCATTTTTGTGACAATTAGAGGCTGATTTAGATTGTGACTTAATGTGTCTTATTTTCGTGATTTTTTAAGGGTTAAGATTTGGTTAGTTTTGGGGTGAGTTTTAGAGTAAGAATTTGAGTTTGGGTTAGATCTGGATTAAAATTAACAAAAAAAGTAGATAAAAATTTCCGGTGAAAGAGTCTCTTCCAAAGAATCATTGTTTGACTTCAGTTATTGATAGTGTTGTAATGCAATGCCAAATTATCCCCATCCAGTTTGTTTTTTGTTTGGTTTCACATAAAACTTTAGCTGAAATGGTATCAAATTAATGCTAACTTTGGCAAGGTTTCCTGGTTTAAAGCTTGAATATATATGCATTAGTCGTTTCTTTTTTTAGTGTGTATGCATTAGTTGTTTGTTTGTTTATTAGTTGGTTTTAGAGCTGAAGACAAATCAGACTGCACTAATTATCTTCACCACTTTTTCTAAAGAAAAAACTTTAACTGCTTTTCAACCTCTAAAATTAGTTTCAGTTAGTCTTTTTCGAACTCTATTTGCAATCCTTAGCTGTTAAATGCAATGGAACATCGAAGTATACAATTTTACAACTCATTTTGTTGTTAGAGAAATCTGACCATGGGATCCAGCTTCGAAATACAACCGCTATCCAAAACATTACTTTTATTGCGTGCAAGACTCTGCAAATAAACATTTAAATATCCAAGCATCATTTTTAAGATTTACAAAAAAAGAATTATGTATAGAATATGGAGAGAATATACTTGTGTTTGAAATGTCGAAAGATGACCAACAATTGAACTTAAGCAACAATAAGGTCGTGCGGTTATCATCATAACAACATAAGTCTTTTTGATTGTTAGAGCTGAAGATAGAACAGAGAAGTTTTGTGAAAATCATCGAATACAAAATATAATCCTTGTGCAACAAGAATTCTTCGTAGCGGCATACCTATTAGATCGTACTTAATGCTTTTTAAGTTTTTTTTGCTAGTTAAGTGTTCATAAACAAAGCATAAATTAATATGTTTAAGTTTGAAGTGTTTGAATAACGTTGTTGTTTTTTTGTGATGCAAGATTGCAATTCATTGCTCATAGAGAAAATGCTTTTGCATGTTGGCTTTACTTGCCCTTAACTTTTCAAAGACTGTAAGGTTGTTTATACACGTCTGCGCTTGACAACCACCAGAAACAAAACTGTAAAACAATCTTTGCTTTTGTTAACAAATATGTGAATATTTAACCAACCGTCACCGGTTTTAAGGTAATTAATGCAGTCGTTGCGTAGACTAGATACCCATGCAAAAGTTCGCTATTAAGTTATGATGATCTGGTTTTGAAATGACAAGAGGTTTTCTCATGGTAGCCATTGTGTCAGTTATAACAATGTTCTGAGGAAGCCGGATACTAGCGCCAGCATAACGCTCTTTATTGCTCTTGGTGGCAACGATTTATTGCTTTAAAGGTTTTGTCACAAATCATTACTACTCTGATTAAAATGTTTATGTCTTCGAAGCGATTTTAATCCAAGCAATTCTCAAGTTTTGTTCCACCAGTCAACTTTTCAAATATTAGATCTATGCGATTTCATTATGAAGTAGCATAAACGTTCTCAACCAAAGTGATCTTGCTGTAAATCTAAAATCTGATGAAAGGTTGTACACTAGACAAACGCGTTTAATTTCTCTGGATGCTGACTCAAAATCTCGTTGCAACTTTTTCCTAGATGAAATGCTCTTATTATTAGTTTTCCTTTTGCATACTTTGTTATTCACTTGATCGCGCTCAACAAAATTAAACTAAAACAAATAATAATATTGCAACAGGAATGTGGAAGCACCGCTTTGTTAATTGCTTCCACCTTCTTTACACGAAGGTTATGTTTTGATTTGGAATTGTTTCAGTCAACGTTTTTTAAAGATTTTTCAAAAACAGCTTATGTTCAGTATCATCTAGACAGACACATGGAACAAAAATTTTGTTACTTTGTTTGTTTTTATTTTTGGCTGCACACCAGAAACATGCAATAAGACGATTTTGCTTTAGGGTCGGTCTTGCGTGGAGCCTGTATGGCTCGAGTTTTTAGATTTAACATTAAAGTAGGTAGTCTTTAATCATTTATGCTGCACGTTTAATATTTATGCTTTAATCATTTATCCGAAATACTTTTAGTTGAGTAGATTACTCAAGCATTTTTTTCCGGTAACGAGTATTTTCTGAGTAATTTTTTAGTAGCTACTTGTACTTGCTTACTTATAGAGTGAAGTAACGCTACTTAAGTAGTATTTTGATTCAGAAACGTACAAAGTACTGTAATTTTAAATTTGAACCACAAATTCTTCAGAACGGTGGACTTTTTTACCGCCAATTGTTCAGTTCAGCTAATGTAGTTGTCTTTTTCTCCTTTTACGGCTGGCTACTCTTGCATCATAGGTCAGACCATAGACTATTTATTATTGGACTAGAAACTGACGCGCGAAGAAAAAACGAAGAAAATTGAAAAGAAAAAGGTTCCTCTCGCTGCGAAGTTTTTTTGACCACGCGCGAATTATTCGACACAATACGGTTTTTCGTGGTAAGTTCAAATGCACCATACAAGCAGAAGCGTTAGTAAACTTAAGCAATTCGAAGCTTACAACAGAAGCCATGAAGCTAGATCAGCCGACTAAAAAAGCCAAATGAAGTTTCCAGTTGAATTAATAAATCAGCACAAAAGAAGATAGATACAGTGGTGGTCAAAGTAGTCTAAAAACAAAAGTATTGCTACTTACTCTGGAATCCACTTCAAGTGAAAATAGAAATACGGCAAATTATTTTCACTTAAGTGAAAGTAGTCCAAATTAATTTTCTGTAATGAAAGTAGTTTCAAGGTATAATACTGTCTCAACTGCTAATGCTTGTATTGTACCCACCAAAAACAATAAATTTTTGAAATAACTCGCCATATCTCAAGATTTTATCTACAGTACAAATTTCACGTTCGAGACCTCTACAAACATATTTTCAATAAGCAGTTTTGCCCGATAGAATAAAAATAACTTTTTTTACGTCAGGTCGTAGTAAAATCATGGTAAAATCACCAATAAAACAACTTCGTTACTGACTATCTCTGGATATGTAGGCCTACTATGAAAGAACCTTTTTTCAAAGTAACTGGAAAATCGAAATCCAGGTGAGTTTCAATTTCGACGAAATATGCATTTTTCTCTGTTTTCAACGGTATCACAATGTGTAAGAGTATGCTTATAAGGACTTGCTGTTAGCGCAGTAGAAAAAAATTGACTCGGAGCGATAGCCAGAAGGGACAAGGGAGAGCTCAGCCCGTTTGGAAATTTTTACTTGTCATATATGCACAGTGGCGTAGGCTTAGGGCAAGATTTTCCAAAGGGGTGTGCATGAGTCAAAACTTAAAATTGGCATCATAAGTTTGGGGTCTGGGTCAAAGTCCCCAGCCGCCGAAACTGATAAGGGGGTCTGGGGGTGAAACCATCACCGCTCAGAGATTTTTACGTTGTTTTACAAAAATAACTCAGTGTTAAGAACTTTTTAGATTAAATTTCGGATTAAAAGGTATGCTTTGAACGGTGCAAAACATGCACAAAATAACAGAGGTGAAGTCGAGGACACAAGGCTCGAGGCCAAGGACACAAATAAAATCCGAGGCCAAGGACAGCCCTTCCGAGGACAGAACCTCTCGAGGCCAAGGACAGGAATGCTCGAGGCCAAGAACACAGGCGCAAGCGTTCTCAAAAAAAAAAAGGTCTTCAAAATTTTTTTCAGGCGATCACTAATTCATTGGCGTACCCAGAATTTTTGATTGGGGGAGGTCTGAAAATCACACGAAATGACGTCATAAAAATTTTTCCAAAGAGGAAGTTTTTTGTGGGACAAAGCTTTCGTAGAATGAAAGATCTGAAATCGTTGTTGCCTCTTGCACGTAACCAGGATTTTGCAAAGGAAGAGGGCTTAAACTAATAGTTGAAAAATGCAAATATCTAACTTTGGGAACGTGTTGAGAAAGCCAGTGTAACTCAAATGTATCACAGACGGGGGTTTAGGGGCGGGGCCCTCAGCCTCCGGAGGCTTTGGGGGTCTGGGGGCTAAGCCCCCAGCCGCTGGGCAATTTTTTGGGAAAAAAGCTATTTTAATGCCATTGGATTACATTTCGCAAGTGTTCAGAGCCATTTGAAAGCACTAGATTTTCGACATTTGAAAGCCAATCGAAAAAATTGAATTGTTTAATTCTCCTTTTACTTGCAATTTAAGTCCAAAACACGTTTAACATCTGGCAGTTTGGAGTTAATTTTTAATTGTAAGTAATTTGGTCCAGGTAGGGGGAAGTAAGGCGCATTGTATCTGGCTACATTTTAGCAGTAAATAATAATCCACTCGAAGATTTTCCTTAGAGATTTTTGTTTTGTCATGAAAATAACCAGTTATAGGAGTACATGTTCGCCAGGAGGCCCAGGCCGCCTCACTTGAAGTTCAATGATTTGTTCAATCAGCATTTTCCATGGCTAATTTTTTTAAAAAGTATTTTGTTGGTGAAAATCGTCGAGGTTGGAGGTGAAATACTGAATTGTTATTGAAAAATGGTACAATAGGTGGTTACGTCTACTAACCATGTTATTGCCGGGCCGGATTTACATCGCGCTAGGCCTCTGGCACTTTGGAGATTTTCGCAACATCTTTCTGCCAAATATAGGTGAAGACCAAAAAAACTCTTACGATTTCAGCTCGGGGCCCCTAGCTGGTATTGCGTCATATTATGGTAAATACAGCCCTGATTAATGCATTGCGTTCACAAAAAGGCTAGATGTGAGCCTGAAATAGCAAATTTTAGGACAAAAACTCTCCACTTTCTCAGGGTTATACGTTTAAATTGGCTGGCAAAAATTGAATTGAGGGGGACCAGGCGCTCCTGGTCTTCAATATTGTTAATTAGTTGTACTGTTGTCAGCGAAAAATGCTAAAAAGAAACTGAACAATGGGCTTTTTTGTCACATTTTTGTCATTGGTGAAATTTCAATTGGGGGGCCTGCCCCTCCTCCCCTTGCATACGCCTATGCTCCTTCTGAGGAAAACAAAAAAGGTGTTCGCAAATTTTCCGCGAGGTTTCTGGCGTTTTCCAACAAAGTTTCAACTGTTCAAAAAATAGTGCTGTCCTCTAGCCGAGGACAGGGCAATTTTCGAGGACTTGAGGCTTCGAGGCCAAGGCCAAGAACTTCAAAATGTGTCCTCGAGGACTCCACCTCTGCTAAATAAATATAAAAACAACTGAAGGGCACAAGCTAAATAATATACTTAGACATCCTTTTCCACAAGTATTACACCAAAGGCCAAGAAAGAAAGTAAAAATTTTGTCGCTGTTGGTGATAAATTTTTTGCAACATGCCAAGCATTAAACGCTAACTTATTGGCATTGGCCGCGAAACATCTGAAATGTAACGTGCCTCCACCAGCTGGTTGAAATTCTACTTCTTAACAAGCCATTGTCTAGTTCGATCATTAGATAAAGAGAAATAGTGCCATGCCTTTTTTGTTGCAGTTTAGAGTGTGGTGAACTTCAGTTGAGTAAAGTCGACAGCGAGGCCGAGATGGTAACAAAGCCGTCGTTTTTACGATGACTCTAATCGTATGATCTGGGTTCAACCCAAACCCTGGCTACGTTGTTGTGTCTTTGGATAAGACGCTTTACGATGATTATCTCTGCTGGTGGCTTCAAACAAGCAGCAAATTCAGTAGACAAGATTTCGAAGAAATTCACTGGGGCATTGGATCACTGGAAACTTCTAAGCAGGTGCAGATTCCTCCAAGCACGAAGTAGTTATTGCCAGTACTTAAATTGTAAAATTTTGCATGGGGGGACGCTTTGGCAATCTTAACCAAACGCATTTAGCATGCGAAAGTACTTTAGTAAAGATTACGTAATTCCGTCGCCGAAATTGAACGAACACCAAAAAAAAGGTCTTCGCCGGAAATTGATGTGTTTTTTTGACAAAATTAGGTGAAGATCAAAAAAAAGGTCTTTGCCGGAAATTGAAGTGGTTTTTCGCCAAAATTAAGGGAAGAATTAGGGCTTTTTCGTCTGATCATCCTGCGCTCAAATCTCGATGGGGAGACGCTAAATCTCGATGGGGGGACGCGTCCCCACTACAATTTAAGTACTGGTTATTGCAATGAAAAGTGCGCGGATCGTCCAATAATTAGCGTCAGACGCTATCTGGTGACAAGAGGATATGTGCTACAAAAAAAGTCGAAAAACTTTTTGAAGCCGAAATATATTGGCATGAGCAAAAAAATTGAAATCTGCACACTCTTACCCTCAAGCTGATTAAAATAATCCTAAAATGCAAGGTATAGCGTAAGCCTTTTCCACGTTGTCGCAGTTCCTGCTTCATCCAGTGGCGATGTGGAAACTAGCATGGAAGTAACCACAAACGAAAGATAATTCTAACCGATGGCTTCTTAAATCAACAGATCATAGCAGCTCATAGGCTGCGCAGTCGAGCCGGTTAACCGCAATCGGAGCGCGCTCCCTTCTTACACGCCACAACTGGTGACCCCGACGTCAGCCGCTATCTGCGCAACAACCTACATCCAATCAACAACTCACGCCTGCTCACACAAGGCTGCGCAGTCGAGCCGGTTAACCGCAATCGGAGCGCGCTCCCTTCTGACACGCCACAACGTGCAATCCGTGCATGCTTTATAGTAATGCAATTACGCGATTTTAACTTTTTTCACACATTTTTTAAATTGTGCCATGGCCCAAAAACGGGGGGCCATGGCACAATATCTCCCCTATCTGTGCTATACTCACTGTACATGCACTTGCGGAATTTTGTGACCACATAAACTCGAAACTTGGACCATAGCAAGTTAGAGTATAATCAGGGCCGTAGCCAGGCGGCTTATTCAGCGGGGCTCAACGTATTCGTATTTGACATTTATTGAAGTACAGTAATATGAAAACAGTTACACTAGGGCGTTCCCATTTCAGAAAGATTTATTTAGTTTTAGAAAGAGTACTGTAATTCTGTTATAAATGGAGTTGAATCTTATGCAACAAAAACTAGAGGTGGTAAAATTGGATAGATATTTTTTTACGGTAAGTTACGGATCTGTTTAAAACATTTACAAAACACCAAAGATTTACTTAGAAGACTATAATTGGCTTCCCCTTTCTAGTATAAGGTCTGTAGAATGTTAGTAGAGGTTCCGAGATTCTAAACTTGAAGCTTTTCAGGGGTCATTATAGTCTGTTTTTAGAGTATAGACATTTTCTCCGAGACGCAGGAACCTAACTCAAGTGTCATTGGTATGGGTCGTGCGTTTCAAACTTTGATGCGATTTACAGCACCTTACGTCTTTCTGAGATCTAAGGGTTTTTATTCTTTTTTTTTAAGATTTCTATCTCTTGCTTGCATGGAGCTGCTATCGTTGAAAAAGGATAACACTAAATCGCTAGTATCACACTTCTCGCGTTCGATCTGCTCTAACACTATTTGCGTCAAAGTCTATTTCAACCTAGCCTACCATACATCGTTTATATGAAGTCTATATAAGTCACAACATTAACCTAATCGAGTCTATGGTCTATAAACATTTTGCTACTTAGGATAGCCCATGACTGATTGTAAAGAGTGTATGATGCAAACAAAGCAGACAGAAACTGAGACTTTGATAGCAACATCGAGTCAGTGAACCGTGAAGAAAAAAAGACAAAACTGTCAGTTTCCAGTCTACTAATAAAGAGTCTATGGTCAAACCACCGCAGCGACTGTAACAATACCTTTTTTCTACGTGTGCGCTTACGTATCATATGCAGTCTGGCGAAAATCTGTTTAAGATGGTTTTAGTTTCACGTTCGTTGTTTGGTATGCATCCAGGGCATGGTATGGAATGGAATAGAAAATGGAATGGAACGGAAATTTCGCTATGGAATATGGAAGATGCCAGAATGGAATGGAAGATTTAAAGAATGGAATGAAGACAATCTTCCATACTTTCATACCAATTCCATACTAGATTTCGTGCATTGTATTTACAGAAAAACACATACCGATGTCGGGTAGTGGTAAATAATACTGTCACAGAAGTATTCAACTTCAATATCTATGCATATTATTTGTCGACAAATCGCGGTACTTAGGTAGTGTACATTGCGCAAACAGTGTACGTATTGTATCATTGTAAGTACATTGCAATTTAATTGCGGCATTGGTGTTACAGTTGACGACCGTGATAGATTTGACTTGTTTTTTTTCTTTTGAGGCTGACAATTTGGTCAGTCATAAATTTTGTTTTCTTACATCGTCACGAAAACTCATATTTGCTATTTCATCCCCGCTTCAGCTTAACTTTATTTATATTTTTAGTTTTTAAGCTTATAGTAATTCTTTTTGGTGTTAAAGCTTGGTACCGGTAAATGTTCTAGTTGATGTGAGAGCAAACTTGTCCGGTAATCATTAATCCATAGGCATAGCCAGAAGGACCGGGCCCTTTGCCTCCCCCCCCCTAATTGAAAAGCTACCAATGACAAAAAATGGTGACACAAAGCCTATTTATTCAGTTTTTTAGTATTTTTGGAGTGCAACATTACATGCGTACAACGGCAATTAGCAATAACTTGATATTAATATTGACGACCAGGGGCTCATGCCTTATCAATTTAAATTTTTACCAACCAATTTAAATGTACAACCCGGGAGAAATTCAGCGTTTTTGTTTTAAAAGGTGCAATCTCAGGCCCTCATCTAATTTGTTCATACAATAATACGAGCCCCCAACTAACTTTTAGATCACAATAGCATGATTAGTGACCATTTATGGCATCTAATGTACCAACTTTAAATAACAATCCACCTCCATCTCGTCACTTTTCACGCGACAAAATGCTTTTGAAAAAACCTAGTTAGGGGAAATGCTTATTGAACAAATTATTGAATTGGAATCGAGGGTGCCTGGGCCCCTAGTCGTACATATATTCCTAAAACTGGTTATTTTCATGACAAACCAAAAATCTTCAAAGGCAAATCTTCGAGGGCATTATTTAATGCTAAAAATGTTGCAGAAAGCAATGTACCTTGATTTTCCTGACTTGGGCCAAATCACAAAATTTACCCCAAAATGCCAGATTTTAAACGTGTATTGGACTTGACCTGAAGTAAAGGAAGCGATTTTTTTCAGTTGGCTTTCAAGCATCAAAAATTTTGTTCTTTCAATGGCTCTGAAAACGTGAGAAATGTGATCCGAGTCGCATTAAAATAGCCAGTTTTTTTCAAAAAATTGCCCAGCGGCTGGGGGCTCCGCCGCCATGCCCCTCTGTGATATGTTTGAGTTGCACTAATTTTCCTACCACATCTCCCAATTTTGATGAATAGAAAAAATTTTAACTTGCGGTTCTAGTCCTTCTTCTATAGCAAATCGAAGTTACGAGCCAAATCAGACGCCCAGCTTTTGATCTTTCATTCTTTTCCCATAAAAAGTTCCTCTTTTCAAAAACTTCTGATGACGTCATTGCATGATTTGCGGTTTAGCTCTCCCCCCAATTCAAAATTCAGGCTGGCCTATACATTAAATCATGTGCAATACGTATATCAGATACCGGTCGTTGCACTTTGGTACTGTTGGCGCACCTTCACGAGCGGTTGCTTACCACATTGCAAAGGTGCAAAGCAGCAAAATATACGTTGCATTGCTTCCAGTCTAAAATTTCTTTGGCATGGAAGTATGGAATATGGAAGAAAATTTTAGTATGGAATGGAAGATTTTTGGTATAGAATGGAAGAAAATTGCCAGTATGGAATATGGAAAAATCGTCTTCCATTCCAATCCATACCATGCCCTGTTGGTATCTGTAATTACATTTTATTTACCAAGTTGCCTTGGCCAGGAGACAGCGAAGGGACCTTTCGGTCTTCGAGTCAAGCTGCCACCTGCCCACCTGTCTACCACACACGGCGGAGGTTTCACACTGTCCCTTTTAATGCTGAACGTCAAGCAAGAAACCTGTGAATACCAATTTTTATAGTCTTTGGTTTGGCCCGACCGGAAATCGAACCCGAGTCTACAACTTTAGTAGCAGACGCTCTATCCACTCGACCACTGATCGGTTTATCTGCCATTCGCTTCATACTGGAATAGATGTTTACTCTATTAAAAGTACTGTAAATCATGATTCACGAAAGAGTCATACAGAGATATAAATTTGCCAAAAATGTATTCTTTGAATAGCGAATACTTACCGTTCCTATCGCTAAATTCTACAGAGTAAGCCAAAAATCACACACCATATATGCAAGAAACACTATCGTACGGTACTGTGATATTTATTGTGCAATGTAATTACAAAATCTTTTTAATTTGATGATTAATTTCGTCCCAGTGGAGACTCAGACTACCTAGATGGGCTATTTGCAATAGTTTTGTATGATTTAGTGACGTAATTGGAACGACCGACGCTCGCGTCGCGTGTTCCTTTGTTTTTGCTCGGCCATTTTCCAACTAACGAGTGCGAAATTTCAGACGTTTGCTTATAACTCGAGAATGGTTTGGTCTAGCTTCATGAAATTTTGACAGTAATTTGAGATTAATCAGTTGTACGTTTGTATCAAATTTCGAGCCAATAGGTCACGGGACTTCGGTTTTAGAACCCGAAAACCGCCCAGCAAGTTTGGCATAAAAAGCGGTCTCAGTCAAAAACGGCTTAAGTACGGCAAAAAATATTTCATATGGTTGTATGTCTTACGATATCCTTTCATCCCAACCAACCCACTTTTGGCCGCGATGAGGTTTTTTCCTTTTTAGTGACGATGTCTAATAGAGCATGTGAAGTAGAAACATTCTTTCAAAAGCCGTACCTCTCCGGAATTAGTATCTTTATAAAGTTTATCAAAAAAACATACGAATCGTTTATGTAGCAAGCCCATTTGATTCTGTTCTTTATGTTGACTTTTAATCGTCGGGCGAATGGTTTAAAAGTCGTAAGAAGCGTTTCGAATCAATTGCTTCAATTTAATTCTTGTATGTTTCATGAAAATTTTAGTTTTATTATGCTATCTAGATTTAATCGATCGATTATTGTGGGCAGTTAGGCAAACACAACTATTTACATTTCAAACGTTACCTTATTCGATGTTTACCTCTGCCTCTCATGCATTACTAACCGGTACTTATCATCTAGAAGAGCAATTCAATATCCCAATATCACACAAGTAGATTTATTATTACTGTATTAAGCCGAGTACACTAGTTTCAAATTCAGCAAAAGTAATAAGTGCGAATACAAAATTTGAAAATTGCAACCAACATACAACAGATTGCATATTTAGCCGCCGATAGCGCGAATCAAGGTTTAACTGTTTATGACCGACTGAGAACGCATCACACATTTTTCGTGAATTGCAATTTCATCGCATGCAGTCGAAATCAAATTTATGAACCTGTTAAAAATAACACGGTTGTCTATATATGAAGTTGTTCTTAAAATAATATCGTAACTTTATTGCTTGTTCCTAATCAAGCAAAATTGGCCCAATCAATTTGCAAACTCGAGCTATGCTAACGATCAGATAACAGTATTTAAACATAATTAATTATTATTTGGTGCCACGTGACAAAACTTCGGATCAACGGCGCCTTCTCAACCTCCCTTCTGGCACAACTGCTCACCGACGGCGCAAACCAAATCCACCTTACGCTGTGCTCAGTGTTGACTGGTGTTAATCAAGTTTTTCAGGAACTCAACCTATCAGGAACAATAAAAAACAATAGCGGTTCTACAAGTTTTTGAGAACCCAAAACTGCCCGTTTTGCGATTGTAGATTACGGTGGGTGTACGTACACAGTATACGTTTTTCATCCACTTATGCACGTTTTTTTTCTCCATGAAAAAGCATGTTCTTTGTATGCCTAACTGTTCATATCCGAACCAAACTGTCACATACTGGACAAAAGTTTTCCGAAAAAAATTTTGCGAAGGGGTACGTACAACTTTTATTTTACAATATCACTCTCATCGTTCACGAACAAAATTTTTATCAATACGCAACAGTCTACTTAGTGCGGATATGGACTTATAAAAATGCGGGCGAAAAAGCGCATACTTTTTCACAGAGAAGCAAAAATGTAAAAAAAAACAAAACAAAACGGATACTGTGTAAATTTACCTTCAGTTGACCCTAAGAAACTCTGTGGTCGGTGTTTAACGTATTTTTTGATTAGAATCAGTAGCATAGCCAGGGGTGGGGGGAATAGCTCCTCCATTGGCCTATCAACTAAAATGCAGAATAAGAAAAATGCCACTAGTAGCACTTCTGAAACTTTTTTTTGCACTGGAATGAACTAAAAAAGAGATTTAGAGCATCTTTTCAAACATACAAAATAATGAAGACCAAAAGAAAACTTTCTCCACTCAGAATCAGTCCGGTTTTTTGCCCAGAATTAGGCGAAGACCAAAAAAAAGGGTCTTCACTCAAAATTAGTCCGGTTTTTCGCTCAAAATTATCAATATCTCAAAGCCCAAAATATTTCTACCCAGATTCTGTCCTTTTCTGTGTGCTCAAAGTTTCTTTCTGCCTAAGTAGCAAAGGGGGGCAAGCCGCAATTTCGCATAATATTCTATGCTTATTATACCTTCCTGGCGACCCAAAGGGGGCCATGGCATTATGCCCCTCCCCTAAATACGCCCCTGCCGTTAGCCCCCCCAATTATTTTTCTCTCAAAAATATAGACGAAATAAATTACTCCGTATGAGCTTTATTGAACCATAGGATTTTATGATTTACCAGCATGTAAACAAGCGACCCTTAGCCACCTCCCAGATGGCCCATGTATGCAACCATTCAATCATGTTTGCGCTGCCAATTTCTATGCTACGCATTAAAAGCATTAGTATTTGTAACCACAGCCCTAAAATTGAGTTGTTTTAGCAAAAAAACGCAAAATTTTCAAGCGTTGGGGGCTCCGGCCCCCAAATCCCCGTATCTCAGGAGCTGGGGGCTTTGCCCCCAGACCCCCAGTCTCTGGCGGCTTTGCTCCCAGGCCCCAAATAGCCTCAGCGGCTGGGGGCTCCGCCCCAGACACCCAAAACACCCCCCATAGCAAATTTC
Source organism: Trididemnum nubilum (assembly GCA_963965965.1). Classification (NCBI taxonomy): domain Eukaryota; kingdom Metazoa; phylum Chordata; class Ascidiacea; order Aplousobranchia; family Didemnidae; genus Trididemnum; species Trididemnum nubilum. Next base: position 29,007,057 of record OZ014478.1, read on the forward strand.
TTGCTACGCACCTGACTGGAACCACGTTAAGACAAAAAAAATAGTTTAAGCCATTTTAACGGATCGTTCGTGAAGTTGCGGGTAAAAGTCCCGAGCTATATAACTTTCTTTCCATTTTACGTGTAAGAAATATATATATACCAGTATACTCTCTGTTCGCTGCTGATGAAGGGACCAACCCCGAAACGGCAGGCCGTACAGCGATTGAGAATATATAGCTCCTTGATCAGATCTGCGATTTGGTCAAGTTGAGCACTCTCGCTGGGCACGAAAGTTACAAGGGATAATTTTCGCGCAGGCTTTAAGACTTTGTCTTTCAGCCAACCAGTATACTCTCTGTTCGCTGCTGATGAAGGGACAAACCCCGAAACGGCAGGCTGTACAGCGATTGAGAGTATATATATATACAGTTATACACGCAAGCAAGTTTTAGAAAATGGTTTTCTAAACATAGCAACTGGTTGCGCTATATCTGGTACTATGCTGTGAACAAAGCGACTAGGTTTTTTCGCATTGTAGGGTTGGCCTACTTAACGCAGTTTGTTAACCACAAAAGGCGAAGCGGAAACAAACCAACATACTTTCTCCCGTAAATTACTAAATGCCCACTCATGCATAACCCAAATGCTAACTTTGAAGTTACAGGAGCATAAGCATTTCGATAATAACCACTACGAGGAAAAATTTATACCGAAATGGAAGGAAGTGCCCTGGTGAAAACACATTAACATTAATAACCGCAATTTACAGTACGTACACATTTGCCTGGCAATGGTAAGATTTAAAACAAAAAATGCTAAGATATTTTGTCCGTAATGCTGGAATAATACTCGTCGGAGTATAATAATCATCTGTTTACAGTAAGATAGCAGCAAGCGCTCTCAATAGCTCGCAGCAGCGACCGGCCGGCAAGGCAGGTGAAGACGTGAAGACAAAAGCTCGAAGTAAACAGGTTTTTGGCAGAAGGTGCAAGTCTCCACGCGGTGTCGATGCAATGGTAGCCCTGCTTCCGTCCAAGCACTCTGCAAACTTCGGACAAAACGCCTGCAAATAAATTAGTTAAGAAACACGATCGCAGACTCGCAGTGCCCATACAGTTAAGGAACAGCCAAAGAATTAAGTATTTTGTAATTTTGGATTCATTTGCTGATTAAACAGTTTGATTTTTTCTCTACTTGAATATAATACAATATATAACTTGAAAAATGCTAGCATGAGTTTAAAATTACTAAAAAACAAACAAGCATATTCATCACGTTAAAGCATAGGTGGGCAAGTTAATGCAAAACGTTAGCTTCGTTAACCACTAGTCCGTTAACAAAATTCATACCTCCATTAACGTTAATCCGTTATTTTCAGCTTTAACTAATGGAAGTTAATAAAGTCCGTTAATTCGTTAATCTTTTGCTGGTAATTTACTTTCTTTTTATTCACTCGCTTCTAGAACACGTTTTGACGATGTTGAGCTGATGTAAGGAAATATTTACTGCTATGGTGGTCTTTTTGTGTTTTGGAAGTTACATTTTACAGTCTAATCTAATTTCAAGATAAAAACAAGTTCAAATACACTAACGAAGCTGCAATCGGAAAATCTTTGGAAATGTGAACAGCGATAATTAATAGATCTATGAGGCTGCAGCTTATTATTTGCCACAAAAAAGAGCTCCTTTCTTTGCTCTCTTCTATAAAACTCGTGCTAATACGCAACAAGTGTTACCAGTGCAAACTGGTTTGTACCGGTGCGATGAATAAATGGTGCAAGATATTAACAATAAAACCCTTAACGGAAGTTAGCAAAACTTAACAGAAGTTAATTTAGTCCGTTAACACAAAAAAACGTTTTAACGGATTAACGCGTTTATGAAAAAGTTAGCTTCGTTATTAACGGATTAACGGACTTGTGCCCACCTATGCGTTAAAGTTATACCTCATCATGGCGGGGGTATGGCCTGGCGTTGGCGCCACTCGCAACATTTCCTGACCCTGTGGTACAGTGGGGTGGTTGATCGCTTGCACATAAACTCCGTGGCGCTGCAGCAGAATGTCACAAAGCAGCGTGTTCTTCTTCGGATCGCCGACCTGAAACACAACCACACTTAAAACTCGCAAGTTTACGTCATTCAACAAACTTTTCCCAGACCTAACTTGCACAAAAATATAATGTAAAAAAAGCAGTGATGAAAAACTAATGTAAGTAAAATGCACACAGTGTTACTGTACAACGTATGTAACTATGTACACTTCCGAATTCAACTGGTCCTCAACAAAATGTTAGTCGCTTCATGAGATGAAAAATCCATTTTCATAGTGTTACTCAGTTTGCAACGCTACAGCAAAACATCAGCTTTTGGTTGGGTTTGCAACAAATTTGAACATAAATACTGAAGTGGTTGTGGTAGAGTCAGCGCCACACAAACAGTAGCGTTACAATAAATTGCTGTCTTAGGATAAGATTTCCTTTGAATACAAATTCCTGTCTTTTTCAACGCCTAAGAAAGAAAGCATTCATTCTTCTCATGCGCTTCCATACATTCGAAGACGAGCGCATTAAAACATTCGTTGGAACTTTATCTCACTTGTATAGGAATAATGTGGCTGGGGCAGTGCAGGACCGGGAAGTCGGCTGCCATGAGCATGTCCCTCATCGTCGAGACGTTCTTCTGATGCTGTTTGCGAAGGGACCCACCCTCTGCTGACTTAAGGATTCTAACAGCAGTAAGAGCGCCAGCAAGGTTAATCGGAGGGAGAGCGGTAGTGAAAATGAAGCCAGCAGCGTAACTCCGAACAGTGTCCACCAGAGACGATGTACTAGCAATGTACCCTCCAATATTGCCAAACGCTTTGCCTGAAAAAAGTACCATCATCCATTTTATTATACACTACTGGTTCTAATTAAACACAAAAATTAAATAGAAACAACTGTTCAATGAGACAGCCATTTCTCAGAGGTGGGCAGTGGGCACAAACACTATAACAAAAGCGCACCGCAACAACCATTTTTTCAACCAGTAAAAACGCAGCGCAAAATGCGGAATTTAGTTTTTTTAATTTCTGAAGCGCAGCGTAACTTTCGCAATGAACTTTCGATTCAGTTTAAGTGTAGCGCAAACCAGAAATTCAATTGCGGAACGGCATTTTCGAACCAAGTTAAAGCGCAACCAACTTCCGCAATTGAAATTTCACAAAACAATGCAAACACCGCATTTTTGCGATTTTAGACAAAAAAAAGAGTAAATAATTTGCAAAAGAAAGCCAGCATTTATCAATATTACGATTGAAATGGAACAAAATCAAATTTAATGCATAGAATTCTACTATCAATCGAAAAAAATTTTACAACAAATTTTAAAGACTTTAGTTCACAACGCAACTTCCGCAATTGCGGAGCAGAGCAAAACTGATATGACCGTTTTGGAGGTCAAAATTCAATACAAGCAGAGCAAAATTGATCATCTTTCAAGGCGAAATTTCTAACTCAAAAAACAAACCGTTTTGGAGGTCAGCTTGCATTTCAGTAAACTGTTCCTATCCTCACGTGAGTCTCTGCTTATATCGTGTAGTTAGACTGAATAATTTTAGCAGTCCCAATCACATCTTGCTGACCACGTGACCATTTTCATTTTGCTAGAAACTTTCCTTATACCAAAGGGTGTAGGACATGGTTTTTACCATATTCATGAGCAGGAAATTCTGTTTAATCCATCCAACCCTACGCTAGTTAAAAGGGGATCACCAAAATTGGTTTGGTTACATGGTGAGACAGAAACTGGCATTACTATTTAGGCTCGCTAATCCTCTGAATTAGTACACCCTCAATCCTCCTGCTCACAAATTAATTTCGCAATACCCTCATCCACCATACCAAACTGGATCTAGTTTCTGTCAACTTGAATCAGCCGCAACTCAATTGCTCTCTTTCTCCCTTTCAGATGTCTACGTGGACCGACAGACCCGTCTCTGAACTTTGGTGGTGCTAGCATGTAACGTGCTCCATTTGCAGTACCACCAATTCTTTTCTCTGCCAGTCCAGAAGCCTTTCAGCTTTACTTGTATTCATATCACCACAACAAGCTACCCAAACTATTTCAGAATTATTTATAATTATTTCTTCAAAAACAGCTCGTAAATGCAATATTAGAAATGCAAATCGAAAGAATTACAATATGAAGTCGATGCTTACAAACGCTGCAAAGCAGAATCGCCATTTGTTGGTGCTCAAATATGGAATAATTTTTCATACTCTTAGTTTAAAACGTGACCTAAAAAACACTTTATATCAAACTAAAGTCGAGTTCTGTTACAAAGTGTAATTTAGGAAAAGCAACTTTGCTCAACTATCATTTTCTTTTAAATTTCTTTTTTTTCATTTGATGATCACTTTACAGCATTACAACTTGAAGTGTTTAGAACAAAATTTCAATTTACCCAGTGTTCCAGAAACAATATCAATCATATCCAACAACCCATCCCGCTCGCCAATACCTCCGCCCCGTGGTCCGTACAAACCTACTGCGTGAACCTCATCAACAAAAGTAATCGCTCCATATCGGTGGGCGACACGACAAAGCTCTTCCAGAGGACAAACGGCACCTAAACCGACAAACGGCAGTTTAAACGTTGCAGACAAAATCAATGAGGTTTTTAAAATTAATTCCATTCTTCTTGACCCAACTGTTCCACAGATATTCTACTTCAAACACATTGTTGTGTGATTGAAAACATTGAAAGAAAGAAAAAGTATCTAATCCATCAATCAAGGATGCGAACTTGATTGATTTTTATAAAAGTTCTTTAGCTTTTCCGTTTTTGAATTTCGAAAGCACAGTTGTCGAATTCGCGTGCATAGCTTTAATCATTTATTAACGCTTGCTGCTAATGATAATTAGCGATAGGAATCACAACGCATAAATTGTTTTCAGGTCACCGTGCACCATACACAAAACATTAAAGAAAAAAATGTTCATTTCTTCCAATTTTTTTAACTTGAAATAACACTTTTTCGGCACTTTTACTTTACGTAAAAAGTACAAACAATTGAGCGCGTCAGCTATTGTTTTTACTCGCAATAATAAAGCGATTGCACTTGTTCATTAAACAAATTTTTTGCCGTACTGTGAAGCAAACACGTTTCCTAATCCCCGCACTAAAATTGCACTCATTCCCTATTTTACATTAGATATTACACACTATACAGTATATTGTTTATATCCATTTTACGCAAAAAAAATTAATTCGTTTTACAATTAAATTTTTATGTTTTAAGAAGCTTAAAACTAGAATGTGACAATTGTGACATCGCACGCGATATTCGGGGACTTCGCGAAAGTACAGTATCTAACTTCACTAAACTAAAGAACTTGACTCTACCTAAAAACAGAGTAGAAATTGCGTTGAGCGTGTTTATGATTGTTGATAGTCTCATCTACAATACGTTGTTGCGTCCTTGGATAAGATGCTTTACGATGATTATCTCTGCTTAATGGTTTCAAACAAGCAGCAAATTCAGTGGGAAAGAATTCTAAGAAAATCCACAGAAAGATCGAATCACTGAAAACTTCTGAGCAGGTGTAAATTCCTTCAAGTACGAAGTAGTCATTGCAATGAAAAGTGTGCGGATCGTCCAATAGTTATCGTCTGACGCTGTCCGGTGACAGGAGGATAAATATGCAATAAACACATCGCTTTCGAATTTTGTAATGTTTTACTAACAGATTTGTGGTTAACGGCTTTCAAAGTTTAAATGTCAAGAAAAAGCATTTATAAATGTCAATCAAAATTTTACAACTCTTTCTAGCTTAGTTCTCGTTCTAACTTTTACAGAGTTCGTTACAATTTTCACTTCGCAGCGCATTTGTTAAAATTGCGGCGACTTTCAAGCAGTATTCATGTATGTACACATTGTACAGTATAAATAATAATAACCATGCAGTCCATAGGTGGGCAAGTTAATGCAAAACGTTAGCTTAGTTAACCACTAGTCCTTTAACAAACTTCACACCTCCGTTAACGTTAATCCGTTATTTTGAGCTTTAATTAACGGAAGTTAATAAAGTCCGTTAATTCGTTAACATTTTGCGTGTAATTTAGATTTCCTTTTATTCACTCGCTTCTAGAACACGTATTGACGATTTTGAGCTGATTGTAAGGAAATATTTATTGCTGTAATGGTCTTTTTGTGTTTTGGAAGTTACATTTTACAGTCAATCTAATTTCAAGATAAAAATATATTCAAATGCACTGACGAAGCTGCGATCGGAAAATCTTTGAAAATTATGAACAGCAATAATTAATAGATCTAGGAGACTGCAGCTTATTATTTGCCACAAAAAAGAACTCCTTTTTTTCTTTTATAAAACTCGTGCTAATACGCAACAAGTGTTACCCGAGTAAACTGGTTAGTACCGGTAAGAGGAATGAATGGTGCAAGATATTGACGATAAAAACCTTAACGGAAGTTAACAGAACTTAACGGAAGTTAATTTAGTCCGTTAACACAACTTAACGGAAGTTAATTTAGTCCGTTAACATGAAAAAACTTTTTAACGGATTAACGAGTTAATGAAAAAGTTAGCTTCGTTATTAACGGATTAACGGACTTGTGCCCACCTATGCCATGCACAAATTCGGTTCATAAACAAAACCGTCATTAAAACAAATATTTCAACAGTACCTTTTGCTCCGATTATCAAAATAAAACGACATTCCACTTTATTGCAACAAAACTTTTTCATCTGAAAATGCCAATATGGTTTTCGGATTTCGTAACTTACATTATCTTGACCAGAAGTTTGACACAATATTCTAAATATCAAATCTACACCTTCAACTAGCCCACTGCAGTATTTTTTAAAAAGAATTTTACATAACCACATGCATGAACACTGTCTTCTATTGATTTTTCTCAAATTTAAGAACTAAATCAAAACAATGCCTGCTTTATGTGATAGCATGGAAAAAAATACCTGCAGAAGCAAAATTTAGAAACAAAAAATCATATTCTTAATAAATTTATAAGTCAAGTTGCAGAATCTAACTATACAATGAGTTCACATTCAAAACTCACATTAATTTACCAAAAATAATTTTCTTTTTTTGCACATTACGCTCTGTTTAGTTTATTTTAACAGCCTTGTGATTGATTACTCACTCTCAAAGTTTAAAGGTCTCAAAAAGTTAATAAAATAATCAAATACTGTCAATCAAAGAACTCACATAACAATGCTAAAACTCAGCACTTTTTAAGAGTTCCTAACAGTTTTTCACTTCATCATAAAATAACATAGGGGTCATTCCATGCTTAATTCAAAATGGCTTGCACCAAACATGAATATTTGTTCTTAAACTTAAAGAGTATCACACTGAATAAAAAATAAAAAAATTTTTTTTCGAATACCTCAAATGGTTTTCAAGTTATCAGTTTAAATTTTCGGCCACTAGAGGGAGATTTTGCTCTCGAGTTTTGAAAATAGTGCTGTAATTCCATTTCTGAAGCAGTTTGATGTCTGAAAATTGCTACATGGGGGTTTTTTGGTGTCAAAGAATTTATTTTTGATGTCAAAATTGCAAAAATATGACTGCTTCATGGTGAGAAATTGATTTTAAATTTTGACGAGAGCCCACCTTTGGGGGCAAATTTCGAGGTGTAGGCGCGTTGCTGCGACAAAAAATTCTTTTCATTTGTATCTACTTTGCACATAGTTTTTGAAAATATTAACAGTTTCTTATTTACTTTTCATTGGCATGTGAACTGGAAAAGGTTTTTGTTTGGCTAGTTAATTCTAATAAATCTGCAATTTTATTTAAAAAAATTGTTGGGAAACTAGTTGACTTGTTGTGTGAGGTAACTACAGTATAAATCAGGTACTGTAAATAGAAAAATCATTCTATCTATATATCACCAATAGCTCAGTCAATCATGATACTGTACGTGGAGTTTTAATAAAAAGTTTAATATTAGTTCAGAGGCAATAATTTCTTGTCGAAGACTCAAAGGAGTAGCTAGTTTAAGGAATTACCTACTAATAGCATTTATTAACTTTCTAAAGTATTAGGTTCCTATTTTGCAATAGCTGACTATCTTGTAATACCAGAAACGATTTTTCGAAAGATGAAGCAGCTACAGTTTAATAGTCTATTTACTATACCTGTATTCCCAAGAAGTAGCTTTTTACCAGTTCTCATTGAGTAGCTTTCTTATAGTTCTAAACTGCTTTTTAAAGTCTGTATTATCCTTTAGAAAATATCTTTAACAACATTATGAAAAATTCTACTTCAGGAGTGCCTAAAGTTTTCAAGGAGCAAGCCACATTACATTTTTTCTGACCTTTAACAAGCTGCACAATTGCTATAAAATGTTTGGATAATTTTTATCCAGAGTACTGCTCATTTAAGTTTTGCATCGTTGTCCTTATTTCAAATTAAATAATTTTTTAACCAGAGTTAACCTATAATAAAGATAAATGTTTTATGTTCGCCAAAAATTAAAGTTTGTTTAATTATTTGGAAGAATTTTTTCTTACACAACAAACACAGTCTTGTTTGGTACACAGCACCATCATATATTCACATTTTGTTATGGGAGAGGCTTCAAAAAGATAACATTTTTCCATGTCAAAGTTTCAATAGTATCTAGCACCCAACGAATTGAATAAACTGCTGTGTGTTTAACATGCATCATGAACTATATAAGGCTTGTCTCCCAGATGCTAGGTGGTTTGTATGACTTAATGGAAAAAATAGTCTTTTTAAGAGCTCAGTTTTAATGCCATTTGCAAGAAATTTTCTTTTCGGAGCCGCTTCAAAGAATTGAATTACTATACCAATTCATCCCATTACTTATACTGTATAGGTCAGGTCCAAAACATGTTCAAAAGTTTGCATATTTGGGTAAACCTTGAAATAACCTGGCTGAAGAGGAAGGATTCAGCCCATGCAAAGCCTTTTCCTCAGTAGTGGCACTACTAAATGCATTTAGTACGAACCACAAGGTATATATAGCTGTGACCCTTATTTTAGAAATGCAAACTGTGTGGTTAAAATAAAAATTATTTAATCAAATGAAAGTAGTTCCAGTATTCCATAGTTAATGTAGTGACCAACGAAACGCAAATTTGCTATTTTCTAAAGTAATCATAGCACCATTATTAAGCAAAAAATTCACAGAAATCATTGCAATTAGTGATTAAAATTAATGTAAAAAACTACTGTCAACAAATTAGACAAAAACAAATTTTTGGAAAAAAATTGCCAGCATCGAAAAAACTTTACAAGTAAATCTCAAGACCCATTGCCAGCAGCAAAAGGTTGTTTAGGGCCACATGGCTTGTGAGCCACATTCTTAGGCAGCCGTGTTCTTAATAAAACAGTTGTTGATAACATGAATTCATGTAGCCTGGGAAGTGTTTTGGAAGATAATTCATGCCACACAACCACTTACAGCAGAAAAATTGAACTCAATAAACACATGCACAATAACAAAGTAAAAACAATAACTACTCTTGAAGCATTATCATACACCATCCGTTTTACATAAACCATAAGAAATGTTTCAATTTGTGGTTCATTAAAAATTAAAAACACAACAGCTTGTTTCGTCCATAAATGGGACCAACAATTGTTTAGAATTATTATAACAAATTGTAATATTGAATGTTTTAATACTGTGGTAAACTGTTGTGAAATGTTTCAATGATATTACTTGCTTAATGATTAATGTAAGCCTTGTTGGTTGCACACTCACAAAGACTATTTTGCTTACAACATAAAATTTTGTCTTTTTTAAAATTAATGACAAATACCTTAAGTAATCTTGCATCCATGAGAGTGTGTGTACCAGTAACCAGTACTGGTAGCTAATGTAAACAATGCAAGTTGTATAAATGCAACGGTGCTGTTACTCATCTTCTTTGAACTTTAAGTGTTACTATGCTGAGAGACGGTGGAAATTAATCTAAAGTAATATTGTAATGGTAAAGGAAGTTCAGTTAAGAATTACAAACAGTTAAAATTTAAAAACCCTACTACAGATTGTTTCCCCCAGTAGCGTTTTTTTTTTGTAACTTTCAGCATCGTTAACAGGCGAAACTGGGAAGACAGTGTACGAGTTAAAGTGATACTGTATGTATGTATATCCTTGTTGAGTCACACAACAATGCTTTTTTTTCAAAGATTTCTGCTAATTTTCTAAGTAATACAATCACAAATATTGCAGATTTATTAGAATTAACTAGCCAAACAAAAACCTTTTCCAGTTCACTTGCCAATGAAACGTAAATAAAAAACTGTTAATATTTTCAAAAACTATGTGCAAAGTAGATACAAATGAAAAAAAAATTATCGCAGCGATGCGCCTACACCTCAAAATTTGCCCCCAAAGTTGGGCTCTTGTCAAAATTTAAAATCAATTTTTCACCATGAAGCAGTCATATTTTTGCAATTTTGACATCAAAAATGCGTTTCTTGATCCCCAAAACCCCCATGTAGCAATTTTCAGACACCAAACTGTTTCAGAAATGGAATTACAGCACTATTTTCAAAACTTGGGAGCAAAATCTCCCTCTAGTGGCCAAAAATTCAAACTGCGATAACTTGAAAACCACTTGAGGTATTTAAAAAAAAAGAAGTTTTATTACTATTTTTTGACACCTTTAGCCTAAAACACAAAATTGTAATATACCAAAAACATGGTTACCAAAAATTAAAAAAATTTTGAATTAAGCATGGAATGACCCACAGAGCGATCTTTAAAATTCCAGCAACTTTTGAGCAAAATATTGTTACATTAACCAAACTTAACAATAAGCATGGGCAGAAATATGCATGCATTTTACAGCCATTCCTATTCTGAGAGTGCTATTTAGCATTGCAATCCAATTGCCAACATATTGAATATTGTACGGTGTATTGTATTATATCCATTATTCAGCACTAAAACTTTTTTAATAAAATTGTTCAAAAACTTTGAAAACGCAAGTAGAAGATTTTTTCTATGTCACAAGTGATAACTATTTTAAAAAAACTCGGCCATCCAGCATAAATTTAACAAAGCCATTAAGCTCAAGTATTTCAATGTCTTAAATGTTTGAGTAATCCCACAAGTTTGACTCTTTTATTTTTCTGCGATACCAATTCATTCTGAGAATTCATCTCACAGCTTTGAAGAAAGCAGTTAATGGGGGGGGGGGGGGGGAAGTGTCAACATAATTGGAGGATCCCTGTAGTATGGCAATTCCAAACTTGTTCATATTATAATTTTTCCTATCTTGAAAATTTTATTTGTCCGCTTGAGTGGTTAAAAATTTTGAGGGGTCCGTTTGAGGAGGGTTCCCCAAATGTGGAACCTGAAATTAATCATATTTTATCTTTCTTTGATATTTACCTATTCTGAAACCAGTGATGCAAACGGCTTTACAAAAAATCGGCGAGCTTTTTAAAAATGTGCTATCAACGTCTGGGGGGCTTCGTCCCGCAGACCTCCATTTACCGTCTCACAAGACTGCATATCAATGATGCAAATGCAGTTGAAAACAGTCCACGAGCAGTAACAAAGATTGTGTAGCAACGTCTGAAGCTCACCCAACCCCCCTAAGTGAGTATCAAACTTTATGATAGATATACTATCGCAATCATCGCTGTAATCCACACCTATCAACTCAGATCGAGTCCCAACAAGATGAAGTGTAAAAACGAGAAAAATTGAGTAACCGTGATTAGTTGTCTCAAAACCGCGGCAAAAAAATATGCATTTGGAAAAAACAGTAAGCTTACCCATCGAAAAAGGGCCCGGAGCGTAACCCAGATGCTTTAGGACTAGCAACAATTTTATTAACTTAAAGACTGCATATCTACTACAGCAATCAGGGACAATTGTCATCCATACATGAAAGCACTATGCGGTATGCAATTGTTTAAATATTGTGCAGTATTGTTGTTTGCGAAATTGATTGCAAAGTTACTGCGACTCAAACACGTTTTAGATTTGCAGTCACAAATCAGTGAAGCCACAGAGCATTCAAATTGATTACGCCATCATGGCGAATTGTTTATGAGAAATTAATTCACAATGAAGTCACAAACAATTCCAGCACGGTTTGCCATAGCTATTCGACTCCAAAAAGACTTCATGATGAAACTACTGCTGAAGTATGAATAGAGCCGCAAGTGACGTCCCAGAAATAAATGCGATATAGATCAAGATAAGTAGCTAGACTGTACACATTTATTCAAAAACAATTAAACTAAATTCAAATTAGCCAAGACAACAATCGAGTTTAGAGAAACAAATTTTTATCTACGTTTCTAAAATCTAAGTGCCACAACAGAAGAGTTCTTTAGGAAGAACGCAAGAAACTACAGATTTTAAACTTGCTTAACTACAATTGTGATGTACGAGTATGTGCCAATGTGTGCGTGTACTTTACTACACATTTACACACAATGGCGAATAAGTTGCAAAGTCCAAACACCTTCCTGTAAAATAGGGTATCAATTATGAAGGCAATTTAGAAGCCTAAACTTGCGAGAGGATTTGTGGGAGCTCTGCAACAATTTGATCTTCAAAAAACAGTGTACCATAGCAAGCTTTCAGCTACCTCAACCACCACTGTAATTTACGACACGACCGAAAGAACGTGTATACTGTACACTAAAACCAGACAATTTTTGCCAGACCGAAATGCCACTTTACTATTACTGAAGGGCCAAACGTATCACAAAATATCGAGTCAAAATCGTGCAATAAACGAAGGTCGCATAAAGGGGAAATTTAATATTAACGTTTTGGCCCCATGACAACCAAAGACAGCAATCGATTTTTTACACCCATTCCACCATAGTTTCAAATTAATAAACATGTAACAAAATCTTAAGAATAAAATTCATCATTCAAGGCATCATTGCATGGATTAAACCTAATAGCAGATAGGCAACAAGTAAGATAAAAAACACCCAATAAGTAAAACGGGTGAAACTGCGCACCTTGCTGTTTTTCTAAAGCAGCCAATGATTATTTTAATTAAACAATGTATCGTCTATGAAAGATTCGCATAAATCAAGCCCAAACAATACATAGAAATCGACTTGGGTTCAAAACCGCTAAGCTTTCACGAAATTTTAGGAAAGTATGCATTTTAGGAAAAACTAAAATATGACATTGCAAGTGATAACCGGGGACTTCGCGAAAGTATTTAACTTTACTGAACTAAAAAACTTCACAATTGCGTTAAGCGTGTTTTTGGTTATTGAGAGTCAGATCTGAAACACATCGCTTTGGAATTTCATAACATTCCATTAACTTGATAGGTTTGTGGTTGACAGCTTTCAAAATTTAAATGTCAAGAAAAGGTATCGATTAAAACGCAAGAACAACACTTTTTGATCTAAAAATGCCAATGCGATTTTCGGGTTTTGTAAATTACATTATCTTGACCAGAAATTTGACACACTATCCTAAATATCAAATCTACACCCTAAACTAGCCCACTGCAATAACTTTTTTTTTTAAGAAGAATTTTATATAAGCACATGTAAAAACATTTCTACTGATTTTTCTCAAAGTTTAAGAACTAAATCAAAACAACGCTTGCCTTAGCAATTAGCATAAAAAAAGATATGTACACAAACAAAATTTACAAACAAAAAATCAGATTCTTATAAATTTATAACTGATATTGCAGAGTCTAACTTTACGATGACTTCACATTAAAAACTTATTTTAATTTACTCAACTCTATGCTTTCCAGAACCCCAGTGTAATGGTTAAAGTCAATCAACTATTTACCAAAAATTATCTACTTCTTTTGCAGATTGTGCTTTTTTTAGTCAATTTAGCAGCTTGGAGGGTATTTGCTCTCACAGTTTAAAGGTTTCAAAAAGTTATCAAAATTATGAAGTAAAGTCAATCACAAAGCTATTCGTAGTTCCTAACAGTTTTTCACTCTATTATGAAATAACTGCATCGCATACAACGATCTCTAAAATTCCTGCGACCTAATTACATCAGTCAAACTTAACACTAACCATGGCAAGAAATATGCAGGCATTTTACAGCTATTCCTACTGTGAGAACGCTATTGGGCAGTGCGACCCAACGGCCAACATAATGGATATTGTACAGTGTTTTGTATTGCATCTATTATTCAGCACGAAAGCTTTCTAAAATTGTTCAAAAACTTTGCAAATGAATGAAGAACCTAAATTTGAAATTTCAGTTAGTGTTGTTTTTTTTTGGAATGAAAAAATAGATCGCAAAACATAAAGCATATTTTCCACCGGAGCAAAGCATGGCAATTTTTTTTCCTTCACAGCTCATCAAAACAAGTCAAGTGCAGCGCGTCACAAGTAGCAAAGAAAAAAGAACAATTTTTGCCACGCTCGGCTTTAGTTGTAAAATGGATTTTAGGCAACATCCGCATCTTCATTCTTCAAACCAAAAAATCGTGTAAAAGAGTGGAACTTTTCTTACTCCAAAAACCACTGTGCTTTTTTGCCATGTAACGCAGTAAATGCACTGGCAATCGCTTTGATTAAATGTACTGAAAAATGAACGTTTTGTTTTTTCGCTTAATCTACAATTCCTTTTTTCTTGTGTTGCTCTGTAGCGCTTTTTCTCTTAAGCTGTAAATTTTCAATGAAGAAGTGACTAAGAAAAAATAACATTTTCCTAATTTTATCTCTGTTGTTGCAAAAACAATGCTTATTTATCCTTTAAATAAAGAACGTGCATTTAGAGTTGCCCGACTCCTCCCTACACCCCCAAATTTTTCTCATCGGTTCTGGGCGATTTACAAAAATAACCCATTTGGTTGAAAAATCGGCGAATTTCGCCGAAAAGTGGTGCATCACTGTGAAACTTTCATGTGTGTAGCTTTTGAAAAGTTTGAATTTGGGAGGACCCAATTGTGGGACCTGTCACATAACTTTGTGCTTTACTTGTATATTATGAAAGATTCAGGTGTCTAGCTTAAGTGGTTAAGTTTTTAATTTTGGCAGCCCCGTACATGGAGGACTGTTGTAGTACCCTTAAATTTTGTCATATTTTATCTTTTATATTTACCTATTCTGAAAGTTTCATGTGTCTAGCTTGAATGGTAGAAAAGTTTGAATTTTAGCTGCTCCGTAGGAGGGAGACCCCCTATTTGGGTACCCCCAAATGTTGTCAAATTTTATCTCTTCATATTTGCCTACCCTGAAAATTTCATGGGTCTAGTGTGAGTGGTTAAAAAGTTTGAATTTAGGTGGCCCCGTTTTATGGGACCCCCATCTTGGTATCCCCAAATTTTGTCAAATTTTACATTTTTTTATATTCACTTACCTTAAAAATTTCATGAGTCTAGCTTAAAAAACTAAAGGGTTCAAATTTTGAAAAGCCCGTTTGGGGGAGAACTACCATCCTGACACCCCCAATTTTTGTTAGGTTTGGTTTATTTTTAATACCTATCCATTCTCAAAATTTGATCCATCTAGTTCCAACGGTTAAAAAGTTCAAAATTTTAGATGACCCATTTGAAAGGGTTTCTCCATCGTGGCAACCCAGATTTCAGGCGGACTCTGTCCTACCTGATATCTACAATCACTCAAAGTTAGAATACTGTGTGTTTAGTAGATAACATGGAAAGAAAAAGAAAATAAATAGCATGAAAAGAAAAAAAGTAAGAAAAAACAAACAAACAAAGAATGCAAGTTGGGTAAATAAACATAACCAAAAGAAAGGAGGTTGAACAATACCGGTACTTACCAAGACATACAGGTTCAAATTGGTCAAGTTTTTGCCGATTTTTGGCTTGTAAAATTCCGGCCATGTGACTGTGCGCACTCAAACTCGGTTCACGTGAAGTCTTTCATAAGCATTCATGTCGTGTCCAAAGTTCAGCTTTACACGTCAAGTGGTTTTTAGTTACAAGCCAATCAATAAATTTTTGACCCAAAAACTGCTGTTTTTGTTTTGTTGTATCTTAATTAACGATAACTGACCTACGATCTTCAAAATTGGCACGCATGAAGTTTTCATTAATTCCTATCACTTAATCAAAATTTTAACTGTCTAGGTTTCATTGTTTTTTAGTTATAAGCAAATTAATCCTCATCTACCAATATTAGCAAACAAAAAAAGGTCCTACGCGGGCTTGGGCAAAGTCCCAATTAATCCATTTTACTTGAATGATGAAAATTAAAATATTTTTGAATAACAAACATTTCTGAAATATGATGCATCAGTTAAATCCATTAATCATGGAACCAGAGCTGAAAAACTTGCTTTTTAACAAAACTCGAAAAAGCTTACGATATTTCTCTCAAATTCGAACTCGAAAAAGCCAAAGAACTTTCATAAAAAATCAATCGAGCACATATCTTTGATAATTGCATTTGATACCTACTTCTTTCAATGTTTTTGATAAACACTATGTTTTGGTTGCAAAACCACTTTTTTCGTTTAATTGTCTATAATACAGAATTTGTGTAGGAGATGCTGAAAAATATTAAAAATAAAATATAAAAATATGTTTTGTAATGTCATCATACTAGATTAACATTTGTTGAAAGAAAAAGATTAGGATCTTGGTAATTATATTTGCGGCATTATTTTTCGAAGCACAAAAATGTTAACGCTGATTGCAGGGTTATGTCTTTCTGCGACAGCATATCTCGGCGCCCCTTATGACCCTGTGCCTTTATGTCGTAGATCGTTGTTAAAGTATGTTCACCAATTGCTGCTATTATGGATAGCGTGTTTTACTGAAATCGAAACGATAAACTAGGATTCAATCTCTAGTCGAGCCAAACCAAAAACTTTCAAAATTGGTATTCGCAGCATCCCAGTTTGACAGTCAGCTTTAAAAGATACATTGTGAAGTATCTGCTGTGTAAAATAGAGCTGGACAGTGGAAACAGATCAGTTATATTTGAAGATCAAAAGGTGCCTTTACTGTCTACTGCCAAAGATAACTTGGTAAATGATCTTCTTCTTTCTCCATTGCCTGCTTTTCCGTGAGGGTTGCAGGGGCAAGAGCTCGAGATTAAGCTGCCACACTTCACGGTCTTCCATCACGTCCATCATTTCGCTTATGTGAAGTTCCAAGCAATTCCATCCAAGTCATCTCCTCTCCATTTACCAGGCCGGCTTTCGTCCTGGTACGCCGTCTCTCAACCAAATTCTTACTCTGTCTCAATCAATCTGGGACGGCTTCCAAAAGAAAAAGCCTCCAGACCGAACCATCTTGGCATCTATTGACTTCTCTAAGGCTTTTGACTCGGTCTGGCACTCTGCTCTGTTTCATAAACTCCTCTCGCTCAAACTCCCCCTTGCTTTGTTCTCTGGGTATGCTCTTTCCTTTCTGACCATAGAGCTAAAGTCCAGGTTGGTGGTTCCTGCAGCCTTTCCTTCTGCATCAGACGAGGGATCCAGTCCCCCAGGGCTCGATACTTGGTCCAGTCCTCTTCATCCTATTTGTTAATGACATCACCAAGGATTTTCCTTGGGGTGCTCATGCCTCCCTGTATGCTGATGATCTGGCCATCTGGTCCTCCTCCCCAGATCCGCTCAAAACATCTTCTGTTGTCCAATCCTCCCTCAATGTCCTAGAAACGTGGTTCAACTTATGGAGACTTCCTCTCAATCCAAAGAAGTGCGAGTACTTCTTTTTCTCTACAGATCCCCATCAAGCCACTTTCCAGCCCCGGCTGTACCTCCTGGGCATCCCTCTCTTGTTCAATCCCACCCCTTAACCTTTGATCGGACTCTATCCTTTGGGGCCCACGTCCAATCCCTGTGTTCCAAATTCTATCCACGCCACAAAGCTCTTCGCTCCATAGTCACTGCCTCCTGGGGTCCCACGAAAGAATCTCTCTCCCTACTTTACAAAGCCTTTGTGCGACCGGTGCTAACATATGCCTTTCCTGGATGGTTCCCATTCCTCTGCAACACCGCAACCAATCACTTGGAAGTCCTACACAGAGCTGCATGCAGGGTTATTATTGAGTGCCTCTCTTCCACCCCCTCCTCCCTACTCCTTCTTGAGGCCCAAATCCCTCCTCCAAAGCTAACCTTAGAACATCAGGCCCTTTCCTCCTTCAAACGTGCTCTGCATCTCCCTCCAGACTTCTCCAGCCTCAATGCCCTGGCAACAAGAAACGTCCCCTGTCGATTAAAAAAGAAACCCTCCTGGAGATCATTCTGTTCTTCGGCCACACAATCAATCCCATCCCCACGAGAGTCTCTGATCATGTGCCCCCCTTTTCCCCCATGGACTGCAACCCACTTCACTGTTTCCTCCTTCATTCCCGACTGCACAGGTAACAGTACAGCCTGACTCCAGTCGGCTTCAAACAGACTATCCTCCCTCCCCCCTTCTGATATCCAAGTATGGACTGATGGATCTGTCCCCTCCCTTTTTGGTCCGGGTGGTGCTGGAGTGTATGTCAAATGCTCCAAATGCCACAAATCCAATTCCCTGTCCTTTTCTACTGGTCCAATTGCCTCCAGCTTCACAGCTGAAACCTTTGCCCTCAAGCAAGGTCTCGATTGGTGGACTAGCCATTTGATGACCTGCAAATTTCAGTCAGTCCTTTTCCTAACTGACTACCAATCGGCCCTCTCAATCCTTTCATCAGCCCCCTCTTATCTCCTGCCTGAGTCCCTTGGGAATGTTTGGTCCCTCGCCTCCTCTCTCTCCAACAACACCACCTTGAGCTTCCAATGGGTCCCCAGTCACGCTGGTCTCCCCAGGAATGAAAATGCAGATTTACTTGCCAAAGTTGGTGCCTCCCTGCTCACCAACGTGATCCCATGCCCTCTCCCCCTAGTCGTTGCCAAAGTCCGTTATTTCCAGTACCACAATTGGAGATGTCACATCTCCCACTCCTATCTGAACTATCAAGCCCCCGAAGTCTCTTCGGAGAAACTGCTGCTTTCTCACCCTATTCACTGTGAGCTTTCCCTTCTTCGCTGCCATGGCCACAGTCTTCTTTTATCTTCATATCTTCACAGGATCAGTCGGAAGGAGAATTCTGCTTATAGTGCCTGTGGACACCCTGTGCAGAACCTCAATCATCTCCTCCTCGACTGTCCTGCCTCTGAACCCCTTTGTAAAAATATCTTTGGCTCCTCTCTCTCTATTCTTGACCTATGGTCCAGACCTTGGGGTGTGGCCCGACTGTTGGGTCTCCACAAAGTTCCTCCGTTCCCCCATCCCTTGGAAGGGGTCGGGTAGCACCACCATTCCATCCAAGATCCTCAATGTAATCGGTCCATCTAGTTCTAGGTCGTCTTTCTGGTCTTCACCCATTTGCTTTGGCAAGAAAAGCTTGTTTGGGAAGTCTTTCCTGAGGCATTCTGCTTACATGGCCAAACCATCTAAACTGAGATCTTTCAATTCGGCGAAGTAACGGCCAGCCCTAGTGGCAGCTTTGCCAATGAGCCCACTACTTGTTTGGAAAGGCGAATGGAGGCAGCGCAGAGAATTCATACAAGAGATAATGTCGCACACTCATGGGTCAACCATCACCAACTGCTGTTGAGCAATTGGAATATCCTCACCCTCACAGGAAAAGACTTAGAATTGGCTGAGAAAGCAAAGCAGTATCATTTCGATATTGCCGGAATCTCTTCAACCAAAAGACGTGGCTCTGGAACTGTGAATCTGGATGGTGGATGGAAACTCTTCCATTCTAGATAAATGATAAAATTTCAATTAAAATTGCATCTGATAATATGTACATGCAGTGCCCAATTATATCGTTTGGTTTTTGACAATTAAGTGCTGCGGCAAAACTCACCATCCATTGAATGAACAGTTTCAAAAGCAACTATCTTCGGCTTAGCAGGATCTGATTTTTGTAACAGTTCCTCCAAGTGAAGAGGGTCATTGTGGCGGAATACAAATTTAGGCACACCGCTGTTGCGTATTCCATGTATCATAGAAGCATGATTACCAGCATCTGAATACACTTCGCAACCTGCAATTTAAACACAGCGAATCCCAGTGGAGGTACAGCGTAAGTCAAAAGAATTTATTGACTAAATTGTAATTGACTAAAAGTAAATTGACTAAATTGACAAATTCAGATCAAATAATGTTTAGCTTTAATTTGCCAATTAATCAATCTTAATTTGCCATGTAATTCTCTTTTACGTTAGGTCATTTATCCATGGCATGGTATGCAATAGAATAGGATTTTTCCCTATTTTATATCAGCAATTTTCTTCCTTATTCCATTCCATACTTCCATACCAAAAAACTTTACGACTAGAAGGAACGTAACGTACAATTTGCAACTTTGCAATGTTAAGTGGCTTTAACCGAACACATGTATTTACGCATAAACATAAAAAAATATGCATACAAAAATTTTACGCCTGCTGGCTTGCTTTATATTGCCATTTATTGAACACACGTATTTCAATAAGCATAATTCACAGCGCGAATTTTTTACGCTAGGAAAAGTATACAATAAGCGTAGGGTACGCGTATTTTTCTGCGGTGTGACGTTACAAGGTTGCTTGGTGCAGTGGTTATGTTACTTGCTTTTGAAACTTTTAATCTGGGTTGTTCTCACCAAAATCAAAACTCTAAATTTTTACACAAACACAGTAAACTTTTTTGCAATCAAGTTTTGGGCTTATTGTTTAGTATTTTTTATGAAGTTTCTAAAAGTAGGCCTAACAACCACCTTGATTAATCGACGTTTTTGTTTTGGTCTTTCGATCCTTACCAAATCAATCTTTCATTCTCGCTGTAATACCTCGAAGAGTGTAATCAGTTGCCAGGACCCATCTCTGTGTCAATGCGCCCAAGCAACACAGCTTTTTTCGAAGTGTCACAGCAGTGGCGAGCCGTTGGCAACACTGTGTCTGATAAGCTTGGCCAAAAATTTGAACCTCCAACCTCCTGCTCTAGAGACGAACACGTTACTGCTCGACCAATTGGACAGTTGCTTCTTGTCGTGCTAAATATTGCTTCTCTTTAAATGTTTGCTGAATTTGTGGTGTTATCTATGTTTGGCAATAGAAGATACTCTAACTACCGTATTTTTGCGAGCAAGTTAAACTGAAAACTGCCGAAGCAACTCAGTCGATCTTTTGATTTTTTTTCACAAGTAACCAGGACTTGCATTACAAAAATTTCCTTGCTCACGTTAACACCAAGAATTTTTCTAGAGTCACTACCAAATGAAATACTCGCTACAGGCAATAAGTTATTTTTTGCATCTGAAGCTCTGTGAGTAGGGTACATTATTCTCGTTCGCTAAGTTGCTTGGATCAATTGCGAGATACAAATCGAGTAAAAAAACGTCGCCAATTTTCCTTGCCAACTTAACGAAGATTTTGAAGCACTCTTTAAGCATATGATAAATCTTTTTTGGTTCAAAAATTTAATGCCAAATGTTGAAAACTTCTAACTAAAGCGAATTTTTGCTGAAAAAAATAAAATGGTCGCTATGTTTGTTACTAGACAGCTAAGCAGAAAGCGAATTGCCCTGACAACCATTTGCTGCATTGACTGATAAAGAAATATTGAGTAGCGCCAGTTGATAAAAATAGCAATACACTCTTTTTATACAAACAACTTTTTAAGAACAATAAAGACTCAATTTTGCTCAAAATTAAAAAACAAATACAAGAATCTAAATTTTGTGCTGATTCAAAACGATAAAATTTTAGTGATTTTCTTGTGTTTGCAAGCAAAATTGCAACTATTCAAAGATTATAGAGCGCTGTTGCTTTGCGCAAGTAGCTGAGAAAATTTTTTGGCAGTCGTTCAAGTCAAAAAAAGCTTGCTTATTGGGACTTCCGTGCCAAAAAATCGCTTCAACTTTAAAATGGCTAAAGGTAGAAACTTGAAATTCACAACTTAGATAGGTTGCCTATGGAACAACCTTTGTGCAAACTTTGGGGGAATCGGTCACGCGATATGTTTTCAAGCCGAAAAACTGAAATACCAATCGGAGGTATAAATCACTCTAGCTCAAAAACTAATTGCAGGCGGAGAATAAAATTTTCAAATTTGGTATCGCCTGAGAATGCAGTTTCAGCTCCCACATTTAAATTGTTTGAATTCTAAGCAACTTTTTTGCACTTTATTCATTTTTACTGTTTTTTTCTTTCTATTAAGAACTTTTTTATAAATACAAAAACTCTAAAAACATCAAAGCTAGAAATTTGGAGATATGATAAGTCTACATACAAAGTTGTGCAATTGCATGTTTATTGACACTAGAAAACGTAGAAACAAAGTTTAATAATTGATTTTCGTCATGTATGCTCGTGGCCTAGTGGTTAAAGGTGCCAATGTTTGAAAACTTTGTGAGTGAATAGACTTGAGTTCTATATCTAGGTGGCCAAAACATATTTTATCATTTTTTGATTAAGACAAAATTGCTTTTAATATTTTTTATTTTGTCATTACATATGATCAGAGGGTTTAAGGTTTCCTTCTCTGTGAAGAATATTTTGCAATTCTGTTGCAATGCAATTCACACTAATGTATGTTTTTTTCACTCAATTATTACTTTGTTAACTTTGGCTGGATTCTGAACTACAGCACTGAGTAGCTTATCCTTAGTTCGAATACTGAATTGGTTAACCATAGTTTTGTTGCAAATAAAAACTTTTGCGATTAAATACCTCTAGTTTCTTCTAACTCAATTTTTTAACGGCTTGAAGCTAGGGAATTAGTTTTCTTGATAGCAGTAGATATTTAGAAGACAAATACTTGGACATAGTTGGGGGTACCAACCCACAAGAAACTCCCCAAAATCAGCTTTTTGAACAGCCTAAGCTAAGGCTCCAGCCTTTTTTTGATATCAGGATATTTAAGAGACAAATATTTTGACATAGTTTGGATGTACCACTCCCCAGAAAACCCCCAAAATTCCTTTTTGAACCGCTAAAGTTAGGGTGCTAGTTTTTTTTTGATATCAGAGATATTTAGGAGACAAACACTTGGACATAGTTTGGGGGTACCAACCTCCCAAAATCAGCTTTTTGAACAGCTTAAGCTAAGGCTCCAGCTTTTTTTTTGATATCAGTAAGTAATTACAGAGACAAATATTTTGATATAGTTTGGAGTACCCCCCCAAGGAAACCCCCCAAATCACTTTTTTGAACGGCTCAAGTTAGGCTGCAAGTTTTTTTGATATCAATACATACTTAAGAGACAAATACTTGGACATAATTTATGGGTGCAACCCCCCAAAATCAGTTTTTTGAACAGCTTACGGTAAGGCTCCAGTTTTCCAGGGATGCTAATGAACTGAATGCTTTATTATTTGACTTGCTAATTGTGGTACAGTTTCGAACCAAGATTTCCTATTCTCATTTAATTCTTAGTTGTAGTTGCTGTGCAAATCCTTTGCTGGCAGAAATTGTTGTGTTTTTAATGATGCTTTGATTTTTACGGTTGTAGCGCTCTATTGTTGCAATGCGCAATCTAGTAAGCAGTTACAGTGTTATTTAAGTTGCTTTGAGTACATACAGTCAATGAGAAGTTGAAGATTGCTAGTATTTTACTACTGTGGTAATTCTATTTGCAGATGTGCTTTAACTTTTATGTTGTGTAAAGCCTTAGATTACAATAATTTACAAATATGTTTCGGGTTACTACACTAATCAGACAACTTTTTGAGATAAGCCAATTGCTTTAACTAAAAATTACACACAAGGTATTTCCAAGTTTTCATTGTTTAGCGAACCACAATTAAGTCTACCATAATCAGTGGTGTAAAAAGGACTCAAAAAGTGTGTAATCAAGTAAAAGCTTCGTTACTTGAATGAAAAACTACTTTAAGTACAAACTATTGACCGAAAAAAGTACTTGAGTAAAAGCAAAAAAGTATTCGTTTTAAAAGTACTCAAGTAAAAGTATTTAAGCTAAACTAACAAATCGTTATATCAACCATCTGTAGTGTATGACATCTAATTGACTACCTTCACATCACTGCCACATAATGCTTGGTCTTCTAATCCCTCACTCTCTCACAAAAGTCATGAATTATTAATTGATGCACGCTTTTGTTTATTCGAATCAAAAGGAACAACAGCAAAACTTTAAGATTTGAAAATCATACCACACAGAATTTAGTCAGAATCATTTCATAAAATCTAACTTAACTAAATTGAACGATTAACAGCAGAAAACTAAACCGTTCTGACGAATTTGTGCTTCAAATTTAAAACTATAATACTTTGTGCACACAACATAACACAGTACGCATCAAAAATTAAAATTCAAAACCCTACAGTCTGTTTCTTCCATATTCATTCATTTTTTATTTTTGTGTAGAAAGACACAGAACACACTAAAGCAGGAAAAAAAATTTACAAAAGAAACACAATGTTATGGTCTTTCCTATGAAAGGCTGTGAAAGGACCAAATGTCCATATCCGGAAAGAAATGGAGCAGTCATCAAGTCTACAGCCTCTCACAATCGGACGACATAATAAATACAAGTGTGAGCGATAGTTAAGTAATTTACTTAGTGCAAGATACATTATTTAATAATTCAATAAAAGCGCGAAAAAAATATAATTGGATATAACGATATATGTACAGAGTACATACATTGTAAATTACAAAAGCAAACCACTGATAAAAAGTAACCATCAAAATAAGCAACAGAACATGGTGCAATAAATGATTTCGCATCGTATACCAATAGAAAGTTGAGGATGTTATTTTAGTAAAACTTTGATCTTTTTACAGAAATCTTTTAAACTAGATTCATTTATAGATTTAATCTTAAAAGGCAATTCATTCCATAGTATACAACCAGTGAATTTTATTGATCTTTGTGTAGTGGATTTAATACATCGAAAATCTACAGCCCAGTTATCATTACAAGCAAACCTGGTAAGATATTCGTGTATTTCCAAGGGACTAGAGTAGTAATCGTTAAAACATTTTGGAAGAATTTTTTTTTTAATTAAACATACATTTCAAAACTTCTAATTTGTAAATGTCAATTAATCGTAACAAATCTAGTTGGTCATATAATGGGGCAATTTTTGTTTTAACAAAAGACAATTTAGTGATGACTTTGACAATGCAGTTTCGTTCAATCTGAATACGGTGGGTATATTTAGCAGCAGCGCTGCCCCATGATGTGACACCGTAATATAAATATGGATATACAATGCTATAATAAACGTTTAATAGTACAGATTGAGGGGCATGGTGTCTTAATTTACTAAGTATTCCTCTTGCGGTAGATAGTTTTTGTACAACATGTCGTGTGTGTTCCTCCCAGGTCAGCCTGTGATCAATTATAACACCCAAGTATTTAACAGCACTCTTATTTGGTAAAGGACCGTTTGGGGTATTGATACAAAAAATCATAATTAGATAAAATTTTCTAATTAGAAAACAACACACAGTTAGTTTTAGAATAGTTTAGTGTAAGTCTGTTCGAACTGATCCAATTTTCAAGTAGGAAAAATGATTTCTCGCATTTACTTTTGAGTTTTTCAGTACTTACATCGCTACAAAGCAATACCGAATCGTCAGCATATAAAACAGTTTTGGATTCACAAGAATTAGTCAGATCGTTTACATAGACAAGAAAAAGAAAAGGCCCAAGCACGCTACCTTGTGGCACTCCGATCGAAACAGATTGCAAGCCAGATGAAATCCGTTCTTCTTTGTTAACTGTACACTGAGAGCGATTTGATAAATATGAATTAATGGGGTTAATCAGAGATATCTTATTCAAATAAAATCTTATACTTTGTACTCTTCTGAATGAAAATGCTACTCAAGTAGTGTTACTTTACGTTAAAAGTAAGCACGTGAAAGTAGAAAGTATCCAAAAATATCATTACTTTAAAAGTGCTTGTTAACGACAAATTCTACTGGAGTAGACTACATAAGTAGAACTACTTTAATTACTTGACACCTTTGACCAAAATTCATACCAAAATGCAATCATTGTGTTTGCAATATCCTTTACTGTTGCAAACATTTAAAATACGTACGAGGTTGCATCAGAAGTTAGATGCGGTTCGGATAGACGGAAGATTAATTTGTGCTGATTTAAATTTGCTTTTGTTCTGGTTTGTGTCTTTAATAATAACTGCAATTTACAGAGCTGGGCACCCGCTACGTGGAAAGTAGAACCACTGTTGCTATTTGGCAAAAGCAGGGGCGCTGCTGCTTGGCGCTACTTAAATAAAAAAGTAGCGCCACTTCTGCTACTTACATACAAAACAGCAACTCCTGCCATTTCTTTAGAAAAATATCTAGCAAAAAGAATGTTGGCATTCAAATACGATACCCAATGGTGAAATTTTAACTTTATTTACGAAAGTTACAATTCAAGTTTTTAAAGTATTGGTACAGGTTAAAATCGGCATTAGCTGGCTTAAACGGTAAATCAGTCAGCAAATCACAATTCAATTCGTTGTTGGCATGATCCTTTCCAAAAAACAAGCATTTCAAAATGATGGTCAGTCAAACCAGCACTTAGGAAATTACTTCGGAAGTTATCCTTGGAAGTTACACTAGGAAGTTAAATTCCCTATCGCATTTTCTACACAAATGAAAGGCAATAAGAAATAGTGTAAATCACTATCGACTAATATAAGGTAAGGTTTTAACATTGAAGCATGAAAGCATACAAACACAGTATTCAGTTTCTGTACACTTCTGTCCTGGCTCTTACAGCTCTGAAGTAGTCAATGTTTTTATCACACACTCGGCCCTCAACCACTAAAATACTTCCTCATGTAGACTGTAGAGATACGACAGGAAAATTTATCGACCGACCGAGTTACACAGCATTTCTGGCAATTTTGCAGAAATGCCAAGTGATTCACTTCCTGCAATGATTTCATCCAACTTTAATAGAAAAGAAGATCAAGTGGTTAAGAACTGGTGTCTATGAACTCAAAGGAGAGACATACGCAGTAGTAACATATTCTATAGCGCAGGCAGCATGCTATACGCTGCTATATAGACACATTTTAAGTAAATGATGCACAATGAGATTCACGTTATATGTATTTTTTTGATGAGTGTAACTCCATAACTGAAATTGTCTTTCCAACTTAACTATTATCTGGTTCGATTAATTACTTCAATTCTCAGTGCATTATAAATTTAAAATTTCTCAGTTTTGCTGTTCACTGTTGCAGCAAAATTTATTTTACTATGCATTGATGTATTTAGTCCAACTTGCAGTGCACGAACTATACTGTGGTCTGTAACCAGACAGCCAACAAACCATTTGTCTTGATACAGTAAATACCAGCATTTGGGGGAAATATGGCAAAAAACCGCCTATGCGATCTCCAAGTTTACAGCAATTTATCAAACTTTAACGATAGCATTTTTGTTAAATAGATACTGCTCGAAATCGGTTTTATTGAAGAAATGAGAACTACTTGAGGTAGTAAAGAGGTGCCCCAAACCTTTGCGAAAATATAATTTTATTCGTTTGATTCTGTACCATTGGCAACCCTGCACTTCGCAATTTTGCGACATTACAAAAGGCACAATTTTGCAAAAGCTCTCGCAAACTAAGAAACACGAATACCAACTAGTAACAGTGAGTAGCCTAGCTATCACCAAATCTGAAAACTTGGCTATTGTCACTGGAACCTGTAAACCTAGGCTACCAGCACTGATCTACAATACACCTTTTGTGAAGTCACAAAACTGCAAAAAGCAGGGTTGCCAATCGCATGTAATCAAATGAATTAAAATGTATTTTCGCATTGTGCAAAAAGGTTTAGGGCACCTCTTTATTACCTCAAGTACTTCTCATTTCTTCAATAAAACTGATTTCGAACAGTATCTCTTGACGATAACAAAGAACACTTGCATCAAAGTCAACTGTTTAGTGTGTATGTGCATTCTGTACAAGTAAGAAGGGAGTGACAGAAACCGACTGTCAAGTAGCATTAGTACTTAATACTTGCTTTTATAAAGAAAAGGTTGGTCTTGTTCTATGTGGAGTTTTGGTGGCTTGCATTTCTCTCAAAACGATGACAACTGATAAATTTTACCAAAGTATTGATTATTATAGTATATTAATTTACACACAGACTTTAATTTGGCCCGCTACCATACCACATTATTCGTTGAATTTTGGTTCAAAAAAATAGGACCACCTACGATAAATCTCGCCTGTGTATCTCAATTGCTGTACGACCTGCCGTTTCGGGGTTTCTCCCTTTATTATCAGCCAAAATAGTATACTGGTTAGCTGAAAGACAGACTCTTAAAGCCTGCACGAAAATTATCACTTGTGGTAACTTTTCTACACAGTGAGAGTGCTCGAACTGACCTATTCCATATACATATGGGTCATTCCGTGCTTAATCAAAATGGCTTGTCACCACGTGTCACCATCACCAAACATAGATACTTGTTCTTAAACTTAAAGAGTATCACACAGAATAAAAAATAAAAAAAATTTTTTCGAATACCTCTAGTGGTTTTCAAGTTATTGCAGTTTGAATTTTCGGCCACTAGAGGGAGATTTTGCTCTTGAGTTTTGAAAATAGTGCTGTAATTCCATTTCTGAAGCAGTCTGCTGCCTGGAAATTGCTATATGGGGGTTTTTGGGGTCAAGGAATTCATTTTTTATATCAAAATTGCAAAAATATGACTGCTTCATGGTGAAAAAATGATTTTAAATTTTGACGAGAGCCCAACTTTGGGGGCAAATTTCGAGGAGTAGGTGCATTGCTGCGACAAAAAATTCTTTTCATTAATATCTACTTTGCACATAGTTTTTGAAAATATAACAGTTTTTTATTGACTTTTCATTGGCATATGAACTGGAAAAGGTTTTTGTTTGGATAGCTAATTCTAATAAACCTGCAATTATAATGGTTCCATCACTTTGAAAATTGTAGGGATTTTCTGAAAAAAGTTTGGGAAACTAGTGACTTGTTGTGTGAGGTAACTACAGTATAAATCAGGTACTGTAAATAGAAAAATCATTCTATTTATACATCATCAATAGCTCAGTCAATCATGATACTGTACATGAAGTTTTAATAAAAAGTTTAATATTAGTTCAGAGGCAATAATTTCTTGTCGAAGACTCAAAGGAGTAGCTAGTTTAAGGAATTACCTACTAATAGCATTTATTAACTTTCTAAAGTATTAGGTTCCTATTTTGCAATAGCTGACTATCTTGTAATACCAGAAACGATTTTTCGAAAGATGAAGCAGCAGTTTAATAGTCTATTTATTATACCTGTATTCCTAAGAAGTAGCTTTGAGAGTAACTCTTTACCAGTTCTCATTGAGAGTAGCCTCCTTATAGTTCTAAACTGCTTTTTAAAGTCTGTATTATCCTTTAGAAAATATCTTTAACAACATTATGAAAAATTCTACTTCAGGAGTGCCTAAAGTTTTCAAGGAGCAAGCCACATTACATTTTTTCTGACCTTTAACAAGCTGCACAATTCCTATAAAATGTTTGGATAATTTTTATCCAGAGTACTGCTCATTTAAGTTTTGCATCGTTGTCCTTATTTCAAATTAAATAATTTTTTAACCAGAGTTAACCTATAATAAAGATAAATGTTTTATGTTCACCAAAAATTAAAGTTTGTTTAATTATTTGGAAGAATTTTTTCTTACACAACAAACACAGTCCTGTTTGTTACACAGCACCATCATATCCAGTTTGTTATGAGAAAAGCTTCAAAACGATAACATTTTTCTATGTCAAAGTTTCAGCAGTATCTAGCACCCAACGAGTTGAATAAACTGCTGTGTGTTTAACATGCATCATGAACTATATAAGGCTTGTCTCCCAGATGCTAGGTGGTTTGTATGACTTAATGGAAAAAATAGTCTTTTTAACAGCTCGGTTTTAATACCATTTTCAAGAAATTTTCTTTTCAAGAGCCACTTCAAAGAATTGAATTACTATACCAATTCATCCCATTACTTATACTGTGTATAGGTCAGGTCCAAAACATGTTCAAAAGTTTGCATATTTGGGTAACCTTGAAATAACTTGACTGACGAGGAAGGATTCAGCCCATGCAAAGCCTTTTCCTCAATAGTTTCACTATTAAATGCATTTAGTATGAATCACAAGGTATACAGCTGTGACCCTTATTTTAGAAACGCAAACTGTGTGGTTAAAATAAAAATTATTTAATCAAATGAAAGTAGTTATTGTACTGTGTAGCTGATGCAGTGACCAATGAAACACAAATTTGCTACTTTCCAAAGTAATCGTAGCACCATTATTAAGCAAAAAATTCACAGAAATCATTGCAATTAGTGATTAAAATTAATGTAAAAAACTACTGTCAACAAATTAGACAAAAACAAATTTTTGGAAAAAAATTGCCAGCATCGAAAAAACTTTACAAGTAAATCTCAAGACCCATTGCCAGCAGCAAAAGGTTGTTCAGGGCCACATGGCTTGTGAGCCACATTCTTAGGCAGCCGTGTTCTTAATAAAACAGTTGTTGATAACATGAATTCATGTAGCCTGGGAAGTGTTTTGGAAGATAATTTATGCCACACAACCGCTTACAGCAGAAAAATTGAACTCAATAAACACATGTACAATAACAAAGTAAAAACAATAACTACTCTTGAAGCATTATCATACTCTATTTGTTTTACATAAACCATAAGAAATGTTTCAATTTGTGGTTCATTAAAAATTAAAAACTATAAAAACACAACAATTTGTTTCGTTCATAAATGGGACCAACAATTGTTTAGAATTATTATAACAAATTGTAATTTTGAATGTTTTAATACTGTGGTAAATGGCTGTGAAATATTTTAATGATATAACTTGCTTAATGATTAATTTAAGCTTTGTTGGTTGCACACTTATAAACACTGTGTGTGTCAGTGTGACCAAAAAAACTGAAAGAATTTTAGAGTACTTTATGATGTAATTCAAACATGGTTGCTATTTTTTGCTTATAACATAAAATTTTGTCTTTTTCAAGATTTATCACAATCACCTTAACTAATCTTGCATCCATGAGAGTGTGTGTACTAGTAATTGGTACTGGTAGCTACTACATACGATGCAAGATAAAAAATGCAACACTTGCAACAGTGTTGTTACTCATTTTTTTTTTTAAACTTTAAGTGTTACTATGCTGAGAGACGGTGGAAATTAATCTAAAGTAATATTGTAATGGTACAGGAAGGTCAGTTAAGAATAACACATAGTTAAAATCTAAAAATCCCGCTACAGGCTGTTTCCCCCTGTAGCGTTTTTAAAAAACTTTCTGCATCGTTAACAGGCTTTGGTCAATGTCAATTGAGGACTTTGAAAACTGGGAAGACAGTATAAAAGTTAAAGTGATACTGTATGTGTATGTATGTTCATCATATTTGAGTCACACAACAATGCTTTTTTTTCAAGATTTCTGCAAATTTTCAAAATAACACAATCATGAATATTGCAGATTTATTAAAAATTAACTAGCCAAACAAAAACCTTTTCCAGTTCATATGCCAATGAAAAGTCAATAAAAAACTGTTATATTTTCAAAAACTAAAACTATGTGCAAAGTAGATATAGGTGAAAAAAAATTTTGTCGCAGGGACGCACCTACACCTCGAAATTTGCTACCATAGTTGGGCTCTCGTCAAAATTTAAAATCAATTTCTCACCATGAAGCAGTCATAGTTTTACAATTTTGACATCAAAAATGAATTCCTTGACCCTAAAAACTCCCATGTAGCAATTTTCAAAACTTGGGAGCAAAATTTTCCTCTAGTGGCCGAAAATTTAAACTGCTATAACTTGAAAACCACTAGAGGTATTCAAAAAGTTTTTTTTATTGATTATCATTTTTTGACACCTTTAGCCTGAATAAAAAATTGTAAATAAAGCATGGAATGATCCATATACGTCATATATAACAACAACAAAATGTCACAAAGGTACCATTGTTTGTTTTACTTAGCTAAAACAATGTGGTAGCAAAAGCAGTGACAAAAAAAAGAAAGAAAAGACTCCAAACGATAACGTATAAAAATATAAATCAAAAAAAGTCTTGGAAGGAGTTTATTAGCAGTAGCTGCAGAAAATTTGCTTACAAAAAGTGCTGAAGCGCTGCCGCTTTTTTGACTGAAAAAACGATAGCACTTCCGCTTTTCGCTGGTGAACTGTGCCGCTGTGCCCATCATTGGCAATTTATATCCTCGTTGAGATAACACCAACAAGTGTCAATGCATCTGACTAAGTGGCCGTAAAACTTTAGGTTCAAATACCACCGAGAGCAACAGTTTTTTTTTTCAAATTATTTTCGGAAATTTTGAAGAGATTTTTTAAAAAATGTATGAAATTAGAATGAAGCAACTTTAGGGAGAACTAATCAAGCAAAGTGCAAACACATATTATCTCATATTTAAGGTTTTGTGAGAAAGCAATAATCGCGCCATCAATGGTTTCCAATTGAGATGCCTGCAGCAATGTTAACAATCACATAAAAGTTATTATCAAACTCACAAGTCATTCATTTCATACTTTTGAGAACATTTTTGCTTGTGAATACGCTAGCTCAAATATACCTACACATATTTCTGCCTATTGATAAATTACCCAGTGTAAATATGTACGCGTACTTCATACGCGTTTCGATAAAAGTCGCTTTAAGCGTACCTTCAAGAGCAACCACTCACAAAAGTGCACGTAACATTACACGATGCAATGACTGGTATCTGGTATGCACAAGGGTTTAATGATTACTAGTTTGGATTCAAGCCAACTATAAAATTTGGCGTAACAAAACTGCTAAAGAATAGGGATCAGGTCTTTTTGGTGTGACCATTTCGGCACCACCTATTTTGTGGCCGGTCCTTTTCTGCACAGATCGTTTTGTCGCCAATTCAATGCTCTTTGACAGCTCAGTTATTTAGGGTTAAGGTCAGGGTTAGAGTTAGTCAAAAAGGACCAAAATGGCGCCGAAGCGGTCCGTGCCAAAATGCTAACACCGAAAAATCGTGGACCCCAAAGAATATTTACCCTACTAGAAATACCAAGCTTTAACACCAAAAAGAACTACAAATTAAAGAACTACAAACTTAAACACTACAAATTAAATTAAGTTTAAGTGGGGATGAAATAGCAACCACGAATTTTTGTGACGATGGAAGAAAAAAATTTACGACTCGGCAAACAAGTCAAACCTGTCAAAGCCGTCAGCTACCGGTATAGCATCAATACCGCATGTTGCAATATACTTACCATGATGCAATACGTTACACTGTTTGTGCAATGCACACAACTGAATACCGCGATTTGTCAACAAATAATATAATAGATGTTAAATACTTCTATGAGAACATTACTTATCTCTATTCGACATCCGTAAATATTTTTAAGTAAGTATCATGCACAATATCTAGTATGGATTTGGTATGGAAGATTGCCTTCAATTCCATTCTTGAAATCTTCCATTCCATTCTGGCATCTTCCATAACCAAATTTCTGTTTCATTCTATTCCATTGCATACTATGCCTTGCATTTATCGCAAAATTATTACTGTAATGTTTGCTGTAAATTTTGATGTATGTTTGATTGTTTTCGTATATGCCTTCTAAATGATACTATTTTCCACCAATTTTGTTTTAGTACATAAACTTAGCTTGGATGGATTTCTCAATGCCACATAATTGTCGTCACTTTCTTTTGAAATAATAGTTAATAGAAAACTAAATTAACCACTATAAAAGCTGCTGCAAAAAATTAATCAATTGTTTATTTTTGAAATAAATAAATCAATAGACTAACGGATTATTTTTTTGCAATTCAAACCTATTTATTGAGTTGCATGAAACAGAAAAAATTGAACGTGCAAAATTACTTATTAGTTACCACCTTATTAAAAAAAGAATACTCAAAAGTGACTTCAAGTTGCGCTTTTGTCAAAACTTTTTCAAGCTGGAAAAATAACCAATTGAACGAATACTGGTGATAAAACATTTTGATTTTCTGATTGTTAATTACAGTAATACACGATGGAAAAAACATTGCGCATTTAAGCAAAAATAAAGAAAAATAAAAAAAACAAAAAGTCGCTATTAAATGAAACAGCGCTACTAACGTTTGAAATCATAAAGAAATAAAAAATGAGTCTTTACCTGGAAGCATCTTTGCCAAAGTGAAAAGTGTTGAATCATTAGCAACAAAGCATGACGAAAAAAGCAAAGCTGCTTGCTTATTGTGGAGATCAGCCAACTCTCCCTCCAACAGCGTGTGCAGCGTAGAAGTTCCAGAAATGTTGCGAGTTCCACCTGCACCAGCACCATACCGAAGTATCGTCAACCTGCATTTAAACCATTCTTTAACAAACACTGCAAACGAACTCAACAGAGTATTTTAACTAGGTAGATGGGAATTTGCAAGCAAACGAAATGAACGACTAATGTATATTGAACAAATTGATTCTCAAAAATACTTTTCATTCCCTTTTGTGAAAATATTTCAAAAATATTTCCTTTTGGTGCCCTCAGGGGAGTTGGAATTCCAAACAATGTCAAATAAATAATCAACCACATAGTTACTGAAATTACTGATCCCAACAAAAAACATCCCACTATCATAAATCATTCAAAAACCAATCATTGGGAGCACATTTCAAGGGCTTCCATAAAATAGGGTCCCCAAACATCGAAGCAAAGTTATTTCAGAATATTTTTGTTACGTGAAAAAAGCTAACAAAATGTAAGCGCTATTGGCAATTTATTGGCAAGCCGAATTGGTCTAAATATTTGATTATCATTACAAAATGATAATCCAAGCTTGCGCAGCACCTTTGTTTTTGTTTGCGAATTTTGGCAGATGAGGATTGATTTGCTCATCACTAGCAAACAGTAAAACCTGGAAAGTTGAAATTTGGACTCAACATAAGAATTAATAAAAGCATCATGTGTGCCAATTTTAGGGATCGTAGGTCACGTGGTTGTAAATTGAGATGCAAAAAAACAATGGCGATTTTGGCTAGAAAATTTATTAATTCGCTTATAACCCCAAAACCACTTGACTATGGATACAATGTGGGTGCTTATGAAAGCTTTATGTAAACAGAGTTTGGGAGCGCTTGGTCACGTGACTAAAATTTTACAAGGTGAAAATGGGCAAAACGTTGACGAGTTTGAACAGATACATCGCGATGATTGCCGATATTGATGAAAAATGGTTTGTGGTGTTTGAGCAAACTATCAACCACCTTTCTTTTGGTT
This sequence comes from Trididemnum nubilum, assembly GCA_963965965.1. NCBI lineage: Eukaryota > Metazoa > Chordata > Ascidiacea > Aplousobranchia > Didemnidae > Trididemnum > Trididemnum nubilum. Next base: position 29,042,238 of record OZ014478.1, read on the forward strand.
ACGTTTGTTTACCCCAACTTGAAAACTATTTTTCTTGTTTTGCATCATTTTTCGTACTTTTTTTTTTTCTTCTGCTGCTATCTACTTTTAAACTGTTCAACGCACTGTATTTAAAGTTTGAGCCATGGAAGATATCAGGGAGGAGCAGTGTGCGATTGAAATCGGAGCTACCAGTACCAGATTGAGGGCATCCCCCTCAATTGTATCCTCCAAAATTTTAAACCATTACAGCTAGATGGATCAAGTTTTCGGAATGGGTAGATAACAAAAATAAACTACATCTAACAAAACTTGAGGGTGCCACAATGGGGATTCCCCCCCCAAAACGTGAACTTTAAAATTCTAACTTTTTAATCTTCCAAGCTTGATACATGAAATCTTTAAGGCAAGCAAATATAAAGGAAAGATAAAATTTGACAAAATTTGGGGGTACCAAAATGGGGGTCCCCTCAAACAAGGCTGCTAAAATTTAAACTTTTAAACCATCAGAGCTAGATAGATCAAATTTCCTGAATGAGTAGATATTAAAACTAAATCTAAAAAAATTGGGGGCTCAAAAATGGAGAGAACCCCTCAAATAAGGCTCTCCGGCATTCAAACTTTTTAACGTTTTGAGCTGTACACATGAAATTTTTAAGGTTAGTAAATACAAAGGAAAGATAAAATTTGACAAAATATGGGTGTACCAAAGTGGGGTGTTCCCCTCAAATGGGGTTGCCGAAATTCAAGCTTTTCAACCACATACGCTAGACACATGAAATTTTAAGGATAGACGATGCAAAAAATAAAATTTGACAAAACTTGGGGGTACCAAAATGAAGGGATCCCCCTAAACAAAGACGCCAAAATTCAAATTTTTACTACTTGCGCTAGATAGACTGTAGAAACTGTCAGAATAGACAAAAATATGAAAGAAAAACAAAAATGGCAAAATTTGGGCATACCACAATGCGAGTTCTCCCTCAAACGAGGATGCTGAAAGTCAAACTTTTTAAGTGTTTAAGCTAGACGCACCAAATTTTCGGAATAGACAAATATAAAGGAAAGATAAAATTTGACAAAATTTGGACACCAAAATGGGGGTCCCTCAATTGGGTCCTTCAAAGTTCAAAATTTTTTGAACTTTCAGAGTAGGTAAATATAAAAATTAAAATCAAAATAGGTAAATGAAACATGACTAATTTCAGGTGCCACAATGGAGGAGTGGTCCTCAAATGGGTCCTTCAAAATTTTTAACCACCCAAGATAGGCAAATCAAGTTTTCAAGATAGGAAAAATTTAAGGATCTCATACTATAAGGATTCTCCAATTATAATGACACCTCCTCCATTAACAACAAAAGCTAAACAAATTAAATCTATCGGATAGGTTAATATGAATCAAAAATTAAAGGTAACAAAATTTGGTCAGCTACATTAAGAACAGGCCAAATGGGCCCCTTCAAATTTTAAAATCTTTATTACAAAGTACTCCAGCTAGACATACCTATTTTAAGAGTACCAGTAGGCTATAGGGTCGTTTAATTATATTTCAACAAATGCAAAATTTTCTAGATGGGAAAATTTATATAAAATGCTTATGGATCGTTAATTTAGGATGGCACATGCTACATAAATTTTTATTTTTGAAATCAGACTGCCCGTTAATAAAGTATCGAAAATCACCACTAGATTGGCAGACGCGAGTATGCAAAAATACAAAAACCAATTTTGAGGTCCATACCTATGACAGAAAGTTGGTTTTCGTGTCAAAGTTCATGTTTTTGCGAATATGGAATTTAAATTTGGGGTTAAAAATTAGGGGCGAAGCATTGAATAAATTTTTATACAAAAATATTTTTGAGTAGATAAAGGTTGTTCTTTCTTTTTGATGAAGAATTTAGGATGACAATTAACTAGCAATGTATGTAAACAGAACAATTTGTTTTGCTGTTACATCACAACCTGACTTCAGCTACCAAGATCATACAAAAAAAAAAACAGAGCATGAAAATTTCTTTGTTTAGGTGAAATGAAAGTATGGATATTGGATACGTACAGACAAATTTTTAGTATTTTAGTTTAACCACACATTGAAGCTGAGCAAATACCAATACAGCAGCATGTAACATGTAATAAACATCAGTGGACGTTTGGGCCACAAATTATATATAGCATTATGTTGGCCTAGCTGTGACTAATACAATATCAAAACAACGCCTGCCTTACCAATTAGCATGGAAAAACAAACGTACACAAACAAAATTTAGTAACAAAGAATCAAATTCTTATAAATTTATAAGTGATATTGCAGAGTCTAACTTTACAATGACTTCACAATGAAACCTTATACTCGTATAAATTTACTCAACTCTATGCTTTCCAGAACCCAAGGTGTAATGTTTAAAGTCAAACAACTATTCACCGAAAATCATTATTTCTTTTGGACACTATGCTCTTTTAAGTTTATTTTAACAGCTTTGAGGTTATTCGCTCTTGAAGTTTAAGGGTCTCAAAAAGTTATCAAAATAATCAAGTACCTAACATCAACCATAAAGCAATCAATCAAAAAACTTCCAAGAGAGTTTTTCACTTTATTATGAAATAACATAGAGTGATCTTTAAAAGTCCAGCAACGTTATTACATCAACCAAACTTAACACAAGGCTAACCATGGCCAGAAATATGCACGCATTTTACAGCTACTCCTATTCTCTGAATGCTGTTTAGCAGTGTGACCCAACTGCCAACATATTCGAGATTGTACAGTGCAGTATATTGTAAAACATTCACTATTCAGCACGAAAGTTTTCTTAACAAAATTTAGCAAAAACTTTGAAGAGGCAAGTAGAAGATTTTTTCAACATTAAAAGTGACAGTTTAGCAAAAAACTCGACCATCCAGCTTAACTCTAAAAAAGCCATTAAGCTCAAGTACTTCAAGGTTTTAAATGTTTGAGTAATCCCATAAGTTTGACTCTTCTACTTTTCTGTGATACACATTCCTTCTGAGAATTTATCATATAGTTTTATGGTCCATTTAAGGGCTAATTGTCCAACATACATTGCCAAGTTTGGCATGTTTTATCTTTTTCTTAAATCAACCTAAGGCAACCAGTACTCTTAAAATTTCATATGTCTAGCTGGAGTACTTCGTAATAAAAATTACAAAATTTTAAAGGGGTTCATTTGGCACGGTCTCTCTGGTAAGGCCAACCAAGTTTTGTTATCTTTAATTCATATTAACCTATCTGATAGATTAAATTTGTTTATCTTTTGCAATTAATGGGGGGAGGTGTCATCATAATTGGACAACCACTATAGTATGAGGTCTTCAAATTTTTTCATATTATATTTTTTCTTATTTTTCTATTTGCCTAGCTTGAGTGGTTAAAAATTTTGAAGGACCCATTTGGGAGGAATCCCCAATTACGGCACCTGAAATTAGTCATATGTTATTTACCTAATCTGATTTTATCTTTATTTTATGTTCACCTATTTTGAAAGTTTTATGTGTCCAGCTTAAATGGCCGAAAAGTTTACTTTTGAAGAACACCATTTTGGTGCTCCAAATTTTGTCAAATTTGATCTTTCCTTCTTATTTGCTTGTGTATCCTGAAATTGTGATGTGTCTAGCGTACACAACTAAAAAGTTTGAATTTTGGTGACCTCGTTTAAGGGGGACACCCCACTGTGGTACCCCAAAATTTAGTCAAATTTTATCTTGCCTTCATATTATTCTGAAAATTTCATCAGTCCAGCATAAGTGGTTAAAGTTTGAATTTTGGCATCCTTGTTTGAGGGGGGATCCCTTCATTTTGGTATGCCAAATTTTGTTAAAATTTATCTTTTTGTCATATCCTCCTATCCTGAGAATTTCATGTGTCCAGCATGAGTGGTTAAAAAGAAGTTTGGATTTTGGTGGCCCTGTTTGAGGGTGACACCCTCATTTTGGTATCCCCCAAATTTTGTCATATTTAATTTTAACTTATATTTATCTATTCTGAACATTTTGTCTGTCTAGCGTGAGTGGTTAAAAAGTTTGAATTTTAGCAGCCCTATATGAGGGGGACCCCTTCTATTTTGGTACCTCCAAATTTTATCTTTTCTTGATGTTTGCCAACCCCGAAAATTTCATGCGGCTAGCACGTGGAGTTAAAAAGTTGGAATTTAGACGGCCCTGTTTAAGGGGGACCCCCATCTTTTCACCCCTAAATTGTTTCAAATTTTATCTTTTTCTTGTATTTACTTACCTTAAAAATTTCGAGTGTCAAGCTTAAAAGTGCCCAGCTTAAACTGAATTTTGGAGGGCCCCATTTGGGAACACCCAATTTCTGTCAGATTTACTTTATTTTTGGTATCTACCCATTACGAAACTTTGATCAATCTAGATCTATTGGTCTAAAAGTTCACAATTTTGACGACCCAGTTTGAGAGGGCCCGATTTTGATACTATCAAATGTCAAATTTTATCTTTTCTTCATATTTGCCATTCCTGAAAATTTCATGTGTAGTAGGGTGGAGTGAAAAATAAAAAAATTTTGAATATGAAAGTGGTCTTGAAATATGGCTCCAAATACCAAACGAAATACTTCTAGTGCAATTTTGAGTTCTTGCACCCTCCAGTGGGCATGCAATTTGATCAAACGGGCTTAAAATATATAGTCAATTTTGCCATATCTTACTGACCACATAATGCTAGAAAGCTAGTTTTTGGCTCAAAAGTTGCAGAAACAGCACATTTGTATCTCCATTAGAATCAGATTTATTTATTCATCCTAAATTTAAGCACTTCACAAATAAATATAAAAAAAAGGGAGACAACGAAAAGACCATATGGTCATCAGCTGCCACCCAACTAAAGGTTAATAATTTAATGAATGCTTCTGATGCCGATTACATTTGTAAATTTGGAGATTTTTAAAATAAAAATATCATGTTTCAGCAAATATTAAACAATGAACATAACAAAAAACAAACATAGCACACAGAATAATTAGCAAAAAAAAAAAAAAATCACAAGAAAAAAAGAGAACAAAAACAAAAAAAATTTATAAACAAACTAAACAAAAAAAAAACATCTAAACAACAAAAAAATAATAATAATGATAAATAAATAGAAAAGCAAAACAGAAGACCAAATGCTAATATCAAGCCAAATCAATTTTCCATCACTAATTATTCAGTATAGTGGTTAAGCAATCGTCTCTTACATTGATATTTAAATGAGTTATTAGAAAGATTTTTCATATCACTGGGTATCTCACGCCATTAAAAAGAACTTGGCCATAAAAACGTACTGTAAAAAAGTTACAGCCAAATGATTGATGACAGATCTGCTGATCATTGATAAGTTTTCAGTGCTTAACTTTAAATGCATTGCAATTCACGTTGGCATTAAAAATAAGCCAGATGAAGTTTAAATTTATGTATACTTGCACTTTTAGTGTGCCATACTGCCTTATCAGCTTAAAACAGTTTCTAATGGCAATTAGCCATCACAACTGGGCAATGTCCAGCATACTATAGTAACAAATATTGGAAGTATCATGTTATAGCAGCATCCAGTATTGGTTTGCTCTTGCATCATCATTTTATTTATGCTGAACTCGAGGAATTATATCTAGTTAATTCAAAAAAAGTTTCGATTGTACAGTTCAAATCAAAAGCACTGAAAGATGCAAAAGTTCAAAATTAGAAAAATAAGAATTAGAAACGCAATTAGTAATTAGAAAAGCTACAGTTCAAAAAGGAAGAAAATTTGGCAATATATTTAATGAACAATTTGATACCATTGTTTATTGTATGGTAGATACAGTATATACCATATATACTCGCATATAGGTCGCAACTTTTTCCTTATATTTAAAAAAAAAATATAGGTGCGACCAATGCGCTTGACATAAGTGCAAATCGTCACCAAGTCGGAACAAAATTTAAAGTTTTCGGCTATTGCAAGCACCGTATTTTCCGGCTAATAAGCCGTTATAGACATGAATTGTAGTGGAAATGTGCTATTGCCACTGTGGTTCTATCATGGAATAAGGGTGCATGCGCTTGTGCTCACACATACCAATGCGAGACAGTTTCATGCGCGCACATGCACATGCGACCGCTCAGCGTGCGTTGGATTTTCCCGCTTTGTAGAGAAAAAATGGTTTTGCGATTTGAATGTTCGATTTCGAAGTTATTTGTTTTTAATTTATTTTAATTTTCGAAGTTTATTTTAATTTTCGCACACACAACTTCGAAAATTTATTTTAATTTTCGAAGTTATCTGTGCAAAAAAGCTAGGGAAAGGGATTTTTAAATCCCTAGATTTTTAGTGCAACTTATGTGCGAGTCAACTCTAAATTAAACTTTTTTAACACAAAACTAATAGTGCGACCTATACGGTGGCGCGACCTATAGGCGAGTATATACGGTACTGTACTTGATGGCATAAATTTTTTTGTTTTTGAAAGCAGCATGCTAACTAGAAAAAGATTATTCCAGTTTAATGCTACTTGTGAAAAATTGTATGGTGGAGAAATTTTTCAAAGTTCTGATAGTTCTGCCAAGCATGTAGCCTTGGGCTCTGCTTTTTGATCTTCAAAAAAAGCATGATCATTAAATGTTATTCTCAAGCCATATATAATTTCATATGACTTTCTTTGTTTATCATCATAACAAAGAATATCAAAAAATTTATCAGCATCATGCTAGAAATTAGTTTCAAGCTCTTTGTATTGATCTGATGTTAAAGATTTTTTCGGATATCTACAGTAGTTAAACCACTCAAGTTTAGCATTAGTTGATGGATTCTTTGTGCAATACTCAGCTCATGAATAGCATAAACTTTACACCAAATCCATCTGTTCTTTTGCAACAATTCGAGCTGTATCCAACTTCCTGAAGTGATTAAAGTTGAGCAAGCCCTCAAATCACATGTCTCTTGGTTGGCAGCGACCCTGGAGGAAAATTATCAGAACTTTGAAAAATTTCTCCAACGCACAACTTTTTACAACACTAAACCTTTATTTTTTTTAGTTAGCATGCTGCTTCAAAAACAACGAAACTTATGCAATCGATTACAGTATGATACTGTATCTACAATGCAATAAACAATGGTATCAAATTGTTCATTAAATTTATTGCCAAATTTTCTTCCTTTTAGAACTGTAGCTTTTCGAATTACTAATTGCTTTTTTAATTCTTATTGTTCTAATTTTGTACTTTTGCATCTTTCAGTGCTTTTGAATTAAACTGTACAATCTAAACTTTTTTGAATTAACTACATATAATTCCTCACGTTCAGCATAAATAAAATGATGATCCAAGAGCAAACCAATACTGGATGCTGCTATAACATGAAACTTCCAATATTTGTTACTATAGTATGCTGGACATTGCCCAGTATTCTAGAACGTTTCAAATGCATTGCAATTCACGGCTAATTGCTGTTAAAGAAACTATTCTAAGCTGATAAGGCAGCATGGCACACTAAAAGTGCAAGTATACATAAATTTAAACTTCATCTGGCTTATTTTCAATGCCAAGGTGAATTGCAATGCATTTGAAGTTGACCACTGAAAACTTATCAATAATCAGTAAATCTGTAATCTATACTTTGGCTGTAACTTTTTTTCTGTACGTTTTTATGGCAAAGTTCTTTTTAATGGAGATATAAATGTGCTGTTTCTGCAACTTTTAAGCTAAACACTACCTTTCTATATAGCATATGTGGTTACTGAGATATAGCAAAATTGGCTATTTTAAGCTCGTTAGATCAAATTGCATGACCACTAGGGGGTGCAAGAACTCAAAATTGTGCTAGAAGTATTTCATATAGTATTTGAGACCATACATCAAGACCACTTTTTTAAATTCAAAATTTTTTTATTTTTCACTCCACCCTAATGGGTAGTTAAAAACTTTGAATTTTGGCGGCCTCGTTTGAGGGAGACCCCCCAAATTTTGTCAGATTTTTTCTTTCTATCATATTTACTTATCTCAAAAATTTCTTGTATCTAGCTTAAAAGGCTAAAAAGTTTGAATTTTAGAGAGCCCGTGTGGGGAAAACCCTCATTTTTTGTTAGGCTTAGTTTATTTTTGTTATCTACCCATTCCGAAAACTTGATCCATCTAGCTCTAACGGTTTAAAAGTTTAAAATTTTGCAGGACTCGATTGAGGAGGATCCCTCCAACCTGGCACCCTCGATTTCAGTCGCACTCTGCTCCTTTCTGATATCTTCCATGGCTCAAATTTTAAATGCAGTGCGTTGAGCAGTTTAAAAGTAGACATTGGCAGAAGAAAAAGAAAAAATAGTAAGAAAATAGATGCAAAAGAAAAATAGTTTTCAAGTTGGGGTGAACAAGCATAACCAAAACAAAGGTGGTTGATAGTGTGCTCAGAAACCACAAACCATTTTTCATCAATATCGGTAATTAGCGAGATATATCGGTTCAAACTCATCAACATCTTGCCCATTTTCGCCTTGCAAAATTTTAGTCACATGACCAAGCGCTTCCAAACTCGATTTACATAAAGCCTTCACAAGCACCCACATTGTGTCCAAATTTCAGCTTTGCATATCAAGTGGTTTTGGAATTGTAAGCGAACTAATAGATTTAAGTCAGAAATTGTCGTTTTTTGTGTTTTTTTTGTGTCTCAATTCATGATCACGTGACCTTCAATCCCAGGTTGGCACACATAACACGTTCATTAATTCTTATGTTGAGTCCGAATTTCAACTTTCTAGATTTTATTGTTTGCTAGTTATAAGCAACTCAATCCCCATCTGCCAAAATTTGCAAACAGAAACAAAGATACTATGCGCTCGCGTGAAGTTGCAATAACCTCAAAGCTGTTAAAATGAACTAAAAAGAGCGTAATGGGCAAAAGAAGTAGATAATTTTTTGTAAATAGTTGTTTGACTTTTAACATTACACATTGGGTTCTTGAAAGCATAGAGCAGAGTAAACTCACACAAGTTTTTGATGTGAATTCATCGTAAAGTTATGAGAATTTGATCTTTTGTTTCTAAATTTTGTTTGTGTATGAATGTTTTTCCATGCTAATTGGTAATGCAGGCACTGCTTTGATTTAGTTCTTAAATTGTGAGAAAAATCAGTACACCTGTTCATACATGTGCCTATATTGCATTCTTCTTTAAAAAAAATATTGCAAGGGGCTAGTTTAGAATGTAAATTTGATATTTTTTTGTGATAGTGTGTCAACTTTCTGGTTGAAACAATGTAAGGTACAATATCCAAAAATCTTATTGGCATTTTCAGATAAAAGTTTTGTTACTGTCGTTTTTAATTGGAGCAAAAGTTATTGTCAAAATCTTTGTTTTAACAAGGGTTTTGCTTGTAACCACAATTTTAACAATTGTGCTGCGCTGCTAAGTGAATATTCACTAAACCTTTGAAGTTAAAACAAGAGCTAAGCAGAGTTGTAAAAGTTTGATTGACATTTTAAAGATATCTTTTTCAGACATTTAAATTCTGAAAGCATTAACCACAAACCTGATCAAGTTAATGGAATATTATGAAATTCGAAAGCGATGTATTTCAGATCTGACTATCAACCTCCATAAACATGCTTAATGCAATTGCGAAGTTCTTTAGTTCAGTACAGTCTGATACTTTTGCAAAGTCCCCAGATATCGCTTGCGATGTCATATGCTAGTTTATACTATACATGACATGCTACTTGAAATATGATGCAATTTTAAAGATCGACTGCAGAAAACTGCTGAGAACTACTTAAAGTAAGAACTGAGCAGAGTTGTAAAATTTTGATGGATATTTATTTTTGGATACTGTTTCAAGACATTTAAATTTTGAAAATCATCAACCACAAACCTGTTCAAGTTAGTGAAACATGACAAAACTAGATGATCATTTTTCCGAGCAAAATAAGACAGGACTTCTGCCAGTTCCTTTTCACCCGCATTCTTTCCTTCATACTTTGAAGGCTACCTATTCCTATTGCACATATCAGTGTATTGAAAGTAGGTGAAATAAATCCAAATTTAAGTAAAGTAAAATCAAAGTTTTGCAGAAAAAAATTAGCTTGTTAAAAAAACACAACATGATAGATACAACTCGCAATCGTTAAGCATAAATATTATCAAAAAAATTGCATTTTGGAAAATTTGCTTATTTTTTATTGTTGATCGAACGTGCTGTGTATGTCAATTTGCTGCACCTCAAACCACCATACATTTTGTAATCTGTTTTTGCTCATTTGCATATAAATTTCTTGCCTCCAAGCGCGCTTTTTGCAAAGCCGTATCACTTGTTCTTTTCTGTTAATGGAATGCATTCATTTCTAAGTTGCAGCCGAGCTGTAAGGATGTTAGTTTCTTTTGTGTTCTTTATGTTACAGTTACAATAAACAGAATTGAAAGGATCAACGAGTATGTCATACTTGGAAAATGTTGGAGAGTTCAATAAAGATCAAGAAGAATGGCAGCTATACGTTGACAGGTTGAAGCAGTTTTTTGCAGTGAACGATATTGCAGATAAAAAGAAAGTACCCTTAATGTTGAATGTTATAGGAGCAGAACCACATCGTTTGCTGAACGACTTGGTTTTTCCAGCTAAGCCCAAAACCAAAACCTTTAAAGGGTGGGTAGAATGTTTACAAAAACATTTTTCTCCTCCAACCTTGAAGATAGCCGAGCGATTCAAGTTGTTAAAACACGTGCAGAGAGAAGATGAAATCATCTCTGAGTATGCGGCAATCTTATGTAAGTAAGCAGTAACTTTCCAATATGGCACGTTTTTGGATGACGCGCTAACTCAATGTTTTGTGTAGGGTTAGCTAATCCACGAATTCAGCGTAGATTGCTTTTGGAGTCCGAATTAAGTTTTGAGAAAGCAGTACAAACAGCAGAAGCAATCCATAAGGCTGATCAAGAGACTGAAAATTTTCACAGTGTACCTGGGGCTGAAGTTAAAAAGTTGCATTCTTTTCCCACTAAGTCTAATGAAGGAAAATCAATTTTTGTTTCCATTGTAGTGGAAAGGGGCATCTTGCCTCTGGTTGTCGATTTAGTGCTACCAAGTGCTACTGTTGTGGAAAAGTTGGCCACATGGCAAGAGCATGTTTACTGAAACAACACAAAGAGGGTAATGTGAACAAAATGAATGAAGGAGACGAAGATTTGGATTAGCATATTGTTAACAAGGTAACAATTTCAAAGCTGGAGTGATTTGGGTAAAACCTTGCATCAATAATAAGAACATTAATATGCAACTAGACACTGGTTCTTCCTTTAACTTTAATGACGTACACAGATTTTGTTAAGTACTTTAGTAACAAACAATTGTGTGATGATGATGTTGTTATGAAAATCTATTCTATAGAAAGGTTGAAATTATTGGTCTATGCTTTAGTAAAGGTGCGTTTAAATGACAAGGTTTATAAGTTAAAACTTCATGTTGTAGATGTTCATGCTCCTTCACTGATGGGTCGACACTAGCTTGGTGTCGTTTGTGATCAAGAAGAATTGCTTAATGTGTTTAATGTGCGATTGTATTATAATGATTCTGCTGTGAACAAGTTGCTTAAAGATTATAATGATGTGCTTGATGGAAGTTTAAAGACCTTGACGAAAATTACTGACAAATTATATTTGAAGGAAGGTGCTAAATCTGTATTTTGTAAAGGACGTTACTTTGTTACGCCATGAAAGCATAAGTTTAACGGGAACTTCAACGTCTAAAAAATGACGGCATAATTGAACCGGTTTCTTGGTCAGACTGGGCTACTCCAATAGTCCCTGTTCTGAAAAAGAAAGGATCGGTCCATTAGCGCAGATACTTTAAAGTTACTGTAACTCCAGTTTTAAAAGTGGAGCAGTACCTACCCTATGCCAAAAGTGGAAGATATTTTTGCGATTTTGGGTGGGGGATGTACTGTTGGATGCATTAATCATAAACCATGCTGACCTTGATTTATTACAAACAAAAGATAAACAAGATAACATTAACCAAATGAGCTAGCTCAACAAAACAAAACAATAATGGCGACTGGAATGGGATGTGCAATTTATATTGCATGGTCACGTGATGTTACATCACATGCAGTGCACACTCATGCATACACAACATCTCCCTCTTGAAAGTAAATGAAGTAAAACGAAAAAACAGAGATCACATAACAAACTGATCATGAAAACGAATGGGGCGTGTTACAAGTCTACCACTTAATGTTCGTTATGGACCACCAATTTCATGAGAAGACTGTTGGGCACTAATATCACGTATATCATCACTGTTATCGCAGATGAGTGGCAAACTTATATCAAATGGATTTTTGTTCATTGGAGTATCCAGGGAATTTATTTATGGATGTGCGAGGCTTACTGGCCGTTTTCGCAAGTGCTTGCGATTATGTCTGTAATGCATATCATTTGCCGCAACAGCAATATACAGGGTGGGCCAAACTCAACTCAGAATTTATTGCATCCAACTCACTTACACTTAAACAATACAAATCACATATCAATTCATGTATAAAATTAACAAGGGAAGGACAGGGAGACTGCAAAGGGACTGTTAGGTCTTCGAGTCAAGCAGCCACCCTAAAGTAGGCTTACAGCAATCACAATCTAAATTCTTTTAATTTCTTTCTTGTGTTTTAAGTAGCACATTTCAAAGCACTTCATATAACAAGCTAAGTACCAAAAACTGAAATATGACTTGAAATGAAGTACATACCACCAATAAAAAAAAAATCTTGAAACCCTTTCCAGCGATAACTTGCATGCAAACGTGATCTTATTAAATCAGCTTGAAGTCAAGAGTAATTGATCGAATGCAAACTGTAGGCTAGAGTGGCCAATTTTTATATAGAAAAAAATTTTTTTTGGAATTCTGTATTGCACACCCCCTTATTTTAGGACAATTCCTAAAAAAATAACCCAGTGAAAATTTCAGGTCAATTGAACAAGTTTAAGTGGTCTCCCAAGGCATTTATAATCTACAAATGCTGGTGCTATTACATCCTATACCAGTATTAGAGAAATACTAGTAACGTTAATAAAAAAGTTACTGTTTAATGGTTTAATAGGATGCCTTGTACTGCTTTTAATGAATTTTTTTTTTATCATAGCCAGCAATGATCATATTGTTTTGGTCTTGATCATAAGCATAAAGTCTCAGCATGGGACAACTTAAAGCTCTTCAATAGATAACCTACAAATTAAAGCCTGGTAGTAATTATGCGTGCAGCATTGTTTGCATCACAAAAATGATTTGGACACACACAATTGTAACATTTTGATGTATTAGAGCTTATACATGCAATGCTCATAATTTGGCAGGAACCAACCATGAATATTTAGCAATTGTAGTTTCTGGCTTACATGTTGAAAAGCTGTTGGGAATCCTAATGCTGTCAGTCGGAAGTGGAGCGATGATTGGTCAAAAAGTAGGAGAGTTGTTCACAAGTGGACAGGAGTTGAGAATTGTTTGGCGCTCTTTGTTTCGATACAACAGCAAGCAACACAGGAATTCATACAGTAGCCATCACTGTTGTGCAGAATTGATTTAGCTAACTGCTGCTGCTTCTTGCTTGTTGGCATTATATGTTTGAAATTTATTCCGCAGCTGCCTTCGATTCTTTTTTTGTCTCAAAACGCCAAAGACAGATCTTTTTCATAGGCCTAAATTGCAATGGGATACCATCAACAGGTTAGAATTTTGCCCTTTCGATTGTAGTGAAATCAGGGTTGGTTGCCTAGGTCAAGCCGAGAGAGTATGGCTCAAACCATAGGTTCTCAATGTGCTTCCTAGGGAGCCCCAGGGCTCTATTAGAGAAACCTAGGGGCTCCGCAAGCTATTGTTTTCTTGTTTTTGGAAAATTCTTGTGGGGCTCCGTAGATAATGGTTAACCTCTTCACAGGATCCATAACACCAAAAGTTTGAGAACCCCTGGCTTAAACAATGTTGCCATGTTGCTGGGGTCCACGACAACTGACCGCAAACCAAATGACGCCGATTAGCTGAGAAGAGCGATCATAAGCATATTTTACTATCCCCAGAGCCATCTTGTGCAAACCCTCACTTTGTGACAAAATCACTGCTGATGAAATCAGTGACCAAAGCACTGTGACAAAACCGTTGGTTCACGATCAGTTTGTCATGGCCAGTTGACCTGGCTCGTGTTGCTGTGTCAAATATTTTAAAAAATCTGTGAAATGTTCAGCCATGTGGTGACTGCAAGAAATTTCGTAGTCTAGTTCTTCAGCTTTTGGGAGAGAATATGGACAATGCTACAGAGCTCTGTTTGTGCTCCTGGCGTCTATTATCGGGCAAGATAGATGGCAAAGGACATTTGTAGTCTTAAAATATTTGGATTTAGAGATCAGTCTCAAATAAGCCAACATGATATGGATTCATTGCGACGAATTTGTGTATTCATCTGCACCATTTATGCTGACTTCTGATTCGCAATTTCTCTGGCATCAGCTGCTCCTGCGAATGATCTGCAGATGCTGCAATTGATTGAACTGTATGCACATGTTGATAACAAAATTGCTAAGATTGCAAAAAGCACTCTTATGGTTCCTCAGTGAAGACCTTGCAGCTCTCCCATTGTTTAGGAGCGACATTAACATTGCAGTCAAAAAGGCTATTGTCAACACACTGTAGAGAAAATGATTTTCAGAAGATGTTCGTTATGTTGTTCCAACCAAGTGCTCAAAGTTCAGTGATCTTTCTCTAGCTCAGTTTGTTACACAAAAATTCCTTAATTTATTTAAATCCCGTCAGCTATCACAGGATTTTCTCTCTGTTGCAGTGGACACACGGGATAAGCATGATGACTATACTGCATCATGCAAAATTATCCACGCCATACAGTTTGTAAACGGTTGTGCAGAATGAGCAGTCAAATTGGCAACCGACTTCAATGAAGTCCTTACTAAAGATGAAAAACAGCGGCAGCTTTTACATCAAATCATTGAGCACCATCGCAAACTTCTCCCATCAAGTGGAACAAAAGCTCAACTAACCAAAAGTAGCAACTAATTCACCAAAAGTGTTATCTTACCAAACGTTGGATGAACGACTGAACATGTAATTACAAACAGTGCATTTATGAAAACTATATTAAAGCAATAAGCAGCAACTTTGCTGGATTCAACATTTTTATTAAAAACAAACCATATCGAACGTTTTCAGCTTAAAACAATTAAGCCCTCATCAGGATATTATAAACAATCCCAATAATAGTTGTTCTACCTGAATTGGTTTATTTTACGCTAAAAACTTTATGCTGTTGCTTGTTTGACGGGACTGCTTTGCTCCAAAACTGGAAAGGCATTTTCATTTTGTTAGATAAAGTATTTTAAGTATTTTCTCATATACAAGAAGTCCTCGACTTACGACGTTGATCCGTTCTTGAGACGTGGTGTAACCCGAATTTCAATGTAAATCGGAATATTATACATAAATTACCCTATACATATCATATACATACTGAAGCTTAGTGATTATTCATTCATAATCGTAATAGTTCGCAATTGTTCATGTCATTAACGATGCAAATGACGAAAACCAATGAGCCCAAAGCTCTGTATTTCTTGATCACAATGATCCAGTTTAAGACTTCGATATTACAGTACTGTATTATCATTTATATTTTTATAGAGTGCGCTCGTAACCTCGAAACAGCGTAAGTCGGGACCGTCGTAACCCGAGGACTTACTGTAATGTATGTTATTAGTCTGCTATACGTAATTTATGTTGCCGTAATGCTTCTATTTTCCTTTTCAGATGTTTATGCATTATTGTTTATAATATCCTGATGAGGGGGCTTAATTGTTTTAAGCCGAAAACGTTCGATATATTTTGTTTGTAATAAAAGTGTTGAATCCAGCAAAGTTGCTGCTTATTGCTTTAATATGGTATTGCAAATCCACCTCTTTGCCTAAATTATAAAAAATATTTCTGATTTCTTGAACTTTTTAAAACATTTGTAGTTGAAATACAGTATTTGTAATTCAATAATGTAGATGTTGTTATTAGTTGACTTTTCTCTGCCTTTTACGACACCTGTACCCCTTCAGCAAACATCCCTTATCATCAAATTTTAATTGCACTGTCTAAATGATTCATAAGAAAGACTAGAAGGGGTTCGAACGAAATTAACTGGAAGAAATTAAACACAAAATATAATATAGTAAAATTTGGCAATTTTTGAAGCATTTTGAGAGCTATGGGAGACCACTTACTCTTGTTCAATCAGTTTAATTTTTTCTCTGGGTTAGTTTTTCATCAAACCTCCACAAATGAGAAGGTGTGCAATTTAAAATTCCAACAAAAATTTTTTTAGGCCACTCTACCGTAGGCGCATGATTAATCTGAAAGTAGCTTGTGCTGAACTTTTTTGTCTTAATTCTGTTGTATCCGATACCTGGTTCATGGTATTTCAAAGTAGCTGTAAACATTGCATTGAGCTTCGCCTTCAAACAGAAGCCTTCACTGCAATTAAGTGTTCACTGATCATAATGCTCAATGCTCAGTTGCTCATAATATTAATATCCTGAGTACTTGAATGTTTGTGAATTTGATACTGAGGATATTACTGTACTTTGCTGGGCTTACTGGGTTATTTGTGATGTGTTTGAAATGCCCTTCTGATAGTGCATGATTTCGTTTTTTATTGTTAATTCTAGCACAACTATTTTTCTGGAAATTAGCATGTGCTACCAATGCATAATGTACTTCTTTCAATAAATTTGACTGCAGTTTCAATTGAGCAGCAAAAATATGCCAAAATAGTACATTTTTGCTCTATCATAGGACCTTTCTGCTCTATCTAAGAAAATTGCGTAAAATAAAATTAGCATTAGAGCTTATTTAACAATAAAGTCAAACGCCCGATCAAAAATCATGGAAAATGAATGGTGACATCACATATTTATCTCAAAAATTGGTCAAAATAATCAATTATCAAATTTTGGGCTAAGCGCTATTAAAAAGAGGGGTGGTGCCGCCCTTAAATGTCATCCGATTAGGTTGAAATTTTTTGGGGGGCGTTTTTTAGTGATGTGATATCAAAATCGTTGACGGAGCACAAACTTTTGAAACTCTTGTTTTTTTGGGACACCCTAACGTGACACACATTTTGTCACATTGCCATTAGCTGTATGTTGTTGCAACTTTTTGAGAAAAAGATCAGACACTGGTAAGCGACTCATTGATTAACATCACAAAATTTTCAGCATTTAATTCTTGTTCACAAATTTCAGCAGCATGATTCTGGGAAAGCGCATCAGCCACAGACACGTCTTTCTCAGGGTGGTACTCAACCTCAAGGTCATACTGCAAGATTTTAACCATCATTCTTAAAGAGTCTGGGCGTGACTGAATGTAATGGCTTCTTAAATACAGCCTCTAAGGGCTTGTGATCATTATGTACTAGAGATGGCAATAGCGTAGCATACGCGGTTGCGGCTGCTGTTGGTGCACTGCGCAGTGTGGCAACTAAAATCTGCATGACGTAACAGCGTCAGCGCAGCGCACAATAATTTTTTACATTTTCTTGCAATTATTGCTGGATATTGTCTCTTTATAAGCAACAATGGTTAGTCATGATGTAACTGTAATAAGAATTAAAGACAATACACGTTACTAAAACAGTAAAAGATGTCTTCTGTTCAAGTGTATTTTTTTAGAATTAGAAGCATCCTAAAATAGGCTATTTTGGCTACAACAAACTTAGTTTTAATCGGCTGAACATATTTCTTGACACCAACAAAAAGATTTTGATTTTGGTAGGCTAGACTAGGAAAGGTTTAGGACGTTTGGTGCGAAGATGATGCAAAGGCAGACAAATGCAGATGAAACAGGTTTGAGGAAAGCAATCATCAGAGCAGAGGCACAAAACAAAGCCTTGCCACATACCCACATTGTATGCAATAGGGCTATGGTATTGGTAGAAGCCCAAGGCTAGATAACAGAACTTCTACTACACATGCGCTTGCATTTCAGAGTGACAGTTAGTTCAGTGTAGCCTATTCGTCAACAGATCATGGCATCAAGCATGAGGCTTTCGGTGCTACATCTGTAGCCTATCTCAGATCTGGTCGGCCTATGTAGTGGAGTAGGAAAACTATATAGGCTACACAAAGTTCCAAAGACAGAATAGCCTACATAGCAGCAGAATTTATACCACAATCAAACACACATGCAAACGGCAAAGACATAATACATTGGGTTAATAAAGCAGTAAGACTAGGCTTGATTTAGTACATCAATGACTAAAAGAAAATAATTTGCGTTGTGGAAATGGGCTAGTTAGTGAGCTTGTGAGAGATGTTCTTGCAAGGGTTGAAGGGTTCACGGATATGCTGATAAGTTAGTTAATTAGTTTACTCTATATTGAATACTCATAGGTAGGCTTACGTTGGGAGGCAGCAAAGTTGTTTTTTTATCAAGTTAGACAGTTACATGAAAGTGCAGTAGCTTGTGACAGCATGCAGAGCACATAATACATTCATTATTTGAACTAATGGTTTAGGATTAGTACAGTAGTTGCATGGAATCATCAGGTAGACTGGAAGATTGTTTTTGATTGCCGAAACATGGTGCAGAAAAACTGATAGAAAACACACACAAGGCAGATAAAACCTGTAGGCCTATGCGGTAATTAGAACGACTGACCTTGCGTCGCATGTTTCTTAGTTTTTACTCGGCCAATTTCAAAGCTAACGAGAGCGAAGTTTTAGACTTTTACTTACAACTCGAGAATGATTTGGTCTAGGTACATAAAATTTTGACTGGAGTTTGAGATTCATAAGTTATATATTTGTGCCAAATTTCAAGGCAATGAGTCACGTGACTTTGGTTTTAGGACCCGAAAACCACCCCAAAAGTTTGTGAAAAAAGCAGTCTTATTCAAAACGACTTAAGTATGGCAAAAAATATTTCACATGGTTATATGTCGTAAGATACTCTTTCATCCCAACCAATCCAACCAAATATAATCCAACTATATCTGACGTAGCAAGCTTGTTGGAAAGTGACATACGTCAAACTTGGATTTTTGCTAATTTGGAAAACACTTTGCTAGATGAACACAAGATCTTGCAAGATGCTACTTGTTGACCGTAAGCTAACATTTTTTTATCTGTAAGTTTACAGACATCAGAGCTTACAAGGTGAGATGGCCCAGCTCAATCTTCCTCTGTTTCGCTTGATTGTTCAAATTCGCTTAGTGATTGACTTGAAGGGTCATTTTCAGATGAAGTAATCAGGTTGTCTATGTTTTTTATCGGAGCCACTTCTATGCGAGCTCGTTTTTGGCTACTGTTGCGATGAAATCTTTTCATGTTGTCTTGACTTACAGCTACATCAACACCTCTAATTCTCATGCGACGTTCTGAGCGTTGATCAAGTAAAAACATTGATTTTCTTGAATGAATTCACGTAGATATTGGGCAGGAGCAAATTACTTTAGTTCTCCAACGATCCATCTAAGGAATGTTTTCCTCTTCCACAGTAGCATCAAATAAAAATTTACATTTGCATGCACAAATGTCAAAAAGCTCATGACATTGCTTTTCAAAATCAGCAAGTTTTTTCAATTAACTAGGGGATGACATTCTTGCCTTGGACTGTGCCTTCAAGTTGGAAAGAAGCTGTATACTGGTTTAAATTTTTTCACAAATTCTTTGTGATGACAGCAAAGTGTTTTCCAAATTAGCAAAAATCCAAGTTTGACGTATGTCACTTTCCAACAAGCTTGCTACTTCAGATATAGTTGGATTATAATTGGGTCCCTTTCCAGCTTTAAGCTCATTCTGCCTCCAGTAATATCCTTGCATAACATTTTGCAGCATTGGTAGAGAACGTAGTTTGGTCAGCTTTTCCATCACGCTAACTTTATTTAGAATATTCTGACGTGACATCGCAGTAGGCAATCAAATCTTGATATTTCTAGCTAAACATTTTCAAAACTAACTTGCTAAAATCTCTGCAAAACACATAAGTTTTAACTTTTTTTTTTGCGTAAATGAACTTTATTTTGAGAATAGTGCTCCCTTATACCTGCATTGGTAGACCATTACTGCTCTATAAAAATTGGAGCTACTATTACTTCATATTAATAGGCTAACAACAACAACTCATCAAACACTTATGCATATCAGTTACTCCTTTTTTCTTTGTAAAAATCCTTTATAGTCCCACCTCTAACTCTTCCCCAGGTTTGATTATCTTGGTAGTTTTTACTTTGATTTTGATCACATAGGAAAGCTCATGTTAAAACAGCCAGTTTTTTTTTATTTTTTCAAAATATCTCCATACAGAGTTAATTATGTTTCTGTAGGTGTTGTAATTCTACTTTTAAACTATTTATAAGTGGTATTAATATGCTGAAATAACAAAGAATGCAAATTGCACAAGATTCATTTGCATGTGAGATTTTATAGCAACTGTAAGTTACTCAGTTGAAAACATTAACTTATACAAACAATAAAATTTGCCCTCGAAAACCTTTTTTCTTGGTTTACAGTAAAACTAAAGGTTTTAAAGTTATGGTATGTTAAGAAGTTAGATATAAACTTTGGTGTTCTGCAACTTTTGACACCAAAATTAGAGCTCTATGATCACTAGAAGTGGAGATATTAAAAATTGGGGGGTCGCAGGGGGGCCAAAGCAAAAAAGGGGAGTGTGGGCCGCTTAAACAAATTTTTTTTCAAAAATTTTTTTTTCTTTCTTCAAGTTGGGTCATTTCACTAACCATGATGACTACCCACTTTGTAAGTTGGTCGGAGTGTTACATCCTACTGCCCAGGGGCCCCCCAAATGGACTACCCAGAATTCAATTTTTTAACAGCTCAAGCTAGGGCATTAGTTTTTATTACATCAGCAGATGTTTAAAAGACAATTGTTTTGACATGGCTTGAGAGGGCCACGCTTCTGAAAACCCTCCAAAATGATACCCCTAAAATCAATTTTTTTATATGTTGTCAGCTGAAGAGCTAATTTTTTTCTGATGTTAGAGGAAATTTAAAGGGTATATAACTTGCGGTGCGGCGTGAACTTAGTTGTGTTGGGATGTGGTGCAGCAAGCGGACAAGGTTTGCGGACAGAGCGCAGCATTTGGATGCATTTTTTGTTATCGACGCCATCTCTACTATGTACCACCCCTTTTTTCCCAAAAATATACTGATGAAACCTAGTGCATCCAAAGACCATTGCTAGCATTTCTTTTTCCATTTACGCATAATTTTGCTCTGTAGGACTAAGTGCTGGTGAGGCACATTCAATCGGGCTGTTGTCTTGCAATAAGACTGCTCTCAGTCTATGCTGAGATGCATTAACTTCTACATACACTGGTTTGCCAACAACACAAAAATGCAAAACATTTCCTAGAATTTTTGTGATGAATTTTTTATATCTCGAAATACTTTGTCATATGAAGCGTCCCACACTTATCGGACATCAATGTTGTCTCCCAATAAGACTGCTCTCAGTCCATGCTGAGATGCATCAACTTCTACATACACTGGTTTGTCAACATTACAAAATTGCAAAACATTTCCTGGAATTTTTGTGATGAATTTTTTATACCTCAAAATACTTTGTTTTATGTGACGTCCTACACCCATTGGACATCAAATTTTATCAATTGGCAAAAGGGAGCTGTCAATTTTAAAGAAAATTTTCTCAAATAATTCACTAGGCCAAGATAGGTCTGTAATCCTTTCTTATTTTGAGGGGCAACCATATCATTGACAACCTTAATCTTTTCTTCATTAGGGGTAATGCCAGATTGCCTCATGATATGACCATAATATTTGATGTTAGACACTACAAATTGGCATTTGTCAAGTTTGAGCTTATTCCCCTTTTCCGGGAATGTTCGAGTGTGAGATGAAGATTTTCAAGGGCTTCCTCTTCAGAGTCAGCCCACAATGAAACGTCGTCAATGATTACAGAGTGTTTCGGTATTCCTTTTAATTTTTCCATTTTTCTATGAAAAATGTCCTGATGACATGTGTAAAAATTTATACTTCCAAAAAGGTGTATTAAATGCTGTTAGCTCACTACTGGCGCCATCAGGCTGAATTTACCAACATCCTGATATGGCATCTAATGCGGTGAAGTATTTAGCACCCTTAATTTTGCTGGCAATTTTGTTAAATGAGGGCAAGTGATAATATTGCCTCATAATGGCTTTATTTAGCGTCGTGGGTCCAGACAGATTCTAACTTCACCATTTTTCTTGCACACAATTGCAATTAAATTACCCTAATTGGTGGCATGATCAATTTTTTAAATAATTTTATCATTTTTTATGGAATCAAGTTTTTTTTTACTTTCTCATGAATGACACAAGGAATACGCCGAGCTAGGTTTACACAAGGGGGGAATGAGTCATCAATGTCGATGTGATAAAAATTCGGGATTTTGCCAATACCATCAAAAACATAACTTCGGTAAAGTGGAAGTTTTATTTAGCCAAATAATAGCAATAAACAGCAAGACTACAAATGATTGTGACGTCTGTTGATTAATGTGGTGTTTTTCCCCTCGAATTTTTTTATTTTCCATTAGTAAATGAAATGTTGACCTGTTAAATGCGATTGATGATCTTTATTGTTTTAACGCCCGGTGACTCGAAACCTTGATATCGCTTGATTTTTTTTGTTTCATTTTTTCCAGTTAGTCTGAAGTTAACATGGCTGTAATTTAACTAATACTTGAAGAGGCCTGATGAAAGGTGAAAACGTTTGTATTTTTATTGTAAATAAATCCTTAGAATGAGTTTAGTCTTACTGTCTATTGCTACCATCAATAACGTCTCAAAATTCATTCACAAACAAAACATTATTTGGAGATTCAGTAATTACGCTTTTCACATTAAACGATAATTTCACTAGACCCATTTCTTAGCATCTTTTTAGTCCTAATATAGCTAGTGATCTGCAATTAACAATAACAAATTCTAGTACATGCAACGCATTTTTGCACACACACGTCAAATTGCATTTATCGATTGGTCTTAAATTGGAGCCACCAAAAGCAGTCAACAAAATATAAGTTGGTTTCAACTCGACATTCCTAAACTTTTTACCAAAAATATATCACGCGATTGCATTAATTTGTGAACATGTGTCCGATTTAAAATTAATGTTTGATGACTGCTCTTTGTCAATTATTTTCAATTGAGCAAAAGCTTAGTCAGTATTCCCATTGTTCAATGAAAATACTTTCGACTCACTGACGTTTCTGTCTTGAGATTCATTTTCTGTTACTTGTTTTATTGTTTCTTGCTCAAAATCGACCATGTTGATTCTCTTTGAGGATCTGCAGATAGATGCAAAATGGCTTGGTTTGCTGCATCCACAGCATACCTTGCCCCACGCAGGACATCGATTAAGGGGATGTGTCTATCCACATTTTGTGCAGCTGTTTCTCATTTTGTTTGAACACTCAGATTTTTGCCGCTGAGACTTATTGAATCATTTACTTTGACCCATTTTGACCAATTTCCACCTTTGTAATCATCACTCGCTTCAGTCAAGCTGTTGGCTTATTTTCCAGATAGCTCAGCTGCTCGAAATATCTCAAGACATTGGTCTAAGTCTAATTCACCTTTCCGAAGCAGCGTTTCCCTAACTTGATTGGATCTGATTCCAGAAACAATTCTGTCACAAATGAGACCATTTTTCTAAGTACCGAAATCGTAATCTGCTGCTAGTGCTCTTAATATAAGATTCGACTATTGTTTCGGTAATTTCTTGTTTGAGTGTAAAAAATTTGTGCCTTGAAACTGTCGAGTTCTTTTTGGGAATGCAATAATTTTGGAATGCACAACACTTCTTTTGTACTTTTCTACTGATCTTCGATCAAAGTCAATGTATTATAAACTTCTCTGCCAGTTGGTCCTGCATACAAAAGTATGTAGCTACATTTCTCTGTCTGGGATTTACTAGCAAGCGGCCAGATAGGATTAATTCAACAAACTGACGCCATTTCTTAAACTCATTTGTTAAATTTGAACTGTTAAAATTTCATTTCTAGAGATGTTTGCCAACTCCATTGCTAGTAATGTCAATGATATTACTTGTTATATCTCGTTTCTGACACCATGTAATGTTAGATGCATTAATCGTAAACCATGCTGACCTTGATTTATCACAAACCTAAGACAAACAAAATAACATTAACGACATGACCAAGCTCAACAAAACAAAATAATATTGGCGATCGAATGCGATGCTTAATTTATAATACATGGTCATGTGGTGTTACATCCCATGCAGTGCGCACTCATGCATATGCAGCAGGGGAACACATTTACCAAACTGGACCTTAAAGATGCATACTTGCAAATGGAAGGAGAGAATGAATCGAAACATTTACTGACAATAAACATGTATAAGGGACTGTTTTGCTGTAATAGATTGGTTTTTGGTGTAGCTTTCACGTAAACTCTTGGGCAACGCTCTATGGACCAGGTCTTGCATGGGTTATCAAGGTGTTTTTGCATGTTGGATGACATGATCATTACAGATAATAGTATGCAGCAACATCTGACTAATTTACGAGCTGTTTTGGCCTGGTTGAAAAAATATGATTAAAAATTAAAAAAAAACTGTGAGTTTTTTAAATCACATGCTGAATTTTTGGGTCATCGTATCAATGAAAAGGGTTTGCGTAAGTCATCGTCAAAGGTAGATGCGATTTTTTTCTGGAAAAGCAATGCTGGTGTGCAGACATGTTTGCATCAGCTAAAAGACAAGCAAAAAGTGTCAATCTTTGCAGCAAGTTGCAAACAAGCAGATTTTATTCAGTCGTTGTGCAATAGGCAACTTGCTAGATGTTTCTATTTACACGAAGCTTAGAGAGATGGAAAAGTATGCTGATACAGTTTCCATTGAAGCAGACATGTAGTCAAAACTAGATTGGGTCTTAGCAAAACTAGTAAAACTGGATTGCCTCAAAGACAACTTAGATTGTCTTGAAGACAAAATCGATAACTATGAGTCCAGACTTCAAGAAATAAATAACCGACAACAAAATTAAAGATATTGACAAGAATCTGGTCAGAAAAGCATCTCTAACTGATTTTGATGATCTAGACCAGGGGTTGGCAACCTGTTGCCCGCGGGCTAAATCCGGCCCACTAACACATTTCATCTGGCCTGCGGCCTCTTTTCGAAATTGTGTATTTATCTGGCCCGTGACTTCTTTCAGTAATTATGACACTTAGCATAGCAAACAGACGTTTGGCGATCACTATTTAATTGAGCTGAAACCACGCTTCTAAACAATTGCATGACGCAATAGATTTGACTGGAAGCATTTCTGTGTTTTATTCTGTTTTTAGTCACGCATCAAGTACTTTGCAGATAGCACCTTGACCTATGAAAACACTTTTTCAAGCTTTTTTGCATGAACTGCAGTTACATGCTTTCTAATGTCGTATTTGTTTGCCGCTGAGCAGTTTGCTTTAATAATAACTTAATTTTTGTTTTGTTTTTAGTTAACAGCTAGAAAACATAGCCTTTACAATTTATTTTAGCAATCTTAAAACGTTATGAAAATGTAAAGTTGATAAGGAATTTAGAGCTTTTAAAGAAGAGTGGAAAAACAATTTCTTGCTTGTAAATTCCTTTGGAAGACCTACTTGTTTGATTTGCAACGAATCTATTGCTGTCAATAAAGAGTACAATATCAAGCGTCATCACGAATCAAAACACAAAATGCTTTTAACTTCTTACCTTACCTATACTTTCAATAACAAACGCAACATCAACAATCTCGTTGACTTGACAAGACAACATAAACATTTTTTTTGTATTTTTTTGTCCAGATTTAGTGGAAACCTTATTTATGGCCCACAGCCAATTATTGAGCTTGATTTTGGCCCGGCAGCATCAAAAGGTTGCCGACCCCTGATCTAGACCAACGTATGGCCGAGATAACTCACAAAAACTCGTTAATGTGTGAATCATACAATAAATGGTTGAACCTTCTGATTCATGGCCAAGCAGAGACTGAGGGAACAGTTTGGCAAACAAGGGATCAAACAAAACTTATTTACACCGATTCCATGACAAAAGGGCTACAACTGGATCCCATAACCATACCCTTAGTAGACATTCACCGTTTATCCCACCAACCAGTCGTCAGAAGTGGAGTTAACATTGCTAGGCCAATTATTATCAAGCTGAATAATGCTAAGGATAAACATAAAATTATGAGCAAATTAAGCAATTTAAAAGCCTACAATTTAGCTCATCAAAATGAGCAACAATCGGGAACAACTCCACGAAGATCCCCCAAATCAGTCAACATCAAAGAACATCTCCCCAAAGAATTTCAAGAACAGAGGAAGAGACTTTTATTCTTGTTCAAAGAAGCAAAAAAATCAGGGCAAAAACCTAAGTGGGCTATTACTAACGGATCCTACTGCTTGTATGCAGATGACACACTTGCAAATTAAACTATCATTAATACATTCTCTCAGTTGCATTCTGTAAACACCTTGGTACCAGTAATTTTTGTGTTTGTTGATTAGACATGTTTGGCGGGGACAGACGTCTGGCTTTGGATTTCTATTGTTGCATCATATTGTGGAATTCAACTTCACGAGATTACCAAAATTTCAAAAATACATTGTGGCACAGCGCTTGCCAAAAGACCTGCAGCCGTAAGTCTGGCGTTTGCTTTTGGGGAGTGGCGGCAGACATTTAATTCCTTATGCCCAATCGTCAGGCCTTTGCTACAGCTAACTACAATTGTAGAATATTGCCTTGCTTAATGCTCTACTAAATCGCCCTGGATGTCTATGGGATCCCTAAGCTGAGCAAATTTTTTTGTACCTTGTTCTTCTGTAAAGACTTAAGTTAAGAATATCATTCATTTTAGGACCTACTTAATAGTGCAGCTTGGAAAATGGTGAGGTATAGTCGGACAAGTTGGTTTCCATGGAATAGCATTTTGTTTGTCAAGTGCCAAGTAAAAACAATAATTTTGCAGAATTTCCAATATCTGTCTAAACTAATTTATTGCTTAGCGACTTGCACTGACGATTGCTTGTTCTACCTCTTTTTGCTTATTGTGTAATGGCGCTACTGGGTGAAGATGAAGTGAATTTAATTGACTTCCTTCTATCAAGTCAAGCTGCCACGCCAAGTTCTCACTTTAGTTTAGAAAATGAGAATATGTGCAACGAAATGTATAAGCAAATGTCATCTAAGATCGAAAATTGTAAAATTTTAGATAATTTTTTAATTTGATGCTTTGTGTGAATTTATATCCTTGCTAAGTTTTACCCCCGATTTGGTGTGCCTGATGAGACCCGTATAAAAGACCAACCTCTCACTAATATACCAATTCTTGGCTACAGCTTTGCACACATTAAATCACGAAGTTCTGCAGGTGGTGTTGCTATTTATACATATATCGAACTATTTACACTTTAAACTGCGTAAAAATAAACATCACACGCACAACTTTGAGGCAATCTGGTTAGACATATCTGACCAGAAAAATAAGTGTGTTGTAGCTGTAATGTATCGCCATCCTTCTTTAACAGAGATTGACAAATTTCTATTGGAGTTTGCTTCATGTTTGGCTGACATTTCTGCTGGCAACAAATTTTTTTATGCAGTTGGGGACATTAACATTAATATAGACAAAAGCAACCGTACTAATACAGCAATAGAATATCTAACAATTATATTAAGTAGTGGAGTTAAGCCAATAATCACGATACCTACCAGACTCACCTCATCCTCCTCAACTATCATTTACCACATCATAACAAATGGCCCTAAGCACAATCTAACACCCTTTGTTATACAAGAAGACATGACAGACCACTTTCGTATTGAGTATTTCATACAAAATTTATCCTCCGAAAAGTAAAAAAAGAACAAAACGATCTCTTATCGACAAGATAAATCCAAATTCAATTCTAAAAATTTTTGTGATGATGTTCAATCGACATTTTTTGACTATATTAATAAAATGCCTGACTTAGATTGCGATAATGCCAATGATTCTTTCAATCAGTTTGTGAACCTGTTACGGTCAATAATCGATGATCATGCCCCTTTGAAAACTTTGCCTCGCAGGAAACAAAAATTACAAAATAAGCCTTGGCTTACTAAAGGCATCCACATTTCGATCTGTAAGAGACGTAGAATGTTTCAACCGGTATTTTTACTAGATAATAATTCCACAAAAAACAACAGTTTTTGAAAGAACTCCAATAAATTGAACAAAATAATTGCGTTATCCAAAAAAAAATCATTTTTCTTCTACTTCAGATAAAGCCAAAAATGACCCCAAAAGGACATGGAATCTGATTTGCTGTCTGCTTCCAACTTAAACAGATGGAGCTACTTCTATTCCAGATCATTTTGAAACAGAGTGTGATTCCATTGAACCTATAACAGTCACTACTTGTTTTAATAATTTTTTTGTTCAATTGGCAAGTAACGCATTCAAATTTAGACAACCGCAGTTTCTCCAATTATTATTTATCAAACTGTGTTTCAGCCACACAGTATTTAATAAACACCCCAAGCATTAGTGAAATAATTAACGCCATGTATTCCCTTAAAATCAACAAAGCTGTAGGCCATGACAATATTCCAGCCTTCTTTGTGAGCATAGCTGCCACCATAATTTCTCCGTACTTACTCTACTTTATTGATTTCTTTTTTTAAAAACGGAATATTTCCCTAGAGTTGCAACCTTGCCAAAGCTATCCCACTTTACAAAGAGGGATAAACTTGACCCCAATAACTACGAACCAATATCAATCCTGACCTGTTTTTCTAAAATTTGGAGCGATTAATTTACAACAGACTTCAAGATTTCTCAAAAAGCATAGTGTCATGCATAAATCATAGTATGGTTTCTGAAAAAACATTTTAACTCAATAATCTGTACTTCCCATAGTAACGGATGCCTATGAAAATATTAATCAAAATTTATTCAAAGGATTAATTTTTTTAGATCTTTGCAAGGTCTTCGACACTGTCTCACATTGTATTTTACTTTCTAAGCTTGATCATTATGATATCCGTGGTTCAGCTAATCAATTAATTAAGTCCTTTTTGAACAGAAGACAATAAGTTTTGGTAAATGGCACAAACTCAGATATAGAACTCATCACAAATGGCGTACGCAGGGTTCAAGTCTCGGACCTAATCTATTCTAACTGTACAATTAAAGAATTATACACTTAAACCAACTGCCTTCCTTGTTTATTTGCCGATGACACTTGCCTGGTATTACACAGCCTTGACCCAAATAATTTAGAACATACAGTAAACAACGAGCTTCGTAATGTCAATGATTGGTGTCGCGCAAATATGCTAAGCCTTAATCCCCCAAAGTCCAATTTCCTGGTTATTCCACTAAGTTAAGAAAGCCACCTCCCTATATCTCATTGAAGCTTAATCATGTTGAAATTAATCCCCGTGAAAACGTAAAATATTCGAGAGTTCAAATAGCTTTCCAGGTAACCTTTAATTCACACATTAGAATGATAAAGAATAAAATATCAAGATCTATGGAAATAAATATCAAACTCAAACCCTTGTTACCCCCAACAGCTCTGCTTAAATTGTGTTATGCATTAATACATCCTCATTTACCATGTGGTTTTCTTTGAGGTACCACCAACACATCCTACTTAGCTAAACTCTGTACCCTTCAAAACAAGGCTGTCCGACAAATTGGCAGTGGCAGCTAAAGTGAACATTTAACCCCTTTCTACTCCAATTTAAAGATTTTGAAACTTCCCGACTTATTGAAACTTGAAACAGCTAAGTTAGTGTTTTGTTAAATACAGAATAATCTTCCCAATCTTATTTCCAGTTTATTCATCAAAACTAACTACATCTCAGTCAGACACACTACATCTTCAAACCCATCCAACTTGCTCAACCTTTACAAACCTAAATATATCTCTGCGAGATTATAAAGGTGCATTCAATATCAGGGAGTGAAAATTTGGAATGACATTCCTTCAGATATTAAAAATAAAACCTTTAATTTTCTCAAACACAATTATAAAAATACCTTTCAAATCAATACTAAGACACAAAAACAATGCTCATCTTCTTTTTAAAAATTAGATCTAATAAGAATGACTTACTTTGCCTGTAGTAGCGCATATATGCTCATTTGCTCATAGTTGATTACAATCTCATTCTGACTATTGGTGGCTGCTTGACTTGAAAACCGACAGGTTCGTTTGCAGTCTCCCTAACTGATTGACTAATATTTTCTATTTTTGTTTGCATGACCGTTCATTTGTAGGTTAACCAGTATAGAATAAACTGAACTGATTTAAATTACAGCACGCTTGAAAATGTGACCCAACTTTGATCTTTTCTGGGGTTGGTAAATCATTACACTGGCCAACAAAAAATTTTTTTTGAATGGTGCCAATGATTTTTTGACTGATCTTGGCTAATTTGGGGTCGCTGATTTCAAAAATGCAGTTATTTTTTCTCCATCAGGTCTAGTTTTTTCGCTATGGTACACCAATTAATGAGCATTTCTGTACTAAAAAATGATCATTTGAATATCTGTAAAAGTTTTTTTCACAAAGCATAAGATAGTGTAACATCAAAAATATGTTGCACATACCAATTTCTTTAATAGCTGCAAAAACACTAAAACAACAGAATGATGGAAAGTAGGCTGCATATTTATAAAGTGCCAACCATAAATTTGCACTTTAATGGTTTGCGGCTTTGAGTGGCAACAGAACCACGTTTGATAGACCAGCAGTAATCGACTAGCATGATGGCATCCCATCTCCCTTGACACCTCTCTTCCATTTCCTTAATGTCTTGATGGAATCTTTCTCCTTGTTCGTCACTAAGTGCACCCTAATTTTCAGGAAAGCGATCAAGATGACTGTGCAAGAAATGAACCTTGATGCTCATTTTAGCACCGATATCTTCAAAAGAGCTCAGTAAGTTAGCTACAAGCTCTATGTAGTTGAATGCTTTTTTGTTTCCAAAAAAGTTTTTAACTACTTTCACAAATGCATCCCAGGCATAAAATTCTTCTTTGCTCATGGATGAGGGAAACTCATGATCATTCATAAATTTTCTTATTTGCGGTCCGTTAAAAATACCAGCTTTTAATTTTTCTATTGTTAGACCTGGAAATTTGCCACAGATATATTTCAAACATGCACCTTCCTTTTTCAGTGCTTTGACGAATTGTTTCATGACTCCCAGCTTGATATGTAATGGAGGAAAAACTATTTTGGATCTTTTCACTAGAGGTTGAACTTGTATGTTCTTCTCACCTGGTACCATTTGTTCTCTCACTGGCCATTCTTTTTGTCTCCAATGCTGTTCTCTAGCTCGGCTATCCCACAAGCAAATAAAGCATGGAAACTTGGTATATCCTCCTTGTAATCCCAATAAAAATCTAACCATTTTCAGATCCACACATATGATCCAGTTGTGCTTGTAATAGCCAATTTTTTCTAAAACAAATGTAATATCGCTGTATTTTTCTTTAAGTGTTGTAGAATGTCCAAGGAGAATAGATCCAAAATCATTTCCATTGTGCACAAGAGAACACATTTTAAACTTCGTTTGCAGCTATCAATAGAAAGTCGCCAATCATTGGGATCATATTGGGTGACACCAAGCTTCTTCAGAACGCCCTCAACATTATTGCAAAATACTATATCTTTTTCTTGTGTAAAATAAGGTAAAAATTCAGTGTGACGATTTCGGAAGTAAGTGATAAATGTTCCTGGTTGTAAAAGATTCTTTTCTTTTAGTCTTGATGCCAACAGTTCAAAAGACTCTTTGGACAAGTTCAGGTCTCTTGCCAAATCATTTAGTTCATTTTGTGAAAATAGTTGTGGAGGTAACAGAGAAGGTGGAAAGGCGTTGTCTGCAATAGTAGTTTCACTGTCAGTAGAGGAAAGATCATCTTCACTGGATAAAGCAGATTCAAGTTGAGGCAAACCTTCAAAAACAGGAATAGGAAGTTCTTCACTGTGTGGAACAGGCCTGATTGCCGAATCCAAACTTGGATATGTTAATAAGGTTCTATTCTTCCTATTGATGTCTTTGGCCTTTATTCCACAAAAGTAGCAGTCACTGTAATGATCTTTTGGCTCTCGCCACACCATCGGAATTGCAAACCTCAAACCTTTCCTTTGTTTCTTTGTCCATTGACGTAAATGCTTGATGCAGGTTTTGCAAACAATATGGGGAGCCCACGATTTGTCTTGATCACCAAGTTTCACTTTGAAATAAGCTAAATAAGCTTGTTTCACAAAATCGGTGATTAGCTTTCGGTTGTGCTCCAATGTGTATTCGCCACATATATAACAAAAAACATTAGGGTCATTTACACAACTTCTTCTAGATAAAGTAGCCATAACTTACTGCTTTAGATGTAATATATCTGCATAACAATGTAAACTAATATTAGCTTCATATACCGGTAACGCTATGATATAGCAGTATACTACAGCCTAGTATAATGTATCTAACTAATGAATATACAGTGGTACAATATCTAACTGTATCTGTATATCTAACTTGACTATCTATATCTTCTCTTATAAACTGACATGCACTGCCATATCATCACAACTGATAGTAACTGCAAGTGGATACTGCTTATTTAGTTATGTTTATTTTCCAACCTATGCACTAAGCAGTAAACGTGACTGTTTATCAGTGCTAAGCTCTTCAGCTGCATTAGTCTAGTGAGACAGAATGGCAGCTTTAAGACTAGTGATGAGAGACACAAAAGAGTAAAAGGGAGTGTGTAAACAATAGGTGTTTATATTTCCTGCCTGCTAAAGCGGCAATAAAAACACTTCTGAAACACAAATCAAGTAAATTGCAAGACAAAGACATGAAACAGCATCCTACTGAAGACACTGCTAAACAGCCTATCGCATAGAAACCAAAAATGTTGGATATCTCAAAAAATTGACCTGATAGAGCAAAAACAAGATCATTTTTGGAATCAGCACCCCCAAATTAGCCTAAAACCGTTCTTAACTTCTTGGCACCAAAAATTGTGTTGGCTGGTGTTATCATAAGTTCATTCCAAATATGTCTAGTTAAATAGGCTCTTTGCATCGGCTTCTGGAAAGCAATGTAAAGTTTGAGTAGTGTGATGGCTGCAAAAAAGCTTTTTGAGATATTAAAACTTGCATAGCCTCAGACCAAGTGTTAATACAGTATGATCCAGCGATGCCACTCGAACTACTGTAGCTTATGACGCATCTGCTTCCTGGCTTGGTGTAGTATTGTCACATGTGTTGCCGTCTGGTCAGGAGAAACCAATCACATTTGCTTTGCACTCACTCTCCAAAGCCGAAAAGAATTATTCACAGATAGATAACGAGGCCCTTTTAATAGTATGGGGTGTACAAAAGTCTTACAATTATGTTTAAGGATGCCAATGTTGTGGAGATAAGATTTGTCGGTACAACCCCATAAGGGAATCGCATAGAGAAGATGAGGAAAAATTACTGCATGATAAAGCAGCAAAAAATTTTTCTTGGGAAAATAGCATTTCAATTTATTGAGTATACCCACAGCGCAGACAATTTTACGTTCAACAAATTTGAGATGAATGTCAAAGTTAAGGTTTTTGTAATCCATAGTCCCAAGTACTTGACATTACTATTTACAGCTATTGGACAACAATAAGATTTTTGGTTTTGTGTGGCAGTTTTAGCTCCTTGAGTTATATACAGGGTGTCCATAAAGTCCGTGTGCACTCCAAAAAGATTATAACTTTAACTGTATTTGCGATAGAAATAATTTGTAAAAAGGATTTGAAAGAAGAAAATCGATATTTTTAAACGTTTTATTGAAATTTTATTTAAGTTTCCACATGTTCTCCATCATTAGCAATACAAAAAGTAATACGATTTTGCAGTTCATGAAAATCATTCGCCAATTGATTTATAGTAATGCTTGAAATCACATTAGCTATTTTAAATAACTAGGTTTGGTTGCATACAAAATTGTTTTCACTTGTCCCCATAAAAAAATCTAATGGAGTCAAATCTGGCAAATGTGGAGGCTAATAAAATGGTCCTTTTCTTCAGACCCATTTGTTAGAAAATTCCTGATTTAGAAACTGTCTAACACGCAGAATTTATTTACGTAAATATTGTTACAAATTTTGTAGTGAAGAATTATTCAGTTTCAGTTTTCAGTTTCAGTTTATTTATTTATCATCACAAAAATAACATAGTATTATATTAATGGTTACTGCAAATAAACATAAAAGGATGCGATGAACAGGAGCCGTGAAGGGACGTGAAGTCTTCGAGTCAAACGACTCCCTCTTGTTAAATGAGCAAAAGCTCATTAAGGGGGAAGATTATGCTAAGATTGCAGTGTTGCATATACAAAATGGACCATTGAAAAATGTGATAGAGTTAATCTGAGTTATAAAAAGAAATTAAAAAAGTTTTATATTGTTCGATAAATTTGATATAACCTAATTTAGTCATATTTTTGGGAAGAGAATTCCATAATTTTGATCCTTGATACTTGAATGATTTTTGGCACCGATTAGTCCGGAAAAATGGAATAATGAGATCATCATTTGTTGCAGCTCTAGTGGAGTAGCCATGATTTCCAGAAACTTTATTGAAGTAGTTTTGAAAATAATCGGGAAGTTTTTTGTTGACGTATTTGTGCATAAATTTGGCAGATTCAATTTTGTATATGTCATTGACTTTGAGGATTTTATGTTCATAATACAAGGGTGTAACGTGAACATTCCAGCCAGAATCACTGATTGCCCTGATAGCTTTGTTCTGTATAGTTTGTAATTTTTTGAGATAGGTCGGATAAGTGGAGCCCCAAATAATAATGCCATATAAAAGATGCGGAAATACTATCCCATAATAGAGAGCAATAAGAGCTGATTTAGGTAAACAATGTTTTAATTTGGTGAGGACACCAACGTTTCGGGAAAGCTTTTTTTGTAATTTCTGGGTATATGGTAGAAAATTAAGTTGGTCGTCAATTTCTATTCCAAGATATTTTGTTGTCTTAACTGCATAAATTAATGTGTCGCCATAAGATAACGAAAATTTTGGAATTACCGTTCGAATTTTGGGATTAATAACAATAATTTGAGATTTATGGGGGTTTATGGTTAATTTATTGGCAGCCATCCAAGATTGAAGCATGTTTAATTCCTTATTTCCTTGTTCTTGTAGCTGTTTTAGATTATTTTTTATTAACAAGCAAGTATCATCAGCGAACAGACGAGGCTTTGACGTAAGAGCATTTTTCAAATCATTTATATATATAATGAATAATAATGGCCCAAGGACCGACCCCTGGGGTACCCCATATTCAATTCTTACCATTCCCGAAGTACTATCAGAGATGCCTACAAATTGCTTCCTGTTTCTTAAATAACTTGATAAAATTTGGTGGCAATTTCCTCGTATACCATAATGTTCCAATTTGTGCAGTAGAATAGAATGATTAACTGTGTCAAAAGCTTTTTTCAAATCAAGGGTGATAATGCATGTGTAATCATATGAATTAATATTGTCATAGCATTCAGTTAGAATATCAAGTATAGGATAAACAGTACAAAATTTTTTGCGAAATCCGTTTTGGCGATTGTAAAGGACGTCATGTTTATTTAGAAAACTTAAAATTTTAAATTTAAGTAGCTTTTCGATAACTTTCGAAATTGACGAGAGTATAGACATGGGTCTGTAATTTTCCACTAACTTTTTATCTCCCGTTTTAAATATAGGGACTACTCGAGCAATTTTAAGTAAGTCGGGGAATACGCCAAAATTGAACATAAATTCAATCATGAAAGCTAAATAAGGTGCAATAACTGTAGATGCAATTTTTAAGAAATAAGGTGCCAGATGATCTGGCCCAGAAGTCTTTTTGTCTTTCAGACGATTTAGTTCGTTTAGAATTTCATTAGTACTGGGCGACAAAAGGACAATTGAATTTGCAATTCTCTTATCTTTAAACAGAAAAGATCGAAAGTTATCGTTGCAATTATCAAAATTTTCTGCAAGATTACGCCCTATATTTCCGAAGTAGTTGTTAAATATTGTAGAGATTTGATTAGGATCATATATTTCATTATTATTATGATTTATGCAGGTAGGTTGATCAAATGATTTACCACTTGCCAGTAGTTCACCGAGAATTTTCCAAGTTTTGCGGGGATCTTTTTTGCTTGAGCTCAAACAATCATCATAGTGGATTTTTTTCGATAAATTTTTAACTCTTGTCAAAATATTCGTGTACCTTTTGTAGAAGCTCCTTTTTGCAGAAATATTACTAAGATAATGGGATTTGTGTAATTTTTGTTTAGTCTTAATCGAATTGAGAATACCTGTGGTTATCCATGGTTTAGCTTGCAATCGTTTTTGTCTGCGCGACAGCTTCACTAGTGGAGCATGATTGTCAATTGTTGTTTTGATGCATTCTATGAAACCACAAAATGTTTCTTCAAAATTGTTTTCATCAAGGTAGGGAATAGCAAGATACCATTCATTTAAGGATTGTTGGAGGTCGTTTTTGTACTTTTCGGGTTCAAAATTTTTGAGGGATCTGGTATATCGAATTGTGCAAGCAGTTTTCGTTTTTAGTTGGTTAAAAATAATAAAAGTAGGATAATGATCTGTAAGAGGTTCTTGCAAAACCCCAGGTATAACCTCATCTCCAAAAATATTTGTGATAACATGATCAATGATTGTATTTGAAGAATCAGTGACTCTAGTTGGTATGTCAATAACTTGTTGAAATGCATTACTGTTTAACATGTCACTATAGGCTCGAGATTTATTACAAATTATGCTATTTTGGACATCTATATTAATGTCGCCCATAACAACGCAATTTAGTTTTTCGTGGTTAACTTTTGCCAATGAGCGATTCAGATTATCAATAAAAATATCTTTGCTAGTTTTTGGGTGTTTATAGACAACACAGGTCAAAAAGATAAAATTAGTTTTTAAACGCACTTTTATCCATAGTTCTTCACATCCAGGACAATCTATGTTAAATTGGTTTGCCAATTCCATATCCAAGTAATCAGAAACATACATGGCTACGCCACCAGCATTAGTAGTCGAATTTGCATGCACCAGTTTATATCCCTCTATTTTTAGGATGCCCATATTACTGCTTTCTTTCAATCGGGTTTCGCTAAGGCATATTAAAGTAGGTTGCAATTTTAATTCCGAGACGAAGTGATGTAGATCATCAAAATTTTTGTGGAGGGATCGAATATTAATATGAATCGCAAAAAATTTATTGCTAGTTGGATCAATAATTGGGAAATTATTTAGATTCCAGTAATTACATTTTTTTGTATTTTGTGTTAACAGGTCAAAAGCGTATGAAGCAGCAGGAGATAATTGAGGGTTATGATTAACGGCCATTTAACAGAGAGATCAACTTCACGTCCTATCAGGCAAAAAATATTATCAGATATATATCATAGTAATTTTCATGCTATAGAGTTCCAGAAGAATAATAATATAATCAATAAAAATATACACTGTGAACTTCAATTCATAACTTCACCCTTATTCTACTCTTAATCAACTGTTCCTCCCCGAAACCAACTTAAATCATAACAAGAAGTATATGAGTACAGTGATGCAAAAAAATAAATGAGTTATTTTTTGTTAATTTCATCCTACTTTTGTTTTTATTTTTGCATATAATAAATCTTGAATCAGTGTGGTCTCAATAGGGGCAACAAAAAGTAAATTAATCAGATCATATGAGAGTAGAAAGAGTAGATAAATGTGAATTAGTACGTACATCAAAACACATATAGATTATAGCATGATTAAATGCACTTCGCTTTAACGCCATCAATGAATAAACAATAATCACCATCACTTACAGCCCAAGTTGTTTTTTGCTTTTTCTCTTTCGCTTTCTTAAATAAGGGTAGCAGCTTCTTTTTTTGCTCATAATATGGTTTGGGTAAATGTTCAGAGATGTAGATTGGCTTTGCTTCAGTGTTTTCTTTTTTCTTTGCAGCATTGTATTCTTTTAAATACTTGAGACGACTAAACAACCAGTGTTTATCGTCAACACTTTGTAACTTGATAATGATGGGGCGATTTATTCTGGTACCTTCTTTGTATATTGGTCGTTGAGGCAACCTGTGGATATCCACAAGTTGCAGCTTCTCAGGATCGGAAATATTAAGCCCGTTGTATAAAAATTCTTGAAAATAGTTGTGTGTTGTAGCTCTTGTTTCCCACACATTATTTGGGTTTTCAGGTATGCCATGTATCAATAGATTTAATCTCTTTGAGTATGCCTCACTTCGTAGTTTTTCTTTTTCTGCTGCCCCGATAAGACTGTCCACTTTGTCGGATAAAGAAGTTAACTCTGTTTTATTGGGTTGTGTGTCACTACATTTCAAGACTTCGCTTATGCGGCATTCTAGTGTTTTGACTTTATGCTCCAACATCACGAAGTCGGTTTTATTAACTTTATCTTTTAACTCAGTTTCTAGCTTGTTGCATCTGTTCGAAAATTTTTCATCAATATTACATAATTTGGTATTTAGTTCTTTCATCGAACAATTCAAATCATCAATTTTTTCGCTCAATTCTGATATTGAATTCATAATTTGCGATAGCTGGTCGTTCAAGGTCATTGTAACTACCTTCGTTTAATAATCAACCTACAGCTTTTAGAGTTTCTCAATTTTAGTCAACACTGTATAATTTCTGCAAGTTTTAAACTGTAAGCTAGCGAAGTCTGTTGAAAGCACAAACTTGCCTGAAAAGACGCTTTGTTTTTCTTTCAAAAGTCACGTCTGAACAGCATGACTGCAAAAGCTCGAATGTTACAATTATAATAATTATAATAATATAATTATAATAATAATAATAATATTCAATGCTACACTTAAAACTACATACATGAAACTTTCTAAACATTTTCACAGATTATTGCTATTACAAAGAAAAATAAAATAAATTTTTTCAAGTGCACATGGACTTTATGGACACCCTGTATAAATAAGTAATGCACTAGATTTAGCAGCGTTAACAGTGAGCTTATTAGCTTTCATTCAAAGACTAGCTATTTCTTGTGTCCAATTGTATTCTCAAATGGTAGGTTAAAACGACATAAAAATCATCTTCAACTGGTATTGTGTCTAACAAAGGTCAGCACGTTTAGTAAGACCAGAATTGGGCAAGATCACCATCTTTAGGTGATCTTGAAGATCAAAATCAGATCAAGATCATGGCCATGTCTGCATACTGGTTCGTATCTGTCCTGTCTGTACCACAGCAAATGCGGATTACTTTCTTCAGGTTTGACTCCATTCTGAGTCGGAGCCATGAAATAGCTTCAGAATATCACATAACCAGGCCTCGGCGATGATTAGCCTATGCGACATTTAAAAATGAAAGTGATCTTGATCTTCAAGATCGAGATCACACAAAAAATGCAATCTTGAAGATCAAGATCAGATTACTAAAATAATTTGATCTTGAAGATTGTTCCCATATCTGAATATGACCATGAACAGCTTGCAAAATATCAAGCTAATAATGATAAATAGCAATGACTTGCCTTTCAGGCATGTTTTCAACAAAGAAATGTTACTATCAAAAAGTATTAGAATTATATTTCAGAAAAAAGCATTGGAAAAGTTGGCTATCGAGTGTGACATATGTTTCTAAAATCAAAAACTGAAGAAATGCAAGGTTTACTAGTTTTGATGCTTTATAATATGTTAATTCAGTTTGACAAAGCATGGTTTCATATTAGCCATGAAAAGTAGTCATTCAAGATGGGGTTAAAACATTTCGCAGGAAAAAAAAGTCAGAGCACCACATAATTGAGGCCCAAAGAGAAACACCTAAATTATTAAATAACTCAAAAAACAATCTTTTTAGCTTAAAAATAATCGTTTTATTGCACTTGACATGGTCAAAAATGGGGGGTAGCAATTTACTGCATCCTCCTACTTCAACTTTGAGCATTAGAGGTCAAAATCACTCATACGTATCCTCAAAATTCACTTTTTCGCACAATTTTAAAAAGGCCATATCTCAGGGACAGCTTGTGCTAGAAAGGTGAAATTTTTTGAAAACTACTC
Organism: Trididemnum nubilum; assembly: GCA_963965965.1. NCBI lineage: Eukaryota > Metazoa > Chordata > Ascidiacea > Aplousobranchia > Didemnidae > Trididemnum > Trididemnum nubilum. The sequence goes on from OZ014478.1 coordinate 29,082,346, forward strand.
CCATGCCAAGTTTGGAGAAGATTCTAGAACATGGGTTGACATTTCACAAAAAACATATAAATTAAGCATGGATTGACCCTGATTTGATATCATCCAATTCGAAAGTTTATACACATCAGTATTAAGCTGCGTTTACATGGGCAACTTTTAGCTGTGAGAATCGACATTTTGCGTTTTTTCTTTCTCAAATCGCGTTGGTCACTTACACGGCGCAAGATTCACTTGAAATTTTTCTACGCGATATTGCCAGACACGCCCCCAAAAAAATCAAATTGCAGCAGCAACTCACACAAGAAAATTTTAACACGATGCTTGCATATGATCAAAACTTGCAGAAGTCACTTTCACGTCGAAACTGCGTGCCAGTGATCCTTGCAAAATTGAGTCGACCAGAGTCGCTATTGCACTGGTAAACTTACACGGTGCAAGATAGTTTCAAAGCATGGCTTGCTGGTTCTGAATTTGCAAAAGCCAACTGTTGCAAAAGCACTTCAAATGCGCTGTTCATCAGCTTTTGCATTTGAAACAATCACGCTTCAGAATTTTGAAAAGAAAATGAAATACGGTGAATACAATTAAGCAGCTAATTTTGTTAAAACTTGCAATGAAAATGCAACGTGAAAGATGAAGCAGCAGCAAGATCAGCATGCTGCTCGTGCAGGATGTGTGGTACGTAAACGCTTGAAACTACTCAAAAAACCTTACTAACTCTATATCATTCTGATTTGGCTTGGATGGAGCAAAGTGAAGTGGGCATTAATGCTCATAATTTATTACAAAATTCTGTCATTTACTCGTTTAGTCTTGCTTTTTCTTGACCGCAACCCATCTCTTGACTGTGTTTCTTGTTTGGTTGTACATAATATTTGGTAATATAAAATAATAAAATTTATCAACATTTTTGCGCAGTTAATTCTAAAAACACTTTTGAAATTACCTTTTCTTCAAGCATGTGCGACTGACAAATTTACATTGCCTATTTCCTTAATAGCGCATAAGTATTTTGTGTTTTATAGTAGATCTGTGCTGTCATATTATATGACATTACTAATTGCTAAATTTTAACGTGCCTTCTGTCGCTACAGGAGTACTGGCTCTTTTTAAACCAACATTCAAAAAATCTATATAGCATTCATACAAACAGTGTTTTCATGTAATTTTGTTATGGTGCTATTAAACCACAGCTATTACAAAGCACCAATATTCACAATAATAAAATAAGTAGCGCATACATTTGCTAAACGCTAGGCAATTACAGTGAGTATAGTGCGGCAGATGAATTATTATGAACAGTGCAAAAATACGTCAGTGATTTCGGGTCAAAACCCACTCTTGACATTATGTAGAAACAGCACCAAAAAACTACTCAAATTCTCAAAATGCAACTGAAAGTGAGAGCATACTTTGATTAGAAAAACAGCATTGTAATGAAATAAATATTTAATTGCAATGCGGTGCAATCAGTGTTGTGTTTCTCTACTTAACTGTGATTACTTTAATCGCAAGAAATACAGGTAGGCTCCTGGCAATCTTGGGTAAGAAAAGAAAGCAAACGTTAACACGCTTTTAGTGAACAAAAACCAGTGGATGGTACTAGTATACAAGGAGCTGGACCTAACGAGTGAGCATAGGGTGTGAGCCTCAACTTCTAGCACTGTTACAGCAACAATTGACCTTTATTTTGTGTTGCCACACTCTAGTTTCGAACTCAGTCGCTTCTTCTCTTTAACTTGCGCATATCACTTAATTTCCTGCAGCTATTGGCAGCAAAGGTTTTAAAAATTACAGGCTTTTTGTTACTTCGTGCACATCTTTGTGTTTGGCCGAGTTACCTCTCTTCTGGAATTCCTTTTCATTTGAGCCATTGGCAAACAGACGTATTTTACTTTGAAGACAGCTTGAATGGCACTCTTTTAGTTCATTATTTTCTGGTTAAATTTCAGTTATTTTTTGTCGTGCCGTACTGTTCCTTATTGTTTATTTTGTCGGAACAATACAGTTTAAGTTGGAGAATTTCAATTGTGGTTTGGTCAGACAGACACGTTTAAGGCTACAGAGTTTCGCTTGAGCACCTACAGTCAGCAGTGTTACGTAAGGCTTCTGTAACAAACACCTCAATTTCCAAAATATATTGTCTAAATGCCATTATTATGAATTCATTTTCTTAGCTATTCTTGGGTTCTCAGATTTTTAACTTTTTTTCTGGTATGCCAGAATATTTGCAATGACAAAATTGATTACACTTGTTTTGTACAAGAACACGAGGCTCATTTTTGCTCAAAGTTTAAAAACAAATTAGGAACAACACCAGTCTCAGTAACAAAAAATAATACTAAGAACAACCGAAAACAATTAAATTCCAAATCATAAAAGAAACTAAACTCTGTCCTGATTAAAAACATTAAGCTTGAGTGGTTTTCTGGCATTTAAAAGCAAAATTGCAACAATTCTGAGACTACATAATGTTATTGCGCACTGCGCAGCAGGTAACAAAAAAACTTTTTGGCTCTTATTCAAACAACAATTAATGCTCGCTTTTTTGCTTTTTGCAATTTGACGATGCTGCAAAAGCAGCAAAAAAAAGACGTTTACAAGCAGACAGATCATTAGGAATTAACAAACATGGTCGCCATAGTTGACATCAATGATCTCCAAATTTAAGAACCAATTATGAGCAACTGAGGCTCAACATCGGAAAAAAATTAAGAACAGCCAGCTTAACTCAAAATTTACTGGTTCTTATAAAAAAAAGTGTATAAATGTACTTAAGGCAATATAAAAGCAGAATACAAGCAAGGTACTGTTATCTGTGGTTAATTTATCATACATTTTATAAAGGGTTAAAGTCCTGCTTGATTGGCTTCACAGTTATCAGCTCATGAATGCCGTATCTGCAGTAGACCAGTGCCAGCATCCATATGAAAAATTATTCCTTCTGCGTTTCTAATATGAAGTAAATGTAGCAGCAAAATCACAATTAATTACGGTAAAAGCACTACAGACTGTTTTGTACCATAACCACAATATTTTATGAAGAAAATAATCGCAGCCAGTGACTCGCAAAGCCTTTGTGCATTGCGCTATGCCTGGGCGACTCGTAATTTGCATATGATTTGTTGTTTACACCAGCGTGACTTTACCCGGAAACTCTCAAGACCTTGAAATCGACCTCATGTAAGTGATTACGAGCAAGAATGATTCTTACATTGAGTCAAGCAAAATATAATCGGCATCGTGAATTGCAGGTGCTATGGTGGCAATTCTCGCCAAACACAATCGTGGCAAGCGAGTCTCACCTTGTGTGAGTAACCACTCTGCGAGAGACATTTTCACGCATAAAAAATCTTCGAATCACATTGCAAAAAAGTCGTCAGTGTAAATGCGGCTTTAAGTAAAGTTCGTAATTCTCCTTCAGTTTTTTCTTGAACTAATAAACAAGTGTCATCAGCGTATAATCTTGGAGTACAATTACAGCACAACGAAGATCATTTACATCAATTAGGTAAAATAATGGATCGAGAATTGATCCTTGAGGGACCCCCATACTATGGGTATCAGACGCGAGATTGATTCACTTGTATTTAAACATTGTTTTCTGTTCGTAAGATAACTCTTTAAGTAATTGAAGCACAACACTTCAAATGCCATAGTGTTCTAGTTTTAGAAGTCGTTCATGCAAGATGGTATCAAATGCTTTTTTTAGATCAATCATTACCAGGCATGACAAAATGTTGATATTGTCATAAAGATCGTTGTTATGCCTAATAACGCATGGATAGTAGGATGGTTTGATCGAAATCTGAATTGATGAGGATATAAAACCTGATGCTTTTTAAAAAACGAAATTAATCTTGCTTTAATTAACTTTTCTAAAATTTTAGATAAACATGGTAATACAGAATGATGTTGCTCGACCTTGCTTGGATATGGATCTACTTGGGTTGCTAATCTGCATACTACAAAGATTATAAATTGCTGTGCGTTCCAAAAAGAGGAAACTTTATGCTTTTGATTAGATTACCTATCAACATTGAAAGTTTGGGTATAATCATGATAGTGTTTTTGTGCAATGTAGTACGGCAGGTAGGGTGTAACATTTTGAACCTCATTTTTTAAAATTGGTTTTGGTTAGCAATTGTGGTTTGTGAAATGACCCAACTTGAAGAAAGAAAAAAAATTTTTTGAAAAAAAATTTGTTTAAGCAGCCCACACTCCCCTTTTTTGTTTTGGCCCCCCTGCGACCCCCGATTTTTAATATCTCCACTTCTAGTGATCATAGAGCTCTAATTTTGGTGTCAAAAGTTGCAGAACACCAAAGTTTATATCTAACTTCTTAACATACCATAGCCTTAAAACCTTTAGTTTTACTGTAAAACAAGAAAAAAGGTGTTTGAGGGCAAATTTTGCCATTTTTGTGCCATTGTTTGTATAAGTTAATGTTTTCAACTGAGTAACTTACAGTTGCTATAAAATCTCACATGCAAATGAATCTTGTACAATTTGCATTCTTTGTTATTTCAGCATATTAATACCACTTATGAATAGTTTAAAAGTAGAATTACAACACCTACAGAAACATAATTAACTCTGTATGGAGATATTTTGAAAAAATAAAAAAAACTGGCTGTTTAAAACATGAGTTTTTCTATGTGATCGAAATCAAACTAAAAACTACAAAGATAATCAAACCTGGAGAAGAGTTAGAGGTGGGACTATAAAAGATTTTTACAAAGAAAAAAGGAGTAACCATGGCCTGCTTAATTAACACGGCCGTACAGTCTGCCTTGTCGATAGAAAATTACAAGGGTCACTTTTCGCTTATCTCGTCTCGTGATGCGGCTGTCTGGAAATAATTGCTTGGTGTTTTGCATTGGGTTATGCATTTTACCGTTGCCAATTACGCAAAATAACTTCTTTTTCAATCTGAATGATATTGTAAATTAATGTTTAACTGTAAAATAATAATCAAGCTAGCGATGAAAGAAGAACATAGATTTTATCAGAAGACGCAATTTTGAATAACATCTCTGAGATTAATCTCTTGTATGACAGATTTATATAATGTCAATCATGCAAACAATGTTCAAATGTACCATGCAATACTGTAAAAAATATATAAAAGTTTGATTTTCTTACCTTGATCATGCCATCCTTATTGCATGCTTAAAATACTTAATCATATACTGCTCTTGCTAAGCTTGGTTAATAAGCTTAATGATGGCAAAGGAAAATGCTCTTTTAAGAGTTTATAAGCTGACAAAGAAGTGTATCTCAACAGCAGCGAAAATTGCAAAAGTTGAAAAGAGTATTTTGGTCCATTTTCTGTTTTTTTGTATTTAATGTACTGAAGCTCATCCTGCAGTTTGTTTGGTTCTTGTTCTGCAATACTTTGTAAATAAGAAGGAAAATTGTCAAGCATTGACTTGCTTTTCAAATGACAGTTGCTACCCTTCCTAAACCACTCCGGAAGAGGCACTGGAATAGCTTTCCAAAATAATTTTACATTTAAAGAATCTGTTACAACAATGGTTTCGATGACAAGCGGGATGTCATTGACTGGACAATTTTCTGTTTCGTAAAAAATCGCCTTATCTTTTTGAAGCTTTAGCAGCTGATAACCGTGTGCGCACGCTGTCTCATTAATCTGTGAAAAATATTTCATTTCGTCTTTTTGTTTGAACTTGCTAATTTGATCAGGAAACTCTTTTCTTGTAGGTGACTTTCTCCTTGGGGGTACTTAAGGCAAAAGAGACGGAGGAAAGTTACCAGAATCAGGATAGATGCTGGGAACAGGGTTTAGATCCCATCAAAGCATAGTTCGCTTTCCAGGTTTTAAAAACCTATCCTTGAAATGCTTCGAACAAATTCCACCGTTTTTGCCTGGCACCCAATCCTTACGGTTAATAAATTTTGTCCAACGGCTTAGCAAATCTGATTTCTTAAAAGGAAAGAAAAATACAGGGTTGTTTTCTGGAATGCTCTACTTCTTGTCTTTCCTCTTTTTATAACCAGATTTACAAAAAACAACAGAACAAGTGTTTGGCATTAAAAAATAAACGACTTAAAGTAAAATACGGTAGATTTTTAAAATTGCTATAATAAATAACAGAAAAGTATTGCAAGCCAAGGTAGACCTATTTTGCATAAGCATTCTATATAATTACTATTCTAACCACTGCAGCTGTACCAAGCTGCTGTTTATAGCTCAAACTGTAACTGTCTCTACACAAGTTTTCCAAAAGTGGTTTAAATATCGGCAATAGTAACTAAATGCAGTGCGTAAAGCATAATTCTGAAAAAACTAAATTATCAAATTAAATCACTGAAAAACATTAATTTTACTAGTAAAAGCTTTCTTTCGGCGCATATGCAGTGAAAAACAGCGATGCATTACATTGATCTGCTGCAACTACAAGAGTACGACTGATTGTGATGGCAGAACTAGTCAAACAAACTGTTGTAGACCCGTTAGCGATCAACAATTACAAACTGTCTATTACAAACTGTTGTTTACAGACAACTGCACCACAAGACAAGCGAAAAGTGACCCTTGTAATTTTCTATCGACAAGGCAGACTGTACGGCCGTGTTAATTAAGTAGGCCATGGAGTAACTGATATGCATATATGTTTGATGAGCTATTGTTGTTAGCCTATTAATATGAAGTAATAGTAGCTCCAATTTTTATAGAGCAGTAATGGTCTACCAATGCAGGTATAAGGGAGCACTATTCTCAAAATAAAGTTCATTTACGCAAAAAAAAAAGTTAAAACTTATGTGTTTTGCAGAGATTTTAGCAAGTTAGTTTTGAAAATGTTTAGCTAGAAATATCAAGATTTGATTGTCGACTGCAATGTCACGACAGAATATTCTAAATAAAGTTTGCGCGATGGAAAAGCTGACCAAACTACGTTCCCTACCAACGCTGCAAAATGTTATACAAGGATATTACTGGAGGCAGAATGAGCTTAAAGCTGGAAAGGGACCCAATTATAATCCAACTATATCTGACGTAGCAAGCTTGTTGGAAAGTGACATACGTCAAACTTGGATTTTTGCTAATTTGGAAAACACTTTGCTAGATGAACACAAGATCTTGCAAGATGCTACTTGTTGACTGTAAGCTAACATTTTTTTATCTGTAAGTTTACAGACATCAGAGCTTACAAGGTGAGATGGCCCAGCTCAATCTTCCTCTGTTTCGCTTGATTGTTCAAATTCGCTTGGTGATTGACTTGAAGGGTCATTTTCAGATGAAGTAATCAGGTTGTCTATGTTTTTTATCGGAGCCACTTCTATGCGAGCTCGTTTTTGGCTACTGTTGCGATGAAATCTTTTCATGTTGTCTTGACTTACAGCTACATCAACACCTCCAATTCTCATGCGACGTTCTGAGCGTTGATCAATTAAAAACATTGATTTTCTTGAATGAATTCACGTAGATATTGGGCAGGAGCAAATTACTTTAGTTCTCCAATGATCCATCTAAGGAATGTTTTCCTCTTCCACAGTAGCATCAAATAAAAATTTACATTTGCATGCACAAATGTCAAAAAGCTCATGACATTGCTTTTCAAAATCAGCAAGTTTTTTCAATTAACTAGGGGATGACATTCTTGCCTTGGGCTGTGCCTTCAAGTTGGAAAGAAGCTGTATACTGGTTTAAATTTTTTCACAAATTCTTCGTGATGACAGCAAAGTGTTTTCCAAATTAGCAAAAATCCAAGTTTGACGTATGTCACTTTCCAACAAGCTTGCTACTTCAGATATAGTTGGATTATAATTGGGTCCCTTTCCAGCTTTAGGCTCATTCCGCCTCCAGTAATATCCTTGCATAACATTTTGCAGCATTGGTAGAGAACGTAGTTTGGTCAGCTTTTCCATCACGCTAACTTTATTTAGAATATTCTGTCGTGACATTGCAGTCGACAATCAAATCTTGATATTTCTAGCTAAACATTTTCAAAACTAACTTGCTAAAATCTCTGCAAAACACATAAGTTTTAACTTTTTTTTTTTACGTAAATGAACTTTATTTTGAGAATAGTGCTCCCTTACACCTGCATTGGTAGACCATTACTGCTCTATGAAAATTGGAGCTACTATTACTTCATATTAATAGGCTAACAACAGCAGCTCATCAAACACTTATGCATATCAGTTACTCCTTTTTTCTTTGTAAAAATCCTTTATAGTCCCACCTCTAACTCTTCCCCAGGTTTGATTATCTTTGTAGTTTTTACTTTGATTTTGATCACATAGAAAAACTCATGTTAAAACAGCCAGTTTTTTTTATTGTTTCAAAATATCTCCATACAGAGTTAATTATGTTTCTGTAGGTGTTGTAATTCTACTTTTAAACTATTCATAAGTGGTATTAATATGCTGAAATAACAAAGAATGCAAATTGCACAAGATTCATTTGCATGTGAGATTTTATAGCAACTGTAAGTTACTCAGTTGAAAACATTAACTTATACAAACAATGGCACAAAATGGCAAAATTTGCCCTCAAACACCTTTTTTCTTGTTTTACAGTAAAACTAAAGGTTTTAAGGCTATGGTATGTTAAGAAGTTAGATATAAACTTTGGTGTTCTGCAACTTTTGACACCAAAATTAAAGCTCTATGATCACTAGAAGTGGAGATATTAAAAATCGGGGGGTCGCGGGGGGGCCAAAACAAAAAAGGGGAGTGTGGGCTGCTTAAACAAATTTTTTTTCTTTCTTCAAGTTGGGTTATTTCACAAACCATGATGACTAGCCACTAGGTAAGTTGGTCGGAGTGTTATACCCTAAGAGCAGGTCACAACAATCAGTCGTAATGTCATTGATAGTTTGAATGTGTTTGAAGTACCTTTGTGTACAAATCTGAAAAATGACGATTTACTTTTACAGTTAACTTTTGTGAAGACGATTGCAATTACATAATTAAAAATAGTTCAATGTTAAGAGTTTTACTTCTCAAAATTGGAATTTGAAACTATAGGCTTAAGCAAGTTAAAAGTGGAGTAAATCAAACTAAACATAAAAAATCATGTATGTTGCTTTCAAATGACAATTTTACTGAAATGCTTGCTTTAATTGTTTCCTCACTATAAAAAATGGAATTTGACATCAATTTCACACAATGATAAGCCAATTATAGTACTTTTAGCACTTCTGCCACTACAGACAGCATTTTACAAGCTCAGCACTTTATTGCTCATAACTTTTCACTTTATTGCCCAATTTTGTTCAATTTTTTTTTCAAACTGTGTGTTTACTGTTTACTGTAAGGCCAATCCACCTAAAATGTTTCTAAGCTTGCAAATTATCGCTGCCGTGCACCACAAACCAGAAAACCAAAAGTTTTGGCAAGTGGGATCAGAAAAATGGGTTGGTGGGGGACCTTTTTGTAAAATTTTCAAAAATTGTTTTGAAATTCTTTATATATAACCAAAAACTGATCTCATGCCATTGCAGGCAATTTAAAACTGTGCAAAAAAATTCTAGTCATTGCCCTACTCTTCCTGTCACGGCAGTGCAAATTAGCTGGGAAATATGCAAAGACAAAGTTTCGTCACGTCTTTTCGCTTTGATTTTAAGTGGAGACTGGACAGCGAGTAAGGATGTAAAATTATTTGTTGAAAAGCGTAATGTTGTTGTTGTAGCGCATATTTATTATTTATCCTCCCATCACCGAACAGCATCAGACGCTAACTTATTAGAACGATCCGCATACTTTTAATTACAGCGGCTACTTTGTGATTGGAGGAATCCACACCTGCTTAGGAGTTTCCGATGATCCAATGTTCCTGTGGATTTCTTCGAATTCTCGTCCACTGAATTTGCTGCTTGCTTGAAGCCACCAAGCAGAGATAATCATCGTAAAGCATCTTATCCAAGGACCCAACAACGTGACCATGGTGCGGGTTCAACCAAGACCATTCGATCAGGGTTGTCGTAAAAACGACGCCTTTACCCATTCAGCCACGCTGCCGACCATTAATAGTGCCAATTTGCCAAGATTGCAAGATGAATTGTAAATTTGCCAAGATTGCCTTGTGTAGGGACCAAGGATAGTTATACCTTAAGTTTTACGTGGTATGTTACCTAACAAGTTGCATTTAGGGCATTTGGGAATCGCCAAAATAAAGAAGGTCAAACGGAGTTATGCTTGGTGGCTGGGTATTGACAGGGATATTGAAATACTGGTAAAATCTTGCGATGGGTGATTACAAACCAGTAATAAGCTCTCTTCGATGTTGCTGCAACCTTGGCAGTTGGCTGAAAGATTACGGCAACAGATTCATATTGATTTTGCGGAACCTTTTTTACAACAAATGTTTTTAATAGAGATTGATTCGTTTTTCAACTGGCCTAACATAATTGTGATGAAGTCTACCACTGCCACGATAACTATTGATTAATTGCATTGTTTATTTTCTTGATAGGAAATACCTGAACAGATTGTTAGTAATAACGGCCCTCAGTATAAATCTGATCAATTTAAACAATTTTTGAGTGATATGGCATTACACACTTGACTACAGATCCTTATTTTTCTGCTACAAATGGAGATGCTGAAAGGTTTGTGCAAGCAATAAAAAAAAGCTTTGACAGCGGCCAAGAGGGAAAGTGAATTACGGTAATTCAATTAAAACTGTCTCAGTTTTTGTTGGCGAATCATAATGCATCGCATGCTCTTTATAATGAATCAATAGCGATGTTATTTTTCAAACGTTGCTTGAAAACTCGGCTGGACTTGATTCAACCAAAAAGTGAAGTGGCCAAGCAAAAAGTTTTGAAGCAAATTGAGAGTGATAAATGGAGGAAGCCAACTAAATTTAAAGTTGATCAAAAAGTGGCCACACTAGACCATCAACTCAATGATAAAAAATGGGTTTGGCACTATTAAGGGCTGGTCTTCACTGTGCATATAATAGTGAACATATGAGGGTACTTTTAGTTTATTTGAAACAGAAATTTGGTACGCCTGTCGTACCACTTACCAGCATATAACTACCAGTTGGTTAAAATAAACAAAGGACATGCTCAAATACTCACGAATTTATGCACTGTGTAGACCAATCCTAATACAGTTTTTGGGCATTTGATGTACTCTGAGCGAATTGCTATGGATGTTGTGTGGAAACAGCACCACAATCAGATAATTCCCATGCCTAATGAAGATAGCAGTCTCCTGATGTTCTGCTACCCAAATGATAGATACCGAAATCTTAGAAGGCACAACTCCACCATCACAGAGTCAAAATGAAGACAGTGAGGCTAATTTTCAAAATAATGAAATCAAGTGATATCTATCTCGGATTAGATGGCCTCCTGACCATTACAATGCTGCAAATTATTTTTGAATTATTTTGTATTATTAATTGTATGGCGCCTATATTTTCATTGGGAGAAGTGTTGTGTATGCCAATTTGCTGCGCCTCAAACCACTTGTATTTTGTAATCTGTTTTCGTTCATTTGCATATAAATTTCCTGCCTTGAAGCCTGCTTTTTGCAAACTCTTATTGCATGTTCTTTTCTGTAATGGAATGCATTTATGCCGTAAGTTGCAGCCGAGCTGTACAATTGTACATATGTTAATTTCTTTTGTGTTCTTCATGTTACAACAAACAGAATTAACAAAAAATTTTGAGAAAACATTAAACTGAAAGAAAACACAAAATAATGAGAATCATTCTTAATCATTGCATACCTCAACTAAAGAAGATGCCACGGACGTCACCTACATCACACATTTTGCCAATCAATCGCTAATAGCAAGCATGAGTTCGATTCCGCAGAATAAAAACCTATCTTTGTGCAGAATGACCAGCCCAAGATTTGAACCTAAGACTTCCTGATCCAGGGACAAAAACATTATCGCTTGACCAACTGAAACTAGCGGTATTCAATCAGAATAATTTTTATGTAAACAAAACTATGGGAATTGAGTAACCAATTCAGTATCCAAACTCAAGGACAAGCTACTCAGTGCTGCAGTTCAGAATCCAGCCAAAGTTTACAAAGTAATTTCGAGTGAAAAAAGAACCTAAATTAGTGTGAAGTGCATTGCAACAGAATCGCAAAATATTCTTTACAGAGGTTCAAACCTGAAACCCTCCCTGAACATATCTAATACCAAAATAAAAAAATTTAAATGCGATTTTGTCGAATCAAAACAAAAATGCTTCCTTTCATATGATTTTGGTTTGAGAAAACCAATGGTCTACTAGATGTTTCAACCCAAGTCGATTCACTCATGAAGATTTCAAACATTGGCGTTTTTAATTACTAGGCCACGGCAGCACATGTAAATAGATGATTAAAATAAAATCAATCAGTAAACTTCGATATCACAAGTTCTGGAGGTGTCTGCTCCATTCAGAGCCGATAAAAATGCAGGTGCACAACTTCATATATACACTTATCATATCATACAATTTTTTAGCTGTGGTGGTTTTGGAGTTTTTGAATATAGAAATTGTCCTTAAAAGAAAAAAAAAAAAATAGAAATAAAGAAAAATAAGTGTCTCGATTAAAAAAAAAATCCGTGGGAGCTGAAACTACATGCCCAGGCGGTTTTAAATTCTAAAATTTTCTTCTCCTACCGCAATTACTTTTTGAGCTAGATTGGTTCAAACCTGCGATTGGCATTTTAGTTTTTTGGCTTGAAAGTCCATATCACGAGACCGATTGCCCCCAAAATTTGCACAAAGGTTGTTCCATACTTACCCCATATCAGTTCTGAATTTCAACTTTTTACCTTAAGTCGTTTCGAAGTTAAAGCGATTTCAGTGTCCAGTTGCAGAAAAAAACATTAATATTGCAAGAAAATAACAAAAACAAAAGGACTTGCGGAAGTCCAAAATTGAAAGCGATGTGATATAGACCTGACTACCAACCACCATACTTTCAAACCGCTTAAAGCAATTGGGAAGCTGTTTTAAAGGGCAGTCAAGTTATATAGTTCAGTAAAGTTGGATACTGTAGCAAAGTCCCCGAATTTTGCTTGCGATGTCACATTCTAGTAGGAAAAACATTCCAGGGAAGTTGCACAACAGCTCTATGAAACTTTGAATAATGCACTATCTTAGCAGTACAGCAGTTTTTTTAATTACTGTAATTAAATAAGAAACTTAGCTATTCCTAGCATAAATTCAAAAGGTAAAAAATTCTTTTTACTGTATAGCTTCCAACACTTTTGGATGTCGGCTCATCCCAAGATAGTCGTTGCTGCACCACACAGTCACACATTTAGGTACCCTGGTATACCTCCTATCAGAAAACTCGTCTGCCAATGGAAATGAATCAGCTCGACGATTGATCTAAACATACAAGTTGAATAGTCTCAATCACTTAATAATAAAAGCTTAATCGTTGTTGTTGTTGTGCATATTTATCCTCCTGTCACTGGACAGCATCCGATCTACGACTTTTAAGCGCAGATGTTCATGCAGCCCAATTATGCATCAGGACTATTAAGCTGCTTTAAGGGCGGGCGACAATATTTTTGGTGACACAAAAAACTCTGTCACTTTAAGTGCATTTATTTGCATGCAACACCTGCGTGATTTTGTTCTCTTTGCAGAATGCTATCGACGATGTCCCTAGCTATAATTGATTGAAAATAGATATTGTACTCACTGTTGGGCTATATCTGGAAGACTAAAAAAGGTGGGGCATGAAAAAAAAGTTGGTTGATTCACCCAATAAATGAAGGAAGGACAGAGCAAGATTTCTTCACCAAGTAACTGCAGAAGCTATCACTTGATGACGAATCATCTCCCTTATAATTTTGTTGCAATGGCAAAGATTTTGCTCTTGTTGAAGAAGATACTGCAACGATTCATATTTCTGAAATGATGATAAGTGCTACGGAAAGCCTTGAATGTGTTTAGCCCCACATCTGAACAAACCCTCTGGCTTTGATCCTGCATACAATGCTAAAAGTTGCATCTAATTTTTTGATTTCACTGAGAAAACAAATCAAAACTATATTTGTTTGAAAAAGAGACGCAAAACGTTTCGATTATTAACTACATTATAAACATAATTAGATTTTAATGACAATATCAATTTCATTCTCTTTGAATAAATGGTTAGGGTTATCAAGTAAACTATATATTTTCAGTTGATCATGATATACTGTGTAATATACATTGTTTATTTGTAAACACAGTTTGACAGGTTGAAAAATAATTGAATGAAATAGAAGTTTCATGGGTAATCAACTTAATAAGTTAGAGAGACTACAACTGGACTTTTAGATTTTCAAGTTGAGCAGCCATGCTACTATTTTAGGCTAAGAAGAGTATTAAAAAGTGTGTTATTTTATTATTATTTTAGAAATTTTGCAGGAGTATGGCATTAATGGTCAATTGTTACGCGCTATTCAGTCATTCTACTGCAGACCGGAGGTTTGTGTTCGGGTAAATGGCAAGCAATCAAAGCCGTTCCATGTGGGCGTTGGACTCTGGCAAGGGTGCGTTTTGTCACCTCTCCTTTTCATTGTTTACATGAATTGGATCGACAAATACAGCCAAGCTGATGAGTGTGCCACACTTGGAAATTGCAAAATTAGTCGTCTGCTATTCGCAGACGATTTGGTTCTGCTTTCTTCCACAGAATCTGGCCTCCAGCGCACATTAAATAGCTTTGCAGATGCATGCAACACCACCGGAATGAAAATAAGCACAGCCAAAACTGAGGTACTTCATCTTTCAAGAAACCCTGATCAGTGCGTATTACAAGTGAATGGATCGACACTGAAGCAGGTAGAGAAGTTCACGTATCTTGGGGTTGCATTTATGAGTGACGGAAGGCAAGACGAAGAACTCGATACCCAAATAGGCACGGCTAGTGCAGTAATGCGAGCTTTGCACTACTTGGTTGTCATGAAACGAGAATTGTCGAAAAAGGCAAAGCTCTCAATTTTCAAAGCAGTTTTTGTTCCCATTCTCACTTATGGTCATGAATCTTGGGTAATGACCGAAAGAGTGCAATCACAAGTGCAAGCATCCGAAATGAGGTTTTTACGAAGAATCGAAGGAGTTACACAGTTTGACAAGGTGCGTAGCTCTGAGATTCGAAAATCTCTTAACATCGAGCCGTTACTTCTCCGAATTGAAATATCTCAGCTTAGATGGTTTGGCCATGTAAGCAGAATGCCTCAGGAAAGACTCCCCAAACAAGCTTTACTTGCCAAAGCAAATGGGAGAAGACCAGTCAGACGACCTAGAACTAGATGGACCAATTACATTGAGGATCTTGGATGGAATCGCTTGGGACTTTGCCCAAGCGAAATGATGGAGGTGATGGAAGATCGTGAGGTGTGGCGGCTCAATCTTGAGCTACTGCCCCCGCAACCCTCACGGAAAAGCGGGCAATGAAGAAAGAAGAAGAAGAAGAAGTTCGGGAACAGTATCAGTACAAGTATAATTTCTAATAAAAAGATTAATTGTATTTATTCAAATAGTATTTTTAAACATATTTTAAGTAAAGTTTGAGCTTTTAATTTGATGCCCGATGGCATCTTGTTTCAAATTTTAACACCATCATACGAGGTGTGTCATAAAAGTTGTAGAACTGTGTTCACTGTGTAAGTTATAGTCAAGCTATAATACCAAGTTAAATGGTAGACGATTTAATAACTGCTTGAAAGTATTTAACCGTAATTTCAGTTCACTGTAACATTTATTGTGCGTTTCAGAAGTAAAAGAAAATAATTAGTATTTTTACTGTCGTTATATACAAATTTTATGTTTTTGCTCTACCATTTTGTAAAAACAACAGAGCAACGTACCAAACTCAAATTTCTGGTCCGTTTGGGAAAATCTCCTTCAGAAGCTCTCTGTATGCTTCAATAAGTCTACAAAGAGCAGTCTTGTTCAACAGTTTTTCTCTGGCACAAAACATTCAAACGAAGATGTGAGGATGATCTCAGGTGTGGAAGGCCTCCCACTAGTACAGTGGTTCTCAACCTTTTCGAAACCAGGGCCCATTTTGTGGTTCTTGAAGGTTTGCATGGCTCCTTGCTCTGTGGACCAGCGCTGTTGGGCCATACTTTTTTGGCCCTTTGCTTTGAAAAAAAAGTTCTCCACTTTTAGGTCAGCGTTGTTTTCCCAGTGATTGCCCTGATCTCAAAAAAAAAAGGTTTTCACCTCTGGGAGAACGATTTTAGAACTTCGCTGTTCGAACATACCTCTCTGGCCTTCTGCTTCAAAAAAAAAAGATCTCCACTTTCAAGTCAGCGTTGTTTGCCCAGTGATTGCCCTGATCTGAAAAAAAAAGGTCTACACCTCTGGGAGAACGATTTTTGCCCTGATCTACAAAAACAGGTCTTCACCTCTGGGAGAGCGATTTTTGCCTTGATCTCCGAAAAAAAGGTCAGCGCATCAGCGTCCCTGACTTTTGCCAATTATCCAATATAACTGAAATAAGACTTTTTCGAACCAAGCAGTCAATTTTTCGAATAGCTCTGCAGCCCACCGCAAAATCTCCTACAACCCACCAATGGGCCACTGGTTGAGAAACCCTACACTAGTAGAAATAAAACCAATGTCGAGCTTGTAATGAAGATGGTGTGTGGAGATCATCGGTTAACCATGTGGCTGATCTCAGATGAACTCCGATTTAAACCGATATAGCATTTGGCAAATAATCACAGAAGATCTGGGAATGCGCAAAGTTTGTGCAAAGAAGGTTTCACACCCGAGATCATCCTTAACATCGTCACTTCCTTCTTTGAATCGTTTGTGCCAGAGCAAAACTGTTAAACGAGACAAAGTCTGCTCTTTGTAGACTTGTTGAAGCATACAGAGAGCTTCTGAAGATTTTCCCCAAACAGACCAGAAATTTGACGTTGGTTTGTTGCTTTGTTGTCTTTACAAAATCGTGGACCAAAAACATAAAATTAGTAAAACGACAGTAAATATGCTGACTATTTCTTCTACACCTGAAATGCATAATAATTGTTACAGTTATTAAATCATCTGTTACAGTTATTAAATCATAATAATTGTTACAGTTACTAAATACTCCCAAGAAGTTATTAAATCATCTGCCATTTGAATTAGTCTTATAGCTTGACTATAACTTACACATTGAGCTCAGCCCTAGAACTTTCATGACACACGTCATTACTTGATTCTTTGTCGTTGACGAAAGTTGGTTATCTAAAAATGTGTATAGAGAAAAAGATTGTTGCATCAGCTTTTCTTCCAATTTACACGTTTGTTTTGGAGTAGAGTATCTTTTGTAAAACAATGCTAAACTTTTATCTAATCGCCCTTAAAAACTTCAAGTTTTTCATGAAATACAGCGCACAATGTTCTGCAATATCTGCATTTGAATACGATTCCTGGTAACGCAACACTACTTTGCTTTTGCATAAATTGCCTGACCATTTAGCATTATCACAGTAAAGCTGCATCACATGAACAACTTTTTTGTGAAGTGATTCGAAGATTCTTTAAGGGTAAAAAATTTCTCCCGCAGAGTGGTTACTCACACAGGCGAGACTTGCTTGCCGCGATTGCCACCGTGTAAGTAACACCTGCGATTTGCGACACCGATTATATTTTGTGCGACTCTATGCAAGAATTGCTCTCACCCGTGATCACTTACACAAGGGTGATTTCAATGTCTCGAGAGCCCCGGGATAAAGTCGCACTTGTGTAAGCAGCAAACCATAAGCAATTTATGAGTCGCCCAGGCATAGCACAATGCACAAATGCTTTGCAAGTTGCTGGCTGTGATTATCCCAAATTTACTTCATAAAATATTGTAGTTATAGTACAAAACAGTCTGCAGTGCTTTAACCTATTTTATTGTGATTTCGATACTAAATTTACTTCATATTTGAAATGCAGAAAAAATAATTTTCTCGTGGATGCTGGCACTGGCCTACTGCAGATATGGCAATCAAGAGCAGACAAGTGCGGAGCCAATCGAACAGGATTTTAACTCTTTATAAACTGAGTCGTACACACGTAACAGTACATTAATTGCATTTTGTTTTAGTACTACCGTAAGAAAGCAAATTTGTTATTGCTAATACTATGGCACAACAAAAATAAAAGTTAAAAATCTGAGAACCCTAAAATACCGTACATACTCGCCTATAGGTCGCGCCATCGTATAGGTCGCACTATTAGTTTTGTGTTAAAAAAGTTTAATTTAGAGTTGACTCGCACATAAGTCGCACTAAAAATTTAGGGATTTAAAAATCCCTTTCCCTAGCTTTTTTGCACAGATAACTTCGAAAATTAAAATAAATTAAAAACAAGTAACTTCGAAATCGAACATTCAAATCGCAAAACCATTTTTTCCAACAAAGCGGGAAAATCCAACGCACGCTGAGCGGTCGCATGTGCGTGTGCACGCATGAAACTGTCTCGCATTGGTATTTGCGAGCACAAGCACATGCACCCTTATTCCGTAGAACCACAGTAGCAATAGCACATTTCCACTACAATTCATGTCTATAACGGCTTATTAGCCGGAAAATACGGTACTTGCAATAGCCGAAAACTTTCAATTTTGTTCCGACTTGGTGACGATTTGCACTTATGTCGAGCGCATTGGTTGCACCTATATTTTTTTTTTAAAAATATAAGGAAAAAGTTGCGACCTATACACGAGTATATACGGTAGCTTAGACAATGAATTCACAATAATGAGATTTGAACGATTTACCTATTTTGGAAATGGAGGTGCTAGCAGTATAGGGTCCATGACTTTTCTGCACGACCATTTCAGCACCAATATTCTGTGCTTTTTACTAACACTAACCCAAAGCCCTAACCCAAACCCTAAATAAGTGAACTGTCAAAAAGCACCGAAGCGGCGCCAAAACAATCTGTACAGAAAACATACGGCAACGAAATAGGTGGCGCTGAAATGGTTGCACCGAAAAGACGTGATCCCATGGAGGTGCTAGCAGTTTAGGCTTACACCCTATACTAGCTCGTAGAGTCCAGCATCTTGCATAGAAGTATCACCAACTGGTTTTTGTTGGCTAAAAATGTTTGCTGTTGCTTTTTTTCTGACCCGAGATTGCTAGAAGGCTATCGATATCTCTAGAGGTTAAAATAACCACAGTTATGTGGAGAAATACAACACCGGTTACACTGCATTGCAATTAAACACAAAGTTTCTGAAAATGCTGTTTTTCAATTTCAGTAGCACCATTTGTTAAATTTGAATGGTTTTATGGCGCACTTCAACTGGAATAATGCAAAGAGTGAGTTTTGACTTCAAGTCACTGACAAATTTTGCACTGTTCATAATAATTCATCCTCTGTACCATACTTAATTGCCAAGCGTATAGCAAGTGCATGAGCTGCTTATTTATTCATTTATCATTATTGAGGATATTTGTGCTTTATAAAGATAGTAGTTTAGCAGCACTAATGCAAAAATCATAGGTGGACACAAATTCGTTAATTAACGAAGCTAACTTTTTATTAACTCGTTAATTCGTCAAATAGTTTTTTTATGTTAATGGACTAAGCTAGCTTCTATTAAGTTTTGATAACTTATATTACAATTTTAATTGTTAATTTCTTGCACCATTTATTCATCGTACCGATAAAAACCAGTTTGCACTGGAAACACTTGTTATGTATTAGCAAGAGTTTTCTAGAAGAAAAAAGCTCTTTTTTGAGGCAAATAATAAGCTGCAGCCTCATAGGTTTATTAATTATCACTGTTCCCAATTTCCAAAGATTTTTTGATCGCAGCTTTGTTAGTGCATTGGAATCGATTTTTATCTTGAAATTACATTAGACTGCACGAAACCACTATAGCAATAAATTTTACCCTACAATCAGCCCAACAGTGTCATTAAGTGTTCTAGGGGTGAGTAAATAAACAGAGATGTAAATTACACTTAAAATGTTAACGAACTAATGGACTTCATTAACTTTAACGAAGATATGAAGTTTGTTAACGGACTAATGGTTAACCAAGCTAACGTTTTGCATTAACTTGCCCACCTACAGCAAAATTAAATGAAAAACACAGATAAAACCTTTTACTGTGATTTTTGTAAATGAAAAACTGTAACTGCACGTGGGAGCTTTTTGATAAACATTCAAAGGCTTTCTTAATCAAACTGCTAAAATTCATTATTTTATTTTGATCCCCTATTGGCAGTGGTGGGCAAATTACTGTATATAAGTAATGATACTACGTCACCAAAAATTACTGTATATAAGTAATGATACTATGTCACCCAAAATTACTGTAATCAGTAATTTGTCGTTACAAATTATTTTGAATGAAAAAATCAATTAAAATGACAACAGTCTACAACACTATTTCTAATGGCGCTAAACAGAAAAAACTCTAATTTCGTCCGTGATCCGAGTATCATTATAAAGTTTTCATTATGCTGCCTCTTTGATACAGTTCAGTGCTCAATGCTCACCTATATCATTTCGATTACTGTATTCTGTCTGAGCATGGATCCCATGGTCTGAGTGACTACAGAATTGTTTTAAAACTAAGTGCATTTTGAATTTTAGGTCTTTTGTTTCTGCAGTCAAGGTCATATCCTAACAAATCGGCCACTGTGGCTCCTGGGCCCACATGACAGAAATTTCCTTGCTCGCATTAATAACAAGAATTTTTTAAGAGGCGCTACCGATCAAAATACTTGCTAAAGGCAATAAGCTATTTTTGCATCTGAAGCTCTGCGAGTAGGATATGTTACTCTCATTCACTAAGTTGCTTGGATCAATTGCGAGACATAACTAGAGTAAAAAACATCATATTTTCCTCACCAACTTAACAAAAACTTTGAAGCACTCTTTAAGCGTACAAGAAAAATTTTTTGGTCAGAAATTTAATCGCAAAATGTTGAAAACTCTAAAGCGAATTTTTGTTAAACATTACTAAAAATCGTCTCCATGTTTGCTACTAGACTGCTACGAAGAAAACAAATTGCATTAAGAATTGTTCGCTGCATTGACTGATAAACAAATATTGAGTTGACAAAAACAGCAATACACTCTTTTTATAAGAACAATTTTCTAAGAACACGAGACTTATCTTTGCTCAAAATTTAAGAACAAATCAAAAACAATGCCAGCCTCAGCAGCAAAATAAACCAAAAGCAACCGAAAAACAAAATTCAAATAAAAGAAAAGAAACTCAATCTTGTACTGATTCAAAACAGTAGAATTTTAGTGATTTTCTTCTGGTTGCGAGCAAAATTGCACCTATTCCAAAAGGATAGAGCACTGTTTGAAGATTTTTTTTGCCAGTCATTCGAAAAAAGCTTGCTTATTTCAAGTTGAACATCTGTCAAAAAATTTTACAATCTGCAAAGCAGGAAAAAATCCTCTACTGAGGCAGGCAGAGATTAAAAACTAAACACTGTTGCAAACATGGTCGCTAAAATTGGCATCGATGCTCTAAAAATTTAACAACAAATCAAGAACAAATGAAGCTGAAAATTGGCAAAAAATTAAAAACAGCCAGTCTCAACTCTAGATTTACTAGTTCCAAATAAAAAGAGTGTACTTCGACTTGGTTACGTCTGAAAATTTTTGAAACCTATTGTTGCTGTTAACATAAAAGTAGAGCAACAACAACCTCAAGAGCACTTGACGTCATTTAAAAGATTGTGGTGTGGTAAAAGTTGTTCTTTTTTTTTACATTGATTCAAAAATATAATTAAACCGTGTCGTTCATTAACTAATCATTATCAATGAAGATTTTGCAAGCTTAGAATATTAACGCATGGCCCATAGTATCTTTTTCCATAACAATTGCAGTACATTGTAATAATAAGTCAATTAAGATATTTTTTGACGTTTGCAGGCCAGAGTTTTAATATTTTAATCGTTTTGCGTGCTTCTGGCCTAAAGGCTACCAGCTCGGAAGCCTAGGGAAGAGCCACCAGAACGGCGACTACTTAAAACAAGCAATGCGAAAAATTGTCTTCCCACAGGAATCGAACCTGCAGCCTTTGGATTACCGGTCCACTGCTCTACCACTTGAGCTAGAGTCCACTGCTCTACCACCCAAGCTGGTAGCCTTTAGGCCAGAAGCACGCAAAACGATTAAAATATTAAAACTCTGGCCTGCAAAGGTCAAAAAATATCTTAATTGACTTATTATTACAATCATACAACAAGCAAGTTGCTGGGTTTAAATAGCCAAAATTAAGCATGTGAGGAGGCGTCTTCTCTAGCTCAAGTGGTAGAGCAGTGGATCGGTAATCCAAAGACTGCAGGTTCGATTCTTGTGGGAAGACAATTTTTCGCATTGCTTGTTTTAAGTAGTCGCTGTTCTGGTGGCTCTTCCCTAGGCTTCTGAGCTGGTAGCCTTTAGGCCAGAAGCACGCAAAACGATTAAAAAATTGCAGTACATACCATCATACAGACACAGTACGCTTGATGGTATTATTTTGAAGTAGAAATGCATCTGACGTCACAATGAAATACTTATTGCATGCTAACACAACATCTTGCAAAAAAATTCGAGTGAGCATTTTTAACGCATGTTGGGCGAGACATTTAAGAAATAGCATTTTGTCTCCCCAGATTTTTACTTGTTAACGCTTTTTAGCAAGCAAAAATTGCCTTTACAAGCTCGCTAACATCTTCTGTCATGTGGGCCCTGGTGCACTGAAGCCAGATCACGCTTACGTTATGATTCAAAAAGCAAAATTGAGCAATGAAAATTTATTGCACCCCTTCGGGTTTTGATAAATAATTTCGAAGAAAAGCAAAGAAACACGAATTAACCAGACCTTGACAAAGTTTTGTTGTTTTTCTTAAAAATATAAAGTAATCACAATATTACAAGAGATAATTCTTATAGTTCAATACAAAATAATTTCCAATAGCATGCCTTAGACAGCTGTTTTGCCCAATCTTAGGGCTCATCAGTAAGGCTAGCAAGGCCAAAAGGACATATATCACCAGTGATAAAAATCTTCCAAACAAGCATCTTTACCAATTGATCAATAAATGAATAAATCTTTACCGATTACGTTTATAATACATAAATGTTTACCCATCACTCAATCAATTTTAGCCAAAATAGGTAAATCTTAGCTAAAAAATCCTTACCCACTGAAACTAGAGCTATTAATTAAATCTTGACCGAATGAAACTATTGCTATAAAGCAAATCTTTACTGACTAAAGTACAAATCTTACCTTACGTATCGCAGAAGAACGATAGCCTAGCTAACAAAAAATAAGTAAACCTTAAGTGAAAAGTCTTTACCCAATGAAACTAAGGCTATTAATTAAATTTTTACGGAATGAAAATATTGCTATAAATCAAATCTTTACCAACTAAAGTGCAAATCTTACCTTACATATTGCAGAAAAACGATAGCCTAGCTAACAAAAAGTCACTGTACATACTTCAGTCACTGCACATACTACTGCGAGTCAGTGGTTCTAGTTTAGAGCCGTCTCGGCCATGTTGGAGATGCAGCCATTTTAGGCGAGCTGGAGAGGAGCAGTTTCACTTCTTTGATAGCGTTTCATTTCTAGAGATTGTTAGCCTAGTTTAGCTCTAGTCCGAATTTTGACTCTAGTTTTGAGCCTTTCAGCCAACTGGTGACGGTAGCTATTTAAGGCAAGCTATGAGGAGAGTAGAGTTGGCCAGCCTATCGTTTTTCTGCAATATGTAAGGTAAGATTTGCACTTTAGTTGGTAAAGATTTAATTTATAGCAATAGTTTCATTCTGTAAAAATTTAATTAATAGCCTTAGTTTTATTAGGTAAAGACTTTTCACTTAAGGTTTACTTATTTTTTGTTAGCTAGGCTATCGTTCTTCTGCGATACGTAAGGTAAGATTTGTGCTTTAGTCGGTAAAGATTTGCTTTATAGCAATAGTTTCGTTCTGTCAAGATTTAATTAATAGCTCTAGTTTCAGTGGGTAAGGATTTTTCAGCTAAGATTTACTTATTCTGGCTAAAATTGATTGAATGATGGGTAAACATTTATGTATTATAAACGTAATCCGTAAAGATTTATTCATTTATTGATCATTTGGTAAAGATGCTTGTTTGGAAGATTTTTATCACTGGTGATATATGTCCTTTTGGCCTTGCTAGCCTTACTGGTGAGCCCTGAGATTGGTTGAAACAGCTGTCTAAGGCATGCTATTGGAAATTATTTTGTATTGAACTATAAGAATTATCTCTTGTAATATTGTGATTACTTTATATTTTTAAGAAAAACAACAAAACTTTGTCAAGATCTGGTTAATTTGCGATTCTTTGCCTTTCTACACTCATGTTCATACCGGTAGTCTAGCTATACTGACGAGGAATAAAAGACGAATATTGATTCCAAAAAAGTATGACTTAGGCTGTTAATTAAAGGTTTGATTGTGCCTATAAGACTCCGTATACTGTCTATAGCTTATTACTAATTTTCACAGTACAGTGCACTTAATTAATTTCGAAGAAGTTGCTAAATATACGCTAATTATATAAATAATTCACTTAAGGTGATTCTCACATAAAAGTATTATCAAGATAAAAAATTCACAAAAATAGTATGTGATTGATCTATTGTTGGTTGAGCAGTAATGCATTTGTCTCAAGAGTGGGAGGTCCACCATTTAAATCTCGGGCCAGTTAAATCAGACACAGTGTTGCCAAAGGCTCACCATCGCTTCAACATTTCTTAGAAAGAAGCTGTGTTGCCTGGGCACAATGATGCGAAGATGAGCCTGGCCAACTGGTAACACGTTTCGGCGTAATACAGCAAGTATAATGAAAGATTTGATCTATCACATTCCGGTAGTATTTTTTCAATGTATTATCTTGATGGTACTTACTGCCGAGGCCAGGTATACTGCGTGGCAAAATATTAGTAAACTGAAAACTAACAGTGTATCTTTTTCCTCATGGTTCATTTGTTCTAGAAAATGCCAATTCGTCCAATCAGTGTGACTTTTTTCTTCACGGTTCACTTGTTCTACGAATATGTCCAATCAAATCAGTCGAATACACGTGAGCGCGAAAAAACTTTGCAACAATAGCAAACTTTTTTCTTTAATGCTCTTTTTTTTTCTCTGCGCATTTGTTTCTACTCCACTAATAAAGAGTAAATGATGGCACTGTGCCTGAAGCAATATTGCAACCACTGGGCGGCAAAGACTTTTTTAGGTTGTTTTCGCTCTTATTTTCAACGGAAAGTGCAACTCCTAAGCGGTGGAAAACTTTTTTTGGTCAACAAATTTTGTTGGCAGAAAATGCGGTAAAGGGTCCAGCACACTATAAATTTAGTCTAGTATAAAGAAGTGGTTGGTGATTTTATTTGCTTTTTGCAAATTTGTCGATGTTTATTATGCGTCTATTTTTTTCTTTGGTATTTTTTGGAAAGAGTCTGTAGATTTAAGCTCTTGTCCTAAAAATTTATTTTGCACGAAATATTTAAAACATTAATTGTTTTGGACAAAATACTGTCCTGTTTTTGTATTAATGTAGTAGCGATGACAAAAATTTTACTCATCGGCAGTGTTCCCACTAAGCCGATTTTTTTCAGCGAATCGGCGATTTGTTAGAGCAAGGGCAAATAATTTTTGGCAATATAGTAAACATAGCTTTAGAAAATTCGACAAATTTGTGTGAAATTTAGGGCACATAAACGTCTTTTTACAGCTTTGGGCACAATTGTTTAAAGAAAATTTGAGCACTCGCCGATTAGCCATAAAGTTAGAGGGAACACAGCTCATCGGCAAATGAATAAATAGGGTATTGCAATACCTACTTTTGGTTTTTTCACAACACTAAAATTTCATAATATGCGAAGGTAGATAATAATGTTAATCCAAAATACAGTAGATTATTCACATCAATGTCTGTTAATCAAAGATACAAAACAAAACTTTTGTAAATAAAGCCTGGGCATGTTTGTAATCAAGCAAAGAGGCAACGAAATATCGCCACTGCTGTCTCCTCCTTGAAACAAGTGGAATAAAAAACTTGACCACATATTTTCTTTTGCTATAGAGCTTTTGGTGCATCCCTATGAGCTCTATCAATGATTGATTGTCTTAGACGAAACTAGTACTGCATGTATAAACCACTCTAGAATGCAAAAAAACATACGGCTAATGTTACGACCCTGCGTCATTCTCAACCGAAACTAATTTTTTGATTGGCTGGAACTATAAAATAAGCAGCCAGTCAAGCGTTTCTACTGGATGGTAACATTTACAAAGTAATTTGTAATAAGTAATTTTGACACCTTTCAAAAAGCAATAAAATTTCCACAAAAGTTACTTTTTTGAAAAAGTGGTGTCATTACTGTAAAAATTACTAAAAAAGTAATTCATTACAACAGTAATTCATTATTCTCCACCACTGCTTATTGGGAGGTCTAAATTTTATCTGCTTGACTACTACGCCAGAGTTTTACTGACAACAAAGTTTTTGACAGTGTTGGGCAAGTTAATAAGAAGCGTTAACTTGGTTAAGAGTTTACTTGCTACGAAGTTTCAAGCAATTTTTTTAATCTGTTAAAGTTAAGTAGTTAACCAAAACACAAAAGCAATGCAAGTTAAAGGCGGTGAGTCATCCAGCCAATTCCAGTGGTTTACAATAGCTAAAATTGAACTATAATTTTTGATATTTTTTGTTTTAATTTTGGGACAGCGATTGCAAAGATATTCAACAAATACAAAAAGATGTCCCCCCGAAAAAAGTTTTTGGAAACTCTGAGTTTTGTTCTTCCCGCCAAAACCACAGTAGGCCTAATGGTTTAGAGAACTGTGGTAGGCCTAATAGTTTAGAGATAGTTTATTTCTAAATAGTTTAGGCCTATCTATCTCTAAACTATTAGGCCTAATAGTTTAGAGATAGTTAGGCCTAATAGTTTAATAAGATTACAGTAGGCCTAATAGTTTAGAGAACTGTGGTTTTGGCGGGAAGAACAAAACTCAGCGTTTCCAAACACTTTTTTTGGGGGGACATCTTTTCGTATTTGTTGAATATCTTTGCAAACGCAGTCCCAAAATCAAAACAAAAAATATCAAAAATTATAGTTCAATTTTAGCTCTTGTAAACCACCGGAATTGGCTGGATGATTCACCGCCTTTAAAAGTTAATTCATTAATTTTTAAAAAAAAATTCAATGTTAACCTGCAGTTGATGCCCAATAAAATGTAATCATTATCAAATACTTTATGCGTAAAGGTAATCACTTTACGGAGTAAAATTATTACAGCACTATACTCGATAGCAAACAATTGTTATCATTATGGCATTAAAACGCATGGTGTAGCCTAAAAATTTAACTAAAAATTTAACAGATTAACGTAAACATTAAAGTAGTTTAACGAAAGCAATAGTTAATAAGTTAACTCACAAAAGCTTTTTAACTTGCTAACGAAAAACTTAACTTCGTTATTAACGAATTAATGCCCAACACTGGTTTTTGACTTTCAATCGACAGTATTTAAAATATCATTCCCCCAGGTTTAAAGCTAATAAAGTTTGTAGTGTTTCGTTTGATCAAACACGCTCAAATTTACAGTCAAAACTGGTTACAGATGACATCATCAAAAACTTTGTGACGTCATCACTTTGATTTAACCAATTGTTTTATTTGAAACCCAAAACCTAACTCCCATTTCCAATTCGAGCCATCAATACTTCATTTTTTTAAAAACTTTGGCAATGATGTCACCAACAACGATGCCATCAATTTCAAAGTAAAGTTTTGAAACCTGAACTTGAAAACCAACTATTATTCAAAAGTTGGCACTTTTACAACTTTTGGATTGGCTATTGGATAGTAAAGGCTCTTTGATACATGACAGACTTTGAAGGCCGGAAGAGGGGTAAGTCCCATCTCCAATACATGGGGATTTTTTTTGGTGGCTCAGGACATGGTTCCGAGTCATCGTGCCAAATTTAAGCTTATTATAATTTTTTTCCAGGTAAAAGCTTTTTTGCCAGGTTATACAAGAAGTGTGAGAAATTAAATTATTGACCATAAAATATGCTACAAAAAATAATAACTGTCTTTAAGATTCATGCTATTTTTTACATTGAGTACGATAGACGTCAAAAAATTAATGTATGGAATGTGTGAAAATCATGTTCTTTAGAAAATTAAATTGACAACTTTAAGATACACTTCGAAAATATACTAAATGTTCGCTTTTACAATTCACACTGTTCTTTGCCTTGCGTACGAGAAGTGCCAAAAATGAATCAAACAAAAACGTGGACTTTGTGGAGATCATAGTTAACAAACATTTAAATTTACAGCTTCAACATGCGGTACGAAGACTAACAGTTTGTTGTTTTTTTATTTAAACCTGTTTTTATTGCGTGGAGTGGGAAATATACACAAAAATAAAAGAAAAAAATGAAAAAACGACATTTGTTATAGATACTCTTATACTGAAGTGCATTTTCAATGCTTTATGCTATGAAAAAGATACTAAAAATATCGATCGACCAGCATCACAACATTGCTTTTTAATATAATTGCTCAATCATAAGTTATTACAAAAACTGAAAATATATAAATCACATGTTGTCACAATGTATAATGCACTCTGTGATAAAAGTATCTGATTCTGTCTGATATTAATTACAGTTTTTATATTTCAATTTTCTGTATTTCCCATGCAACGCAAGAAACAGGTTTGAATCAGGAAGAAAACAAACAGTCTATTTTTCATAGCATATCGGTATGTTAATTATAGCGATTAATTTGTTGACTATGATTTTTACATTTTCGTTTGATCAATTTTTGACACTTCTGCAATGCAAAAAAATCGCATGAATTATACAAACAAACATTTAGCACATTTTTCAAAGCACATTTTATAGTTAATTTAATTTTCTATTGAGTACAATTTTCACATTTTCAAATAAATATTTAGACATTTCTCATACGCAACCCCCCCAAAAAAACAAATGAATTGTAACAACAAACAAAGTATTTTACTTAAATATTTTTCGTAGCGTATTCTATTGTCATTAATTTAATTTTCTTCTGATTTCCACATTTTCCAACGATTATTTTTCGATACTTCTAGTACGCAACACACAAAAACCAAAACAGCATGAATCATAAAAACAAATATTTAGTTATTGTTTTAAAGTGAATTTATAGTTGTTGAATCAATTTTCCAAAGAACATGATTTTCTTATTTTTTATAGATTAAGTTTTGACAATTCTCACATGCAACTTAAAAATATAGCAAAAATCGTAAAAACAAACATATCGGTATTTTTATTTTTTGTGGCATATTTTAATATTTTACTGCTTTTCACAATATCTATAGATTGATTTTCAACACTTAACATATGCAACGCCAAAAAAAAAACAGCACAAATGCAGAAACAAACAATTAGTATACTTTCATGGCATACTTATAGTTCTTAAGTTTTTCAGAGCTTGATTAATTTGTTCTCAAAGGTCTATTGTTATTAGCGTCAATGACCCTTCAGTGCAATAAAGCGCTATTGGCAGGTCGAAGTACGATTTGACGATCTATTAAATCAACTCATGCACCACAAACTTTCAGACAGCGAACAGCAGGTAGCAGATGTTTGACATGGCGAATGGAGAGCACAGAAATATAGCTCTTCTAGGAAAAAAACAGAGCCGTGATTAAGCTAGAAAGAAGGACCAATGAGAGAGTGGCATTAGAAATCTTTAAACCACACACAAATTCTTTTAGTATCTTTTTTTTTACTCCGCTGTGAAACACTTGGTAGCGGAAAGAAGTTTGTAGGTTGAGTAAATATTGCGTGGTTCCACAGCGGAAAAACACTGTTTGACATCAGCTTTTACTTGCTTTCCAAACTGGGTAAAAACGAAATTAAGCCATGCAGGATGTAGAATAGATACATGGGGCATCTTTCCACTCCGAATTTAGGTAAAGCATGAAACTGCTTTATTTTTTTAGCCATAAACGACTTTGACAATGTTCTTCCTGGGGTATCCATTTGTCTGTAGAATAGACTCGATTGTGTGTGCTTCAGATTCCAAAGCACATTATCAAATTGTCTGTAGCTAAGATAAAGTAATTACGTGCCCTTACAAAATTCCAGCTGGAAAGATGCCCCATCTATCTAAGTCTTTCACACCTTGATTTCGTTTTTACCTAGTTTGAAAAAGCAAGTGAAATCTGCTGTCAAACAGTTTTTTTTCCGCTGTGGAACCACTCATTGTTTGATCAACCAACAAGCTTCTTTCCACTCCCAACAAGAATGTGATGTCTGCTTTACAAAAAAATAGCAACGTTTTTTAAAGTTTTCAATTCAATTTCAATTTTTATGTAACACTCGGTGTTCGATAGTTAAAACTATAGAACAAAATTCTTGCCAAAGACTATAGAACAAAATTCAGGGGTCGAAATTAACTTTTTCAACAACTTGCCTGTCAGGCAAGTGATAGCAAATGTTTACTTGCGGGAAAAATCTTAACTTGTCTGAAATAAAAAGGCACAGTGCAGTTAGATGTGGTTAAATTTTGAAAACAAATGCGTATTAAGTACTGAATTTGATTAATATCATGAATTATCCAGTTCTAGTTCTTGCAGTAGCGTAGCCAGGGGGCGGTAGGGGGGCCTATAGCGCCCCCCCATTGGCCTAAAAAGTAAGCAAAATAGCACGTTTTTAGTGCTTTTGAGGCCGATTTTTGGTCTAAAAATGAAAACAGCCCTCCCAACGAGATTTGGGAGCAGAAGTTGTGAAGGACTTGCAGTTATTTGGACCAGAATAGTAGAGTTTTTTTGATCTGGAGCTCACTCAAAGTCGATGAAGACCCAATTTCGGCCAGAAAAAACATTTGAATTACGGTAAAGACCTCTTTTTTTTTTGGGAGATCACCTAATTTTGACAGAAAAAACGCCTCAATCTTATTCAAGACTGATGAAAATTTAGGTCAAGTTTGTTTATCATTGTATCAAGCTTCCACAAAAGCCCCCCCCTCTTTGCAAAATCCTGGCTATGCGCCTGAGTTTTTGTGTCTGATTTTTGCATTTGATTGACATAATAGATGCCTCTTTTTCTTTCGTGACAATCACATCACCGCTTTTTTCCAAAAATGTCGCATTGAAACATGCAAAAAATCCACATTTATTATCGCATTAGAGAAATCGAAAAAAAAAATTTGCGAGTTTTTGTAATTATTCCGATTTTTGTCATTGTTTTTGTTAAAATTTGAGAATGCTTACCATTTGCTGCACCACAATCACAATATGTAATTTAACTAAATTCTTGCGCTGGCTTGCTGCACCACAATCACAATATGTAATTTAACTAAATTCTTCAGTTTACATTCTTTTAGATAACAATGAGTGGAGTTTGAATTCAACTGATTTAGACAAGTGCTCGACAGCATAGGCCAGAGCTAATATTTGAATAAGATACCTCTGATGGTCCCGATTACGGTTGAAACAGACTGTAGGGTTTTTAATTTTAATTTTTGACGTGCGCTGTGTTATGTTATGATTCTTTTAGATAACTATTAACAAAGTTCAAAATCAATCAAAAAAGTTGATAATCGCAAACTAGCGGTGATTTTTTGCACACACCTATTGTTCTACTCTGCATTGCAATATTGCATCACAGTTTTCTTGCATAGCAAATATTGCAGAAAGTCATTGATGTGATTGCCATTCCTGCTTTTTCAATCATTCCAAGTATAAAATTGATTTTTGAATTGAAATCAATTCAATTGTTACGCTAACAACAACTCAAATTGCTTTTTTGCAGCTAACACATTTTATTTTTGAACCGCTAATATCTTGGAAACTGCACAAGCTAAAAAGCTGACCTTTTTTGTAAAAGATAGAGGAACAAAAGACCGTTAAAAAACTAAATTGTCGAATTTTTGACCTCACTTTCTTACAGCGCAGGGTAGTAATTGTGATATCCAAAACAGCGATTAACACGGCTAGTGTGGGAAAAATTTTTGCAGGAAAAGAACAAACCATTCTTCACCAAAAGAATTTGCAAAGTGCATCTGAGTATCGAATGAATCTGCATGCAATTAAGAGGTGTTAATTGTCATCAAGGATGTGCGTGACCAAACTAAGTGTTAAAAGGGGTGATTGCGCTAAAATAATGCAAATGAAAGCTTTCTTTACTAGAATTTATGAATGAATCTGCAGGCGATTATGAGGTGATAGTTGCGATTGAGAATGTGTGCGACTAAACTAAGTGTTAAAAGGGGTGATTGTGCTACAATAAAACAAATAAAAGCTTTCTTTACTCGCATTTATTTTATGGTAGGAAAAGCGATAATTTGCGTTTTCAAATAATCTTGTTTGAAGTTGCTTACTTCATGCGCTGTAATTTATTGACTTTCCAGTTGGGCAATAGGCTTATGAGGTTTTTTGTCTTCAAATGCCTGATGTTGGAGTTGATGAACTTTTGCCTGTTAATGATGAATATCATTGTTTTTGCTTAACATTACAAAAACCTGGCACACCCATGCCTAAAAAAATGTTATGATTCACTGAAAAAGCAGATTTAAATTACCCATTAAAACAGCACAAAAATAGCAACGTAAAGCATGTATAAACTGCTTCAATAAGTGACTCACCCTATCATACAAATTAGGTTTGTTAGCGAAGAGAAGTAGCACGTTTAAGGTAGCTTTTCAAAAACTATACCCCTAACTATTTGTGATGCTTGACAATTTTTTAAAGTTTTTTTCATGATATTGATTTCTCTTTTGGTTACTATGGTGGTTTGTGCTATTTCATCTGCTGGTGGACCATCAACCCATGGACGTCGGCAAGGGGGGCAGGGGGTTATGCCCCCCTGGATTTTCACACACTCTCTTAAACCTCCCAAATTTCAAAAATTCTTCCATTTTTTGTACTTAATACTGGCTCTATCTAAATGTCAGTGGTTTTAGGTATACTATGAAAAGTTATGGCTAGTAAAAGGAGATCTTGGTTAGTACATCGATTTTTACTCCTTTGAGTAATACTGATAAGTGATAACTGATAACTAAACCAAGCTTCTGCCACATAGTTACGGTCTACAGCAGATAGTTTTGTACTGACTTGTTGTTTTAAAATAACTGAAAAATTTCGCTTTCGCTAAAGAAAAAAATTTTGGGTGCTGTACTGGCAAAAGTTTAGGTTCGAAAAAACCTGACAAGGTTCGAAAAAATTAAACACCTGCAAGCAAAAATTTGTTAGGGACACCCAACAACTACGACTGCTGCTACTGTTGCACATATTTATCCTACTGGCACCAGACAGTGTCAGATGCTAACTGTTGTATGATCTGCACACTTTTTATTGCATTGACTTCTTGGTGATTGGAGGAATCCGCACCTGCTCAGGAGTTTCCAGTGATCCAATGTTCCTGTGGAGTTCTTCGAATTCTTGCCCACTGAATTTGCTGCTTGTTTGAAGCCACCAAGCAGAGATAAAGCATCTAATCCATCGTAAAGCATCTAATCCAAAAACGCAATTATGTGACCAGGGTGGGGGTTGAACCCACATCATGTGATCAGGATCATCGTAAAAATGACGCCTTCTCCCATTCGGCCACGCTGCCAACAAAATATATAAATTAGCCACAAAAGCCCTTTTAACAACTATAGCTAGGAGTTAATATGTTTAAATGCTTTGTCACAGGTTAGATCACTGTTAGTGCCACCAGCAATTTTACAAATATTTTTGCTTTTCTTTTGGCCTTGTTATTTCGAATCATTAAAAAATCTAAATTTAGTTCGTCTTTTTTTCGGTTATTGACCTAAATTTTTAGTGAATAACAGCAAGAAACTTAACCATTTTGGACTCAACGATGAAAAAAAATTGAAAAAGTTCTGCTATTTTTCAGTACAATACCGAAAATTGCCCTCTTGCAATCGCAAAAATGACCTAAAGATTTTTGTAATAACAAAAAAATACACAAAACCAAACTTCACAAAATTCAATTTGACCCAAAAGTCTGAGCAAAAAGCTAAAATCAAGACTCCAATATCTACAAACGATCTGCTTTTTTTACTGCTGTGCTCATGCAAAGAAGAAAACTGTTATGCTTTATTAATAAGTAAATATCTGTCCCGAGAATCAAACAAAAAAATTGCAAATTTGCAGCAGCCAACATTCAGCTGTATTTCATGGATCTTATTCGCAACTACAGCTTTACTTTACTGTAGTTTCACTTTCTACTACATGTAATGCTAAAACAGCCATCTCACTACAAAGATTAAATTAATTTTGGCTATTAATCATGATGGAAACCTAGTGAGACTACCTAAAAGTTGGCTTTTTTAAACATTTTGTGTGCTTTTTGTTCTTCATTAGTGCTTCAAAAATTTTATATCAGCTTTATTGCCAATATTATTAGTCTCCACTATTTTTTAAAGCTTGATTGTGATTCTTTGTGCTATACTTTTAACCAGGGCCGTATAAAGAACCTATTATGAGCTGGGGTTCACCAACTTCAGTTGAAAAGCTGGCTAACACCGAACTAAAAAAAGATTTCACTTAAGGCTAAGTAAGACGAAATCTTGGGGCAAAAGAAAGGTCCTTCGAGCTTATCAATTTTGTCTGCATATCTGCCAGATCAACCCTAAATTTAGCTTTTCTAAGACGGTTTCAGCTCTGTCTCGACTCTTTTGGCTATGATCCCTCTTGTAATTGTGAAAGTCTTTAAAAATTAAGCTGTGAAATTGCTTTAAGATTGACGCAATGATATATGCCAAAAATCTGGAAATTTCAATGTATTGAGTGTGCCAGCTTTTTCACTTCGAAAGAAAATATTAGTGCAGAAAAACTTAATATATAAAAGTCCATTGATTCCAAACCCAGGAATTTAATTTCATTCCAAAAGTTGAAAAATTCATAATCTTATTGTACAAGTGAACCAAGAAAATAACTTGCCCAAGGTAATTTCGGCTTGCCTCGGGCAAGCAATAATTTTGAACCCTGCAAAAAAAACATGTCACCAAATCAATTTGCTCCTGTTCTTCTAAGAAGGCATACCCCCCGGCCAGTGCAAATTTTCCACCCAGTCTAATACTCAAGTCATTTTGCTTCTGATTCACAAATTGGATTTGAATCGATTAAATCAACATCAATATTCAAATAACTCCTAAGTTTTAAGGTTCTGGCCATTATTGTTTGATGGCTATGTTCCATCTAAAACCGAAAAAGTAATTCACATTCACTCTAAGATCAGACAGTTTAGCACATGCAAGTGATAAGGCTAAATCAAGTCAATGCCTAAATCGCACTTGGTATGTTCAAAAAACCCTAGTGAGGACCAAAACACACATCATTCCAAACCAACTCCGGCATGCAAGTATCTTAAAATACCTGTTTGAAAACTCTATAGGAATGGTTGTGTTTCTTTTCCAGCAATTTTTTATGCATAAACTCATCATAATCAAAATGAGACTGATCTAAACAAAAAAGAAAAGTTGGCATTGCACTCTACTGCACTGATATACTGCTTCACTCATTAGTTCTGTATTATACTACTGTACTTAAATTGTGGGGGGAAGCATCCCCCCATCCATCGAAATTAAATGTCCCCCAATGAGATTTAGCAACCCCATACCAAAAGAAAGCTTTGTGGATATATAAACAAAAAAGTGGCCGGTAGTTCCGATAAATCCGAAATTTTGGCCAAAGTTGGTGCTTATTTGCGGCAAAGACCTTTTTTTTCTTTTTTCGGTCTTTACCAAAATTTGAGGGCAAAATCCAAAAGTTCTGGACAAAGATAGAACAAATTTGTGGCAAAGACCTTTTTTTTTGTTCTTCACCTGGATTAGAGTAAATTTTGTTTTAATTGCTGCCGCACTCCAATTGCATCTGGACACAGCTGCGAAAGTGTCCCCCATGCAATATTTGTTACAGTTTAAGAACTGATATACAGTATAACAGAATACTTAGAATCGTATGCAACAACGTTGATTAACTTTGAACTGAGGATTAACAAAACTTTAGAGAAAAATTTAAACAAATGACTAGACATATTGCTGCAGACTAATTACAAAGCATTTAAAAAAAGGCCATCTCAAATTACAAATTCAGTTTGTTTTCTAAGAAGTTCATTGGTGAAGAAAATTATTGATAATCTGCAAGTCAAAGTCAATCCACATAGGTGCACACAATCCTTAAGATTCATAAACTACTCGAACACAAATACAATAAGTTGACTTGCCTCTCTTTCAACAGAACAAAAAAATGCTCTTCTGTAGACACTGTAGCAATATAATAATGCACAAGACATTGTAGAACAACATAGATACACAAAATTTAAGGCTTCCAGATATAGAGGAGCTATGCAAGATTTTAAAATTTGTAATTACTAGAGCTAAACAAATTGAATTTCTGAGATAGTCTATAAAACAAAAAAGTAAGAAAATTTGAAGGTGCCAAATTGAGAAAACCTAGCCAAATGGAGGGCTCTTTAAACTTCAAAATTTTTAACTACTTCAGCTAGACAAATTACTGTAAATCTTTAAAGTTGGTAGTATACCGGTAACCAAAGATTTATAAAACATGACAAAATTTGGAGATGCCATGTTAGAAGAATGGATCAAGCACTTGAATGGATCCGTTAAGTATGAGGTTTCAACAGCTTTAATGAGGACTGAAAGCAAAATCAATGCGGGTATCTTAAGTTAGGATAATTGAATTACGTTAGGCTGGCATTGACTCTAACCTTCTAGACCCAGCCGTTCCAGAGATATTCTACTTCAAACACGATCTGTTTGTTCATTTTTTCAAGAATCTGACCCGGAACAGCGAAGTTAACGGCGATTTCAAGCACTATCTCGGAATAAAATAGCAGAAAATTTATTAAAATCTGGCCGTTCTATTAAATTTACAAGATCGATTTCGTTCACACAAGGTGAACATCATCAGTTGTCAATCAAAACTAAAAACAAACTACATCACTAACAAACACGATCTGGAAGCCTCCCTAATCATGAATTTTATTGGCAACCTTGATGTTGATTACATTGTCAATGCCATCTTATCCTAAGGCAAAGTTGCAATCAGGATTTAAGCCACAGAAGCTTTTTACCCTATGTATAGAGATGAGAGCTTGCTGAAGAACAAGCCCTTTAAACAATCGACACATAATAAATAATAATTGATTTAGGAGTGAGGTCCATATGGGGTTTCCAAAGGTTTGATACCCCTAAACTAAGACAAAATATTTGTCTCTAAAATATCTGCCAATATTAAAAAAACTAACGTCCTAGCTTGAGCTGTTCAAATAATTGATTTTGGGGGGTGCTACCCGCAAACTACATGAAAATATTTGTCTCTCAAAATATCTACTGATAAAAAAAAAACTAATGACCTAGCTCGAGCCATTAAAAAAATTTGATTTTTGGGGGGTGGTACCCTCCAAACTATGTCAAAATGTTTGCTTCTTAAATATCTCCTGATATAAAAAAAAAAAACTATCACCCTGGGGGATAGTGGCCAAAAAAATTTCATTCCTGGGGGAGTGGCCAAAAAAAATTTTGGGAAACAAATTTGCATTTACAGTTCAACAACTTTATACAAAAATTAAATTTCAATGTTTTGTAGTTTAGTCAAAGAAGAGCATACAAGATTTAGGAAAAAAAAGGAAAACAGAAAAAAAGAAACAAAACTTCATCGCGGCCAAAAGTGGGTTGAAAAGGATAAAAGAGTATCTTAAGACATTACCATGTGAAATAGTTTTGCAGTACTTAAGCCGTTTTTGAATGAGACCGCTTTTGGTGCCAAACTTTTGGGACAATTTACGGGTCCTAAAACTGCAGTCACATGACTTATTGCCACAAAACTTGGTACAAACATATCACTTATTAATATCAAACTGCTGTCAAAATTTCATGTAGCTAGACCTGGGCTGCCCAATCCATGGCGTGCAGGCTACATGTGACATATGTGTTTTATGTGGCCCACAATCGCAGAGCGACTCATACACAGGAGATACAGAGCTGCAACAACTCCAAACGTTTTGCATCCAATATAAATATTATTTTCTCAACAGCAAACTTTTTAATTTTATCAAAAATTTTCTTTATAAATTTCAAGTTTGAATCCTTTGAACTGCTGCTGCTTTCTTTTAAAGTATGATAGACAAAATATTATTGTCACACATTCAATTGGCCAAGTTTGCTCAAAGGAGGTAGTTGTAGAATGAGGCTACACTGCACACTAGCAAAAAGTCATGTAGATGGAGAGCACTTTTTTTAAGCAATGTTCTATAGCTATGTTAGACTTTGGGGCTGGTTGATACTATAACCTAGTTGCTGACATGCAAAAGAATGTTTGCAAACGCATGCATAGGTAGGATTTTTCATAAGGAGGTTTTGCACAAAAAACACTGTTTCGATTGTGAACACAAGATTTCTCAAATGAAACACGTAAAAAGCAAGACATTTAATGAGAAGCAACAGGTCGCAAGTGACAATTTTCAACGAATCATTTTTTCGCATAAAAAGGATGCACTCTACTGCCTCCATGTACTGACAAACTTTGGTTGTAATTAGCTGAGTATTTGTCAGTAACAAAAGGGCATGAGCAAAATTTGGCTTAAATGATGAGTAGCAGAAGGTCATAAGTGACACTGACTGAGAAGCATCATAGAATGATAAAATCATGTTGTTTGGCAATCTACAGCTGAATGTGCGGTTGTGTATTTTGTTGTTTTGCAACTTTGGCATGGCTTAACCCTATATTTTACACGAGGTATTTCACCAACACATTTTATAGGGATGGGGGGCAAAATGCCCCCTCTTTCTAACTCCTAAACTAAAAACTATGGAAACACTAAATTTGGCATGCGGGTTGGTGTTCACCAAAATTTTTCAGAAAAATTGATTTTGAGTTGATGACATCATCATTGTAACAACACAGCAACATTTTCCAATGACATCATTTTGGCAATGACATCATAGGCAGTTCGGATTTTGCAAATAAGTCAAAGTACTTACATCACAAAAGCGAATATGATGTCATTTAAGTCAAATATTGGCCAAAAAAATGCTCAGATTTCTGAAACTGACTTTGGCAAACCTAAAAATTGGGAAATTTTCCCTTACTTTTCCAACTTTAAATTTTTGGGAGTTATTTTCAAGAGGTTGAGTCGAGGAAACAATGTTCGCGGCCAAGGACAAAAAAAAGTGGCCAAGGACCGACTTTTTGAGGACAGACCCTCTCGAGGCCAAGGATAGGAATGGTCGAGGCAAAGGATCAAGGACACAATTTTTCTAAATTGTGGTTGGCAAATTTTCCATAATTTTTATACTCAAAAGTGTTTAAGATATTGCATTTCGTTAAGTTTTTGATAATTCGAAAATAGTAGTTTTTAAAAAAATAACATTGAATGCCATTTTGAAGTTTTACACATTAGCAGCTGATGTTAATACCATACCGTTGCAAAATCATGGCAATAAAACAAGGCCATAATTCACGAATCGGAATATAGCTCAAAAATAAACGTAGAAATGGTTAATTTTAATGTCTTAACTTCATCAGTTAGGGCCCGGGTGCAAATGTCTACTGACGATGGATCCCTACTTTTTCGGTAGTTTCCTAAATGCAGACCATATTATACGGTTCAAGGATTTCTTTTCACGGATTTTTTTTTTAAACATTATTACTTGACAAGTATTGCAAATACTGTGAATTTATGTTTTCAAAATGAACTGAAGTATGGTACCAAGTATATTTGTAAGCTAAGTTTTTGGCATTAAAAAACGCGAGGTTCTGGGGCGAGGGCACAGTCCCTATGCCCCTCGCTTTTTTTTTTTCAGAAAAATAGCAATTTTTGTGACTTTAAAGAAGATTACACACTTAGATTTCCAAATCAATTTAAGAAGAAAATACCACAAATGCAAGTTAGAAAAACTTAGTTTTCCCACAATTCTCCTACTCTAATTTTAAGCCAATCTTTTTTTTGCTTTTCATTGTATGTGATGTCTTTCTCACATCGAATGCTAATCAATAAATATGATCGTGAACGTTTATAGGCTGCCAAAAGACACTTTGTTAAATTTAACAAAAGGTATTTAATTTCAAAAATAACCTGAGGATCCCACCAGAGGGGTATTAACAAGGAAAGCATTGGAGACATTTGCCCCAGGCCTCCCCTTCAAAAGGTCCACAATCGTCGAAACGGAAAAATAATAAACCATTACTTTTCTCTAAAAATGCCCAAATTTTTAGAAGCTTCACCTCTTCATTCTATAATGACCAGGTGTAAACAATTTATTAAGCACAGCGCGCACCACTCCAGGAATTGGAACAATTATTATACTGTAGTGATATTTAACTTCACACTTAAATAATTTTTCATGCAGCATTTTTTGCAATCCAATAGTTTGTTATTTGGGATTCCTAGTGGCGATTTCTACCACGCAAATTGTTCAGTGTATGTGGTTTTGTTCCCTAGATCGCTTGCCAGTGATTAGAGTTGTTCTTTCTTATCTCAAAAAAAAATTCTTCGCGCTTACATATTTTCAGAACAAGTTGTCGTTCTTAAGATAATAAATTATTTATTGAAGTACAGTGTAATATCAATATGCTATTCTTAGTAATACTGTACTACATTTCACTATCACACATATATATATAGTGCAGTCGCCAGCAGAGTTCACGAGCACCCAAAAAATGTATTTTTTTCACCTATATTTTTGAAATCCTGAATAAATGTCCTTTCAAAATCGCCAATGTTTCCACCCAATTTCCGTTTGTTTTGGCGGAAATCGGGGATTCCCCGGCGAAACGGTGTCGAAATTTTTCTCTGAGTTAGGGTTGATTTTGATTCTAAAAATCGTATTTCTGTATAAAGTAGACAGTCGATTTTAGATTCAAACGAAACAGGAAGATAATTGCAAACTTTTCACAAAATAATTTTTGGATTGTTTTATTATGACGTCACGATATGGCTGATTGATTCCAAATTTTTACAAAAAATTTTGAATTAGAGTGCATATCGTTAGCTATTACAGCCAAAGTTGACGGAATAATGTCATGAAAGTTGCAACATCGATAAACCAGTTTCTCACCGACAAAATGACATCTTTATGATGTCATTAGAGAAAACTACGTAGTAAAATGCAAAACCGAGTAGACGTGCTTTTCAAACAAATTGCACGTGACAGCGAATGTTTTGATCGCGGCGCTGCGGTTTTAGCAGCAATGATCAACGAATATCAATTTCATCGTCATAAACGCACAAAATGACGTTTGTATTAAAACTTTTTTACAGTGTGAGTGCATGAAGATAAACTCTGTTCAAAATTTAAGAACAAAATAAGAGCAATTTTATGCTCAGTGCAAGCAAAACTTTTAAGAAGTTTTTAACAATTTTATTGCTATTTTGTGGCAAAGAATAATATTGCACTAGCAAAATGTTCAGGCACATTGTTTCGAAAAGTCATAAAGTTGATAGAGTGAGAATAAAACGTTATATAAGTGGTGTTTCTAGCATTTTCTTATTAAAAGGTATCAAATATTTACAGAAAACAATATTGTCACCAGCAAAAAAGCATGGATAAGCTCATTCACATGTTTTATTTTCTGTGTTGTCCTGATCGTACTCTTTGTTCGCAAAAGTGTCTTTACAATAACTCAAGAATTATTTGTTACAAAAGATATTTGATTATTTGTGTAAAATAGTGCATAATTTTCATATCAAATTGGCCCTGTATAATCAAAAAAAAAATTGTGATCTTCAGTATCTAAGAATATTAAAACTTAAAAAGTAAAATCGTACAAAGAAAATATCAACAACATTAGATAATTATTTTATCATTGGCAATTTACTTTGATCTAGAGACAACAAAAGACCTTGCTATTTTTGTATCCAACTGCTATCCTCCTACATGTCTCCCACAAGTAATGGAAGCTCCACATTACGTCTTATCTGATCGTCAAGCAGGAGAGCTCTGAATTCGAATTTTTATATAGTTTAGCTCGATTGGGGATAGAACCAGAGTCTATACAGCTTTTTTGTGAGCATAATTTGTATCATCCACCAAGTGCGGAGTCTTTAAACAAACAGTTTTAGAAGCACCGTTAATTATTTGAAATCATTGAACGCATACATAATCGTGTTACGGTAAGCGTGACATTCGACCAGAAGTGACATAATTACTAGGATTAAATTGAAGCCCACTTTAGCCAAGTTACTTAAAAAATTAACCCAGGTACGCTTTTTGACGTGCTTTGAAAACCAAGGGAAGCTGAAGGGACTAGGTAATAAAATGTTTTTTTAAAGCCTTTTTGTAAGAAATCAACTAAGTTTTGCTATCCTTCTCTATATCACCATTGCTAAGTCGTCTAAGAGTTAGCATGACCTATAATAAAAGACAAATTTTAACCAAAGAAAGATAATTTGTGCAGTTTAGGCTGAAAACTTGTAAAAATTTGAGAACAACCAGCCTCAACCCAAAATTTACAGTTCTTATAAAACAACGTATATTGGGAAGACTTCTGGCTTTCCTGGCTTCACAATGCGTTCTACCATAACTTTGTTAAACGAATGCATAAGCGTAGCCAGGATTTTTGATTGGGGGAGCCCCAAACCACAAATCACATGCAATGAACTCATCAGAAACTTCGAAAGAGGAATTTTTAGTGGGGGCAAAGATATCGTAGAATGGAAGATCAGAAGCCGTGGTCTGGTGTTGGCACGTAACTAGGAATTCGTTCAAGGAGGGGGATTAAACCAATAGATAAAATGTCTAAATTGGGAGACGTGTTTGAGTAAAGAAGTGTACTGTAATTCAAACATATCACAGAGGGGGATCTGG
The DNA here is from genome assembly GCA_963965965.1 of Trididemnum nubilum. Taxonomy (NCBI): domain Eukaryota; kingdom Metazoa; phylum Chordata; class Ascidiacea; order Aplousobranchia; family Didemnidae; genus Trididemnum; species Trididemnum nubilum. Next base: position 29,125,089 of record OZ014478.1, read on the forward strand.
GGGCACAGCCCTCAGCCGCCAGAGGCTATGAGGGTCTGGGGGCAAAGCCCCAGCTGCTGGGCGATTTTTTGTGATTTTTTGGAAAAAAGCTATTTTAATACTATTGGACCACATTTCGCACGTATTCAGAGCCATTTGAAAGTACTAGATTTTTAACATTTGAAAGCCAATTGAAAACATTAAGTTGTTCAGTTCTCCTTTTACTTGCAATTTAGGTCCAAAGCACGTTTAAAATCTTGCGTTTTGGGGTTAAATTTTGTTACTGATTTGGCCCAGGTCGGGGGAAGTAAAGTACATGCCTCCTGCAATATTTTAGCAGTAAATAACAATCCAGTCAAATATTTTCCTTAGAGATTATTTTGTCATGAAAACAACCAGTTATAGGAGTACATGAATGGCGAGGGGGCCCAGGTCTTATCAATTCAAAAAATTGTTCAACGAGCATTCCTCTCAGTGTAGCTAATTTTTTTCAGAAGTATTTTGTGCATAAAAACTGGCGAGGTGGAGGTGAATTGTTATTGAAAAATGTGCTATAGATAGTTACGCCTACAAACCATGTTAATGCCCGGGCTGGATTTACATTGAGTTGAGCCCCTGGCATTTTAAGATTTTTGCAATATTTTCCTGCCAAATACAGGTGAAGACCAAAAAAAGTTTTATTTGAGAGCCGGGCCCATGGCACTACGAGCCATATGTTAAATCTGTCCCTGGTTGTTGCATTACATTCATAAAAAGGTTAGATGAGGGCTTCAGTTAGCAACTTTTACGATAAAAACCCGTAATTTTACTCGGACTATACGTTTAAATTGATTGGCAAACATTAAATTGAAGGGGGCCCGACCCCCTGGATCAATATTATTGTTAATTACTGCTGTACGCGTGTACTGTTGTACGCGAAGATACTAAAAGAAACTGAAACTGAAGAAGCAATAGTATTTTTTGTGACATTTTATCATTGTAGCATGTAAATTGGGGGGGAGGGGCTGACTACGCCTATGAACGAATGTGTATAAGATCCAAATCTTTTGAAGGCATGAGACTAATTATAGAATTAGCATCGTTGAACGGTTTTTCAGTACTCTATCACGCTCCTAGAAAAATTTCAGACACCCCAAACCACACTGCAGGTTTCCTGCCTAATGACCCGGGCACAGTACGTAAGTGCATATAGTGCAAGTCCACTTGCGTGAAATTGTCCAAACTCAAGTTTTCGATGACGTATGCACCCGTTTGATAAATTTGATTGTAATTTACTGACCCAATGTAAAAGAAAGTAATTAAGCGGATGATCCCAGGTGTTTGCAAGGTATAGCTATGGGCTACTTTCACAGAGCAGCCGATAGAAAGAGAGCTGGCGAGTGCAATCGTCATGCTTTTTAGTGAGAGGAACCCTAATTAAATGAAGTCTTGTATGGCTCTTTACTTAATTTTTGCACTAAGTAGTGGCGTTCGGCTACAATGAGTTTAAATGATGAGTCGGTTGATCATGCTAACACGCCAGAGGAACCAAAACCACGGAAGGGATTAGGGAGCGGAGCTCTCAGCAGCTGCTGAAATCCAATCAGACTTACTAAGGGGACTAAAGTAGTGGTCTTTTCTAATAGACAAATTATGTAGATCGTTCCAAAAGAATTTTAGTCGAAAGATGTTTAAAAACGGCTGACACATTAAGTATACTATATTATAAACCATTATAATTGCAAGAAGACCTGTTGCTGCTGAACGGTTTTTGCTAAAGTAACAGTTTTATTATATTTCGCAGACGCCCCAGACAGCTTAAGTCATTGTAGCAATCCTACGGTATTTCGTAAAATCAGGCATTTCTAAATCGTTTAAACTTTTTGAGATGTAGATCACTGTCAAAGTCATTTTCATACACGACAACGTGGTTTGAGTTTTACAATGTCTTTGATGACTTTATCTTCAATCTACATCTACTGTATTAAAAAAGTGAATAAACCTATTTTAAAAACAGTACGCGGCAAAATAAAATTTAAAATCTTACAAACAAACTGCCTTTCCGTAATCGCAATCGTCAGGGGTGTTTTGATCAAATAAAAAAAGCATAAATAGCAGGGGCTAGCATCACTGGCGTAACTGACGGGAGGGGGGTGCGAGGCAGGGAGGAATTTTCCTCCAATGTGGGTCCCTTTATAAATTATGGCAACAATTTTGGGGGGAAAAACAAACGACAAAAGCGGAAAGTCTTCACCTAAAACTCGACGGAAAAAAGCAACCGATTTTCGGTCAAGACTTTTTTTAGACTTTAACTAAATTTGACGGAAAAAAGCACCAAATCTTCGGTAAAGTTCTTTTTTCTTCACTCAAAATTGATAGAAAAATGTGCAGCAAATTTCTAGTTAGGTTTTCCATGCCCTCTGGCTCTAACCTCTAGTAACGCCACTGACTAGCATGTAAGTTTCCTGCGTATACTGCAAGCACATTACCGTACACCTTACAGCAACCATAAAAATTCAACACTTAAAAGACTGTTTTACTCGTTAAAGTAATCAACGCTGGGAGTGCCTTTTCTTCAAAAAAAATTTTTTTTTTATATTTTCAATGAGATGATCTCAACACTGGATAAAACGATCTGAAATGATAAACATTTCATTTTTAGAGTATGGTGAATACGGTGTTTGTGAATAATTGTTACGCCTTAAAATGGAGTCAGTGATGTTTAACTGTAAAAATCGGTTAATATCCCCAAATGCGGAGCCATCAGTTTTCTCAGCAAAACCCCCCAAAAAACTTTTAGCGATTTTGTGACGGATTATTGGTGGTGACAGTGTTCCCGCTATTTCTTACAAGCATTTGCTGTATGAACCACAATCAAAATATCTTTTGTAACAAATAATTCTTGAGTTATTGTAAAGACACTTTTGCGAACAAAGAGTACGATCAGGACAACACAGAAAATAAAACATGTGAATGAGCTTATCCATGCTTTTTTGCTGGTGACAATATTGTTTTCTGTAAATATTTGATACCTTTTAATAAGAAAATGCTAGAAACACCACTTATATAACGTTTTATTCTCACTCTATCAACTTTATGACTTTTCGAAACAATGTGCCTGAACATTTTGCTAGTGCAATATTATTCTTTGCCACAAAATAGCAATAAAATTGTTAAAAACTTCTTAAAAGTTTTGCTTGCACTGAGCATAAAATTGCTCTTATTTTGTTCTTAAATTTTGAACAGAGTTTATCTTCATGCACTCACACTGTAAAAAAGTTTTAATACAAACGTCATTTTGTGCGTTTATGACGATGAAATTGATATTCGTTGATCATTGCTGCTAAAACCGCAGCGCCGCGATCAAAACATTCGCTGTCACGTGCAATTTGTTTGAAAAGCACGTCTACTCGGTTTTGCATTTTACTACGTAGTTTTCTCTAATGACATCATAAAGATGTCATTTTGTCGGTGAGAAACTGGTTTATCGATGTTGCAACTTTCATGACATTATTCCGTCAACTTTGGCTGTAATAGCTAACGATATGCACTCTAATTCAAAATTTTTTGTAAAAATTTGGAATCAATCAGCCATATCGTGACGTCATAATAAAACAATCCAAAAATTATTTTGTGAAAAGTTTGCAATTATCTTCCTGTTTCGTTTGAATCTAAAATCGACTGTCTACTTTATACAGAAATACGATTTTTAGAATCAAAATCAACCCTAACTCAGAGAAAAATTTCGACACCGTTTCGCCGGGGAATCCCCGATTTCCGCCAAAACAAACGGAAATTGGGTGGAAACATTGGCGATTTTGAAAGGACATTTATTCAGGATTTCAAAAATATAGGTGAAAAAAATACATTTTTTGGGTGCTCGTGAACTCTGCTGGCGACTGCACTAATAGGCTTAACCATGTTTCAGCATTAGCTACTCAAAATTGTTTGTCTGGACCCCAGATTCCTTGTTCTGGCTCAAGATGGCTATAGTAGTTTGCAAGTTGGAACGCCTGCACCAAAAGTATTAGCAAAATAAAAAACAACAATCAGAGGTGGGCACTTGTGTCACAATTATTGCGGCGCGGCTATTTTACTTGCGATAGTGCCTCAATCGTTTTTAAACGGTTGCATTGAAGCTTGCCCCGCAACTATTATAACAATTTTAAGCGCAATCCCACAAATGCAGTTCAAATACGTTTGAGAATGATTGTTTTTCAATCAACTGTGATTAAAGTTTAGAAAAAACATTGATGAGCAACACATGGGCGTAGCCAGGATTTTTGATCGAGAAAAGGGCCAAACTACAAGTCACATGCAATGACGTCATCAAAAATTTTCAATAAGAGGGACTTTTTAGAGGACAAAGATACCACAGAATGGAGAACTAGAAGCCAAGGCCTGGGTTGGCATGTAACCTGAATTTTGCTGAAGGAATTTGAACAAAAAGTTACAAAAGTTTCCAAAATTGTTTAAATTGAAAAAATTAAATTGTTCAGTCTTCCCTTTACTTACAGATCAAGCCTAAAACACGTTTAAAATCTTGAAATTGAGGGTTAAATTTTGTCAGTGACTTGGCCCAGGTGGGAGAAGCAAGGTACATTGCCTCCAGCAATATTTTTAGCAGTAAATAATCACTCGAATATTTGCCTTGGAGATTTTTGTTCTGCCATGAAAACAACCAGTGTTAGGAATACTTGTATGACTAGGGCGCCCAGGATCCCTCAATTTAAATTCAATAATTTGTTCAATAAGCATTTTCCCCAGCTAATTTTCTTTTTTGTCAACAGCATTTTGTTGCATAAAACTGGCAAGGTGGGTGGTCATTCCAAATTGGTGCAATAGATGGTTACTAAGTAGTTATGCTATTAAGTTCACAAAATGATCGGATGAGGGCTCAAGGTTGCAACTCAAGGTTGCAACTTGAGCCCTCAACCCTGAATTTCTATCAGGTTAAACATCTAAATTGGTTGGCCAAAATTTGATTTGAGGGCCCCACACCACCTGGTTGTCAATATCAATATTAGTTTGTTGTGCACGTATACTGTTGTACTCAAAAATACTATTAAAGAAACTGAAGAAACATTAGGCTGTGTTGTTATTCATTCATTCATTCATTCATTCATGAATGAATGAATGAAAACAACACAGCCTAATGTTTATTATTGTTATTATTTTTATCTTTGGTGGCATTTCAATTTGGGGGCGGGCCTCTTGCCCCCCGCCCTGGTTATGCCTATGACGAGGTAGGTTCATAAAACCTCATCAAGGGAAATCCATTTGTCCACTGCTTGCAAAACTTTCATTGGATTTACAGCAAGGGTATTCTTTCGCTAAAACATTTCTCTCTAAAAATATTTTTTGCTGATTTTTCTAAAAAAATTTCCCATTGAGTATTTAAAAAATGGTTGTAAAATTGAAGTATAAAGAGAAAATATATTTTTGCAATTGTCTTTCTAGAAATACGCTACTCGTTTCTAAAAAATCTTAAACTTGCTTTGGGCAATAAACTCGTTACTTGCAACAGTCTGACTTTTTTATCGTAATTCAAAAACACGAAACAACAAAAACTATTAATTACAATTTTTTTCTTGCCCAGGAAAACTTTAAGTTATTGCGAACAAGACTGACAGCCGTGGTAGCTCTTATAATTAATACTTAGATGGTTCAATTTCCTTAAACAAGAAACATGACAATTTTTTTAGCCGGCTCCCATGTCAGAGAGTAATGCTAATTGCTGCAGAAGCACAAAATACGTATCAAAGCTTCTGAAAGATTTCCTCACTGAGCCACTAGTAAAAAAGTGACTTAAAAGTCGTTCGCTTACCACCACATGAAGATTTTCTTAGAGGAACTTTTTAACGCCCCAATTTCTGTAAGTGCGAGTGTTGAGAGTCTTTTTCATTAGGTATAAAGACGTTCTTCACCGCATTTCCAAATGCTTGTACTTTTTACAGGAAATCAATAATTTTTTGTTTACTAATTTGGTAGGCTGGTAGCATGCATCCTTTGTTTTGAATATTAGTTTCGTACCGTAGCCTAGTGTAGTTTGAGCAGTGAGTCAATTAGAATTATACTTCTTAAAACGTCACATTTGCACATACGCTTGTGGCGCAATTGTTTTTTTGGACGTGTGGAAACGCTTGGGCGCAACACTTTCAGAGTAGTTGCACGAGTGCTTTTATGACCTCTGACAACAATTTTCCACAAGGTTTTTTGCAACATCATTTTTCGATTAGAACTTTCATACAATGCCATTCAAAATACATTTCAGTATGACTTGGGTTAGTTGGCAATCACATTGCATTATTTTTCAAATGAAGGAAACGAGTTGACCGACTGAAAGTTTATGTTGTCTTTTGTTTGGTTAATTTCCTTTTTAACCAATCAAAAAATAATGCTGACATTTTTGAAGACTTGCAGGCTTCGAGGCCAAGGACTTGAGGTTCGAGGCCAAAGACTTCAAAATGTGTCCTCAAGGCCAAGAACATCCTCAAGGACTCCACCTGTTATTTTCAATAAAATTTAACTCAAAGTCGAGTTGGTTTGAAGAAAAAAGCTTGTTACTGAAGAGATTTATCACAAAAAACAAGAAGGGCCGAAATGCCCCCAAGTAAAAAGGATTATTCCGAGTAAAAAAATCCAAGGAGTTGCCAAAACCTTTTTTGATGACTTCTTTGGGCAGCACTGTGCCACATCAAGATCTTTTTCGTTTTTACCATATTTAAACTGGGTAAAAATCTCCGGAGTTGCCAAACCTTTTTGTGGACTTTTTGTGCCTTCGATTCTTTTTTTGTCTCAAAACGCCAAAGACAGATCTTTTTCATAGGCCTAAATTGCAATGGGATACCATCAACAGGTTAGAATTTTGCCCTTTCGATTGTAGTGAAATCAGGGTTGGTTGCCTAGGTCAAGCCGAGAGAGTATGGCTCAAACCATAGGTTCTCAATGTGCTTCCTAGGGAGCCCCAGGGCTCTATTAGAGAAACCTAGGGGCTTCGCAAGCTATTGTTTTCTTGTTTTTGGAAAATTCTTGTGGGGCTCCGTAGATAATGGTTAACCTCTTCACAGGATCCATAACACCAAAAGTTTGAGAACCCCTGGCTTAAACAATGTTGCCATGTTGCTGGGGTCCACGACAACTGACCGCAAACCAAATGACGTCGATTAGCTGAGAAGAGCGATCATAAGCATATTTTACTATCCCCAGAGCCATCTTGTGCAAACCCTCACTTTGTGACAAAATCACTGCTGATGAAATCAGTGACCAAAGCACTGTGACAAAACCGTTGGTTCACGATCAGTTTGTCATGGTCAGTTGACCTGGCTCGTGTTGCTGTGTCAAATATTTTAAAAAATCTGTGAAATGTTCAGCAATGTGGTGACTGCAAGAAATTTCGTAGTCTAGTTCTTCAGCTTTTGGGAGAGAATATGGACAATGCTACAGAGCTCTGTTTGTGCTCCTGGCGTCTATTATCGGGCAAGATAGATGGCAAAGGACATTTGTAGTCTTAAAATATTTGGATTTAGAGATCAGTCTCAAATAAGCCAACATGATATGGATTCATTGCGACGAATTTGTGTATTCGTCTGCACCATTTATGCTGACTTCTGATTCGCAATTTCTCTGGCATCAGCTGCTCCTGCGAATGATCTGCAGATGCTGCAATTGATTGAACTGTATGCACATGTTGATAACAAAATTGCTAAGATTGCAAAAAGCACTCTTATGGTTCCTCAGTGAAGACCTTGCAGCTCTCCCATTGTTTAGGAGCGACATTAACATTGCAGTCAAAAAGGCTATTGTCAACACACTGTAGAGAAAATGATTTTCAGAAGATGTTCGTTATGTTGTTCCAACCAAGTGCTCAAAGTTCAGTGATCTTTCTCTAGCTCAGCTTGTGACACAAAGATTCCTTAATTTATTTAAATCCCGTCAGCTATCACAGGATTTTCTCTCTGTTGCAGTGGACACACGGGATAAGCATGATGACTATACTGCATCATGCAAAATTATCCACGCCATACAGTTTGTAAACGGTTGTGCAGAATGAGCAGTCAAGTTGGCAACCGACTTCAATGAAGTCCTTACTAAAGATGAAAAACAGCGGCAGCTTTTACATCAAATCATTGAGCACCATCGCAAACTTCTCCCATCAAGTGGAACAAAAGCTCAACTAACCAAAAGTAGCAACTAATTCACCAAAAGTGTTATCTTACCAAATGTTGGATGAACGACTGAACATGTAATTGCAAACAGTGCATTTATGAAAACTATATTAAAGCAATAAGCAGCAACTTTGCTGGATTCAACATTTTTATTAAAAACAAACCATATCGAACGTTTTCAGCTTAAAACAATTAAGCCCTCATCAGGATATTATAAACAATCCCAATAATAGTTGTTCTACCTGAATTGGTTTATTTTACGCTAAAAACTTTATGCTGTTGCTTGTTTGACGGGATTGCTTTGCTCCAAAACTGGAAAGGCATTTTCATTTTGTTAGATAAAGTATTTTCTCATATACAAGAAGTCCTCGACTTACGACGTTGATCCGTTCTTGAGACGTGGTGTAACCCGAATTTCAATGTAAATCGGAATATTATACATAAATTACCCTATACATATCATATACATACTGAAGCTTAGTGATTATTCATTCATAATCGTAATAGTTCGCAATTGTTCATGTCATTAACGATGCAAATGACGAAAACCCATGAGCCCAAAGCTCTTTATTTCTTGATCACAATGATCCAGTTTAAGACTTCGATATTACAGTACTGTATTATCATTTATATTTTTATGGAGTGCGCTCGTAACCTCGAAACAGCGTAAGTCGGGACCGTCGTAACCCGAGGACTTACTGTAATGTATGTTATTAGTCTGCTATACGTAATTTATGTTGCCGTAATGCTTCTATTTTCCTTTTCAGATGTTTATGCATTATTGTTTATAATATCCTGATGAGGGGGCTTAATTGTTTTAAGCCGAAAACGTTCGATATATTTTGTTTGTAATAAAAGTGTTGAATCCAGCAAAGTTGCTGCTTATTGCTTTAATATGGTATTGCAAATCCATCTCTTTGCCTAAATTATAAAAAATATTTCTGATTTCTTGAACTTTTTAAAACATTTGTAGTTGAAATACAGTATTTGTAATTCAATAATGTAGATGTTGTTATTAGTTGACTTTTCTCTGCCTTTTACGACACCTGTACCCCTTCAGCAAACATCCCTTATCATCAAATTTTAATTGCACTGTCTAAATGATTCATAAGAAAGACTGGAAGGGGTTCGAACTAAATTAACTGGAAGAAATTAAACACAAAATATAATATAGTAAAATTTGGCAATTTTTGAAGCATTTTGAGAGCTTTGGGAGTCCACTTACTCTTGTTCAATCAGTTTAATTTTTTCTCTGGGTTAGTTTTTCGTCAAACCTCCACAAATGAGAAGGTGTGCAATTTAAAATTCCAACAAAAATTTTTTTAGGCCACTCTATTGTTCAGCCATTGTCAGCACTGGGCTTATGCCTGTACTTGATGCTGTGATAACCAATAACCTTTGAGGGCAAACAATCTTTCCATGTGACTGGAAAAACTCTTTATGATTTGTACATATTTAATATTTATAACTTAAACAATCAATAAACACCGATGACCTAAAGTTTAATACCTACGATACCATCATTAACCACTTCTTTATTTGAGTCCCAATGCAAAATTTTTCTTACATTATGAGTTTTTTTCTTTTGGATTTTCAACCATTTTATCATCACATGTTAGAAACAATAACCCAAAAAGTTTATTGGTTTGTTTGAAAGTCCTTGTCAAAACCTTTCATTTGATACCTTACACTTGATGATGCTCCCTGTCAACAAAGAGATGTAAGCAATTAAAATTTTGTCACGTTTGAGTAATTTATGAAATTGACAATATTAAACAAGAGGTCAAAGGTCAACTCAAGATATTACAGAGGTCAAACGACCTGTGAATGTGTTTAGCAGGATGTGGAGAACAAATCTTGAAAAGAACACCCCTAACCACTTGCATTTGACAAAGATACAGTCAATTCAAATTATATGCCAAAATTTTGGTAATTTTTTTCTGCTTGAGCGATCACAAAATTCCAAAATTTAAACATCCATATCTTTTGCTACAGTTGACCGATTTCAAAAAAATTAAGTTTTCTGGAATCAGCAATAAAAGTTCTACAAACCTACAAATTTATATCAAAATCAAAGAGGGCGGGTAGTAAGGCCTTGATCAGTTGACATGGAATGACCCTAAACCAAACTGAAATGAAGAAACAAGACATTTTTTTTTTAATCGTTTTGCGTGCTTCTGGCCTAAAGGCTACCAGCTCGGAAGCCTAGGGAAGAGCCACCAGAACGGCGACTACTTAAAACAAGCAATGCGAAAAATTGTCTTCCCACAGGAATCGAACCTGCAGCCTTTGGATTACCGGTCCACTGCTCTACCACTTGAGCTAGAGAAGACGCCTCCTCACATGCTTAATTTTAATCCTCGCATGCTTAATGCACTGCTCTACCACTTGAGCTAGAGAAGACGCCTCCTCGCATGCTCAATTTAAGCATGCGAGGAGGCGTCTTCTTTAGCTCAAGTGGTAGAGCAGTGGACCGGTAATCCAAAGGCTGCAGGTTCGATTCCTGTGGGAAGACAATTTTTCGCATTGCTTGTTTTAAGTAGTCGCCGTTCTGGTGGCTCTTCCCTAGGCTTCCGAGCTGGTAGCCTTTAGGCCAGAAGCATGCAAAACGATTAAAATATTAAAACTCTGGCCTGCAAACGTCAAAAAAAAACAAAAAACATCTTAATTGACTTATTATTACAAGACATTTTTGTCACAATTTTATCATTGGTGGCACTTTGATTAGAGGGGGCGGGCCCACTGCCTCTATGATTGTAACTTCAATGCTATTTGTGATATTAAGATTTTGGGTGCTTTTTCGCTTGTTTGCCCTTGTGCGCATGTCAAAGTGACACTAATGGTTCTATGTTATATGATCGTGCTAAATATGCTATATTGTTGGTAAAAGTTAAAATAGTGTTAAATAGTAGTGGTAACTTGAAGTTGTAAGGTACAAAATTTCAGCTTTTTTACAATTTTTAATTGTGTTAAAACTTCTTTTCTTGTGCACAAATAATTGCAGTATTATACCATGGTTTAGCTAAAACCATAATGTTGCTAGAAGCGATATGAATTCTAAAACATACTTGACAATTGCTTACTAACCAAATTTTGTATTGAAAAAATTAAAGTTAAACAAAGATTGATGGAAGAACAAGGATACAGAGAAATGGGGTTTTAATAGGTCTATATAGAAATACAAAACAAATCCAGAGTTGATATAAGCAAAACTCGAGGATTCAAATGTAAGTGAATTGGTTGCAATGTTTTGAGAATCTTTTCATTGTAATTGTAATTGAAACTGTAATTGAATTACAATTACTTGAACTTGAATAATTGTAATTGAAAATTTTAGATTGTAATGGTATTTGTAAGTGTCATTAAAGCAAAAACAAGTAATTTTTCCAACCCTGGTCCAATGATTGTGTCACATTTGTTAAACTTATAAAAAACAGTTAGGAAGACATGCCTCATTAACTCACTAGACATTGCTCGCTCACCATTGCCATTATTAAGCGATGACATCTTCACTTCATTCTTGATGTGGTTCAGCACACTCAGAGACAGTTTTGAGTCAAATGGCACTGCAATGAGAAACATCATCAATGGTAGTTCATTTGAAAAACATGGCCTTAGCTGCTTACACTTGGTGCACAATCATTAAAGCAAGAGTGTGTCCTTTGTTCACCTTAATGAATTTTTCTGGGTTACTGATAAGCCACCATACTGGTACTGGGAAAGTGGGCATACTAGATTTCCATTCACAATAAGCAAACAAAACCAATGGGTGCCATTTATTACATACATTTATTAATTTTATTACGTGTATCCATTTATTACATAACCCATTTATAACATTACACAACCCATTTATTACATAATCCATAACCGGGTGCACCCAGGGGGGTTCGGAGGTCAAAACCCCCAAACCGTGACTTTTATGCATGAACATTTCAGCAAGGAACATTTATGCGCCACCTATTTTTTGCTGACACTTTTATGCATAGGAACTTTTAGGTGCCAGATGTGAAAACTATTTTTTCCAAAATTTTTTAAAATTTTTTTCAAAAATTAAGTCTTATTTTCACAAATAATCTTTTTTTCAAAAAAATTTATTTTTTTTCAAAAAACAATTTAAAAAAAAAATTTTTCAAAAAAAAAATTTTTTTTGTTTCAAATAACAGTTTGTTAAGTTTTTTTTTTTTTCAAAAACAGTTTTTTTTCAAATAAAAGCTTGCTCTAAAACCAAGGTTTTTCAAACAAAAAAGTTTTATTTTCATTAAAATTTCATTCAATGATTGTCAACTTAGAACTATAGGTTTTTGTGTTTCGACACGTAACTTAGGCTATCTTCACGGCTAGCATTTAGAAGCATAACTTATGCTTCTAAACGCTAGCCGTGAAGATGGCCTAAGTTACTGGTCGAAACACGAAAACCTATAGTTTTAGGTTGACAATCATTGAATGAAATTCTAATGATTCTAATTTGATGCTAATTTTTAGTTAAGTTTTTATTTTGATTAAAATGTTAATAGTTTCGAAGGTTTTCATCTCACATTTGTCCAAAAGAATCGCCAGAATAGAGAGCGCAGGAAAAGGAGCAGCTATAGAAAAAAGCCAAGCAGTGATTGGCAAGAAAGGGTTAATGAGAGTTCGTCATTTGTGTACAATCTTTAAGCTATACACAAATTCTTTGTGTCGCCAGAGGGCGGGTAAGAAGTTTTGAAAAAAGAGACTTCATTGGCAGATAGTTTTGAAAAAAGAGACTTCATTAGCAGATAGATAAAAGGCAAGCGGAAAAAGTGTTACAAAAAATTAATTTTTATTGTATTTTTTTACAAAATAAAAAATGTTTTCCACTAAATGTTTGCAAAGTTTTCTAATCTAATCCGGACCCATGCAATCTCCAGCCCACAGTCTCAAATTTTGTGGCACACGAGCGCGAGTTGCTGATGCAACATTGGAACACGCAACAAGCTGCGAGACGTTTCATAGTTATTTTGAGTCTACTTCTACCAAACAATACAGTACAATGTTTTTCAGAAGCTAAGAATTCATCTTTAAGCAGATTCCTATTTATAATCCTCACACCTAGTTGTAAATGTAGCAAAACAATGCCTAAATGGATAATTTTAGGTTTAATCTTTATACCTTTACACAAATACACTTATAGTAAAAACAATGCAAAATTCTTGTAGTTAACTTTTTCAGAATTCATCTCCAAAAACTTTTGAAGTTGAACAGGATTGTATGCTGCTCCAAATTATTGTTTTACTTTCCAATAATTTTTGTAGAGTGAGTTCAATTAGAAGTGGCTGCAGACTCAACAACCATTTTCGACAATTTTATTATGTAAAACTTTTCATACAAGTGCTACATAGTTTAAATTTATCATGCTCTCTACATTTTCTGCAATTAAATTTACCGTTTTACTCATTGCAATTGTTCAGCAGCCCAGAATCTAATTTGCAAGCTGTTAAACACAACCTTACCTAAGACATGCAAGTGAAACAAACGATTGTAAGTTATATTTTGGTTCAGCTTTCCCTTAATAAATTCTGAATACGCAGACAAGATCAGCCCAAAAATGAAGTTTGCGTTTGACTAAAACTCACTTTATTTATACTTCAAAATCGATTACTTTTGCTAGTTTTTCGAGCAGGACAAATCATCTCAAATTTTGTCCCAGGATACAGCACGATGATGAGTGTAAATTGTTAACACCCAAGCAGCGAATTTTTTATGTTATATGTAGGTATATTTCTCTCCCGAATGTAAAAGGGCATTCAGGACGTTTTTGTTACAAAAGCTTTACTGTGAAATCACAGTGAAACAACTTTGGCAATTTTTTAAGAATTTTTTGCACCAATTTTGATTCTCTTCAGCCAAGAAATCGTTAGATATTCGCAATTCTTTTTCCTCTAATGCTAGGGAGAAATGCTTTCCGAACATTAAAAAACTCAATGGATGTGGGTCAAAATCGTTCCAAATGACTGACTACATAAGCAGCTGTCAAGGCAGTGGCTTTGTAGGTACATGGCACCTGCTGATAACCATAGCAAACCAATACGAAAAATATTAATAACAGTAAAATCACTAAAATGCGTTGAAATTGAAGTTTGCAATTGTAAAATTACGTGAAAAATTAACTGGCCTTACAACCTTTTGGCCTAAAACAATTGTGCAACAATCGCATAAAACTTACTATCTCACTAAAAACTGGAATTTCGGTCAAAGATCTAGTCAGCTACGATGCTTTGGCTTTCAACATGCAATCATTTCTTTGGATAGGCTATCTACAGTAAGCATTAGTCACAATACACTATAGGCTACTATAACTAAAGCACTAAAACCTTATTTTGAATCTGAATACTTTGCTAGCATTTGGCAGACAAGCACACTAGGAAATCATCTAACCTCTCTGAATTCAAACAGCAGTTTGTCCACTAATCATTTACCAATACCTTTAGCATTCACCTGGTACCAAGCAGCACAGTAGTTAGCTAGACTCGAAATAGAAGCTACAAACTGATTTATTGTGCAATCTACTAAAAACAAGATGGCCAAAAAATCTGGATTTTAAGAGGAAAACATGAAATTTTTTCTCTTAGACTTTCTTCACCTGATGAGTTGCAAGAAACGCACTGGGGTAATGTTGGAAAACATAATTTTTAAGATTTTTTCTCACTTTTTTTAAAATTCTGGTTGAATGCCCTGTAAGGTAAAGACCAAAAACAATCAAAAAGAAAAGTTTTAGTTGTTCTAATTCGTACCCAAGCACCACAAGCAACTCATGCCCAGGCGCCGCAAAATTTGAGACCGCAGGCTGGAGATTGTATGTGTCCGGATTTGGTAAGAAACCTTTGCAAACATGTAGTGGAAAACATTCTTTTAATTACTGAAAAAAAATGCAATAAAAATTAATGTTTTTGTAACACTTTTTCCACTCTCCTTTATCTATCTACTTTTGAAGTCACTTTTCTCAAAACTTTTAACCATGCCCTCTGCTGACAAAAAGAATTAGTGTACAGCTCAAAGATTGTACACAAATGACGAACTCTCATTGATCCTTTTCCTGCCAATCACTGCTCGGCTTTTTTCTATAGCCGCTCCTTTTCCTGCGCTCCCTATTCTGATGATTCTTTTTGACAAGTGCGAAATGAAAAGCCTCGAAGATATTAACATTTTAATCAAAATAAAACTTTGTTTTGAAAAACATTTGTTCTGAAAAAAGCTTCCATTTGAAAAAAAATATGCTTTCGAAAAAAAAATTAAAAAAACTGTTATCTGAAACATGACTTGACCTGGGCTCTAAGAAGAACCCTATCATGATTATTCTGTGAGTGATTATTCTGTGTTCTGTTTATTGAAGCGTAACCGCTGCTCTGTATTTCTAATTTGACACTGCCTTGCGTTTCGTAGCTACTCAGTTGAAAGAAGTCATGTTACAGTACGGTATTGTAGATATTATAGGTTAACAATGTTTTATCACTTCTATGTTTAGGTGAAAGTTTAAGTTAGTTAAACCTCACTTGTTAAGGATATGTTGTGTTTATTGTGAATTCATAACAATTTAACTAACTTAATATCTGCCAATTGAGAAGATGGATATCAAGGCATTATGCCCTCGACTGTTCACAGCGGACCCAGAAAGTGGTAACGCAAAAAGACAATGGATTCATTGGCATAAGTCTTTAACTACTTACCTAGCTCAGACCGAGAACTCCGAAGCTAATAAGTTCAACCTGTTAGTCATCCACATTGATGCAGCGATTTACAAACTCATAGCAGAGGCAACCAGATAAGAAAATACCATTACTATTCTGTCAAACACTTATGCAAGAACTACTAGCCCGATTTTTGCTTGTTACGCATTGATGTCCTGCAAACAACAGGCAGGAGAGTTGCTAGATACTTATTTTCAAAAGTTGAAGCATTTGAGTGTGGACTGCAATTACCAAGCTGTTTCTGCTAAGTCGACAAAGAAGAAGCTATCAGAGACGTATTTATTTGAGGTATGATGTCAAACGACATTACAAAGCGCTAGCTCGAAGATCATACTCCTACAGTCCAAACTGCATTTGATAAAGCTTGTTCTCTTGAGATTGCTCAGAAAAATGCCAAAATGTATAACTCCAACGTGTCTCAGCCTAATCCCTCCGCATATTGCCAAATAAAAGCAGAGAAAAAGGAAAGTGCTTTAAATGAACTCAAACCCCTTGGTTCTTCTTCTGAAGAATATGGTGCAGCAGTAACTGAAAAATACATGGGTGTTTTGTGGAAATAAAAGGCATGCACGCAAGTATTGTGCTGCTAGGAATGTAACATGCTCTAACTGTACTAAAAAAGGTTACTTCTCAAAAATATGTCGATCCAGTCCATCAACGTCAAACAGCAAAAACGAGAATAATGTTAATGCGATGATAATGGGTATTGAAACTGAATTCACTCAATCGCAAGTAAATGTTCCAATCTCAATAAATGGTGTTCAGGCAAAAGCTCTTCTTGATACCGGTTCTATAACGAGCGACATGAGCAACGATTTCAGTGAGCAGCTCAAACTCAATTAGAAGATTCGGACTGCTGCGTTGGATTAGCTGTAAAGGGCTGCACTTCAAAATGCTTAGGAAAGTGCCTAGAAGACATCGAATTGAACAGACAAAAATACAAAAACGGACTTTTACAGTACGTATTAGACAATTTGCCTACAGATGTAATCTTGGGACAGGATTTCATGAGCAAACATCAAATTGTTAATATTTGTATGGGAGGATTAATGCCTACTTTCTTATGTTGGTGCATTGCAAATTGTTAAAACGTTAACGCCTGTTTGGCTTTTCAAGCATCTGAAAGCTGATTGTAGGCCGATAGCGACAAAATCCTGAAGGTATTCCTATCCTGATTAAGACTTCATATCAACCGAAACTAAGCGATTACTTCAACAAGGTTTGATCGAGCCAAGTGACTCTCCCTGGCGCGCGCAGCCATTAGTTGCAACCCAAGAAAACCACAAACGTCGTATGGTGATTGATTACAATCAAACTGTCAACAGATATACACCATTCTCAATGCATATCCATTACGTGAATGCAAGATGTGGTTTAAAAAGTTGCTTGGTATAAAATTTATTCAACACTAGATCTTACCAGCGTATATCACCAAGTCGAGCTACTGCCATCGGATAGACTTTATGGATATGACATTTGAGGCTGATGGTGCGCTCTGGCAGTGAAAACGCATACCCTTCGGGTAGACAAATGCAGCTCCTTGTTTTCAAAGAATTGTTGATCAAATTATAAAGTCGAACAATTGTGAAGAAGCATTATGCATATTTGGACAATATAACGGTCAGTGGTGCAGATCAGCACGAACACGACTCCTATCTTGCTCAATTTCTTGCTGTGGCCAAAGACCACAATCTGACATTTAATCAATCAAAATGTGTTTATAACACAAACACAGTGGATTTACTCCGTTACTGCATCACTGCAGGTTCAATTCAACTTGACCAAGAAAGAGTAAAGACCTTGCAAGAACTTCATCCTCTTAAGAATAACAAAGAATAGCAAAGAGTGGTTGGCTTATTTGCCCACTATGCTCAGTGGATTGTATAATACTCAGATAAAATTAAACCTCTGATTATCAACACCAATTTTCCAATGAAGGACTAAGTTCTTGCTTTATTCACGAGCTTGAAATCTTGAGTTAATAAGCGTTTTTCTCGGAGCAATAGATGAAAGTGCTCCATTTGTTGTGGAGAATGATGCTTCCAGCAATGCTGTGTCAGCGACTTTGAACCAAAATGTAAAGCTTGTAGCGTTCTACTCTAGGACTCTGAGCAAAAGCAAATAAAGCACATTTAAGTGTCGAAAAAGAGGCTACAGCCATTATTGAAGCCGACTGAAAATGAAGCTATTTGTTGACTGGACGATGCTTTCATTTTGATAACAGATCAATGCTCTATTAGTTTCATGTACAACCCTAAAAATCATGGAAAAATCAAACACACGAAAATTTTAGGCTGGTGAATTGAATTTTTGCAGTATAAGTATGAAATCACTTATCATGCTGGCAAACTTAATGCAGCTGCTGATACACTATCTTGGGCGTATTTAGCTACTCTATTCAGCACGTCACTTCAACACTAATTTGTATCGTCCAAGCATAACATGGACATATCATTTAGTTAAATCCAAAATTTTTCCGTTTTCGTTAAATGATGTTCGTAAAATTGTGAATGATTGTAAGATTTAAGCAGAAATTAAACCTTAGTTTTGTATTCCACCTGACACTAATTTAATCAAAGCTACTCAGACAATGAGAGGCAGAGTATCGATTTCAAAGGTCCTTTGCCTTCATCAAACAAAAACAAATATATACTTGCTGTTGTGGAGAAATACTCGCAATTTCCTTTAGCATTTCTGTGTAAAAATATGGAGTTGCCAACTGTAATTTCTTGTTTGATGCAAATTTTTCATTGATTTGGTGCTTGTGGTTACATTCATTCAGATAGGGGAAAATCTTTTTTGTCTGAGAGATATGTATCTTCGATGCACAGTTTACGTATTGTACAAACAACACTTCAGTGTATACTCCTGCCAGTACCTCAGTGTGAAAAGTACAATGATGTCATTTGGTCTGGAGTTACACTTGCCTTGAGGGAGAAATGTTCACCCATTTCAAAAGGGAGGTGGTGTTACCTCAAGTTTTGCATTTTGTGCACTCCCTTTTCTGTACATCTACAAACGCAACTCTGCATGAGCAATTTTTCAGTTTCCAAAGACGATCAGTTCTCAGAATTTTTCTTCCCTCATGGCTCAGCTTTCCCGAACCAGTTTATGTGCAAAAGCATACTTCACAAAGTAAATATGAGCCACGTGTTGAAAAGGCAAATTTAATACATGTCACATCTCAGTATGCACTCATTCAATTTAGTGGTGGGAGAGAAGCTACTGTTCCTTTGAAAGATGTTGCAACTATCCCTGACAACAAAAGCCTAAACAAAATTACATTCTAATGTCGAGATTTTTATTCTGCATACGTATTCAGGAATTTAAAATTAGCTTCTAATAGTGTCTAAGCTATCATTTCCGAATAATTTTTTCTATATTTTTGCATTAACTTTATAGTATTTTAGGTAATTTTTGCAGCATCATACGTCATAATAACAACCACTTGTCTATTTCAATGTAATCAACCTCTACATATACCACTGCATTTTAGTTTTTTTTCATTCCAGCATTGATTCATGAAGAGAGCTGGATGAAAACGTTCAAAACAGCTTTTTTCAAGGCTATCCAAAGTGCCCACTTCACAGAGTGAAATGATAGCTCCTATGCTATTGAAAGCTATTTTGAAATTCTGTACCACTAACAAGCTTTTTGAATTTCAAAACATATTCACTTAAAAGATTTAAGCCAAATACGCCATCTTTCAGCATTTAAACGTATTTTGTACTTGACCAGTAAGTGTGCAGGGGCTGATTGGACAGAGTAAAATAAATTTTTTCAACCTCTTTTGAATGTTAGTAATTTAGCATTTCCTAATTGCCCTAAAAACGTGCCAAATGCCATCCAAATGGCGTTATAATGGCTAATTTTTTCACAAAAAATTGCAAAAATTGCCCAGCAGCAGGAGGTTTTGCCCCCAGACCCTATAGTGGTAACTTGTTCTCTAGCACACAATCTTCATAACCAACAACAACTTTCAAAATCATTATTACAGAGTTTGGGAACAAACAAATGCAATTATTACCGCAAAACTCTGTTTGATGAAAATAATAGCGAGCATTTTCATTATTGGTCAAAATAAATTAATTAGAATTGGGTACTGGTTGCTTTTTAAAAAAATTGAAACCCCCCATTAAAAAAATTCTGGGTGCGCCCCTGCACTCACCTTGGGCGTGGGCAATCGATTTTGGATGTAATAAGTGGAGACTGGTAATAAACACATGCAGTACCTAAACTTTCAAATTTCAAAAATTTTCAAGGCCAATCAACAAAGGCACTCACGCATCTCTAAAGCTGATGGTGTTGCTTCCTCAATGTCATCACTATCATTTGACAACTCAACCACAAGTGCTACAGACTATGCTATTAACACAATTATGCTGTTTTCGAGTGCTAAAAGAGAATTGACCCTCGCCTTAAAAAATTATTTTCTGTCACAGAAGCTTTGTGAAGAAGTACACTTTTGAAGATTCAGTGTGTTTCCTACTACAAAATTTTTGTGGCATAACAACTATAATAAAACGTGTCTGTTTAACACTAATCTAAGTCTATGCTGAATTCACACAAAAAAATCTAAATGCATGAGCATTTTAGCACATTTGTATCCCACATGGTCTTTCTAATGACAGACACCAAAAGTGCACACATCACACAAAAACTTGAAACTTGTGGCTAATAGTGCACCACAACAAGGGCAAAAAAATGCTAACATTGCACAATAAACAAATTGATAATGTCACAACCATTGCAAGTTTTGCAACACGATGCCTCATAGACTCTTAGTAAAGTAAAGTAGAACATCGTGAAACATCATACACATGTACAGTGGTGACTCTCGACAAAACGCACCCCCTGCCCAGATCAAACAGTAAAAAGGAAAAAAAAGCCTACAAAACGTTAATTATCAAAAGCAGAATCAACTATGAAAAAATATTTTTATACCAACATGCAAAAAAAATCTTTTTCCAAACTTTTCAGCCTGGAAAATGCCAATTTTTTTCCATAGTTTCAAGACTAGCAAGGAAACCCAGGAGATAAAAGCAGAGTTAAGCTTGGTTAGACTAGCTGGTGGCTGTTTAACCATTGTCATAGCATTGATTGCAAAAATCATGTTTATTATTTTTAACTTGATAACAATCTCCTGCTCTTGCATGATTTGACAGAGTGCTGCATATTTCCTGTCCTTCTTTATGTATTTTTACAAGATATCGAAAAATATGGTCGAGACATCTGTATAGCAAAACTATTATCATCAGATACTAACCATCACTTGCATCTTCAAAGTATTCCTGGACCTCCTCATCTAAGATAGTTGGTGCATCAACAAACTCATCATCATCATCTTCAAGAAAGGGAGAGTTCAATTCAGCAGCAGCCTTACTGGTGGCAATTGTAGAATTGGCTAGAAATGGACATTGATTGTGGATCGCTAAACAAAGTAGATTTTTAAACGCTATACTGCCACTATACATTTATAGAAAGATTAAACTTCAGACGTTTGTTGTTGTGCAGATTTATGCTCCTGCGACTAGACAGCATCAGATACTAACTATTGGACGATCTCCACAGTTTTTGTAGCGATAAGTACTTTGTGCAAAAAGAAATCCCCTACCTGCTTCGTGATCCAAAGATAGTTTCAAAAAAAAAAACAGAACTTCATTTGTCTTCCTTCACATCAAGCTAATACACAAAAAGAAAAAACAACAGTCAAAAGCATAATTACGTAAATGTAGACTGAAAGGCTGTGAAGAGACCTTCTCAGTCTTCAGGTCAAGCTGCTGCCTCAATGCTCCTATGGATTTCTTTGACTTCTTGCCTACTAAATTTGCTCGGCAATTTTCAAACCAAAAGAATAATTAATTTTAAACAAAACAAGAAAAAATTTAAGTAACTTTAAAAAAAAAGGTAAAAATCTCCAAGTGCCGGGGGCTTTACTCCAAGACCCCCTTGCTTTTGACAGCTGGGGGCTTCGCCCACAGCCCCAGGCCTTCAGCAAAGGGGATCCGCCCCCAGACTCCCACAATTACTTCCCCCATTGTAAATTTTTGGCTACATGCCTGCCACTAGATTTTGTTGCTTTGCAAGTCAAGTTCATCAATCATTTTATATTTTGATCTTTCGTAGAACAAGCAAGAAAAACTATACTTGCTCTCGCCCTCAAATATTCTTCACGTTTACATCTGCAGGTTTTGAACCAAGAAAAAATAAAGTCTTCTAAGCAGAAATTTGAACAAAAATAGTCCTAACATTGAACTATTCTTTTTAAATATTGTAAAATTCTCTTGGCATTTGCCTAGACTCCCAGGCATGATCTTCCAATCTCTTATATCTCTGTCTCACAAAAATTCCCTTTGTTCAAAAATTCCTGATGATGTCATTGATTTGAATTTGAGCCGCACTAATCAAAAATTCTGCCCAAGCATATGATGTGGTGTGATTAATTTACTAAAAGTTAATCGCGGTAACTGTGCTAAAATAAACAAACAAAAGCTTTTAATTCACTTAGCGGTACACTTTATTAGTGGGAATTGCATTTCGAAATGATCTTGTTTGATGTGGTTTACTTCAACACTGTATTTTCTTAAGCAAGTGAAACCAAGAATAATTTTGCCCCAGGCAATTTCAGGTTGTCTCAAGCAAGCGTAAATTTCATTGTCATGTTTAAGTAACACAAAACAACACACAACAGACCAGGAGTTGAATTGGGACAGGGACCTTGAGGTCATCAAGTCGAGTAGCCACCTACGAACTTAGTCAATCATGCAGCGTGCGTATGTGTAATTTACTAATTAATGTGTAGCAATGAAAATGGGCAATGAGATGTGCCAACAAAACCTGCAAAAACCACACCAGTAAGTCCACCTCCACTCTTCCAGTCAGTTTTATTCTGCCGTCAACTAGAACATTCAAACAAAACATTTGTTCGGTGAAACATACCGAACCAGAACAAAGAGATGCAAAACCTGCCAGTCAGCCTCCACCATGGTCAGCAGATGTATGCTTATGTGCAGTATGCGGTATAGCATCTGTAGCAGGGGTACTTAACTAGATTTAGCTAAAGCCCAGATATAAAAGATGAAAACTCGTTGGGTCCACGCCAGAAAAAAAAAATTAAAACGTCTAAAGACCTTTTTTTACTTCTTTTTGCAAAAAATAAAATAAAAAAAGTGAAGTCACCGCAACTTGGGCCGAGTTTGTCCCTAGAACCGATTGAGTTCCCACACCAAGAAGTCCCAAGAGCGAATTCAAGAAAGTGTGAAGGTCCAAACTCAGCAGCTCATAGGTCTGAATGTGGACCGTGGTTCGCCAGTTGAGTAGCCATGGTCTATAGTCTGACAATAGTCACAGAAAATAAATAATTATAGTCATACAAAAATTTCCAAATAAAATAAAACCAATGGAAACATCAAGTACAATTTGACAGAAATGCTTCTTGTATTGTATTTTAAATCGATTGAAGGATAGCTTTTTATTTCTCGAGTTACTGAGTTCCATATTTTGACACCTTGGAATTTAATATTGCTCTGTAATCTAAGTGTTTTATACCTAAAAAGGTACAAACTACATTGGCATGACGCTCTCAAATTTGAACCAGAGTTATAAAATTGCTGATAGTGCGCACTTTTTCTAGTAATTGCCTGTACTGCATCAACCGTGATTTGTACTGTATGAATCGCTGTCTCTTTAGAGTGTCTGTCTACAGGCATTGTGTTGTAGCATGTTGGTAGAAACACCGTAGTAGAGCTGTCGACAGGTTACATTCAAGTTCATACTGTAGCCTTTTGTAGTGACTTTGTTTATTATCTATTAATTTAAGATATGCGCTATTAAGTTAAACAAAGCTGGTATTACAGATTTAAAGTATGATTGTATAATTAAACTTAATATTCATGGAGAGCAAGTTCATAAAGCCGAGTCTGCTCAGTGCAGATTTGAATTCAAGTCAAGCTTGTAAAGAGTGGAAGCACTGGTTTCGTATGTTTACGAATTTTCTCAAGTAGGTCATTTCATTATAATTCATCCAGGCCATGGAACCATAGGTTTTATTTTTTTATTTTAAGATATGTTTTTCTACTCTTAGAGCTGAGCAAAATGACACCAATATGATAAAAATCGACCCACTGGTTTGGGTTCTACAAGCGATTTTATCCTCAATCACTAGGTGGCGTTTGGGGGAGGTGAGCACCAATAAATTGGCTGTAGCTTGAAAACCCCAACTCCTATTTTGATAAAAAAGGTGTCTACCCCGATGTTTTAGGGTATGGCCTTTCTGATTAAAGCATTTAAATTGAGCTACAACCAATACTTTTTGAGATATAATCAGTTTGGGGTACCTGACTTTGTGCCCCATTTTCACCATGAGGGCAAGCAAATATGCCCATTATGACAAGTTACTTTGGTGAAGAAAGATTTCCCCATGTTGATTATTACTGTAAATTCATTTACAGTCCTAACTCTGTGGAGTACTAAATACTTACCTTTGCATGAAATATGTAATCTTGGCAACTTTGTGCAATAGATCGGGCCTATCCAAACTGTTTGCCACGGCATACTATACTATGTAGTATGTAGAGCCACTGCTATTATATCTAGCATAAATTAAAAAGTCATTTTTGAGTTGTAACACTTCAGAAATTACATACTTAACTGACAAGTTCAAAGAGAAGTTAAATAAAAAAAGGCAATTAGCTCTCGGAACATTTGATAAAAACTTGTTCTAAAAGCAATTGAAAAGTTGTACTTTGATTGTTTTGTGTCAGAGCTATACAATAGATTGTGTTTACTTGATTGAAAGCAAAATTCGTGGTTATTTAGCAATTGACTGTTCAGTTGTTTGAAAAATTAAAAAATGTCTGTGTTCCACATCAGTTTCAGTGCACATCTATTTCACTATTGCCGCTTTGTTATTGTATCAATATCTATGATAACTTCTTAAACCAACTACCTACTTGGTGCATTCGCAAGTAGATCCTTTTGATCTGAAAAACGCATAAACAATGTTACAAGTATATGCATAATGGAAGAACACGCCCTATCTATTGGTTAATACTCAAACATCGCTCAACATTATTGTAGTTGAAAATGAGGGTTTTAAAAGACAAGTTTATATAAATACCAGACTTCGTTATAAAAACGAATTTAGAACACTTCCGATCGACCCTTATTTGATAACATGTGAATGAATCAAAACTAAAATAGTAGTAGTTTGGCAACGAAATTACTGTAAAGTAATGACTAAATTAGCAATTAATCAGTCTTAAGTCTGCTGCTGCTTGTACAGCCTAATTACTACATGGCTACTCTGCAACAAAGAACATCTTGAATCATTTAAGGAAAGACAAACATGTTCACTGTGCAGTTTGCTATGTTATTCTCAGCACACAAAAAGACGATTTTGTCATACGAGTTTCATAATTTTCATACGTTTCATAATTTTAAGGTATAAATATTGTTTAAATAGTCGTAAGTTTCATAATTTTAAGGTATAAATATTGTTTTGTAAAGTTCTCAAAAAATATGCTGAATTGTCTTAAAAATAAAACAAGATTGAATGAAACTTTGCGAAATTTTAGAGTCAACTAGCCTCAACATTTTGAAATTCACAGATTCAAGTACAAATAAATAGTTTAGTACTGATACTAATGACAGGGTCCACGACTTTTCTGCACGGCCCTTTTCAGCGCCAATATTCTGTGCTTTTTACTAACACTAACCCAAAGCCCTAACCCTAAATAAGTGAACTGTCAAAGAGCACCGAATTGGCGCAGAAACGATCCATGCAGAAAACGTACGGCAACGAAATAGGTGGCGCCAAAATGGTCGCGCAAAAATGGTCGCACCGAAAAGACGTGATCCCCTAATGACAACACAGACATTTAAAAATCGTATGGAAATCAGACTTTCACGATAATATGACAAGAGCTTGAAACAAGTAAAAATGGCACACAAAATAATTCGTTTTTGTGCAACATGGTAGGACAACGCATCTATCATAATGTGTTTGTGCGTGCTCAAACAAATCAATAATCAAACTAAAATTGATATAAAGTGTGTATATAAAACTTGGTCATAGAACCACACTGATTGTGAAAGCATATCGTAGATTGGGCTTAGAAGCATGAGTCTTATAGGCTTAACAACCTACTCAAGCAAGAACAAGAATCACTGGTGTAGCACTACAACATAGCGATACAATTTAACAAAGACATTAATTCAAACAGTGATCACAGAATTCTCTTTGAAAGTCTTTGCTAGATAACCATTTAGAAAATGAGCAGATTAAAAGAGTTGCCAACCTCTCAAGCTTTACAGCTTTTGCGTCAAAAGATTCAAAACATTGCTTATTTCAATTAATAAAGCCATCAACTAGGTAAAATTGCACTAAAATAAGCATGAAAGCAATGATATTGATGTTCAACCAATTAGTCATCTGTTAGAAGAAATAATATTTACTGGTATACAGTAAATTGAGCTTCATTCAGTTTCTGATAATGAGGTAATTAGAAAATTTGTTTGAGATAAAAACTTCCTAAAATTAGAAAGAGATTTTAAAAGTGTCAATGTTGTTTCTTGTTATAAGTTTTAGATAGAAAACTACTTAATTGTTCATGTTTAAAAATTATGCTATGAGCAAATGATTACAAATAAAAGTGGCTAAACAAGCAAGAAGACAACAATCAGACCCAACAATGAGGAGATTTGAATTACTTTCGGCCAATGCTCACTGTCTTTGTAGTTCAGTGTAATGCTTTTGAACATCTTCCAGGTCTGTGGGTGCAAAGCTATAAGATCTACCAGTTGTGGTTGTAGAAATGCTCAAAATCATGCAGATGCTTGAAAGAGCTACATGGCATTTATCTTCTCTTGCAGGCCAGAAAAATGTTTTTGAAGGTCCAAATGGATGCATAAAATTGACATAGATGTCATTGTTGTCTTTGTCCACTTCTTCCACAAGACCAACTCACCACTTCTCGTTGTAGACACAAGCAATATAAGACATCACTTTTATATGATTAGCAGAAAACTTTACAGGAGCTTCAAAAAAGTTATGAGTTCCAGAGAGAGAAGAATCGTTTGATACTCTTTTGTAGCTGATTGAGCAACAGATTGAGATGAAAACCAATGGAAGCTTCTGGTTCCTGGTACAGTGCTTCCTTTTTCAAACCTGCTTTTGAGATCATTTCTCACTGTTTGCACTTCATGAGCATGAGCATAAAAAAAGGTGATCCCAGTAATGTTTTCACGACAATACAAAAATGCATCTTTCGTTGTCAAAATTTGATTATTTTGCGGTTGCCTAAAACTTGCATTAGCTATTTTTCTCTTTACCACACCATCAATGCCATTGCAAGGAGACTTCCCATGGCTTGTTGCACAAAATGACCAACAAGCTTCAAGCACAAAATCAGATCGATGAAATGAAAGATTGAGAAGATTTTCAAAGTTTTTTGTATTGGGCTGCACACTAGGGTGTTGCAGGCGCCCCGACCTTTACCAATTTTGCTGAACTTTTTTTTGGTGTTGCAGTTTGATCAGTAGATCATGAATACCAAGTTTCAAAAATTTTCATCAATGTTTACCTTCCCCACCGAGCCCATTTTGAAACCCACTTTTCCAAAAAATTGCCTTTTTTTGCCACTAGAGGGCGATATGGATAAGTTGTGGTAGTGGACATATTTTTAAAAGATGCCCCATGTTAGTCTCCACCTTTTAAAAAAAATTGAATAAAATTGAGTCATCCTATCCAGAGATATTGCGATTTTATTACACTTTTAATAAGCGGTTCTGCCACCAAGTGGTGAAAATTAAAGTTGAATATATCAAATATTAAGCCTTTTGATGTTGAATTTCGGTATAATATTCATTTCAAAACTGTAGAAGTACATTTTAATGCAACATTTGGTGAGTATTAAATACTGATTTACAGGTGTTTAGTAAAATTTTGTAGGTAATGCTTAATTTTAAAAGATTCAATTTGTTTTTACAAAAGATTTCAGTCGGGTGGGGATATTACAGCCTTTAGAAGAAAATTACTATCAACTATTTCAAAAGTTTTTTCGATAGAAAATTTATTTAGTTTTTAAAATGTGGTACAGAATCAATGGTAGTTCATGAACTATGCTTTTTACTGAACTAAACTAAGATTGATGAATGTTGCAACTGCACAGTATAGGTTTATTATTATTAGTTCACATGCAATATGAGTGCCCAAAATACTGATAAACTGCAGCTTGCTCAGGTTGAATTCCAAATACACTAAAACAAGTGTTTCCTTAAAGCTCGACTATGCTTTAGTGCATGCGCTACTATTATGTTATACAATAATGCTGGGAGCCACGTATCTTGCATCCACGCAAAAATTAAATTCGTACAAAATCAAGGAAAAAGAGGCATTGTTAGCGCTCATTTCAGAGATTCAGTTAACCCATATTGCTTACAATTTTAGATTCTGCAAACTGATGGCTTATTCAATTTTAATGTGATTGTTGATCTGTGATAGGAGAGATCCAGAGAATCAAACCCAGACTGAAGAAGTACAAAATGACGATTTTGTGAAGACGATTCATTAATAAATGAAACATGGAGTACATTATGGCATTGCGCTTTTGTTTTCAATCTTTTACGCAGTGACTTCATTTTGTATAGCAAAGTTTAAAGCAGCGTTGTTGCACTGTTTTGTCCCTTTTTAATTCTCTAACTTACTTTTTTTTTTTAAACTGTTGATGGTCTTTTGAGACCGAAATGGATTTTGACTTAAATAAATTTTAGAACTTTTTAAGAATAACTGACTGATTTCGGAAATGTACTCCATTGTTCAAATTTGAAGTTGCTAAATTTGGGCATTGTTTTTTACACAACAAAACTAAAAATTCATTTCACAATTGTTTTTGTAAAACTATTGATCGTTCTAGTCAAGCTCTGAGGTAGTTGGCTGACTGCAGTAACACATTTTTCGTTTCCACACAAAATTAATAACAGAGGTGTACTTAGTATCAGAGAGTCAAGATTTAGAATTGCATTCCTGCAGATATTAAAATATTCTTGTACAAAAAGTTCAAATTTTGTTACAAAAACTTTTTCATGCAGTTTACATATTTCTTTTCATATTATCGACAGTTCTCTGGGTAAATGTATAGATCAAGTACATGCTCACGACGGGCCGTAGACTTTGAAGTGTTCAAAATGTTGCAAGTCTAAGACAAAGCCATTAAACACTTCCATGATACAGGTATGAATTTCCTCTCTGATAAGGAGAGTGGTTGCTTGACTTAATAACCATAAAGTTCTTACCAACTTTCCTGTTGCCTTCTTTAACAAATGCCAATTAATTTCTACTTTGTGCAGTTACCTAGGAACGAAAGAGAGCTTGTTCCCTTAGCCCGGAAGATGAGGAACTTTCATGGCATAAAGTGACTCCAAATGCTGACAGAAAGTTTTTAAAAAGATTTGGTGCAGGATTTCGAAAGCTGGTGCTGCTAAACATGACTTTTTTTTGTTAGTGGTTATGCCATGGCAAAGGATACTATCTACAGCCTGCGAGTGTGCAATGACTCCAAGATAAGAGGGATCAAGTTGGTTACTGATTTTCTTCACCTGCTACACCAGGAAGAAAAGGTACAAAAGCGTGTATTCATTGCAGAAGACAACCTTAGAAAAATCCCTAACCTAAGAAAACGTTCTTTCCAATTTGTTTAATGTGGTGCTTCTGCATTGTTGCTGAATAATTTTTGCCCTTTAAAATATAGGAAGAATATATTGCTTTGCCAGTCAAATCAGTTGAGTTGAAAATCCAAAAAGCTAGCTCAAATTGATGAATGTTTAAAATCGAGTAACTCATAGTGACCAACTCTTAAACATTATAGCAATGTTCTTAAATTCAATCAATTTTAGATTACAACAACACAATACGTAATATAGTCGAATAGTGACTAAATGCCTAAAAACAAACACCAAAATACTATTTTGCAACTTTGCAAGGGACAGTATGCACAAATTCAACATTGAAATGCTTAATATCGTTACCGTGAAATGGGGTTACTTTGAACAGTTTTGAACTTCAAAATGTCCTAGCTTTCTCATCTCTTATCTAATCTTAACAAAATTGCGGTATGTTTGGGGGAAGACGCAACTAATCATATTGCATGCGTATGACAAATTAGAAATTATATTTTCCTGTGTTTTTTTTTAAAACCTTGCTGTTCAAAGTAACCCCGCTTTCGGGGTTACTTTGATCACCAACGTTTTTTAAATAATTGTTCAAGTTCATTTGGCTGCAGTACAACATTGAACACCAGAATGAGTTTTAAAAAAGTTTATATGAAACGAATGCCCATAAAAAGATACAATACAGTAAATGGAAGTGTGACAGTACCGGTACAATAAAAAAATATATTAATGTCAGTGTTTTCAGACGAAAAAGATAGATTCAAACACAAAAGTACCGGTATGTAAAACGAAAATCAAATGAATCAGTAGATCAAAATCATTGCAGGTCAGGGTGGTCAGCTATTACAGTGGACTGTGTTAATGGCACTGGTTTACTATTTTCTCCATTCTTCTTCAAGATCAGGAAACCGGTAGAACCCCCTGTTGTTGAGTGGAATTTCTTTTTCTTTCATTTTTTCTACATCTTCCCAGTTGTAAGCGAAACAGTCCTTTTTTTGTGGCCACCTCCAACCATTTTTTTTGCATTTTGTCAGCGCAGATACAAGTGGCCCACCTTTTTCGATCGAGATCACTTTGCCAGGAAATTTTTGCCCTTCATATTTAACCGTAACAAAGTCTCCAACAGAAATGTTTTCTCCTTTTGCCATTAAGTTATCCGGATTATCGAAACCAGTACCAGTAGCAGAATTCTCAGCAGACTCAACGCTTTCAGTACCAGTAGACGCTTCTTCTTCATCCTGCAAGTTCATCGCTTCATCTGCAACATCTTTTTCTGCATGGGTAATGGCAACCTTTGGTGAATTGCTAACATCAGTGATGTCCTCAGCACTAACGCTTTTGCCTGGTGTGATGTTCAACTTTTTTCGTCTCTTCTTCATCCTTGGTTCGTCAACTCCTCTCATTGCCCTTAGCATTCCCACAACTACTTCCGAAACACTGGCATGCATGTGTTCACTTGCTTCTTGAACTTCTGTGTAGTCCGGCAGCTGATCCAAGACACTTTTAGGATTAAACGGATGAATTCCACACTTCGCAAAACCACTCTCCAGGTTTTTGGAATAGGAGGTGCCTTCTGGAAATATTGTATTATGTAGCTTAGCTAGTAAAGCAGGAAACGCTTCCTTGGTTAAGATCTTTGAATTTTTCTGGCCACCACTCCTCCAGTCATTTAAGATTTTTCTCCAGCTTTTTTTAAGAGGGCCGTAAAATGCCACATCAAGTGGTTGGAGCATGTGTGTGGAAGCCGGAGGTAAGCACAAGAATGCAATGTTGTGTTCTGCGGCAAGTTTCATGACCTTGTCAGTAAAGTGGCTGCTTAGGTTATCACCTATAATTGCCTTTCTTCCTGGAAGGCGTTTGGCATGTGGAACAAACACCGATTCAAACCAGTCAGTGAAGCAGCACGCATCAAACCATCCACTTTTGCTTCGGTTGAATCGGGTGTTTTTTGGTCCTCCTTCAGTCCACGTCAACCACAAGTTTTCGGCCTTATAGACGACATAGCAAGGCAATATTTGCCCCACAGCGGAGCCACAATACATGACTGATATAGCGGTTTTGGAGCTGTTTTTTATTCTTTCGGGGTGCTTAATACCTCTTTTGAAGATGCATTTTTTGACTCCCGGATCATCGGAAAAATTTGTCTCGTCATAATTGAAGATTCTGTCGGGGGGGATGAAGTCATTTCCATCAGTAAGGGATGTCTTCAAATGCTCAAAATATGAGGCTACTTCATCTGCACTCAAACTTGCCCTGGTTCTTTTGTAAGGGATGTCTTCAAATGCTCAAAATATGAGGCTACTTCATCTGCACTCAAACTTGCCCTGGTTCTTTTGATGTTTTGGCACAATCGAGAAACTAGCTGCGATTTATGTCGCTTCATAAATGACATTGACCATTCTTTTGATGGAAAATTATTCTTAAATTGCTTGACAATGCGTCCCTGAGCTGTGAGGGAATTGTAGGCAAGCATCCTCATATCCATATCATCAAATGGAAATCCCCATTCTGCAACGACTTTGATGTGGGAAACAAACACTTCTTCTTCTTCTTGACTGAAGACCGAAGGGTGTCCAGGGTGCTGACCATGTTTTTCATTAAATCGATGGCTTAGAGTTCCTACTGGAATTTTATATTTTGCACTAGCTTTTCGAAGAGAAATTTTTTTGGCACGAATATCTTTGACCGCTTCATTTAAACTTTCTTGGGTGTAAGATTTGTTAGTTCGCGATCCAGGTCTTTTGGTATGAACCCTTGGCATAGTTCTCGATCACTGCAATGTTTTTTCTGAAATAATTTGCAAAATATTAGTAAATCATGGACTAATTAAAGTGACACAAGTCGGTATCATACAACTAACATGTCTTTATTTGGAAAAATGACTCTTTACAGAAAACTGTTGAATGGGAGGTTACTTTGAACTAGTTCAAAGTACCCCCAATTTTTCTCCAGGGGGGTCAGTTTAAATTAAACTTGTTTTTACATAAATATAAATGCCACCACCAAACTTCATTGACATATTTTGAACAAGGGGTAGTAGAGCTATAATTTACTAAACGTAATTGGTTTTACTGCTTACACTTTTTAGCTATCAACAAAAGTATACCTACCTTCAAAAAATGCACTTTTTGAAATAGTTCTTCTTTTCAAATGTTTGTCTTCAAGTTGCAGATGCAGGATAACTTAAACAATTTTTTTGATTCACAAAAAGGTATAATAAAAGATTGAAGCTGATATTGATCAATTTTAATATATAATCTAGAATGTAAAACAAGAAAAAGCAAAATATGTAAAAGTGTTCAAAGTAACCACGCTGTTCAAAGTAACCCCATTTCACGGTACATTTAACTTTAATTTTCACCAATTGGTTGCAGCAACGCTGGTTGAAAATGTAATAAAATAGCAATATCTCTGGATAGGATGATTCAACTTTATTCATTTTTTTTAAGATAGAGACTAACATGGGGCATCTAACATAACAGTTTGTTATTAGTACTTCAGACACTCATATTGCATGTGAACTAATAAACCTATACTGTGCAGTTGCAACATTCATCAATCTTAGTTTAGTTCAGTAAAAAGCATAGTTCGAGCAGTTGCAACATTCATCAATCTTAGTTTAGTTCAGTAAAAAGCATAGTTCATGAACTACCATTGATTCTGTACCACATTTTAAAAACTAAATAAATTTTCTATCGAAAAAACTTTTGAAATAGTTGATAGTAATTTTCTTCTAAAGGCTGTAATATCCCCACCCGACTGAAATCTTTTGTAAAAACAATTTGAATCTTTTAAAACTAAGTATTGCCTTCAAAATTTTACTAAACACCTGTAAATCAGTATTTAATACTCACCAAATGTTGCATTAAAATGTACTTCTACAGTTTTGAAATGAATATTATACCGAAATTCAACATCAAAAGGCTTAATATTTGATATATTCAACTTTAATTTTCACCACTTGGTGGCAGAACCGCTTATTAAAAGTGTAATAAAATCGCAATATCTCTGGATAGGATGACTCAATTTTATTCAATTTTTTTTAAAAGGTGGAGACTAACATGGGGCATCTTTTAAAAATATGTCCACTACCACAACTTATCCATATCGCCCTCTAGTGGCAAAAAAAGGCAATTTTTTGGAAAAGTGGGTTTCAAAATGGGCTCGGCGGGGAAGGTAAACATTGATGAAAATTTTTGAAACTTGGTATTCATGATCTACTGATCAAACTGCAACACCAAAAAAAAGTTCAGCTTAAACTAACAAGTTTTTAATTTTTATGGGGCACCTGCAACACCCTACTGCACACCCATCAGAAAAATATTCAATGTGATTTAGATGAGGAAAACTGACTTTGATATTTTCACTTAGTACTGACTGAAGAAAGTGAAGATAATATACGAAAGCTGTATCATGTTCTAGATCATTCGAAATAAAACAGTAAGAAAAACTTTGCAAAGTGTTATTGCACAAAGCATAGATGACTATTTTTCAGGGAAATCAGCCAAAATTAGACATTAATTTGTTTTCAAAGTTTCCTTGCGATTTCTCAGATAAGCAGCTTGAGCTTTTGTGATGTATGAATGTGCAGAAAGATGGTCCAATTTTTCCGCTAGAAGCTGTAAAAACTCGAATCTTGGCAGGGAAAGGGTCATGATTTGTGTTCGGTCAGTGGACTTTCATTGTTGGAAGTGAATTGGTTCCTCATCATCCATATCAGAAAACATTTCCATAAATTTGTTGAGTAAGCCATCTATTCCAGGACAATTTTGGCATCTGTGTACCATGCAGATTTTATTTTCAGTGTCACAAACCAGACGTTGTAACAATTCGTTGTGCTTCTTGTCAATAGCATCACACAGCAAAGCGACATTTTGGTGGATAGCACAAACACACACTGAATGAGTTCCACTTTTTCCAGGTTGAATGCACCATTTTGGTTTTAAACTGTACAAAGTCAACTTGATTTTGACTTCAGGATATTTGCTCACGAAGTGATTGTAGAGTTCTTTTACTGTGCATAAAAGCAAACGTTTTTGAGCATAAACTTTATTCCCCAAACTAACTTGGTCTTTGGTTCCTGGCAAGGTTCTTGAAACCTCGTCATCTTCATAAATGTCTCTTACCATCTGCTTTACTTCATCAGTGATACCAATTCTTTTTTTTTGCTCAGATTTCCCCAAAATTCCATGATTCTTTCTGACTTCTATCGCTTTTCGTGCAGCATATTCAGAGCAATATTTGTTACCAAAAAAATTAACAACTTTAGTTCTGCTCCGACTTTCTGGCAAAACAATTAAAATTTGGATTTTTTTGTCATAGGATATGTTTGTTTCAGAAAAATTTGATTTTAGAGCATTCAACATGGAATTGTAGTCTTCACAATCTTGTCTAGCACGTTTAGCTTCCAAAGGTTCTTCTTCATCATCCATAAGAAAACTTTGATCCAGATTAGAAGCCACACTCAAATCTGCTATCAATTGCTTTGTGACAGTTTCGATTTTTCTCTTGCAAGCCTTCCATTTTTTTCGTACATCCAAACCATGCAACTTCAAAGGAGAACCTCCCACTACATCCAAAACAGAAGTTAGGTTCGACTTGCTGCGTGATG
Source organism: Trididemnum nubilum (assembly GCA_963965965.1). Classification (NCBI taxonomy): domain Eukaryota; kingdom Metazoa; phylum Chordata; class Ascidiacea; order Aplousobranchia; family Didemnidae; genus Trididemnum; species Trididemnum nubilum. The sequence continues at coordinate 29,160,203 of OZ014478.1, forward strand.
CTATTTCTTCAGTCATCAAAACAAAAGCTGCTTCATTCTCACTCTCTGAACTATCGCTGAGATTACAAATTGTTTTTGAATGTTTGAAACAATTAGGACATAATTTCAGCCCTGGCTTCACTGCAGAATATTTATTTTCCAAATTTTTGGCTGCTTCTACACTGATGATAGCTACACCTTTTGCTTTGGATCCAGATTCATGTAGTCCAAATAAATCACAACATGGCATTTGCTTTCGTGTAAACTTTGAAAGAAAAAGTAGTTTATGATGATGGCACACAGTTGGATTTGAATTTTGAGAAGCATCCAATCTTCGCAAATTTGATCGCCAGAGCAAACACTCTTTTTCAGTTTCAGTTAAACTTTCAATGAAAATTAAGCCAAGTTTTTTGGTAAATGATTTTTTGTGACAATTGTTGCTATCGTTTGTCAATGTCCCAACAGAGCATGCATTCAAAGACATAGTACAAAAGTATATGGTAAAACTAAAAACTAAAGTACACCAGTAACATCACAAAGATGAGTAAAAAAATAAAATGGATGGATTCCAAATTATTATGAGTCATTGATACGCATTATATCGAAAAAAAACTTAAAATGGTAAAAGATCACGTGCATGAACAGGTTGAGCACTGACTACATTGACCATGTATTGGTACTTTGGCATCTTAGCTTTTTGAGAATATTTACATTGTTTTGTTATTCTATTTCAAAGATTCTTTCTGTGAACTAATTTAGCTTTAAACCACATTGATTATACTTGGTCCACTAGTATCTACAGTTAGTAAGTGTTGTGGCACTATTAACAAACCTTCTAAAAACGTCTAAGACAAATGAATGGGGTAATGTACTTCAAAAGTTAGATGTAAACTAGTATGTTGCTATCAGATTGCTTTATTTTGTATTTTTTATGCGGCTGTATGCTGTATAGGCTAAACCTTTGAAAAATGTTGTCAAAATATTCTATACTCTACAAATTATAACTGTAAGATTCTTTTCAAACTGCTTTAATCAAAATCTCTAAAATTTTTGGTATAGTTGGTTTGTTGCAGTCTGTCTCTGCAGGATTAGGATTGTAAACAAACTGATTCTTTTAGTCAACTTGGGGGGACCTTTCTTAGCCAAAGTAACTTGTCATAATGGGCACATTTGCTTGCCCTCATGGTGAAAATGGGGCACAAAGTCAGGTACCCCAAACTGATTATATCTCAAAAAGTATTGGTTGTAGCTCAATTCAAATGCTTTAATCAGAAAGGCCATACCCAAAAACATCGGGGTAGACACCTTTTTTATCAAAATAGGAGTTGGGGTTTTCAAGCTACAGCCAATTTATTGGTGCTCACCTCCCCCAAACGCCACCTAGTGATTGAGGATAAAATCGCTTGTAGAACCCAAACCGGTAGGTCGATTTTTGTCATATTGGTGTCATTTTGCTCAGCTCAAGGAGTGGAACAACATATCTTAAAATAAAAAAAATTTAAAACCTATGGTTCCAAAATTTCAAAAATCTGGATGAATTATAATGAAATGACCCAAGTCTTTCCCAGCAGAGCCCGCAGTTTCTGACATCGACAAGTCGAGGTGCTTAATCGCTCATATTGACAAAGATGTTTATGACATTTTGAACAAATGTTACACTTACCAGACTACTGTCGAGACTTTGGAGAGGCTGTATGTTAAGATTTGGAACATAATTTTTGCCAGGCATATGCTAATGACATGCAGACAACAGCCAGAACAGTCACTAGATGACTATTTGCAGAAACTGAAACAACTTTCAAAAGACAGACTGCAATTATAGTCGTAGCTGCCAATATTTGTCATAACAAAGCTATCAGAAATGCTTTCATTTCTGGTCTTATTTCGAATGATTTCGAATTTTTCGAATCTTATTTCAAACTTTTTAAAAAAATGTTTTGCATTCATTTTTCTTCATTGAGATCTACAACTGCGCCAAAATTCATTAAAATGAGAAACATATGGTGTAACCCATTTGCTCATCTGGCATGGAATGACCCCAAAATATTTGTCTGTAAAATATCTACTGATACCAAAAAATCTCGGTTGATTTTAATCGATTTTAATAAATGCGTGAAATCAATTTTAATAAATAAAATAGTAGTATATAATTTACGACTGATTTCGTATATGCCCGATAAGCTTGTGGCAATATTATTTTATGATACTAAAAAAACTAGCACCCTAGGTTGAGCCATTTAAACAAACTCATGTAAGGGGAGACTGGGGGGTGGAGTGGTACACCAAAATTATGTTAAAATATTTGTCTCTTAAACATCCATTGATATCAAAAAAACTGGCACCCTAGCTTCAACAGTTAAAAAAATCATTTTGGGGGGTCCCCATGGATGTGGTACCCCTAAACTAAGTCAACATACTTGTATCTAACAACATTGGCACTCTAGGTTAAGCTGTTAAAAAAATTGATTTTGGGGGGTCCATTTGGGGGCCCCAGGGGGTAGCCCCAAAGTATTTCAAAACATTTGTCGCTTAAACATCTACTGATATTAAAACAAACTGGCGCCCAAGCTTGGGTCGTTAAAAAATTTGATTTTTTGGGCCCCAGTTTGGAGGGTTCTTGCGGGAGTGGCCTTCAAAATTTTGGGGAAACAAAATTGCATTTGCAGCTCAACAACTTTACACAAAAATTAGATTTTGATGTTTCGTGATTTAGGAGAAAAGCGTGCAAGATTTAGGAAGAAAAAAAGAAAACAGCCTCATCATGGCCAGAAGTGGGTTGGTAGGGATGAAAGCGTATCTTAAGACATATAACCATGTGAAATATTTGTTGCCATACTTAAGTCGTTTTTGAATGAGACAGCTTTTTATGCCAAGGTTTTGGGGCGTTTTTTTGAGTCGAAAACCCAAAGTTACGTGATCTATTGCTTAGAAATTTGGTACAAAGAAACAACTAATTAATCTCAAACTGCTGTCAAAATTTCATGTAGCTAGACCAAACCATTCTCAAGTTATAAGCAAGAGTCTGAAACTTTGCACTCTTTAGTTTGAAAATGGCCAAGTAAAAACAAAAAAACACGCGACGCAAGTGTCGGTCGTTCCAATGATGATGCTATCAATTTAAAATAGAAATAACTTTTATCTTGATATGTCACTCGCCTTTGTTTTTCACTGAAAATTTTCACACTTTTATCTAATAATGTTATAAACTAAAATCAAGTCATGCACCCCCTAAACATCAAAATATTTGTGAAAATTGATCAATATCATTTTGGGGGGTAATACTACAGGAAAAGCAGTTTGCAACACTACTTGTCAAAAAAAATGCTTTTTTAAGCAACCCTAGTGTGCACACTGCACAGCAGGGTTATGATTTTTTTTGTCGGCAAATGCCTGATGTTGGAAGTGATGAACATTTGAATGTTAATGACAAACATCACTTTTTTTTTGCTTAACATTACAAAACCCTTGCCTTGAAAAAATCGTATGATTCACTGAAAAATCATCTCTAAATTACCCATTAAAACAGAATGAAATTAGCTACATATAGCATATAAACTGCAACTGCCAGTTTACACATCCACTTTTCGGAGCCGGTTCTTGGTTCCTAATTTACAGTAGCCTAATTTATTACAAACCCATGTAGGGTAAACTACTAACCTATGTCTAACCAGCGTGCGAATGCAGCCGACCTATTGAACCTAAAACGATCAGAATTTTTGGAACTGCAACCAGCCCACCTCTGGTAGCAGGTCTAAAATAGGAACTGTCCTGACGTAATTTGGAACTTTTTGTGAGTGACTCAGCAAAGGCCAGGCACCACAACCAAGCACCAGTTCTGAAAAATGGACATGCAAACAGGCTAAGCTAAATCAGTGACACACCCAACCACACCAATTAAGTTTGTGAGCGAAGAGAAGTAGCACGTTCAAAGTAACTTTTCAAAAACTACACCCACATCTATTTGTAATGTTGAACAATTTTTTTTCCATTATTCTGATTTCTCTTCTGGTTACCATCGTGCTATCCCAACTGCTGATGGACATTTACCCCAATGGGTCTGAATTTCAGTGTTTTTAGGCATCCTATGAAAAGTTATGGCAAGTAAAAGGAGATCTTGGTAAGTATATCAACTTCTACTTCTTTTGAGTAATACTGATGAGTGCTAACCAAACCAAGCTTCTGCCCACACAGTTATTGTTTACAACAGATAGCTTTGTACTGACATGTTGTTTAGAAATAACTGAAAAATTTAATTTTGCTCAAGAAAATTTTTCTTAGGGTGCTTTTGCTATCCCACTGGCAACAATTTAGATCAAAAAAATCTGACAAGGTTCAAAACAATTCAACGCCTGCAAGTAAAAATTTGTCAGGAGACAGCACCCACCAAAATATATAAATTAGCCACAAAAGCTCTTTTAACAACTATAGCTATGAGCTAATATGTTAAAATGCTTTGAGCTTTGTCTCAGGTTAGATCATTGCAAGTGCCACCAGCAATTAGTCAAAAGTTTTGCTTTTATTTAGGACTTGTTATTTTGTGTCATTAAAAAATCCAAATAAAGTTGTTTTTGTTTTCAGTCATTGACCTAAATTTTTAGCAAATAACAGCAAGATATTTGACCATTTTGATAAAAAAACATTGCAAAAGCTCTGCTAGTTTTTGAATACAATGCCGAAAATTGCCCTCTTGCTTTCGCAAAAATGACATTGAGATTTTTGGAATAACAAAAACATTCACAAAATCTAATTTGACCTAATAGTCTGAGCAAAAACAAAAAAACAAACCAGCCTCCAATACAATTGCCAATGATCTGCATTCATGCAAGAAACAAATTTGATACGCAAACTATGCTTTACTAATAAATAAATGGTAGTGACTATTTCACCGAAAATTTTCAACTTAGAGAGAATAAAACGAAAATGAGAAATATTCATCCGCGCTTTTTTCATTTGCTTTTTTAGGGGTTAAAATTAGGGTTTAGGTTAGGGTTTGGGTTAGGGTTCGATTTGGGAATAGTTTTAGACTAAGCATTTGAGTTTGTGTTATATTTGAGTCAGAAGTAATAAAAAACTAGATAAAAATTTCCGGTAAAATAAAGCCTTCCTAAATAAATATCCGTCCCGAGAAGCCAACGTAAAGATTGCAACAGCCAACATTCAGCCATATTTCGTAGATCTTGTTTGCAAGTACAGCTCTACTTTATCATTACACCACTTTCTGCTAAATGTAATGCTCAAAGAGCAATTTCACCATAATACATTGAACTATTTTTGGCTATGAAAAATAATAAAGGCCTAGCAGGACTACCTTAATCTGGCATATTTTCATTACTTGCAAGAATAATTTTTGCTCTTCTTTCTTCATTCTCCACTTTTTCATGAGGGTTGCAGGGGCAGCAGCTCGAGATTAAGTCACCACACTTTATGGTCTTCCATCACATCTATTATTTTGCTTATGTGAAGTCCCAAGCAATTCCATCCAACATCCCCAGGGTAATTGGTCCATCTAGTTCTAGGCTGTCTAACTGGTCTTCTCCCATTTGCTTTGGCAAGTAAAGCTTGTTTGGGGAGTCTTTTCTGAGGCATTCTGCTTGTATGGCCAAACCATCTAAGCTGAGATCTTTCAATTCGAAGAAGTATTGCCGGATCTTAAGAGATTTACAAATCTCAGAGCTACGCACCTTGTTAAACAGTGTAACTCCTTCAATTCTTCATCAAAAGCTCATTTCGGATGCTAGCACTAGTGACCATACATGAGAATGAAGACAAAAACTGTTTTAAAAATTGAGAGCTTTGTCTTTTTCGACAATTGTCATTTCGTGACAACCGAGTAGAGCAAAGCTCGCATTACTGCACTAGCCTTGCCTATTCGAAAATCCAGTTCTTCGTCTTGCCTTCCTTCACTCAAGGAATGCAACCCCAAGATACTTAAACTTCTCTACCTGTTCAGCGTCGCTCCATTCACTTGCAACACGCACTGATCAGTGTTTCTTGAAACATGAAGTACCTAGGCTTTGTCCGTGCTTATTTTCATTTCAGCGGTGTCACACGCATCTCCAACGCTATTTAATGTGTGCAAGAGGCCAAGACTCTGTGGAAGAAAGCAGTAATAAATCATCAGGAAACAGGAGACCACTGATTTTGCAATTTCCAATTGTGGCACACTCATCAGCTCGGCTGCATTTGTCAATCCAATTCATGTAAACAATGAAAAGGAACGGTGACAAAACACACCCTTGCCAGAGTCCAACGCCGACATGGAAGAAATTTGATTGCTTGTCATTTAGCCAAACACAAACCTCCAGTCGGCAGTAGAATGACTTACCATATATTCCGGCGCATAAAACGACCCTTAAAGAGCAAAAAAAAACCTCAAAAATTTGGGTCCTCTTATACAACCGATACAAAAGTCATATCTTAATTTTCGCATGAAGATTTTTTATATGAAAAATGCATTGGTGCGTAAAAATAAAGAACGTGCAAGAAAAGTATTTTAATATCATCAATAGCGTATTTTCAGGTTACTAAGCCGATTTTCTGGACCTAATTTTTTAACCTAATTTTCTAACTCTTTGCACTATTCTGCACTTTGTACTACCTATTTACATTTTGCACTACCGTATTTTGCGCTTTGCACTATCGGTACTGTATTTTAGGGTGTACCAAAAATAGACAATTTTCATTAATTCAGATTGAGGTTTTACAAATGATCACGCTTGACCCACTGACTTGAAATATACAAAAATTTTGAAAAAAAAATTGTTTGACGATGTCTACCAGGCCGTTTCTATGGAAACAAGCCCAATTATAGGAAATTGCTCATATCTCGAAAACTACTAATGATAGAGACTTGGCTCTGGCTCAAAATATGTGGAAGATATGATTTCCTATGTACTGCCACTGCATCATTTTCCTTCAGAGTAACCAACCAGTTTTCAAGATATTTCAAAAAAACTGATTTTTACTAAAAAATTGCATGTTTAACACAAAATGACTTGATATTCAGCTGTTTTCAAGTTCTCACAATGGCACAACCTTATTCCCCAACACATTTAGTATGAATACAATGATAAAAGCGTTTGCATTACACTAAAGTATCCAATGAACTTGTGGTAAAATCAGTACACATGTTTAAAAACACAGCTCCAGCACTTTGCATGATTTGTATAGTATGTACTTACGCAGCATCACCTTCACTTATAGTGCAGCACTATTTAAAATAATTCTCCAAACAAATCACTGCAAGCAAGACACTCATTCGCAGCACTTAAGAGTCCAATCTCCTGTTGCTTCCTATACCAACAAAAAAATTGCAACAACTATTTTGTACAACATGCAATTACTTGTAGGTTACTAAATTACTGCAATATTGAGAATATCAATATAATTAACACCAAAAGTTTTTTTGCTGTTAAGTTTTGCATGCCAGTTTATAATTTATTACTCAGAAGCAAGCATTGATTAAACAGACTATTCAACACCTTATTCCCAATCACCAATTTTGGCTAAAATTTTAGATAACACGAATACTAAATGAATTAGTACAAAACATACTTTAGCATTACCACTATAATTATGCAATTTCGCATGGTGACAATTTACATTGCTCAAAGTCAAACATTCCATATAGCCGGTATTTAATTTGTAAAATGTCGCATGGGGGGACGCTTCTGCAGCATTGACCAAACGCATTAGGAATGCGAATGAAATTCAGTGGAAATTATGTCCCAAGTTAACCCTTCCCCTACATTGAATAAAGACCAAAAAAAAGTCTTCATCGAAAATTGAAAGATATTTAACCCCCTAAATCGAGTGAAGACCAAAAAAAAGGTATCTATCACAATTTGGCACTATATTCGGCCGAAACTGGTGGGATTTATTTGTGCTAACAAGCACTTTTTTGTCTGATCACCCAGCACTGAAATGTCGATGGGGGGACGCTACAGTCGCTACATCTCGATGCGTCCCCCCCTACAGCTTAAGTACTGCATATAGCATAAACTGTTAAACCAAACTAAGAGCTGTAGCTTAAAGATATTGTTTCATAGCAGCTTTTGTGCATCTTTCAGCTGAGGTTGCTGCTTTAGCTTGTTGATTTCTTAACTTGCTAACTAGTTTGTAGAGAAACTGCATTTGAGTTTGGCTTGTAGTGATTTTATTGGTATTAAATTTTGTTAGGAGTACTAAAGCTCTTTCACAAGCATCGTTGACAACCACCAGATTTATCACTTTCTTGCAGCTATTGATATAATCAGTATTCTTAATCCATGTTGCTGGTGACTCTCTTAAGGTGCGTTTTGACTGGATGCAAAGCAACGCGAAGCGAAGGTTGGCAACCTTCGCAAGTGGTCGATTACGTCACTCGTGAAGGTTGCCAACCTTCGCAAGTGGTTGCTAATCTTCGCGACTGGTTGCTTCATAGGCTATTTTAATAACTTACTTTTAAAATGTATTCAATGAGCAGAAAGCTTTGTGTACTTTATTATTGAAGTGCTATTATAGTAATCACAGGTTCTGTTTCGTCATAGCACGCTGGAATTAAAACGAAGATTGAGTTAGTATTATGTTATCACGCAATAACCGTGAAGAAGAGTCTAGACTAAAAGCCTAGGTAACAAAGCAATCTTGAGAAAAAAGTTCGTCAAGTACAAGTGAAAAACGAAGTACAGTAGATTAAATTTGGAAATGAACAGACAAGTCATTTCTTCAAAAAGATAGTAGTACTTAGCCTATTTATTAGCTATCAAAGCTTTGTTTAGATCCTTCCACTGAAAACTTGCCATAATCTGTTTTGATGATGACAGTTTTGGCTTTAAATGCAGAAACGCAAAAAGCTGGAAGCAGATGTCAAAAGTTCTATTTAGGTGTTTAATCAGTTAGCAAATCCTTGAACGCTTTCACTATTCATGTCTCATTTTGGTACTGGTAGATCTCTCTTGTAGAGTGTAGACCAATGGGCTAGTCTACAGATACATGTAAAGCATAAACTATGTTGTTTTTTAATGTGATTTTTCTTTTTCAGGCAATCATGTTATGATACCTGTAGCAAGCTTCAACAGTTGTTTATGTTTGCTATTTAGTGCTGTTTATGAAGACTTCCAATGTTAACGCTCTTAGTGAATCTGAAAGCTGGAATTGTCATCAGTTATGTAGTGGAATTTTTGCTTATTGTGCAATGGATTGCTGTGTTGATTTGCTGGAGAAAGCAAAAAAACATTGCAGTCTTTGCATGATTTGACACTATCATCGAAGGACAAGAATTTAGTGCAGTGGTACCAGCCGTTGCTTTGAGGAAAAGTCAGCCTCTAAAATTATGCTTGATTTTTTATTTGTTAGCGGAGCGCTTATTGATGTTTAGTGCAAAGTTAAATGCTTTCGATAGCATTCTATTAGTTGGCATTTTCTTGCAGTACCAGTACGTTGCGACGGTCGCGTTTACCTCAAAGGGCTTCACTCTAAACCACTGTTCATAAGATACAGACAAATTTATAGCTGTAAGGTCAAGCCCCCTCTTCTCAGCAAGTTTTTGGTTATGCCCCTGATAAAAAAAAAACATTTAGATTTTTTTTATGTGAAAATTGTTACTCAAGCATCTGAATAAAGGTTTTGTTAGTTCTCACATTTTCATGTAACTGACACTTCTTTTCCCAGTCCAATATTTATTATCAAAATGCTTTATCAAGTTTTCTGTTTAGTGGTGACTAAGGAGAATGAAACAATATTAATGGATTTGCTTGGCAGCTATTTCTCTACCAACAACAGTAACCTCAGCAAAAAATAGAAATAACCTCAGCTATTTCTCTACCAATAAAAACTTTTTAGTGGTTAGATATATACTGACTTTCTAGTTCTATCTGATTACACTGACTGTAATTGTAATGATTGAACTTCAGACTTGAAATTGTTTACTTTGTCACTTTATTCACCATATAAAGCAGTTAAAATTTTAAGAGACAGTAAAAATCAGTTGAAATTCACAAACAACTAAATTCAGATATTACACAAAGACACAGTAAATGAATATTTAACACACTTGACACTTCTATTTTCATCAATTAGGACTGGAGTGAAAAATCACTACCAGACTACAATATTCATGATTATAAAACTTGGGGGAGTCCAAAACCACTGCTTCCAGTTCAACTTGATCACTGTCACAAACCTTCAGAAACAAGAAGACTTTTAAGAGGACATTCAGAAGAAAAAGTTCCATGTTTGTAGCTATTCAAAGAAGTGATTACTAATTAGGCCAATCCAAAAGTTCATAGAAATTTTTTGATTTTTTTTTATCCATCTAGCTCTTGTATGTAGCTTGAAACCAATTCTAAATACAGTTTTATTCACCAAGTTGGCTAGGCCAAGTAAACAGCTAAAAAACTTTTGCAAATTTTCCAGTATTCAAGGAATTGTTCAATTGTGGTTACTTTTAAAACAACAAGCAAACAAACAATGGGTAAAAACACTATCAACCCACTCAAAACTAGCCTGCTGGTGGGTTGTTTTATATTCTGAAAAAACAACAACACCATGTTATTAAGACAAAAAAACAAAAGCTGCTCAGCTAAAAGAACCAATGGACCGATAGCTTCTGCTATGCTGCTTCTGCTATGCTGCACTGAATAAAAAGTTTTGTTTTAAAAAACTAGATGCCGTGGGGCTAGGCCTACTGCTTTGTTGTATTCATTATAATGAAGCTATGAGATCAAGCATAGCTATGAAAAATCACTCTAGAATTTACAGCCTTAGCAGTCTAGATCTAAAATAACTTGGCTAGCCTAGGCCTATCCCGAATCTAACTTTACCAACAACCTACTCTTTCGACTGATAAATAGGCGCTAAACCATACAAATATACTGTTTACATGATTTTCTAGCAAACTGCGATCATGAAAATCCGATCAGTGATTTAGTAGCATGGGGGTATTCTCTGGGTGTTCAAGGTGTTCATTGAACACCCAGCACTCGCTGCGAAGCACCGATGTAATTATTAACCAATATGCGTTTTGTTCTACATTTATTAATATTTTTATTTGGCACATTGTCTATGTTTTATTTTTCTTGCACTTTTCAAATAAATAAATTGATTCGCTGCGCAGTTTCGGTTGAGTGACTTTTTACTCATCGAAAACTGCCTGTCTGCCTTTTTCGTATCGTGAAGGTGTTCAATGTTGAATTTGAACACCTTTGTTGAAATAAAGAGAGTAAAATGAAAAAGATAGGAGTGCGCTGAGAATCGCATGTAAAAGATGCGACCAAGGTGTTCACACTAGCAAGTTTAACACCCTTACAGCTGAAAACATTTAAAAGCAAATCCAGCTGTCACGCAGCAAGGTTATCGTTAGTGCAAAATTTATTAATCCAAAATCTAAATAAAATTCTCTTAAAAATCAAAAGATTATGCCTTGATTGATCTCACTTAGTTAACTGAATCAATTAACTTACAGAAATATAATTTTGTTTGACTGGAAGAACGCTTAGCAGCCCTTACCAGCTTTTCGTCAATACACAGCATTCTATATTGATCGCAAATTCGCAGTATTATTTTTTATTTTTGTTACATTGTAATAAATTCAAGCAAATAAAATGGAAATCTGTTACTTGAGTTTTTGGATTAAAACAAACATGCAAACAATGCAAATGCACAAATTACAAATCAACGAAACACAAACCCGAAAATTAACGATCCAAAACTTATATCAGGGATGTGGAAGTGGCAATTTCTGAATCGCTTCCGCTTCCAGCTTGATTGCTTAGGTACGCTTCCAATACTTGAAGACATAATTTTTGTTCTAAATTCTTTATCTTGAAAATTTTCGACAAAGCTTTTTCCAGATATGTCAAAATTAAACGTTTTATTCTATCATCATCTTAAAAACATAATATAACACAAAATATGTAATAGGTTGACATTACAAGGGTCTGAGCAATAAGCAAATAGGCATACCCAAAAGTTCGGGTTGGGAGTGGCCCAAAAGCGAAATGTACAAATACATTGTCATGGTGTTTAGATAATACTATAATTTTTCCAAATGTTTATTGAAAAATTTTAAAAAAAGGGGGAAATTTTTCATTGGTGTCTAGGGATGAATTTTCAAGCGCTCGGGAGTCGGGATAGTTATGTTTTAATCACTTCAGCTGTAAAGCATAAATTTTTACTTGAGCAAAGTGAGACACCTAGGGCGAAGCACCCACAGCCTCAGACTTTTTTAAATAAATTCGTTACGTCGTTGCTTTTAATTGAAAATAGACTTTTGCTCCAACTGCAACAAAAGCAGTCTTTTTATGATGCTGTTACTGAAAAGTTCATCGCTCAAAAACAAAGAATTGAACTGTGCTACAGATAAATTGTTTGTTTTATTTTTGAAACTTACAGCATAAGAGTGCAAGTTGCATTTTAATAATTGCTACAATTTTGAAGATGAGCACGCATTACGAATCTTTTTGAAGGCATAGCACTAACCTAAACTTCGCAGTAGCGCAATAAAAATTAAATACGAGAAATGCACTGTTATTTGAGCACAACTCGCATCCTTGTGTTGAGTTTTGCATTTTTTAGATTATTTCGTTCAAAACACTACAAACATAAATTTAAAAAGAATGTAGGGCAAATTCTTTAACACAAGTTTTTAGTTTTTACATGCACTAGTAGAATTTGCAATGGCAGAGAATAGAATCCAAGCCATTGCACATGGGGATGATCAAAGTTGTGATTGTTTTCTGATGTATTGTTAAGACTTTAAAATGTTTGTTTTTAAAACTAAAGTTACTTTTTTCCTTTTGACCTCAAAGTACTGTGTTTTTATTGACCTTTTAGAGTTGTTCGTTTTATTGACTTGGGTTCCAAAAAGCGACCGTCAAAACAGCTACTTCTAAACTACAGCGACTTTGTTAGTTTAGCTAATTCTGAAACTCCATCTTAATTCTATACTTACCCCAACTAGGCTAACTCTGACATTAACCTAAGAAGTCGCGCTTTTAGCAGTCGCTATTCCGATCGTTTCGTCTACGACTTTAACCATTTTATAACATGTTTGTTGTTTACTACATCCAGATAACAAAATCGTAAGATACCGTAATTTACGCCATTATTACTCGTTTGCTGTTTTTCATAAAATTGCAGCTTTCACGCCATTATCATTAATTTTCTAAACATTTTATACTCTTTACGATACAAAATACAGCAACTTTGACCATAACAGTTTTTATTTTTAGGTTAATAGGGCTATAATTACTTTCGAAATGTCTCAGTTTATTCAAATTATTATTTATCGCAATATTGGGGTATAACTTTTAAGTTTATGCTTCAGTTTTGAGTTGGCACTGGTTTAAAAGTTACTTTTTGTTTGTTTGATGCAAATTTTGGTTTCGCAAAATTCGGTCAGGCGTGGTCCCTAGCCTTGGCCGTGTAGTAGTTTGAGCTAGAAATTTTTTTCTCTGGAGCAATTTGCTGCGATCTAGCGTCAAATTGAATTTTGGCGAAAATGCCGTGGCATGCAGTATTTAATAGTTCAGACACTTTGAACTCATACTTAAGCACGACAAAAGCACAAAAACATTTGGGCATAGACTCCATTTGAGTGAAGCTAAAATGGTTATGATTCGAGTTTAGTTTTCATTGAAAATTTAGATTTTCATTTAAATCATTTTTGGTGAAATAAAAGCTTTCGATTGTTTTTATAAATCCGAATTCTATTTCACCAATCCTATTTTACAGTGGTAGTTTTTGCATACTAAAAATATAGCTGACTTAACTGAGTGCATTTGAGTTATTTACTTATTGTTACTAAGGGCTGAAAATAGCTGATGCTGATGAATGAACAATATTGAACACCCTGTACAATCTTTACCCTACGCCACTGTTTAGTAGGTCATCTTACTACAGCCTGCGAGCAAGCGATGTTGCACAACTGCTCGCGAAGGTTGCAACCGGTTGCAACATTTCACGAGCTGTCGATGACGTCAAATTTTGGTTGCTTCGCGTCCAGTCTAAATGCACCTTTAGAAAGGTTGTTGCCAGCAACTGAAACAGGGTCCAGGAGTCTTGGCTGACCAAATCTTTCAAATGAGTTGTATGTGTGACCACTGGCATATTTTAATTATGTGGCTGGGACAGCATTTTTTGTTTCAGTAATGTTTTACAGAGTTATTTTTTTTCAGCTACATTCATTTCACACTGAACAGTGACAAAACACAGTCTCTCTAAAAGGTACCAAAAATAATTATCAAGTTTGTATAAGTACGCTTCAGCAATGCTTTGAAAATTCATTGAAAGGTGATGTTTTTCAACAAGCACTGATACAATCGCAGATCATTGGCAGGAGCTTGTCAATAATGCTTGTGAAAGAGCTTTAGTACTCTTAACTGAATTTAATACCAATAAAATCACTACAAGCCAAACTCAAATGCAGTTTTTCTACAAACTGGTTAGCAAGTTAAGAAATCAACAAGCTAAAGCAGCAACCTCAGCTGAAAGATGCACAAAAGCTGCTATGAAGCAATATCTTTAAGCTACAGCTCTTAGTTCGGTTTAACAGTTTTTGCTATATGGAACGTTTGACTTTGAGCAATGTAAATGGTCACCATGCGAAATTGCATAATTATAGTGGTAATGCTAAAGTATGTTTTGTACTAATTCATTTAGTATTCGTATTAAAATTTTAGCCAAAATTGGGAATTGGGAATAAAGGTGTTGAATAGTCTGTTTTATTATTTTGTACTAATTTATTTAGTATTCGTATTAAAATTTTAGCCAAAATTGGGAATTGGGAATAAAGGTGTTGAATAGTCTGTTTTATCAATGCTGGCTTCTGAGTAATAAATTATACACTGGCATGCAAACTTAACAGCAAAAAAACTTTTGGTGTTAACCCTATTTGTACCGGGGGGGGGGGGGGGCAAATTTGCCCCCCCTCTCAGTTATTTTAATATAGCTCCTAAACGAAAGCAAAGTTTTGCTTTGATGCACCCTGACTTTGAATCAAATTTAATAACACACATTTTCAGAAAGTTTGGGGTCAGCCGGACAACCGGAAGGGATGTCATTTTTGCCTTTGTCAGAGGCACCTAAGGAGTTTTATGCAGTTTTGTGCACAATTCATGCTTATCAGTGCGCATATTCTCTTCATTGTCCTGCGTATTCATTGTCAATGCTAATCTTCAGTAGGAATAAAAAGTTTTCTATACTGATAAATTCATTGCATCATCATTACGTCATTGATGACATCATAATTCAAAACTATTGCTATTTCTGCTGTTTCTTGAAATAAACTGCGTTTGCATAAAAAAAATATTCATTTTCATCAGCTGCTGAATGACAAAATGAAAATTATACCGCAGTATTCTATAATTTTGTGAAATATACTAATTTCAGTCACAAAAAATTACAAATAATAATCAACACAATATATTAACGATGACGTCATCATGCATGTGACGTCATCATGCAACTTTATCAGAGATTTTTTGAAATTACAAAAGTCCAAACTAAAACTAATATTTTGCAACATTTAGGCAATTTTGCATTTTGTTATAAGGATTTACTGGGTTTGATGACGTCATCATCGTTTTCGTGACGTCACAACCTCAAAAAATTTATTTTGAAGAATTTAACAAAAAATAGCTTCAACAACCAAACAACCTTAATTCTATCACTTACCAATCGGTTTTTAGATAGGGGGGGCAAATTTGCCCCCCCCCCGGTACAAATAGGGTGTAAAAATAGCCCAGTATATATAGGGTTAATTATATTGATATTCTCAATATTGCAGTAATTTAGTAACCTACAAGTAATCGCATGTTGTACAAAATAGTTGTTGCAATTTTTTTGTTGGTATAGGAAGCAACAGGAGATTGGACTCTTAAGTGCTGCGAATGAGTGTCTTGCTTGCAGTGATTTGTTTGGAGAATTATTTTAAATAGTGCTGCACTATAAGTGAAGGTGATGCTGCGTAAGTACATACTATACAAATCATGCAAAGTGCTGGAACTGTGTTTTTAAACATGTGTACTGATTTTACCACAAGTTCATTGGATACTTTAGTGTAATGCAAACGCTTTTATCATTGTATTCATACTAAATGTGTTGGGGAATAAGGTTGTGCCATTGTGAGAACTTGAAAACAGCTGAATATCAAGTCATTTTGTGTTAAACATGCAATTTTTTAGTAAAAATCAGTTTTTTTGAAATATCTTGAAAACTGGTTGGTTACTCTGAAGGAAAATGATGCAGTGGCAGTACATAGGAAATCATATCTTCCACATATTTTGAGCCAAAAGCCAAGTCTCTATCATTAGTAGTTTTCGAGATACGAGCAATTTCCTATAATTGGGCTTGTTTCCATAGAAACGGCCTGGTAGACATCGTCAAACAATTTTTTTTTCAAAATTTTTGTATATTTCAAGTCAGTGGGTCAAGCGTGATCATTTGTAAAACCTCAATCTGAATTAATGAAAATTGTCTATTTTTGGTATGCCCTACCGTATTTGCATATGCAATTAAAACAGATAAAATTTGCGTTTTCTGCTTCAAATTGGATTAATCTGGCGCTGCGCCGCGCCGATCAAATTTTCGGCCTTAGCTAAGTTGGTGGTAATATGGCAAAATGTGCTTTGCTGCGTAAATCAGAAAAAAAGCGAGGGAATAGCATCAATATAAGGAAAAAAGTGTGCGTTGGTGCGTAACAAATGTATCTCTTGTAAAAAAAACATGCAAAAATTTAGCAGTCATCTTATACAACCAGTAGTAAATGTACAAAATTTCTAAAAATTTTGTACCTCGTCTTATCTGACGGTCGTCTTATATGCCGGAATATACGGTAATAGCACGTAACAACTGACCATCCATGCCATACTCCAGTAAAACCTTTCAAAGTTTATCTCGCGGAACTCGATCATATGCTTTTTCAAGATCGACAAAGCATGCAAAGAGATCTTTGCCATACTCCCAAGATTTCTCGAAGATTTGCCTCACAGGGAAGATTTGGTCCGTGGTGCTGCGACCAAGATGAAAACCGCCTTGGCCATCCTCCACTTTTGATTTCACTATTTCTCAGCATTTGGCATATACTTTCCCTGGCAAACTAAGGAGTGATATCTCTCTAAAGTTCGTATATTGCTTGCTATCTCCTTAATATTGGAATAATCACACCTGTTTGCCAATCTCTGGGAGTTTTGCCACACTTCCAAACAACTTGACACACTTGTGTTAACCAGAGAATGCCTTCTCCAGTCAGCACTTTCAACATCTCGGGTCTGATTTCATCTTTACCGGCAGCTTTTCCAGATTTTATCTCTTTAGTTGCCGCTACCACTTCTGCTGCAGCGAAAACTTCCTCTTTTCCTAAATGTGTCACGTCCTGCATGTCACGAGTCGATACCTTTACAGGATTCAAAAGATCTTCAAACTATTCTCTGCATCGTGAAAGGATTTGATTTTCATCCGTTAAAATGTTACCTACAAAATCCATGATGGAATAAGTGACACTCCGATCTTTTGCCATGTAAACAGCAGATGGTCTGTCAAAACACTTTGTTTGCTGAAAAATAGTTGGAATGCAATCGACGACCAAATATTTTTCTGGCCCCCCCCTTGATTTCTTTACTGCCAAAGTTGCTGCTTTTTGCACCTCACTGTACCGGGGTTGCAAATCAGGTGACGATCTGTCCAGTAGCAAGTATCTTTCTGTGCTTAAATAGCTTCTTAAACCTCTTGGTTCCACTAAGGTGTTCTGTTCTCACTGTCGCCCACCACGCTTAAGCCGTTTTCACCGACAACTTTCAGCTGCTGATGACATGATCGCTGATCTGAACAGCAGCCATTCCTTCTCAATGTCCTCAGATGCATCAGGAAGTTGTCTGAACTTCGATAATATACTGAATGCAAACTGTTTCCTTACTTCTTTGTTCTCCAAAGCCTCCCATTTGATCTAGTAAGTCACAGATGCCTGTTGGATTTCCTGTTTGACCAAGGTTTTGAAAGTCACAAGGAATATACTACAAGATGGTGATCAGTTGACGATTCAGCACCTCACTTCACTCAAACGTCCAGCACATTAGAAAACAAATCCGATGAAACTATGCAAAAATCTATCCAAGAGTTTTTATCCCTACTAGGTCGATACCATGTATAATTGTGAACATCTCTGTGCTGGAAAAAGGCACAAATGATGTGGAGTCCATTGCTACAACAGATCTGAAATAAGTTTTGTTCACACAAAAATTGACATTATTTTTAGTCTCCACTATTTTTTAAAGCTTGGAAGTGATCTTTTTACTATACTTTTAACCAGGGCTGTAGAAAGAGCCTACGAACAGATGAGGCTAACAAACTACAGTTGGATAGCTGGCCAACATTAACCTAAAAAAAGATTTCACTTGCAGCCAGTGGGGCAAAATCTTGGAGCAAAAAAAAGGTCATTCAAGCTTGTCAATTTTGTCTGCATATCTCCCAGTCCAACCATAGCTTTGCTTTTCTAAGACGGTTTCAGCCCTGCCTCGACCCTTCTGGCCATGGTTCCTCATGTAACTATAAAAGTCTTTAAAAATCAAGCTGTGAAATTACCTGAAAAAGCGTGGTTCACATGTTGAAATTTGCCAAAAATGTGGAAAATTTCAATGTACCGAGTGCACCAGCTTTTTTTCGTTTTAGATTAAAATATTAGTGCAGAAATATTGAATACATAAACGTTCATTCATTGCAAACCCAGGAATTTAATTTCATTCCAAAAGGTGAAAAATTTACTACCCAACTGTACAGTACCGTACTACCTGTAGTCGTGTATACTTTTTTTTTTTAACTTCTAAAAAAATGGGAAATCCAAAACTTTTTTGAAATCGGACCCCATTTACCTACTGCCCCTGAGACCTTTTTGAATTGCGCCCACAAAATATACTAATATCAATAGAAATAGAACCATTAGTGCTGCATATCCAAGGTTGATACTCATAGTTAATGCTTTTTAGAGTGGAAAACATCTATGACCTTGAAACTCGCATTAAGATTACTTTGAAATTTTTTCAATTTGTGACTTAAAAGAAAAAATAACATTTTAAAATGTATTGTCTAGTCAAAAGTCGGTCAGTTTAAAAAAACGATGTACTGCAGCAATAATCACACTTAACTCAAATGCACATTGCATTTCTACTGGTTTTAGGTACTTGGGGGAAAGCAGGCACTTACAATAAAAAGATGAAGATGCTGTTATATATGACAAATAAAAACTTTGCCAGAAAAAAATTTTTTCTTCACTTTTATTAATTTCATTGGTGGAATCGTTGTAAGAGTATGATTGAAGTGGTGTTTAACTTATGGTTCTTGCTTCAGCAATGTAAAAGAATGGCTGAATGCAGCTTTTGTGTAATATCTAACCTGACAGAAATTGCGTTTAAATAAACAAATTTATAATCCAGGAAGTTTCTGTAATTTTAAATTTAATTCTAAAAGTGTTAATTTTTACCAGTATCCCTAGCTAAGTTTGAACCATCTTCATATTAACTCTTGTCTTTCACCATAATTTATTGGTTAACTTTTCAAGAATGCACTTGGCGTATTAATGTCAGCACAGAAATTGGCATGATCAATGTAGTCAACTTTGTGGTGATTTAGTCAGCAAATCCAACTCCGCTAATTCTAACACTAATTCTAACAGATAATAATTCATATAAAAACCGACTCCCATATCACTAATCAACTGCTTGCTAGATTTTTTTTCCAAATCTTCAATTGCTTTTTTTTCAATATCTTGGTATAAGCTTAGAGCGCAAAATTAAAATCAAAATCTAGTTGCAACTATGTAGGTGGAAAAGGGGCACTGCATGAGATGTTAGTGGTATGAAGTTCCAGACCACAGTCACAACTACTTTTTTTTATTTGCTAAAATGTATTGTCTGTTTGAAGATCGAAATTTGCAAATTTAATTGGCATTACCATTGTTTCTAATTAATAATGAACCGTAAGTAGGGTGACAACCGACTTTGACCATATGGTATTTTCGTTGTCTCCCAACCATATTTACATGAGGTGTGTTTAAAAATCTGGAGTAAATAAATAAATAAATCTGAATCTGGAATTGTTCAGTTGACTCCATTTTGCCATGTTTTGTTGCAACACTCAAACAGATAATCTCTGGACTCTGACTGCTGGAAATTCAGTATTTTCCTCATTAACAAAGCTGCTTTCCATAAGAATCGGATGGTAATAGTATTCTCATTTTTTCAAGGAGAGCATCAGGTTGTCGAGTTTGTCAACTTTTATTCTAGCTTTGTCACTTGCTGTTCAAATTGTATGATGAGAGGACTGGTTCTGCACTCTACCATACTGTATTTCCTCCATACTAATCAAA
The DNA here is from genome assembly GCA_963965965.1 of Trididemnum nubilum. NCBI lineage: Eukaryota > Metazoa > Chordata > Ascidiacea > Aplousobranchia > Didemnidae > Trididemnum > Trididemnum nubilum. The sequence continues at coordinate 29,180,520 of OZ014478.1, forward strand.
AAGAAATCTGATATAAAACAAGCTTCCAATAACTAATAGTGCATTAAGCACAAAATCAACAAATTCTGCAAGTGAGGAATGAAATGTGAAGTTCCAAACAAGAACTTGTCAAATGGTTGGTCAATAATGACAGGTTTAAAAAACATCTGAACAACTTTTGGAGGAAATAAGCTATGGTATAATCACTTTCAAAAAATCACAAATGGATTGCTCAAATCCCAACTATCCTTGCCCATTTCAGAAATCGAACAAGTATAGAGGTGTGCATTTGAGTAAAAGTGATTATTGCAGCAGTAAATTGTTCACTTAGACTGACCAACCTTTGATTTGGCAATACATGCTAAAATGTTATAGTTTTTTTTTTTTTTAATGACAACTTACAAAAAATTCAAAAAGTTTAAAGTAACCTTAATGCAAGTTTCAAGGTCACAGATGTTTTCCTCTCTAAAAAGCAGTAAATATGAGTACCAACATTGCATACCTAGCACTAATGGTTCTACTTTTATCGATAGTAGTATATTTTGGGGGGCGCGATTCAAAAACGCCCCGAGGGCAATAAGTAAATGGGGGTCCGATTTCAAAAAAGTTTTGAATTTCTCATTTTTTTGGCCAAAGGCAAAAATCCAACGCCCAGGCAAGTTGAAATTCCAAAATGACCCTAAAAGGGTCTGCCCTACTGACTAGTATGTAGTGAAATAAACACTAAATAAAAGTAGCCTAATTATAATCGACCAACTTTGCCTAAGATCTGGGATGGCATCACCAGTAGCAGCTGCTATTGACAACAGGGTGCCAACAAAAATGCATTGAAAATCAGGGGGGCACCTGCATTGTATTTGAAGTAGAGTATCTCTGCGACACTTCAGTCAAGAAGGATGGAGTTGTTGCCAATCTAATATGACTGTAACCTTAACTTTAATAGAAATCCTATTTACTTTGCATGCAGTCTTCTTTTAAAACGTTAAAAATCAAAATTAGGGTCTTACCTGAAGCAGTGGGAAAGATTTGTTTTGGTTGTGAGGTGAATGAGAACCTGAATAAAAATGCTTTAATAAATCTTAATCGGATGACATTCGAGTATTTATTCTTTAGATGTAAACACAAGACAACACAATATACAAATAAAACCTCATAAAAGGGGTTATATATGGTCATCATCACTAATCATTATCATGCCTAAAGATGCAAAAAAAACATTGCTTTTTTTTGCTTGTTTTTTTACATTGTTTTTTTTGCATTTTTTTTTTTTTTTTGCTTTATACTTGACAAAACAAAACTTAAGTTTGCTTTGTAAATAAAGCAAAGCAATTAGCATCAAATCGCACGACTAACATGAAAGAGTGTCACATACCAAAGCTGTAAACAAGCTGACAAGTACAGGCCCCTATATGAAAAATGACCTAAAGTCAAAACTAGGCCCAAAAATTAATTAGATCTAAAAAATTATGCAGTTATTGTTTGTATGAGTTAAAATTACCAGTACTCATGGCTGATCAATTTTGACGTATTAATAATGTTTGTGTAACAATGTTCCCCCTAATTTTTTGTGGTCTCTGTGTGCAAAAATTTTGGTGTGTGCACACTTTTTCTGGGAATTCACCCAGAATTAAAGCGGTTTTTGTGTACGAAATTAGGTTAAGACCGAAAAAAAGAAAAGGACTTTACCCAAAAATGGAGCGATTTTTGCGTCCTAAATTACGTGAAGTCCAAAAAAAGAAAAACAAGGTCTTTAGCCTGAATTGGAGTGGTTTTTGTGCCCGAAAAATTTATGGTCTGCCTTATTATTGTAATTTTATGATCAACAACAATATGTCTGTGCGCAGCAAATTAACGTGCATGCAAAGTCTCTGAAATCTGTGTGCGCACGCACAGCTTAGAGGGAGCGCCGTTCAGTGATAATAATTGCATTTACACTGAAACAAAGTCATCAGTCAGTCTAGTAAAGTTACTTGATTACCGGGCACTTTCACAGTATCTGAAAAGACAATAAGGCAAGTATATGTAGATTAAGCGTGACATTTTGTCAATTTTAAGCACGGCTCGACTTAAACCTCTTGTCGCGCACGTTATTACATTCATTAGCATCTGCAGACCTTGTGGCGTGGCTTGTGCCCAGCTGAGTCCAATTTTTGTTCCTTATGCATTTCTGCAATGGCTTTTATCTTGCATTCGATGTATTTACCTTGCTTTCATGAAAAAGCAACATAGGCACTATGCATGGTACACCATTCAGATTTGCTGTTGCTTCCAAGTTTCCGGATAGAATTTGCTTACAGAAAATTAGAAATTAGTAAGGATTTAAGTTTTTCCGGCAAAGTAACAGACTTCAACTAGATAGTTTTAGGTGTATGTGACGTTTTGTTGTGAAGCTACAAGTGATACATAAACTACCACAGCATTTATGATCAATGCAAAAACTTTGAAGTTGAAGTAAAACTGTAATTATTACGTCACAACCACCACAAATAACCAATGGTTACAATGGTGACAGAAAACGGATCATGTATCATTTGTGTAAGCGTAATGCCGGTAAAGGTTACAAACTCCCAGACCTTTCTCAAGTCGTGCAAAACTTAAAATTTTTTCGGGGCTTGAAACAAAACTAAAATTTTTTGTCAGAAAACTGTAATTTATCTGGAACTCAAACGGGGGTTGCTGCTAGGCGATTTTTGTGATTTTTCAGAAAAATAGCCTTTTAACGCTAATTTGATAACAATTTACATGTTTTTGGAACCATTTGTAAAAATTAAATTGCTAAATTTGGATGAAAGTCATTCAACAGAATTAAATTGTCCAGCCCCCCCTTGCTTACAGGTCAAGTTGAAACAGGTTTAAATGCTTGTATTTTGGGTTAAATTTTTTAAGTGACTTGGCCAAAAGAGGATAAAGCACTCTTAACCCCCCAGTTTGACCTATTGCTTATTATGCATGGTACCTAAACTGCATGGGAGCACAATGAATAACACACCACCATACCTTCAAAAATGCTTCAATAAAATTAGGGATTCAAAGACTAGGAACCATTGGATTACAGTGAAACGTCATCAAACAGCAAAGCACAATCCATATTTCCACTTACAAGATTATCCAAATAAAAGTTTTTTTTGAGAGGCCATGTTTTGTGTTAAAAAAAAAACAAAAGCAAAGAAAAACATTCACATCACCAACCAGTGAACCACACCATATACAAATCACAACCAGGCCTTCTTAGTTTGTTCTTCAGGACAGAGTCCTTGCAGTGTGGGCCTAAAGGGCATTGAGACAAGATCTAACAAATATCTGTTTTGTTGTTTCATTGTCTTAACCAATTTGCAGCTGAGTATCCATTTCAAGCAAGAGTTCTCTTAAAATTTTCCATGATTCAAGCCATAGGGAACATTTGAGATAGTAAAGCAATCATGGGAGGTGCTGTAGTGGATACAAGGAATATTTGGAGCAAAAAGTACAAAAATGTAAAGAACAAAAATACTCTCATTGATATCACAAAGCTTAACCTAAGCAGAACATCCTAATGTGACCAACCTGATGCGAGACAACTCATCCCGACAATTCTTACTCCAGTGGCATCCTGACCCCCAAAACTTTAAAAACTTTTGTGTTGTTATTTTTTCTCTCTTTCTCATCTTTTAGGTATTTAGTTTTTTAAGAATTTGATCTATTTTTTATAAACTATTTAAGTTTATTGTTCTAGCACAGTGTGATTAGCGATAATGTTCTCAGCACAATTAGCAATAATAAGCTTTTGTTCTCAGCTCGAAGTACAATTTACAATCAGTTTGTTCTCGGAAAATGCAACTTGTGTTTAAGCAACTTTCTGCATGATTTTGCATTGTTTAGAAAAATAAGACTAAACACATTTTAATAGTCATAATCCAAGGACAAATTCTAAATTTATAGTCCAAAAAGCAATGCAAATTTTTTTATTTGAGCATTTATTTATCTTTTTAAGAAGCAAACAATAATTAGGTCTAAGTATCTTATAACAGGTTAAATCTTTGCTGCGAATTTAAATCCAATCTAATAGTTAAATCACCAACAAGATGCTTAAGAGAATTAACATAATTAACAAAAGAAATAAGAGAGCTTCACCAAAGCAAAATCAGCTAAATATTCCTAGATTTCGCACAAACAGATTCCAAAAATCCATTAAATATAGATGGGCTGATGTATGGAACAATATACCTAACAAAATTAAAAATAGTAACGGTAGTTTTTCAACTATCAATAGATACATAAAAAGCATTCAATCTTACAAGTGACATGATTTCTGGAAAAAAAGATTTTCTCTTTCTTCAACTTTTCTCTAGACAGTATTCAACTTGATATCTACTTTAACTTACTTCTTGTGTGCCTGCATGTGTGTGTTGATGAGTGTGATTGATTAGACCTAAGTTGCATACAAAACTGGTGTGACAGGTGTAGCAACCATGCAAATAAAAATCGCTTTTTTATCTTCAATATCCTCTGCATGTCTTAACGTCTGACGTTGTGTCGCTACTTCCTTTTCCTGACTCTATGTATTATTGCGTTAGAATAAAAAAGAATGAATGAATATAAACTGTTGTAAAAATCAATTCTTTAAAAGAACATAACGTTGAATTTAAAACATGATCCAATAGTTATTAAGCCATAATTATTGACCAAACGAAAGTTAGGTGGCTGCTTGACTCGAAGACTGGCAGGTCATTTTGCAGCCAGTGTTCCCACTAAGCCGATTTTTTTCAGCAAATCGGCGATTTGTTGCAGCAAGGGCAAATAATTTTTGCAATATAGCAAACATAGCTTTAGAAAATTCAACAAATTTGTGGAAATATGACATTTGGTATCCTTTAAAACTGGATTAGTTCGAAATTTAGGGCATATAAACGTCTTTTTAGAGCTTTGGGCACAATTGTTTCAAGAAAATTTGGGCACTCGACGATTAGGCATAAAGCTAGAGGGAACACAGTTTGAAGCCCTCCTAGTCCACACTCAGTAACATATTAAGTATTATTGTTCCTATTTTTGAGATAACATAAAAATGATTGATAATTACCTCGTGTAACACTTCAAATCTATTGCCGCACCTGTAATCTAGTTTTTATGATGTTTCAAAGTAAAATAAACTGAAAAGTTTTGAAACTTAATCAAAAATCTAATATCGGGAAAAAATCTGGGATAAGCACCAAGTTGTTATAGTTCAAATGCTCTAACTTTGCAAGCAGATATTACTAGCAATTTGACATGTTTGTTTGAGCTTCTCATGAAATCAAATGCTACTTTGACACGTTAATAGCGTGCAACTGAACAATGAATATGTTATTTTGCCCTCCCAAGCCATTCAACATTAGAAACCAATCACACATTAGGAAAACCATTAATTAAGTAATTATGAATTAATCTGTTTGATCTATTTTTAACCTGCTCAAATTATTAATCTTGGCCATAAATTTCTGGTCTATATCTCCTAGGCACGGACATTTAAGCGCAGGATGATTAGGTACTGCCAATTAGGCACAGGTACTATTATGCATCAAGACTATTATGTGCCAGGACTATTATGCTCCAGGACTTTATAGGTGCCAGAGATGAAAAATAAGTTCTTTTTATTTTATTTTTTTCAAAAACATTTTTTTTTTTTGAAATAAAAGTGTTTTCCCAAAAAAACGTTTTTCAAACAAAAAAATTGATTTGTTTTTTCAATAAAAAAATTTCGCTCTTTTCAATTTTTTTCAATAAAAAAATGTTTTCCACTGCATGTTCCCAAAGTTACTTTCCAAAGCTGGGCATATGCAAGCCACAGCCCAGCACGAGTTGCTAAATAATCTTGGCACACGCAGTGAGCTGCGTGACGTATCCTGGTTATTTTTAGTCTACCTGTACCAAACAATACAGTACAAAGTTTTTCTCGAGCTGAGGATTCATCTCACAGCAGATTCCTATTTATGATCGCTACACCTTTTGTAGTAAATACAATGTTTACATAGATACAGTAGTCCCCGCTTATTAAGCCCACGGTTAATAAGCCCAACCGCTTAATAAGCCCAAAATCGTCCAGTCCGGAATTACTCCATTTATTCCTATAGATAAAAAAAAAGCTTTATAAGCCCAAAACCCTGCTTAATAAGCCGAATTTTCGAACACATTTGCTTAAAACTGAGTGAAAACGCGTCGAAAGTCACACTTCTTTGTCTTGCTTTCGACAATTTCACCAACAACCAATGAGGCAACTTACTCTCGATGTTTTTGCACGGAAATGAATATTGCTTTATCGTAATAAATAAAGAAATTGCTTGTTATCTGTAACTGTTACGTACAGTATTAATAGATTCAGCAACTTTTAGCCTTAGTACTGTCGACCATATTCATTTATGCGCATGAGAGTGGCAAAAATTTGTCCCCCGGTTAATAAGCCCACCCGCTTAATAAGACCAAAATCGTCCAGTCCCGAGGTGGGCTTACTAAGCGGGGACTACTGTATTTTCAAGTTTAATTTCTACACATTGATGCAAATAACATAGTAAAAACAATGCTAAATTCTTGCAGTTAACTTCTTGGAAATTGCATGAAAAACTTTTGAAGTAGTACAGGATTGTATGCTGCTTCAAATTATTGTTTTACTTTAAAATTATTTTTGTAGTGTGCGTTGAACTAGAAGTTGCTGCAGACTTGACAACTATTTTTGACAATTTTACACATAAAATTTTGCATTTATTGTGCTATATATACTATACAGTCGAATCCGCTTAATTGCATTGTCAATTTACCAAACCTTTTTATGCGTTTAAGCAAATTATGTGTATACGCAGTAGTACAAAGTACAAGCGACCTGCAATAAGCATCACGCTAAAAAACGTCTACACACCAGGCTTTAAAGCAAGCGCTATGTGATTATCCTCCTTGTACTCAAAAACAAAAAAAAAGTTGCAAATTAAGGTTTAACATTTATTTGTTGGTTGTAAAATATTGAGGGATTCTTTTTTGATTAATATTATTCTGCATGCAATCAAATGATAGGTATTGCAAAATGCCAGCCACGTGATTTTGTTCTGCATCGATAATTGTCTTTAAAGAACATCAATCACACCCTGCTTGTTTTTGATCTCTAATCGGGGGCGGTTTTGATTTTTTTATGACGTTGGCAATCAGCGACTTCATTTGCGCATTGAAGCAGTTTGCTTTCCCTCAGAAACTCATGCTTTTGTCACTAAAATTTGTTGCATATTCCGCTTAATTGAATAGAATGCCATACAATTCTATTCAATTAAGTGGATTATGCAATAAACCACTATGTGATTAACCAAATTATTTTTTTAACAAACGATGGATGATGCTTTGGGATTTATGATCTTTATGCAATAAAGCAAATTATGCAATTATCTGGTATGCAATTAACCGGATATGACTGTATTTTAAATTTATCATGGTCACTGCATTCCCTTCAATAAAAATTCTGTATCATTTTACTCATGGCGATCGTTCAGCAGAGTATGTTCGACTTAAAAAAGATTGTTTGTACAGCATTGCTCAGCACCGTATGCAGGGCATGGTATGGAATGGAACATAATCTTTCCATATTCCATACGCGCAATTTTTTTCCATTCCATACTAAAAATCTTCCATTCAATATTCCATTCCATACTAAAATCTTCTTCCACATTCCATTCCATACTTCCATACCAAAGAATTTTCAGACTGGAAGCAATGCAACGTATATTTTACACCTTTGCAATGTTGTAAGTAACCACTCAAAAAGGTGCGTGTAATAATACAAATATGCAATGACAGGTATCTGGTATATACATTGCACATGGTTTAATGCAGGGATCGGCAACCTTTTGAACTAGTGGGCTACATTTAGTCCTAACAAGGTTACAGCGGGCTGTCACTATTCCAACGAAACAAAAAAGAAACGTTTTTGCCAAGAATTCGGGCCTTTTTCCCGATGAATCGACAACAATGACCAAAAAAGGCCTTCGCCAGAAATTCGAGCCTTTTATTGGACAAATTGGTGGCGAAGACAACAAAAAGGTTTTTGCCTGGAAATGAGAATTCTTTTGGCGATTTAATGCAGCATATCCATCATTCAAAAAAAAAAAGGTTGTGGACCAGATGACAATAAAAAGTCGCGAGCCGGGTAAAATGCCTTGGCGGGCCCCATCCGGCCAGCAGGCTGGATGTTGTCGACTCCTGGTTTAATGCATAGGCGTAGCCAGGATTTTGGATTAGGTGGGCCAAACAGCAAATCACATGCAATGACGTCATCAGAAATTTTCAAAAAATGGGAACTTTTGGGGGACAAGGAATTAAAGATCAGAAGCTAGAGGTCTGGTTTGGCACGTAACAAAAATTTTGCTGAAGGGAAGGACTAGAACAGCAAGTTAAAAACTTTCACAAATACGTATGTCAAATTTGGGAGATGTGGTGAGCAAATTAGTGCAACTCAAACTTATCACAGATTGGGGCCTGGAGGTGAAGCCCCCAGTCGCAGGAGGCTATGGGGGCCTGAGGGCGAAACTCCCAGTTGCTAGGCGATTTTTTTGTAATTTTTTGGAAAAAATAGCTCTTTTAATGCCATTTGGATTACATTTCACAGGTTTTCAAAGTCATTTGAAACAGCAAAATTTTTGATATTGAAAGCCAATTGAAAAATTCCCTCTTTTTACTTCAGATAAGTCCAAAACACGTTTAAATTTTGCATTTTGGGGTTAAATTTTGTAAGTGACTTGGCCCAGGTCAGAGGAAGCACGATACATTGCCTTCTGTAATATGTTTGGCATTAAATAACACTTAAATTGATGATTTTGCCTTGGAGATTTTTGTTTTGTCACGAAAATAACCAGTTTTAGGAATACATGTAGGACCAGGGGCCTAGGCACCTTTAATTTAAATTCAATAATTTGTTCGATGAGCATTTCTTCTAATCAGGTTTTTTTCCAAAAGTATTTTGTTGTGAGAAAACTGGCGAGGTGGGGATGGATTTTAAAGATGGTAGGTGGTGGAGGTGGATTTTAAATTCATTTTAAGTTGGTTCCTTAGACGCACTAGATTGTTACTACTTCATTCATTCATTCTTTTTTTATTCTTGACCACCACAACAATAGCAAATGCATGGTAACACAAAAATAACACGTAGAGTCAGGAAAAGGAAGTAGTGACACAACGTCAGACGTTAAGACATGCAGAGAATACTGAAGAAAAAACAGCGATTTTTATTTGCATGGTTGCTACACCTGTCACACCAGCTTAAGTACATTGTAGGCCTAATCAATCACACTCATCAACACACACGCAGGCACACAAGATGGAAGTAAAACTAACGGCAGGAGTAGTTGTTCGAATGATTGATAAAGAGAAAAGAGAGGGACAGTGACCAGTGCAAGGCCAGGCATATTACTTAGGTGGTCAGTGGGTGGCGCAACCGACCCAAAACTATGTTTAGCTCAACGGAGCAAGGTGAGGAAAGAAAAACCACCCTGAAAATGAAACCTCACCGGGTTCGGAAACCCTTTCAAGTAGCAGCTGGCCATAGCATCAAGACAATAACAATTTTGCAATCGATACATATGCATCAAAATAATAATTAATTACTAATCACGTTATTGCAATTGATACAAAAGCTAGCATAAAAACTTTATTGCATAAAAACTGAGGGCCTGAGATTGCACCTTTTAGAACAAAAAGATTGAATTTCTCCCAGCTTGTACATTTAAATTAGTTGGCAAAAATTTAAATTGGGGGCCCATGCCCCTTGGTCGTCAATATTAATATTATTGCTAATAGCTGCTGAATGTGTGGCTGTTGCACTTGAATAATGCTAAAAGAAACTGAAACTGAAGAAACAATAAGCTTTGTGTTATCTATCATTGGTAGCATTTCAATTAGGGGGGCTGGGCGCCCTGGGCCCCCCTGGTTATGCCAATGGTTTTGTGATTGCCAGACAAGTTTGCTCTCACACCGATTATAAAATTTGGCATAACCAAACTCCTAAAGAACATTTATCGTAATAGAAATTCCAAGCAGCTTTAATACCAAAAAGAATTACTATGAGCTTAAAAACTAAAAGTACAAATAAAATTAAGTTGAAACGGGGATGAAATAGCAAATACGAATTTTTGGGGAAATTAAAGAAAAAAAAAAGTACGACTTGGTAAAATGTCAATCTGTCAAAGCAAAGTCAAAGCGAAAAGTCGAAATTAAAAAAAAAATCAAACCTGTCAAAGTCGTCAACCATAAGATCAATGCTGCAAATTGCAATGTACTTACTATGATGCAATGCGTACACTGTCTGCGCAATAAAAACAACCAAAGTACCACGATTTGTCTATAAATAATACGCATAGATATTGAAGTGGAATACTTTTGTGACAATATTATTTACCACTACCCGACATCCGTATATGGTTTTCTGTAAATGCAATGCACGAAATTTAGCATGGAATTGGTATGAAAGTATGGAAGATTGTCTTCCATTCCATTCTTGAAATCTTCCATTCCATTCCATTCTGGCATCATCCATATTTCATATTGAAATTTCTGTTCCATTCCATACCAAGCCCTGACCGCAGAGCTGGGCACCCGCTGCCGCTATTTGGCAAAAAAAGCAGCGGTGCTGCTGCTTATTGCTACTTACATGAAAAAGTAGCAACGCTGCCGCTCCCTCTACTTGCACACAAAACAGCAGCCGCTGCCAATTGTTGCAGCCTCTACTTTAAAAAAATAAATAGTAAAAAGAACGATGGCATTCAAATGCAGTACCTAATGGTGAAATTTCAACTTGTTTACAAAAGTTACTTATTCAAGCTTTTAAAATATCCATACAGATTACAATCGGTATTAGCAGGCTTAAATGGTGCATAAGCAAATCACAATTCAACTGGTTGTTGGTATGCTCCTTACAAAACAAGCATTTTAAAATGTTTGGTTAAACCGGCGCTTTTGGAAATTGCTCAGGAAGTTACCCTTGTAAGTTACACTAGGCAATTAAATTCCTTATCGCATTTTCTACACAAACAAAAGGCAATAAGAAATAGTTTAAATTACTATCGACTTAAACAATCTAAGTTTTTAACGTTAAAGCACGATGGCATACAGTATTCAACTTCAGTACAATTTTATAATGCAGTTTATATTTTTTATAATGCTATTTTAATATTTTATGTTTTTTATAATGCAGTTTAAATTTCTAAACGAAAATGTCCTGATTTCTTGAGGAATGGAATTCCAGGCCTTTACTCCCTGATATAAAATGTACCTCCACAATTAGTTGTGCAGTAACAAGGAATGCTTAGATGTGTATTGTCATTAGATTGTCGTGTAGCTTGATTTGAAGGTTCCATAGATTTAAGAAAATAAATGCAAAATGAATTGGGATTTCTGTTGCAAATAGTGCTGGGGACAAATTTAGTTATTTCAGATTTCCACAAATCAACAATTTGAAATATTTTAAATTGACTATAAAATGAGTTGGCGCTATTCCTGTACTGATATAGCGACTATTTTGATCGCTTAATATTGTACAGTTTTAATCCTTTCAAGGAGGAGGGAAAGGTGGGTCTCCAAATTATTATACCATAGAAAATTAGTGGATGCACTAATGCATGATAATTGATCAAGTTGTAGCATGATGCTCTAAGAAAAAATATGCACCAATTTAGATAAAATGCCAACGGAACAAGCCACCCTTTTCTCCAATCCAATAATGTGGTCCTTAAAATTGAGATCTTCATCAATGATCACACCTAAATATTTGGCATAACTGACAATTTTCATCAACAATCCATTACTTGTAAAAATAAGATGGGGGTTTTGTACTCTAGTTTGTTTAGGACGAATAATTATAATGTTTGTTTTGGTGGGGTTAATCAATAATTTGTTTACACTACACCTGAGATGGAGATTTTGTAATTACATTAATTTAGAATTCCAATTCTTCAGTATTCAATCCATTTACCAGTAAGCAAGTGTTGTTGGCAAAGAGCCTGGGTTTGCTTACTAACACGTTAAGTCATTACTATAAAAAAAAAAACAAGAGGCCAAGCGACAAACCCTGAGGGACTCTCCAGAATATTGGATTTAAGTCAGACTGACATTGGTTAATAGAAACTAATTGCTGCCTGTTTTGGATATAGAATCGAATTAAGTTGTAGGCCACACCTTGAATACCCTAATTGCTGAGTTCTTCCAAAAGTATTTCTTGTGCCACTGTGACAAATACGTTCCTTAAGTCAACAAAAGCTAATCCCGCATAGCTAAGGTTGTCAATATTATCTGAGAAGAAAGTGACAACATCCAGCATTGCATGCGTTGTAGAAATGCAACTTTGGAATCCGTATTGGTTTTCATAAAGTGCGTTTTTGAAAAAATTGCTTAGTTTTGCATTTAAAATTTTTTCAATAATTTTTGAAAACAAGTCAGAATAAAAATGTGACGATAATTATTCAAGTCATCTTTTAGCTCGCTTTTATGAATGGGGGTAACTCTGGCTATTTTGCAATTGTTAGAAAAGAGACCATGAGTGAAAACATAGTTAAGAAATAACTTTAGATACATAGCAACAAAAATAGCTTTCCATGATTTTTTAGCAAGCTTTTAAATATTAAAAGTGCTTGAATTTTATGCTACAATTGGTATCAATGTTTGATCATTTAATAATTTGAAATGTTACAGCAGTTGAAGTGTGTAATTTAAGAATAGCATGACAGATTTTTCCTTACAGTACTTAAAAAATCACATTCGTCATTTTTGAAACACCGGTCTGAAAGTTGTATTTTACTAACCCACTGGATTATGTTTTAGCGAAAATATTTTATCCCACAAACAAAGCAAACTTGAAATGTTTATCATTTATAGTATATAATTTTAAAAAAATAATTTAGTTTATAGTATACTAACTCGCTAACATAGCGCATGAACCATTCAGCAAAACCAAGGGACAAGAGCTTGGTGAGTTTATTAGTGTTTAAGTTCATGAGTGGACAAAAGCAAATAAAATAACCGTTAATCTCAAAAAATTATATGTTTTAATAATACCACCTAAAAGTACCAATCAAATTCCGAGCGGTAAAGTATATATCTCTAAATCTCCATTAAAAGTTAAAGATTCTGTAAAGTACTTAGCAGTCACAATCAACAAGACTAAATTTTGATGACCATATTGATTTACTTTGTGGTAAAATCTCAAGATCTATTGATGTCTTGTCCAAACTACATCATGCTTTATCTTTGAAAGCTTTACAAAATTTGTATTACTCTTTAGTTAGACAATACAATCTCCTGTATGGAATTACCATCTGGGGAAGCACTTATAAAACCTACTTGAAAAGGCTACCTACACTCCAAAATTGACCAGTTAAAATAGCTGTAGGAGCTCATTGGCGAGACAATACCGCGAATTGCTATATGCAACAGCAACTTCTTAAATCAGAGAAATTATATACTTAAAAGGTTGGCAAATTAATGTAGAAGTACAAGAGTAAAAATCTACCCCCAGCTTCTCCTTTTTTACCTCCATTGCACCGGTACACACACAATTAACACGTTTCGCATCATCCCAATACAGTTTGTACCTGCCCAGGTATAAAACACTTTAAATTACAGAGAAATGTTAAATTCCGGAAGGTGTTAAAATTTGGAACTCGGTACCTCCAGAAATAAAAAAATTCCTTTTTAATCGACTTAAAATATAATATATAAAACCATTTGCTGTTAAATTATACTTGTTGTTTTCCATTTTAGTTTACTTGGTAATTTGATATGACTATAATTATTTTCTATGACTATTGTCGAACCAGTCGCTATACCTCATAGGGATGCGGCCGCTGTCCATGCTGGAGGCTGGCTGGCGGGTTTTGCGTCTCTTCGCCTAGGATTGTTTCCTTTTACCTAGCCAATTTTTTATTCGAATGTTCTGATTGATGGTGGAACAAAGCTAACCACCAGCGTGGAGGTGGGTTCACTGGTGTGGTATTTGTGGGTTATGTTGGCGCTTCTTGGTGCCCATTCCATTGCTACACTTTAACTAAAAAATTACACAAATGCACTTCATGATCGGCTAAGCTCGGAAGTGGATGCTTGACTCGATGACCGAGAGGTACCCTAGCAGCTTCCTATCTCAATTCAACTCCCTGTTTTTGTGTGCTGTTTTGCGCTAAATAAACATGATTATGACTAAAAAAAAAAATTTTGTTTGATTGTAAGACCTGAGGTTGAATTGACGCTAGTGAGTATATACCAAGTTTGCCACTTTTTACATAACAAACAGGAAAATTTGCGCTAATGTAAATCATTTTTTGCCAGAAATAGCAAAATAAATAAAAAGGTTTCCTAAAATTTCAAAGTTTATTTTTGTACACTGAAACTGCAAAGAGTTTTAATTCAACTATCATCTTGTGTGGTTTCAACAACTTCATCATGATGTCATAATAAAAAAATATATATGAGAATATATAGCTCCTTGATAAGATCTGCAAGTTGGTCAGGTCAAGCACTCTCCCAGGGTACGAAAGTTACCACAAGTGATAATTTTCATACAGGCTTTAAGACTTCGTCTTTCAGCCAACCAGTATACTCACTGTTCGCTGCTGATAAAGGGACAAACCCCAAAACGGCAGGCTGTACAGCGATTGAGAATATGTAGCTCTTTGATAAGATCTGTGATTTGGTCAGGTCGAGCACTCCCATTGGGTACGAAAGTTACCGCAAAGGATGATTTCCATACAGACTCTGTCTTTCAGCCAACCAATATACTCTTTGTTTGCTGCTGATGAAGGGGCAAACCTTGAAACGGCAGGCCGTACAGCAATTGAGAATATATATTTTATGAAAAGTTTGCAAACATCTTCGTCTTTCACCTAAGTTTAAAATTAACTGTCTACTAAATCTAGAAATACGTTTTTTTAGATTAAAATCAACTGTATATACCTCAGGAAAAAATACAAACGCTACTTTTGTGGAGAATCCCCGATATTACCCTAAATTACCAGAAATTGGGGAGGAAATATGGGCGATTCAGAAAGATCATTTATTCAGGATTCCGAAAATGCAGGTAAAAAATATGTCTTTGATTGTCTAGTCTCCACGATACTACACAATACAATTGTCTAGTGTCTCCACGAAACTAAACAATCGTATTGTCTAGTATTGTGGAAACTAGACAATATGGTTATACATTTTAACAAAAGTCCAATACGCGCTTATCATTTTTTATTATCCTGCCAATGTTGTTTCGTTTGAATTTTTGAACTCGTAATGTGTAAACGTTAAAGCATTGTCTTAACGCATTCTTTTTTTTTCATTTTTTATATGGTATAGATACGGTAAATATGCAATTCTCGCGTAGCAATGCCAGTGGAAGGAGCTGACTGAAAAAACAAATTGCATTTGCGTCAGCTGCCAGATTTGAAAACAAGATTTTTAGATTAAGGCAAGTCGTGACTTCAACTTCTTGATTTATTCAAATAGTGCGTGGAATTGCAGCTTTATAACTATCGAGTATAGTTACAGTATTAGAACAAAAACTTGACAAAATACTCAATGCGATTGCAACGTTAACTGAGAAAGTTGATAAACTGGACTCAAAAATTTGAAGCCATTGAGCTTTGTCTAGATAACATTGAAAGCAATTTTAACAACAAAATCAAAGAAATAGAAAACCAAATCAAGGAAAAAGCTGAAAAAAAATGAACTACAACAGATCTGCAATGAACTATTGAACATCTTGAATAAAGCGAAACGAGACCAGCAGACTGCAGCTACATATAATGGACAAACCTTATGATAAAAGGTCTAACATTCTGATTCATGGTGTTCAGGAAAACACAGATTTTGCACATGAGAAACCAGAGCAAACTTTGGCACATATTCATGAATTTATGAAAGATGTACTTTGAATTAAAGATCCTTCTGAACTTACCCTGGCTGACTTTCATAGACTGCCTCAATATCCTGTGTATAATGACCAGAAAGTGAAGACAAACAGACCCATAATTATCAAATTAACAAATTCCTCGGACAAATGATGAATCTTTGCCAGTTTAAGAAATTTGAAAATTTACAATCAAGATAGACATGACCTTAATCAGTCTGCAGGGTACATTACTGAGCATCTTCCAAAACAATTTCAACTTGAGCGAAAACAGCTCTTACCATCATTTAAAGAAGCAAGACGCCTTAACAAGAAAACTTTCTGGAAAGCTGAAAATGGTCAAAACGTTTTATACATTAACAGGGTTCCCACGCATTTGTCAACAAAAAATTCCCTACTTTTTCCATACCTAAATTTACTCAAAACAAACTAAGTTCTAGTCATCTGAAATACACAAAACGGCAGCTATTTTAACACAATCCAAAAACCAACTCAACAGAACTCAATTATTACATGGACAAAGACGAATAAATAGCCTATTAACGAATATTTCTTAATTGCTAAGTGATTGTTCATGGTGTTTAGATTGATACAAGATGGAGGCAATGCGGCGTTGTGTTTAGGCCACAGGTACAATGGTCGTATCTAAGCGGTTGCTATCAGGCGTGTAGCCAGAAATTCGTAATGAGGGGGCTGGTTGGGCTAATGAAAAGAAACTCGAGAGGAATGATTGGTAATTAACTAATACTGAATAGCCCCCCCCCCCCATTCCTAAGTTTATAGTATCTTTGTTAATGACACCTATGTTTAGCATTTTTATGCTTGCGATTAAATCTGATTGCTTAGTTTTGGCCATTTTTGAAAGTTTTCATTTGATTGTGATTTTTTATTTTGACAAATCAGCCCCCACCCCCTGAATATATGTTTCAAAACATGTTTCAAATCACTATTTAGTCCATTCCAGTGCATAAAACAGTCTCAGAAATGCTAAAAACGTGGTACTTTTCTTATACAATTTTGTCGACATGCCAATGAGGGAGCTATAGCCCCCCCCCCCTCGCTACTGGCTGCTATATCCACTACTACAAGACTGGAATTCTTGATTTGGCAATGGTAAGCACTGGTATTTTGGGAAACACTAATTTCTTGCACATTGTAGGCAATCTGATTAACTTCGTTGTCAGTAACCAAGCAGTTGCTAAAAGTAACCAAGCAGTAGGCAACCGGTACTGCACTGGCTCATACTGTTCAAGCTTGTGAAATCTGAACTATGGCTCCTTTTTATTTGTAGGCTGGTAAACATAGAATAACCTAACCAAACTACTGGCTAAAGTGCAAGCTGACCAATTTTTAACGTGTAGGGAGCCCACTGCTATTTGCAGTGTTTGTGCCAAAGAAATAGGATACCAGTACAGGTACAGTCTAGTGAATATATTCTCAGTAGCTCAACTGCTGGAACCAGTATGCTTTGCTACAAAGGAGCTTTTTCTTACAGCTAATCATTGGCCTGAGCAGAGTGCCTACTGCAGGCTAATACTGCTGTGGGCTATCAGCACATTATTAGCGTGTGGGCTAGTAAATCTCTCAACTTAACTTAAAAGCTAAACATGGCCTAGGCAGACAGCCTACTGTAGGCTATCAGTGCATTATTAACCAGGCTAATCGGCTACTGCTGTGGGCTATCAGCACATTATTAGCACATAGGCTAGTAAACCTTTCAGCTTCAACTTCAAAGCCAAACATGGCCTAGGAAGACAGCCTACTGTCCGAAGGCTATCAGTGCATTATTAACGTGAAGTAGGTTAATAATCTTTGAACTTCATTCGGATGCTGCAGCTGTTGAAATAGCATTCTTCTGTTTTCTGCTAACCTTTTGCCTATTGTCTGCGTATGCCACGCTGTTCCTCCTTTAGTGCTATAGGCTACCGCTACTTGAATTCTTCCGTTTGCATAATTGCCTTTGATGGATTAATACTCTTTAACAACAGCATAATGATATCTTAAATTAAAGTTTTGTTGAACCTGTTTTGTGAAGAAATAAATCGGCAGGACCACCCTTCCTGAAGCTTTAACACAACACAGCCAGGTGTGTTATTACTATTTTTATGCACTTTAATGGAAGTATTAGAAAGACAAATGGGATATTTAATATTCATCCGCTCCAATCGCGTTAGTTTCTACAAGGTGCAGTGCGCTATTTTGCCAAACAGTTTTCCATCCTTATTCTATACTAGCACTCATTTTTCCCGACTTTTTCCCGGTCGGGAAATGCCTTTACAAAATTCCCAACTTTTTCCAATCGTGGGAACCCTGCATTAGTGACATCAAAATAAAATATGAATAAGAATGAACCTAAGTAGAGTAACTTTAATAATGAATAAGAATGAACTTGAATAGAGTAACTTTTCTTGAAATGCAGAATTCAATAAGGCAAACTGCAAGCGAATCAAAACAACTAACTCATACCTATAAGGCTATAAAAAATCATGTAAGACGTCATCATTTCTTTGTAGTTTTCGTGTTTGATGAATGTCAGAAGTGGAGTCGAGGACACAAAGCTCGAGGCCAAGGCCAAGAACACAAAAAATTTCGAGGGCAAGGACAGACCTTCTCGAGGCCAAGGCCAAGGACACAGGCGCAAGCATTCTCCAAAAAAAGGTTTTCAAAAAAATTTTTCAAGTGATCTCAAAAAAAAAGGTCTTCAAAATTTTTTTCAGGTGAAAAAGGTCTTCAAAAAGTTTTTTTCAGGCGATTTCCACTTGAGGAATACAAAAAAAAGTCCTCGCAAATTTCTGCAAGGTTTCTGGCACTTTCCAACAAAATTTCAATGGTTCAAAAAAGAAAGCTGTCCTCGAGCAAAGGACGGGGCAATTTTCGAGGACTTGAGGCTTCAAGGCCATAGCCAAGGACTTTAAAATCTGTCCTCGAGGACTCCACAACTGATAAATGTGCTTTACGTGTCAGGGCAGTTTGAGCAGTATTCTACTATCAAAACATGGCATGGAAGCCGCGCTGTCCACTCTAAAACAACTACTGTTTATTCTAAAATTGCAACGCAGTAATCTACGAATTGTTTCTATTGCTATGCCGAAGTACGCTTTGTGAGTCAGGGCTGTTTGCGCAGTAATTTACTATTGAATCTAGGTATGGAAACCAATAACTTAGAATTCAATTTATGGTAATGGCATGTTTTTTTCATTGTTGCACTAACGTGTCGCGGCCAGAATACAAGGGTTATCTGTGTGCTTTACAACATCTAGTACCGCTAGTTTCAACTTCTAAATTAATTTTATGCTGCAGATGCAAGTACTAAGACAGTATTCTTGCATGTCACTAGGTCTGCTTATGCACATTTTGGGAGTTGATGGTCAGAAATGAATCCTTGAAACCTTTTTCAATGCAAATATGTGTTTGCAAAATGCAAATATGTGTTTGCAGTTATTTACCAACATTCTTGTAATAATACTAATGCATTCCTTGAAGCTCTTGATAATAACATGCAAAAACCAAATAAAAAAAAAGGCCAGGGTAATAATCATGGAGGACATTAATATAGACCTAAGTTCAAATCACCATTCCATCTCCCAAAATGACTACTTGAATACAATGAAGAGCAATGCTTTCTCCAGTTTAATTACAAATCCTACTCGTGTTACTGCAACGTTTCAAAACATTATTGATCATATTTCAACCAATGTTCATGACTCGGTTTTGATGCCCGTTGTGTTCTCTTACACATTAGCGGACCATTACCCAATTTTCTGCAAAGTTTCGATCTCCGTCCGCCAAACAACTAAAATTGACCACACCTACAAGTTTCAAAATCATCAAGCTGTCGATTGCCAAAACTTCCACAATGATTTGGAAACTGCCCTCTTTCCTCTAAACTGTGACTTACTGCAAGATAATGTAACTTCTCAATCTCTTGAAAACAGTTTTGAAAAATTGGTTAATTCTATTACTCAAGTGATTGAAAAGCATGCGCCTTTGCAAACTGCATCTCAAAGACAAAAGTGTATTCAGAAAAAAACATGGTTATACAGATTTGCTAAAAATGATAAAGCTTAAGCAGAAGTTTAACAAATCTCATTTTTTTAATGGCACTGAATCAAATAAACTGTATTTTAAGCAGTTTGCCAACAAGCTAACTCATATGAAAATGCAATCTAAACAAGCATTCTACTATTCCGCCATCTCGTAGAGAAAAAATAATCCGAAGCAACTATGGGAATTTACTAACTCTGTTATTCATACCAAACATTCGACTACTTGTCCCCCTCTTAGAGTAAATGTGGACAGCTACGAAACAGATGACCCGGGTGAAACTTCAGAAATTATTAATGATTATTTTGTAAAATTGGAGAATCAATTGCTAAAAAAGCTAAAACAATAAACGACAATGCTGACTTTAAAACTTTTCTGAATAATTCTGTATCTCAATCCATTGTGCTTGAGCTTCCCCAACCTATAGAAACTTTTAACATCATTAACTCATTAAACATCAAAAAAGCGGTAGGTTGTGATAATATCTCTTTGTTTTTTCTACAGATGGGAGGGGAAATTTTAGCACCTGTTCTATCCCTTTACTTTGGCCATGCTTTTGAGTTGGGTTTATTCCGAAAAAATTTTCAAAACTGATAAAGTTATACCAATCTTCAAGTCAGGAAACAAACAAAATCCACAAAATTATTGTTCCATTTCACTTCTTTCCTGTATGTCAAAAATTCTTGAAAAACTCATCAAAAACCAATGGATGAATTTTTTCGATAAGTATAAAAACATTTATGATCATCAGCACAGATTTAGAGCAAACCCATAGTGTTGTCCATGCGCTACTTGATGTAAGCATTCAGACCTTACATGCCATCCTAAACAAGCAACAAACAGCACTATTACTTATGGACATTAGGAAAGCTTTTGACACAGTCTCTCATAAAATACTACTTCAAAAACAGTATCACTATGGAATATGAGGATCAGCGCATAAATTGCTCGAAAGCTATCTTGCTTCTCGCAGTCAATTTGTAACGGTGCAAAACTGCAACTCTTCTTTAAAATCTACCAATATTGGCGTCCCCCAGGGCTCCATATTAGGAGCTCTTCTCTTTCTTTTTTATATCAACACATGCCTAATGCCACTTCCTGTAATCCACGCCTTTTTGCTGATGATACTTGCTTAATTGTAACTATACTTTAAGTGGCCTCGAACATGAATGTAATCAGGAAATGCAAAAACTGCACAAATGGTGTTGCACTAACGAGCTCCAGATTAATCCTGAGAAATCAGAAGCATTAATGATCCCCTCTCAAATTTTTGCACCTAAAACAGATCCTATTATCACATACAATGATAGTCCAATAATCTGCATGGAAAGATTAAAATACCTTGGTGTAAAGTTAAGATTTCAAATTTAATTACAAACCCGACATTACCTTGGTCGAGAACAAAATAGCCAGATCGGATGGTACATTGAGTAACTACTTTATCTTTTCCCCTCCTCTGCACTTCTCTTTGTGTTTTTCATTCCTTCACCCCCACATCTTATTTGGTATACCTTTATGGGGAAATGCGAACCCAACTTATCTCATTCAGCTTCAACGCTCACAAAATAAAGCCGTTCATATAATAACTAACAGTGCACTAAGAGCGTCAATCAATCTCCACTATTTCAAATTAGAAATATTAAAACTAGCTGAACTCTATAAATTGGAAATTGCTAAACTATTGCATCAATGCTAAAAGCAAAACCTTCTGCACTGCTGCACAGAATTTTTCAAATCACTTTCTGCTGTTCATGAGCGTTCAACCAGATCAAAGTCATAAAATAAACTTTATTTAAATATCGAAATTTTCCACCATATGATGTCAAAAATCTTTTAAATATCATGGTGCTAAAATTTGGAATTCCATCCCATTTGAAGTAAGAAAGCAACCGTTCAGTAAATTTAAAACTAATTTTTAAAAAAGTCTCCTCAAAAGTTATCACTAAATGTGTAGTATCTTATAAATGGGCCAAAACTACAGCATGTTGAGTATATTTGCAAAATCTTCTTTAGTTTCTATTTTTTAATAATATGTTGCAACTGCAGTTTTTGGGTGGCTGCTTGACTAGAAGACCTGAAATATTGGTCATTTCACATTCGCATATCAGTTTTGAAAATTTTATGCACTAGATTGGTTTGTGTGTCATCTTTGGTATTATGATTTATTCTACTCGGCAAATAAATTCTGTACGTCTGTCTATCAGTCAGCATCTGGCTTTTGTGCACGAACCAAAAATTAAATTAAATGTTTTTCTACAAAAAAAAATAGAGAAAATAGCATTCAGATATACTATTAAAGAAGGAAGCGGGAATCAAATTATTGAAAACCAATTACAACTGTTGGTCACTCTCCATTGTTTTAAAAAAGTTCTACCGACATAATTATATGGTAGTTGCGCGAGACGGAAAAAAACAAAAAAAGCGCAAATAAAACTGTTAAAGAGCTTCAAATTGGTTACAAAAAGTGGTGGCAACAAAATTGGCGGCACCAAGGTCTGCGACGACCCCTTTTATGATACCTTTGGATGGTTGTTCATATGACATGGATATGCATGTTTGTTAGGTTTACAGGTTTTACATGCATGGATTATTAGATTGGTATGATATTTATATGCAGTACCGACAGTTTTGATCTTGCCTATCGTGGTACACTGCAGATAACTATTCTCAGGTGTGTTTACAAGTGGTACCAGTAGTGGATGGTAGATGTGTTATGCTTAGACGAGATTTTAGCAGATTTTCAAACCAAAATTTGTTCCACTTGCAAGCTACAGTACTAACATGAAATATTTTTGACAGAGTTGTTCTAACTTTCTGCTATGATATTATGCTCTGATACTCTGCTTATGTTATTGCAAACAAATATTGTAGCATAACAACATTACAAAAACTGACTTTACCCGCGCCCTGGTCACATTGTTGCGTCCTTGGATAAGACGCTGTACGATGATTATCTCAGCTTGGTGGCTTCGACCAAGCAGCAAATTCAGAGGACAACAATTTGAAGAAATCCACATAAACATTGGATCACTAAAAACTCCTAAACATATGCAGATTCCTCCAACCACCAAGTAGTCAATGCAATAAAAAGTGCGCAGATCCTCCAATAGTTAGCTTTTGATGCTGTGTGGTGAAGGGAGAATAAATATGCACTACAACGACAAGTTTTCATTTCAAGTTTTGATTAATAGTTCAAGTGTTTTTTCAGCAAAAAAATTGGGTTATGCCAAAAACTGCAAAGAATGATTCCTGAGCGAATTTTCGGACCCGGCCTACACTGTGCATAAAATCATGAACATATAGGCATATCGTTAGTTTGTTTGAAACAAATGGCTGCTTGTACTCTAGTAAGGCGATACGCTGGGCATACTGAATTTCAGTTTAAAATAAAACTAAAGACGAGCTTTTGGGCTAATGATTTTATGCACAGTGTAGATTGGGATTAGGTGGATGGTGACTTCACAACTTTGCTTCTGACAAATCAGGGCGTTCAATTTTTCTAGACTTTGACACAATTTGGACTAAGTCACCAGTCTCAGTGCTGTGATAGACAAGAATACAGTTGTCGCAGTTCCTGCTTCATCCAGTGGCGATGTGGAAAACTAGCATGGAAGTAACCACAAATGAAAGATAATTGGAACCGATAGCTTTTTAAGTCAACAGATCATAGCAGCTCAGAGGTTGTACAACCGAGCCGGTTAACCGCAATTGGAGCGCGCTCCCTTTTGACATGCCACAACTGGTGACCCCGACGTGATTGGATGGTCGGCGCTCGAGACGACATTAGCAGGCCCCTTCCTACCACTGCTTTCAGAAAGGGGGAAGTGTGTCGCAGTTCCTGCTTCATCCAGTGGCGATGTGGAAAACTAGCATGGAAGTAACCACAAATGAAAGATAATTGGAACCGATAGCTTTATAAGTCAACAGATCATAGCTCACTCGAGGTTGTACAACCGAGCCGGTTAACCGCAATCGGAGCGCGCTCCCTTCTGACACGCCACACAGTTATAAATCAACACAGTTATGCAGTGTAATATGCGAACATAGACATTGATCAAAAAAGATTTCTTCAAAATGAACGAGTGTACTATTTACTGCAATAAATATTTGACATTGTGCCATGGGAAGTTGTTATCACCTGTTCCCCCAACCCCAGCTGAAAACAAAATTAAAAAATCAAGCTGACATCATAGTTACACTTCGGAAAACCAGAGGACTGCTTTCTGCCTCTTTCTCATTCTCCCATGAAAACAATGTGGTATGCTGATGAGACATTATCATTCCAAGATAGTGCAACACGAGCTACACATTGATCAAACATTTTCATTGAATATCAATACCAACTATCCATGACTATACAAACATTTCCACTCTCTGGGTTTTGTTTCTACCCAGTGTTGCAATGTAGCTGAATTCTTGTGTCAATAAACAAGTTTTCATACGCGATTATTATATTAATGATCACAACAAAAAAGATAACTTTTCCAATAATATTTACAAAATTGAATTTTTGATTGTAACTCATTTCTATTGTTACATTAACAATGATTCACATTACCTTCTTGCTGC
The DNA here is from genome assembly GCA_963965965.1 of Trididemnum nubilum. Lineage (NCBI taxonomy): Eukaryota > Metazoa > Chordata > Ascidiacea > Aplousobranchia > Didemnidae > Trididemnum > Trididemnum nubilum. Next base: position 29,204,977 of record OZ014478.1, read on the forward strand.
AAACGTTTTTTCAACCTGAATAATACAAGCTAGAGAGTTGAAATTTCTTGTACAGTAAAAAACAGATAAACTCATGACCTTAGAAAATTTTTTAAAAATGCAGAAGTGTTGACATTGCTTATTTGCCACTCAGGGTTGCATTACACTTAACTTGAGCATTTTTAAGTTAGTTTTTCAAATAATTTTTGTGAAATTGTGCACTTTCAAAAGAGGGGACTAGTCAGTGCTGCTACCTACCTTTTTTGGGTATGGCAAAGATAAGCTGCATATTCAGACACATACATAGACATCACAGGGCAGTTGCTAGCATACATAATCAAGGATTGCCCAGCATGCTTTAAAAAATTTGTTGAAACTCGAGCAAGAAAAGGACATTTTGTAGCAAAGCATTCCATTATCTCTAAACTACTTGAGATTGCTTAACATAAACTAAAACTTGTTTCAAGGTCACCTAATCTAAACATGCAATTTAAAATCAAACCATTAGTAGCATAAATAAAAAATTTGTAGACAACAGAAATGTTCAAAAACATTCCATAATGCCACCTTTCCACCCGTCTATGACACATGGCAGAGGCTTTAAAGAGATACAGCTGGAAATCGATTTTACTAAAGAAATGAGAACTACTTGAGGCAATCTGTAATAAACAGGTGTCCCAAACCTTTTTTCACAATTCCCCTTATTCGGAAAAATATGAATTACTCTGTTCGACTCAGTAGCATTGGCAACCATGCATTTAACATTTCTGTGACATCACAAAAGACTGATTTTGTAAAATTTCTTGCAGACATTAGGCTATTGCTGCTATAGCAGCCCTAAAACACCACAGGCCTGGCCTACCTCTTAAAGTATAACACTATAACCAACTTGCTTGCTGGCTAGTGATTGTGGTTTGTAATTTGACCAAACTTCATGAAAAAAAATTTTGAAAAAACTTTGCTTGAGCAGACCACCCCCCTTTTTATCTTGACACCACGCTGAGCCACCGATTTCTAATATGTCATGTTCTAGTGGTCATAGAGACACAATTTTGGTGTCAAAAGCTGCGGAATACCAAAGTTTATATCTAACTTTCTAACAAACATACTATAACTCAAAAATGTTTAGTTAGTCATTAAAAGAGAAAAACCATTCCAGATTTTCGACACCAAAATCTTGCTGTTTAGTGATAATCAATTTTGTAGCCTTCAGCAAAAGTGACACGTTCAATGTTTGCTGCAAAGTAAAGTACCAAAAACAATAAATTATTTAAACCATAGATTTTTGTTGCAGACAACACCAGTTGAATACAGTGATAGGAACATACTGTACAGGGGCATAAGGACTGCACAAAAACCTCAGACTACAAAAAAACTGTTAAGATTGTACAAGAACCAAAAGAACTGCAAGAACCTCAACCCTTGCAATCCTTTCTGTTTTAGTAGTATCAGTGTAATACAATGCCGTTTAGCTCACTGCAATGCTAAAAGTTGTTTTTCCACAACCATTATATTAGGCCCTATTAAAATTAAAGCATTGACTGAGAATAGCAGTCATTAAACTATTCTACCATCCACCGAGCTGTCTTACCCTCACTTTGTGGAGAAATCACTGCGACAAGATCACTGGTAACAAAATTTCTTAGTTAAGATACTTTGGCTAGCCTAGTTGTTTATGGGGCAGTGGGGTAACATCTAAAATACTCCATGGTCATTTTCGAAGGTTTTGATATTCTTATGCACTATTTTTTGCAATTAATAAGTTGGAACACCTTGCCAGAATATTCTAAACATAATATTCTAGCCACTTCAAACAACAAAAAAAGAGTGTTCATTTAGGGTTGTCCAAATTTTGGACATTTTTGAAAAGTCAAGGATACTGCAGCTTTTCCTATGCCTATGACCTGCAAAACAAGATTGCAAAAAAATTTTTAAATAGGACATTGTTTTGCTAATCCTCATTGCTTTTAAAATTTTCCTCTCCAAATTGCTATAATTAGGGAATTTCTCAAAGGTAACATATGCATTTTTGATTTAAAGCCTTGTTATTACAGTAGGTGTCATGAAGCAGAATTTTGGTAGTATATTTAGTGCATAAATGATGCTAGGTAGGTTGGATTGTTAACCCAGTTTGGGCATTCCCCAAATTTACTCAAATTTTTCAAAAATCAGCAAATTTTACAAAAACTGTCTACAACAGTCTCACACCGGTATCTGAACCAGTGATTCTCAACAGCGGCTCTTGGCTATCCTCTTTGCATCTCTCATTAATCTTTTGAAAATGAATCTGTTTTGCACTGTTTATGTAAACTTCATTTAACCATTCTTCATTTTAATAGTAAAACCAATGCTAACAAAGCAATAAATTTAGTCAATTTTTTTATTATTTAGTTATGAGCATTCCTTTAGCCAACAGTCGAGGATAGCATTGCTCAGTTTTACTTGAGAGTTACTTGTTGCTAATGTTAGCGCTTAGTTTCTTAGCTTTGTTCTCATTCCCAATTAAGAGTTATTTTCTAATTTATACAAACCACAAGAGAGGGGGGTCCACGACAACTGACCGCGACAAACTGACCGCGAACCAACTGACTGTGAACAAACTGACTGCGAACAACGCCGATTGGCTGAGAAGGGCAATCCTAAATATATTTTTACTATCCCCAGAGCCATTTTGCCCAAACCTTCACTTTGTGACGAAATCACTGCGACGAAAACATGTAACGAAATCATTGATTCGCGGTCAGTTTGTTTGTGGTCAGTTTGTCACGGTCAGTTGACTTGGCTTGAAGAGAGGGAGCCTTAACTTAGCTTTTTGATAGCTTGCAGGGCTAAAGTTGCAAAATGTTGGGCTAACGCAGTAGCAAAACCAAACGCAGAAGCAAAACTAAAGAGCCATGCTACCTGTATGGACTAAACATGGGAAATTTTTGTAATATTTTCGAAAAAATTTCTGTTTTAGCACCATTGAGATCAAAATTTACTAAGGTATTTCTAAAAACCTAAATTTGGAAAGTTGTAACATAATGAAATTGCCCCCCTCCCCACCCCTTTCAGCCCCCCTTTACTCACAGGTCAAGTCCAAAACACGTTTAAATGCTTGTATTTCAGGGTAAATGTTCTAAGCGACTTGACATGGCTGTTGCACTGGGGATGAATCTCCCTTGAACCAGGTGACTTAAACCCAGAGGTGGGCAAGTTAATGCAAAACATTAGCTTCGTTAACCACTAGTCCGTTAACAAACTTCACACCTCCGTTAACGTTAATTCGTTATTTTCAGCTTTCATTAACGGAAGTTAATAAAGTCCGTTAATCCGTTAACATTTTGCGTGTAATTTACATTTCTTTTTATTCACTCGCTTCTAGAACACGTATTGACGCTGTTGAGCTGATTGTAAGGAAATATTTATTGCTATGGTGGTCTTATTGTGTTTTGAAAGTAACATTTTACAGTCAATCTAATTTCAAGATAAAAACAAGTTCAAATGCACGACAAAGCTGCAAGATTTTAATGATAAAAACCTTAACGGAAGTTAACAGAACTTAACGGAAGTTACTTTAGTCCGTTAACAGCACTTAACAGAAGTTAATTTAGTCCTTTAACATGAAAAAACTTTTTAACGAATTAACGAGTTAGTGAAAAAGTTAGCTTCGTTATTAACGGATTAACGATTAACGGACTTGTGCCCACCTATGCTTAAACCCAAATATGCATGTTTTGAACTTACTTCGAACTTAAACAGATAGTATAAGAGCACTGAAGAGGCTCAGAAATTTATTTCTGTCAAAGTTAATTAATACAAAACATAAGCTTCGTTAACCACTAGTCCATTAACAAACTTCACACCTCCGTTAACATTAATCCGTTATTTTCAGCTTTAATTAACGGAAGTTGATAAAGTCCGTTAATTCGGTTACATTTTGCGTGTAATTTAGATTTCTTTTTATTCACTTGCTTCTAGAACACGTATTGATGCTGCTGAGCAGATTGTAAGGAAATATTTATTGCTATGGTGGTCTTTTTGTGTTTTGGAAGTTACATTTTACAGCCTAATCTAATTTCAACATAGAATTAAGTTCAAATGCACTAACGAAGCTGCGATCAGAAAATCTTTGGAAATTGCGAACAGCGATAATTAATTGACCTATGAGGCTGCAGGTTATTATTTGCCACAAAAAAGAGCTCCTTTCTTAGCTTTCTTCTATAAAACTCGAGCTAACACACAACAAGTGCTACCACTGCAAACTGGTTTGTACCAGTACAATGAATGAATGGTGCAAAATATCAACGATAAAAACCTTAACGGAAGTTAACAGAACTTAACGAAAGTTACTTTAGTCCATTAACAGAACTTAACGGAAGTTAATTTAGTCCATTAATAAGAAAAAACTTTTTAACGGATTAACGAGTTCAAGAAAAAGTTAGCTTCGTTATTAACGGAATAACGATTAACAGACTTGGGCCCACCTATGGTTTGAAATATTAGCATGTAGTTCTTCAAGGTTTAGATGGTTCTCTACATATGCTCGAAATGTTTTGGCCTGAAGTTCAAGTCCCTCCTTAGCAAAATCCCCTTCGACACCTGCGCTAATGCTGTAATAATGATTGTTTTTAATTATGTGATATTTTTTTGCTTTTAGCTCAGTAGAGTGCCCTGATGAAGCTAGCTACCATGTACTGGTGAAATGTATTAATAGCTTAAAAAATAAAAACATGCAGCAGTTGCACAAAACTAATTGAAAATTTTTGTTTATTTGGTTCCAGCTCCTATCAACTTTGAGGTTTAAAATTCGGCTCTGGACCTAAAAAAGGTTGAGAACCACTGATCTAAACCTTAGAATCAGATATGTGCCTCAAATAATTGAAGCAGGAGTACTGGGAGTATCCTGAAAATGAAAGCTGACTCTTTATCCATTTCTCAAATTACTTAGGCTATAAAATTAAATGAAAAATTTCAAGACAACAAGAGAAAACATCTGTTAACTCTAAAATCGCTGATACTGAACCTATTGTTTAGGCATCTTCGTCAGACATGAGAGAAACGAGTGACTGTACCAGAACTAGCTCAGAATCAGAGTTTGCTGCTTCTATGAATTGGCAGACAATGCAAAAATTGCAAGACACAGATTTCATCACTTTACAGGCAACAAAAAATTTGATAGATAAAATTGCAGTAAGCAATGCTATAGAGCAGACAGACTGCAAGTAACCTTTAATGCAGCTACAAAGCTGCAGGCAGCTTTCATAAAAGCTTTCAACGTTGACGTAACTCAATTTGTTCTGTCGTGATCAAACACAGAACATTCTCGCATCAGTAACTGAAGTAAACTTTCTCAAGCTATGTTTGTTGAGATCAGTTCTGATTCTCCTGACAATGTTGCCCTGCATTGGGAGGTAAAATAACATAAAATCGCTTAGGTGAAAGACATGAAGCACTTTGCATAATTGATAACGGTTACAGATGCTGCTCAATCTACAAGTGGCAAAGTTCTTAGTATGCAACAAATTGCAGATGTTAGCCAGCAAACACAAGCAGAAGCCACTTTTGAAATGTTGAAAACTTGGAACCTCAATAGTAACGTTAAAACACATCTATTTCATACCACTGCCAGCAACAGTGGTTAGAAAAGGGGTGCTGTGAAATGCAGGCGTATAGCCAGGATTTTGCATTGGGAGGGGGCTGTTTTGGAGGCTGGAAACAACATCAAACAATCTTGACCCAGATTTTGATTGATCTTTTATCAGATTAAGTCGGTTTTTCTGTCCGAATTAAGGTGATCTTCGAAAAAAAAAGGTCTTCACCAAAACTGAGACGGTTTTTCTGTCCAAAATGAGGTGGTCTCTATAAAAAAAAATATCTTCAGACAAGTTGAAACCCAGTTTTTCTGGTCGAAATCACATCAGATCCTTCACCAATTCTCATCGCCAATACCTTTGGGGGGGCTATTTTCGTTTCTAAAGCAAAAATCGACCTCTAAAGTGCTAAAAACAGGGTATTTTGCATACTCTTCAGGTCAATAGGGAAGGCTATAGCCTCCCCTGGCTATGCTACTGGTGAAATTGCTGGAAGATTTTTTACAAAAGAAAGTGCTGCATCATGCATGTCGCCATCACATTTATGAACTGATTATTGGGGCTGTATGAAAAAGTTTGTTTGGTGCCACAAAAACTGGGCCTGCAAGTCCTTTATTTAAGTTCAAAAACTCATGGCACAATATTCATTCGTCAAAACCATTCAAGACTTTGACAATTCCTCATGTTCTTCAAGAGAGAGCTGCATCTGTATTTGTTGAGTTAAAAAACATGCTGTTAAAGAAGGGATCCTTGGTAGGGATAGCCTATCCGAATGACAGGTAATTCCAAATCAAAGTCGAATTACAAATGTCAAATCCAGAATTTTGAACCCTCATTTCGAATCTTATTTTGCTAGACAAATGAATCAAGCCCTATGCTGCAAATCATGATCAAGTGCATAAACAATTGTATTTAAAACGATACAAAATTAAAAAGGTACACTATACATTGCCTTGATTAAAATGTTCATATCTTCGAAGCTTTTCGTCTGACACTTGTCAAGAAGAATCGTCAGAATGGAGAGCGTAGAAAAATGAGCGGCTATTTATAGAAAAAAGCCGAGCCGTAATTGGCTGGAAAAGGACCAATGAGAAAGCGTCATTAGTGTACAATCTTTAAGCTGTATACGAATTCTTTTTGTCGGCAGCGGGCGGGGTTAGAAGTTTTGATGAAAGTAGCTTCCAGAGCAGATAGATGAAAAGGTAAGCGGCCTTGGGCAAGAATAGAAAATCTGCTGTCATCATAATGTTGAGCGCAGATAGGATTTTGTAAAAGATGAAGCCCAATGGCTGAATTTCATCAAAACTTCTAACTACTTTCAACTAACTACTTTCATTCTAACTACTTTCATTCTAACTACTTTCAAGCTACTTTCATCAAAACTTCTAACCCCGCCCTCTGCCGACAAAAAGAATTCGTATACAGCTTAAAGATTGTACACTAATGACGCTTTCTCATTGGTCCTTTTCCAGCCAATCACGGCTCGGCTTTTTCCTATAAATAGCCGCTCATTTTTCTACGCTCTCCATTCTGACGATTCTTCTTGACAAGTGTCAGACGAAAAGCTTCGAAGATATGAACATTTTAATCAAGGCAATTCTCAAGTTCTGTATCACCAACCAACTCTTCAACTATACATTGCCATCGTCAAGAAACAGCCAATACCCATCGCCAATAATGTGAGTTTGCATAAGCAAAATTCGTACATGCCACTTCAGTGCATGTGTGTAACGTTGTGCAATTAGTGTGTAAGTGCTGTTTAGCGTGTGTGCATCACAACGTTTTGCAAACGCATTACAATGCGTTTGGGCGCATGACTTTAAATCTAAAATCAATTGCGCGAGCTTCGCGAGGCAATTTTTTTTTATTTTAAATCAGCAGTTTCAAAAAAAGATTCAGAATCTTTTTAGATTCGAATTCAATTCGAATAGATATTCGAAAATGGACATCCCTAATCGTTGGTACGAAATGACTACGGTACAAACAATGTGTCACCAATACTCTTGCATTGCTTGGAGCAGATTCACATATACGTGGCTGCCACTTATCATAAAATCATAAAAAATTCGAAAATCTCAAAAAATCATAAAAAAGTCATAAAATGCAATGTCATCATAAAAAGCTATTATTTTAAGTTGCATTCTGTGTTTACTCGCAATGAGCTAAATTTATTTTTGTTTGCTATGTGTTGTATTGTATTGGGACTACAGCCTAATAATTTAACTTGATTACCCTACATTCTCCCCATTACATTTTGTGGCAACTTCTTGTGTCATTGCCCTTTACTCTTAAGACTGTTATAGCATATTCCATAACTTCACTCTGATGTTAAGTTGGTCCCGATACTTTTTACAAAAAGTAGGCTAACACATTAGCCTAAACTACTTGATATGGTACTGGAAAAAATAGGTTGAACTCAACTTTTATGTAAAAATAGTAATTCCTTGTTTGCTGAAATGGTTAGGGTAGCTTTTTTGAGTTTGGTGAAAACGACATGAGTTCTGAGACTTCGAGTTCGCAAAAGTGGCCTCTGACATAAGTGGTTGAAAGGACTTGAGTTTCTTGGTTCAAACTACCGCCACCACGCAATCCAACTTTATACGGAGTTACCCATTGTTGTTTTGGAATGGGATTAAAAGTCTTGGATTTAATTAGGACGAATTTTTCCATGATATTTATTTTTTCTTTTAAACACTCTAGTGCACGCAGAGAAGACTATGCTTCTGTAGCAAAAGTTACAGAAGTGGCCGCATGATATGCCATGCAACATACTGAGAACCGATGGCTGATTATGAAATTATGTTGCAGTAAAAATTCTGCAACAATGGAAAAATTTGAAGGAATATTTTGAAAAGTTTTTACCCAAGGAAAGCAATTTCAAATCTACAGTGGCAAATATAGATCGTTATAAGAGGATATGAGCAGCATTACAGGATCCTGTAACTGAAGCATATACCACCTATTGTGCTTTACAGAGTTTAAAGATTTTCTTCTCTTTGACGTTTTTTGACATTGGCACAATAGCAAAGAGCATGCTTAATGAACAGACACACCAGCTCAAAATTGCTCAGGAACAAGCTGAACAAATTTCGAAAAGGTTGCTTAAATTTTCATTTGTATGCAACAACTCATCTTCTGGATCGCTTACCTTTTCACATACCAGTCATAAAGCATGCTCAATATCTTCACCCTTGCAAAAGAAATTACTCTGGTGCCACAAATGCCCTTAGTAATTTGGCTCTGTGCATGATGTCTGTGTGAACCAACAAATCCAGTGAAGTCTTTCACATCCAGCACCCATCTCTTCTGAGGAGATATGCAATAAAATCCGAACCCAGTGGATAAGGTTCCAAACCGAACCATTACAAAATGAATGCTTTAAAAAACCCTTGGAGCAGAAAGATAGTGGCACATCAGATTGCAGTACAACATGACAAAGCTACTAACCACAAGTTCTCAATGATTGTGGATTACAACCTGCATGCAAGCATTCTGCATTATACAAGCGTGTTGATAATTTTTGGTCCAAAAATGTATGGTTGACAGATGAGCATGGCATGCTTAAATATCCGAAGTTGTATGCACTAGTTCAGGCAATATTTTCCCTGAGCTATTGAAATGCTTATCCCGAACAAGGATTTTCTATCAATAAGCAGCTTTCGCAAAGCCATGAGTACGTAATGAAAGAAAAATCCATTGTTTCGCTTTGAGTTAATTAGAGCTGGTGAAGTTCTAAAATTTCCATGCACAATCGAACTAATTAATTCCGTCAAAAATGCACGAGTCAAATATTTTGCAGATATGGAGCTGTAGAAGTTGACTTTGGAGAAAGAGAAACAGCAAAAAATGCTTCGAGTTGAGTCACAAGAAGTCGATGAAAGCAATAAAAAAAAACCTTGCAGAAGTTGAATCAGAGATTGAAAGACTTCAAAGTAATCTTCAGATAGCATATGCCATGGTATATGCAGGGATTGAGCAGTTGCAGAAACTTCTATGTTCAACCAGAAAAATATTGAAAGGAAGAGCCAATCTGCACAATCGAATATTGCTACGTGACTTGAGAGGAAAAGAAAATGTGATGATGATTTGGCGAGGTGTTGAGAAAAAAAAACAAGTAATTGCAAAAAAAATAGTTCTCCACCTGCCAATCACTGACCCCACTCACCTACTTGAAGTTAGTGTGTTTTGATTTCGTGTTTTAAGAATATGAGCTCATACAAAGAGCCAGTTTTGAGCAGTACATATGCTACAGCCTATTGTAGATACTTTTCTAAACTTTTTTAGTTGCCGTTGTTTGGAACAGACAATAATACCAGAGTCTAAAGTTTAGTGGAAATATAATTCTAAGCAAAGCTAGTCATTCATAATTGTGAAACGTAATAGACTAGTCAAAAGGATATATTTTCTTGATTTCAAAAATGTAGCCTATTGATTAACAGTGCATAAACCATTATGCGAAGTCAGTGTGTTTTTATTTTGCGTTTCTCAGAATATGAGCTCATACTAAGTGCCAGTTTTGAAAAGCACGCATGCTAGCGCCTACTGTAGATACTTTTGTAAACTCTTTTAGTTTCTGTTGTTCAGAACAATACTGTACTACTGTAGACTAGAACATGTCATAGTTGCAACAGTGATCCAGTAAGCAAACAAGGTCTGTTTAAAGTTTAGCCTAGTGCAAATATGACCAAACATTCTGTACGTTAATTCGAATTGCCATAATGCTAATAGAAAATGCCATTTGTTACAGTAGGCTCTTGCTTATTATGACCCCGATAATACGACCAGCCGCTTATTATGACCAATTTGGTATGGTCTGGAATTTCTCCATTTAAAATTCTCCGTTTAATATGACCAAATTTCGGATAATATGACCAACATTTTCTCCATCTCTCAAATGACAGTACAGTATTTTTTCCTGCCACACACTTATAACTTCGCCTTTTCCACATACATGCTTTATGCCACGTTTGCGCTATGGTTTGTGCTCTCAGCAGTCAGTCAGTCAGAGGTTTATTTTGTCGAAAGTTACAGTATAGAAAAAATGCAATACAACAATATTCAAACATATTAATTAACTAGGAAACCGGAAGTGACCTTTCAGTCTTCGAGTCTACGGTCACCAGTGAGTGTACAGTAGCTAGTTTTGCCATTGAAAAATTGAAAATTTAGTGAGATCGACAAATTGAATGTATAAAACATCTAAAATTTTTATAATCAATGAAATATTCATTTTTGTGTAGTTGCACTTTTTCGAAACATGTACAATTTATATTTTTGTTTAAATTTGTTGAAGGGTAAAGTTCTGATCTTTAAAGGTATATCATTCCAAATCTTAACTCCTATATATTTGATTGATTTTTGAGCACGTTTTGTTTTGTAAAGGGGTAAGTACAAATCATCCTTGTCAGCTTTCCTGGTTTGGCGAGAAGTGATAACTTTAATATAAGAAAAATAATTGTTAAATAATTGCAGTAACTTATTCCTTTGATACAAAAACATGAATTTAGCAATTTCAAAATTTAGTAGTTGATCAATATTAAATATTTCAAATTTTATGAATAAAGGTTCAAGTTTTTGTTTTATCTGCCAACCTTCTAGTATTCTCAAACATTTGTTCTGGAGCATCTGAAGTTTATGCAAATTATTTTTAGACGAGCATCCCCAGAGCAAAATTCTGCACATTAAATGTGGAAAAACTATAGTGTAGTACACAGAAAGCAAAATTTTAACAGGAGCCATAGATTTTAATTTGCACAGTATGCCAATGACTACAGATACTCGTCGCTCAACCATTGGAATATGACTGGTAAAATTTAGCGTTGAGTCAAGATGAATGCCTAGATATTTTACACTTTGTCGTATTTCAATAGAAATATTGTTCAGGGACAACAAAAACGGTTGGAGCTTTTGCTTGGATTGGGTTAATACTAGAGCTTGTGTTTTATGTGGATTAAGAGTCAACCTATTGGCGATCATCCACTCAGAAATGCTTTTTAGTTCATCGTTGCTTTGAGTTTCCGAATTTACAAAGCTGTGGTTGCTAATCAGGATACAACTGTCGTCGGCAAATAAAGTTGGTTGATTTATTAAAGAATTAGGGAGATCATTGATATATAAGATAAAAAGGAGCATACCTAAGATCGAACCCTGGGGGACGCTGTATTTTACATTAATTCTAGACGATTTGACATTGTTGAGTTCCACATATTGTAATCTGTCGAATAAATAACTTTTAATCAATTCATTTGCCACTCCTCTAATTCCGTAGTGGTTTAATTTTTCGATAAGAATTTGATGATCAACACTATCAAAAGCTTTTTTTATGTCCAATAGAATAAGACAACAATGTAATTTATTTTCTAGTTTTTCATAGCATTGTGTTATGATATCTGTCACAGCATGGATAGTCTAATGCTTTTTTCTAAATCCAAATTGATGGTTATAGAATATACTGAGTTTATCCAGAAAAGCAAGTATCCTGACGGCTATTATTTTTTCAAGAATTTTTGAAAAGTTTGAAAGCAAGGAAATTGGTCTATAATTGGTCAATTTAGATTTTAGACCCGCCTTGTAAATTGGTATAACTTTAGCAATCTTAAAACAATCAGGAAAAATGGCAAAATCGAAGCAGCATGAAAACAAAATGGATAGATATGGTAAACAACAGCAATTATTCGTAGAAAAAACGAAGACACATCATCGAAACCCAGTGATTTATTGACATTTAAGTTTTGAATAACGTTAAAGATTTCATTGCTTGACGGTGCTTCTAGAAAAATAGACGATTTATTTCTGTGTTTCAAAAAATTTTTAGAACTTGGAGATCTTTTAGGCAGAGAGTTAGCCAACTTTTCTGCAATATTTCCAAAGAAGTTATTAAATTTTTCTGGAATAGCTTCTCGGTCTTAATGACGACACCGTCACATTGCTGTGACATAGATTTGTTCTACTGCCAACATCACAATGTTACTTCGGTTAAACAATGAATTTGGCAATATTTGGACTTCTTGTGGCTTACGGCATCGATTTATGCGCGGTTATGGTGACTTTGGTTTTTATGACCATTCGGATATTACGACCAAACTGGTCTGGTCCCAAGGTGGTCAAATTAAGCGGCGCCTACTGTATTTATTGTTACGTACTACCTCTACAGAGCCTGAAAATTTTATTAGACATCAAAAGTAGGCCTGCTTGTTCTTGTGGTTGTTTCGTTGCAATCACGCTACCCTATTAACCTTGTAATTTGCTTCCATGAGGAGTAGAGAGAGTTACGGGTAGACGCTGACAAGCAAACCCAGGGGTAGGGAGGAGGAGGAAATGTCGACACCAGTCTTGGCTAGCAGGTATGTGATCTCATTGAGACATCTATCGTGGTGGCCAGGGATCCAATGGAAGAACAGTTGGGCCAAATCAGATAGGCAGGAATAGAGGACCAGATTGTCCACACAGCATTCCAGGCAAGGTAATTGTAATTGTAATTACATTTTATTCACCAAGTTGCCTTGGCCAGGAGACAGCGAAGGGACCTTTCGGTCTTCGAGTCAAGCTGCCACCTGCCCGCCTGTCTACCACACACGGCGGTTAGAGGCATAGTTCATGAGGGTGAGGGAGGACTGGGAGTTTGTAAAGACAGCCAGGGACATGAATGGGCAAGTGGAGTGATGTTGGAAGCACCATCCCAGGGCATAACGGAGGACTGCGATCTCTGTGATGAAGCTGGATGAAATTGGGTTGTCAGGGAAGGAAAGTGATGTTGAGTCCTTGCAGACATTGCATAGAATTAGACTCCTGCGCCACCGAGTCCAAAATTTGTCTGGACAGAACCATCAGTCCAGTGATGGGCAAGGGGTAGATCAGAGAAGTAGTCCTCCGCTGCGACTGCTTTGTCTCTATGTGAGTCGTGTCCAAAGCAATCACTATAATCTCAATTTAAGTCCAATATCCAATGAAATAATAAACAATAAACGTCGATTTATTGTTTTGTAGTTATATAATTGTCAGTTTAGCACGTCTTTGTATTTTGCTTTTGACTGACAATGAGAGTCATAAAATTTCGTAAAATTTCATAAAAACTGTCATAAAATTTTGTAAAAAAACAGGGTATATTTTCATAAAAAAAATCATAATTTTTTTTGCCCTTTTTGTCAAAAATCAAATAAAATGGGGATTTTTTGAGTGGCAGCCCTGCATATAATAAGGTGGAGTGAAAAATAAAAATTTTTGAATTTAAAGAAGTAGTCTTGATATATGGCCCCAAATACCATATCAAATATTTCTAGCACAATTTTGAGTTCTTGCACCCTCTAGTGGCCATGCAATTTGACTGAACGAGCTCAAAATAGCCAATTTTGCCATATCTTACAAACACATATGCTAGAAAGCTAGTTTTTAGCTTAAAAGTTGCAGAAATAGCACATTTATATCTCCATTAAAAAGAACTTCATTGCCATAAGAACGTACAGAAAAAAAGTTACAGCCAAATTACTGATTACAGATTTACTGATTATTGATAAGTTTTCAGTGCTCAACTTCAGACTCATTCAAATTCGCGTTGGCATTGAAAATAAGCCAGATTAGATTTAAACTTAATTATATTTGAACTTTTAGTGTGCTATGCTGCCATATCAGCTTAAAGTAGTTTTCTTTTATGGCATTAGCGTTAGTCAACTGGGTAATGTGCAGCGCAATGTAGCAACAAATGTTTGAAGTTTCATGTTATAGCATCATCCAGTATTGACAAGACAAGACAAATTTTATTTAGTCGCTCAGTAACAATACAATGGCAGTCATTAAAATTGATTAGAATTGCGACAGGGAAGTTGTGAAGGGACCCCACGGTCATCAAGTCAAGCAACCACCCTAAATGTCAAGAGAATTTACTAATTAAGCCAGTAATACTGAGATTTGAATATTTTTTGGTGAAATGTACCTTTATTAGATTTTATTGTTTTACTAGCATGTCATCAACCAAACCACATAAAATTACCGAAGAATCGGAAGATTCAAATAGTTATTGCAAGACGTGCAAGCGTAACTAATTGCTACTGATTTAGCAGAAAATTTTTATACTGAATTTTAAATCTTTTATAAGATAGCACCCTAATTTTTTGAGGTATGGAATTCCAGATCTTGACTCCTTTGTATTTAATGCACCTTTGCAGTTTATTTGTTCAGTAGCGTGGAATATAAAGATTCAAATTATCACTTGATTGTCTCGTAACTCAGCTCGAATGTCCAGCAGTTTTGCAAAAATAATTGCAAAACGAATTAGGAGTTTTGTTGGTTATATTACAATGAATAAATTTAGCAATTTCATACTCTAATATATCATCAATTTGTAAAATCTAAAATTGATTGTAAAATAGTTTTACTTCATCTCGGTAGTGACATCTGGCAACCGCTCGAATTGCTCTATTCTGTAAGGATTTCAATCTTTTAATGTAGGTAGGATAAGTGGCTCCCCAGATAATAATACCGTAGGATAAGAACGGATGCACTAATGCATAAAGTTGCAACATAATGTTATGAGGAAAGAAGTGCTTTAATTTGGATAATATTCCAACTGAGTGAATCACTTTTCCTTCCATCATTTTAACACTTTCGGTGCGGCACGTGAATTTAAAACAATACCTACGGGACTGAATTTCAGCGACTTTTCATTCATTTTTGATTTAACTTTTATTCAACTGACTAACACTTCTCTCTCACTGTTACTTTCAAACGCTAACGGATTCTTACATTATTCAAATTTAAAATTATGACACCATAAATGCTATTGTTACACCGCAAAAGACAAACAAACTTCAAAGCAGCAACCCTCAAAAAACAACAAAAAAAGCACCACAAAGCAGCAAACTGCTGCATTGAATGTTATTTGCAGTGCTCAAAACCACAACTCAATCGACCGCTTTTTTCTTTTTTTCTCTTCTACACAAGCGCACATATATTTACATGATAATAATAGCGATAGACAGCGTGCCGCACCAAAGTGATGAGATTTTACCAGCCACGTATTTGTACGTGGTTTTGCACCCAACGTTAAATTTTCAGAAACGTATTTATACGTGACATAGCAGCGAAAGTGTTAATGTGCTGTTTAAAATTGAGTTCATTATCGATCACAACTCCTAAACATTTAGCGCTATCAACAATATTTATCGCAGATCCGTTACTTGTCAAGTGAAGATGAGGAATTGTTGCATTCGTTTGTTTAGGGGGAATAACTATGATGTTGGTTTTGGAAGGGTTGATCGAAAGTTTATTTACGCAACACCATTGACGGAGGTTTTGTAATTCCGAATTAATTTGATTTGCAATTTTAAGGATTTAAGCCTTTCACAATTAAACAGGTGTCGTCAGCAAAAAGTCTAGGTTGGCTTTTTAGAGCAAAATTTAGGTCGTTGATGTAAATGAGAAAAAAGAAGGGGCCAAGCGACAAACCCTGGGGGACTCCACAATGAGTTAATTTTAGTCGGATTTTGATTGATTGTTAGATACAACCTGTTGTCTATTATAAAGATAAGAGTGAATCAAATTATAAGCCACACCCCTAATACCATAGTTGCTTAGTTTTATCAAAAGTGTTTCGTATGACACTGTATCAAAAGCTTTTCTTAAATCGACAAAAGATAAAGCTGTATAACAGGATTCGTTAATATTATCGTAACAGGTCACAACTTCCAGCATTTATTGCACAGTAGAAGCATTACTTTAAAATCCATATTGATTTTCCTAGATTACATTGTGTTTTTCAAGGAATTCGTAGAGTCGTGCATACAGAATTTTCTCAATAATTTTAGAAAAGCAGGTGAGTATCGAAATGGGCCGGTAATTATTCATGTCCTCTTTTGCTTCGGTTTTGTAGACAGGGACGACCCTGGCAACTTTGCAATTGCTAGGAAAAATATCTTCAGTAAACACAAAGTTAAAAAATAAGTTGAGATATGAGGCGATAACAAATCTGGCTACTTTAATAAAAAATGGCTGGATGCTGTCATGCCCCATTGCCTTATCTTTCAGGGAAGTAATTTGATTTAAGATCTCATTATTAGTTGGAGGTTCAAGATAAATAGAATTAGATACCTTTTTTTCAAGAAAATGTTTAGGTTGTTTACACATAGTACAAATTATGCTATGGGCCAAGTTAGATCCTATGCTACAAAAATAATCATTGATTCGCAATAACGTTTGGGTCCAGTGTTTTTTTTAGCGTAACGGGGGGTTCACGGTTCGGTTTACACAACAACGCTGATCGTATTATCTCCCATGTTTTGCGCGGATTCTTTTTGTTACGTGCAAATTCGAAACAAAAATAAATCTTTTGAGAATAAGGCTTTGATTCTTGTAAGCATATTGGAATAAAGCCGAAACAGAGTTTTTTCAGCGAGATTACCTTTAATGAAATGAGTTCTAAACATGGCATTTTTTTGCAAATGAAGATCAATATTCCTTAGTAATCCAAGGTTTACTTGCAAGTTTTTTTTGCTTCTGACTCAGACGTTGGGGTGGAGCATGCTTGTCGATAATTTTAGCGATTAAATTTACAAACTGGTCAAATGTCTTACTAAAACGGTCATGATTCAAAGGAAAATTATTTGAAATAAGGTTGCTTAATTCCCTATCTAGATTGTCAGAAAAAGCTTCAGGACAAAAGTTTTTTTTTATTTCTGTAGAGAGAAATAGGTAATTTTTTGCCAAGCTTTTCAATTTTACTGATTTTACACATGATTGCATAATGATCCATTAGAGAAGTAGGTATAACACGGGGTAAAATTGAGCGCGCTGTATCACTGGTGATAATATGGTCCATTACTGTTGCCGTTTTATCCGTGACCCTGGTGGGTTTAGTTATAAGGGAAAACGCTCCATTACTTGTTATCACTTGCAAGTATCTGTCAGTTTGAGGGCTATTTTGATTAGTTTTATTGATGTCAATGTTAATATTAATATCACCAATAATGCAAAACATTTTTTTCATCAGCGGGCTTTTCCATACAATCTGAAAAATCATCCGAAAACTTATTTGAGTCTTCGGTTGGATGTCGGTAGACAAAGCCAATTAGAATTGTTTTTGTAGAATTGTTGTTCCAGTTTTTTAACCATATGGATTCCGTCCCATACAGCTGAAAACTTTTGAGCTGTAAAATTAAATTTAATACTCAAGTAAACAGCTACATCGCCCGCTTTTTTACCAGGTTTAGCATTGAGAAAATTATACCCTTATAGTTGGATGTTTTTCAAAGGTTGATTTATTCGAGATTCAGTTGGCTCTTGCATCATAATATTATTTATGCTGAACTTGAGAAATTATATCTGGTTAATTCAAAAAAGCGTATATTGTACAGTTCATAGAAAAGGAAAAAACGTCATCAACAAGCAGGTCCAAGATCACAACATCACAGGAATTGCACAGGTGAGCATCCACGACCAGTTTCGTCCTTGCTCAAAGGACTCATCAGGCGGAAGAACAATGAAAAAACCAAATTAAGCAATGCAGCGACGAAAACAGAACTTGCAAATCGACATTTGACAAGGAACACTCGCTTGGTGTGATGCCTATGCATGATGTTGATTTGCAAGTTCTGTACTCTGTCGCTGCATTGCTTAATTTGGTTTTTTCATTGTTCTTCCGCCTGATGAGTCAGTCCCTTGAGCAAGGACAAAACCAGTCGTGGATGCTCACCTGTGCAATTCCTGTGATGTTGTGATCTTGCACCAGCTTGTTGATCGACGTTTTTTCCTTTTCCATTGATTCGCTATGGTTCCCCGCCCGGAGGTGCTATATCTCTGGAACCCATGCGGTTCCCTTGGTGGTTTTTGTAGTTATTGTACAGTTCAATTCAAAAGCACTGAAAGATGCAAAAGTATAAAATTAGCAAAAATAAGAATTAGAAAAGCAATAAGTATTTAGAAAAGCTTTAGTTCTACAAAGAAGATAATTAGGTGATATGTTTAACGAACGATTTGATACCATTGTTTATTGTATTCTATATGCAACATATTATACTGGACTTGGTGACATAAATTTAGTAACTTCTGAAACAGCAAAAAGATCCAAGTCTAATGTTACTTGTAAAAAGTTGTATGGTGGAGAAATTTTTCAAATTTTAGTAATTTTCCTCCAAGATCTGGGATTGCTGCCAAACATTTACCATTGTGTTTTGCTTTTTGATCTTCAAAAAAAGCATGATCATCAGATGCCATTTTCAAGCCATATTGAATTGCACATTACTTTCTTTCTTTGTCATTACAGCAAAACATATCAAAAAGATTGTCAGCATCATGCAAAAAACTAGTTCAAACTCTATGTATCCATCAAATGTTTTAAATTTTTTCGGATATCTAGTTAAACCTCTTAAGTTTAGCATTAATTGATAAAGCTCATGAATAGAATAAACGTCGCACCAAATCCATCTGTTGTGAAGTTCTTTTGCAACAATTCGAGCTGAATCCAACTTTCTGAAGTGATTGAAGTTGAGCTTACACTCAATCACTTGTCTCTTGGTTGGCAGCAATCCTGGAGGAAAATCATTAGAATTTTGAAAAATTTCTCCACCATACAGCTTTTTACATTGTAACATTAAACTTGGATTTTTTTCTAGTTAGCATGCTGCTTCAGAAATAACTAAATTCAAGCCAGAAAGTACAGTATATTTTGCATCTACAATATAATAAATTGTTCGTTATGCATGTTTGTAAGTATCTACAATACAATGGTATCAAATTGTTTGTTAAATAAATCGCCAAATTTTCTTCATTTTAGAACTATAACTTTTCTAATTACTAATTGCTTTTCTAATTCTTATTTTTCGAATTTTACTTTTGCAACTTTTCAGTGCTTTTGAATTCAATCTACACTCTTTTTAATCAACTAAATATAATTCCTCAAGTTCAGCATAAATAAAAAATGAGATTCCAGATCCAACCAATACTGGATGATGCAATAACATAAAACTTCAAACATTCATTACTACATTGTGCTGCACATTGCCAAGTTGAGTAATGCTAATGCCATAAAAGAAAACTACTTTAAGCTGATAAGGCAGCATGCCACACTAAAAGTGCAAATATATATATAAATTTGAACCTCATCTGGATTAGTTTCAATGCCAACGTGAATTGCAATGTGCCTAATCATTAATTTGGCTGTAACTTCTTTTCTGTACATTTTGAAGGCAAAGTTCTTTTTAAAGGAGAAATAAATGTGCTATTTCTGCAACTTTTAAGCTAAAAACTAGCTTTCTAGCATATGTGGTTGGTGAGATATGGCAAAATTGGCTATTTTGAGCTCGTCTAGTCAAATTGCATGGCCACTAGAGGGTGCAAGAACTCAAAATTGTGCAAGAAATATTTCATATGGTATTTGAAGCAATATATCAAGACTACTTCTTTAAATTCAAAATTTTTTATTTTTCACTCCACCCTAACATATAACTGGTGTTCATTACGAACCAGGAGCTACTCATCATGATAGGTGGATAGGGGTAATTCTTTATTGTCAAAATATGTATTTGTGGTTCAAACAAATGGCTCACAACCCTTCGGAACGTGTTAATCTGTTAGCCAGAATATATGTTTTTCATGCTATTTTTTATGTTCCACAGCAGCTTAAATCAAGTAATGGTTCTGAAGCAGCCATCAATCATATGTCTTTTATTCACAGCACTCTGGATTTTTATAGCATTGATGCTGTGATTGTGACTGCAGTATTACAAAAATTTTGAAGAATTCATGGTATTTGGTAGAAGAGACCGTGGTTTATGCTCTATTTTCCGAAAATCTTGATGAAGAACATAAAAAAGCTCCTGCTCAATAACTTCTTTCTGAGCCATGTCCAGACTCTTTTCGCCAAGGACCTCTAACTTAACTCAAATTATTGATCAAAATACAACTTTGGCAAACCTAACTGGCCCTGAAATCTTGGTTTTTATTAAAGGAATTTGGAAATAACAATGAATGGTTACAATGGCCAGTGAACAAATGGCCGGAACATCAAACGTTCAATGACATTCACTGCTTTGTGCATAAAGTTAAACGTGTTAATGATGCTGCCGAAAGGGGCATAACATTGAATACTGATTATGCCACTATTCTAACTCATGATGAGTGACATAAGTCAAGTTTTATCAAAGCTGTGGAAAAACACTGACAAGACTATCTTGATTTTAGAAAATCTACCTTAACTCAAGTTCAAATCCTAAATATTTGACTTGGACATATTGATATAGCAATAATTGGGCATTGTGCAAACTTGTGCATTTATCAGCATGCTTCCTAATCAGATATCATTTTTGCAGTCATCATATTCTTGCATGCTGTAGCTGTATTGTTTGTTGCCAAACCAGACATTATAAACTTTAACATTTTACTGGTGGTTTCATTTATGTGGAACCAGTTTTTACGTAGTTAACACTCTACAAAATATGCGTTTTTAGTCGAATTTGCTGATTTTTAAAAATTGAGAAAATTTGGGGAATCCCCAAACTGGATTAACATTATGACCAATCCCTCTCCAACTAGCACCACTTATACACATAATATACTACTAAAATCCTGCTTCATGACACCTACTGTAATAACAAAGCTTTAAATCAAAAATGCATATTTTGCCTTTGGGGAATTCCTTAATTATAGCAACTTGGAGAGAAAAATTTAGAAGCGATGAAGAGGAGCAAAACAAGTCCGATTTCAAATTGTTTTTTCGAAATCCTATTTTTTACATCTTAGGCATGGAAAAGCTGCAGTAACCATGACTTTTCAACAATGTACAAAATTTGGACAACCCTAGTGTTTATAGGTCTGTAGTGGGACGGGAGCTCCCAGCTCTGGAAGCATGACAGAAACAGAGTTTTACCAACCGGCTGACTGGTCGAGTCTGCAGTAGTCTGAGCAGTGAGTTAAGAATTCTGGATTCATGATTTAAAAATCTCTCTTACATTTACAACCCCACATGCCAACAGGTGTCATAAAGTATAAGCAGTCCGCTTTTTTCAGAAGCTGTGCGACCCGTATATCAGCACGCAAGCGCTCTCTACTGCTCTTTGATTTAAGCTATTTCCCAAATCTAGCCCTAACCCTAATGGGTGCATGCATGAGAGCACACGCACCTATGTAACTATTACGCCAATTTTCAACAGCGAATCTGCAGTTTTGTTGGACGCACGCCAACTCATTTTTGGATTTTCCATTATTTACCATACAAAAATCACAGAATTTTTGGGCACAGGCCGACTCAACAAAATTTAAGAGGCAAACTGGCGAGCGCGCTCATACACGAGTTGTGGAGGTTCCGAAAAAAAGCAAATGGTTTATAGGCCTATTCAATGACATCCCACACCAAGCTAGGCCAATATTTGTAGAGTACCTATGGTCAGGTGCATAGATTTCTGGAGGGGTCGAGACCCTCTAAAGGTATGCATTGAAGAGGTCCAAAAAGTAAAGGACCCCCAATAGAAATGAACATGTTTGCTATTTATCATGGATACTAACAAAATGAATATTCTGTCTTGACAGAGTTTTCTCGCTTAAAATCTTGAAAACTGGGTATCACAGCGCTAGGCCAAGATTTTAAAGTGATAATCACAATACGAGTATGTTTATCACCAAGCCAATATACATATATATTGCACAATTTTTATTTGTATATATCACAAACTCATTATTGTGACTGTGTGTTTATCAGCACACTCTAGATAGGAAAGTCCTCACAGTTACAAGGCACTGAGAAGCGAGGGCATACGAGGTCTGTTCAAGAACTTTGTAGACTGAAGTCATAACACAAAATGTACTTTCTACAGCAGTTACAGGTCTAGGTCTCCTTCAAAGTACTCTCCTTCTCAACGCACACACTTATCCCAGTGGTGTTTCCACAGGCGGAAGCAGTCTAGGTACACTTCTTTTTTAATGCCCTTGAGCTCCTTCATCGCATTTGCCTTAATCTCTGGAATGGTCTCAAATCTTTTTCCTTTCAAAGGTCTTTTGAGCATGGGGAACAAAAAGAAATCACATGGAGCAAAGTCAGGTGAGTAAGGGGTGTGGGGAAGAACAGTGATGGAATGTTTGGCCAAAAACTCACGAGTTCTGAGGGCTGAATGGGCTGGAGCATTGTCATGATGGAAAAACCAGTCACCACTCCTCCACAATTCTGGCCTTTTCCGTCGGATGGCATCCCTCAGACGTTTCAAAACTTCAATGTAGTAGGTCTGGTTCACTGTGGAGCCTTCAGGAAGGTACTCGTGGTCCATTAGCACCAAAAAAAAACTGTAAGCAGCACCTTGATTTTGGATCGAACTTGGTGAGCTTTTTTGGGTCTGGGGGATGTTTTGCTTGTCCACTGTGAAGATTGGACCTATGTTTCCATGTCATAACCATAAACCCATAACTCATCACCTGTTATGATCTTTGACAAGAATTCTTTATCATTTTCTGAGTGATCAAGCAAATCCTGACAGACTTGAACACAATGAGCTTGTTGATCACTTGTCATCAGACGTGGCACAAAGGCACAATTTTTGCAGTAACGCAATCCATCTTTAATTCTTCCGTCAAAATCTGGTGAAAAGAGCCTACCGAGATCCCACATTCTTCAGCAAGCTCTCACAGTCAGATGTCGATTCACTTGCACCAGAGGGTTGATTTCATCGATGCGTGGGTCATCAGTTGATGTGGAAGGACGTCCTGAACGCTCATCATCTTCAACAGACAGCCGACCATTCTTGAAACGTTTATACCACCTGAAACATGTCGCTCGCTTCATGGCAACATCACCGTAAGTCGTGTTAAGCATGGAAAACGTTTCTGTAGTAGATTTTCCCAGCTTGACACAAAATTTCACAGCAAATCGTTGCTCTTTCAAGTTATTCATTTTGAAAAAAATTTGTAAAAATCCCACGAACTAAAAAACTACCCCTAACTTAACTGAACATAACCAGCACTAAAATAAAGATATCTGCAATCATAAAATGGCGTCATAATCAGCTGATCTCTGTGATCCTAGCGACACCAAGTGAATGCACCTGGAACAAATGAGAGCTGGGCAGTTTAAACAGTCAATGAACTTTTTGAACAGACCTCGTACTGAGACTTGCAGTGTTAGAGCATATTCAGCATAGTCACTCAATATAACATCTGGGACAACTTATTGGATAGTGTCATCATAAGCGAGCCAAGATTTTTGATTGGAGGGGCCCAAATCACATGCGATGACGTCTTCAAACATTTTCGAAATGAGGCACTATTTACAGGATAAAGATATTGTAAAATGGAAGATCAAAAGCCATGGCCTGGTTTGGCATGCAACAAGGATTTTGCAGAAGGGTGAGCACTTGAAGTAAATGTTAAAAAGTTAAAACCTCTAAATTGGGAGACATGGTGAGCAATCAAGTGTAACTCAAACGTATTAACCCAAAGCCCCCAGCTGCAGGGCAACTTTTTGTAATTTTTTGAAAAAATTAAGTATTTTAAAACCATTGGATCACATTTCAAACATTCTTAGAGTAATTTGAAAAATCCAGGTATTTAACATTTAGAAAGCCAATTCAATGAATCGAAAAATTAAATTGTTCAATTCTCTTTTTACCTACAATCTAAGTCCAAAACATGTTTAAAATCTTGCATTTTGGGGTTAAATTTTGTATGTGATTTGGCCCAGGTAGGCAGAAGTATGGTACATTGCCCTCTAAAATATTTTAGCAGTAGGTTATGAAAATAATCAGTGGTAGGAGAAAATGTAACCAGAGCATGTTATGGAATGGAACATGATTTTTCCATATTCCATACGCGCAATTTTCTTCCAATCCATTTCCATTCCATACTAAAAATATTCCATTCCATACTAAAATTTTCTTCCACATTCCATTCCAAACTTCCATACCAAAGAATTTTCAGACTGGAAGCAATGCAACGTATATTTTACACCTTTGCAATGTTGTAAGTAACCACTTGTAAAGGTGCGTGTAACGATACAAAGATGCAATGACAGGTATCTGGTATTCACATTGCACATGGTTTAATACAGGGGTCGGCAACCTTTCTAACTAGTGGGCCACATTCAGTCCTAACAAGGTTACAGCGGGCCATCACCATTCCAGCAAACCAAAAGAGAAATGTCTTTGCCAAAAATTCGGGCCGTTTTCTCGATGAATCGATGGCAACGACCAAAAAAAAGGTCTTTGCCAGAAACTCATACCTTTTATCGGACACATCGGTGGCGAAGACCATAAAAAAGGTTTTTGCCTGGAAATGAGAATTCTTTTGGCAGTATAATGCAGCATAACTATCATTAAAAAAAGAAAAAAAAGGTCATGGGTCGGGTAAAATGCCTTGGCGGGCCGCATCCGGCCAGCAGGCTGGATGTTGTCGACTCCTGGTTTAATGCATAGGCGTAGCCAGGATTTTGGATTAGGTGGGCCAAACAGCAAATCACATGCAATGACGCCATCAAAAATTTTCAAAAAATGGGAACTTTTGGGGGACAAGGAATTAAAGATCAGAAGCTAGAGGTCTGGTTTGGCACGTAACTAAAATTTTGCAGAAGGGAAGGACTAGAATGGCATGTTAAAAACTTTTACAAATACGTATATCAAATTTGGGAGACGTGGTGAGCAAATTAGTGCAACCTAACGTATCACAGGTGGGGGCCTGGAGGCAAAGCCCCCAGCCACAGAAGGCTATAGGGGCCTGAATACAAAATCCCCAGTCGCTGGGCAATTTTTTTGTAATTTTTTGGAAAAAATAGCTCTTTTAATGCCATTTGGATTACATTTCACAGGTTTTCAAAGTCATTTGAAACAGCAAAATTTTTGACATTTGAAAGCCAATTTAAAAAATCCTCTTTTTACTTCAGGTCAAGTCCAAAACACGTTTAAATTTTGCATTTTGGGGTTAAATTTTGTAAGTGACTTGGCCCAGGTCAGGGGAAGCATGGTACATAGCCTTCTGTAATATGTTTGGCATTAAACAACACTTAAATTGATGATTTTGCCTAGTGATGGACAATATAGAATACCGAATCTTAAAGATTCGAATCCTAAATTATCTGGAATAGTTAAAAAGATTTGGTTTAAATTTCGTGGTATCAACTTACTAAATCAAGATTTGTTTTGCGACTTAAAGCGATTGCTTAACACTTTTATTTAAACTGTTTGTGCTTTTGGAATAATAATCGCTTGCATAAACAGAGTTGAAATGCCTGCGCACCTTTTGTGATTTAATCTGTTTGCATAACAGAGTTTTCTATATTGCAACAATGCTACTACCAGTAACCGGGAGTTGTTTTGCATGAACTAATCACGTGCTATTGCGCATGCGCAGTTGCGCAAACTCATTCACCATCACATGCACGAGTAATACTCTAAATCTAATTGTGCACGAGTGAGTGGAAATGGCACGACAGCAGAGCAAATGCAGTTTGTTTGAAAATCATTGCCAATTCAATATCATAGCAGAGCACTTGCCAATGTTAGCGTTGAGCAGTGACAATGATTGACCAGTCCAGGAACTGCATAATAAGAATAGCCTATACCGATATTTTTTTTTATTTCCATGCAAATACTTCTTTGCATACTGGCCCTGCTAAGTAAATCTGAAATGGTAAAAAACAAAACAAAAAGCAAAAGCTGGCAAAATTCTTAATTAGCTACCGGTATCTAAAGTTTTGCGTCCTCATAAACGCTCATTTAGAATGATATCATTTTTTTGTAGTTTTTGAATCTAAGCTTTTTTGTTGTTCAGCATCTGGACTTTGTCTAATGTTGGGAGAAGTTCAGTATAAGCCCCAAGCCTAGGTATACATATATACCGGTAGCGGTACAGGTTTTTTGCCTCATAATCATTAAGATGTCAAGATCTCTACACCTAGATGCAGAGACAGCAGTTAGGTTTAGAGGTTAAGGTTAGAGTAAGAGTTAAGTTAGATAGTTAGGTTTAGAATAGGGTAAGGTTTCAGGTTTCCAGCTATGGGAGCATGAGTTACAGCTAGGCTTTGCGCTGATTCTAAATTTAACCCCTGATTTTTATAGTTTTGCAGATATATGTCACAGTTGATCAATTGATAAATGATAGCTAGGCCTACCAGGTAATATTTCGCTTTGCATTTAAAACGCCTGGTGGCAAACAAAAAACCTCTGACATGTGGGAACACTTTACATAAGTTTCTCCACAAAATCTGTTTATTCAATCAAACAAGCTTATTTGAAACCAGAATAGGATTCGACATTCTGGATTCGGTTTCAAATATTCGGAATAATTCTAGAATAGTCATATATTCTGAAGTGCCCATCACAAATTTTGCCTTGGAGATTTTTGTTTTGTAATGAAAAACCAGTTTTAGAAATACATGTCTGACCAGGGTCCTAGGCACCTTCAATTCAAATTCATTAATTTGTTCGATGAGCATTTCTTCTTACTAGGTTTTTTTCAAAACTATTTGCCGTGTGAAAACTGGAGAGGTGGAGATGGATTTTAAACATGGTAGGTGGTGGAGGTGGATTTTAAATTTATTTTAAGTTGGTACCTTAGATGCAATAGATCGTTACAAATCATGTTATTGCAATACAAAAGCTAGCATAAAAACTTTATTGATTTATTGCATAAAAACTGAGGGCCTGAGATTGCACCTTTTAGAAAAAATTGAATTTCTTTCAGCTTGTACATTTAAATTGGTTGGCAAAATTGAAATTAAGGGGCGCGTGCCCCTTGGTCATCAACATTAATATTATTGCTAATTGCTGTTGAACGCGTGACTGTTGCACTTGAAAAATGCTAAAAGAAACTGAAACTAAAGAAACAATAGGCTTTGTGTTATCATTTTTATCGTTGGTAGCATTTTAATTTGGAGGGGGGCAGGTGCCATGGGCCCCTTTGGTTACGCCAATGGTTTTGTGATTGCCAGACAAGTTTGCTCTCACACCAATCATAAAATTTAGCATAACCAAACTGCTAAAGAACATTTACCATAATAGAAATACCAAGCAGCTTTAACACCAACAAGAATTACAATGAGCTTAAAAACTAAAAGTACAAATAAAATTAAGCTGAAATGGGGATGAAAAAGCAAATACAAATTTTTGAGAGGATTGAAGAAAACAAAACGTACGACTAGGCAAATTGTCAATCTCAAAATTTAAAAAAAAAAATCAAACCTGTCAAAGTCGTCAACCATAAGATCAATGCTGCAAATTGCAATGTACTAACTATGATGCAACACGTACACTGTCTGCACAATAAAAACAACTACAGTACCACGATTTTTCTACAAATAATACACATAGATATTGAAGTGGAATACTTCTGCGACAATATTATTTATCACTACCCGACATTCGTCTATGTTTTTCTGTAAATGCAATGCACGAAATCTAGTATGAAATTGGTATGGAAGTATGGAAGATTGTCTTCCATTCCATTCTTGAAATCTTCCATTCCATTTTGGTATCTTCCACATTCCATAGCGAAATTTCCGTTCCATTCCATACCAAGCCATGCATGTTAACGGCTTAGGGGTCCAGGCCCCCTTAATTTAAATTTAATAATTTCTTCAGTGCGCATTTTCACCAGCTAATTTTTTTTTCACAAGCATTGTGTCGCGTTAAAACTGGCGAGGTGGAGATGAATTGTTATTGAAAGTTAATTGGTACAATAGATGGATATTGTCAAGGCTTATATTAATCATGTTTTAGTCAAGGCTGGATTTACATTGCGTGAGGCCCCTTGCACTTTGGGGATTTTTGCTGCAATTTCCAGTCAATATAGGTCGAGACAAAAAAACCTATTAGGCCTACCATCTGAATGCAGGGCACCCTGACACTGTGCTATTTGGTAAATCCAGTCGTGGCTATTGTATTACATTCATAAAAAGGTTAGATAAGTGCCCGAGGTCACAATTTTTTAAGACAAAACTTTTGATTTCTCCTGGGCTAATGGGCTATACACTTAATTTGGTTCGCAAAATTTTGAATTGAGGGGTGTCAAGCCTCCTGGTTGTCCAAATTAATATCAAAATTAATTTCGATACTGTTGAAGGCTTGCACTTTTGTATGGAAAAAAAACATTCAGTGAATCTAGTTCAAAATACAATAGTTTGTAATCATCCAAAATTCGAAATATATGAATGTGTATAAGTAAATAAGTTGCCAATATTCCAATCACAGATAACCAGCCACCCAGTACGATCACCAATGTCACAAGAATTAGGAATCCATGCAGACTATGAATAATCCAAAATACAGTGAAACCAGATACATTTTTAAGTGTCAAATTTTACATTAATTACGGTACCAAGAATATAACAAAATAATATTTGTTGGTTTAGATATAGCTACATAAAAACTCTAAACATCACCTAGCGGCGCAAAAATGTACTGGTAACAAATCGATTGAAAAATGCTGTGCATATCACGGCATGACTAAGTATTCACATCTTAGCCCAAAGTAATAGTGACAAGATAAACGTAACTAATCCAGACAATCATTTACATTACATGTTAAACTGGCATACACATATTTGCAACATAACAAGAACCACGAAATATTCAACTTGCATGAAGAATCATTAACATGAATCACCAACATTATGAGTATACACAAAAATCTAAACTTCACCTCAAAAACAATTCTATTGTAATTGTAATTACATTTTATTCACTAAGTTGCTTTGGCCAGGAGACAGCGAAGGGACCTTTCGGTCTTCGAGTCAAACTGCCACCTGCCCACCTGTCTACCACACACGGCGGAGGCTTCACACTGTCCCTTTTAATGCTAAACGTCAAGTAGGAAAGCTGTGAATACCAATTTTTATAGTCTTTGGTTTGACCTGACCGGGAATGGAACCCGACTCTACCGCTTCAGTAGCAGACGCTCTATCCACTCGACCACTGATCGGCTAATGTACTTATAAGTCATCACATTTAAAATTCATATACACACACAATGAATAGTTTATGCAAATAAACCAAGGATAAATTTATGTTGATATCTGTAAAAAACAAAAATATTAAAACCAACAAAAACTAATCTAGTAATCTGAAACAGCATTAAATAATAATAGATCACTGGTCAGTGGTCATAACATTGCAGAACATACACTGGACATAAGCTACTGTAGCAAAATTACCAGCAAAAAAATAAGCAATTACAGGTACCGGTACTTTACTTTTGACAATGATGGTAAGAAGTTGTCGGACAACTGATACAAATTTACCAAACTCCAATGGTAGTAATCAAGTATATTGGTCCTACCCAAAACAAGTCTCAAATCACTGAAGTTTCAACAAACAACTATAATAAGCGCATATCACCAAAGCAAACAAACGAAAAAGGATACTGCAACTTTACAAATAGTATATCTCTTCCAGATGTTGACCCTTGCACACAGTTTCCAAAACACTAGCAGCATTTCCTCTTTGTATTGCAATTCCAATTGCTTGCATCAAGAAAACAGTAGACCTGGGTTCGCTAGACTCCACTGAAATCCTCCAGCCAACCACACAAGAAAATTTTACGTAGTGTCTGCTGCATCGGTCCAGTTCCGGATTCTTTGACACATGAAATGCAAAGCTACGGTAGTGTAGTATTAAGCGTGCTTGCCTGTTAAGCATAGCTCTAGGGGTTCAGTTCATGCTGAATGTGCTTGGCAAGTGGTATCAAGATTAGGTACAATTGAGCTGCGTTATTTTTTTTCTTTCTCTTCAGAACCTTGCATTAGAGTTAGGGTTCAGGCAGCGATGCCAGCTTGAGAGATAGTAAATTAAAGTGAAAAAAGAAACGACCGATGCCGCAGATGCAGCAGCGATTACATGTTGGAAATCGATGCAGGTGCTCTAGACAATGCCCAAATTTGAAGCCATTTGGAACTTATGGGCCTATTGTTTGCCCCACAAATAGCCGCAATCTCAAAATCATGCTCAAGCTGCATATACTTTGTCAGTTTGGCCTGCTCTGCTCATTCTGCCACTTTTCCAAAGTAATTAGATAAGACAACAAGGTGACTTGAGGCAAAGGTGTTGCTGCACATAAAGTTCAACACCATGCACTTTCCCATTCTCCAAGAAAAAATTGTCATCCCATCTCCAGATGGCCTTTTTCCATTCAAGCATGATACACCTTCTAGTTCCTAAATCTGAAATCCTAGGAACATGTGCAGACTCCAATGCTTTCTTCATCTAGTTGTTCACATGAGAATGTCTGGGGAATCTTCTCGCACTCTTCTTATAGCAGAGACCATGGACTCCAGTGGATTCTACCTGAGTGGCGCAAATACATTCATGAGGTTGGCACAAACATAAACCAAGCCTAAGCCCACAAGCAATCCTCAGAGATCTATTTTCCCTTTTTTAACCAAATGAAGATATTAGACTTGCATTAAGCAAATGTGAAGCATGCGGAGCAGAAACAGCCAAAAGTCTTGACTTGTCAAGAATGGAATTTGATGCTTCCACCAAATGATTCAGTTTCAGTTAGTAATTACAGAATTAGTCAATATCCTAAGATTTTTGTTTTTTGTGAATTTTGCAGAGAAAAAAGAATGCTAGATTTCTTAGACAAACGTCGAAGGCCAAGGAAAAGCAAGAATCCTGAATTCCTGATAATGTGATATGGAAGGTATGTGGCATGCTTGCAGCATACGCGTAATCACGTGTATTGATAGTCTGAATGCAGGAAGAACTGCATGTCTTCTGCAAAACAAATACCCCATCCTCCAAGTCGAATGGGTAACGTGCATTGTCCCCATGACAGTCCAGACAGTTGAATGTTTAGCACCTTTTCCAGAGAAATGCTCAAAGAAATGCACAAATTTTCATAAAAAAATGCTGAAAGAAACTGAAACTGAAAAAACAGTAGGCGTTGTTTCCATATTTTTATCATTGAGGGTATTTTAATAAGGGGAAGGGGCTGCCGCTCCCTTGGCTACGCCTATGGGTGTCATCCCTTAAAGCACTATAGACAGGCTTGTTGCAATCATTTGCAAAGTTTTCAAAGTCATCACATTGGAATTAGGGCCCAAAAAACGCCCTAAAAGTTTGGCGTGAAAGAGCTAGCATTCTAAAAGTACCGCAAAAATATTTCACAGGGTTATCTGATATAGCCTACCTCAAGATACCATTTTATCCCTACCAACCTACTTTTGGGAGCGATGAGTTTTTTTTCTTTTTTCTTTTAAAATATTGTGCACTCATTTCCGAAACGGCATAACACCAAAAAAAATGCATTAAATGTACTATTGCACAGTACTTATAGGCGGTGAATCATCAAGCCAATTCCAGTGATTTACAATAGTTAAAATTGAACTATAATTTTTGATGTTTTTTGTTTTAATTTTGGGGCTGCAGTTGCAAAGATACTCAACAAATACAAAAAGATATCCCCCAAAAAAAGTTTTGGGAAACTCTGAGTTTTGTTCTTCCCGCCAAAACCAAAGTTTTCTAAACCAGGGCTTCCCTAACTTTTTCACTCGCCAACCCTTTTTAATCTTCCAAAAATTTCTGCAACCCTTCATGGTTAAAACAATAAACACTGTAAGTTTTGTATTTGTGGCACCGCTAATTATTCAATGGAAAAAATAATAACACGGCATTAGTACCCAATGCGTACAAAATGCAAACACATTTGCAAACACCCTGTTTGCATTTGTCTTTACCGCTGCTTCAACTTCATCTGCAGTACGTTTATTATCATTATTGTGCGACTTTTTTTAAATTTTAGTGGCAAAAATAACCTAAGTTTAGACCCATTTTGAT
The DNA here is from genome assembly GCA_963965965.1 of Trididemnum nubilum. Classification (NCBI taxonomy): domain Eukaryota; kingdom Metazoa; phylum Chordata; class Ascidiacea; order Aplousobranchia; family Didemnidae; genus Trididemnum; species Trididemnum nubilum. Next base: position 29,237,261 of record OZ014478.1, read on the forward strand.
AAAAATTAAGTCATTTAAAACATGGCATAACAATTAGCAGTGCAAAAACATGTTTATACCAGTTGCATAAATGTGCTATATGGTAGGTAGCTGATGCTAGAATTTCAGTTCTCTCTTATCTATTTCGCATATATATGTTCTATAGAGAAAGATACAATTAAAGGGCTAATGGAAAGAAGTTTGAGAGAAGTGATTGACAATTAACTAATAGTAAATAGCCCCCCCTATTTTCCGAGCTTATATATTTTTTGTTGTAACCTATGTTAAGCTTTTTTCAAAAAGCGATGAAATATAAATACCAATTTTTGGCTTTGCTTCAAACTTTTTTTTCTGATTTAAGAGCTTTATTTTTGACAAATTAGCCTCCTCCCCCTAAATAAACGTTTCATAACATGCTCTAAATCATTTTTTAGTCTATTCCAGTGCTAAAAACAGTCTAAGAAGAACTACAACATGGTATTTATCTCAATTTGCATTTTGTCTACTCCTCCACTGACTAAAGCACTAAACAAGCATTGAATTTGGTCTGCATAGTTCTATTTTGCCATAAACCAAAGTGACAAAATAAATCAAGTTAGGTATCCAGCTGTGCCACACAGTACGTACATGATAAGAATAAGAAAAAGTTTGATTGCCGTGTTTTTATACAGGCCTAATACATTGCTCAACAAAGTCTCACTTTTAACAGCGCCTATTTAAGTATGGTAGAATCTACGTCCAAGTAAAGAATGATGTTTTGCAGAATTGCACGCTGAGAGTATACCAATTTCACACTTCCTTTAAAAATTTGAAACTCTTTGTGACCCTTAAACTGCTAAAGGTCGTTACACAACCCCTTGGGGGGTCATAACCCCCAATTTGGGAAGTCCTGCTCTAAACTATTAGGCCTACTGTGGTTTTTTGTCATACCTAGTTTGGGGGTGCCACCCCCCCCCACCCCCCCCCCCGAGGACCCCCCAAAAAATCAAATTTTTGAATAGCTTAAGCTCGGGTGCCAGTCTGCTTTGATATCAGCAGATATTTAACAAACAAATATTTTGACATACCGTAGTTTGGGGGTGCCACCCCCCCCAAATGGACCCCCCAATAATCAATTTTTAAACGGCTCAAGTTAGGGTGCCAGTGTTTTATGATATCAGGAGATATTTAACTGACAAATATTTTGACTCCACTTTTCTGGAGGTTCCATAATCAGATATTTTTGAATAATTGCTGATTTTACGGTACACAAAAAATACTTTTGAGCGTCACAGCATTAGCTATGCGTCGGTCGTTCACTGGGTTTGCTGGCAAACTCCCATCTAGTTTATTATTACAGAAACATTCATTCATCCATTCTTCAACAAAAACAACGCTTTTTTTGTTTGTTTGTTTTTCTACCCTAGGTTTCAGCGCTGGTAGCCTTTAAGCCAGATAGCACGCAAACGATTAAATATCAAAACAAAGGGATTGCAATGAGGTAAAGTATAGAACACCAAAAAAATGCAGTCAGAATCGACACGCTTGTGTGATTTTCCAGTTTTGATTTTGTGTGTTTGTTTGAAAGTTTTGAAAATGCGTAACCAGAGGTGCCGATCTTTGTTGAGCGTTGGGGGGCATAATTTACAATTTTACCCCAATTTTGTTCGATTTTCAGCATTGGGGGGATGAACCTCGACCACGATCTTTTTCAGGTGAGCAATGTAAGTGAAGAGTAAAAGACCAAAAAAAAGGTCTTCACTGAAAATTGAAGAGCTTTTTCCGAATTCACGTGAAGACCACAAAAAAGGTTCTAACATCATCCAGCGCTCAGATGCAGACCACAGTAAAAGCAGAGTTGGGCACTTGCATCGCAACTATTTGTATCACAACTATTTCGCAACTATTTGCATCGCAACTATTGCACTTGCATCGCAGTCGGCAGCATGGCCGAATGGGTAAAGGCGTCGTTTTTACGACGACTTTGATCGCAGGATCATGAGTTCAACCCGCACCCTGGTCACGTTGTTGCATCCTTGGATAAGACGCTTTACGATAATTATCTCTGCTTGGTGGCTTCGAACAAGCAGCAAATTTACGTGGGAAGAAGTCAAGATGTCAACAGGAAAGCTTGGAAAATGGTCAACTCCTAAGCGGGTGCGGATTCGTCCAAAGCATAGCGCACCGTCGCTTTCTCGTGATAGGAGGATAAAGATGCACCAATCAATCAATCAATCATTTGACTTGCGATAGCACTTGCGCCACAACTATTTTTAAACGGTTGAGCTGACGCTTGCGTCGCAAGTATTTTAGCAATTTTGAGCGCAAGCGCAATTTAAATATGCTTACGATAAAGAATACTAGTTTTCCAACGACTGTGATTAAAGTTTAGAAAAAACATTGACGAAAAAGATTTGTAAAAGCCTCGTCATGGGAAATTGCATTCCTTTACTGCTTGCAAAACTTTGTTATACAGCACAATTCACAGCAGGAGTTTTTCATTGAAACTTTTTCCATGAAATGTTTTGCCGATTCTCAAAATTTCAAACTTTTCAATTGCGTATTTCAAAAAATGGTTGCAGAATCAAATTTCAAAGAAAAAAATTACTTTTATAATTGTCTTTCCAGAAATCCGCTACTCGTTCGTAAAAAAACTTAAAACATTGCTTCGCGAAAGAATTTAACGTGTTACTTGCAATTTGTCTAATGTATTACCCATAGGTGGGCGAGTTAATGCAAAACGTTAGCTTCGTTAACCACTAGTCCGTTAACAAACTTCACACCTCAGTTAACGTTAATCCGTTATTTTGAGCTTTAATTAACGGAAGTTAATAAAGTCCGTTAATCCGTTAACATTTTGCGTGTAATTTACATTTCGTTTTATTTACTCACTTTTAAAACACGTATTGACGCTGTTGAGCTGATTGTAAGGAAATATTTGTTGCTAAGGTGGTCTTTTTGTGTTTTGAAAGTTACATTTTACAGTCTAATCTAATTTCAAGATAAAAACAAGTTCAAATGCACAACGAAGCTGCAATCAGAAAATCTTTGGAAATTGTGATCAGCGATAATTAATAAACCTATAAGGCTGCAGGTTATTATTTGCCTCAAAAAAAATAACTCTTTTCTTTGCTTTTTTCTATAAAACGTGTACTAATACGCAACAAGCGTTACCAGTGCAAACTGGTTTGTACCGGTCCGATGAATGAATGGTGCAAGATATTAACGATGAAAACCTTAACGGAAGTTAACAGAACTTAACGGAAGTTCCTTTAGTCCGTTAACAGCACTTAACGGAAGTTAATTTATTCTGTTAACATGAAAAAACTTTTTAACGGATTAACGAGTTAATGAAAAAGTTAGCTTCGTTATTAACGGATTAACGATTAACGGACATGTGCCCACCTATGGTATTAGCCAGCCCATAGGTGTAGCCAAGGGAGGGGCAAGGGTCCCCAGGCCGCGAAATTTTTTTTTCTACCATGGTTTTGCAGATTTATTGCGTCACATCCGTTGTCCCAACCTTGTGATTCATACTCCGCTCTCGCTTTTCGCTAGATCCGCTATATTCACAGGCTAATTGGTACAATGGTACTGGGCAATTAGGCTAGGCTTTAGTTTGGAATAAAGTCCTACCGTAGACAGGGATGGAATAGGCTTGGAAGAATAGCAAAACGCAATAACAGCAGTTAGTCAATAAGCCTAGACTTACGTTTTATAATTAAGTCAAAATATTAAGACAAAATTTGTGATACAAGCAAGTCAAAATAGCCTAGCCTAGTAATGTAATCTTTTTTAAGCTTGTAAAGGGTTAAAAGAGCATTCAATTTAAAAAATAGGCATTTAAAAAATACGTTAATCAACATGAACCCATTGCAATTCCTCCAATTCGTCAGGTTAAGAAAGCCTAAGGGGAAAGATTTTATATTTTCCCCTTAGAAACCAAATTTCGGCCATCTTGTTTCAAGCGGGTTGCGCAATAAATCTCTTCTGCGAATTTCTTTTATTTTGAGTCTGCGAGTTAACGGGCTTCTGGGAGCTAGGTTAGTGCTGAAGGTATCGAGGCTACTAGTTACGCAATACCTGTATACATAATTGGAATTGTTGTTTAAATTCTTCTGTTTAAAGAGTGTTTTAAGTTTTGACCACCAAAAGCTTGCAGGGTATCCGAAATCAAGATAGGGCTAGGCTATGTGCAGTAGGCCTATGAGGCAAAGTAGGCCTAGCCCACTTATTGCTTATCTCAAGCTGTTTAGTGTACTGTTTTAACTGCCAAGAGCTTACAGGGTGTTATGAATCAAGATGGAGCTAAGTTATGCATTCTAGTAAGCAAAATAGGCCTGGCCTCAGGCCTATTTCAGATTTATTGCTTAGCTCAATCTGTAGTGCACTGTGTAGCCTACTGGTAGTGTGTAGTTGGTACCAATGACATATGTCATTGGTAGTACCGATCAGACATTCAGAGACAGCTATGAGATAACCTCAGATCTATTCATATTAATGAAGTGATTACATGATATTGGAGGCTGGAACAGTGGACTAGCCTAGATCTAAGATCTAAAACTAAGATTCCAGTTCAGAATTTGTAAGCTTAGCTTAAATAATGAAATTATGGCAAGCAATAGGCCTAGGTAAAGTTATATTCGGCCTAGCCATTTCCAGTTATGGGTTGTACTAAACAGGCATATGGTAGCTCTTGAACTGGAAGACTCTTCCTGGGTCCCTTCACACTCCAGACTCACAGTCCCCAGTCGTCAATTTTAATTTAAATATTAGACTATTTTTGGTTTAAAAAGTTGAAGCAAATATATTAATATTGTAGCAAGTTGAAATATCATATTATTATTATGTTACAATAAGCTGAAATTTGTCAAACACAGAGTAGCCTATACTTTTGTGGTATACCTACTTTAAACTTTAGTAATCTGTTTTATTGAAACTTTACAGACTATATTTTTGCTAAACAGTACAAGCTATTATTTGTCAAATTTCTTAAGTTTTAATCATAGCATAATGGTTCGCTATTGTGCAGTTCATGGATGTACCAGCAAAAGTTTTAGTGTTGGTTCTCGAGAAAAATTTTTATCTTTCCACCACATTCCTAATGATCCTGTGGAAGCTAAAACATGGCTACTTGCAATGAATAATCCAAAATACCCTCCACACTCAAACCTAGCAAGTCTCAAATCTGTTGTGGGTTGTAGTTTGCATTTTGATTTTGAAGATTTTTATGATCTTCCCAATTCTTCTTGTTCCACCAGTCAAAGAAGAAAACTACGAAGAGGTAGGAAATTAATACTTACCGTAAATTTCTACTTTTGAATTTAAAAAATGAGTGAATACTGTACCTATTAGTGCATACCTAAATTAGTTTTCAGTTTTGGTAATTTAGGTATTGGAAGGCATTATATTGCCAAAAATTTCTGTCTTTGTCGCGGATAAATATTCCTCATTTTTGCTTTACTCTCTTGAAGCTAAAATTGTTTGGTAAAATTTTTAATCACTGCCTTATTTGAGACTTTTTTTTCTTGGTGAAATTATCAAACTAAGGGGTAAAATTTTGCAATATTTTTAGCAACCAGAAGGGGAAATTTTGCAACCAAAAGATAAAGCTGGCTCCTGAAATAATTTGTCGCTAGCATAGTTAATTGCACTAGCTTACAGAAGTATGCTACCAGTTCTAAATCTGAAATAGATGTAGTATGCCAAAGATCACGTATTTTTAGCACGACTATTTTGGTGCCACCTATTTCGTTGCTGGTCCTTTTTAGCTCAGATCGTTTTGTCGCAAATTCGGTCTCTTTAACAGTTCAGTTATTTAGGGTCAGGGTTAAGGTTTGGGTTTGAGGTAGGGTTAGTTAAAAAGCACCGAATTGGCGCCGAAAAAGGTCCGTGCCAAAATGGTTGTGCCGAAAAGTCATGGACTCGTGTGCCAACCCTAAATCTAATTCAAATCCTAACCTTCTATGCCTATAATTGGAACCACCACCTTTATTAAGACTAGTGCTATTTTGTAATTAGGTGCTGTTCCGGTAAATAATTTGCTGTTGAGAAGAGGTCAAACGCTTGAAGTGCAAATTCAAGAAGAGGTTGGTTTTAAGAAAAAGTTTTCTGTTTATTCTTACTAGCCTGTTACAGTGTTGGGCTTTTCATTAAAATTTGGGTTATTAAGAAACTTAGTACTTTTATCAGGCAATAGGCCTAGGTAAAGTTATATTCGGCCTAGCCATTTCCAGTTATGGGTTGTACTAAGCTTTTAGCGTGCTGTGGCTTTTAGCGCTATTAGCGCCATTTTACTTTTGTCTACTCACTATTCACTGTTTATGAATGATCAAGTTCATTTAAACAGTAAGAGTAGTAATAACATGGATATTGTTACAAGGTTTCAAAAACATGCAAGTGATTTTCAAAAAAAAACAGCATTGAATACAAGTATAACTACTGTAATCGTTTAGAGTTTTTATGAATAGATATCAATAATTTTTTCATCATTGGCAGAATTTTGTTTCTGAAACCAACATTGATATGTTTGAAAAATATCAAAATAGTTCTCCAATAGGTTAATATTGGGTATCAGCAAACTTTTACTTACCATATAGGTTTTTATGTCAAAAAATCTGGCTATTAAAAAGTTGTTACTTTTTTTGTGAGTCAGATGCTGTTTACTACGGTATATATCATTGAGATGATATATTGCAATGAGCAAATTCTTATAGTTAAACTGCATACTCCTATTTGCAGCAGTCATCTGCAGATAGTGCATCAAGTATTTCTTCTATTGAACCAACACCTGAGGACATCGACCACATCTTGCCAGAACTTGCAAACGATCAATCACCGGTAAATAAATGTTTTTTGCAAAATACAAGTCTATTGCTTTAATTACAAAGCGTTTTGTTTGTAATTGATTACATGTTTTCTTGCCTAGCATATCTTCCCTTGGTTTATGCACTGGTAACCTTAGGCTAGATAGCATGGGACAATTAAGGAAGTTTTCTTTAAATTGCAATTCCTTTTAAAATCTTATCGCTTTGATTCAAAACTTTATATTTACAAAATCAAACAGCACTGCAAGCATTGTATATCCTAATTTCAGCTATACCAGGAATTCAAACTTCTGGTAGTGGTAGTTGAGTATCTTTTTTATCTTCAAATTTGGTTTTACGGTACGGTACTGTCTTTGGTGAAGTGATGACTGGTGATATCAAGGTACTCTTCCAGATGAGGTCATAGATACTTCTGAGTCCACGACAACTGACTGCGAGCCAAATGATGCTGATTAGCTGAGAAGAGCGATCATAAGCATATTTTACTATCCCCATAGCCATCTTGCCTAAACCCTCACTTTGTGACGAAATCAGTGATCAAATCACTGTGACGAAACCGTTTGTTCATGGTCAGTTTGTCCGCAGTGAGTTTGTCGCGGTCAGTTGACCTGGCTTGCATTGTTCTCTAGTGTGGTATCCACGAATGACTTCTACAACTTTAAACTTGGACAGGCAGTAATATCCTATCTAAAAGTAAGCTTTTGTCATTTTGCGATTTCTTTTCAGATGCTAGCAGATTCTTCAGTCTACACCGCTAACGAACCAGTGTTAGCTGAGATTTTGTTTGACAAGGTGAGCTTTACTGATACATCGCATCTTTTCATTTATTTCCTTTTTGTGGCAAATACTGCTAGCAGGACGCTAACACGACGTAAAAAAACTCACGCACTCCAAAGGTTGACTGGTTCCAGAGATAAGTTTTCTATTGACTTTTTGCTTTCAAAAGTTATTTTATTTTTGGAATGGAAGGAGTACATGTGATAACGTACCAGCAAAGTTCAAAATGTTGCTACCAACAACTCACTGCATTGTAAGTGACCGAACGCAGAATTACGTGTATGTTTTTTTGTTTAAGTTTGTATTTTATACATTTCAGCAATCATCTGCTGGCACTGGAAGTTCTTGCAGTACTGGTGGTACCGGTGTATCATCTATCTCGCAACCACCACCTGAACCATTTGACCAATCTTTTCATCTGGAGTCCTCATTCATCGCTAGTGAGGTATCATCTGCTCCTCACATTCCGGAAACGCTATCACATTCAAAAATGTTTTTAGTGGCCGAAAAAAGCATGAGGATGCTGTTTAGACGATGCCAGGTATAAATTTGTCGATTTTGTAATGTTAATCTTTCTGTCTACTATTACACAAACTAGCATGTAACTCTTAAACAGGATAAAGGTTTACTTAAAATGGAAACCGGCGCAGGACCCGAAGCGTACAATATTTTAGATGCATAAAAATTAAAATGATAGTAGAATTTGCTTTCGTGCGCTTGAAAATATTTATGTGAGATATTTCAGCAAATTAAAAGGAATTTTTTTCAGATTTGCGGTGATAAGATGAAATCGATTGATCAACAACTTAAAGGTTGTCAGCTGCGTCTACAAAGTAAATGCTTCAGTGGGCACACTTCGCTTTGGCAGTCGTCAGCAGACATTGGGCAAATGGCGGAAGTGAATTTGTTGTGCTCCGCTGCTATTTTATTCAGCGGATCAACGTTTACCGAGATCTCTGGATTTTTTCGGGCACTCGAATGCCAATTCATCTCGCATTCGACGTATTACAAAAATCAAGCTCACTATCTCATTCCTGCCATTTCCAAATTCTACAAAGAAGAGCAAGATCGAATTATGGCAGAGCTAGCAGAGCAAAACAGTTCAGTTACCGTGATGGGAGATGGGCGGTACGTGATATAGGCCTAATAGATCGTCGTTGAAGCAAACACTTTAGGAATGTTCTTGGTTTTGATTCAATTTTGTTTTTTGTATGCGGTAATGTAATTTTTAACTGCAGTCTAACAATGCAGGCTCGAGTTTCTTTGTTACTCCAGTATGCATAACAATATATATTCATCATTCAATTGTTATTCTAGTATGCTAGATTTCTACAAAAAATAGTGTATTGAAAGTTATCTCCGCTGACTTAACAGAATGAAGATGCTGCTTCAATTTATCTCCTATCTTACATACGAAGTTAAGGCTTTAGATATGCAATTTCGCCATATAAGACCTTACTAACTTAGGTGCGACACCCCAGGTCATTCGGCTAAATATATGACCTACAGCGTCATGGAAGAGAACTCGTGCAAAATCATCGACATGGAAACACTGCAAGTCACACAGTCGACCAGCAGTGTAGCCATGGAAAAAGACGCTTTTCGTATTTGTTTGAACCGGCTGATCGAAAAGGGGGTAAATGTTGCCGTGGTCGTGACCGATAGATCTCCCTCTATCAGGAAGATTATGGCAACAGAATTCGGCCACATCCATCACCAGTTCGATATCTGGCATGTCTGTAAAAGTATGTATATGATTGACCTTTTTTACAATCTTTACTGAATAGTATAAAAAGCAATCCATTTAGAAAAAAATACAAATTAAATTACGGCTGTTAACTATGACTTATTGTTATCAAAAGACGTAAAGAATAATTTCAGTTATTGTTTGATTGCGTTGTGTTTTTTGCAGATGTTTAATTTTTCGTTACATGCACAGCGTGAGATTTAGTTTGGGAAAAGAAGAGCAAATTGATTTTAATTAAGTTCAGTAGCGTTTAATTTTCGTTTTAATCTGTTCAGGTTTGAAGAAAAAGTTGCACCGCAGTGGGAAAAAAAAAGGAAACGATGTTCTGTTACGGTGGTCTCGTAGCATTAATAATCATTTGTGGTGGTGTTGCCAGGAATGTGGAGGAGATGAACAGGTATAGAACCTTTGATGATGCACTCAATTACGTACTCTTTAATGATATATTTCATTTGTTGATCTTGGTCCTCTTGCCGCGAATTGCGCTTACTTAAATATGTTGTCATCATTTTTTCCAACATAATACGAATCGCTTTATTGTTAAGTTAGTAAAAAATTGTAAAGATAATGGGCGATCCTCCGCAGCCATTTTGATTCGATTTAGAATGAATAGGCATTGAGAAAAATTGCCAAGTTTACTGCTGACTGGATTTCAAGATAACAAAAGTGATGCACGATACCGAATAGTTCTTGTTTTGGGGTTGCTTTTCAATTTACTATTACACGACGATGACGTTGCATTAAAATATCTTGTGCACCTTGGTTTAGGTATTACGGCAGAGATGGTTATCTATCCTCTACCATTTTCGTAACATCCACGAGTGGGTGTGCGAGGATGGGTCAACTGCTAGATGCCTACATGAACCCCTTAGTCAAGACCAAATAGATGCGACAGAATGGATGCAAGAAGATTCGGATGCATTCAGAGCGCTGCGTAGCATGGTGTCGAACCATTTGCTTTTACGTGACATGAAGCAAATGACGATGTTCAAGCACACTGGTAAGTAATAAACTTGATTTCGACATACTAGTATTTGCAATAACTACCCCCAATTGTTGAATCTTCTTTGGATATTCAACTAATTTCACCACAAAATATTAGTCCAGAGACTGATTACAGTGCTCCAATGTATTTTACAAAGTCAAAAATGCAGCAACGAGTGAAATTCTTAGTCTAGAAGTAAATCTTAGTTACGACAGATTACAAGAAAAAGATAAAAGCTATAGGATTTGGAGAGAAAACATGGGTTAAGTAATCTAATTCCCTTTTCCAGTAACTCAATCGGCGTTTATCACTGAGGTGACTTTCAAACAGAACTATAAGTCAAATCAATTCGTATAATTGTTAATAATCGTCGATCAGAACTTCGCTGCAATAATGCCTTACTGAATTTCTTTATTTGGTGAGTGGTTAGCACGATTGCTCTAGTGAGGATTTATAAAAGCGTCAAGTTTATTTCTCCAGCTCAAAGGATTTTAAATGCGATGATGAATAATTGAATAATGAACGCTGAACAGTATACACTAGACACGTTTGTCACCAATAAACTTTTCGTAAGAAGTTGTGCTAACTTGCAAGCGCTTAGCTCTCGCGCAATGCTGCAGAGAAGGCCTCTAGGAACTCGACACGTTCAACAAAACAGTGAGTGGAAAGAAGAATATTATTGATTTGATGCAAATTCACTGTGGATTGTAGGAAATTTGGAAGTGTTCCATAATTTGATCTTGAAATTTGCACCAAAGCGGTTACACTTCGTCAACTACACGATGGTTGCTAGGGTACGCTTAGCAATGTTGGATCACAATGAGAATACTGGTCGAGCGAAAGCTTTTTCAAAAGAAGGTAGGTTTGGGCATGGTAAAACGAAAGTACAGTTATGTGTCTTAAGTTTGACTTTTTTAAAAAAAACAAAAGGCGATCTAGTTTCTCTGTTTTCTGCAAGCTCGTGAAGAACTATTTGTTGGCACGTTTTCTGGTTTTAGAATTAAACTTGGAAGCTTTTAATGAAAGTTCGTTTTTTATGTACTTGGTTTTTAGAATAGACAAATTCAAACAAGTGCTTTGCCAGAAATTTGCAATGTGGGAGACTACGGGATGAGCCTCCAATGCTAAAAAAATGATGTAATTTTTTTTGCAAAAAGAATTGGCTTATTTTAACAAAAATTAATGCTTATAAAAGGTGGCATCAAAATTAGGAGTGCAAAAACAAGATTAAAAATTTCAGTTCGCTTATGCACAAACTGGTAAGTCATGAAATCCTATAGTTCAAAAAAACTTTAACGAGGAGTAATCTACTTTGTGTTTATTTTAAAGAGAAGAATAATTGGGAGGCAATGGAACGAGATTAGAGAGACGTGATTGGTAATTAACATAGGTGGTCACAAATCTGGTAATTGTTAATCCGTTAACAACGAAGCTAACTTTTTCGTTTACTCGTTAAATTTTTTTTATGTTAACGTACTAAATTAACTTTCGCTAAGGTTTGTTAACTTCCGTTAAGGATTTTAGCGTTAATTTCTTGCACCATTCATTCATCGTAACTGTACGAAGCAGTTTGCACTAGTTACACTTGTTGCATATTAGCACGAGTTAAAAACAATAAAGACGAAGAAGAGAGCTCTTTTTTGGGGGCAAATAATTAGCTGCAGCCCTAAAGGTCTATTAATTATCGCTGTTCGCAATTTCCAAAGATTTTCCGATCACAGTTTTGTTAGAGCATTTGAACTCATTTTTATCTTGAAATGATATTAGACTGTAAAATGTAACTTCGAAAACACAGAAAGACCACCTTGGCAATAAATTTCTCTTTACAATCAGCTAAACAGTGTCGTTACGTGTTCTAGAAGTGAGTGAATGAAAAGAAATACAAATTACACGCAAAATATTAACGAATTAACGGACTTCAATAACTTCCGTTAATTAAAGCTGAAAATAACGAATTAGCTAAACGCATGAAGTTTGTTAACGAACTAGTGGTTTACGAAGCTAACGTTTTGCATTTAACTTGTCCAAGTATGGTAATTAACTACAGTAGTACTGAATATCCCCCATTCCTGAGTTGTGTATTTTGGGGTAAAACCTGTGTTCGTGTTTTTCAATAAGCGATCAAAAGTGATTGTTTATTTTTGACGAATTGCAGTCCCCGTCGTAAATGTTTCAAAACGTGCTTTAAACCATTTTTGAGTCTTTTCCAGTGCAAAAGACTGTCTCAAAAGAGCTAAAATCGCGGTATTTTTTTAATCTGCATTTTTGTCAAAGGTCAGTGGGGAGGGAGTTTTGCCCCCTCTGTATGTGCTACTAAATTCAAAACTATCGAGAACGACACGTTGATCAACGTCACATCGAAATATCTTGCGTTCTTAATTTATTTGCTACTTATATCGCGGTTTCACTAACTTTCTGCTATCTGTTTAGGAAACCTGAGATTTAAGAAAGTGTATTCAAAATCTGCAAAAGGGTGGGTCGTAAAACACATTTATGAAAGGAAGACTTGTAATTACATTTCTAAACTGATTGATCTTGCTTTGACCGCACGACGCGATGGTCTTACCCTACAAGGTTCTGAAGAACCAAGACCTGCATTACCGGTATCCATTGCACCTACACCTGCTCCACCTCTTGAAGAATTGCTTGCAAAACGAAGACGAATGGCCCGATGATTGTATTTCTTTTCTGTCGATTTTATTTGAGTTCATTGTTTTTTCTTGCAATATGATTTGGTTTCTTCCTGCATTTTCAAATACGAAGTCCTTTTCGTGTGCTGATATGTACAAAACATGCATTGTTCCTACCACAACACGAGTCGAACTTCAATTAAATTTATTACGATACAGCGAAAAGACAATTGCAGTCATCTGAGTCTGCCGTCATAATTCAATATTGCAGCAAAGGTACCATTTGTAGTGTAACCAAACGAAATTAGCGTTGTTGTTGTGAAAGAAGCCAAAGATTAATGAACCACAGCACCGCAGTTTGCAGTGGTCGACCCACCCCTTTTTTGAGTCTCGATAGAGTTTTTGGTAAAAAATCGTAATGTATTAATTATGCTTTGCTAATTTGTAAAGTAAACGGATAACTATCCCTTTCGAAAAGCAACGGTGCTTGAAAAATGCAAACTTTACAGTTGCGTTTACACTGGACACGAAGCGAAGGTCGGCAACTTACGCCAGTGGTCGCTTACATAACTTAAAATAGTCCATCCACTCATCAACAATTTTGTCAAATTGAAGTTAAGCAACCAGTCGCGAAGTTTGCGACCGGTTGCAACCTTTTGCAGTTGTCGATGACGTTTAAGTTTGGTTGCTTAACATCGCTTTGAGTCGCTTCACATCCAGTGTAAACGCACCTCAACCGACAATTACAAAGCATTTGATAAATGCATATCTGCTCTTTCTATACGGTTTTGCAATGTTATTGTGAAAACGTAGGCAACAAAAAATTAAAAGTAAAGCAGTGACAATACTGTAATTTGTAATTTCACGAGCAATAAAATAATACAAGTAAAAAACTGCTAAATCTCCATTTTTCGTAGGTTTATCTCCAAGTCAAAAAACCAGCACCAACATGAGATAAAATTTAAGCAGCATATGTCGACTCAGGCTAAGTAGGCCTTCTACTTGATTAGCGTAAATTGGCAAACCTAACAAAGTCGCTTAAGCTTTTACGCCAACTGAGTACAAATGGAAAAAAACGAATCAAAGGTCGGCAACTTACGCGAGAGGTCGCTAACGTCACTTACTCAAAATAAGCCAACCACTCATCAATTTAGTTGGTCAAGCGGCAACAAGTTCGTCTTTGGAGCGGGAGGTCTGAGGTTCAAATCTCGGGCAGGTCAAATCGAACACAGTGTTGCCAACGGCTCGCCACCGCTGCGACATTTCTTCCAAAAGAGCTGTGTTGGCGTGTTGCCCGGGCACAATGACGCGGAGATGGGCCCCGCGAACTCCTTACATGCTTGGCGTATTACAGCGAGTATAATAAAAGAAAAAAACGACCATGCGCGCAGTTTGCAACGATGATGATAATGATAAATGCTTTTTTTGCGTTCACACCTACAAGCGAGAAGAAGAAAAACAGTATTGCAATAACTAATAGTATAACAGTTACATACTCCGGGGGTGTTAAGCAGCATGGGAGGGTTGCGAATGGTCTTCAAGTCAAGCAGCCACCCAGAGGGGACGAAAATATAACATTTTCAACCACCATATCAAGCCACTGTTGATATCAGTTTCGTTAAACTTGTTACCAGTTACATATATACGGCAAAACCTCAAACCAACTGTCGCACTAAAATTGCAAAAAAATCAATCTTTTTTCTCAATTTTGACAGAAAAAATGATAATTACAGTATTAGCTAAAGAAACCTCGCATATGGCGATGGAAATGAAACACAAATATTTTAAAACTACAGACTACAGTACAATATTGCGCTCTCAAATGATAAAAACTTTGGGCGCGCAGCGCAATCAATCCGAACTACGTTTGAAGGCTTTAGTTCATCAACTAACTTCAGCATTGGCAGGGGTACATCTTCCTCATAGGCAGCCTCCTACATTACATATCTTCAACAGTTGAGATCTTAAATCCAGCGTAAGATCCATCGTCACTTGGAAATGTTTCCCGGACAACAGACACAACACACGATGGAAGGGTCATTCGCCTGTTGCTTCCTAATACTTCGTCTTTTAAAACCCATTCCAAAATATGCCGATACGCTACAAGTCGATATTGTCTGCAATAATAACTGATGTCACTTTTAATCCATAAGCATCAAGTAGCTGCAGATCATAGTTTAAAAGGTCAATTAATACTTTTGAACCATTATCGTAAATTGTAACTGGCTCCCATGTAACTGTAAATGCAAAAAATTTTTCAACTATCATTTAGTAATAATACTGCACCAGTACTTCCTGTTATAAGTCGAACTCATAAGGACTGAACTGTATTGCCATAAAGGATTACGTTTACGCTTCACGAAAGTTAAACGGAGAAGCATCCAACCAATTCCGATAGTTTACAATAGCCAAAATCAAAAGATAATTTTTGAAATGTTTTGTTTTGATTTTGGTGCTACGGTTGCAAAGATATTCAACAAACACAAAAAGACACCCCCCTATAAAGATTTTGGAAAACCAGAGTCTGTCCTCTCCGCCTGAACTTCCATAAAAAAACAAAAACTAAGTTACATTTCTCTTCCAATAACATAACTTGACTTACCCAATTTCGGTAAACCATCCCTTTTTCTGGAAATTCAGATTGAGAGAACAAACTCAGGGTTTCCAAAGACTCTATGAGGAAATCTTTGTAGCTGCAGCTCCAAAATGAGAAAACTTCCAAAATTACATTTAAATTTTAACTATTGTAAACTACTGGAATTGGCTGGATGCTTCACCCCCTTTAATCAGTTACTGCATGTTAAGAAGTATTAATCAGCATATTAACCATGAATATATTAATGTTAACAAACAATAAACATATTATTAAGACTTTCAATCAAAATCATGCAGGTAGTACAAAAAATGTAAACTAAACTACTGAATTTCGCAACTTCTCGATATCTGTTCCTTCTTAAACAAATGCTAATTCATTTCTACTTTATGCTGTTACTGGGCAATGAAATAAATTTGCATTGTTTTGATTAAGAATAAAAATTATTCGACTGAAATGCCGAAATTTGCAAAGAACTTACTTATTTGACAATGTTCCATCTGGACCAACTCCTTTGCTTATCTTCTTCCAGTTTTTCCGGTTATTTTTAAAGAATGTACGAAGAACTGAAGGATTCATATGGGCTTTAAAATCATTCAATGAGGTAATACATCCTTCCACCTCATAATCATTCAAAATTGTTTTGGTGTGGTTGACCTCATGGCAACACAAGCACTCGTATGCATAAGGCATTAACTTGCAGTTTTGGCATTGACACCAATCAGTGCTTTCCCAGCGATTTTCATGTTGCACGATTTGCTCTGATTGCACGGATTTTTGATGATCTTCCTGAAACAAATCATACCAAATAAGAAAATTTTGAAGTTCTGCTGATGTTATAGGCTAGTTCGGAGAAATCACTTAGGTACTACTCAAAAGACTGACTTTATTTGCAAACGTTTCACTAGTTAGGATCTAGTAAGGATCAACTACAAAAGCATGTTGTACTCAAACAAAAGCAAACCCCCAACAGCATGATTTTGTTCTAGACATCGATGGTAAAAAATTGTTTTCAGAAACATCAGCCAATTACTTGGGGAAAAGTCTTGACAAAACTTTGAACAGGGCTGAGCATTTGCAACAAGTCTCCAAAAAGCTACGAATAGCCCGAGGAATCATGTATACACTGCAACACTATTTGACTCCAAAACTTTTAAGGCAGAGGCTGCTGTTACGTGACGTAAGAATAAGAAAATTGCTATCCTAGCCCTAACCCCAATCCTAAACCTAACCCAAACTCTAACCTTAACATTAATCCTAACCCAAACTCAAAATCTAACCCAAACCCGTAACATTAATTTAAAAAATAAAAAGAGTACACGAGAAAACAAGTGTTTACTTTTTCCTCTCTTATTCTCTTTAGGGGAGTTACTTAACGTAACACTAGCCACTTCCAACTTTTAAAGCAAGTTTATTACAGTATTGCTACCCCCATTTACAATACACCATAACTAGCTGGAGAAAAACACCAGCAACTTATATCAATAAAGCTCAAGTACAGCAAAATCGACTTATTTGTATTTTGTCAAAAACCTATAAACAAAAAGTCAAACTCTCTTTCTTGTATAGCAAATGGAATAAATCAAAAATTGACGGTATATACAATCTTGAAACACTGAAATTTATGGGTGAATTTAAAACTAAAATGCTGCCAACACCTTTTCGAAAATATTTTACACCCAGCATCAAACTTTTATAACTCCAAAATGAGAAACTCAAAAAAAGGAATCAATTATTTATCCAAAGTCAACAAAAACCTTACTCAAAGATCAATCAAAATATGTGGAACCAAATTGTGGAACAAACTCTTAACTCGATTACTGAATTATACTAACAAAGGATTAAGCGCATTCTCAAAAAAAATTAAAATTGCATTACTTGAAACATTTGAAGATAAATAATCCTGTTTCACAATATCTGCTTTATTACTTCAATTTTTTGATAACTATGCCAAAAAAATGCATTTGTTTAAATTTACAGTACCGGTACTGTTCGTGAACTGAGAGACATAATGTTCAGTTTTGTGTTTTTTTGTAGGAATGCACGTTATCTGGAATTGTGTTAAATTGAAATTAATTGTGTTGTGTTAGTGTAATTACGAGAGACTGCAGACTTGATGACCTCGCCAGTCTTTTCAGAATGGCATTTTTGGTCTTTCACAGCATTTCATAAGAAAATTGCTTCAAGAATTTGTAATTTATGAGTAATTGCTAACTTAGGAAAAAATTTGTCGAAAAAAAAATGTAAACTAGCTTCATCAGAGCATTGCTATAAGTAGGCTAGTAATAGCACATCGCCAAATCAGCACTTTGCCAGCATTTGATGGAAAATGATCATCTCATTAATTGGTCTGAAGTCAAAATTTTGAAAGTGGAACATGATTACTCACAGCATTTTTTTACTGAAAGTTGGTATATCAAAGAAAAGCCCCAAGTGCTCGACCAAAACGATCGATTAGCATTTCCTGCTGTTTAAAGAAAGTTGCCAAATTTCCGGTGTTAAAATTTCTGGTTTGATCTTTTTCAATGTTAGTTTAATCGTATTTTGCTGCGATGCCAATTCCAAAAAATTATTTTTATTCAAACAGCTTTCATTTGTTTTTGTGCACATTTTTATACAGTATTTATCTGTATGATGATGCCTATTTTAACGATGAACTTTTTTCAGTCTTACTTTGACTTTTTTTGCTAATTATTCTACCACTGCAATGTGTGGGATTGTTTTTCTGTTATTCTGCAATCAGTAGTTGATGGCATAGTGCTTTCACTTCGGATAGCAATGCGGTGATAAAGCTAGTTGATTCTAACTGGTGAAATGTTAGCAAATAAAGTTAGTCTTTTTTGTAGTACCAAAGTTATTTCTCAAAGCTAGCCTATAACACCAGCAAAACTTCAAAAATTTCTTATTTGAAAGGCAGAGGCTGCTGTTACGTTATGTAAGAATAAGAAAATTGCTATTCTAGCCCTAACCCCAACCCTAAACCTAACCCAAACTCTAACCCTAAGTTTAATCCTAACCCAGACTCAAAATCTAACCCAAACCCTAACAATAATTTAAAAAACAAAAGAGTAAATGAGCAAATGAGCACTCACTCTTTGCTCTCTTATTCTCTTTAGGGGCGTTACGTAACGTAGTACTAGCCACTTCCTATTTGAAATACATTACATTATATTCAGAAATCATATCAAATTTGGTAAAATGTTTACAGCTGTCACACAATGTACTTCTATTTTCACGTATGCTTTTGAAGCTTTACAATGTTGACAATGTTAAACAAAAAACTTGTAAATTAATCATTACAATTCTGTCCTATTGGTACCACAGATCACAAATCTTTTCATATGGGATATTGTGAATGAAAATTCTATACATGAAGCAAATACTGATATATCCATGCCTCTGCACTATGCAACATGCGCACTGCTATGTCCTGTTGAAAACACAATACTCGACAATTTATTCTGCTCTTTGCTGCTTTGCAATGCAATGTGTCTCGCATGTCTGGTTAAATATGTCTGATGCTTGTGTTGCATCACAATTTATCTCCAAATATACGGTACACTCCATCATATACTGGTGAACTTAGCTAAATTAGTTTAAACTTACAGTGTTCGTTTTCAAAAACTTTTTTTTTTAATTTCTTTTTTTGATAGTTGAGGTTCAAATTGATAAGGAGTACTACGATTGAATGCAACTGAAGCCATCAAGAAATCAAGCTCACTTGAGCAACTTGAAGCACTGCTATCACAACTACTATCAGATTCATAACTAGCCATTGTTATCGACTAATTTATCTAGGTATTGCAAAAAATACACCTAAAAGCTGCAAATATTCAATTGCTAGTAATCTCTTCATAAAATCATATTAATGCCGTGGTTTTGCCACGCAAAGTGATTTTGTGACAGATGATATTCTGCTTAGATATAGGCCGATTGTGCCGGTACAATGTCAAAGATAATAGAGTAGGCTAGTAAAATTTGGGCCAGAATCTAAAAAAAAATAAAATAAAATTTTTATCAAAATACCAATTGTTTCTAGAGTGCTTTGACTTATGGCACCCATTACGGTAGACTACCAACGTTCTTCAAGTTGTAACGCATTTGAACTGAAATACAAACACTGATTAGGTCTGGTCTTCAGATCTGAGATACGTACCAGTAGCCTACCTGAATCGATCAAATTGTGCAGGTTATATAGGCCTATGCAATATTGAATAGCTTGGGAGTGGTTGCTTATAGCTTACACAGCGCCTCGCCACTGCAGCTAGCCTGCTACATTTCCTTAGCTACAGTGCCTAGGTTGAGCCTAGGCTATTGAAAATGATCAAGCTGGCTGTGATTGGCACAGGCATCTGTGAACAATAGCATAGTCTATAGTACTTAGGGAGGGGCTTAACAACTTATGGTTGATTGTTTTGATCTAGGCCAATCATCTCAGTCACACCGCAACATGAGAAACTTTTTGTAGTTGTAACGTACTTTTAGACTTGGTAGCCTATCGTGCGTACCTACCTGCCTACGGTAGCTATTTCGTAGATTTTCTCTTTTTGGCTTTAAAATTGCAATCTTCAATGCAAAGCAGTTTAATGTTTTCTGTTTCAATTACTTTAGTCTCCAACAGCAAGTACTTAAAAGCAAATCCAAAACCAAAAGCCTAAAGTAGCAATTTCTAATGCAGAATAAGGTTTGCTGCAGCCCAACCACGCACCCAAGAAACTGCTGACTCGCCACTACAATCACATGTGATCAGTCATTTGGAACGGTTTTGACGCACTTTCTTTCAAATTCGGAAACGTTCGTAAAGCGTTTCTCCCTTTTCTAGGTGGAAAAATAATTGGAAATATCTCATAATTTCTTGATCAAAGTGACCCAAAAATGGCGCAAAAAAATTCTAAAAAATTGCCAAATTTGTTTCAGGATTGTTTTACTGAACAATTTTTGAAATAAAAACGTCCTGAATGCCCTTTTAAGCTGCTGAGTCTTCAGCGATTATTGCACTATAGACAGAATAGGCCTATCAGAGGGAAGCTTAAAACATATTTCTTCAATTGATGCATAATTCAAGTTACTGTATGGGAATTGCAAAAATAAATAGCAGATCTGAGATACTGGCACCAGTACCGGTACTGAGATCTGGATAGCCTAGTCAGACAGTGCAGTTGGCTAGGTAGGCTACCGTAAATGACTAGCCTAAACTGTGTAGGCCCTGAATCTGGAAAATTGAAATGTCAAAGTTATTTTACTACTGTAATTTCACCAATGTTGTGATTGCTTTCAAATTTAGAGTCAGAATTAACTAGGCAGATTCGCTTACTGACTTTATCACGCAGTCATTCATCTGCTCATATTCCTCTCTCAGTACTGTCATAGTGGATGAAATTAGGACAAAGTTTACTTGATAAATTGATACCGTAAAGTATTAAACTCTGAACTGATAGATTGTTGAATCAGTTTGAAGGAAAACTTGCAAAAAATTTACATATATACCGGTAGGTTGCTAACTTTACTGGCTTCACACAGTACTGCAGCAGGTACACAGTCTGAAGATCTGACTGTTACAGTACATTTTCCAGGTATTTAATTCGATTTATTTGGACAGCGAAAAGACTGTATAAGTCATCAACGTCTACTGTCACAAAAAAAAAGAAATTTTATGCAGTAACATATATCAGTAAGAAACAGAGCAGTTGGCTAAAACTTACTGGTACTACTGTCACAACTCAAAACAAAAACTCACTACGTCAAACTTAACAATTATGCTTTGTATCAATGTATGGCATATGCTCAAAAACTTGATTACCTGGACCCCCTTATTCAATATTTTGTGTTTGAGTACTGTAATATATGAAGTCTTTAGTTCTTTATTAAACTGCAAGAGTTTCATCTCTCTAATTTCCTTTGCAATTTGATTCCATATTTTAGTTCCATTATAGATCAGCAATTTTTGAGTTTTGCTGCGTTAACTCTGGGAAGAAAGTAGTTTGTTTTGCTTTTTTTTCAAGTGCTGTAAGAATGTATTTCATCCAACATTATGAAAAGCCCTAAGTTGGACCTGGAAGTGTGAGATGATGTATTGCTTATTCTGTACATCAATTTTGCTGTTTCCATTTTGCGCATGTCATTCAGCTGTAATAGATATAAGCTTGAGAATAACGGTTTAGTATCAGGTATGTGTCCTGATGTTGTTGTGAGTTATTATTCTTACTGCTTTTTTTGTAAATTAATCAAAGGTGAAATGGTAGATGCTGATGCACCACCCCAGCTGCTAATACAGTAATTTAGATGAGAATGGATGAAGCTGTAATAAATCAACATTAAAGTTTTACAATCCCCATACTTCTGTAAATGATACAATACCCAACAACCACTGGCTAATTTTGAACTAACTTTCTGAATTTAGGGTTTCCAATTTTGTTAATGATCAATCAGGACACCCAAATATTTAACTCATGTATTTGCACTACATGTACTTTAACACATGTACTACGCAAACATGTAGAGCTGTGTTTCCTCGAACTTTATGGCTAATCGGCGAGTGTCCAAATTTTCTTTAAACAATTGTGCCCAAAGCCCTAAAAAGATGTTTATGTGCCATAAATTTTGTACCAATGCAGTATTAATGTATACCAAATGTCATATTTCCACAAATTTGTCAAGTTTTCTAAAGCTATGTGTACTGTTTTGCCAAAAATATTTGCCCTTGCTCCAACAGATTGCCGATTCGCTGAAAAAAATTGGCTTGGTGGGGACACTGATGTAGAGTGTTTGCGCAGACTTAGCTGATTTTTGCAAATTATAGCTATTCATGATCTATAATTGTTTTAAATACAAAATTGCATTTCAGGCAGAAAAAATAGCCTACTAAAGCTAGTTTGAAAGAAATCTAGTATGTAGATGTGCGTGCGAAAACAAATGGTTTTTGATGTAGTGATTAATCGCCCAAGCTATGCAGCATTGACTGATTGAAGCCATCTTTTAAGTCATTGTGTTACCCTGGAAGATTGATGAGCAATCCACAATTATCTGGCAATAGTACAGGAAGTTTTTAAAAGATTTTTTGGATGAAAAAAGATACAGCAGCAAGACTTACCAAGTGTTTGGGTATGTTCTTCAAATAATCGTTTGTACCTTCGTTTTGTTTGCAATGATATTTCAAACTTGTTACAGTATTTATATCAGATACAAGTTTTGGTGCTGACTGCAATCTCACTTGCAGCAAGATTTAACCATATTAAAACTGGTCAGTTGGTCGAACAGTAACGCAATTGTTCTGGATTGGGAGGTTCATATTTCAGGCCAGTCAAATCAGACACAGTGTTGCCACCACTGCAACATTTCTTCAAAAGGAGCTGTGTTGCCCTTCACAAATCTGAGGGGGTTTCCTCTGTGTTACATACTTCGGCATAATATGAGTATCATGAAAGATTTGATGTAGTCAGAACCTTGCAACATATAAATTGGCAACAGAAGCTCTTTTTTTTGCTGATTATTTTTTTGCAATTAGCAAATCTTTAAATGTTGTCAAGTCATGTTGTGAGTCTGATTATTGCAAGTGGGACATAGTTCTTTCATTTTTGTTTTTTTGTAATCATTTATTTAATTAATTAGGGTTATGCACACAAGCCAGTTAATCCTAGTTGTTGTTTTTTTTGTTTTTTTAAAGAGCGGTACTTTGTGACAAACTTTGGTTTACAAGTAAGATTGTAGTTTGTCTGGTGATATTTACTAGTCTATAGTCATCCCAGTTAGACTACAGATTTGTTTATTTTTGGTCACTTATACTCTATTCACCCGATTAGTTATGGATCAAGGCTTCTTAATGCAAAAAAGTACGTTAATCCTTCGGCTTTCAAATGCAGAAAACGTGTACACGTTCGTACCTTAAGGTACACTGGATTAGCATTTAATGCAGAGAAAGTACAAATCACGAGAAAAAAGAGAAAGCTCGTTTCTGATTGGCCGCTGTGATTGCTCAAGCGTGTCACTTGTTTCCAACTTTTGCAGAAGGTTCATATTAATTCAGATTACTGTGATGGACAGGTTAGGAAGAGCTGAGGGTTGGGGTTCGATTCCTCGATAGCGACGCACTGTGGTTTGGATAATTCAGGATTAGTTACTGATATTAATCTATAGTGCTAGTAGACTCGAGTTTATCATTGTTTGTCAGAAATCAGTTCAGTTATGGAGGCTAGGGGTAGGCTACTGAAGGGGTTGCATCGTGCGGTACCTACATGCCTACTACAGTAACCTACTAGCCTAGTACTAGAGCCTCAGAAGGTGGTTGCATGCACCTGGGCCTAAGCCTGCGGGTACAGGTTCAAGAGATACTACTAGTAATCTGTGCAGTGTGATAGCCATATGCAGTAGTCTACTGGCAAGATGGTAAACTACCAGTAGTTGTTGTAGACATAAAGAATATTCATCCACCAGACCTGCTGGACCTTTCGGGTGGCAATTTCGTCAGATGCTTCAGGTTTCAGTCATGTGATGGTAGGGATTTTCTGGCATTTCTGTCTTTTCGTACCTGACCGTGTGGCAGCTGTGGATTTAATTTGGAATTGGGCTCAGAGCAATTGCTCCTGTTGTAGTCAGTAGTCTGGTAGTACGGTAGGCTTATCTGATATTGTGGGTATCCATGCCCTAGATAGAGTAAGGCTCTCGGACCAGTAGTGTACGCAGGATTTTGAAAAGAGGGGGGGCCAGAAACTTCGGAAAATTTGAGAGGAAGATACCGGTAGATCAGAATTTGAAATTGTCACACTCAAATTTCGTCCCATTTTTCGCCCAAAATCAGGTGAAGAGCAGAAAAAAGAAAGGTCTTCACTCAAATTTCGTCCTGTTTTTCACCCAAAATCAGGTGAAGAGCAAAAATAAAATAAAAAAATAAAAAAAAGTCTTCACTCAAATTTCGTCCTATTTTTCGGCCACAATCAGGTGATTTCGAGCCCAAAGCCTGATGCCCAACTTGCAAAGGGGGGGGGGCATGTCTCAATTTTGCTCACTTTCCTATGCAATTTTGCAATCCTGGCGACCCAAAGGGGGCCATCGCCCAATGGCTCCCTCCTAAATACGCCCCTGTCTTGGACACATCTGATATCTTTGTGTTGGATCTCTCCAAAGATGTCCCAGTGTTTGCGGTGGAATAAGCTAGTTCAATCCGCCTTCCTACCTCACCTGGTACCTCAAAAGATTTAAATTAAAGTACCCTAACTGAACTCAACTCATCCCAAAAAAACATCGCGTATGGTTAAGTTTAAGCTGTCCGCTTTTTTTCACAGAAGCTCTGCGACCTGTGTATGAGCGCGCATGCACTCTCTGTCATTTCTGCACTAATTACGGTTAGGGCTAGATTTTAGGGAATAGGTTTAGGTTAAGGTTAGTTTTGGAAAACAGCATACGCATAGATCTGAGATTGGAGCACTCATTAGGTTTAGGGTTAGATTTTGGGGGAATAGCTTTGGGTTAGACTTTGAGAAATAGCTTAGATTGGAGAGAGAGCGTGCGCGCTCAGTCATACACTGGTGGCAGAGCTTCCGAAAAAAAGCGGAGGCTTATATATACTTAACGACACCCAAAAAATTGTTTGCACCAAGAATTGAAACCCATACCAGACCCATTTTTATGTCTATCCATTTTCTGCAAATTCTATGATGTTAATTGTCTGATTAAATACTGTATGTTTACCCTTGACAAACATCAAAAAAGCTAAAGCTTCTGGGGCTCTGCCCCAAACCGTGCAAAGTCAGCTTACAGCGCTACCTGGACATCTAGTTGATGCAACTGTCATCATTCCGTTGCTTTCAAATGGAGATGTTCATTCGTAATATTGATATGAATAGTGATTAATCTTGACGACAACTTAGAAGTAGGTACAGAAGTATTTGGGCGGCTCTACATCTACTGGCCCAGCCAGAAATTAAAAAGGGAAGTGACAAAATTTTTTCACGATTGTGATTGTGCAGTAGCATTGTGCTCCTGATTACCTTCAACTGGTACTTCTAAATTGCCCTGCATAAGCCATCTGCTGCTTACAGCTTAAGATTTTCGTGGTAACTGCGATGTGCTTTTGCTAAAAAAACAACAACAGTCAATTGGGAATACAACAAATCTGGATCAATTTTTTCACATGCTTTAGTTACTGTTTGGAATGATTTGCCTCTTGATATTTGGAAAAGTAGCAGCATTTTATTGTTCAAGAATAGATTGAAAATACACTTTCAATATGGCCTTTGTCGATGAGCCTAATATTGTTTAGTATGCTGTAACACTGTATATTATAATACAATCTTAATAATCTTTTAACAAGTCCTATTTTTCATTTTGTAATCTGCTGTTTTTCTGCTTTTTCACCTGCTTTAGCAGCGAGTGCCCCTTAGTCAAATGTTAGCTTCTTGCTATCTCATTTCAAGGGATTGACAAATTGATTTTTATTATTATTAGTATTATTTACATGCATTTCCAAAATTTGTAAATTATGCAGATTGTAAAGTCATGAAATGCAAGCTCTAGGTATAGCTGGCAGCAATCCAAATCTTGTTTGTGCAGCAGACTCCTGAAAACAAAAAAACAACAATAGCAAGAGAATGCAAAAATTGTGGCTTCACGATACAGTAGCAGATGCAAAAATCGCATGTGCAAGCAATCGATGCAAGAATCGTAGATTATATACTGTTACTGTATAGTAGGCTGACATAGTACAAGGTTTATAACAAATAAAGCAGACAATTTGCAAAACAAAATATAAAAACAACACGACTCCGACCAAAAATTACTAGTTGCGTTATTTATGTTGCCACCATGTACTGTTTGGATTTTTTAAACAGACAAAGAAATTGCATTGTATGGTAGCTTGTCAATACTAAGTCGAGATCCTATTATTATTAATGAATCAGGGGGCTGATGGCGCACAAAGTTGTTGTGGGCTCTCAACATATTTTACTAAAGTAAAAGATGACGTAGCTGATTTATATGAATTTGCAAGTCGAGTAAACTTTGTCGGCATAATTTTGTGGCGTGGTTTTTATGACGAACGTGATCACATGATCTGGGTTTAACCGGCAGTCCCGCACCCTGGTCATGTTGCTGCATTCTAGGTTAAAAATGCGTTATGATGACTAATATCTATGCTTGGTGGTTCCAAACAACTGCAAATTTAGTGGACAAGTATTTGTAGAAATCCCACAGGTCCAGTTAAACATTGGAACACTGGAAACTCTTGTTTGCTTGAGGTGCAAATTCCTCCAAACACGAAGTAGTTATTGCAATGAAAACTGTGTGGATCATATAATAGTCAGCATCTGATGCAGTCTGGTAGCAGGAGATCAAATATGCACTTACAGCAACAGACAACAACAATCATAGACCAGAGTCTAATGGCAAATTAATGCGAGTCTTAGCGGAGTTCTCTGGCACTAGGTGATCTTCACAATTTTTTACCAAAATAATGGCCGTTAATCAACATGTTTGCATTAAATTGTAAAACTATTTTGTTTTGTTTTTGTTTTCAAGATATCTGAAGTTATGTCGAAGGTAGCACCACCAACCACCGATAGGAAAGTTTTCCAAAATCTGCAATAACGTAAAGATTAGCAAATTGAGCATTAAGTAAAAAATATCTACACCACATAAATGCTTAAGGCACCTTGAAACATGTGATGAAAACCTGTTGCTGTTACCACGTGTATATAATGCAGTAGTAGTGATCAGTAGCGTAGCCAGGGGGGGGGCGGGGGGGCTATAGCCCCCCCCATTGGCCTGCCGACCAAAATGCAGAATAAGAAAAATACCACGTTTTTAGCACTTCTAAGACTCTCTTTTGCACCGGATTAGACTAAAAAATGATTTAAAACATAGTTCGAAAAGTTTATTGGGGGGGCTAATGAACTGCTGACCAAAATGCAGAATAAAGATAATAGCATGTTTTCAGCACTTCTAAGACTCTCTTTTGCACTGGATTAGACAAAAAAGTGCTTTAAAGCATAGTTTGAAACGTTTATTTAGGGGGGGGCTAATGAACTGCTGACCAACATGCAGAATTAGGAAAATACCACGTTTTTAGCCAGTAGCGTAGCCAGGGGGGCGGGGGGGCTGTAGCCCCCTCCCACTGACATGTCAACCAAAATGCAGAATGGGAAAAACTCTACATTTTTAGCACTTTAAGACTGTTTTATGCACTGGAGTGGACTAAATAGTGATTTAAAACATCTTTTGAAACATATGTCCAGGGGGGAGGCTAATTTGACAAAAATAAAACCAACAAATAAATGAAACCTTTGATAAATGGTAAGAAATAAGCAATCAAATTTGATCGCAAGTGTAATAATGCTGAACATAGGTGTCATCAACAAATATACTATAAACTAAGGAATAGGGGGGGGGGGCTATTCAGTACTAGTTAATTACCAATAATTTCTTTCAAACCTCTTTTCATTAGCCCCCCCCAATTATTTTTCTCTATAAACTGTATACGAAATAGATTACTCCGTGTAAGTTTTATTGAACTATTCGATTCTATAATTTACCAGCATCTAAACAAGAGAATTACATTTTACCATTCGCCACCTCCCAAATGGCCCATTTATGCCACCAGTTTAATCTTGTTTGCACTGCCAATTTCTAAGCCACGTTTTAAAATCATTATTTTTTAATCAAAATAGCCCTAAAATGAAGTTATTTTTGCAAAAAAATGCAAAAGTTTCGAGCGCTGGGGGCTCCGCCCCCAGACCCCCGTGCCTCCGGCGGCTGGGGGCTTTGCCCCCAAACCCCCAGCCTCCGGCAGCTGGGGGCTTCGCCCCCAGACCCCCATTGGCCTCCGGCGGCTGGTGGCTCCGCCCCCAGACCCCCCACACAGCCCCCCCATTGCGAATTTCTGGCTATGCGCCTGGTAGTGATAAAAATTTGCACACTTTCAAAACAAAATGAAATTAATTGCCCCTAATGCCCCCCCTTAGTATGGCCCCGTACAAATTGATGACTTGAAAAGTTCATAGCTGTTGATAAAAAATATGAATCTGAGCATTTACCAAGCAAGATTGCATCAGCAATCAATTTTTTCTTACGTACGACTCACTCAACTATCGAGCAACAAATGCAAACCAAAAACGACATGCTTAAAAGACATTATTTTTCCAAGAAAGTGCGTCTCAAACTGCAATAACTTATTTATCATTTAATCTGTTAATGATCAAACATTTTCATTAAATGTCAACACGATAATGATTGCTAGCGTTCCTCCCCTTTGGATTTGTTGGTGTTCAGAGGTCGGTGCTTTTTTTTTGTATTATTTATACTTTAAGTAATTATTGTGAAATTGTGTGGCACTTTCAAAAGGGAGGACTGGTTCCCTAATCCCCCTCCCCTAGTTGTGTCGATGTCTGTATCAATCTTTGCACTCCCTGAAAAGTTCTTTTCTTCCCAGCCCTGATCCTAATGACATAGGGTATATACTAGGGTAGGGCTACTTTAGTCATTTAAGCTTGTGCTTTCAATATTTGTAAACGTCCATGTCAATAGGCTATGAATGAATATGAATACTTGCTTAATAATATCATATGAATAATGAGGGTTGCCAAGTAATCAACTTTTGACCCAATTAGTCAGTTATTAAATTTTTTCTGAGTATAATAATAAACCATTTTAGTAGTTTAGACAAAAATTAGTTGATGGACAGAAAGACAATCTGCTGCTGAAACAGTAGACCATGGTTTGATTCTTGGTTTGGTAAAGTTAAAGACTGCAGTTTAGAAATTGATACCAAAGCTTCCCTGCTTAATGTTCTCTGGTGTAGCATTAAATTAAAAAGGAGTGATACTTCCATTGACATCATGTGTTGTAGCAGGCGGGCAAGTGGCAGATCGAAGCTTTGGCTGTGTTGCCAAAAAGGTGAGGGCATCGTTTTACAATGACCCTGATCCGGTAATCTCGGTTCAGCTCACACGCCGCTCATGTTGTTGCATCCTTGGATAAGATGCAGTACAGTATAATGGTTGTCTCTGCTTGGTGGCTTTGAACAAGCAGCAAATTCAGTGGACAAGAAGTGAAAAAATTCGCAGAAACATTAGATCACTGTCGATTGTCAAAACTCTTCTGCAAATACGGATTCCTCCAAACCTAAAGTACTTACTGCAATGAAAAATAAACAGCCAATGAAGTCTATCTCCCCGTGGATGGCAGTAGTTTTGAGTTTATTGCAATTCAAAAGTATTTGGGATTTTTTTAAATTCTGAAACACCACATAAAGTTAATTGTGTCTGTTTATTATTAACCTTGAGTGTACATCTGATGCAAACATTCAGTTTAAAAAAATATCATGAAGTAATACGTAAGGTATTCATGCATTATCAGAGTTGGACAAAATCGGGAATTGACCATTTAGACAATGTTTGGCATAAACATTTTCGACATTTTTGCTAGACGAATGCATTGATATACAACAGTTTGGGGAAACCTAAAGCAACATTTGCGTAACACGAAACGTCACAAGCAGTGGTGTAAAAAGTACTTGAAATTTGTAAGGAAATAAAGTGCAAAGTATTAACCAATAAAACTACTTGAGTAAAAGTAAAAAAACATAGTAAATTTAGAAGTGCTCAACTGCAAGTACTTCTAAAAGTATTCAAGCAAAATGAACAAACTTTTCAATCAAGATCATGACAATTGGTCAACTACCTTTACATCACTGCCACAAAGCACTTGGTCCTCTAATACCTCACTATCTCAAGAAGTCATGAATTAGTACTTGTCGCAAGTTTTTTGTTACTCCCTTCAAGACAATTAATTAAAAAGAACAACAACAACAGCTAAACTTCAAGATTTGAAAATTATGCCATGCAGAATTTATATGGAATCAGTATTATATGGAATTAGTATTACCGTAGTATTCAATCTCTTGTGATCTTTCAGTGACATTCTATTGTGGTAAACCTTTTCTTTTCTGGAAGCTCAGGCTGCGAGAACAAACTCATGGTTTTTGAAAACTTTTTAGGGAGATATCTGTTTGTATCTGTCAAATGTCTTTGCTACCGCAGCCCCAAAATGAGAACCAAAGTTTAAAATTATATTTTAATTTGAGCTTTTGTATTTATAAACTACCGGAATTTGCTGGCTGCCCCCCTTTAATAGCTAGAGATTATTTTGAATGCATAAACTATACTGCTATGTTTGTATTGTGACAAATATGCCTTAGTTGCCCATTTATGCTGGTATTTTTAGTAACTATCTGTTATCATTTAGTGATTAATTAAGAACTTAGCATGTTTAAAAATGGTTTTGATGACCTGAACCTACTAAGAGCATGATAAATGAATGTAATGATGTAAGTAGAAATTTTGTGTGAAGAAAAGATTTTTCAAAGAAAATTGCAGACATAAATACTAGTGCAGAAAGTTGCTTCAGAAGTCGATTACCCTTCATGCCTCTAATTTCTTTTTGTCGTATTATTCTGAACTCTTCTAACATGAATGCATTTTCAAGTTCAAGAACGTAAATCATTGTTGTGAACGAGAATATCTTGTAAACTGCAGAAATTGAAACTCTTGTGGTTTTGTAAAGTATTTTTTAATGTTTTTCGGGATATGAAAAAGCGTCTAGAACAATCTTTCGGTGGCGGATGATGACAAACTTTCAATAAAATGCTGTGCTATTCTACTGAAATGATTTGTCAACTGAAAACGATACTATTTTTTGAATCAACACCGAGATTTCACTAGCAGAAGACTTCAATACCAGAAAACAGTCTCAACTATTGTTCTGCCAATCAATTGACCAACGTGTGCTAAACGTTTAACGATGCATGTGTTCATGTCAAAACTCGCACAAATATCACAGTTTTCGAGACGGTTTAGATTACGCATCAAATCTGTTATGATAGTTTTCAAATATTATTGTTGATTATTTATTAGTGTCCTTTTTTCAACGCCGTAGCCAGCAGACGCATTGTACACAGTGCAGGCGTTTGTATTGATGTGAAACTTTCAAAAACCTTTGTAGCTCAGTCTCGGCAAGTGTTATTGCTTGTTTTGTATAAAAAAAATCAAAAAGTTTGTCCGGATGTTAAAATAAGCGAACCGTTACGGAATATTTTGGAGTGAAAAATATATTAGCTCCACTCCAAAAAGAGGAAGTTTAATTTTCAATCGGTACCGGTACTTTGGTATCAATTTTGACAACGTACCAATACTTTGTACTCGATGCTGCCCACCTCTGATAATGAATAATGTTTTCAAATTATTGTTTTAAATGAAACGTGCAAGATCGCTGCCTCAGGCTCTTTTGTCATGGTTAAAACTGGGTAAATTGTTCTGAAGTTTTGTCAACCGTTTGCTAAGTACTTGGTACTTCGAATCAGGGCCATCCATCCCAGCTTACCTGAAAATTTTTGAAGAAGTTCTCTGTATTGTGTTAATTATTACCGTAATTATGTATTATTACCGTAAGTTTCCACTGAGTTAATTATTGCTGTAAGTTTCTACTGAGCTATTTTTCATTTCAAACTTCTTGCGTTTTCACGTCAAGTAGCTGAGTTATACAAACCCACATGGCTAAAGATGAAAAAAAGATTGGATTGCAAACCTGGGCAAAGCTTTTTCTGTGCATTCTTAGCGCCTCTGACCTAGAACTTCAAAAAAACTGGGTGGTCACCTTCAAGAATCGGTTGTTGGGCGTACAGAAAACTGCATTGGTTGACAAAGCTGTTCCCAATTTGTGGCGGAAATCCTTGGGAAATTTTGTAGCGGAAATGCTTGGGAATTTGTTGCGGAATTATCGACAATTTGTAGCGGAAATGCTTGGGAAACTAGAGTTTGATTTTCCATCTTTTTCGCGATTTGCTAAGATTATATCTCTCACAAATGAAGTATATGGGGCACTGGGGCAGGCAGGTGGAGGCTTCACAGAATGTGAATGGTTTGGTGAAAACTTAAGTATATGCCGGTATGCCCGTTCTAAATCGGTATGTCTTGATTACTTTGTCATTCTAGTTTACGATGTATTGGAGGAAAGCTTAAATTTCAAAACCCCTGTGGTAATTGTTAGGGGTGTTTACACTTTACAGTTTTTGTGTAGCTATTCCAAAGTAAGCGTAATTTATTTTTGACGTGTAATGAGAAGTTCAAACGGGATGTGATTTTGCAGCCCCCATGTTCAATTGTTCATCCCAGAGAAAAACTTAATTTATTAAAGTTACCTCTCATTCATTAAATCAAAAACAGGATAATGCAATTATATGAAACGTAAATTTTCAACTATAATTTGGTGAAAGATATTTCTTGTGTTTGCGTTTGAAGAGTCTTGGTAAGGGATTTTAAATTTTTGGTGGGATGTAGTTCTAGGTTTTGACTTCTTGATCTTTAATGCATTGTTGAGATTGAGTGGTCGAATCTCGGGGACTGTATAAGTTATTACGTAGTGGATCGGATGCTCTGGTAGCGCATAACGAGATTTTTTTTTGTTTGTGAGAAAATTTCGATGGAAGGTTATCAGTAAAATAAGTCTGTTCCTTTTAAAGTTTGTGGGTGTGCTCCCTGAATTAAATTTAATACTCTGTACGACTTGATTTATAATTTAAGTTTGTTGCCATAAAAGGAGAGTATGATTACTGTTGAATTATCAGTTGGCTGACTATTACATATTTATGAGTTTACTGCATGTAACAATGTATTCATTGTCTTTTGAACTTGTGAATGGTGCTTTTTTGCAGCAGCAGCAGCAGTTGACTACTATGTTTATTACACGATGCCTTGTTTTTTTTTGGTTGTTTTTGCTTGCGCTTTTCTTATCGCCATTTGCTTTAGAATTGAAGTGTGAAGTGGGAGTGTGGATGAAGCTGATTTGATGAGCACTGCTCCTTCGCTTCATCCACAGTATGCATAGACTGTGGTTTCGCATTGTTCAGCTTTTACAGATATCATTGTGTGCCTCTTTTTGTGCAGGCTGAAAGAATAAACTACTGATACTGTGAAATTTATTTTTACCGTACAACTTTTTGTACTGCGTCATCTGTATTTGTCAGTTTATAAATCCGGCAATAAATTCTTGATACAATGATTTTGTAAATTGCTAGTTTCAGAGTTCGTGCATTCAAATCGGAGTAATTTTGCAATTAGATTTATTCAGCTCTCATATTTGTTTAACCACACTAACTTTGGATTTCTATTCGCTGTGCAACATCACGACGGATGGACTGTTGGGTCCCTAATGGGAAATGAGCGTTAATTATTTTTATCAAAGAACACTCCACACGCGATAACCCCTCTCGTAGGCCCTGGAAATAGTGATAGCCGTGGTGATAATGTAATTGACAAAGTGCGTTGAAATGCAGTGATTTAAAGCAAGCCAAGTCAATATGATGAATATGAACAGCAATTTTAGTCTAATTTGCAGTCTCGTACGGATTTGCATTGGGCGAGAAGGTAAAGGCGTTTGTTTTACTACGATCCTGATCGCTTGATTTGGGTTCAACTCGCACCCTGGTTATGTTGTTGCGTCCTTGAATAAGATGCTTTACGATAATTATGTCTGCTTGGTGGCTTCGAACATGCAGCAAGTTTCGTGGACAACAACTGGAAGAAATTCACAAGATCATTGGATCACTGAAAACTCCTAAGCGGATTCCTCCAAGCACGAAGTAGTCATAGCAATGAAAAGTGCGCGGATTGTCCACTATTTAGCGTCTGACGATGTCCGGTAACATGAGGATATATATGCGCTACAAACAAAGCATAAGCATTGTATTGGTCATCAGAGTGAGACAGAGATAGTCGATTTTTTGAACAAAAACACAGCTGTAATTTATCTGAAAAAATTGAACATCGATGCCAGAATTTTTTTTTTTGTTTTGTACATTAATTACGCAAAGTGCCTTGGTTTTTTATTGCATTTAGTTCATGAAGATGCCACAAAAGGTCGTATGGTATGTGTCGTTCACCGGTCAATATGATGAAAACTGATTAACCAGTGTTATGACTGAGAAATTAATAATCTTTCGACATATGATAAGCTCCGCTCCGCTTCATCTCGCAGAACATGCTAAAACCTTAACACCACGTTCAATGACTCCATTGGTGATCCTTTTCTTTGGTAATTAAAAAAGTTTTGGGTGTATTGTAAGGCATTAGAATTGAAGATTTATTACAAGTAGGTGGGTTCAAAAACTTTGAACGTATTACAATCATTTACATGTCTTTCCCTTCTCCAGCAAAGTGTTGTGTAGTCGGAAACATTATTTCTTAATATGCGAGATTCAAGATTAAGGGTGCGTTTAGACTGGATGCGAAGCGACGAAAAGCAACCAAAATTTGACGTCATCGACAGCTCGCGAAAGGTTGCGACCGCTCGCAACCTTCGCGAGCAGTTGCGCAACAGCGCTTGCTTGCAGGCTGTAGTAAGATAACCAACTAATTCACTGATTTGCTTTTTACGATCGCAGTTTGCTAGAAAATAATATAAATAGTTCATTTGTATGGTTAAGCGCCTATTTGTCAGTCCAAAGAGTTGGCCTAGGTTGTTGGCAAAGGTAGATTTGCGATAGCCCTAGGCTAGCCAAGTTAATTTGGATCTAGACAGCTAAGGCTGTAAATCCTAGAGTGATTTTTCATAGCTATGCTGGATCTCAAAGCTTCATTGTAATGAATGCAGCAAAGCAGTAGGCCTAGCCCCACGACATCTAGCTTTTAAACCAAAACTTTTTATTCTGTGCAGCATAGCAGAAGACCAGTCCAGTAGTTCTTTTGGCTGAGCAGCTTTTGCTTTTTTGTCTTAAAGTAAACTTAAACTAACATGATGTTTTTTTTTTCAGAATATACAATAACCCACCAACAGGCTAGTTTTGAGTGTGTTGATAGAGTTTTTACCCATTGTTTGTTAGCTTGTTGTTTTAAAAGTAACCACAATTGAACAATTCTTTGAATACTGAAAAACTCTCAAAAGTTTTTTCACTGCCTTTTTGACCAAGCCAACTTGGTGAAAAGAACTGTATTTAGAATTGGTTTCAAGCTACACTGCTACATACAACAGCTAAATAGATACAAAAAATCGAAAAATTCCTATGAACTTTTGGATTGGCCTAATTAGTAGTCACTTCTTTGAATAGCTACAAACATGGAACTTTTTCTTCTGAATGTCCTCTTAAAAGTCTTCTTGTTTCTGAAGGTTTGTGACCGTGATCAAGTTGAACTGGAAGCAATGGTTTTGGACTACCCCAAGTTTTATAATCTTGAATATTGTAGTCTGGTAGTGATTTTTCACTCCAGTCCTAATTGATGAAAATAGAAATGTCAAGTGTGTTAAATATTCATTTACTGTGTCTTTGTGTAATATCTGAATTTAGTTGTTTGTGAATTTCAAAACATTTTTACTGTCTCTTAAAATTTTTACTGCTTTACATGGTGAATAAAGTGACAAAGTAAACAATTTTAAGTCTGAAGTTCAATCATTGCAATTGCAGTCAGTGTATTTAGATAAACTAGAAAGCCAATATATATCTAACCAGTAGAAAGTGAGTTCTGTTTTTTTGCTGAGGTGACTATTATTGGTAGAAAAGTACCCGCCAAGCAAGTTCATTACTATTGTTCCATTCTCTAAACTAAACAAAAAACTTGATACAGCATTTATAATAAAAATAATTGGACTGGGGAAGGAAGCGTCAGTTACATAAAAATGTGAGAACTAACAACACTTTTATTCAGATGCTTGAGTAACAATTTTCAAATGAAAAAATCTAAATGTTTTTTTTTATCAGGGGCATAACCAAAAACATGCTTAGAGGGGGCTTGACCTTACTGCTATAAATTTGTCTGTATCTTACAAACGGTGGTTTAAAGCGAAGCTCTTTGAGGTAAACGCAACCGTCGCAACGTAGCCTACTGGTACCGCGAGAAAATGCAAACTAATAAAATGCTCTCGATAGCATTTAACTTCGCACTAAACATCGATAAGCGCTCCGCTAGCGAATAAAACACCAAACTTAGTTTTAGAGGCTGACTTTTCCTCAAAGCAACTGCTGGTATCAGGTATCACTGTGCTAAATTCTTGTCCTTCGATGATAGTGTCAAATCATGCAAAAACTGCTATGTTTTTTTGCTTTCTCCAGCAAATCAACACAGCAATCCATTGCACAATAAGCAAAAAATCCACAACATAACTGATGACAAATCCAGCTTTCAGTTTCACTCATAGAGTTAACATTGGGAGTCTTCATAAACAGCACTAAATAACACATACAAACAACTGTTTAAGCTTACTACAGGTATCATAACATGCTTGCCTGAAAAAGAAAAATCACATCAAAAAAACAACATAGTTAATGATTTAAATGAACCTGTAGACTAGCCTATTGGTTTACACTCTACAAGATACCGGTAGATCTACCACTACCATAATGAGACATGGATGGTGAAAGCGTTTAAGGATTTGTTAACTGAGTAAACACCTAAAGAGAACTTTTGACATCTGCTTTCAGGTTTTTGCGTTTCTGCATTAAAACCCAGAACTGTCATCGTCAAAACAGATTAGGGCAAGTTTTCAGTGGAAGGATCTAAACAAATCATTGATAGCTAGTAAATAGGCCAAGTACTACTACGTTTTTGAAGAAATGACTTGTCTTTTCATTTCCAAATTCGATCTACTGTACTTCGTTTTTCACTTAAACTTTACAAATTTTTTTCTCAAGATTGTTTTGTTACCTGAGCTATTACTCCAGACTCTTCTTCACGGTTATTGTGTGATAACATAATATAAACTCAATCTTCGTTTTACCGGTAATTCCAGCGCGCTATGACGAAACAGAACCTGTGATTACTATGATAGCGCTTCAATAATAAACTACACAAAGCTTTCTGCTCATTGAATACATTTTAAAAGTAAGTTGTTAAAATTAGCCTATGAAGCGACCAGTCGCGAAGATTAGCAACAACTCGCGAAGGTTGGCAACCTTCGCGAGTGACGTAATCGACCACTGCAAAGGTCGCCAACCTTCGCTTCGCGTTGCTTCGCGTCCAGTCTAAACGCACCTTAAATACAAAAAAATAAAGCTAAGCCGAAGAGTTCGTAATAGTGTACGGGTTCCTCAAATCACAAACCTGTGAACCAATATTCGCTAATGCAAAGAATGACTGCAAAAAATTGATTTCAGTTCCAAAAAGGGCTATCATCAGTCAAAAAAAAATCGATAAAGGTGTGACCTTTTTTACATTTACACTGATGATGTTCCGTTTCGGGGCTGAAATCGATCTCCTATCTCTTTACAATATTTTAAGGTAATTGGACGTCCATTACCTACAATATTTTTTAAAATCTGAAACAGACGCAAGCAATTGCCAAAGCAACTTACAGTACTTCCCATTTAAGGAAGATTCTTCAATTCATCAAAAATGAATTTGTGTTACTCTGATTCCCAAAAAATTTGAGAACAAATCAAGAACAAAAAATTAGTCTGAAAATTTATAAGTACAGCCAGCAGCCTCAAACTAAATTATACGACTTTTCAAATTTTCTTGCAGAATCAGCAACACGATGTTTAATATTCTGCAAGAAGTTCTGCGAAGTCATCCTATTCTAGTCTCACGAAAGTTTAAAATGCCGGGTTGCCTATGGTACGGAGTCAAACGGACTAAATCTACCGTATATATGCAGTTAAGGGGAATAGTAGAAGCTTTTTTTACCCCAAGTAGTTCTTATTTTTTCATTAAAAGCGATCTCGAGCAGTACCTCTTTAATGGTTTGGCAGCTATGGGGCTGTGATCGTTGTTTTGAAACAAGAGTGTATTAATTATTATCTATAAATTATAAAAATTACACGCAAAACCGCACGATTTACTACCCAACGTTTTGACGAACTTTCAAAATACTGTACGAGGACTTGTAGCTATAGTTCATAAACAGATTTTGGAAAAATTTTAAACTGCTTAACTTACGCTGGTTTATAATATTTCATTTGAAAAATACTAAAGGGAGGTAAAAACGTTTCAGGGGTCGACTTATATCATGCAATTACTGTGCATGCGCATTAAGTTACATAAAAATAATGTAATTGCTGTTTCTCTAGAATGCTTGAATGTTTTTTTCCTTTAAATTTGTTGTTTGTTTATTATTTTTTTGTATAATGATTTTTTTCGTCCTTTGTTTAATTTGGTTTTTGAAATAATTATTTTAATATTTAGAATCAGAGGTGGAGTCGAGGACATAAGCCTTTAGGCCAAGGCGAAGAACACAAAAATATCCGAGGCCAAGGACAGACCCTCTCGAGGCCAAGGACAGGAATGCTCAGGCGCGTAGCCAGGAATTTGAAATGGGGGGCTGTTTTAGAGGCTATGAGCAACATCAAACGATCTTGATCCAGATTTTAATCGGTTTTCACTCAGATTGAGCCGATTTTTCTGTCCAAACTTAGGTGATGTTAAAAAAAAAAAACGGTCTTCAGCCAGGCTCAGTTTGTGTGGTCGTAATCACATCAGGTCCTTGACCACTTCTTATCGCCAATACCATTGGGGGGGAGGCTATTCTGTTTTCTGGGCAAAAATCGGCCTTAAAAATGCTAAAAAAGGGGTATTTTGCATGCTCTTCAGGCCAATTGGGGGTTATATAGCCCCCCTAGCTACGCTACTGGGAATGCTCGAGGCCAAGGACACAGGCGCAAGTGTTTCCAAAAATATATATATAATTTTTAAGGCGATCTCCAAAAAAGTTCTTCAAAAATTTTTTTCAGGCGATCTCCAAAAAAAGAACACAAAAAAGGTCTTTGAAAATTTTCCGAGAGGTTTCTGGCGTTTTCCAACATAATTTTAACGGTTCAAAAAACAGTACTGTCTTTTTGAGGACTTGAGGCTTCGAGGCCAAGGGTAAAGCCGAGGATTTCAAATTGTGTCCTCGAGGATTCCACCTCTGCTTAGAATACAAATCAAATCTTTTATTATACTCGCTGTAATACGCCGGAGCGTGTAACAAGTTGGCGGGGCCCATCCCTCCTCATTGCGCCCGGACAACCCAGCTCCTTTCGCAGAAATGTCGCAGCGGTGGCTAGCCGTTGGCAGCACTGTGTCCGATTGGACCGGCCCGAGATTTTAACTTCTGACCTCCCGATCCAGAGACGAACGCGTTAGCGCTCGACCAATATAATAAGTCGTTAATTTTGAATCGAAACAAAGAGTAAGTTACTTATTCCATTAATACAAAATCTATGCTTAAGTAAACCCATTGCTGTTTCGTTTACAATATTAGATAAGAGTAATTACTGGCCATAAGTTGCTCGAGCGGTAACACGTATGTGACTGAAGAGGGAGGTCTGAGGCTCAAATCTTAGCCAGCGGCTCGCTACTACTGCGATATTTCTTCGAAAAGAGCTTTGTAGCCCTAAGGCGCATTGACGCGGAGATGGACCCCGCAAACTCGTTACATACCTTGGCATAATACTGCACAGCGAGAATACTGTAAGTTTGGTTTATTAGTAATGATGAACTGAGACGAATGTTCCTAATCTTTACTTTAGCGTGAATTTTGTTCATTGCATACGATAGTTTATTGGCTGGATAACAATATAATAAGACAGATATAACGTGGTCAATTGTGCATGAAAAACAGCTAATCATGAATTTTATTCTGTGAAATAGGATTGAAAAGTAACGGCGTAAGTTCATGCTGAAACGTCTCGTATTAAATAGAATGTTTTGTTATATCTTGGCTTTGTTTTTTTCTCAAGCTTTTCTCGTTCTGTTTTTAAATTTCATGCTTTGATTTTGGCTAAAAAGAGCTGATTAGTCGAAAAAAAACTACGACAAAAAGGGATGCCATTTAAGTTAGTATAAAATTTCCAAATTAAAAAAATTGTTCCTTTTCCTTAGAGTTCTCTTTTTTATTGACATTTGTTTTTTTTATTAAAATTTCGTTTTTTCTGGTTTACATTTTGTAGTGATTTAAAAATTTAGCGTTCAAAAAAAGTACTCAAAAGCTACATCATACTATTATGGCTACAATTGTCTATGCGCATACCGAATTATCATATAGAAAACTAACAGGAGAGAGGTTGATTAATACATACACTGCACGAAATGTCTCACAAGTTACCAGCAGGGCTACTTGATATTCGCATTTTCATAAGAAATTGAAATCAATAGATGAAAAAACTACAGTACTATAAAAATCAAGCTGCTAAAAGTTGCACGTATCTAATTTGGCAAATCATCTTGGGCAATGAAACAAAAAGAAAAAGGTTCGATATTCGACTCAAGTCGCTATTCGTGGTGCACCTACCCGTTTAGACTCGAAAGCAGGTAGTTTAAAATATCAACTTTGGATGTTTGATCAAACCGAGCTGGATTCGAACCCGAGTCTACCTTAATTTAACATCAATATTCAAGCATGCAGTGTTTTTTGATAAAAATAATTAACGCTCATTTCCCATTAGGGGCCCAACAGTCCATCCGTCGTGATGTTGCACATAGCAAATAGAAATCCAAAGTTAGTGTGGTTAAACAAATATGAGAGCTGAATAAATCTAATAGCAAAATTACTCCGATTTGAATGCACGAACTCTGAAACTAGCAATTTACAAAATCATTGTATCAAGAATTTATTGCCGGATTTATAAACTGACAAATACGCATGACGCAGAACAAAAAGTTGTCCGGTAAAAATAAATTTCACATCCCGTTTGAACTTCTCATTACACGCCAAGAATAAATACGCTCACTTTCGAATAGCAAGACAGATATTGTAAAGTGTAAACACTCTTAAAGGCGGTGAATCATCCAGTCAATTTCGGTGGTTTACGATAGTTAAAATTGAACTAAAATTTTTGATATTTTTTGTATGGATTTTGGGGTTACGGTTGCAAAGATATTCAACAAATACAAAAAGATATCCCCCCGAAAAAAGGTTTTGGAAACTCTGGGTTTTGTTCTTCCCGCCAAAACCACATAGGCCTAATAGTTTAGAGAACAAACAAAACTGCGAGTTTCCAAAAACTTTTTTGGGGGGATATCTTTTTGTATCAGTTGAATATTTTTGCAACTGCAGTCCCGAAATTAAAACAAAAAACACCAAAAATTATAGTTAAATTTTAGCTATTGTAAACCACCAGAATTGGCTAGATTATTCACCGCCTTTAACAATCATTACAGCGTGTTTCGAAATTTGAGCTTTCTCCCAACACAACATAAACTAGAATGACAAAGTAATCAAGACTTACCGATTTAAAACGGGCATAATACTTAAGTTTTCACCAAACCATTCATATTCTGTAAAGCCTCCACCTGCCTGCCCCATATGCTTCATTTGTGAGAGATATAATCTTAGCAAATCGCGAAAGGGGTGAAGAAAAACTTTT
This sequence comes from Trididemnum nubilum, assembly GCA_963965965.1. NCBI lineage: Eukaryota > Metazoa > Chordata > Ascidiacea > Aplousobranchia > Didemnidae > Trididemnum > Trididemnum nubilum. The sequence continues at coordinate 29,279,092 of OZ014478.1, forward strand.
CTCATTTTTTGATTCTTTACCTATGAGGTCTTGTTCAACTAAGTTATTTGAAGAAATTTGAAATCAAGAAAATCGAAAACCCAAGAAGTTTGAAATGAAAAATAGCTCAGTAGAAACTTACAGCAATAATTAACTCAGTGGAAACTTACGGTAATAATACATAATTACGGTAATAATTAACACAATACAGAGAACTTCTTCAAAAATTTTCAGGTAAGCTGGGATGGATGGCCCTGATTCGAAGTACCAAGTACTTAGCAAACGGTTGACAAAACTTCAGAACAATTTACCCAGTTTTAACCATGACAAAAGAGCCTGAGGCAGCGATCTTGCACGTTTCATTTAAAACAATAATTTGAAAACATTATTCATTATCAGAGGTGGGCAGCATCGAGTACAAAGTATTGGTACGTTGTCAAAATTGATACCAAAGTACCGGTACCGATTGAAAATTAAACTTCCTCTTTTTGGAGTGGAGCTAATATATTTTTCACTCCAAAATATTCCGTAACGGTTCGCTTATTTTAACATCCGGACAAACTTTTTGATTTTTTTTATACAAAACAAGCAATAACACTTGCCGAGACTGAGCTACAAAGGTTTTTGAAAGTTTCACATCAATACAAACGCCTGCACTGTGTACAATGCGTCTGCTGGCTACGGCGTTGAAAAAAGGACACTAATAAATAATCAACAATAATATTTGAAAACTATCATAACAGATTTGATGCGTAATCTAAACCGTCTCGAAAACTGTGATATTTGTGCGAGTTTTGACATGAACACATGCATCGTTAAACGTTTAGCACACGTTGGTCAATTGATTGGCAGAACAATAGTTGAGACTGTTTTCTGGTATTGAAGTCTTCTGCTAGTGAAATCTCGGTGTTGATTCAAAAAATAGTATCGTTTTCAGTTGACAAATCATTTCAGTAGAATAGCACAGCATTTTATTGAAAGTTTGTCATCATCCGCCACCGAAAGATTGTTCTAGACGCTTTTTCATATCCCGAAAAACATTAAAAAATACTTTACAAAACCACAAGAGTTTCAATTTCTGCAGTTTACAAGATATTCTCGTTCACAACAATGATTTACGTTCTTGAACTTGAAAATGCATTCATGTTAGAAGAGTTCAGAATAATACGACAAAAAGAAATTAGAGGCATGAAGGGTAATCGACTTCTGAAGCAACTTTCTGCACTAGTATTTATGTCTGCAATTTTCTTTGAAAAATCTTTTCTTCACACAAAATTTCTACTTACATCATTACATTCATTTATCATGCTCTTAGTAGGTTCAGGTCATCAAAACCATTTTTAAACATGCTAAGTTCTTAATTAATCACTAAATGATAACAGATAGTTACTAAAAATACCAGCATAAATGGGCAACTAAGGCATATTTGTCACAATACAAACATAGCAGTATAGTTTATGCATTCAAAATAATCTCTAGCTATTAAAGGGGGGCAGCCAGCAAATTCCGGTAGTTTATAAATACAAAAGCTCAAATTAAAATATAATTTTAAACTTTGGTTCTCATTTTGGGGCTGCGGTAGCAAAGACATTTGACAGATACAAACAGATATCTCCCTAAAAAGTTTTCAAAAACCATGAGTTTGTTCTCGCAGCCTGAGCTTCCAGAAAAGAAAAGGTTTACCACAATAGAATGTCACTGAAAGATCACAAGAGATTGAATACTACGGTAATACTAAATCCTATAATTTAGTCTCTCTTTTTCTCTACAATTCAGGTTAAAAGAACAAACTCAGGGTTTTCTAAAACTTTTTAGGGGGCAAATCTCTTTGTGTTTCTTGATAATCTTTGCAACCGCAGCCCGCGAAATAAAAAACAAAAAATTTCAAAAATTATATTTTGATTTTAACTAAATTACAAGCTACCACAATTGCTGGATGCTTCACCCCCTCAATTTAGAGATTAGCTTTTTAAAGTTACTTACTATAAAATTTTCCAAAAACTGGTCTTCAAAGGATGGATAATTTGCTGCTTGTGAATTCCAGTCAGTGTCATTTTAGGAGAAGCATTTGGACCACTCACAAAAGCTCTGTTGCTCTTCATCATTTCTTAAACCAATTAAAATTTTCTTTGGATCATGTTAAGAATAGTACTGTGCATTGGAAGGCAAGCAATACTTCCAAGCAAAAATGTATGATACTGATTGATACTACAGTACATCTGTCATGGAATACAAAGCTAAATTATTGCTTGTTCAACAAACAATCTGGAAAACACAAAACATTTAGCACTTCATGGTTCAAATCACTTAATGCACACACAGCACAAAAACCAACAAGTAAGCACTGAGAGATGAAAACTGAGTAGTTACCATGAATGCAAACAGCCAATGTTAAGTGAAAGCTTCTTTTTTATAACTTCAGTTTATAGCCAATCTAGGCATTTTTCAAGTTTTGATAAAGAGCATAGTAACTCTTACCTGACACTATCTCGCATGTCGTAACCATTAACCACAATGAGGATAAATTTGTTTAAAATTTTATCACGTAACTGGATTCAAAAATAAAACCATTTGAAGAAACTGAGAAACATTTGGCAATCAAAACATACCATCAATAAGACAACATGGAAATAGCAGTAGATCAGAAAAGATATATCACTTAATTTTCAGAAAGATTTGCATACTTTCATGCTAATAGCTAGCATGTAAAGCTTTGTACATTACACACTATTTATTAATTCACAATAATTTTGATTAACTAAACCAAAAAGCTTATCACCAAAGATACTGAATTGGCTATGGTTTGTGACTTTTGGCCAATCTTGTAGATACAGTAGATTAGTACTTTTTAGCATGTGATGTAAACAATGACATTGAATGAGTATTTGAGCAAAGACTCTATTAAACGATTCTGATTCCATATAAATTCTGCATGGCATAATTTTCAAATCTTGAAGTTTAGCTGTTGTTGTTGTTCTTTTTAATTAATTGTCTTGAAGGGAGTAACAAAAAACTTGCGACAAGTACTAATTCATGACTTCTTGAGATAGTGAGGTATTAGAGGACCAAGTGCTTTGTGGCAGTGATGTAAAGGTAGTTGACCAATTGTCATGATCTTGATTGAAAAGTTTGTTCATTTTGCTTGAATACTTTTAGAAGTACTTGCAGTTGAGCACTTCTAAATTTACTATGTTTTTTTACTTTTACTCAAGTAGTTTTATTGGTTAATACTTTGCACTTTATTTCCTTACAAATTTCAAGTACCTTTTACACCACTGCTTGTGACGTTTCGTGTTACGCAAATGTTGCTTTAGGCTTCCCCAAACTGTTGTATATCAATGCATTCGCCTAGCAAAAATGTCGAAAATGTTTATGCCAAACATTGTCTAAATGGTCAATTCCCGATTTTGTCCAACTCTGATAATGCATGAATACCTTACGTATTACTTCATGATATTTTTTTAAACTGAATGTTTGCATCAGATGTACACTCAAGGTTAATAATAAACAGACACAATTAACTTTATGTGGTGTTTCAGAATTTAAAAAAATCCCAAATACTTTTGAATTGCAATAAACTCAAAACTACTGCCATCCACGGGGAGATAGACTTCATTGGCTGTTTATTTTTCATTGCAGTAAGTACTTTAGGTTTGGAGGAATCCGTATTTGCAGAAGAGTTTTGACAATCGACAGTGATCTAATGTTTCTGCGAATTTTTTCACTTCTTGTCCACTGAATTTGCTGCTTGTTCAAAGCCACCAAGCAGAGACAACCATTATACTGTACTGCATCTTATCCAAGGATGCAACAACATGAGCGGCGTGTGAGCTGAACCGAGATTACCGGATCAGGGTCATTGTAAAACGATGCCCTCACCTTTTTGGCAACACAGCCAAAGCTTCGATCTGCCACTTGCCCGCCTGCTACAACACATGATGTCAATGGAAGTATCACTCCTTTTTAATTTAATGCTACACCAGAGAACATTAAGCAGGGAAGCTTTGGTATCAATTTCTAAACTGCAGTCTTTAACTTTACCAAACCAAGAATCAAACCATGGTCTACTGTTTCAGCAGCAGATTGTCTTTCTGTCCATCAACTAATTTTTGTCTAAACTACTAAAATGGTTTATTATTATACTCAGAAAAAATTTAATAACTGACTAATTGGGTCAAAAGTTGATTACTTGGCAACCCTCATTATTCATATGATATTATTAAGCAAGTATTCATATTCATTCATAGCCTATTGACATGGACGTTTACAAATATTGAAAGCACAAGCTTAAATGACTAAAGTAGCCCTACCCTAGTATATACCCTATGTCATTAGGATCAGGGCTGGGAAGAAAAGAACTTTTCAGGGAGTGCAAAGATTGATACAGACATCGACACAACTAGGGGAGGGGGATTAGGGAACCAGTCCTCCCTTTTGAAAGTGCCACACAATTTCACAATAATTACTTAAAGTATAAATAATACAAAAAAAAAGCACCGACCTCTGAACACCAACAAATCCAAAGGGGAGGAACGCTAGCAATCATTATCGTGTTGACATTTAATGAAAATGTTTGATCATTAACAGATTAAATGATAAATAAGTTATTGCAGTTTGAGACGCACTTTCTTGGAAAAATAATGTCTTTTAAGCATGTCGTTTTTGGTTTGCATTTGTTGCTCGATAGTTGAGTGAGTCGTACGTAAGAAAAAATTGATTGCTGATGCAATCTTGCTTGGTAAATGCTCAGATTCATATTTTTTATCAACAGCTATGAACTTTTCAAGTCATCAATTTGTACGGGGCCATACTAAGGGGGGGCATTAGGGGCAATTAATTTCATTTTGTTTTGAAAGTGTGCAAATTTTTACCACTGCTACTGCATTACATGTGGTAATAGCAACAGGTTTTCATCACATGTTTCAAGGTGCCTTAAGCATTTATGTGGTGTAGATATTTTTTACTTAATGCTCAATTTGCTAATCTTTACGTTATTGCAGATTTTGGAAAACTTTCCTATCGGTGGTTGGTGGTGCTACCTTCGACATAACTTCAGATATCTTGAAAACAAAAACAAAACAAAATAGTTTTACAATTTAATGCAAACATGTTGATTAACGGCCATTATTTTGGTAAAAAATTGTGAAGATCACCTAGTGCCAGAGAACTCCGCTAAGACTCGCATTAATTTGCCATTAGACTCTGGTCTATGATTGTTGTTGTCTGTTGCTGTAAGTGCATATTTGATCTCCTGCTACCAGACTGCATCGGATGCTGACTATTATATGATCCACACAGTTTTCATTGCAATAACTACTTCGTGTTTGGAGGAATTTGCACCTCAAGCAAACAAGAGTTTCCAGTGTTCCAATGTTTAACTGGACCTGTGGGATTTCTACAAATACTTGTCCACTAAATTTGCAGTTGTTTGGAACCACCAAGCATAGATATTAGTCATCATAACGCATTTTTAACCTAGAATGCAGCAACATGACCAGGGTGCGGGACTGCCGGTTAAACCCAGATCATGTGATCACGTTCGTCATAAAAACCACGCCACAAAATTATGCCGACAAAGTTTACTCGACTTGCAAATTCATATAAATCAGCTACGCCATCTTTTACTTTAGTAAAATATGTTGAGAGCCCACAACAACTTTGTGCGCCATCAGCCCCCTGATTCATTAATAATAATAGGATCTCGACTTAGTATTGACAAGCTACCATACAATGCAATTTCTTTGTCTGTTTAAAAAATCCAAACAGTACATGGTGGCAACATAAATAACGCAACTAGTAATTTTTGGTCGGAGTCGTGTTGTTTTTATATTTTGTTTTGCAAATTGTCTGCTTTATTTGTTATAAACCTTGTACTATGTCAGCCTACTATACAGTAACAGTATATAATCTATGATTCTTGCATCTGCTACTGTGTATCATGAAGCCACAATTTTTGCATTCTCTTGCTATTGTTGTTTTTTTGTTTTCAGGAGTCTGCTGCACAAACAAGAATTGGATTGCTGCCAGCTATACCTAGAGCTTGCATTTCATGACTTTACAATCTGCATAATTTACAAATTTTGGAAATGCATGTAAATAATGCTAATAAAAATCAATTTGTCAATCCCTTGAAATGAGATAGCAAAAAACCAGCATTTGACTAAGGGGCACTCGCTGCTAAAGCAGGTGAAAAAGCAGAAAAACAGCAGATTACAAAATGAAAAATAGGACTTGTTAAAAGATTATTAAGATTGTATTATACAGTGTTCAAGCATACTAATCAATATTAGGCACATCGATAAAGGCCATATTGAAAAAGTGTATTTTCAATCTATTCTTGAACAATGAAATGCTGCTACTTTTCCAAATATCAAGAGGCAAATCATTCCAAACAGTAACTAAAGCATGTGAAAAAATTGATCCAGATTTGTTGCATTCCCAATTGACTGTTGTTGTTTTTTCAGCAAAAGCACATTGCAGTTACCACGAAAATCATAAGCTGTAAGCAGCAGATGGCTTATGCGAGTGTCGTTAAGTACCGGTATGAGCTGCTGCTTTATTTTCGGCAGCTCTGCAATTTGTGCATGAGCGCGCGTGCATTCTCTCCTTATCTCCGATTTAAGCTATTCCCCAGATCTAGCCCTAACCCTAATGAGTGCACGCATGAGAAGAGCAAGAGCGCGTGCACTCACATATACGGATCGCAGATATTCCAAAATAAAGCTGACGGTTTATACTTAATTACACCCGGCTTATGCAGGGCAATTCAGAATTATCTGTTGAAGGTAACCACAAGCACAATGCTACTGCACAATCACAAGCGTAAAAAAATTTTGTCACCCCTTTTTTTAATTTCTGGCTGGGCCAGTAGATGTAGAGCCGCCCAAATGTTACCGTACGTACTCCTATGTTGTTGTCAAGATTAATCACTATTCATACCAATATTACGAACGTACATCTCCATTTGAAAGCAACGGAATGATGACAGTTGCATCAACTACTGGTAGATGTCCGGGTAGCGCTGTAAGCTTACCTAGCACGGTTTGGGGCAAAGCCCTGGAAGCTTTAGCCCTTTTGATGTTTGTCAAGGGTAATCATACAGCATTTAATCAGTCAATTAACATCATAGAGTTCACAGAAAATGGACAGGCATAAAAATGGGTCTGGTATGGGTTTCAATTCTTGGTACAAACAATTTTTTGGGTGTCGTTAAGTATATATAATAAGCCTCCGCTTTTTTTCGGAAGCTCTGCCACCAGTGTATGACTGAGCGCGAAACGCTCTCTCTCCAATCTAAGCTATTTCTCAAAGTCTAACCCTAAGCTATTCCCCCTAAATTCAACCCTAAACCTAATGAGTGCTCAAATCTCAGATCTAAGCTATTTCCTAAAATCTAACCTTAACCTAGGCTACCGGTATTCCCTAAAATCTAGCCCTATATAAGTATATAACCTTAATTATCGGTAATGCAGAAATGACAGGAGAGAGCATGTGCGGTCATACACAGGTCTGAGGTCACAGAGCTTCTGTGCAAAAAGTGGACGACTTAAACTTAAGGATATGTGTTTTTTTAGGGGATAAGTTGAGTTCAGTTAGGGTACTTTAAATCTTTCGAGGTACCGGGTAGGAAGGTGGATTGAATTAGCCTATTCTACCACAAGTACTGGGACATCTTTGGAGAGATCCAACACACAAAGATATCAGATGTGTCCAAGTGCCTTAGGTTACTCTATCGAGGGCATGGACACCCACAATACCAGATACTACAACAGGAGAAATTGCTCTGAGCCCAATTTCGAGTTAAATCCACACCTGCCACACTGTCACAGTCAGTTAGAAAAAGACAGAAATGCTAAAAAATCCTTACCATCACATCATGGGGACTGGGGTAGCCCTGGCTTAATTTTTTGCTATTCATTTCTACCAGGCCTACATTGTTTTGCTTTCTCACCCTGCCGCTTTGGAAGATATGCTGGTGACTTTCAGCATTATTTTAAAAGGGTTACTGTACTGGTAGCAACTGAACACTAATAAATTGGTACCGGTAAATAAATATGATGATGAACAACTGAGTAGGCCAACCATATTGACTCAATGACTGATTGATATTGTTATTAATATTAATCAAGTGTTTTATAAACAAAACTAAACTAAATTCCCCAGAAAGTATCTTGCCTTAGCCTACTAGCACTATATATTAATACCAGTAACTAATCCTGAATTATCCAAACCACAGTGCGTCGCTATCGAGGAATCGAATCCCAACCCTCAGCTCTTCCTGACCTGTCCATCACGGTAATCTGAATTAATATGAACCTTCTGCAAAAGTTGGAAACAAGTGACACGCTTGAGCAATCACAGCGGCCAATCAGAAACGAGCTTTCTCTTTTTTCTCGTGATTTGTACTTTCTCTGCATTAAATGCTAATCCAGTGTACCTTAAGGTACGAACGTGTACACGTTTTCTGCATTTGAAAGCCGAAGGATTAACGTACTTTTTTGCATTAAAAAGCCTTGATCCAAAACTAATCGGGTGCTCTATTAGTCTATTTTTGTCACTGTGTGCATTTGCATTTTAAAATTGAAAATACAAAATCAAAGAATAAAGTTTCACAGATCATATTTTTTTAGAAGTCTTGGACCATGGATTTCATCCGCAGAACGTACCCACTACTTCCCAATGTCGAGTCATCTGCTTTCATGTCTCTGTATTAACAATATCTTCGACTATGCAAGTGTGCATGCAGCATTTTGATCTTCACAAAATATCATCAAAATCTTGAAATGTACTTATGGAATATTATGAATGAATCATGGACTTCCAAAAATGTGCAACGACAGAACTACAGTAGAAATAATGCCACGTGAATAACAATAATCAGAAGAGAAGAAGTCTCGATAAGAAATGTTCCTCCGAAAACTAAGAAAGCACCAAATTTTCCTGAACTTGCATGCGATCTCCATGGTTTTTTGTTGAGATTTGCAAGCAGTTGTGGATTATCGTTCGAAACGCTTTTGTTAAATTTCCATTTTTCAGGCTGTCAAGCGTTCATTTTTTTTCATTTTTATTTATATATTTATTTTTTTATTAGTCATTTCTTCCATTATTTTTTCCGGATTTTGTTTGGTTGTAAACTAATTTTTAGTTTAGTTACCCTGTTTTTCGGACATAAGACCCACGTAAAATACCTAGATTATCTCAAAAGTACAAAGTGCACTTTAATCTTCCAGTTCGTGTCATGTATGGATCTGGATTGTACCCTATTTCTATCCAGGATAATATGTTTTCTGTGCACATGCAGCAAGAACAAGCGAAAGCTCAAAAGAATCTGCTAGTTGCACAAAAACTGTGAGAACACGCAAGCGGAAGCTTATAAATAGCTGTAGCAAGTGAACACTTGCCCGCTATTGAAGTGGCAAAAAGAAAGTGGTTTCTGCTGCGAATGCTACCTTGGAAAAAATCCTGCTCAACTATGCAGCAGCATCAGAAAACGGGAAAACAAATTGCCGTAAAAATAAAAATGGCAATGTATAAACTGGTTCCGAGTGTTAAACGAAAAGAGTAAAGAATGACTTTTGTACCACCCAGAATTAGCTACATTTTAGTTTTACTGCTATGACATTTATTTGTTTTGAGGATTTTGTGTATGTACATGCTGTTTTTAATTCATTTAAATTGAGTTGTGCTATCAAAATTGTAAGCAACTTTTGTGTATGTAATTTATCATTGCCTAGATGATTTTTGAAAAAAATGCTACAAAATGACTCTGGTTTTCGTTAGAATATCTTAACTTGTCACTCATTTTTTTCATTCGTTTTGTTACAAAGTTCTTTTTCTTTCTTAAAAAGCGCCATCATTTTTTTTGTTACTTGGCCACTTGACAACTTGCATTTTGTTATTTTAATTACCGGTAGTACTTTTTCGGTTAACCAATTCGTCTGTGATACGTCTGACCATAGAACTCTTTAGTAGTAGTTGGAAACTGACAGTTATAACGTTTTTTTTTTCACAATTCACTTGTTCTTCGAATATGTCGAATCAAATCAGTCGAATACGCGTCACTGCAAAAAGTCTTCGCAACAAGAGCAACCTTTTTTGTGTTCAATTCTCTTCTCTTTTTCTCCGTGCGTTTGTTTTTAGCCTACTAGATAAAGAGTCTATGATCTGACTGTCAAACCAAACGAACGCCATTTTGTGTTTTCAAGCTTAATTAACGCGTTTGCTGCTGACAATATTAACTCGCTTTTAATTGAATTCTTTTGAAAAGATACTGCTTGAGATCGGTTTCATTGAAGAAATGAAAATCGCTTGAGATAACAAAGAGATGCTGCAAACTTTTCCCACTATTTCCTGTACCGCAATAGTTGATTTAATCCGTTTAACTAGGTAATTGTAATTACATTTTATTCACCAAGTTGCCTTGGCCAGGAGACAGCGAAGGGACCTTTCGGTCTTCGAGTCAAGCTGCCACCTGCCCATCTGTCTACCACACACGATGGAGGCTTCACACTGTCCCTTTAATTGCTGAACGTCAAGCAGGGAAGCTGTGAATACCAATTTTTATAGTCTTTGGTATGACTCGACCGGGAATCGAGCCCGTGTCTACCGCTTCAGTAGCAGACGCTCTATCCACTCGACCACTGATCGGTACCATTGACAACCCTGCATTTCGAAATTTCGTGACATCAAAAAAGATGACTTTGCAAAATTTCTTGCGGATTAGGCAACGCGATGTTCGATTATTATTGTAAACATTGCGTTCTTACAATAATTTTAAATTATCCTTTTATGTTGTCACAAAATTTCGAAACACAGGGTTGCTAATGGTACGGAGTCAAATGGATTAAATTTATTTTTGAGGATAAAAAATAGTGAAACAAGGTTTGGGGCACTTCTTTATTACCTCCAGTAGTTCTCAGTTGTTAATAATACCGATTTCAAGTAGTAAACCTTTAAACTTGTTTGTCTGACAATTTAGTCTGGTGCAAAAGCACTTAGGCACGAAAATTCACTCCATAATTATTCCACAATTGCATGAGCTTAATGGCTAAGTGTAGAATTGCTGGTAGTAGATGTAGGTTTAAGTAATGAAACGTTTCAAAAAGAATGCGTGCTGGATCTGATTTTGCTTATGAATGTTCTATCGAAAAAACAAAGTTTACGCTTCTAAATAAAAACAGTTTCAGCTCGAGCTTCTGCCAACCCATTACACAAATCTGAAATTAGGCAACTGAACTATATATTGAAGGAGAGTTAAAGCTTAATTTATACCGTATCAGTGTATGGCTTGCTGCAACTGCAGGGTTACGATGTTTTGTTCAGCTAGCCTCCAACATGTTTGTGGTGGTACATTGGTTGACCAGAGATTGCCGAATTTGAGGATCAACCAAGCAATGATTTTTACAGACATCTGGACCCCCGTATATATGGCGATGCTTCTAGATTTTATTGAAATGTTTTTGAATGAAATCTACAGTAGTTTTTTTTTTCTTGCATATCTGAAGTTTTTCAAGTTGTTGTAGCACTTTTTAATTTACAAATAACACGTCATTGGTTGATTGATGTTATTTCGTAAGAATCGTATCTATTAAATAACCTTCGTGTTTGCTAGAAAGTTGCGATTGCAAAACTAATTAAAAGTAAGCCAAATCAACACAAATACTCTACTGCAGTATCTTTGCTCTGTGTACAGATACTGCAGGAGGATGTTACGCTCGGAGTGAATTATGATTGCTTTACTGTAAATATGCACTCATACGCAAAACTGCAAATGGGGACGAAGCACATGGTGTTGGTAAACTTTTTACCATGGTTTTAAAAGTGAACCGCTTCCTCTGAACAACTGCAGTACATTATGTGTCAGATCAGTATTCGCAAAGTCTTTGAAACGGCTTTAGTTAACGTAGATGGTTAGCGGCCATGCAATACCTTCTCGTTGCAACTCTTTTCAAAACTCCGAGTGTTGGGTCACCTGCGTGTTCTGCCCTTAGCGCCCGAAGTGGTTACTCCTTGTGATTATAACATATTACTTATCATGCGATTACACGTTTGAATCATTCCAATTCACATTCCTAGTTCTGTCTACGCTAAAACTTTAGATCTCTACGATGACAAAACCAATCACGCAATTCCATTCTTTTTATGTCTGATAATGATGATGTAAACCATTTCGACGATTCCATTAAACTGCACAAAAAATACTTGCTAAAATAATTTTCTGAAAAAAATTCTACTTCAAAACTTGCTTACGAAGTTGCTGAATTGTAGGTGGAAGTGGAAACGATTGGCAAATTGACGCTTCATCTGGGTTTCAGTGACACGTAAGGGTTCGATTCTCGATGAAGCTTTCCAATTCTACTTCGTTTACGACAGTGTGTACTGAAATCGAGGTTTATTAAGCAGTAATCAACAGCAACATAATGCAAGTCAGCAAACAAACGATGATAAAAGAATGAGTGAGCGTCGAGCGGTTTTTGTTTGCGAACGCAGGGCTCCACAAAATTTCACATTATATTCAGGCCTTTTTTTGAAAATTTATGCAAAATATCAACCACAAAAGGTATGCAATAATTACCGAGTGAAGTAACTTATACATTTGAAAAATCAGAAACGCGAATTAATGAAAAAAATAAAACTCATTTCACAAGTCCGGCATAAAATTACAGAGATACAAAAAATCAACATTTAAAACATACTTTAAAATCTTTTTAAAGTTAGAGCAGTTATCTAAAATGCTGAAATATAGAGGCTAATCGTAGTCCTCAGGTACCATACCAATAAGGTTTCGCTGAGAAGCTGACAAATATGTTTAGCACCAGCGCAAAATTGATTAAGTAATAAAAATGCGTTTGTCTTTGGAGCATAGATACTGCAAAAGTTTAAATTTGGGGTCAGTGAATTCGGACACGGAGTTACAAACAACAGCAAGCCGTTGACGCAACCTTTCGAAGTAGTGTTGCCACGGCGCGATGATTCGGAGATAGGCTCGGCTAAGTTGTTATACGCTTCAGCGTAATTTAGCGATTAAAAAGATTTGATTTTCGACACCCAAAAATTCTTTCCATACCACGTACGGTGCGTTGAAAAAGCTCAAATACTTTAAACGCAAAAAACTCATAGTTTCCGAGGGCCATCGGGGTTTCAACCTGCGGAAAAATTTTGATGTACGGTTGGTTGGAAAAAAATAGTGACTTGCTCGTCAAAATAGCGGTTTTCAATAACTTTGCAAACAACTAAAATGAGCATGAACACAAAAGCAAACTTCGTTATACTGTTATTAAAGGTAGGCACGAATAAGATAAAGCGCAGCTTAACGTTCGCAATCAAGTTATAACACACAATGTGAATTTCGCATTTTGATTTTAGGCAAAAAAAGGATTAATTGTTTACTGAGGAAGGCTAACATTTGCCAATAATACGATAAACACAACACTAACTTTTTAAGTATAAACTTGCGCGACTAACCGAAAAAAGTTAAAAAGAAAACGCAGCGCAATAAATCCGCAAAAAAATTTAATGGCATTAGCCCGCAAATTTCAAATTTACGTGTAGTTTACGTGCAAGCATACCTAAACTGATGCCACCAAACGACTTTCAATAAAGGAAAAGATACAATATGAGCAGTTGAAAACTCGCAGTCGTGGTTCACACATCAATCAAATGCTAGGGTGTATAATACGGTAAATAAATGAAAAGCTAATAAATATATAGGAGCATCAATATGCGATAATCCGAATAGAAACTAAAAAAAGCGACTTTTTAACTTTAGCAAATGGAAATACCAAATCAATAGCTAGTTCTACAGTGCAACAGTATAAAAAAATAAAGGAGAAATCAGAGGTGGAGTCCTCCAGGACGTCCTTGGCCTCGAAGCCTCCAAGTCCCCAAAAATACCCTGTTCTCGGCCGAGGACAGCACTATTTTTTGATTTGTTGAAAATCGGCCAAGGTCATGAACATTTTTTCCTTGACTAAAATTTCACGAAAAATTTGCGACTTTCTGCGCGAAGACCTTTTTTTTTCTTGGAGAACACTTGCGCGTTGTGTCCTTGGTCTTAAGCATTCCTGTTCTCGGCCTCGAGAACGTCTGTCCTCGGAAAGTCGGTAATTGGTCTAGGGCTCGGATTTTTTTTTTGTGTCCTTGGCCTCGAGCCTTGTGTCCTCGGCTCCACCTCTAGTAGGAAGCACTTCAACAAGCAAACTGAGATTGAGTTGCCTCCTGCTGCAGCGTTATAATTTCACAGCATAAGACACGACTCACGAGTACGGCTAATTAATATGAAATTATAACAATAAACGGAGGTGGGCACGAATAACATTTTACCAAACGCGCAGGGCAATGATTATCTAATTCTAAATCACTTAAAGCAAAGTGCAAGAAACGCAAACTTAAAGTTTTTATCTCTGAAGGGTAGCGCAATTTCCGTAATTGCGGAACGAAATTCATATACCAAGTCAAAGAGTAATTTAACTTCCGGAAACAAAACAACACAACACGATGCAAACTCCACATTTTTACAATTCTAGACGGGAAAAGAATAAGTAATTTGCTGAAGGCTAGACAAATTTATTTCATCGCTCAGTAACAGCACGACGTAAAAATTAATCAGCATTCGTTTAAGGCGACAGGGAAGTTGCAAAAAGCCTGACGATCCTTCGAATCAAGCAACCTCCCTCTACTCAGAGGCAATTTGACAACATTACGATTGAAAATGGCAGACATTTGACAACATTAGGATTGAAATTAAACAAAATTAAGTTTATCGAATGAAATAGCGCTACTAACAAAACAAAAATTTGAAAGCGTAGCGCAATTCCTATTAAGGGTACATTAGTCCGCAGCGCAACTTCAACATCTCAAAATAAAACATCAAAGTGAAACGCAACTTAAGCAATTGCAGAGGCTCATAAGTTGCGCTTTGCCCACCTCTGATAATAAACAAAAACACTTTGATCCAGCTCCAATAAATGTTAACCTCAAACTTGAACTTTAATCTCAACTTGAACGAGGACTTTAGGTAAAATCACCGGGGGTATCTTAAATTTGGCAAATCGTATTAGACGAGATCGGCGTTGACTTCATCCTTCTTGATCCAGCCTTCCAGAGATATTCTACTTCAAACACGACGTAAGGACCTCTCTAATCATAATTTTTATAGGCAACCCTGGCATTGATAACATCCGCGACGCCATTTTAGTCCTATCTAAGGCAATGCAGCCATTACATTAAGCCACAAAAGCGTTTTAAGTTTTAACCTATTTATAGCTAGGTTAATATAGACCTCAGTATGTTAGAATACTGCATTAAAATGTCAGAGTTGCCAATAAAAATTGTGATTTGGAGATTCCTATGTCGTGCTTGAAGTAGAATATCTCTGGAACGGCTGGAAAAAGAAAAATGAAGTCTACTCCATTGATGTTGCCTTCAGTCCTCGTTTAAATTTCAACAAAAATAATAACCCGCATTTTATTGAAGCTTAACTACTAACTGTTGAAATAGTGTGGTTGCATAAACGGGTCCACGACGGCTAACCACGAACAAGCTGACCGCGAACCAACTGAACCCGATTGGTCCAGAAGGGGGTCGAAAAAATATTTTACTATCCCTATAGCCATCGTGCCCAAACCCTCACTTTGTCACGAAATCACTTTGTGACGAGATCACTGGTAACCTTTAATTCGCGGTCAGTTGACTTGGCTCGGAATAAACGCTGCAAACCGGAGATGTAAATGAAACGCAAATGCACAATCTTTAGTTATACATATTGTTTGACTGTGCAGTGTGCAGATATTGTTTGACTTGGACTGTGCAATGCTGCATGAACACTTGCACAGATGCACAGTCGAAGATATTGTTAATGCAGAGACATGAAAACAGTGGATTCGACGTTGGGAAGTAGTGGGTGCTTTCTGTGGATGAAATTCATGGTCCAAGACTTCTAAAAAGACATAATCTGTGAAACTCTATTCTTTGATTAATTGCATTTTCAATTAATGCAAATGCACACAGTGACACAAATAAACTAATCGAGTATAAATGACTAAAAAACGAACAAATCTGTAGTCTAACTGGGATGACTGACTATTGACTAGCATCTATCACCAGATAAACCACAACATTACTTATAAACCAAATTTTGTCACAAAGTACCTCTCTTTAAAAAACAATAACAAAAAACAACAACGATTAACTGGCTTGTGCGTATGACCCATAATCAATTAAATCCAAAATTATAAAATAAAATATTACGGACCAGGGGCTTATTGACTAGATGACCCTAACAGGTCCCTTCTAAACTATTTTCTATGTAGTGTTTTGTTTATTGTCATGATTCTCAACCTATGGGTCGCGACCCAAAGTTGGGTAGCCTAAAAATTCTTTTGGGTCACTTGTTTTTTTTTTGTAAACATCTACAAAGAGTAAAACTTGCACAAAAAATAATAAAATAAACGCAACGCCGCTTCATAGTCAGAAAGTCATCAACCCTTGTTGCATTTTTGTACACGAAAAACTCAAACAGTGACATTTTGAGCTTCTGGAGACCGCACAGTTGTAAAACGCTTCAAAGTAGTAAGCACTAAGCAATATATTGTAGTACTGATGTTAACAAAGAACTCTCGCAGTGAAGAAGGTTTGTGTGCGTGGAGACTAGAAATCAAAGGTCATGTATGTCAGACTACATCAGGCATAATTGATAACGATCAGCAGTATGACCAGGGGGGCTATTGCCCCCCAATTGGCCGGCCGACCAAAATGCAGAATAAGGAAAAAACCACGTTTTTATCACTTCTGAGACTGTCTTTTGCATTGAAATAGACTCAAAAAATGATATAACGCATATTTTGAAACGCTTAATTTAGGGGGGGTGGGGATTACTTAGTAAAAAACAAAACTCATAGATCGGAAAAAAACTTCAAAAATTGGTAATCAAATTTGATCGCTTATTGAAAAATGTTTAACAAAGGTTTTATCAAAAAATATATAAGCTCAGAAATAGAGAGGGGGATATTCATTTATTATTAGTTAATTACCAATCACTTCTCTCAAACTTTCTTCCAATGGCCCTTCTAACCAAATCTTTCTCTATAACATATAAACGAAACAGATTACTCCTTGACAGTTTTATTGAACTACCGGTAAAGGATTTTATGATTTACCAACTTGTAAACAATAGGCCTAAAATTAAGTTATTTTTGCAAAAAAAAATTTGAGCGCTGGGGGCTCTTCCCTCAGGCCTTGTGCTTTCGCTGGCTGGGGCTTTGCCCCCAGATCTTCAGGCTCTGGCAGATGGGGATTTGCCACAAACCCCCAATTGTCTCTGGCAGTCGGGGGCTCCACCCCCAGACCCCTGTAACACCCCCACATTGCAGATTTCTGGCGACGCGCCTGGTAACAATATCAGACTGTCAAGTCCTTGAATTTAAAAAAAATGAATAAAAAATGACTTCAGAACATAAAATAATGGCAAATAATGACAATTTTGAAGTATATTATATTTAGACTTATCATGTTTTTTAACACTGAAAACCGGAACAGGCAAAGAGATCCAAAAAACTAAACAGAAGACCAGTCAAAAAAGGTCTTTGTGTAGTTTTAGTGAGATCTTTTTGGTGATCTCCCCCCCCAAAAAAGTTTTCATTTCAATGACTCATGATTTATTGCAATTTATCGAGTGATCTCAAAAAATATCAGTAGATTACTTAGAATATAATGAAATAATGACAATGGTTCCAAAACAACGAAATTGAAAAACACTAATCTAAAAAATGAAATAATGACACACTTGACAGCCTGCAATCCTCAAAGCTAAATAGCAAATATTCATAAATGTATGTTCAGTGAAAAGTTGTTTGTTGTATTTGCAACAAAGTTCTGTCATTACAAAATTTTTTTGCACATAACAGCTTTTAATTCAACTATGTATCAGAATATACTGGACATAGGTCGCAAAATTTTACACATTTGATTTTTCAATAAATTTGGGTCGCTTTGAAAAAAGGTTGAAAACCACTGGTTTATTGCATCTTATAATGACAAATAATACATTGAACGTGAACTTAAAAGTGTATTTTGATCGGACATTGAGCAATGTGAAGCATCTTTGCACGTCGTTGCTGACATCACTTGCAAAGATCAGCATAGCACTGCATTGCTTCTGGTCTCAACCATATCAGTATAAAACACCTTCTACATTTGAAGCAGTGGTGTAAAAAGTACTTGATAACTGTAATCAAGTAAAAGTTTTGTTACTTGAAAGAAAAACTACTTAAACTAAAGTACAAACTATTGACCAAAAAAGTACTAGAGTAAAAGTAAAAAGTAGTCGTTTTTTAAAGTACTCAAGTAGAAGAATTTCTGAAAGTATTCAAGCAAAATAAACAAATTATTCAACCCACAAACTGTACTGTATGACAATTAGTCGATTGCCTTCACATCACTGTCACGTAATGCTTGGTCTTTCAACCCCTTACTCTCTCAAGAAGTCATGAATTATTGGCTGATACAAGTTTTTTTTATTATAATCAAATCAAAACGAACAACAGGGAAACTTTGGAATTTGAAATCACGTCACGCAAAATTTACTTGGAATCATTTCATAAAACCGTTGCTTAGTCCGTAGAAAACTCAATTGTTCTGATAATTTGTGATTCATTTAAACCTACAGAACTTTGTACTCTTCTAAATCAAAATGCTGCTTAAGTAGCATTACTTCACGGTAAAAGTAAGCAAAATAGAAAGTATCCAAAAACATAATTGCTTTAGAAGTGCTTGTTACAGACAAAATCTACTTGAGTAGGCTAGTTAAGTAAAGATGCTTTCGTTACTTTACAACTATGATTCTAAATTATATCTTTCTGAATACTGTTGTCAATAGCAAATAAATTTCCACTATTCAAAAAGCAATCGGTGAAATTCCACTTTCATAGTTTGCGATATTCTAGTAGTAGCCTGAGTGGTTGCAGCAGGGCAGGCGATTTTCCTAAAGCAGTGAATTATGCTTCTTGAAGACCCAGAAAATTTTTCCTGAAAGAATGAAAGCAATTAGCAGCAAAGGCTAAAAATATTTAAGACATACCGGTACCTAATGCAAAATCTTTTCTTGCTCGAGCAACTATGTGCCACTTGCCATAATCAGACTCACAACATGGCTTGACAACATTACAAGTTTTGCTAAATGCAAAAAATAACACCAGTCAACAAAATAATAGCTTGTTTATTTAAACAAGAACAAGATCCCTGATTTCTGGGTAACATAGGGGCACTGATTCTGAATCTGGCATTAGTTTTCTTCTAGCACATCAGGATTTTGAGATATAACGGGGCATGGTGAGTTACATTGCATGCATTTGGTACCCCATTAATGACAATACCTTTGCCATTATCATGGTTGTTGTTCAGATTTTAACAAAGGCTACTAATCACATTAGCATGCTGTTATACCTAATTAAACAAATTTGAAAAAAAAGGTCGAACAAAAAAGATTAAACAAGTTTAATGTACTGACAGCACATTAAACTTGTTTAATCTGAAGACTGAAGATTGGACAGAATAGACTGAAGATTGGACCATAGACAAACTCTTTTTTGCTAATTGTAGTCTTGAAAAAGACTGTTTATTGGCAGCTTTTAAACAGCCTGTAGTTGGATGAGTTTGAAAAAGTCTTTTTGGGGTAGCTTCAACAAAAGTGTTTTTCAGAATAACACATGTGGAAAATGTTTGCTGTTTTACTAAGTACCACTTAATACTGCAATCAATACCAGTTCAAATGAGGAAAACTTTAAAATGTTTGACATATGATTTTCGTTTGTATGGATGGTTCGCATCATCACAGTACAACATCTAGCAATCATCACCCATCATACCCTCATTCCAAACTCCTTTATACCTTTTTTCAATAAATTGGATATCTTGGCAAAATTTTTCACCCTGCTCATCACCAACTGCTCCAAGGTTTTCAGGGAAAAACACAAGGTGTGAATGAAGAAAATGCATCTTTAAGGAAATGCAACATCCCATCTCTTTGTATGCCACAAGCAACTCTGCAACACCTTGATTTGAATTTAACTTGAAATTTTCAAAAAAATTGGAGCAAATCCATTTAAATGAATGCCAAGCTCATAGTTCCAATGCATTTAATGCATTTTCAAACTCTGGGTCTTCAAAAACTTCCAGAATCTGTGGACCAACAATAATTCCTTCTTTCAACTTGGCTTGGCTTAGCTCAGAAAACTTTTCACAGAGAAATTCAAAACCATTTGAATTCTATTTTGCCAGAGCTTTCACAAAGTTCTTCATTAATCCTAGCTTGATATGCAATGGTGGCATTAAAACTTTATCGAGATTTACTAAAGGGATGTGTTGGAAATTTTTTACTCCAGGTGCATATGAATTCCTTGTCGGCCATTGTTTTGTTTCATAGTGCTGTGCAGTGGTGCAAACACCCCAAAACATAAAAAACAACAGTGTTTTGTAAAACCCCTTGCAATCCCATCAAAATTTCAATTACCTTGAAACCCCCACAAAAGCTACACTGGTAGTCAGAATAGCAAATTATATTCAACAAAATTTCAATGCTATCATAGGATTCTTTTAACAGGGCAAAGTGTGCAATAGGGATGGAGGGTATTTTATTTCCAATATGTAGAAGAACTGCCTTCAAACTTCTCTTTGAGGAATCAATAAAACCCCTCCATTCCTTCACAATGTGAACTACACCCAGAGTTTGAAATAGCTCTTCCATATCATGGCAGTAACAAGGAGGTGTTTCAATTGTAAAGGCCAAAGATAAATCCTTATCGCGCTTCCAGTAGTAACTTACTATGACATCTTTTTCAACCATATTTCCTTCTTTTAACCTTAATGCAAGGAGCTTCGCCTTTCCTTGGCGAGGCGAGGAAGCGGTGCACCACCCAAAATCAACACCTATGTGTATCTACCTGTTTTACACCTGCAGAAATAACTGCTTTATTTAACATAACATATTGCTATATACTGTTAATATTAATTCCCTCAGTTCCCCCTGCGTATGTTCCTACGTTTTTTATTCTCCACACTTACTGTAGACTACTAAAATAACTTGCAAAACTGCCTGCATCCATCCTTTCCCTGTCACTCAGAGCTTGCACTTACACTGTTTCACCACTTAAAAATGTTATTCTGTGACATCATAATGCAATGTTCCACTGTATTTGGACTTTAAATGCTTAACAACAAAAGTTGAATTAAAATTATAAAAACCGAAAAATCTCAAAAACTTGATGTGCAAGAGTAGAAGTAAAATCCTTTCTGGAATCTGCATCAAAAATCCATCGAAATAAACTCACCAGAATCTCCGTTTAAAATTTGCTGTTGACCAGTGTAATCAGCTAAACAAACAACTTTTGCTACCAGCTTATATGTTGCAAGGTTCTGACTACATCAAATCTTTCACGATACTCATATTATGCCGAAGTATGTAACACAGAGGAAACCCCCTCAGATTTGTGAAGGGCAACACAGCTCCTTTTGAAGAAATGTTGCAGTGGTGGCAACACTGTGTCTGATTTGACTGGCCTGAAATATGAACCTCCCAATCCAGAACAATTGCGTTACTGTTTGACCAACTGACCAGTTTTAATATGGTTAAATCTTGCTGCAAGTGAGATTGCAGTCAGCACCAAAACTTGTATCTGATATAAATACTGTAACAAGTTTGAAATATCATTGCAAACAAAACGAAGGTACAAACGATTATTTGAAGAACATACCCAAACACTTGGTAAGTCTTGCTGCTGTATCTTTTTTCATCCAAAAAATCTTTTAAAAACTTCCTGTACTATTGCCAGATAATTGTGGATTGCTCATCAATCTTCCAGGGTAACACAATGACTTAAAAGATGGCTTCAATCAGTCAATGCTGCATAGCTTGGGCGATTAATCACTACATCAAAAACCATTTGTTTTCGCACGCACATCTACATACTAGATTTCTTTCAAACTAGCTTTAGTAGGCTATTTTTTCTGCCTGAAATGTAATTTTGTATTTAAAACAATTATAGATCATGAATAGCTATAATTTGCAAAAATCAGCTAAGTCTGCGCAAACACTCTACATCAGTGTCCCCACCAAGCCAATTTTTTCAGCGAATCGGCAATCTGTTGGAGCAAGGGCAAATATTTTTGGCAAAACAGTACACATAGCTTTAGAAAACTTGACAAATTTGTGGAAATATGACATTTGGTATACATTAATACTGCATTGGTACAAAATTTATGGCACATAAACATCTTTTTAGGGCTTTGGGCACAATTGTTTAAAGAAAATTTGGACACTCGCCGATTAGCCATAAAGTTCGAGGAAACACAGCTCTACATGTTTGCGTAGTACATGTGCTAAAGTACATGTAGTGCAAATACATGTGTTAAATATTTGGGTGTCCTGATTGATCATTAACAAAATTGGAAACCCTAAATTCAGAGAGTTAGTTCAAAATTAGCCAGTGGTTGTTGGGTATTGTATCATTTACAGAAGTATGGGGATTGTAAAACTTTAATGTTGATTTATTACAGCTTCATCCATTCTCATCTAAATTACTGTATTAGCAGCTGGGGTGGTGCATCAGCATCTACCATTTCACCTTTGATTAATTTACAAAAAAAGCAGTAAGAATAATAACTCACAACAACATCAGGACACATACCTGATACTAAACCGTTATTCTCAAGCTTATATCTATTACAGCTGAATGACATGTGCAAAATGGAAACAGCAAAATTGATGTACAGAATAAGCAATACATCATCTCACACTTCCAGGTCCAACTTAGGGCTTTTCATAATGCTGGATGAAATACATTCTTACAGCACTTGAAAAAAAAGCAAAACTAACTACTTTCTTCCCAGAGTTAACGCAGCAAAACTCAAAAATTGCTGATCTATAATGGAACTAAAATATGGAATCAAATTGCAAAGGAAATTAGAGAGATGAAACTCTTGCAGTTTAATAAAGAACTAAAGACTTCATATATTACAGTACTCAAACACAAAATATTGAATAAGGGGGTCCAGGTAATCAAGTTTTTGAGCATATGCCATACATTGATACAAAGCATAATTGTTAAGTTTGACGTAGTGAGTTTTTGTTTTGAGTTGTGACAGTAGTACCAGTAAGTTTTAGCCAACTGCTCTGTTTCTTACTGATATATGTTACTGCATAAAATTTCTTTTTTTTTGTGACAGTAGACGTTGATGACTTATACAGTCTTTTCGCTGTCCAAATAAATCGAATTAAATACCTGGAAAATGTACTGTAACAGTCAGATCTTCAGACTGTGTACCTGCTGCAGTACTGTGTGAAGCCAGTAAAGTTAGCAACCTACCGGTATATATGTAAATTTTTTGCAAGTTTTCCTTCAAACTGATTCAACAATCTATCAGTTCAGAGTTTAATACTTTACGGTATCAATTTATCAAGTAAACTTTGTCCTAATTTCATCCACTATGACAGTACTGAGAGAGGAATATAGCAGATGAATGACTGCGTGATAAAGTCAGTAAGCGAATCTGCCTAGTTAATTCTGACTCTAAATTTGAAAGCAATCACAACATTGGTGAAATTACAGTAGTAAAATAACTTTGACATTTCAATTTTCCAGATTCAGGGCCTACACAGTTTAGGCTAGTCATTTACGGTAGCCTACCTAGCCAACTGCACTGTCTGGCTAGGCTATCCAGATCTCAGTACCGGTACTGGTGCCAGTATCTCAGATCTGCTATTTATTTTTGCAATTCCCATACAGTAACTTGAATTATTCATCAATTGAAGAAATATGTTTTAAGCTTCCCTCTGATAGGCCTATTCTGTCTATAGTGCAATAATCGCTGAAGACTCAGCAGCTCAACCCTTTACAAGCTTAAAAAAGATTACATTACTAGGCTAGGCTATTTTGACTTGCTTGTATCACAAATTTTGTCTTAATATTTTGACTTGATTATAAAACGTAAGTCTAGGCTTATTGACTAACTGCTGTTATTGCGTTTTGCTATTCTTCCAAGCCTATTCCATCCCTGTCTACGGTAGGACTTTATTCCAAACTAAAGCCTAGCCTAATTGCCCAGTACCATTGTACCAATTAGCCTGTGAATATAGCGGATCTAGCGAAAAGCGAGAGCGGAGTATGAATCACAAGGTTGGGACAACGGATGTGACGCAATAAATCTGCAAAACCATGGTAGAAAAAAAAATTTCGCGCACAGGCCCATTCAATTCAATTTTTAGCAACCAATTTAGATGTGCAATCCGGGTAAAATTAAGATTTTAGTCTTAAAAGCTGGTTTCTCAGGCTCTCATCTAACCTTTTTATGAACTTAAAGCATTAACCAGTAACGGATTTACCATGTGGCGCAGGGGCCCAGCTCACCGATGCTAAGACTTTTTTTTTTGGTCTTTACCTATATTTGGTGAGATTTTGCAAAAATCTCTAAAGTGCCAGGGGCCCCGCAATGTAAATCCAGCCCGGTCAATAACATGGTTTGTAAGCGTAATCATCTATTGTACCATTTTCAATAACAATTCACCTCCACCTTGCCAGCTTTTACGCAACAGTATACTTTTGAAAAATATTAGCTAGGGCAACCTTGCCAGCTTTTACGCAACAGTAGGCTATACTTTTGAAAAATATTAGCTAGGGCAAATGTTCATTGAACAATTAATTAATTTGAATTGACGGAATCTGCATCTTTTGGCCACACATACTCCTACAAGTGACAAAACAAAAATCTCTTAAGAAATATCTTCATGTGGATTGTTTTATTATTTACTGCTAAAATATTGCACGAGGCAATGTACCTTACTTCCCCCTAGCTGGGCCAAATCACGTACAAAATTTAACCCCAAAATGCAAGATTTTAAACGAGTTTTGGACTGTAAGTAAAAGTAGGATTCAACAACTTAATTTTTTCAATTGGCTTTCAAATGTTAAAAATCTAGTTCTTTCTAATAGCTCAAAACGCGTGCGAAATGTATTCCAATATCATTAAAATAGCTTGTTTTTTTCAAAAAATCGCTCAGCTTCGGTGGGTTTCGCCCCCAGACCCTCCTCTGTGATACGTTTGAGTAACATTAGTTTACTCAACACGTCTTCCAAACCAGACAACAGCTTCGGGTCTTTCGTTCTACAATATTTTTGTCCTTTAAAACGTACCTCTTTCAAAAACGTCTGATGACGTCATTACATGTCATTTGTGGTTTTGCCCCCCCAATAAAAAATCCTGGCTACGCCTACGGTCTTACCGTAATTCAAAATCAAGAAACACCAAAAACTATTAATTGCAGTTTTTGCTGCTAGTCTGGAAAATTTGAAAGAAATCGCTAATCAAAGTGACAGCATCGGTATAGCTCTTAATTAACATACTTAAATGATTCAATTTCTTTAAACAAAAACATGATGATTGTTGTAGCATGCTCCAGTCGTCAGAGAGTGATGCTAATTTATTCAGAAGCATAAATGCACAAATGCCTCGGTAGCTTTTAAGAAAATAGAAGACATAAAGTCACAATTTGGATCAGCCTCTGGTTGTCAGAAAAAATGACTACGGATAAAATTTGAACCCAGCATGCCCGCAATAACCAGAGGCATACTCTGGTTTTGAATTTGCGCCAGTCCTTCAACGCAGGACAGGCGTTAGACCACTCTGCCACTGTGTAGCTATGTGTTGAAATGAGCGTGTTATTATGGACTCAGTGCACTGAAATTTAAACGGTTACACTCGGGTTTTGATGCTCGCTCTGTGTGGGTGACAAAAGATTGTTGATCAACATTCTACTCGTCGGTATAGCTCTTAGTTGATTTAATTCCTTTATACTAATTATATGATGATTTTTTAGAGTGCTCCATTTGTCAGAGCAGAGTGACGCTAATTGCTCCAGAAGCACAAATTGCATCTAAGCTAGTAATCGATTTCTTTGACAAGCCATAAAAAAAAGATAGTGACTCCGAAATCGTTCGCTTACCACCACATGAAACCTTTATTGGTGGAAATTAAAACCCCCAATTCTTTTAAATACAGTTGTTGAGCGTCATTTTTCATTGTTTTTGGCCCAAAATGAGTGGAGTTGAGCGATGCGCATTTTCAAATGCTTGTATTTTTTAAAGTAAATCAACATAGGTGGGCACAAGTCCGTTAATCGTTAATCCGTTAATAACAAAGTTAACTTTTTCATTAACTCGTTAATCCGTTAAAAAGTTTTTTTATGTTAAAGGACTAAATTAACTTCCGCTAAGTGCTGTTAACGGACTAAAGCAACTTCCGTTAAGTTCTGTTAACTTCCGGTAAGGTTTTTATCGTTAATTTCATGCAGCTTCGTAATGCATTTGAACTTGTTTTTATCTTGAAATTAGATTAGACTGTAAAATGTAACTTTCAAAACACAAAAAGACCACCAGAGCAATAAATATTTCCTTACAATCGGCTCAACAGCGTCAATACGTGTTCTAGAAGCGAGTGAATAAAACGAAATGTAAATTACACGCAAAATGTTAACGGATTAACGGACTTTATTAACTTCTGTTGATTAAAGCTGAAAATAACGGATTAACGTTAACGGAGGTGTGAAGTTTGTTAACGGACTAGTGGTTAACGAAGCTAACGTTTTGCATTAACTTGCCCACCTATGGAAATCAATAATTCCTTTTTTTTGTTCATTATTTGGTGTTGTGCGTAATTTGTTTTGAATGTTTGTTTCGTACCATAGTCTACGAGTATAGAGCAGTTTGAGCAGTGAGTCAATCAGATTTATGCTTTTTAAAAACGTTACACTTGCAGTTACTCTTGCGGTTGCGCTTGCGACGCAATTATTGTGACTTGCGCTGCCCACCTCTGAGTAAAACTATTGGGGGATGCAGATGTAGCCCATAGTCAAGTTATTGGGGGGATGCAGTCAAATTATTGGGGGGGATATATCCCCCCAGGTTTCGGCACCCCTGTACGTAACAAAAGCATTTTTTAATAAACAATAAACGAGTTTTGTGAATTTAAATCAAGCAATTATCAAAAAATCGCTCAAGCGTGTTGATTCTAAGTGCGTTTCTCTTGGTGTTCTAGACTCTTCCTGGTAATGAAATCATTACGCTTGTGCAAATCAAAGTTGCCAAAAAAATTTTTTCAGGAAAGGTCAAAATCAAGGATGGCAGTACAATACGGTATGTTCAGAATTTGCGTACCACGTACCTCGCACCTTGAACCATACTGTACCAGCGTACCGTGTGGTGTCCCACATCCATAGGTGGGCACGGTACTTTGCAAAAGTACCGCGGTACCGGTACTCGGTACTTTGCTAAAATTAGTACCGCGGTACCGGTACTTTCAAATTAAAAGTACCGCGGTAGTACCACGGTACTTTTGCGGTACTTTTTTTTAAAAACTTAAAAGAAAAAAATTGGACTGATTGACCTCGTTTACGGGATTGTAAATCATCACTTCTAGCAATTAGGTTCGTTTCCGCGACTAGAGCGCACAGCGTAGACCTACAATTCGTTTTACAGAAAGTTTGCAGAAGAATAGTAAGCAGTTGCAGTATTAGTATCACTACTTTAGTGAGTACAAAGTACTAATTAGAGATGGAGTTGACTCGATAAAGCACCGGTATCTAACTTGTACGGACTACGGTCATCGGGCTACGTATTCTACTACAGTATCTTACAGAGGTGGAGTCCTCGAGGACGTCCTTTGCCTCGAGGACACATTTTGAAGTCCTTGGCCTTGGCCTCGAAGCCTTATGTACTCGAAAATTGCCCTGTCCTCGGCTCGAAGATAGCACTATTTTTTGAACAGTTGAAATTTCGTTGGAAAACGCCAAAAACCTCGCGGAAAATTTGCAAACACCTTTTTTGTTTTCCTCACTTGGAGCATAGACGTAGCCAAAGGGGGGGGGGGGGCAAGAGGCCCAGGTCCCCCTCAATTGCAATTTCACCAATGACAAAAATGTGACAAAAAAGCTTATTGCCTCTTCAGTTTCAGTTTCTTTTTAGCATTTTTCGCTTACAACAGTAACTAACAGTAGCGTAGCCAGGGTGGGGGTGGGGGGGCTAAAGCCCTCTCCCCCATTGGCCTGCCGACCAAAATGCAGAATAAAGAAAATACCACGTTTTTAGCACCTCTAAGACTGTCTTTTGCAATGGATTAGACTAAAAAATGATTTAAAGCATAATTTGAAACGTTTATTTGGGGGGGGGGGGCTGATGGACTGCCGACCAAAATGCAGACTTAGAAAAATACCACGTTTTTAGCATTTTTAAAAGACTGTCTTTTGCACTGGATTAAACTAAAAAATGCTTTAAAGCATAGTTTGAAATGTTTATTTAGGGGGGGGGCTAATGAACGGCCGACCAAAATGCATACTTAGAAAAATACCACGTTTTTAGCCAGTAGCGTAGCCTGGGGGGGCTGGGGGGCAATATCCCCCCCACCCCCCATTGACATGTCGACCAAAATGCAGAATGGGAAAAACACTACATTTTTAGCACTTTTGAGACTGTTTTATGCACTGGAGTGGACTAAATAGTGATTTAAAACATCTTTTGAAACTTATGTTCAGGAGGGGGGGCTAATTTGTCAAAAACAAAAACCAACAAATAAATGAAAACTTTGATAAATGGTAAGAAATAAGCAATCAAATTTGATCGCTAGTGTAAAACTGCTGAACAAAGGTGTCATCAACAAATATACTATAAACTAAGGAATAGGTGGGAGCTATTCAGTATTTGTTAATTACCTATCATTTCTCTCAAATCTCTTTTCATTAGCCTCCCCCCCAATTATTTTTCTCTATAAACTGTATACGAAATAGATTACTCCGTGTGAGTTTTATTGAACTATTCGATTTTATAATTTACCAGCATCTAAATAAGGGAACTACATTTTACCATTAGCCACCTCCCAAATAGCTTATTTATGCCACCAGTTTAATCTTGTTTGCACGGCCAATTTCTAAGCCACGTTTCAAAATCATTATTTTTTAATCAAATAGCCCTAAAATGAAGTTGATTTTGCAAAAAAATGCAAAATTTTCGAGCGCTGGGGGCTCAGCCCCCAGACCCCCGTGCCTACGGCGGCTGGGGGCTTTGCCCCCAAACCCCCAGCCTCCGGCAGTTGGAGGTTTCGCCTCCAGACCCCCATTGACCTCCGGTGGCTGGGGACTCCGCCCCCAGACCCCCCAAACAGCCCCCCCATTGCGAATTTTTGGCTACGCGCCTGGTAACTAACAACAATATTGAAGACCACGGCCCGCAGGCCCCCCTCAATTCTATTTTTGCCAGCCAATTTAAACGTAAACCTAGAAGAAATGGAGAGTTTCTGTCATAAAAGTTGCTATCTCAGACACTCATATAGCTTTTTCATGAACGTAATGCATTAATCAGGGCGGGATCTACCATAATATGGCGCAGTACCAGCAAAGGGCCCCATGCTGAAATCGTAAGACTTTTTTTGGTCTTCACCTATATTTGGCAGAAAGATGTTGCGAAAATCTCCACAGTGCTAAGGGCCTAGCGCGATATAAATCCGGCCCGGCAATAACACGGTTAGTAGGCGTAACAATCTATTGTACCATTTTTCAATAACAATTCAGTATTATTCAACTCCAACTTCGCCGGTTTTTACGCACGAAATACTTTAAATAAAAAATTAGCCATGGAAAGTCCTCGAGGACGTCATTGGCCTCGAGGACACATTTTGAAGTCCTTGGCCTTGGCCTCGAGGCCTCAAGTCCTCGAAAATTGGCCTGCCCTCGGCTCGAGGACAGCACCATTTTTTAAATTGTTAAAATTTTGTAGAGCGCTTGGAAAATTTTTTGGAAAACGTTTTTTTGTGGAGATCGCTTGAAAAGGTTTTGTGAAGACCTTGTTTTTTGTTTTTTTTTAGAGAGCACTTGCGCTTGTGTCCTTGGTCCTTGGCCTCAAGCATTCCTGTCCTTGGCCTCGAGAGTGTCTGTCCTCGGAAAGGCTGTCCTTGGCCTCGGATTTTTTTTTTGTGTTCTTGGCCTTGGCCTCGAGCCTTGTGTCGTCGACTCCATCTCTGAACAGAAACCTCTAAGGAAAATCTTCGAATGGATTATTATTTACATCTAAAATGTAGCAAGAGACAATGCGCCTTACTTCCCCTACCTGGACCAAATCACTTACAACTAAAATCTAACTTCAAAATGCCAGAATGATGTTAAACGTACTTTGGACTTGAGTTGCAAGTAAAAGGGGGATTAAACAATTTAATTTTTTCAATTGGCTTTCACATATCAAAAATCTAGTGCTTTCAAATGGCTCTGAACACCTGCAAAATGTGATTCAATGGCATTAAAATAGTTTTTTTCCCAAAAAGTTACAAAAAATTGCCCAACGGCTGTCCCACCCCCAGACCCACGTCTGTGATACTTTTGAGTTACACTAGCTTTCTCAACACGTTTCGAAAGTTAGATATTTGCGCTTTTCGAGTATTAGTTTAATCTCTCTCTGCAAAATCCTGGTTACCTGCCAACAGGCAACGATTTCAGATCTTCCACCCTACGATATCTTTGTCCACAAAAACTTCCTGTTTGGAGAATTTTTGATGACGTCATTGCATGTGATTTGTGATTTAGGCCTCCCCCAATCAAAAATTCTGGGTACGTTTATGAATTGGAGATCACCTAAAAAACTTTTTTGAAGACCTTGGCCTTGCGGCTGTGTTCTTGGTCCTTGGCCTCGAGCATCCTTTTCCTTGGCCTCGAGAAGGTCTGTCCTCGGAAAGGCTGTCCTTGGCCTTGGCCTCGGATTTTTTGTGTGTCCTTGGCCTTGAGCCTTGTGTCCTCGACTCCACCTGTGGTATCTTGTAACCAGTAATAACCAAACAGCAGTCATCTCTAAAGCATCACATGCGTAAGTTCTAAGTTGGCACTGAAGGCTACTCTGACGATACATCAGCTCCCAATTATTGCACAAGTGACATTCACACAAAACTTAGAAACTGGGGATAAATGGCACTTTTGGCAAAGTGAGCTGTTTTGATTTGTTTTTAGTTGATTCGTTGCTGCAGTTACTTTTTGGATTTCTTATTTAAAGCTAGATAGGAGCTTACAAGTTGCCAGCCTATAAACGAACGACGCATGTTAATGGTGATTTTTAAAAAATCCTTTTGTTTCCCCGTCATAAGAACAATTTCAAAATTACAGCATTTTTTTTGCTGTTGTATAGCATATTTATTCTCTTGTCACAGCACAGCGTTAGACGCTAATTATTGGACATTCCGCACGCTTTCATTAAGATAATTACTTCGTGCTTGGAGGAATTTGCACCTGCTTAAGAGTTTCTAGTTTTCCAATGTCCCGTGAATTTCGATTTCTTGCCACTAAATTTGTTGCTTGTTTGAAGCCACAAACAGAGATAATCATCGTAAAGCGCCCTATCCAAGGACGCAACAACGTAACCAGAGTGTGGGTTGAACACAGATTATGCAATTACGGTGGTCGCAAAAAAGGCTTTGGCACTTTTGGCCACGCTTTTGGGAGCCAGTTTGGCTTCGACAGTTTTTTTTGGATCCCATAATCGCAGTTCATCTTTCTCGTCCTGTCTATATCTATAGCGATTGCAGGAACTTTGCTTTGTCTGATCCACGTGGTTTTATCTTCGGTCTTTTCGTTGGTTCTGTCGATTTTGGTCCATCTTTCTGTTGAATTTACCATCAACCAACAAGTCTATTTTTCACTGTCAAGAATTCCATTTATATTGAAGATTCAATCAACCAGCAACATCCGGAACTCAATAACAGGAAAGAACGTTTATTTAATTTTGTTTAACTTTACTGTATTATTGTGTTTATTATCTTTTTACTTTATCTTTTATCCCCTAACCTGAAATGAGTTCAGTGGGAAAAGTTGCCAACGGCAGCGAGGATACACAACGTGAACCTACTGTAGAGAATAATGATGCCGGCTGTAGCAAGAATAACAAATTTAAGTCGCCTGAGGAAACGAAACCCGCTTCACTCGCTTGTGATGCTAGCGATGCCCGGATGGGAGATCCTGTGGACTTGGCTGTGGGTGGTGGTACTGGGGGTACCGACGGTTTAATTTCGGACAAGGGAAATATTCCTCGAAAGCTCCTCACCACGCACCGAACTTTGATTGTTGACCTTAGCACCTTACTACGCTATCTAAACAATTCGAGCGCTGTAACTCGCAAGAGAAATTGGAGGAACTTTCGTCTAAATTTGACGCTCTAAGAATGGCATACAATAAATATCACGCCAATTTGCAACAGCTTACGGAATTTAGTACGTTAGATCAATTAACTGATCGCATTGTAGAAGTGTACAAAAATTGTTACTTCTCTTACGACGAATGCTACATGCGACTAAACAAACGTTTTCATGATGAAGTCGAGGCCTCTGACAGCGTGTCTCAAACTGCGGAGAGCACCAGTACTTCTAGTAAACTTGCGCGTCGTATTGATCTAGATCAAAAACTAGCAGATTTAAAAGTGGCCGCTGAGTTGGCTGAAGCAAGAGAGGCTAAGATGTTAGCCGAAGCTGAGGCTCGCGCGGAGAAGGCTGAAACGTTAGCAAAATTGCGTTTGGAAGAAGCCAGAGTTAAGGCAGAGTAAAAGCTTATTTCCTGTTCTGAGCGGGGCTCGTCCGTTGCTGCTTCTAGAAGATCTCGTGCTTCACGTAAGTCACTAAGAGATTTGACAGGCAGTGTCACGCGGGCGAGTAAAGCCAAGCTGGGCCTTGTTAATGGTTTCAGTGAAGCTTCAAAAAAAACGTTAAAACTGCGTGTTGCACCCGTCAATGCAACAAGGTCGTAAACTATCAAAACTTCACTTACTCAACGCGAAATTACCACTGAGGATGCTCGTTTTGATCGTACCAGATCATGGGTACATAACGTTAGAAAACGTACAGTTCAAACGGCTAATACTATTCCTAAAATGTCTATTGAAACAAATCTACGTGTACCTGGCCCGTCACCAGTGGATCACACTGATTCAGCTGCGCATAATTACCTTGAACGTCAGGGAAGAAATGAATACGTAAATTTAGCATCTCAAATTGCGTACAACGGAAATAACTTGGCGTTTGTATTTTTCGAAAATCAAATTCGAAAGTTAATGGTTGAATCCCCTCACGAGGAACGCCGCCTAGAGGTACTTCGTGCTTCTTGCGTAGGACAACCTCGTGAGATGGTAAATCTATTTTTTGCGCCGTTTAAAAGCATGAGCACTAGCGAGCAAATTGAACGGGCTCTAAATCGGCTGCGCCAGCGTTATGGTGTCTCTGATTTTTTGTCCGAGCCGAAAGTACTTGAAATCCGAAATGGTGCTAAAGTAACTCATACGGTTTCATCGCTTAAATCTTTTAACGAAGATCTTAATACATTAGAAGTTTTTGCTTATGCCCATGACAAAGTCGATAAACTTTCTGAGCAGCTCTTGCTTGACGTGGCTAATCGTTTACCTGGTAGTTTAAAACGTCGCTATATTGATTATCTTGATAGGCGTTCTAATTTAGATCAACCAGGTTTTGAAGGCTTTGAAGCTCAGCGAAATTTCGTAGTGTATGAAATAAATGTAATGACCTCGGACTATGCACAAGCTTTGTTCAAAACTATTGAAGATAAAGTTAAATCACGTGATTCTGGCGGTGAGCGTAATACTGTAAGGGTTCGTCACACAGCGTTCTCTACTGCACCAGACTCTGCAAAAAAAATTTGAACGGAGATCTGCTTGGAGATAATAATCGTGCTGCGTCTCGTAATCAAGGCTCCCCTGCTAAATCGCCACCAGAATGTTTTTTGTGCGCTGAAAAACACTATCTCGCCGATTGTCCCAAGTTTAAAGCTTTGTCCAATCATCTTAAACGACAAACCGTAATTGATTTGGGCAGATGCTTGAATTGTTTATCTTTAGGACATCCTGTTGGTAACTGCGCGCATCAATCGAAATGTCGAAAATGTTGCCTTGATTCTAAAACTAAACATGCCACTGCTTTACATGATTGCTACGCTACCCCTCGAAATGTCGGGGCCGCAGACAAAACACCTACAGTTTCGGAATCTAGCAGTAACTCTGAAAGTGACAGTAATACCGTTTCTGCTGTTAGGAAAGTAAATGATCCAGATCAGCGAGTGGTCCTGTTGAGAACTACTGTTGTACGGGTCATAAATCCAGACACTAAAAAGTCTTCTTTAGCATATGCTCAGCTTCATACTGCCTCGCAGGCGACCATAATTTCTGATAATTTGTGTACCGAATTAGGACTTAAACGAAACGTCGACTCGGTAAAATCGATTCGCACTTTTGGAGAGGGAACAATGTCTTGTAAGGGACTCACTAATTTCAATCTTGAATCCCTGTCCTCTGGCGAAAACTTTGCGATAAAAGATGCGCTGGTTGTCCCTGAGTTCGTTGATAATGAAGATACTTTGCCACATCGCGTTGGTACTTCGGATTTAATGCACTTTAATGGAGTTGAAATACCCACTCTGCCTCATCGTAAAAATATTGATATCCTCATTGGACAATCCGATAAGGCACTTTTAACTGTGTAAGAGGAACGTGAAAGCTTGAATTTTGATGAACCAAATTTAGTGTTGACCCGTTTGGGACCTGTGGCTAGCGGTGGCCGCATGGATGCCTGTTCTGCTTCAGTTCAGAACAGGAGAGTGGAAGTCGTGTCGTGCCACTGCGATGTCCACAATTGGGATGAATTAAAACTGGAACATGCCACGTTAAAAGAAAATTTGCGGCAACTTGAGCTCCAAGAAGAGGAATTACAACCCTCTAAAAATGATGAAATTGCGCAAGCCCTAGTTGAATCAAACATAAAAGTTGTAGAGGATCGCTATGAATTTCCGGTCCCTCTTAAACAAGACGTCGTGGAAACTTTACCGAGTAATTATGACTATGCTTTAAAAAGAACTAAAATGCTTAGAACGAGTGGTCTGAAGTATCCTGGTTTGAAGGACACTTTAACCAATACTTTTGCGGAGTTGATTAATGAAGGATGGATAGAGAATGTGGGTGAGGTTGACTCTGACCAATCTGTGTGGTACCTACCTTTTTTCGTAACTAAACAAGACAAGCCTAGAGTTGTTTATGACGGTGCTGCAACAGTTGCGGGCGTTTCACTTAATCAGGCGGTGCTCGCTGGCACTAATCTTCTGAACAATCTTGTTGAGGTTCTAACTTGTTTTCGTCTAGGCAAATTTGCAGCAATGGCAGATTTAAGCAAGTGTTTCTTCCAGGTCGCGATGCCCGAAAAGCAAAGGAACCTGTTTAGAATCATTTGGTTCAAGAATAATGACTTAGATGTAGGAGAACCACAGGTTTTTCGTTTCTCGAGGCATGTGTGGGGAATAAACTCGAGCCCTTACATTGCGCTCCTGGCCATTAAATATTTAATTACGGAAAACCCCACTAAAACTAGTGACAGAACTTTAAATGCAATTGACAAAAATCGGTACATGGATGATATTTTATTTACCAGCGATTCTTTGTTAGATCTTGAAACTATGCCGCGCGAATCCACTGAGCTTTTTAAAAGCCGTGGATTTAAATTGCGTAAATGAGTCGCTAATTCTAATGCCGAATCAATTCTTTCGGAGATTCCTAAATCTGATCTCGCGTCCAATATAAGTGAAATCTCCATCGGTTCGCAACCCATGCCTGATTCTAAAGCGCTGGGAATAGTTTGGGACGTTGAAAACGATCAGTTTAAAATTTGCTTTGATAAAAAGTTAACCGACGTTACCACACGTAGACAAATGGCAAGCCAACTTGCGAGTAGTTTTGACCCGCTTGGCATAGCCTCACCTTGCTTGTTGGGTGGTAAATTGATCTTGCAGAAGGCTGCCATGGTTAAACTAGACTGGGATGATGAACTTCCCGGTGACATTGTGAATGAATGGAATTCTTGGGTCTCTTCTTTGGGGACCCTGTCAAGTTTTTCTCTAGACCGTTACTGTTTCGTGAACACAAAAGTTCCTGATGAAAATGATAATGTAACCTACCAACTTCATGGCTTCTGTGACGCGTCTAATACGGCGTTTTCTTGCGTAATTTATCTGCGCCGCATTGTTAATGGTCGCTCTGATGTGAGTTTTATCTTTGGAAAGTCGCGAGTGGTTTTAAGCCACCAACAAAATTGGGTAATTTCAAGAAAAGAGTTAGAAGCGGCTAAGCTATGTAGTAATTTAATGCTGCTTGCACTTACTGCATTGCAACATCTTTCTTGCGCTGTTAAATTTTGGACGGACTCGGAAGTTCTTTTAAAATGGATTACTAATCCAGACCTGCATCTTTCACGTTTTATAAAACGGCGTATAGACAAAATCCACCTTGTCTCGTCACCAGAATCTTGGGGCTACATCGGCACATTGCAAAATCCGGCTCATGTCGGCACTAGAAAAAAAAATATTAAAAGTAAAGATGCTTTTAACATATGGTTGAAAGGGCCGGAGTTTCTCTTGCAGGATGTTGAGGACCCGTCACCGGTTCCCTCTGCGTCGGCTGTGCGAGCAATCTCTGTACCTGCTCAACTTAAAATATCTGAGAATAATGATGGCTCTCTTCATCATCTGATTAAAATTGCGCCTGACCTGTAGACGCTTAAAAAACGCTTTGCGTATCTAAATGCGTTTAAACAATTTTTCATTGCTAAAACTAAAGGCATACCTTTTCAAAGACCCGAACTCAATACTTCGTACCTTGATCGTGGTTTTATGGATGCTGTTCAATACGTGCAATTTCAGAGTTTCGGGGCCGCTATAACGCTTTTGAAAGAAGGATCTCCAGACAATTTTGATCAAATGTTGAAAAAACTACAGTCTAATGTGAACAGCGCTGAACAAAGGCGTAAAATAAACGAACTGAAAACCTTGCGTAACCTTCGCCCTTGTGTTGATGCTGAATTTATGCTACGTGTTGAGGGACGCTTGGAACATGCTGAGTTACCTATTAATGCAAGACACCCGTTGTGGGAGATGTTGAGAATATTGCAAAACGGGGGTTGTACCGTCTTGGTCGCATCCATTGCCTTCACCCACAGATTAGGAAGGGTAAAGAAATTGTGCGACGGGCCACCGTGGCAGTGCTGGCAAATCACTCGGGGAGTGAAGCAGGAAAGATCCAATATATCCTCAGAGATTACCAACATGTTTTTTCCATTTCTATTTTGGTTTAGTTTTAGATTTTACCCCTGACCCGGTTATTAACTGCTACCTCCGGTTTATCGTTTTGGTCTATATTGATGGTCTTTCAACAATTCTAACGTCATGATTTTTATAGATTGATAATGACTTTAGTTTAAGTCGAAACGTCTCGAAATAGAATGATTCATTTTATCCTGGCTCTGGTTTTTTTGTTTAAGATCCTCAGAGATGTTTCTAAAATTGCCCCGGTTTAACTGCTTGTGTTTACTATTCATGAAAGATATTATTGGATACAGTCTGTGCTGTTTATTTGCGTCGTGTTGTTTTACTGTGATTATTTTTGCAAAAATTAAATCGTGTTTTTATCGCTTGTTATCGGATTTATGAAACGTTAACATTTGTTATACCGGAACCGTTTTTCTACACCGTTTTCTTAAAAGGTTTAGCAATGTTGGCACAAAAGATGTTGTGTTATTTAAATATACTAGATTTTGTTGTTTGTTTGCGATGCTTTCACCTTTATTTCTGTTTGTTTGAAACTTCATAATTTATTTACGTTTCAAAGGGGCCGCAATGTTTCAGCATCACGTTACTTTGTCTCAACGCGGTTCCTAACTTAATTTGCATTTTGCTCAGAATTTGCGTTTGTAAGTTCAATCGTTTAATCATCGTACTTGACCACTTCCGTTGCAATTCACAAATCACCACCTACCGCCGAATTCTGTTAAATTGGTTTGAAGCAACTTTACATCATGTTTAACGTCACACCTTTTTCCACATTGAACGCGTGAAGCATTGGTAGTTCTCATTTTTAGTTGACGGCAGTGCAGGAAACACCGCAATTATTTTGTCTGGTTTAAGTTGAATTCTGTTGCTGATTTGTTTTAAAGTTTGAAAAGCCTCGGTCAAATTTTTGCTTCCATTTTTTGAATTCGTCATATTTTAATCTGGCTGAAACCAATATATTATACTTTTACAATATCTATAAGCTTGGTGTTTGGTGTTCAGTTCAGAAACGTTAGTGGAAAGGAAGTGAAGACCCGCGAGCTCCTCCGGAGTTACCGTTAAATGTTACCTGCTGGTAACAGATGCCAACTTTAACCATTGTGTTATCTAGGAAGATTGATAGGCAATCCACAATTATCTGGCGATAATACGAGAAGTTTTAGAAGATTTTTTTGATGAAAAAATATACCGTAGCAAGACTTACCAGGTGTTTGGTTATATTTTTCAAATAATTGTTTGTAGCTTAGTTTTGTTTGCAATGATATTTCAAACTTGTTACAGTATTTACATGAGATACAAGTTTTGGTGCTGACTGCAGTCTCACTTGCAGCAAGATTTAACCAAATTAAAACTGGCCAGTTGGTCGAGCAGTAACACATTTGTCCTGGATTGGGAGGTTCATATTTTTTGCCAGTCAAATCAGACACAGTGTTGCCAACAGCTTGCCACCACTGTAACATTTCTTCAAAAGGAGCTGTGTTGCTCTTCACAAATGTGAGGAGATTGCCTCTGAGTTACACACTTCGGCATAATACAACGAGTATCGTGAAAAAATTGCTGTAGTCAGAACCTCACAACACATAAATTGGCAACAGAAGCTCTTTTTTTTGCTGATTATAAGGTTCAATTAAAAATGTATAATGTGTATTATACTGATATGGTTGAGACCAGAAGCAATGCAGTGTTATGCTGATCTTTGCAATTGATGTAAGGCAACATGCAAAGTTGTTTTACATTGCTTTGTGTCCAATCTAAATGCACTTTTAAGTTTTAAGGTTTTGTAATATTTTGTTGTTTTGCGATCATTTAACTAATTATGGGT
Source organism: Trididemnum nubilum (assembly GCA_963965965.1). Taxonomy (NCBI): domain Eukaryota; kingdom Metazoa; phylum Chordata; class Ascidiacea; order Aplousobranchia; family Didemnidae; genus Trididemnum; species Trididemnum nubilum. Next base: position 29,318,052 of record OZ014478.1, read on the forward strand.
CATGCACGCAAACCAGTTAATGCTAGTAATTGTTTTTTGTTTTTTTAAAGAGAGGTGCTTTGTGACAAAATTTGGTTTACAAGTAATGTTGAAGTTTATCTGGTGATATTTGCTAGTCAATAGTCATTGGAACGACCAACGCTCGCATCGCGTGTTTCTCTGTTTTTACTCGACCATTTTCCAACTAACGAGTGCGAAATTTCAAACTTTTGCTTATAACTCGAGAACGGTTTGGTCTAGCTACATGAAATTTTGACAGCAGTTTGAGATTAATGAGTTGTATGTTTGCTCCAAATTTCGAGGTAATAGGTTTCGTGACTTCGGTTTTAGAACCCGAAAACCGCCCCGCGAGTTTGGCGTAAAAAGCGGTCTCAGTCAAAAACGGTTTAAGTACGGCAAAAAATATTTCATATGGTTGTATGTCTTAAAGGCGGTGAATCATCCAGCCAATTCCGGTGGTTTACAATAGCTAAAATTGAACTATAATTTTTGATATTTTTTGTTTTGATTTTGGCGTTGCGTTTGCAAAGATATTCCACAAATACAAAAAGATGTCCCCCCGAAAAAAGTTTTTGAAAACGCTGAGTTTTGTTCTTCCCGCCAAAACCACAGTTCTCTAAACTATTAGGCCTACTGTAATCTTATTAAACTATTAGGCCTAATAGTTTAGAGATAGTTTGGCCTAATTAGGCCTAAACTATTTAGAAATAAACTATCTCTAAACTGTTAGGCCTACCACAGTTCTCTAAACTATTAGGCCTACTGTGGTTTTGGCGGGAAGAACAAAACTCAGCGTTTCCAAAAACTTTTTTCGGGGGGACATCTTTTTGTATTTGTTGAATATCTTTGCAACCGCTGTCCCAAAATTAAAACAAAAAATATCAAAAATTATAGTTCAATTTTAGCTATTGTAAACCACTGGAATTGGCTGGATGACTCACCGCCTTTAAGATACCCTTTCATCCCAACCAACCCACTTTTGGCCGCGATGAGGTTTATTTCCTTTTTTTTCCTCTTTTTTTCCTTTATTTTCTTCCTGATTTTTGTACGCTCTTCTTCTGCTAAACCACAAAACATCGATATATAATTTTTGTGTAAAGTTGTTAAGCTGCAAACACAATTTTTTCTCTCGGAATTTTTTTGGGCAACTCCATCGGAAACCCCCCAAAATGGGGCCCCAAAAATCCATTTTTTGAACGGCTCAATTTGAGTGCCAGTTTTTTTGATATCGGCAGATATTTAATCGAAAAATATTTTGACATAGTTTGGTGGTGCCACCCCCCCGGGAACCCCCCAACTGGACCCCCAAAAATTCCATTTTTTGAACGGCTTAACTTAGAGTGCCAGTACTTTATGATATCAGCAGATATGCAACTGACAAATATTTTGACATAGTTTGCAGGTGCTACCACTGGGGACTCCCCCACATGGACCTCCCAAAAATCAATTTTTTCTGCGGCTCAAGCTCGGGTGCCAGTGTTTTATGATATTAGCAGAGATTTAACAAACAAGTATTTTGGTGTAGTTTGGGGGTGTCCCCTCGGACCTCCCAAATGGACCCCCAAAAATCAGTTTTTTGAATAGGGTGCAAGTGCTTTATGATTCAGCAGATATTTAACAGACAATTAATATTTCACTCTACATTTATGGAGGTTCCATAATCAGATATTTTTGAATAATTGCTGCACAAAAAGTACTTTTGAGTGTCACAGCATTAGCTACGCGTCGGTCGTCATAGGTGGCGGAACCGGGGGGGGGCAGGGGGTCCCGCCCCCCCCACTTTTTTTTCAGGGGGGGGCCCTGGGGGGGCCCTAATTTACGTGATTTTTTCTAAAATAGCATTGCTGAAAAATGTTTTTGCAACTTAATATCATAGATGTGGAAACCAGAAGGCGGAGAATGCAGACTTACACTTCCTAATTGGGTGGGAAGGCATTGGACTATATGCATTGGCTTTTAAGACGCTGACTCAAAATAATTTTTATAGCGTAATTTCTCCTCTTGAGCTTAACACGGGATCGATTCCATTCCCAATTGTGATGCTCGTGTTAAGAGTACGATACCTTCGGTTTAGGCTCAATACCTGTGCGCAGTGCCTGCGAGAGGGGGGTCCAGACGGTACATCGTACCCGGGCCCGGAAGAGTTCAGGTTTCTGCGTTAAGTTTTGGTATCGCACCATAACACCGTAATCAAACTTGCCTACAGCAAAAATATCAGTCAGCCTATTCACTACTGGTAATTGGTCGCCGTTTTTGCTACACAGCCTTTAGGGCAACCAATAGTGGCCGATTTGATTAAAAAAAAGAGGAAAATGTACCAAAAGCATTACACTTGCACCGAAATTAACGTTTTGTTACATTTCTCTGACTTAAAAGCCTTAATTCTACGGTATAACAATGTGCAAGGGCCCAAATTTCCAGAGATCCAAAAGCATTTCAACCTCAGAGAGCGGAGTCAGAGTTGACATACTCTACTATTATCACTAAGTAACTCACTCTGTCTGTATGAATTTAATAGGTATTTGGGTTTTTGAAGTCTATGATTGCAGATGACTTCTTAAAACTTTTATCAGTAAAATATTTGGATTTGCAGTGTTAAAGTCATTATATTTCATAATATTGTGTCAATGTCATCATCCCTCACTTCACATACTTTCTTTCATGTATATCACGAATATGCTTGTCAATTTAAGCAAGTTTGATGCTGGGATGTTGATCAAATGCTGTATTTTACCCTCGAGAAACAAAGAAAAGTGCTAAAGCTTCCGGGGCTCTGCCCCGGACCCCGTTGGGGGAGCTCACAGTGCTCCCCCAGACCCTCTAGCTGGATTTAAATCAATTTTATGTTTAGTTGTGTATAGGTCCTAACTGTAGGCGAATATCGTTATCCCCTCTCTTTTAAATGAAGATCTACACCCATTCGACAAAAAATGATTTAACGGCATGGGCCCCGATAAGGCTTGGGGGGCCCAATAAGATTTGGGGGCCCGGTATTGACCTTAGTAACCCCTGGAAAATTTTCTCTCTGAGGCCCTGCCTGTGCGGCTGTCATTTTTGCAACTATACGATGTTTACCTTATTTTGAAAGTGATTTCAAAACTCTATAAAAATAACCTCCCCTCTCCACGGTCATTGTACCTCAGCCGCCATTCTTAGCATTGTTACGTAATTGTTATAAGCGTCACAGACGAAATAGGAGCGAATTTGATTGGTGTGCAGCTGATGAACAATTACAGGTTAATTTGTGGTGTAAAAAATGAGTACTATGCTACATTATTTTCTCAGATAATTCATTCATTTTTTTGTTCTTGACCACCACAAAAATAGTAAATAGCAAACAGATACTAACGCAAAAAGTAACATGTTGAATCTGGAAAAGGAAGAAGCGACGCAATCTTCATATTTTGCACTCACGCGTTTCAAGTAACTTTTGGAAGGAAGCCTCAAACCACACTTTCTCTGAAAAGCGTGTTTAAGAGACTTTGCAATCAATATGTTATTTGTATATGTTGGTGTTGAGCTTAGCACGTTTATAATGCTAATATAGAAATAAAATAAAAAAAATAACATCGTTTTTTAGCAAACGTTCGTTAGCAGAACAGTCAAGTTCAGAACCTCCATTTAAGCAGCCGATAATAAACCAAGGGGAAGATAGCAACGAAAAGTCGGATAATGGTAGTGGCCTTGCCAGTGATTTAAGTTCAAGCTATGATAGTCGAAGCGGTACTGGTATTCCCACAATGATAAGTGAGTTTGCAAATTTAGCTAAACGGAGGGCTGAAGACTTGGTTTGGAATAAAAATATTAAACTGTCTTTTAAAGTCCAGCGGACAAGCTAGTGGAATCGCAGTCGCGAAATTAACAGTGATCAAATACTGGAGATTTTGGCAAATCTTTGTTAAGCTGTACGTTACTACAAAAAAATAAGTTCTCATAGATTTAAGCAAGACTGTGAACTCGTGGAGTGCAGGAGTCGGAAGTTATAAAAAATATCGGGAGTTTAAAAGCCTGCAATGTAATATGTAAACAAAGGGAAAAAATTGGTCAGTATATCCTATACATTTCAAGAAAAAAATTGAGGCAAGTCTCTTGTTTATCAGGTATCCTCCTTTTTATCGGGCTTTATGCCGAGTTTAATGTGCACATTTGCAGTGTGTTTACTAACTAATAACAATGTAGCATTTTTGCTGTGACTAAATTTGCGACTGTTTGATAATGGATATTGGATAGGCCTAATATTATTGCTATAGTTTTTGATGATTAATTACGGCTTGGAATAACATTCATGGGCGCACTTTTTAAAGGCGGTGAATCATCGAGCTAATTCCGGTGGTTTACAATAGCTAAAATTGAACTATAATTTTTGATATTTTTTGTTTTAATTTTGGGACTGCGGTTGCAAAGATATTCAACAAATACAAAAAGATGTCCCCCCGAAAAAAGTTTTTGGAAACGCTGAGTTTTGTTCTTCCCGCCAAAACCACGGTAGGCCTAATGGTTTAGAGAACTGTGGTAGGCCTAATAGTTTAGAGATAGTTTATTTCTAAATAGTTTAGGCCTAATTAGGCCTAACTATCTCTAAACTATTAGGCCTAGTAGTTTAGAGATAGTTAGGCCTGATAGTTTAATAAGATTACAGTAGGCCTAATAGTTTAGAGAACTGTGGTTTTGGTGGGAAGATGAAAACTCAGAGTTTCCAAAAACTTTTTTCGGGGAGACATCTTTTTGTATTTGTTGAATATCTTTGCAAACGCAGCCCCAAAACCAAAACCAAAAAATATCAAAAATTATAGTTCAATTTTAGCTATTGTAAACCACCGGAATTGGCTGGATGATTCACCTCCTTTACAACGAACTGCGTTGTTCCGGTAACCTTTAGCGACATGCTGTATTTGCAGTAGCTTGTGCTAAAACAACGAAAATCACTGTAAGCGTACAACTGCACGTTATGCGCTGTAGGTGAAAAAAATGGATAGACTTTGGGCCCCCCACTTTCAAAATGGTTCCGCCATCGCTGTCGGTCGTTCACTGGGTTTGCTGGCAAACTCATATCTAGTTCCAGTTAGACTACAATTTTCTTCGTTTTTTAGTCATATATACTCTATTAGTCTATTTGTGTCACTGGTACATTTGCATTTTAAAATTAAAAATACAATTAATGAAAGAATAGAGTTTCACAGATCATATCTTTTAAGAAGTCTTGGACCATGGATTTCATCCACAGAATGCACTCAGTAATTTTCAACGTCGAATCAACTGCTTTCATGTTTCTGCATTAACAATATCTTTGACTGTGCAAGTGTGCATGCAGCATTTTGATGTTTACAAAAATCACCAAAATCTTGAAATGTACTCATGGAATATTATGAATAAATCGTGGACTTCCAAAAAATGTGCAACTACAGAACTACAGTAGAAATAATGTCACCTGAATAACAATCATCAGAAGAGAAGAAGTCTCGATAAGAAACGTTTCTCCGAAAACTAAGAGAGCACCAAATTTTCCTGACTTTGCATGCGATCTAAATGGCTTTTTGTTGAGATTTGCAACCAGTTGTGGATTATCATTCGAAACGCTTTTATTAAATTTCTTTCCATTTTCCGGGTTGTCAAGCGCTCATTTTTTTCATTTTTATTTCTATTTTTCTTTTTTTCTTAGTCATTTCTTTCGTTATTTTTTCCGGCTTTGTTTGTTTGTAAACTAATTTTTAGTGTAGTTACCCTGTGTATTTAGGACATAAGACCCAAGTAAAACACCTAGATTTTCTCAAAAGTACAACGTCCACTTTAATCTTCAGTTCGTGCAATGTATGTACAGGCTCGTAGCCAGGAATTCGCAATGGGGGGGGGGCTGTTTTGGGGGCTGGGGGTTTGGGGGCAAAGTCCCCAGCCGCCGGAGGCACGGGGGTCTAGGGACGGAGCCCCCAGCGCTCGAAAATTTTGCATTTTTTTGCAAAAAGAACTTCATTTTAGGGCTACATTGATAAAAAAAATAATGCTTTTGAAACGTGGCTTAAAAATTGGCAGTGCAAACATGATTAAACTGGTTGCATAAATGGGCTATTTGGGAGGTGGCAAATGCTAAAATTTTACTTCTCTTATTTAGATACTAGTAAATTATAAAATCTAATAATTCAATAAAACTCACACGGAGTAATCTACTTTGTATACAGTTTATAGCAAAAATAATTGGGGGGGCTAATGAAAAGAGATTTGAGAGAAATGATTGGTAATTAACTAATGCGGAATAGCCCCCTCCCCTATTCTTTAGATTATAGTATATTTGTTGATGACACCTATGTTTAACATTTTTACGCTTGCGATCAAATTCGGTTGCGTAATTTTGACCATTTTTCAAAATTATTTATTTGTTAGTTCTATTTTTGACAAATTAGCCACCCCCCCCCCCCTTTGAATATATGTTTCAAAAAATGTTTTAAATCACTATCTAGTCCACTCCAGTGCATAAAACAGTCTCAAAAGTGTTAAAAACGTAGTGTTTTTCTCATTCTGCATTTTGGTTGACATGCCAAAGGAGGGGGCTATAGCCCCCCCCCCTGGCTACGCTACTGCTGTATAGATCTGGTTTGTACCCTATGTCTCTCCAGGATAATAATTACGTTTCCTGTGCAAAAAGAACAGCACATGCATCAAGAACAAGCGAAAGCTCAAAAGAATCTGCTAGTTGCACAAAAACTGTTGGAACACGCAAGTGGAAGCTTATAAATAGCTGTCGCAAGTGAATACATGTCTGCTATTGAAGTGGCAAAAAGAAAGTGGTTTCTGCTGCGAATGCTACCTCGGAAAAAAGCCGGCTAAACTATGCAGCAGTATCAGAAAACGGGAAAACAAATTGCCATAAAAATAGAAAGGCAATATATAAACTGGTTCCGAGTGGTAAGCAAAAAGAGTGAAGAATGACTATTGTACCACCCAGAATTAGCAACATTTTAGTTTTCCTGCTATGACATTTATTTGCTTTGAGCATTTTGTGTATGTACGTGCTGTTTTTAATTCATTTAAGTTGAGTTGTGCTATCAAAATTGTAAGCAACTTTTGTGCAGAGATGGGCAGTAGCGCGCTACTGTAGTAGTGGTGCTACCACTACTTTTTGAGTAGTGGTAGCGCCGCTACTATAGAAACCGAGTAGCAGGTAACGGTAGCGACGCTACTTTTTAGGGCAAGTAGCGGTAGCGATAGCGCCGCTTTTTTTAGAATATGAACTATCCCGCTGCCGCTACTTATTTCACGTGCTTATTGTAATATGTTTAATAAAATCAAAAACAGATACATTAGTAATTGGTATATTTAGTTAACAAAATTGTTAGTACGGGTGAGAATGCCGAAATAACTTTGTTTGTGACGTTGTAATGATGAATTTATTACGTTTTGCTATTTCCAACGATAGATTTGTATGGGTTATAACTGTCATCTAACGTCTGAGCTAAACTATATCCACATGGCCGTGGTTCGATAGCAGTGGTATCTGAAAAGGAGTAGAGTATAAGTCTACTACAGCTATAGGTTAGTTATTATAAACTGATAATAGGTCTTGTTACGAACGATAAAGTCTTTCTAACCCGGTCTTGCGATATGTTTCAGTTTGCCAAATTGTTTCTCGTTAAAGCTTATTTCTTAAATTTGAATATTTGCTGAGACTTGCCAATCCGAACCGTTTTGAGTTTTCTGCACGGCGACGATGCAGAGTATTATAGCCAACTTCAATAACGTGTAGGAGAGCTATGCAGATTATTTTTAATGATTTTAACAGGTTTGTTAGCAAAAAGCAAACTAAAAAATTGCAAAGATGCAGCTAGACACCGAATTAGAGGCTTGCGCTTGCTTAGGCCGCATTAGACAGTTAGAGGCTGGCACGGCACCAGTTTAGTGTGCTTGTAAGGAGGAGGCACGAAAAAAGTTTTTTGGGGGTTGCAGTTAGAAAACAACGAAATGCAGTAATTTTTTTCGTTAATTTTGGTAAAAACCAGAAAAAGGTCTTCATCGAAATGCAGTAGCTTTTTCTGTCAATTTTAAGTAAACTAATAAACAAGGTTTATTTCAGTTAAAGGTCAAACAAAAAAACAAAACAAAAAAATAAACTTTGAAAAAATTTGTGGGGAGTTCTGTTACTGTGATTTGTTGTTGCTGTCAAACCATTGTTTGTTTGTTTGTTTGCAAAGCAATGTTTATAATTGATTAAGTGTTTGTTTTTGTTTCAACAATAAATATATATAATTAATGAAAAATACGAATTAGCATAGCTGCAATTTGAGCAATCTAAATCCATGGTTCTCAACCTATGGGCTTCGACCCAAAGTCGGGTTGCCTGAAAGTTCTTTCGGGTCGCTTGGTTTCTTTTTGTAGACATCAGCAAAGGGTGAAATAGGCGTAAAACCATAAAGCGATAGTAAAAAATGACTAAGCAAACCCGCTGAAATATGTGAAATCCCGAAGTGAAAACCTTTTTTTTGGTCTTCACATCACATTCCGCAAAAATGCCTCTTTTGATGTCACACATTTGACTTTTACAATAACTTTGGTTCGCTTTGAAAAAAGGTTTGAGAACTACTGATCTCATATTCATATTTTTCATATTTATTTATTTATTTACCAAGTGACGTCATATCACAAGAAAAAACTGCAACTTCCTCTAGGTCTATCACCAAAGCATTGAAATATGCAATTCCTTTAAAACCAAACACACAAACTTGCAGAGTCAAAGCGATATTTAGTTACTTGGTGAGGAGACAGCGAAGGACCGAAAGGTCATCTAAGTCTACTGCCACCTCACCAAGTTAAAGGCGGTGAATCATCCAGCCAATTCCAGTGGTTTACTATAGCTAAAATTGAACTATAATTTTTGATATTTTTTGTTTTAATTTTGGGACTGCGGTTGCAAAGATATTCAACAAATACAAAAAGATGTCCCCCCGAAAAAAGTTTTTGGAAACTCTGAGTTTTGTTCTTCCCGCCAAAACCACTTTAGGCCTAATGGTTTAGAGAACTGTGGTAGGCCTAATAGTTTAGAGCTAGTTTATTTCTAAATAGCTTAGGCCTAATTAGGCCTAACTATCTCTAAACTATTAGGCCTAATAGTTTAGAGATAGTTAGGCCTAATAGTTTAATAAGATTATAGTAGGCCTAATAGTTTAGAGAACTGTGGTTTGGCGGGAAGATCAGAACTCAGAGTTTCCAAAAACTTTTTTCGAGGGGACATCTTTTTGTATTTGTTGAATATCTTTGCAAACGCAGCCCCAAAATCAAAACAAAAAATATCAAAAATTATAGTTCAGTTTTAGCTATTGTAAACCATTGGAATTGGCTGGATGATTCACCGCCTTTAAGGTTAAAAAAGCAGCTTCTAGATTTTCTCAGTCTGCTACTTTCTATGATAAAAAATTTTACGCAAAATTAAAACAAAGTGTTGCAAAGATATGTACACTTTGTACAGTGTATACACAAAACTTACAGTCAACATGTAAAGAAAATGCAAGGCAACATTAGAATTGTTCTAACTCTAAGCATACTAAAAAATAAAAAAAATAAAAATACTGTAACTACAGATTGGATAGAAAATAAAATTAATAAAGTTCATAATGCTTATTTATGTTTTAAATTAATAAAGATAAATAAAATTAATAAAATAAAATTAATAAATAAGATTAATAAAGATCTAAATAATATAAGCGCTCTATTTTTGATCACAAAACCGTTGTTAATAATAATTTATTGAATACTTTTTTTTGAAAGAACAATATTACTTTTACAAGAGCACAAAACTCAGTTTTGCTCAAAATTTAAAATACAAATTTGGAGCAAAGCTAGCCTTAGCAAAAAAAAAATATTTTAAGAGCATTATCTTCAACTCATTTGCAGATAATCAATGGCGTTCTCTTGATCTTTTCTATATTGCCATAGTTGATTTTAATGATTTTTCTTACAGTGTAGGCTTAACTGTGATTACATTTTATTCACCTAGTTACCTTGGCTTGGAAATAGCGAAGGGGCCTTTCGGTCTTCGAGTCAAGCTGCCACCTATGTATACTACAGTAATTTTCTACCTGAATTTTAACTCAATCGCACAATGTGTATATTTTGTTTCAAGTGATGTATATATTGTGTTATTGCCGCTTGATGAGACTTGAGCACGGTCGAAACGCGTCGCCATAGCGCAGCGCATATTGCATTAAATTGTTTTCAGTGTATTGCTTACGTTTTATCACACTCGGCGGAGGTTTCACACTGTCCCTTTAATTGCTGAACGTCAAGCAGAGAAGCTGTGAATACCATCTTTTATAGTCTTTGGTTTGACCCGACTGGGAATCGAACTCGAGTCTACCGCTTCAGTAGCATACGCTCTATCCACTCGACCATTGACCGGTTATTAATAATAATGATCAAATTTAAAACAAGAGTTAACTTTTAACTACGCAAAAATATATATGCCACTTTATACTTAATGAAATTTACGTCACTTTATATTCCAACAATGGTTAAGAGCGAATGAGGTTGAAAGTACCGTACGTAAAAATATAAAAAGAGTCAGCCCAAACCTAAAATATACTGGTTTCAAAAAAATGTATAATTTTTCAGATATGCTTTTCACAAGACAGTCGATGATAATCTAATTTGTCTTCTTAATTATCCCATTACATACTCAATTACGCATAAGTCACTGCAAAAAAAATTGACCCGTTGTTCAAAGTAGCGGGTAGCGCCGCTACTTTCGTGGTAAAGTAGCGGTAGCGTGCTACTTTTGAAGACGAGTAGCGGGTAGTGGTAGCGACGCTACTTTTTAGGACAAATAGAGCAAGCGGGAGCGGTGCTACTTTTGAAGTAGCGCGTGCTCATCTATGCTTTTGTGTATGTAATTCATATTGCCTAGAAGATGATTTTTGAAAAAAATACTACAAAGTGATTCTTGTTTTCGTTAGAATACCTTAACTTGTGACTCATTTTTTTCATTCGTATTTGTTACAAAGTTCTTTTTCTTTTTTCAAAAGCGCCATCATTTTTTTGTTACTTGGCCACTTGACAACTTCCATTTTGTTATTTTAATTACCGGTAGTACTTTTTCGGTTAACCAATTCGTCTGTGATACGTCTGACTATAGGACTCTTTAGTAGCAGTTGGAAACTGACAGTTTTGTCGTGTTTTTTCTTCACCATTCTCTTGTTCTTCGAATATGTCGAATCAAATCACAACTGCAAAAAATCTTCGCAACAAGAGCAACCTTTTTTTTTGTTCAATTCTCTTCTCTTTTTCTCCGTGCGTTTGGTTCTAGTCTACTAAATAAAGAGTTTATGATCTGACTGCCAAACGAAATGAACGCCAATTTGTGTTTTCGAGCTTAATTAACGCTTTTGCTGCTGACAATAGTACTCGCTTTTAATATAATTCTTATAAAAAGATACTGCTCGAGATCGCTTTGATTGAAGAATTGAAAATCGCTTGAGATAATAAAGAGATGCTGCAAACCTTTTCCACTATTTTTATCTGCAACAGTAGATTTAATCCGTTTAACTACGTACCATTGACAACCCTGCATTTTGAAATTTTGTGACATCAAAAAAGGATGACTTTGCAAAATTTCTTGCAGAATAGGCAACGCGATGTTCGATTATTATTGTAAACATTGCGTTTTTATAAGAATTTTTTAAGTTATCTTTTTATGATGTCTCGAAATTTCGAAACACAGGGTTGATAATGGTACGGAGTCAAATAAATTAAATTTATTTTTGAAGAAAAAAAAAATAGTGAAACAAGGTTTAAGGCACCTCTTTGTTACCTCCAGTAGTTCTCAGTTCCTAATAACACCGATTTCAAGTAGTAATTCTTTAGACAAACTTGTTGATGTGGCATTGTGGCAATTTAGTCTGATGCAAAAGCACTTAGGTACGAAAATTCACTCCATTATTATTCCACAATTGCATGAGCTTAATGGCTAATGTAGAATTGCTGGTAACAGATGTAGGTTTAAGTAATGAAACGTTTCAAAAAGAATGCGAGTGTGCTGGATCTGATTTTGTTTATGAATGTTCTGTCGAAAAAACAAAGTTCACTCTTCTAAATAAAAACAGTTTCAGCTTGAGCTTCTGCCAACCCATTACACAAATCTGAAATTAGACAACTACATATTGAAGGCAGGCGCATAGCCAGAAATTCACAATGGGGGGGGGGCTGTGTGGGGGGTCTGGGGGCTGAGCCCCCAGCGCTCGAAAATTTTGCATTTTTTTGCAAAAATAACTTCGTTTTAGGGCTATTTTGATTGAAAAATAATGATTTTAAAACGTGGCTTAAAAATTGGCAGTGCAAACAAGATTAAACTGGTGGCATAAATGGGCTATTTGGGAGGTGGCGAATGGTAAAATGTTAGTTCTCTTGTTTAGATGCAGGTAAATTATAAAATCGAATACTTCAATAAAACTCACGCGGAGTAATCTATTTCGTATACAGTTTATAGAGAAAAATAATTGGTGGGGGGGCTAATGAAGAGAGATTTGAGAGAAATGATGGGTAATTAACCAATACTAAATAGCCCACCCCCTATTCCTTAGTTTATAGTATATTTGTTGATGACACCTATGTTCAGCATTTTTACACTTGCGATCAAATGTGATTGCTTATTTCTTACCATTTATCAAAAATTTCATTTATTTGTTGGTTTTATTTTTGACACATTAGCCTCCCCCCTGGACATATGTTTCAAAAGATGTTTTAAATCACTATCTAGTCCACTCCAGTGCATAAAACAGTCTCAAAGTGCTAAAAATATAGTGTTTTTTTCCATTCTGTATTTTGGTCGACATGTCAATGGGGGGGGGGCTATAGCCCCCCCGCCCCCCTGGCTACGCTACTGGCTAAAAACGTGGTATTTTACCTATTCTGCATTTTGGTCGGCAGTCCATTAGCCCCCCCCCCAAATAAACGTTTCAAACTATGCTTTTAATCGTTTTTTAGTCTAATCCATTGCAAAAGAGAGTCTTAGAAGTGCTAAAAACGTGGTATTTTTCTTATTCTGCATTTTGGTCGGCAGGCCAATGGGGGGGGGGGGCTATAGCCCTCCCCCCCCTCCCCCTGGCTACGCTACTGATTGAAGGAGTGTTAAAGCTTAATTTATATCGTATCAGTGTATGGCTTGTAGCAGCTTTAGGGTTACGATGTTTTGTTCAGCTAGCCTTCAACGTATATGTGGTCGTGCATTGGTTGACAAGAGATTGCTGAATTGGAGGATCAACCAAGCAATACAATTGAACCCCCGTACATATGGCGATGCATCTAGATTTTATTCAAATGTTTTTGAATATCTACAGTAGTTAAGTTTGTTTTTTTTTTTCTTGCATATCTGAAGTTTTTTCAAGTGGTTATAGTACTTTTTAATTTACGAATAAAACGTGATTGGTTGGTTCAGGCGCGTAGCCAGAATTTGGAAAAGGGGGGGCTATTTTGAAAGAGTGAGAAAAGTGCAAACGACCTTGACCCGAATTTTCATTGCCCTTGAATCAGTTTCACACGGTTTGTCCGAAAATTGAGACGAAATTTCTCGGAAAGCTCGGAAATTCAAAGATTTTTTCCGCCCAAAATAAGGTGGTCTCCAAAAAAAAAAATGTCTTCACCGAAATTGAGACAGATTTTCCGGCCGAAATCCGAAATTCAAAGGTTTTTTCCGCCCAAAATAAGGTGGTCTCCAAAAAAAAAGAAAAAAAAAAGGTCTTCACCGAAATTGAGACTGATTTCTCGTCCAATTTCGCAAATTCAGACGTTTGAGGGGGGGCTGTTTTCGTATGGGGGGGGGGGGGCTATTTTCAATTTTTCACAAAAAATCGGCCTCAAAAGCACCAAAAACATGCAATTTTGCATACTTTACAAGTCAATGGGGGGGGCTCGAGCCCCCCCCCCTGGCTACGCTACTGGGTTGGTTGGTGTTTTTATTTCGTAAGAATCTTATCTATTAAATAACCTTCGTGTGTTGCCAGAAACTTGCGATTGCAAAGCCAATCAAAAGTAAGCTAAATCAACACAAATGCTCTAATACAGTATCTTCGATCTGTGCACAGATACTGCAGGAGAATGTTACGCTCTGAATAAATTAAGACTTCTTTACTGTAACTATGCACTCATACACAGAACTGCAATAATGGGCGAAGCACATAGTGTTGGTAACCTTTTTACCATAGTTTTAAAAGTGAACCGTTTCCTCTTGAACAATAACTACAGTACATTGTTTGTAGGATCAGCATTTGCAAAGTCTTTGTAACGGTTTTAGTTCACTTAGATTAACGGCCATGCAATACCTTCTCGTTGCTACTCTTTTCAAAACTGTACGAGTGTTCGGTGACCTGGGTGTTTGCCCTTGGCCCAGTGCTCGAAGTGATTACTCCTTGTGATTATAACGAGTAAGTTATCATGCGTTTAGACGTTTGAATCATTCCAATCCACATTCCCAGTTCTGTCTACGCTAAGACTTTAGATCTCTGCAGTGACAAATCCAATAACGCAATTCGATTCTTTTATGTCTGATACTGATAATGTAAACCATTTCGACGATTCCATCAAACTGCACAAAAAATACTTGCCAAAATAATTTTCAGAAAAAAATTCTACTTCAAAACTTTCTTACGAAGTTGCTGAACTGCACAGTGAAAGTGGAAACGATTGGTGCTTCCTGATCTCTGGTCACAATCTGGGTTTCAGTGACACGTAAGGATTTGATTCTCGACAAAGCTTTCCAGTTCTACTTTGTTTACGACAGTGTGTAACGAAATCGAGGTTTATTAAGCAGTAATCAACAGAAACGTAAAGCAAGTCAGCAAACAAACAATAATAAAAGAATGAGCGGTTTTTGGTAGCGTCGAGAGATTTTTGGTAGCGTCGAGCGGTTTTTGGTAGCGAACGCTGGGCTCCACAAAATTTCAAATTATATATTCAGGCCTATTTTTTTGAAAATTTATCCAAAATATCAACTAAAGAAGGTATGCAATAATTACCGAGTGAATTAACTTATACATTTAAAAAATCAGAAACGCGAATTAGTAAAAAAAATAAAACTCATTTTACAAGTCCGGTATAGAACTACAGAGAAACCAAAAAAAAAAATCAACATTTCAAACATATTTTAAAATCTTTCTAAATTTAAAATAGTTTTCTTAAATGCTGAAATCTACAGGCTAATTGTAGTCAGCAGGTACCGTACTAATAAGGTTTCGGTGAGAAGCTTGTTACAGCACAATCGTTTATAGTTGGATTCGAACCTAGGTTTTTATGTTCTGTCCTTAAAGGCGGTGAATTATCCAGCCAATTTCGGTGGTTTACAATAGCTAAAATTGAACTATAATTTTTGATATTTTTTGTTTTGATTTTGGGGCTGCGGTTGCAAAAATATTCAGCAAATACAAAAAGATGTCCCCCCAAAAAAATTTTGGAAACTCTGAGTTTTTTCTTCCCGCCAAAACCACAGTTCTCTGAACTATTAGGCCTACTGTAATCTTATTAAACTGTTATGCCTAACTATCTCTAAACTATTAGGCCTAATAGTTTAGAGATAGTTAGGCCTAAACTATTTCGAAATAAACTGTTTAGAAATAAACTATCTCTAAACTACTAGGCCTACCACAGTTCTCTAAACTATTAGGCCTACTGTGGTTTTGGCGGGAAGAACAAAGCTCAGAGTTTCCAAAATTTTTTTTCGGGGGACATCTTTTTGTATTTGTTGAATATCTTTGCGACCGCAGTCCCAAAATTAAAACAAAAAATATCAAAAATTATAGTTCAATTTTAGCTATTGTAAACCACCGGAATTGGCTGGATGATTCACCGCCTTTAACACTTCCATTTACCTTACTTGCATATTACTTTTGTGTTGCGCGTCTTTCATTATTCGCTCGGTAGAAACTCTGCAAAGTTGTCTGAAAGACGCGCCGTTTTGCCGTTTTTGCTGATCACCTTTTTGTAGCAACGTTTTAATTCGAGCACGGTAGTTAAATCAGCCTTATTTTTGAACAGTAGCGTCAAGAGGTTTTTTATTTTATGCTGTTAAATTGTCTTAAAGGCGGTAAATCATCCAGCCAATTCCGGTGGTTTACAATAGCCAAAATTAATCTATAATTTTTGATATTTTTTGTTTTGATTTTGGGGCTGCGTTTGCAAAGATATTCAACAAATACAAAAAGATGTCCCCCCGAAAAAAGTTTTTGGAAACTCTGAGTTTTGATCTTCCCACCAAAACCACAGATCTCTAAACTATTAGGCCAACTGTAATCTTATTAAACTATTAGGCCTAACTATCTCTAAACTATTAGGCCTAATAGTTTAGAGATAGTTAGGCCTACCTAGAAATAAATTATCTCTAAACTATTAAGCCTACCACAGTTCTCTAAACCATTAGGCCTACTGTGGTTTTGGCGGGAAGAACAAAGTTCAGAGTTTCCAAAATTTTTTTTCGGGGGACATCTTTTTGTATTTGTTGAATATCTTTGCAACCGCAGTCCCAAAATTAATACAAAAAATATCAAAAATTACAGTTCAATTTTAGCTATAGTAAACCACCGGAATTGGCTGGATGATTCACCGCCTTTAAGTGTTTTCCGCCCAGCCGGGTAATCTTCGATAAATTTTTGCTGGACTGGTCTTTTTTATTTGCTTTTTTATTAATACAAGTTTGTTTTGGAATCTCCTTTTGTTCGCCTCTTGAGCGCAAGGACCAGAGGGTGAAGACCTAGGCATTCCGCCTGGGACACAGCCATCAATCTATAACATCAAAATTTATCGTCTCCTGACCTGGTTGGATTTTTGGTTTTCGGATTCATTGTTGATTACGGCTAAGAATCTCGCACTCATCGTATCTTTGATTTGAATTCCATTGGCCGGTAGCGGACTGCTGCTTTTTGTTGAATTCCCTCAACTGCACGACGATTATACTCTGGTTGAGAAAGATCCATTCTTCTCAATCCGTTGGTTCACTGCGGCGACTTGAAGTTTCTTGGTTTTGGTTGGTCTGCAACTTGCGACCCCCTTTTTCTGGTTCCTGTCGCCTGCATTTGGGTTTCGTAGAGAATTTCAATCCTACGTTCATCGGTTTCTTCTTTCATCGTCCTGCGGAGGTGGAGTCATCGATCTTTGGTCTGCTTCGGTGGAATTCAAGCGTCATCTACTTTTGGAAGAACTGAAATCTTTCTTGTGATCGTTAAGAACTGTACAAGGTGACGTTGTTTATTTATATTGAGTGCGACTTAAGGTGCGTTTAGACTGGACGCGAAGCAACGCGAAGCGAAGGTTGGCGACCTTCGCCAACCTTTGCGAGTGGTCGATTACGTCACTCGCGAAGGTTGCCAACCTTCACGACTGGTCGCTTCATAGGCTAATTTTAATAACTTACTTTTAAAATGTATTCAATGAGCAGAAAGCGTTGTGTAGGCTACTTTGTTATTGAAGCGCTATTATAGTAATCACAGGTTCTGTTTCGTCATAGAGCGCTGGTATTACCGGTAAAACGAAGATTGAGTTTATATTATGTTATCACGCAATAACAGTGAAGAAGAGTGTAGATTAATAGCCTAGGTAACAAAACAATCTTGAGAAAAAAGTTTGTAAAGTATAAGTGAAAAACGAAGTACAGTAGATCGAATTTGGAAATAAAAAGACTAGTCATTTCTTCAAAAACGTAGTAGTATTTAGCCTATTTACTAGCTATCAATGATTTGTTTAGATCCTTCCAGTGAAAACTTGCCCTAATCTGTTTTGACGATGACAGTTCTGGGTTTTAATGCAGAAACGCAAAAATCTGGAAGCAGATGTCAAAAGTTCTCTTTAGGTGTTTATTCAGTTAGCGAATCCTTAAACGCTTTCACCATCCATGTCTCATTATGGTGGTGGTAGATCTACCGGTATCTTGTAGAGTGTAGACCAATAGGCTAGTCTACAGGTACATTTAAAGCATGAACTATGTTGTTTTTTTGAAGTGATTTTTCTTTTTCAGGCAAGCATGTTATGATACCTGTAGCACAGTCTCTATATTAGTAGTCTGGAAGGCTTGTAGGAAAGGCAGTGTCAATGGTTTTAAAATTGCGCCACCTAGTAGCGGAGGTGGTAAGGCTGATTTTCTTTGTGCATTGCAGGTAGTTCAGCATAGGGAGTGCAAGGAGATGAGAAGGAAAAAAGAGATTTATGTACTCTGAAAGGTATTTTAGGCAGAAATAAATCTTACTATCACTATTAGTTTATGGAACTTAGCCTATATGTTGCTCAGTTTATGGTACTTAGCCTAATACCCTTGGTTATTGCAGAGCAGCCTACTGGCTAGTATGCTGTACCAATATGGTTGTCACAATAATATAGTTGCCTGCCTTTAGCAGCAATTAAGCACACATACATATAAAACAACAAAAAATTATACTATGTAGTCCAACTCATCAGTTATTTTATTGTGAATAACCAATAACCTGGTGTAAGAAACTGTTCCAATACTACCATTAATACCACTTCAGTAGGCCTACTAGTGGCTTAACACTATTTTTTTACATTTTGTTAAAATTAAATTTTGTTATTTTAGCATCACCAGAGTATCCTTACTTGGGGTTCCATTGCATCGTGGCCTGGACAGGGGTTAGGGCATACACTGATATATCGGTACCAGTTACTAGTATCAACTGGCAGATATCAGTTAAAAGCTGTCAACTTGTTATTAGATATACTGATTAAATGCTGTTTTGCATTTTATGTAGTCTAGCTATGCTGCCAGTACCGTATTTGATTAAACAGTTATTGGTACGATTTGAGCTAAAGACTGCTAACTATAGGCCTACCATATATCTTATGGCAACCTGTATGTGTACAACAAAATTAAATTTGTACCTGTTAAAACGAGTTTATATTAATTCGTTGAGTTGTTCTTAAGATTCACAATTATCACATCTTAAATCATTTTAGAAAATTGATTTTTGTAACTGGGTAGTTAATCACTAACTGGTACCAGTAAACATTTTGTCTAGAAAATACAGTTTTGAATTTTCTCGATAATCGTTTACTCCGAAGCTGAAAAGATTTATTACCGGTAACAGCATATGAAAAACTAAATGTAGTGGTACATGCTGCACATTTCGATAAATTTTAGATTTATCTGAATTTGAGATGCTGAAGTTGGGATGCTGATCTCACCGCGTGTCAATTTATAGCTAGAGTTAAATAAAGACAGTAAATAAAAGAACATTCATTCACAAAAAGTATGTAGTCCGAACACAAACAAACAACAATAAAACAATACCGGTAACTCACTTAAAAAAACTTTTGTTAAGAAAATTTAAAATTTAGGACATATTAATATGTCCTTCCTCAGTTGGCAAAAAATGTGAGGACATGTTAATACATCCTAACGCAGGGAAGGTGTTGATGCATTTTTTCTGCCTCAGCTTATTTGGCAATAACGTGGAAAAACCCTTATTTTTATAGCTAAAAATTGGTCTCGGCTTATTTGACTAAGTGGTTTATTAGCGGGAAACTACGGTATATACAGTGATGGGATTAAAAATTTTAAGAACAGGTTCTCTTTTGTATTGTACTTACTAACAACCCAGGTAGCAAACGTCGGCGGACCACCGTCGTCATCAAAGCGACAGCCACCAAAATCAGCGGCAGCGGTCGCAGCCGGCGGCACAACAGCAATTATCCAGCGAATACCATCAGTAGTTTTTGCTTTTTTTATATCTGTTTACCGCTGTCTAACCGCCGCCGGCCCGATAACTATAATCGTGCGAATATTTTCGAAGATTTTCTGCTCTTCTTCATCGGTTTGCCACTGGTCAGCCGCCGGCGACCCGACGAATAAAGATATCACGTGGTCACGTGTATAGAATAACGTTTTAATCAGCCGCGAGCTTGCATTACGGATAGTTTGCTGGTTTACAGTTGCTGAACTCTGTGTCCAGCGTGTTTGTGGTATGGCAGTAAGCTGGCAGAGCTGTGCTTAATTAAAGTTAGTGATTGGTTAAAGTTAGTAATTAGTAACTGGCTACGCTGCGCTTAATTAAAGTTAGTAATTGATTAAACTGTGGGACAAAAAGTTTAAATTGT
Organism: Trididemnum nubilum; assembly: GCA_963965965.1. Lineage (NCBI taxonomy): Eukaryota > Metazoa > Chordata > Ascidiacea > Aplousobranchia > Didemnidae > Trididemnum > Trididemnum nubilum. The sequence continues at coordinate 29,338,116 of OZ014478.1, forward strand.
TTAGCTTACTTATTGAGCTTGAGCATAAGAATATATCTTGCTATCTTGCAGTCTCAACTTACAAGTCTAAGTTTAGCTTAGGGGATAGAGCGTGACTATAACAAAATTATTGATGAAAAGACACTGAGAATCAAACCCAGACCAAAAAAGTACCAGATGACGATTTTGTGAATAAATTTCATAAACGGTAGAAACAATCTGAGCTAACACAAAATACTATTTTGTTTTTTTTTAATCGTTTTGCGTGCTTCTGGCCTAAAAGCTACCAGCTCGGAAGCCTAGGGAAGAGCCACCAGAACGGCGACTACTTAAAGCAAGCAATGCGAAAAATTGTCTTCCCACAGGAATCGAACCAGCAGCCTTTGGATTACCGGTCCACTGCTCTACCACTTGAGCTAGAGAAGACGCCTCCTCGCATGCTTAATGCTTAATGCTTTATTGCTTAACGCCTCCTCGCATGCTTAAACATCTTAATTGACTTATTATTACAATCATACAACAAGCAAGTTGCTGGGTTTAAATAGCCAAAATTAAGCATGCGAGGAGGCGTCTTCTCTAGCTCAAGTGGTAGAGCAGTGGACCGGTAATCCAAAGGCTGCAGGTTCGATTCCTGTGGGAAGACAATTTTTGGCATTGCTTGCTTTAAGTAGTCGCCGTTCTGGTGGCTCTTCCCTAGGCTTCCGAGCTGGTAGCCTTTAGGCCAGAAGCACGCAAAACGATTAAAATACTGTATTAAAACTCTGGCCTGCAAACGTCAAAAAACATCTTAATTGACTTATTATTACAATCATACTATTTTGTGTTAGCTCAGATTGTTTCTACTGCCTGACTATAAGCACTTCAGAATAGTTGACTATTCTAGAATTATTCTGAATAGTTCAAACCAAATCCAGAATACCGAATCCTATTTTGGTTTCAAATAAAACAACTACCGGTTACTGGTAGTAGCTTTGTTGTAACATAGAAATCTTTGTTACGCAAATGGATTAAATCGCGAAAGACACACAAGCACTTCAACTCTGTTTGCGCAAACGATTATTATTCCAAAAGCACAAACAGTTTAAATAAAAGTGTTGAGCAACCGCTTTAAGTCGCAAAACAAATCTTGATCTAGTATGGTAAGTTGATACCACAAAGTTGAAACCGAATCTTTTTTACTATTCCGGATAATTTAGGATTCAAATCTTAAAGATTCGGTATTCTATATTGCCCATCACCAGTAGCGTAGCCAGGGCGGGGGGGGGGGGGGGGGGGGTATAGGCCCCCATTGGCCTGTCAACCAAAATGCAGAATAAGGAAAACAACACGTTTTTAGCACTTCTGAGACTGTTTGTTTGCACTGGAATGGACTACAAAGTGAATTGAAGCACTTTTTGAAACATATATTTAGGGGGGGGGGGGCTAATTTGTCACAAATAAAACTCACAAATCAATAAAAACTTTGAAAAGTGGCCAAAAATGAGCAATCAAATGTGATCGCTAGCGTAAAAATGCTGAACTAAATACATTATTATAAACTCACGAATATGGGAGGGGGGGCTATTTAGTATCAAATCTCTCAAATCTCTTTTCATTAGCCCTCACCCCCAACTTTTTCGTCTATAAAATACAGATGAAATATAGATGACTACGTGTGAGTTTTATTGAACTATAGGATAGAGTATTATGATTTACCAGCATGTAATTTAGAGAACTCAAATTTTACCATTAGCCATCTTTCACATAGCTAATTTATGCAACCAGTTTAATCATGCTTGCAGTGCCAACTTCTATGCCACATTTCAAGCGCATTATTTTTTATCAAAATCGACCTAAAATTAAGTTATTTTTGCAAAAAAACGCAAAATTTTCAAGCGCTCGGGGCTCCGCCCCCAGACCCCCGAAATAGCCCCCCCCCCCATTGCGAAATCCTGGCTACGCCCCTACCCATCACTACCTGACTATAATTAATACAGAAGAGCAGATAGGATGTCTTACATTCTTAGCTTTCTCTAAGATTTAAGTTCTCTAACAGACAGACAGAGGTTTATTATTAACCATTATAAACACAAAAAACACTAAACAAATGCAAAGCGGCATAATTGGAAAATTAGAAAATGGAAAATAAAGCGCAATATGTTAAATGCGAATTTTATAATAATTGTTAACAAAGGAGCTGGAAGTGACCGCAAAGGTCTTCGAGTCAAACTGCTTCTTATTAATTGTTTAGCTTACTTATGGAGATTAAGAATTAAGGCAAAAGATTTATGTTGTTTAGCTTACTTGTGCCTGAGTAGGCCTATAGCTATAAGAATAGACCTATGTCTTGCAGTCTCAACTAACAAGTCTAATATTTAAGTTTTGCTTAGTTACGGGATGGTGCCTAATTAATAAGTCTTACATTATCAGCTTTCTTTAAGCCAATTTCAAGTAGGCCTACTGGAAACTATTAATATTATTAACTAAATTGTTGTTGTTGCTGTTAATTGTTGTAGCGCATTTATCCTCCTGTCTCCAGACACAGGGCCGCCGGAAGCCAAATGTAGGCCCAGGGACGAAGAAAGAGCCACAAACAACTCAGGGAAAGACCTATGACAAACAATCTTCACTTCCGGGGAATTCCGGGAAAGGTCTATTTTCACCCAAAAATTAGGTGAAGACCAAAAAAAAAAGGTCTTCGCTTCCGGAAAAGCTCTATTTTCAACCCAAAAGTAGGTGAAGACCAAAAAAAAGATCTTCACTTGCGGGAAGTCCGAGTTTGTCCCAAAACTCAGATGTAAGGGAGAGAAACAGGTCTTCATTGACTCAAAACTAGGCCCCCTGATGCCCATGGACCCCTGCAGGGGGGCTCCTAAAGTCCATAAGCCCTGGGTCATTGTCCCTCCCTCGGCGGCCCTGACCGGACAGTGTCAGACGCAAAATATTGGACGACCCGCGCACTTTTCATTGTTGGACTATTTCGTGGTTGGAGGAATCCGCACCTGCTTAAGAGTTTCCAGTGATCCGATGTTCCTGTGAAGTTCATCGAATTCTTGTCCACTGAATTTGCTGCTTGTTTGAAGCCACCAAGCAAAGATAATCATCATAAAGCGTCTTATCCAAGGACGCAACAACGTGACCAGGGTGCGGGTTGAACCCAGATCATACGATCAGAGTCGTCGTAAAAACGACGCCTTTACCCTTTCAGCCACGCTGCCGACAAGGTAACAATGTCTTCATAGTTACCTTGTATTAATAATAATTAATAGGCCTATATACTGTATATTGATGATTCTTAATTTGATTTTAAAAATGTAAGCTACCGGTAATTTAGCGATAATGCTAATCTGCTGAATGAAAGACAGAATATCTGCCAAATGTCACCCTATAGCACTGCATTATTTCATCAATAATATTAAATTATTAGCTGAGAAGGGCAGTCATAAAAATATTATACTATTCCCTAAGCAATCTTGCCCGAACCTTTACTTTGTGACAAAATCACTGTGACGGGATCACTGACAACCTGACAACGTATTGGCATAGATATTCTGGCAGAGTAGATTACATCACTTTTTGGCAGAGGTATTAGAAAGAAAATTAATGTTTTTGATGTGGGCAGAGATGGGCAAGATCACCACCTTTTGGTGATCTTGAAGATCAAGATCAGATCATTCAAAAAAGGTGATCTTGAAGATCAAAGATCAGATCACTCAAACACTGTGATTTTGAAGATCAGATCAAGATCGTGATCTTGAAGATCATCTTGAAGATCAAGATCACTTTACTTTTAGTACTCAAAGAGAGGTTGTGGTGATGATGGGGGGGGGGGGGGGTAAGCTATAAATGTTAAATGCTGTATCAGTATTGACTATCAATGGGCAATGGCAGTGCTGATTTCGCTAATAACATAGGCGTAACCAAGGGGGGGGGCAGGGGGCCGAGCCCCTTCCAATTGAAATGTCACCAATGACAAAAATGTGACAACAAGCCTATTGCTTCTTCAGTTTCAGTTTCTTATAGCATTTTTTGCGTACAACAGATTTTAACAATAATATTAGTGACCAGAGGGCCCGGGCCCCCTCAATTTAATTTTTGCCTACCAATTTATATGTGTAACCTGGGTGAAAGTAAGGGTTTTTGCCCGAAAAGCTGCTATCCCAGGCCCTCATCTAAGCTTTTTATGAACGTAATGCAATAACCAGGGCCGAATTTATCGTATGGCACAGTGCCAGGGACTCCGCGCTCAGCTGATACGAGTTTTTTTTTGGTCTTCACCTTTTTTGGCTATAAAAGATTTTGCCAAAATCTCCAAAGTGCCAGGGGCCCCACGCAATGTAAGTCCTGCCCAGTCAATAACATGGTTAGTTAGCACGTAACCATCTATTGTACAATTTTTCAATAACAATTCACCTCCACCTTGCCAGTTTTTACGCGATAATACACTTTGGAAAAAAGTAACTACTGGGGAAATACTCATTGAACAAATTAATGAATTTGAACTGAGGGGACCTGGGCCCACTGGCGGTACATGTACTCTACAGCTGGTTATTTTCATGACCAAACAAAAATCTCTACGGAAGATCTTAAGAGTGGATTATTTTATTATTTGCTGCTAAAATATTGCAGGCGGCAATGTACCTTACTTCCCTCTATCTGGGCCAAGTCGCTTACAAAATTTAACCCTAAAATATAAGATTTCAAACGTGTATTACTTTGGGACTTAAATTGTAAGTAAAACGGGGATTGAATAATCTAATTTTTTTAATTGGCTTTCAAATGTTGAAAATCTAGTTCGTTCAAATGGCTCTGAACACATGAGGAATGTGATCCAATGGCATTAAAATAGCTTGTTTTTCCAAACAATCGCCCAGGCGACTGGGAGCTTTGTCCTCAGACCCCAAAAGCCTCCAGCTTCTGGGGGCTCCGCCCCCAGACCCCCGTCTGTGATATGTTTGAGTTACACTACTTTACTCAACACGTCTCCCAAAAGTTTGACATTTTCACTTTTTAATTTTGGTAAACCAGACCACGGCTTCTGGTTTTCCATTCTGCGATATCTTTGACCCACAAAAAGTTCCTCTTTCGAAAATTTACGATGACGTCATTGCATGTGATTTGCGGCCCCCCCCCCGCCCCAATCAAAAATCCTAGCTGCGCCCATGGTTAATAACGTAAGGCATTTGACACTCACAAACTTTTTGTAGCTATTTTACTAGTTTAAATAATCACAAAAACCATTTAGTTTACTTTTGCTAGTTTAATATAACAATAACAAAATTCAAGAACAAAATCAAATCAAAAATATCAAGTCTTCATTATACTCGCTTAATACCCTTTATGGGTGTCGCAAGCTTGCGGGACCCATCTCCGCTTCAAAGCGCCACGGGCACACAATTTGACGTCGCAACAGTGGCGGGCCATTGGCAACTTGTGTTAGATTTAATGGACGCATGAATTTAACCCGGTTACCCACACAAAATTTGGCATAGTAGCCAGATGCGTCTGCCACTGGGCCATCCCGTCGGTCATGAACAAATTCCTTTTTGACGACATAGTATATGTTTTGACATTCATGTCGTTGTATATTTTATGAGTCTATAGACATCGTAGATCATGGACTGTAAACTAAAAGTTTTTTTTTCAAGAACAAAATCCTTTTAGTTGATTTATCTAAATCCTTTATTTATCTTGATCTTCAAGATCACGATCTGATTTTGAAGATCAAGATCGTGCCCATCTCTGGATGTGGGTGTGTCATTTTCTTTTTGTGTTTGCAGCTTTGAGGTAGAGTATAAAACTACTTGTGTACTATACTGATGCACCCATTAGATTGCAAGGAAAGTGGGTTTAGTTGTTGAATTTACAAAAGAACTGGCTTTGGCCATCGTTCTGAAGGAATGGCTTGGTGGCCACCTTTTAACCAATCAATGGCGGCAAAGAACTGCGTTCAACCTGTCCTGAACAAGTGGAAAAAGTATCCTATCAGGATAGTAGCAACAAGTGGTGAGTTATTGTCACAACTTAATATTTGATCAAATTGATGTTGTATACCGGTAGTTAAATAAGTTTTGGTCTGTATGAAATAATAGTACTTAAACAAATGTTTAGAAGAGAACAAAGGTTATTTGAAAAACTGAAACCAACCTCAGCCCAAAATTTACTGGTTCTTATAAAAAAGTGTTCCTGAGTACATAAACGTAGTGTGTCTGTGCGGGGGGGGGGGGGGGGGGGAAGGGACCCGGGCCCCTCCCAATCGCAATGCCACCAATGATAAAAATATAACAAAAAAGGCTTGTTTTTTCAGTTTTTTTTAGTATCTTCGCGTAGAATAAATAGTACACGCGTACAACAGTAATTAACAATAATATTGACAACCAGGGGGCCCAGGCCCCCCTCAATTCAATTTTTGCCTACGGATTTAAATGTATAACTCCAGTGAAATTATGGGTGTTTGTCTTAAAAGTTGCTAACTCAGGCGTTCATCTAACCTTTTTATGAACGTAATGCAATAACCAGGGCCGGATTTACCAAACGGTATACTGCCAAGGGCCCCGCGCTCAGAATGTAAGACTTTTTTTGATCTTCACCTATATTTGGCAGGAAGATGTACCGATTATCCCCAAAATACCAGGGTTCCTGCGCAAGGTAAATCCGGCTGGGCAGTAGCATAGTTAGTAGGCGTTACCATCTTTTCTATTCTACCATTTTTCAATAACAATTCACCTCCATCTTGCCAGTTTTTGCGCGAAGAATTCTTTCATTATTCTCGCTGTAATACGCCGAAGCGTGTAACGAGTTGGCGGGGCCCATCTTCGCTTCATTGCGCCCGGGCAACACAGCTCCTTTCGAATGATGTCGCAACGGTGGTGAGCCGTTGGCAACACTGTGTCCGATTTGACCGGCCAGAGATTTGGACCTCAGACCTCCCGCTCCAGAGACGAACGCGTTATCGCTCGACCAACTGGCCGGTAAAAAAAAATGTTCGGAGAAATGCTCATTAAACAAATTATTGCATTTGAATTGATGGGACCTTGGCCCTCTGGCCATATATGTACTCCTATAACTGGTTAATTACATGACAAATCTTAAAATCTCTAAGGAAAATCTTCAAGTGGATTAGTATTTACTGCTAAAATATTGCAGGAGGCAGTGCATCTTACTTCCCCTTACCTGGACCAAATCACTTACAAAATTTAACACCAAACTGCAAGATTTTAAGCGTGTTCTGGACTTAAATTGCTAGTGAAAGGGGATTAAACAATTTAATTTTTTCCAATTGACTTTCAAATGTTAAAATTCTAGTTCTTTCAAATAGCTCTGAACACATGCGAAATGTGATCGAATGACATTAAAATAGCTTTCACTTTTCAAAAAGTTACAAAAAATTGTCTAGCGGTATTTTGTAACTTTTTGCAAAATGAAAGCTATTTTAATGGTAGTCGTGGGTTGGTCTGACGACTAGACCACTTTCTCAATTCTCAATAAGAGCTTGTAATCAGCTATGATTGTTTAATATCTTCGCTTTAGTTCAGTCCTTGGGGTACCGCTCGTCTGTTGTATCTACGTGGAGTTTCTCCACGCCTTCATCCTCGCTGACGAGCATTTCATTGGGTATGCGGTTTCTCTGCTTCGTTCAGATACAGCTTGTTGCTGTCACGTTGTCCTTCCAAGAGCGTTGTCTACAAGAGCGGCAGGAGAAGATGTACGTGCACAATAAGCATTCAGGCCAGAACATTTTCAACCCGCTTGATTAATCGGAGGCCGTCAGAACCCAATATTACTAACACTCTCATGTTCTTTCACTTACCGTTTACTTCTCCTAATAAATTCATTTTTATGACTGCAGAAGTTATAAGAAAAGAGCAAAAGTCTTCCGATTCCGATGCGGAACGAGCGATAAAGCGTTGGTTCAAAGAAGCTACCGACAGAAAAGGAGGTCGTAAACTCAGAGCAGAAAAAAATAGACTAAAACCAGCTTTTGTTTGACATCATTTTTGCTTGTTTTGTGTTTGTGTTATAATGGTGTTCTGGGTTTTGTATTGTTATTTCTGTACAGTTAAATACACATTGAACATACCCTCTGTTTCGTCGGCCTGCTGCCTTCGATCCGCTGTCCAGTCGCCGACTCATTTTTCCGCTACCGCTGTTCAGCCGCTAGCGGGCCGATGAGCAAATCGTTGGCGGTTCGCGAACGGTTGCTGCTGACGGACCGTCGAAGATGCCGCCCGCTGTCGGCCCTCCAACGTTTGCTACTTGGGAACAGGTTCCCTCATTTCAAATATATATCTAATACAGTCTATAACAAAAGCAAGAACGAGTTTGCACTAACCCGTGCGAACCCCCTAAATCCCAAGAAGGTCGTTTCATCTGATCACCCAGGTATGCAATTTATTTCAAATTCTTTATGCTGCACTACAACCTGTTCTCTCCAATGATTGGTTTGGTGAGAATATTTTGATTACGCATACACGTATATTAACAGTATATAGCGCGTATATTTGCAGTATATAGCGCGTATATACACACGTATATTTACGGTATGTAACTACAACACTGCTAACTCGATTATAAGCAGATATCTGTCAAAGGACGCTGTGGTGGCGAACAGATTAGCACTTTACATGCCCATGTACTACTGTGCTCAAGTCAACATTTGAAAATCATGGTGGAATGGTTAACGCCTTTCTATCATTAAATAATGCCACCGTTATAACAATACTCTGTTGTTACGTGCAGTTCTCCTTTAACTGGATTATTGTGTTCTTTAAGTAGTATCGAAAAAATGGTTTGAACCGAACGAAGCAAATGCTACTAAGTAAGCAGGCCTGAACGTTTAACCTACTTACTGCAGAAACTTTTCCCATTGCGAGTTGCATTCCTTTACCAATATAAAGGCAAAGATGAAAGTAACAGAAATGGATATAACGTGTTATTTAACAGCAGTGGTAGCACTGACCTCATCAACAAGCACAAATATTTCTTGTAGGTCCATATCCACAGTTTCAAGATTGTTTAATCAAAATTTATCTTCCGTTCCAGAGTTTGGTTATGAAATCAGTACAATGTAAAGTAACGAAATAATCTATTGAAAAGCGTAATTATATCTGAAAATATACTGCAAGATTTTATGTGAATTGAAATCGTAACCTATTAATATTGCTCGTTGTTTTGTCCTGTCCCTTAATTTAGTTTCTTTAATTTTATACAGTACTTACTTTTCAGCATAATATTGTTTGTGCTGTTTGTCCCAGTGGCACGCTCAGCGCAGCGGTCACATTATGATCTTCTAATCGTAAGTTAGTATTACAGTAGATATAAACCAGTCATACCAAAGACTCGAAAATTGGTATTCACAGCTTCCCTGCTTGACGTTCAGCATTAAATGGACAGTGTGGAGAACAAGCCGGCAAGTTCGCTGGTTGTGCCGTTGGCAAAGGTGCTTAACGGGATTCCTCCATCTTTATGTGGTAGACAGATGGCAGCTCGACTCGAAGACTGAAAGGTCACTTTGCTGTCTCCTGGCCAAAGAAATTCGGCAAATAAAAATAAATAAACTAAAACTATGTAATGTATACTGCAATGTTGCGTTTTTGTTGCAGCTGGATGCACTCCTGGTCAATGTTACTGAACAGCAAAGGAAGAAGGCCGATGACTGCACTTTAATTGTAAGATGAGGGCGCCTAAGACGACACACAAGTTTTAGTCTCTCAAGAGCTTGGACTTGCAGTCAATTTTGCATTGTGGTCACCAGCGCCGGCGAGAGACTGTAACGAACTCAAGTGGGCCCATTTGAATCAGTCACCAGAAGGTTGCGTTCATTATTTATTATCAATTAATACGTTGACAGATCAAACGCATTAACAGGCAAACAACTTAATAGATTAACAATTTAGTTGACTAACATTTTGGGTTTTTTGCTTCTGTGTTGACTGAAACCTTCCGAATGAGATACTGCAATAGTAGTCAGTATATTTTGTATCGTAGCTGAGTGTATGTGAAACTATTTTGGTGCATTATTATTTGCAAATATAAACTTAAATCTGTGTAAACAATGTTTGTGAGATTATAGTATGTTTCAGTACTTACAATATGTAACTATTCGTTGTAGAAGACAGGCCTACTTATCGCCCTTTTGTCGAATCAGCTTTACGTACAAGGCTATTCTTGGGAAAGTGCTCTTTACGTTGTGGCCCAGTATGATACTATGACTAAAATCTGGTAAATCAAATAGCTATAGACTTTCCGCGACCCATAGTTTGAGGAACCCTGGCCTACGTCGTAGACTTGTGGTAGTATAAGTCGGCAGTGAGTTGGAGCATCGTTTTTACGACGACCATGATCGTAAGGTTGTGCATTCAACTCTCACCCAAGCCTCGCTATTGCGTCCTTGGATAAGATGCTTCATGATGATTATCTCTGCTTGGTGGTTTCTTAACAAGCAGCAAATTAAAAAAGCAAGAAGCACAGTTCAAGCGGAAAACTCGGAAACAATGGCAACTCCTAAGCGAGTCTGGATTCGTCCTATGTATAATTAACGCTCTGTCGCTTTCTCATGATAGGAAGATAAATATGAAGAAATCAACAAAAAAATCAATCACTTAATTTCCTGTGATTAGCAGCCACCAGCAAATTGTAAAACTAGTAGTAGTGTAGTGTGTCTCTTATTTCCGTACCGTCAATACAAGAATAAGCAAAATAAAAGGTACAATATAATGGTCATAGTTGCATTCCATTGGCACCCAAGAGGTTGCAACCTACCATCGTTAGCTTTTTTTGGAGCAGGAAAAGCTTCACCAGCTATCTGCTAGTCCTATAAAACCTGCTTTAAAATAGAGAAAACTGGCAAGTGGAAGAACGTATGCCTCTCAAGGGATTCAGGAGTGATTCTAAGTCGCGTCAAAGTAGACATAGAAATAAGTATTCACAGCTCATCTCTCCTTGCCGTTCAGCATTAAAGGTAAAGTGTCGAAAATCCTCAACTTGAAGGCTTCCGCAAAGTTAAACTCCAGGATGGGGTTGGGTCGTTGTGCTACTGCTACAACATGAACTACAAACTTAAACGTTGGATTATATCAAACAAACTTTTCCACATTTGAACCGGCTACAACATTGCAACGCAAGACATCAAAATTTCTGGCGTTACTTGAAAATGTTCGTATCGTAGGAGCTTCACCGCGTCCGCCTCTACGCCGCCGGTAACCAAAAAAGGCTTCAAGCGGATCTTGGTTGATTCTACGTGCCAGCACATAGCTTGCACCAGACTGCAAAGATTCTTTAACAAGTGCCACCATCAGAGGTGGTCAGTAACGAAGTAGTTCTACTTAAGTAGTATTTTCGGTAACGAGTGACTTACTTAAGTATTTTTCATTTCTGATACTTCTACTTTTACTTCAAGTAAAATCCTCTCGAAGTAACGCTACTTGAGTAGTAATGACTTTTATGTAAAGTAGAAGTAAACAACTAGCCAATCCTTTTTGATGATTTGACCAATGACCACGATTTGAAGTTTTTTTGTTTGTCTCATTATATCTGGCAACTCTGCTTATCGAAAACATGTTCGTGCGGGACGCGAAACAGAAGTCTGGTACGCTGTGATTACAGTCTATGTACCGGTAATGAGCCGCAATTTTGAGGTTTGGCAAGGTTTTCTGGAATTTCTTTTTTTAGGTGGGCGCAGTATTATTGTGTACTTTATTGTTTGTTAGGTTTTCCAAAAAAGTATTGCAGATAGATACCGGTAGTTGAAAGCCTTCACTTAGGCCGATAGCTGTCAGTATATACCAGTAAGAGTTTGGGCTACTCCCGTAGTAGCAGCATTGATAAATTATAAGATTTAGACTAGCCTGTATTTAAACTATCTTAGCAGCCTACTGTCATTTGCGTGACTGTCATTTACCGCTCTAGAGGCATGCGAGCTATACAATTAGCCATCTGAGCAAAGTAATGCATTGTTTAGATCAGCGCTCTTCAACCTTTTTTTACGTGGTATACCTTTTGCGATTTTCGAAAACTTTGCATACTCCACAAAAAGTTCTAGCCCGTGTAAGCGGTGTAGACTTTTTTTGTAGATCCGATTTTTCATGCTTAGATTTGGGCGAAATTGGACCGAATCTAGCCCGAATGTAAGTGGAGACCATTTTCTTTTCTTTTTTTTTGAGATCGCAGTTTTGTTTCGTATACCTTCTGTATACCGAGTACCATAATTACCGTTTCGCATACCAATTGGTATATCGTATACCCGGGTGAAGATTTGTACGAATTAGATGTTACGAATCTGTGGTGACCTGCTGATTGGTTTACTTCATATTGTACATAGCAGGTTTAACCCAATAAAAGTTTAAACGGATTGTTGAACTCGACCGTTAGGTAGTGTACATTATTCCACCTCACAACGTGTACAATAAGTACGTATCGAGTTTGTTTTACTGTACAGTACTACGAAACTTATTGAATAGTTACAACGATTCATTTACAGGTCATCTTGGGTAGTGTGTTTTTGCGTTGCATCAAATACCAGGTGTTGACTCAGTCTCACTTAAAAAAAGCATATCGAACCCTGATTAGCATGGTACAGTAGACAAACTAGACATGTGCATTACTCCTGGTTCATACAAAAAAGATTAGCGGTTAACGGCGTTGCGTTTGCTGCGGCCCGTCTGGGGTTCAATTCCCCAGCCGGTTAACGAACAGTGTTGCTAACGACTCGCCATTGCTGCGACATTTCTTCTCAAGCTGTGTTGTCCAGGCGCGGAGATGAGCCCAGAGTCCCTACTAAATCGTATTGGTAACACGCTTCGGTGTAATTTCAAGAGAATAATAAAACTTTGATTTTTTGATATGCTACCGTAAGTATCGCTTTGCTTGAACACTGATCGTAAGCGTCACAACAGCAAACCTTTGAAAAATAAACAAACACGTGAAATTCGAAACTACTTTCTACTTTCATTACTTAAGTAGAATTAATTTTGACTACTTTCCTACTTTTACTTAAGTGGAAATGCTTCGCCATACTTCTACTTTTACTTGAAAGGCATTTTTGAGTAAGTAACAATACTTCTACTTAAGTAGATTTTTCGACTACTTTGTCCACCTCTGGCCACCATTGAAAGAGTGGATATTGTCAACCCTTCTTCTGTGCTTTGGCTCAACAACATGCAGTTCACATCAAATCCACTCTCCTGGCATCGAGCAGTTGCGTTTGAACGCCATTCCCGAAGGTAGTTAAGAAATTGTGTTTCCAACCATAGCAATCTTTCATCACTGTCCTCGCTGTATGGCTTCCTGGTTGCTTTGAAGTTGGAATTTTGAAACCCTAGGGAAAAAACCTTTAAACCAGCAAGTGAGGCATCCTAACTTGGTTGAATAGGACGTCACAAATTTTTGAATATATTTTTAACTTAAAAGTTATATTTTAACTGAGCGGTCGTGTTGACTTCAAGAGCTTTCATCGTGGATGAGTTGCAACAATCGAAAGCTAGCATCAAATAAATAAGGTAAAAATTATATGAAATAAATATTGCAAAAACTGAGCAACATACCTGCATTCATGCAATCAAACCATTTATCTATGGCGAGAATGAATTTCGCCAAACTGAGATGTCCTTTGTCTTGCATTGCAAGTCCTGTGAAAGTTATTGACTAAATGCTTAAAACAATAGATCAAATGCATAGCCGCAAGAGAGATAAATGATTTGCGATGGGAGGGGGAAACGAATATCTGAAAGCCAGCAACAAAATCACAAGCCCTAATATTGGTGTGAGTGGTCTTCCTCTTGTATAAGCCCCGATCCTCCAAGAGGAGGTGCAATTGCAGTCTCTGCAATAATGATCGAACTCTAAAAGAAGGCCTTCATTTATTTAACCCGAGTGATATTACTGCCGGAGCAATTTTTTATGTCGATCTGTTATGCCCGAATATAGGATTATTTTCCCCAAATTTTAGACGTTTTGACCCAAATAAGGGATCGCCGGCGCCCTAGCCCAGCTGCCCCAAGTATCCCATAGTAGTGATCAAATCGTAATAAAAAGTGCATACCTACAGTCTCTGAAAGCAGTTGCGCGGCTAATTTGACGTTCATTTTTTCCCAGGGTGTTGGCATTACATGGCTCTCAGTCAACTTGTGGAACAATCGTAACTCGTCTCGCTTAAAATCTTCCTGGGTAAGAATAAAAAAGATTTTTTAGAGACTGCAATTGCACCTCCTCTTGGAGGATCGGGGCTTATACAAGAGGAAGACCACTCACACCAATATTAGGGCTTGTGATTTTGTTGCTGGCTTTCAGATATTCGTTTCCCCCTCCCATCGCAAACCATTTATCTGTCTTGCGGCTATGCATTTGATCTATTGTTTTAAGCATTTAGTCAATAACTTTCACAGGACTTGCAATGCAAGACAAAGGACATCTCAGTTTGGAGAAATTCATTCTCGCCATAGTCTATACTAACAAAGGTACAAAAAATCTAAACCAATAAATTGAATGTTTGATCCAATCAACGCTAAAATAATACCGGTAACATAAAAATAAGCCGAAAGATTTCTTCTTACTCGAATTAGATGTTTGATGGGCTCAACCGATATAATACCATTATTCCATAAGTGCTTCTTCTTGTTGATGAGGTTGTTTCTGCAAGTTTTGATCAAGTGAAATGGATCGGGAATGAAGTAGATGTATCTTCAAAATATAGGCTGTTTATTCCGAAATCAGTGTTACAACACAAACTGAACGCAACAATACCAGTGGCTTCTTTCACATGAGCCAAAAACCAGCCACAGTAGCCGATTTGAAATTGTCTTCCAGCTCAATGTCAATTACGTTTTGTTTTGATTCTGTTTTGGGTAGTCAAAGGGCCACCACAGCGGCTTGGTTCCCAAGCTAGTTACAACGTGAACGAGACTGGAAAACAAGCGTTGTTAGTTTTTTTCCGAGGGAAAACGTCAAAATTCTATCTTGGGTATGAAACAAATTTTTCAAAGTTTTAGGAATTCAAACCTTCCGCTTCTAATAGTAGCCAACGCTATGGTTTAACCAACTAAGCCACGCTAAGAATCTACTGTATGCACCACTCAAATATAGCAATAGCTCCTTACCTTGACGAATCCGCTGGGTTACGCATTCGATATGGAACAGCATCATCGCAGGCAGATGCAAGCAATTTCATGACTGTTCGATTTGCTGCAAGTCCATCAACTGAAAGATTAGAAATAGTTTTAACCTTTTGAAACAACAAGTTCAGCAGCATTTACTGTATTAAAGCAGCGTTCCCAAACTATGGGTCGCAAAGTTACGCATTAGCTTTGATTAACCAGTAGCCACTGTCTATTGAATTGAGATCAGTGGCGACTTCAGCATAGGTATTTCAAAGTTAAGTGGGTCGCCATAAGCTGTCGTCATAAACAATGGGTCGCAATTTTTTTAAAGTTTGGAAACCACTGGTTTTAAAGTACTGTCACATGGTCCTACAAAAGTACAGTATGCACATGTAAAATAAGGTTAACATTGTGTGCAAGACAAACCGCAAACATTATTACACTGGCCTTGACTGTACGGAATAATTTAGAATTAGGTTACTTACATACAAGTCCACATATAGTGATTGATGTTTGAAAAGGAATTTCGACAAGTAAGTCGGTAATGACAAGCATCAATTCTTGGTAGTTTATTCCTTTTGTGCAGTAGTAAGAAATCACTCCATCAAGCTGTTTGTTGGTAATTTCTAATCAAAAAACAAAGACTGCCAAATAATAGTTTCGACGAATTTTTAGTTTTACACTGAATCTCCATTCAATCAAACTCATAGCCAGGAATAAATGATCATTTACAAGGTGATGCCGAAGCGTTTACGTCTAAACAGAAAAACATTTGGATGTGGAAAAGTCATGTATAGTAGTACACATGTTATCCCCATGCACAAATAGGATCAGCAAGGCACAGTCTACTGCAATAATAGCATAACAGTCAATGTCACCTCTTACGAATACTGCAAGCATGTGGGTCGCCATCTCTTCTTTTGACTTCGAACAGCTGGTTAAACTTTCTTCACCAAAATCCACATACCCAACAATGTCACCTGTTGCTGAGCAATAGGCTATTTCCTCTACAAAAAGACGAGTTCACAATATTTTTATGGTTGCACTTTTAAGCTAGGTGCACATTTTATAGCACCTTTGAAAATAATACTTTCATTGATTAATCGTGATTCAACACTTCACTTCATGATCACGTAATATTGCTAAGCAGTTAAAGCCCAAGAGGCGCAAAAGGTTTTGACCTGAGGTCAGCTTTGAGTAAATGTAATAAGTTAATATCGGTTTTCAACTCAGGTCATTTTATTTCTTATGGTATGCCATGTGACCCAGGCACATCTACACAAATGTTCACTCGTTCAACACGTGGTGTGCCTTTGGGCAACACCTGTTGCAGCCTATGGCTGTTACGGTACCACCTCGACAGCTTGGTCCTCAGAGCTCAATTAAACAAGCCAGGGAAATGTGCATTAACTGTCTTTCTCAAGGACACAACATCGTTTTTGCCCAGTCCAGGTATAACATCAGGAGCCAACAACACTTTGATTACTTGCATGATGTTCTAATCGACTGAGCTATAGACGCTGCATTCACCTAGGTTCAATTTACCTATTAGGTACCACCACTTCACATACGTATCTAGAATATTATACAACCTTTGATTGTCATTTCATCAAAAGCTAACACTGCCATGGTGTCACATCTTTTTCCACTACTTGCAGCGATAGCATTTTTAATTCGTTGCAAAACTTCTTTCTGCATGCCAATTTGCAAATATCCACTTTTTTTTTCGTTCAGTACGTAAAAGCCTGGGTGTTGGCAAAACCAATATTTTCTGAAGGAATTCATAGGCAGAAGGAGATTTTGCGTAAAGTTTCAAGCAAAACCTGCAAATATACAGAAGCTGCGCATCAAGTTCAATATTTCAAGTTGAAATAGTTAAACTAGACTAGGTTTCGTTTACAAAATTTATGTCATGTGTACTAGTTTTGTGGATAACAAAAAAATTCAGCGCTATACCGTATGATGGAAGGACTGTAACGCCTTGCATAGTCGGTTTTAGATTGCTGCAACTCTGTCTGTCTTGACCACCATTCTCTCAAGAACACATTGTTCTGCTTTCTTTTGTTGACACTCTCCAAAATCTCTGCACATTGCTCACTAACCGTTACTCCTTTTGAAATAAATTCCTTTTCTAGTTCTTTTAACCTGCAAAATCAAAAAATAGATTTCATTGGCATAAGCATGTGAAAAATGAAGATTTATGATGTTTTAGATGCAATATATTCATCAAAATATATCTAACTGAAGAGCTGCATTGCAGCTTGCTAATGTATGTTATCCAATTACCGCTTTTGCTGCATCTGCCAACTTGCTCCTAGTCTTTCTTTGCTAGCCTTTGAAATAGCAGAAAATTTTGATAGAGGCTTAGCTCGAAGTCTAGCAATTCGCTTTTGTTGTCGATCTTGCTGGGATTTTTGCATTTTCCACAAGTTACTGCACTTACTGCGAACCTGAGATTTATCGTTGAGAACAATGGCTTTACAAGATTTGCTGATATATCTGAAAAACAATAGCTTTGATTCAAGTCATCAAAATGAGCAGCACTACTTACTTATTCTTTTCTTATTAAAAATTGAGCAGACATGCTGAAAGCTGGTGAAATCAGTGGCTACCAGTTCAAAGAAAACTGACCTTTAAATCACACCTACAAAAGCTATGCATATCCCAGCCAGAGTTAGGCTTGGTAAATTATACATTTGAATAAAAAAGCTAAGTTGCTTAGACTGCTACACTTGATTCCTGCAAATAAGATACCAAATTCAGCATACATACGATATCTAAGCCACAACATATGCCTGCTTTGAACATACCGTGCAGAAGATCCTTCCACCAACCTTAGTGGCACATGTAACCAGCCATCCTTCCTTAATACAGCATCATATCCTGAACAACTACGAAATCTCATCAAAAGATTTAACGTTTTTTCCAAATTCCAGTGCTCCATTGAAACTTGATTACTCAATTCTTCACAATATAGACCATTTTTAGCAATGCTAAACGACATTTCTCCATTGCCAAGTTCAGAAATTAAAAAACTTAGTGAAGCAATTCCATGTAAGTCAAGGTTTTCATAATATGTCAGATGCACAAATTTACTCTCCACATAAACTCTCCAATTTGTAAGATTTAAGCTTTTGAACTCAGCTAAAATATCAAGAAGACTCAAAATTGATGAAGATTCTGGTGCCATTTTGTCTATATCATCCGTTGTGCATGTATTAACTGCAGCATTCTGATATGCATGTGTAATAGGCCGTTTGCTGTAAATTCTAGCGTTCACCTTGTAAAAAAATTTGAGTGGCAACTTATTTTTTGCTTAAATGCATTGATTTTCATCTCACAAACTCACATGCAAAAGTTCTCCACTTATTTTCCTGCAGTATTTTTTTAATTTGACCTGAAAGTTGGCTTCTAAAATGCGGATGAATACAATCAGACAACCGGAATCGACCAATCATAAAATAGAATTACTTGGGGACTTTCCCTTAAACGAATTTTTAAAAACTGCTTTGGATCAGGTCCTGAGGTAGGCCACACTGATTTAACGGTTAGTTTTCTTACTATGTTAGCTTAACTTGGGTTAAGTGGATGCAATAGTTGGATTTGGTCTTAAATTTGTTTCAAAAAGAAATTTTTGGCAAATTACTCGCGATAAATACTAGTATCCATGATGAAACATCGCTTTAAAGTAGACCTAGGTCTACAAAGTATAGATAGCCAGCTACTTGATAACCAAAAGTGATATGACGTGCCAGGCAGAAATTATGAAGCATCGTTTCAAAACAGTACTTCAAAATAGCCTATAGTTACTGGTACAGAGATAATAAAGTTATATGACCTGCCAAACAGAACATAGTTGCAAACGGCTGTGTTCAGGTATCAGTGGTAATTTTACGACAGTGCTGCGAGAAGGGAGTGACCATTTCACCGAAAATTTTCAAGTTAAAGAGAATAAAACGAAAATGCGAAATATTCATCTGCGCTTTTTTCATTTGCTTTTTTGGGGGTTAAGATTAGGGTTAAGGTTAGGGTTTGGGTTAGGGTTCGATTTGGGAATAGTTTTGGAGTAATTATTTGAGTTTGGGTTAGATTTGAGTAAGAAATAATAAAAAACTAGATAAAAATTTCCGGTGAAATAAAGCCTTCCCTGCGAAAATGATTGAGACTTTTAGATTTGAAAATGCGCACAACATGTAGACCTAGCATTGTTTCTCAAACAACTAGGCCTAATGCAGATTATTTTGTATTTGTAGACCTAGCATTGTTGTGCAGGCTCCTAGATAAAATAGAATAGATTTGTACTTCTAGACCCAACTCCCATGAAGACACTGCGACTTGCTATTTGAGATTTTGTTTAACGCTATCTCAATTTTAGCCAAGTAGCACTCTGTTTAACAAAGTTTAAATTTGAGGTGGAGTCCTCGAGGACACATTTTGAAGTCCTTGACCTCGAAGCTCAAGTGCTTGGCTTTGGAGCCTACAAGCATGGGCGTAGGAGCTCAAAAGGATTTGGGGGGGGCACCAAACTTTTGCTCGAAAAATAACATTGCATTTTGCCCAGAAAGTGATCGGTTTTTCTGTCCAAATTAAGGTGATCTCAAAAAAAACAAGGTCTTCACTGAAATGGAGACGGTTTAACAAATATTAAATTGCCCAAAATTTTGATGCAATATTGCCCAAATAATATAAAATTGCTCGAAATTTCGACACTTTAAAACCAAGCGGGGGGGGGGGGGGGGGGGCACTGCCCCCGGACAAAAAATAATAACCAAACCAAACAAAAAATAATAACCAAACAAAAAATAACCAAAAATTCTAGCTTTTCAATTCATTTTTTTTCCTTATTTGAAAAATATCATATATCGTGATTGCCAAGTCATAGTAAACCTTATTTTAAATGGCATTGTGTGAAAGCTTTAATCGGAGAATGAGGGGCAAAAGGCAGTGTAGAATTGTTATTCTTATTTCTGCTAATATTTCCGGTGCGGGTGGTACAAACCGCAAAGCCTTAAAACCATCAAGCTATAACAAGGGATCCGGGGTCCTGACGCAAACATTTTTGAGTTGCTAATGCTAACTCATGACCGTGCTTATCTGAGTATGGACTCGGAAAAAAGTATATGTGCGTGATAATGAAATGTAATACAGTTACCACGGCAGTAGCGTAGCTAGGGGGGAAGCGGGGGGTGTGGGGCCTATAGCCTCCCCCATTGGCCTGTCAACCAAAACGCAGAAAAAGAAAAATACCACGTTTTTGGGTCTTTTGGGACTGTTTTTTGCGCTGGAATGGACTAAAAAGTGATTTAGAGCATCTTTTGAAACATATCTTCAGGAGAGGCTAATTTGCCAAAAATTAAATTCAAAAATCAGTAAAAACTTTGAAAAATGCCCAACAATAAACAATCAAATTTGATCGCTAGTGTAAAAACGCCAAACATAGGTTTTATTAACAAATATGTTTTATAAACTCAGAAATAAAGGAGAGGGGGGGGCTATTCAGTGTTGATTAATTACCAATCATTTCTCTCAGATCTCTTTCCATTAGCCTCCCCATCCCTCCCCCCAATTATTTTCCTTTATAAAATATAGACGAAATAGATTACTCCGTGTGAGTTTTATTGAATAATAGGATTTTATGATTTACCAGCATGTAAACAAGAGAACTGCTATGTTATCATTAGCCACCTCCCACATACCCCATTAATGCAACCAGTTGAATCATGTTGCGCTGCCAATTTCTATACCACTTTTTAAAAGCATTATTTTTATTAAGATAGCCCTAAAATTAAGTTATTTTTGCAAAAAAATTCAAAATTATTGAGCGCTAGGGGCTCTGCCCCCAGACCCCCGTGCCTCCGGCAGCTGGGGGCTTGGCCCCCAGACCCCATTAAACCTCCAGCGGCTGGGGGCTCCGTCCCCAGACCCCCAAAACAGCCCCTCCTCATTGCGAATTTCTGGCTACGCGCCTGTACTAGGAATAGCATATTAAACAGCGTATGTTAGTGTATCCGCGATATAACTAACAAAACTTATCTTGAGAAAGCCACCTTGTTCTGAATGTATGCGAGCAAAAATCGCGAAGATTTTTTTTCAAATAAGAAAGAACAGCACTCTAATCACTGTTAAGTGATCTGGGAAAAAGCCACATTTGCTGAGCAATTTTTGCGTTAAAAATCGCCGTTAAGAATCCCAAATAACATAGGCGAAGTCCTCGATGACACATTTTGAAGTCCTTGGCTTTGGCCTCGAAGGTCAAATCCTTGGCCTTAAAGCCTGCAAGTCCTCGAAAATGCCCTGCTCTCGGCTGAGGACATTAAATTGTTGAAAATGATCCATGGCCATGAGCTTTTTTCGTTTTATCTTGAAAATTGGCATTTCCTGGCGCGAAGACCTTTTTTTTCGTTTTGGAGAACACCTGCGCCTTGTGTCCTTGGCCTTGAGCATTCCTGTCCTAGGCCTCGAAAAGTCAGTCCTTGGCCTTGGTGTCGGATTTTTTGTATCATTGGCCTAGGCTTCGAACGTTGTGTCCTCGACTCCACCTCTGTCCTCTACAAATAATAAACTATACTGTATCAAAAAAAACGCTACATAAGGAGTTAAAAATGTGATCGTGAAATTAAATATAACTATAATTGCTTGAATGGATGGAAAGATGCGCGCTGCAGTCAATCAGTTTTTCACACGACGTCATTAAGATGAGGAGAAGCTCCCATGAAAAATTTGGGCCTTTTTCGAAAAAAATAATGATTTATTATTTTTACGTTTCTACAATTGTGAGCTCTTCAGAGGGGGAGGGCGACCCCGGACAAATTGCAAATCTCTTCAAGGCCTTCCTCCTTGATACAGCCCTGCTAAGATTCCCATGTTATTTTTGCCATTAAATACCTTATGTTAAATTTTACAAAGTGACGTTTGGCGGCAGAAACGCGTGCCCTCATTCATCGATATGCAATTAATAAGCTATAGAAAGATATCATGAGTAAAAAAAAGTTTAATTAAAATTAGGATTGGGGAAAATGTGATAAAACTAAAGTTTTTCAACTTAACTTTTACGTTACCGGTATTTTCGTTTTTAAAATTGCTTTGAAAATTTAATTGTTTCACCTCTTTCAAAATCACAAAAATTGTTTTTTTATTAAAAAAAAGTCACTAAAATTGTTCAACGGAGGCAGGTGGACTTTGCCCTCGCCCCCAGACCCCGTTTTTTCCAAGGATGTGAGCTTGCAAATACTGGATACGGTACCTTAATTCATTTTAAAAACATAAATTA
Organism: Trididemnum nubilum; assembly: GCA_963965965.1. Classification (NCBI taxonomy): domain Eukaryota; kingdom Metazoa; phylum Chordata; class Ascidiacea; order Aplousobranchia; family Didemnidae; genus Trididemnum; species Trididemnum nubilum. The sequence continues at coordinate 29,360,436 of OZ014478.1, forward strand.
TTTTACTCTATTTTGCAATACTTTCAGATAATAATATTGTAGTTGCTATACAATGTTTAAAAACTATGATAACATTTTTAAAAATCTGCAAAAAGAAATCGTTCAAACAATGAAGGTTGTTTTGGTAAAGTATTAAAACGGTGGGGATGAGAGATCCATAATCACTCAGAGGACGTTTACTCTGGGGTTTTAACTGATGAAGTTAAGGTCTTAAAATTGACCGTTTCCATGTTCAGAAGTTAGTTACTCTCATTTCACATAACGGTCTTAATTGTTTTATTACCACGATACCGCTATGGAACGTAATCAAAATTGCTGCTAACGCGTAAAACTTCAAAATAACATTCTTTATTTTTAGAAACTACCATTTTCAAATTATCATGAAAAACTTAACGAAATGCAATGTCTTACACTTTCGCGCTTAAAAACATTCAAAGTTTGCCGACAATAGCTTTTTTTTTAAATTTTGTCCTTGGTCCTTGGCTTTGGCCTCGACCAATCCTGTCCTTGGCCTCAAGAGGGTCTGTACTTGAAAAGTCGGTCCTTGGTTTTGGCCTCGAATTTTTTTTCAGCCCTTGGCCTCGAACATTGTGTCCTCGACTCCAGGTCTGCTTCAAATATCGAACACGTAACGAGCAACTTGAATGTGATGATTGATGACCACGACAATTAAAATAATTTGTATTAATGTGATCGGTGATATTATAGAATAAGTTTTGATTTCTCCAAACATTGTTGAAGCTCTAGACATCACCGGCAATCAGCATATTTTGGTTTATTTTTTGCACTTTTCTAAGTAATCAAAAGTGTTCTAATTTATTCTTCAATTGCTACTAGCTTCGGATGCACCCTAGGGTTAGAATTCACCTAGCATACCCATCAAAAATTGATTTTTACCAAAAAATGCGATTTTGCTTTTCATCAACTCAAAAAGTTGATGAAAAGCAAAATTTTGACAAAATTTATGTGGTTTTGCAAAATTTTGACAAAATTTAAAAGCAAAATTTATGTGGTTTTGCAAAATTTTGACAAAAACTTCATATTGCAATTTATATTGTGACATTTCATTCATTCGTTACGTTATTTTGTGACGTCATCATTGACCAGTTACGTCATTTCAAAAGTACCCTCATCAAAAATCCTGTTTATATCTGTGCAGTTATAAGTTGATATACTGATTTTAAATATTTAACAAGCATTTGAAACAAGTTTGTTTTTGTAGTTAATTTTATTGATTTTTGTTAACTGTTTTCTAGTCAAACAAGGCCCCAAAATTGATTTGATCTGTAGCCCAGTGCTTTCGGAAAAGTTTATGTCATTTTTGTACGTTCAAACAAATGAAGTCAACTCCTATCGATGGTTAATCACTGAAAAATTAAGGGGAAAATTATTAAAAGCTTAAATAAACACAAAAGAAACATTTCGCCGCTAGTAGTGCTAGAGAGCGCTGGGGAGGATTGCTTAATTTAACTTTAAAACCAAACTAGAAATTTGCGCATCTGAAAAATTGTCAAAATAAGCAAATAGAAATGATAAAAGGATTTAAATTTGCACATTATGCGGAAAATATGTAATTTTTAGTTTTGAAAACCCCCAACTTTACCCCCCATTTGCTCGAAAACTGCTGGGTAATTCTTGGAGAACTTTTTATATAAACCTCCTAGGATGAAATACAGTCTATCTGCATCAAAATTTTTTTGCCACTCAAACTTTTTTACAAACTCGATTTTTAAGCGTCCTAGAATTTACAGCAAACGGCCTATAACTCGCTCCCGTCGTTTTTTAATTAGTGACTGATGCGACTTTACAGGCATATTTGCAGAAGGAAGACAACCGATTTTGATCCAAGATTTTGTCACAGTTCTTTGAATGTCATCATCACTAAAGTGTTTTTCACAAATAAATGCTTTTCCCAACTTCACCCTTTGCTTGAACCTTATATCATACCGATATTTGAATATCACCTAAAATTTAGCAATTTTAAATTGAGTTTTCATTAGCATTTTCACTTTTTGGGCATTAACAATAACATATTGCTTGGATTGTAATCTCAATTAGATTAATATTGATGCACATAGCTTTATGTAGAATAAGTTACAGGTAAGGTAAATGTAGTAGTTGAAATGGACGAAGCAGCCTGACATTGGCACCTTATGGGCAGGCTTATGAAATAGCATACAGTTAATCATTTAACCTGCCAAGTTTTGCCATGCAGGCTAAATGTGGATTAACTTCTTTTACGACTAAAACTTGTTTAGACAATTCAAATTAAAATATATTTTGGCATTTTCTTGAAATTTTATCAAAGTCCAAAGCTCTTAGGCTAAAATTTTTGCAGACCATGGACATTAGGTACACTGTTAAGTGTTGTTACTGGATTTTTTTTGTTGTTACTGGATTCAAGTAATATCTAAAAATTAGGTAGTAACAAAATAGTGGTATAAGATTCTCTGTAGCTGATTTTTATGTTGAATCTCGGTTTTTATCTGTACACATTCTGAGGCATACACCTTTTTGTGACATCATATGTGTATATAGGCTAACATCTGACATTGAAACCAGGCTTAGGTACTAACATCTTAGGCTATTTGTGCTATGCACAGAAAATTGAACTTTAATTTGAAAATAAAATTTAGGCTATGCTACTAACCTGATGAAACTTGTTAGTCCATTCTTCTGTTGACATTTCAAATCGCTTTTTTTCCATTAGGAACTTGATAAAGCTTAATTTTGTTACTTAAAGCACTATTGCAACCAGGCAAACAACAATATTTTCCAGTATATGTATGCCTTTTTGAATTTGACATGTTGTCCCGTACTGTACAGTTAAAACTTGAATGACTTACACAACTCTTTAATCTAAAAACAACTCAAAAAGCTAGACAACTGCTAAGGATAGACCTATAGCTGCTAGGCTAGCCCTGAGTCGACTACATTACCAATCTAACTCCGTTACATTAAAATTGATTGGGTGCCTTAACCAATATAATTTCACCAGCCTATTGGTTTGGCTAACTATCTAAGCTAATTGTTAACCAGCCTGAAGCATTCAGTTAGCCCACTATTTTTGCCAAGTTTTTAGGTAGGCCTAAGTTAACCTGCTACCAGTACCAGGGTTATGAGTACGTAAAATCCTCTAGAAATAAAATCAGGCCTCTATCATATATAGCTTTTTTATTTGAATTTCTCTAACTGTAAACTTTTTGATACTACTTTCGCTCACTTTTATTATACTTCTTAGCCTAAACTCATATCGATTACACTATTCTCGAGCGTTTGCAAGACGCTTTACCACCTCCGCTGCTAGGTGGCGCAATTTTAAAACCGTTGACACTGCCTCGCAAAAATTTACCATTGAGTTTCCAGACTACTAATATAGAGACTGTGCCTGTAGTAAGCTTAAACAATTGTTTGTATTTGTTATTTAGTGCTGTTTATGAAGACTCCCAATGTTAACGCTATGAGTGAAACTGAAAGCTGGATTTGTCATCAGTTATGTAGTGGATTTTTTGCTTATTGTGCAATGGATTGCTGTGTTGATTTGCTGGAGAAAGCAAAAAAACACTGCAGTTTTTGCATGATTTGACACTATCATCGAAGGACAAGAATTTAGCACAGTAATACCAGCAGTTGCTTTGAGGAAAAGTCAGCCTCTAAACTAAGTTTGGTGTTTTACTCGCTAGCGGAGCGCTTATCGACGTTTAGTGCGAAGTTAAATGCTTTTGAGAGCATTTTATTAGTTTGCATTTTCTTGCGGTACCAGTAGGCTACGTTGCAACGATAGCGTCTACCTCAAAGGGCTTCGCTCCAAACACCGTTTGTAAGACACAGACAAATTTAAAGCTGTAAGGTCAAGCCCCCTCTTAGCAAGTTTTTGGTTATGCCCCTGATAAAAAAAACATTAAGATTTTTTTATGTGAAAATTGTTACTCAAGCATCTGAATAAAAGTGTTGTTAGTTCTCACATCTTTATGTAACTGAAGCTTCCTACCCCAGTCCAATTATTTTAATTATAAATGCTTTATCAAGCTTTTTGTTTAGAGGTGACTAATGAGAATGGAACAATTTTAATGAACTTGCTTGGCGGGTACTTCTCTACCAATAATAGTAACCTCAGCAAAAAAATAGAACTCACTTTCTACTAGTTAGATATATATTGGCTTTCTAATTCATCTAACTACACTGACTGTAATTGCAATCATTAAACTTCAGACTTAAAATTGTTTACTTTGTCACTTTATTCATCATGTAAAGCAGTAAAAATTTTAAGAGACAGTAAAAATGTTTTGAAATTCACAAACAACTAAATTCAGATATTACACAAAGACACAGTAAATAAATTATTTGAAACACTTGACACTTCTATTTTCATTACATAGAACTGGAGTGAAAAATCACTACCACCAGACTACAATATTCATGGTAGTCCAAAATCATTGCTTCCAGTTCAGCTTGATCACTGTCACAAACCTTCAGAAACAAGAAGACTTTTAAGAGGACATTCAGAAGAAAAAATTTCATGTTTGTAGCTATTTAAAGAAGTGACTACTAATTAGGCCAATCCAAAAGTTCATAGAATATTTTTCGATTTTTTGTGTCTATCTAGCTCTTGTATGTAGCAGTGTAGCTTGAAACCAATTCTAAATACAGTTTTATTCACCAAGTTGGCTTGGTCAAGCATACAGTGAAAAAACTTTTGCGAGTTTTCCAGTATTCAAGGAATTGTTCAATTGTGGTTAGGCTACTTTTAAAACAACAAGCTAACAAACAATGGGTAAAAACACTATCAACACATTCAAAACTAGCCTGTTGTTGGGTTATTATTTTATACTCTGAAAAAAAAACAACACCATGTTAGGTTAAGTTTACTTTAAGACAAAAAAGCAAAAGCTGCTCAGCCAAAAGAACCACTGAACTGATACAATAGTTTCTGCTATGCTGCACAGAATAAAAAGTTTTGTTTTAAAAGCTAGATGTCGTGGGGCTAGGCCTACTGCTTTGTTGTATTCATTATAATGAAGCTCTGAGATCCAGCATAGCTATGAAAAATCACTCTAGAATTTACAGCCTTAGCTGTCTAGATCCGAATTAACTTGGCTAGCCTAGGGCTATTGCGAATCTAACTTTTCTAACAACCTACTCTTTGGACTGATAAATAGGCGCTAAACTATACAAAAATACTATTTACATTATTTTCTAGCAAACTGCGATCGTAAAAATCCAATCAGTGATTTAGTAGGTTATCTTACTACAGCCTGCAAGCAAGCACTGTTGCGCAACTGCTCGTGAAGGTTGCGACCGGTTGCAACCTTTCTCTAGCTTTCCCGAGCTGTCGATGACGTCAAATTTTGGTTGCTTTGCGTCGCTTCGCGTTGCTTCGCGTCAAGTCTAAACGCACCTTTAGTCTTTGCTATAATTATCTCTGCGAGTATTTATTTTGTTTTATTATGGCCACAGAAAGCCACACTTCTAAGGCATCATTGACTGGGACGCCTAAACGTAGTGGGGGTGTAGATACGATACCCACATGTACGAGTACTGACAAGGTTGCTAGATGGCGGTTAGAAGAGGCCCAGGAAATTTTATCTGACCCCGAGGGAAACCATGCTAAGCCCGACGCTGCAAACGCTGGAGCTACGGAAACTGGGTTAGTCGCGGCAACTGCCTCTCGTAAATTGCTTACTGTTCATCGACGATTAATGTTAGACACAAAAAGACTGATTAAGTCGCTCGAATCATGCAAAACTAAACGTGAGTTTGGTTTTGAATGTCATAAATTTAACTTACTAAAATCTGAGTATGAAAATTTTCGCTACTCTGCGTCCGAGCTAAAGGATGTCGAATTAAACCAACTTTTATCTGAAATTGCTGATAAGTTTAAAAAATGTGTTAACTTGTTTGAAACCGTAAAATACAAGTTTTGCAATAAAACTAATCCGTTAAATGAAAGCGAAAATGATTGTGATGATGATGACATGGGACCCGCAGATAGTGTGTCATTAATTCCCGCAAGCTCTGCGAGTGCGACGTCAAGCAAATCCTCAATAGTAAAGCAGATTGAACTTAAACGCAGACCCTCTGAGCTTCAAGTTTTGGAAGAGTTGGCTAGGTCTCATAAGGTTAAGGTGGAGGCGGAGGCAAAAGCAGCGGAAGCTAAAGTGAAAGCCGAAGCTGAGGCCGCGGCTGCTGCTGCGTTGGCCGCTACCGCGGCTACTGCTGCCGAAGAAGAAGAGACTTTGGCTAAGTTGCGTTTGTAAGCGATTGAGTTAGAGGCTGAAGAGAAGCGCATGGCGTGCGGCTCAGAGGCTGGTTTTGTCGTTTCCGGACGCTTGAGACGCAGCGTTCGTTCTACTTTAAGTGCCATTAGTTCCAAAAGTTCGTTAATTAAAAATGGGCTATCAGTGCATTATTAACGAGTAGTAGGTTAATGATCTCTGAACTTCATTCGGATGCAGCGGCTGATAAAATAATAGCCTTCTTCTGTTTTCTGCTAACCTTTTGCCTGTTGTCTCCGTACACCACGCTATAGACCCATTTAGTGGCGCGTCGGGATGTGAAAGCGAAAGTAGGAAGCGGTGGAAGTGGTTAAATTTTTGCGAAAGAGGAAACGGAAGCACTTTGATGAAAGAGATTGGAAGAGGTAGTAAACTCGAAAGCGAGTAATTCTAACCGGAGCGGAAGCAAAAAATTCCGAAGGAGAGGAAGCGAACTCGAAAGCATAAAACTTCAAGATGAGCTGGAAGCGAAAGCATTAAAAATTTAACTGCTTTCACATCCCTGGTTGCAATTTTGGCCGCCGCAAGTATCAGAAAATAAGGACACCTCAAAAACTATACTGGGGAGCTGACGAATCCAATCATAAATGCAAGTTGTAATCTGATTGTTTCCATGCCCTCCTTCAACTTCCGACCAGGTATAACATGACGCATCATTTGGTGTGGCGAGATTGTACTCACATAAGTTGTAAACGCCCAGTTTACGACGATAGTACAGCAGCGAAGCGGGACTACTTGAGATCTAAAGATCACTGCACATTAGGGTGCTTGTTTTGCTTCAAATTTTTTATTTTATTGTTTACCTGTGTTCAAAAGGTGTAATTTGTATAAAAAAATTTTTCTGTAAAATATTTTTATAACAATCAATTTCTAGGGGGTCTTCCAGCAAAATTTTATGAACTGTTGTGAAAATAAACAAAAACATCTATAATTTCTTAATCGTTCAGGTTAGAAACTTCATTTTGGGCTTTATACCCACTAATTCAAACCTGAGGATGCTTTTGGAGTTGATTAAATTGTGATAAAATTTAAGCTTACTTTGATTTTGGTATTATTTCACAACAGTGCACCAAAATTACTGCATTGCAGCAATTTTTTATATTAAATAATATTGCACTTTAGGATATGTGTTAACAAATCAATTTTTTGGTAAAATTTTCAGTATGAGGCGACAATGGTGATAGAAAATTTTAGTGTATTTTTATAAATTAACTTAATTGACTCAATAATTGTGTATCTAGGTATGGTACTTTGGCAACAATATTGCATGGTAACCTCTTCATACTATTTGTTAGTTATTGAAAGCATAACACCAAGTTAAATAAAAAAATCACTGCGGGCTTTGTAGCAGATTTTTGGTAAACTTTTGCACAAATACTTCAATTTTGAGTTAGCAAACCTAGTGCAAGCTGAATTGGCTGTTGTTCAGAAATGTTTTGTACTAAATTAATTTATTTCAGTCTTCTCGTGCTGGTATGAAATTTTTTGCAGCATGGTTTGACAACTTTTATGACTCTTGATAACTTTGAATTTAAAGTCACTAGGCATCTTTGAATGACATTTCCTTTATTTCTATCTATTAAAGCAAAAACAAGCCAATTTCACGCAACATTTCGTATCTGTCTATCAAAACAAAGTAAATACCTATGTCAAAGTATTTTAACGTAAATAAATGTGAAATTTTTTGACAGCTTTTGCTCATTTTGGATCTTACTTGGTGTACCAAATTTTTTCCAAAGTTCTAAAAATTGGTAGTTATTTCTTTTGTAAGGCTGCATGCACCATAGCATATGACAATGAACTGTTTAATTATTTCCAAATTTAACAAAATCTAAAGGTTGTAATTAAGATATAAAAGTTTTAAGAAATTGTTAATGAAACTTTAATATACGTGGTGATCTTGAGTGCTTACTTTTGATGTTGCTAATGTGTTGTATATGCTTCAAAAATAGTTGAACTTTAAAGTAAAACTAGTGGCATGCAATAGTAATTATTTACCAAACTATAAAATTGCATCTGCTTGTCAGATATCAAAATTAAAGTGCTTTTATTTAGTGGTGTCTGCTCCCTTTCATTTCTGGTAATGTCGATATTTTTATAAATATAGGTCATTAAAGTCAATATTAATGGTCCTACCAAACAATGCAAAAAAACAAACTTTATGATGCCAATTTAATAGCTCACACTAAAACCATTCTCTTGGTTAAAAAATTCAAGTTAGCAAATGATTCATAAAAAAGCTAGCAGCTTTGTTACCTCAACCTCATCCCAGTATTGTTCCTAAATAGCTGCATCAAGGTTTGGGTTTGATAAAACACACTCTAAAAAATTCAACATTTTGATACAAGATAATCTTTGATGTTTTAAAAAGTGACCCAAACTTTCTTTCAAAAAAAGTGATTTCTAAACCGATGGTCTGTTAAAGCTTTTAATTTGTTAATGCCATAATTATTCCAGTAGCTATGCTTTTGAGCTAAATGGGAAAACTTAGAAGCCCATAAACTTTCTTAAAATTATTTTCAAAACCTGTTATATATGCAAATTATGCATAATGTCAAAGTAGTCTTAGATATGAGATTGAAAATATTCACACATGCTGGATATAACCTCAAGTTGAAGCAACTTTAGGTACCTACTTAAAACTGAATTAGGAAACTTGACAAGCTCTCATCTACTTGAAAAATCAGCCCAAGACCTGCATATTGGTGTGGCATAAATATTGTTGTATATCTACATTACGTAAGATTTGATTGAGCCATGCTTTGGATGATATGTTGTTTGAATAAGATAAAATTAAAGGGACAGGGAACACAACTATAATTCTTATCGAGGTTTAGTCATTTAAATAGTACTTGTAACACCTTACAAAGCTGATCCGGTAATAGTTTAAATTTTTTTTTCGTAACTGAGTTTTATTTAGTTTTTTCTCAAGTAGCTGTAAACATAGTAACATTTTCAATCGAGGTATCTATGACGTCACAATGGCCTGTGACGCATAGTTCATTCATAATTATCGAGTGGACTAATCGCGCACGCGTAACAACGTTGCGCCATTTCGGTCTGTTTTGAAGAAAAAAAGCACCGTCTTGCTGAAAAAGCAAGCGTGCTTCTTTGCTAATTCAATAGAACGGGTAGCGCAGTATAGCGTAATGTACGTTTTAATGGAAAAGCTGAATGCACAAATATACAGCATCAGTGTTCACACGATTTCGAGAGAAAAACTGCATAACACAGTAGGCCTATGTTGTCAGTCAAAACCTGTGCTGCGATTTCTGCTGCTGCTTTTTCGAAAAGCCATCATCTAAGTCTAGTGCAGATTTCATTTTTTTGTGCTTCGAGACCTCAGTGATTAGAAGCAGTAAGCAAGTCCCTGTAGTGTAAAAGTGTAGATGGTAGTCATAGCATACAAGTTTAAAAGTTTGAAGAAAATAGAAACGCCGTTTTGCTAGAAAGCAAGCCTGCTTTTTTGCTAATTCGATAGTATAGTTATAGGACGGTATAGCACAGCTGTATGTAGCCTAGTGTACGTTTTAGCGGAAAAGCTGAATGCAAATTCTGTAATTGCTGATTTTAATAGACAACCTAGGTGAGGTAAAGGAGTGTCAGGCACCCATCTACTTCTAGCAAAAACAGTCAGAAAACAAGAATAAAATTTTGTATAGTAGGCCGATTGTAAAGTATAAGTATGCACTGTTTTTGCTTGTAGTGGAGGGTGCGTGGCACTCCGTTATCTCCCCTCTGAAGATGCTCGGCCATATACGCTCTGGTATCAACTTTTATTTTGCGTCAATTGGTGGTCAATTCCGACAATTTTGATTGGTGATTGCCATAGTTTTGCGGTAGCAACCAGGTCCGTTGCTACGGTAAAACTACTGTACGTAGTTTGGTTTCAGAGCGTATACCAGCCGAGCGAAAAGTTAGGTTGAATAAATAGCGTTGTTCATTGTTTCTTTGATACCTCTACCGGAAGAGCAGTGAGGCTGGGCTAACCTATTATTAATTACCATCCCCGGTAGACCTGGTGATAACAACCACTCTTATTCTCTAATTTAGTTGTAGATATGTTCAAAAAATCAAATTTTCATTACACGCGCTGTATTACGCCGAAGCGTGAAACGAGTTTGCGAGGCCCATTGCCGTGACATTGCGCCTGGACAACACAGCTCCTTTCGAAGAAAAGTTGCAGCAGTGGCGAGCCGTTGGCAACTCTCCAATTTGACCGATCCAGGATTTGAACCTAGACCTACCGTACCAGAGTCGAGCTCGTTACCGCTCGGCCATCTTGCCGATTTTTGTTGTAGATAATGCGCATAATGCATAACAGAATGCATGAATGTATTTGCTACGACTAACATGGTCGGCAGTGTGGTCGAGCGCCGTTTTTACGGTGGTCATGATCGAAAGGTCTGCAGTTCAACTTGCGCCCTCGTGGCATTGTTTCGTCCTTAGATAAAACGCTTCACGACGCTTATCTCTGCTTGGTGGAAATGGGAAGGAGCAATAAAACGTTCGACAAAACACCGGTAACTCCTAAGCGATAACTCCTAAGCCTGAGGATTCATCCAACGTATAGCACCATTGTCGCTTTCCCGTGAAAAAAGGATAAAGATGGAACCAATCAATCAATCAGAATAGGTAATGCAATCGCAGGGGCGTAGCCAGGTGGGGGAAGGTGGCCATGCCCCTCACTTCGATAGTGTGTAACCAAAAAAAGTTCCGGTGTGAACCCAGGTATATGCTGATTGTGAAACGCTGCAAAAATGTGGAGCAAATCGAATCATCCCGACGAAGATAATGCACATAATATCTGCTTTGCGCTGCATTTTATTTGGAATTAAGCTACCTCACAACGACCGACAGAAAATCTTTTTTTAAATGTGCTGCTGCACTTACATAGGTTGACTCCGAATGATCAATAGATAATAATTAAACCCCTTTTAAATTCTACTGTAATTGCATAGATTGCAAAACAAAATAGATTTTCGCTGACAACATAAAATGCAGGTTCAATGTATAAAAACAGAGCTAAAATAAAACGTAAAACCAGATCTAAAGTTTTATTTTAGCTCTGTTTTTATACATTGAGCACTTTTTTACGAACGACTGAAGTATGGTTTTGCAGAGTGTCAGTTTTTTTTTTTTTGTCTTTGAGTGTCAGTTTTTTTTTTTTTTTTAATGTTTCTTACGAACGGCTGAAGTATGGTTTTGCAGAGTGTCAGTTTTTTTTTTTCGTCTTTGCTTTACGCGTCACTTGGTAAATAAAGAAGTCTCTCTCTCTTTCTGCAAGCGCGTAAAATGCAGGTTCTCTCGAAATCAGCGATTATTTGCATTCAGCTTTTCCATTCGTACACTAAGCAATACTGCACTAGACCAGTTCTATTGAATTAGCAAAAAAAGCACGCTTGCTTTTCCAGCAAGACGGTGCTTTTTTTCTTCAAAGCAGACCGAAATGGTGCAACGTTGTTACGCGTACGCGATTAGTCCACTGGATAATTATGAATGAACCATGCGTCACAGGTCATTATGACGCCATAGATACCTCAATTGAAAACAGGGTGTCGAACCGTTTCAAATAACGGTTCGGGTTCAGGTTTAGCTCCTGCTCAAAAAATTTTAGCGGTTCAGGTTTGGTTCGGGTTCACTTGAGCACCATTTTCGAGGTTCAGGTTTGGTTCAGGTTCACTCAAGTAAAATATTACTGGTTCAGGTTTGGTTCGGGTTCATTGACTCAAAATTTAACTGTCGTTACTCGTTTCGTCCAGAAAAAAAAAGGAGAAATTGCTGATTTTGTTGATGATCACCACTGCTCTTATTGTGCGTGTACCAGCGCCAGCGGCATCCGGATATGGAAAAATATATTCTTACTTTTGTTAGGGGTTCAGGTTCGGTTCGGGTTCACTTGAGCACAATTTTGAGGGTTCAGGTTTGGTTCAGGTTCACTGAAGTAAAATTTTGCTGGTTCAGGTTTGGTTCGGGTTCACCAAAATGAAACTGATCATTCGGGTTTACGGTTCGGGTTCAGGTTCGGTTCGACACCCTGATTGAAAATGTTACTATGTTTACAGCGACTTGAGAAGAAACCAAAAAAAGCTCAGTTTTGAAAAAATTTATAAAAATATCACCGGATCATCTCTATAAGGTGTTGCAAGTACTATTAACACGATTCAAAACTCAAAAAACAGTGATTTTGAGTTCCCTGTTCCTTTAATAATGATAATGCCCTATTGGGGTGAAATCGGTTTTAAGTAGTAATAGATATTAACATTACATTAACTGTGATTGGTTTCATATGTGCCCGATAAGCTACGTCTGAAATATTATACATTGTTCAAGACAATGGGCCATATTCTAAGAAAAGACTTGAGCAGCTACTCAAGTCCCGGCTAAAAATAGTATTCTAAAAGCAAACTTGGCGAGAGCTTCATATTGACCAAATTTCGAGTACAGCTTGAATTACGCAATCATCATGTAATTTAATTCAACCGCCTGATTGGCGAATTTTTTAACAAATACTTTGCAGAAAAAGTATAACAGAAAATGCATTTTGTTTGCAAGTTTGTGTAGCGACTGTTAGTGGGAAAATATAATTATTGCTATTTAGAAAAGGAATGATTGTAGTTTTACCGAGCGCTTTGAAGCGACGGTATCTTGACTTTCTTGACAAAAATGGCATAAGTCTGAATCAACCTAGCTTTGAATCATTACGTAAATTTGTGGTGCATGAAATTAACGTGACTACGTCTGACCATACCTGTCAACTCTCCCGATTTCGTCGGGAGACTCCCGATTTCGAGGATTTCTCCCGATCACCCGATCTCAGCGAAAAATCTCCCGATATCACGATTTAGCTCAAGATTTTTTGAATTTAAAAATTAATCAGTATTTTGAAAAACTAATCAATTTTGTTCGCGAATTTTTTTTTTTTTTTTTTTTGGAAAGGGAAAGAATACACTTCGACCCCTGCTTCGACTGATTTTATATTTTTCAAGAGTCGTGATTTGAAAATTAATGTGTGATCTTGCTTTCACCGCAGTATAAATATCATATATGCTTATATATATATATATATATATATATATATATAAATATATATGCTTTCACATAACGGGTAACATCAGTTCTAATTGTTGAAAATTGATGACGTAACAAACAACAATGGCATGCACAAATTGCAATCTCTGGTACCGGTCATTGCAGGTCACTGCAATTGTAAAGAGCTGAGTTCTTTTAATGACGTCTGTCGGAGAAAGTGTTACTACTAATAAGTGCAAGGAAGATGGTCAGCGAGAGTTACAAGAAGAGGCGGGTAAAAGTAAAAAAAGAAGTATAGCGGCAAGTACAAGCAAACTTGGGAGATAGATTATCCTATCATATGCATAAGCCATTAAGGGGATGAATACGCTAAATATATACCGGTATTCTTGCAGAATAGACATTAGCGTAGCTCGAGGAGGGAAGAATGACGTAACGAAACACGTCGCCTCCAAAAATCATAAAAAAAGCATTGCAGCGGAAAAAAGAAATCAAAGGATAACCAGTTTAATGTAAAGGAACCTGAGGAGAGCGATAAACTTATTTCTCCTAGCATTTTCGCGTACAACAGTACACGCGTAAAACAGTAATTAACCACACTTTGACGATAAGGGGACCCGGCCCCCCTCAATTCAATTTTTTCCAACCAATTTAAAAGTATAAACCGGGTGAAATTAAGGGTTTTTGTTCTAAGCGTTGCTACCTCAGGCCCTCATGTGACCTTTTTATGAACGTAATATAATAACCAGGGGCGGATTTACCATATGGCGCAATGAGAAATCCTGCGCTCCGATGGTAACACTTTTTTTGGTCTTCACCTATATTTGTCAGGAAGATGTTGTAACTTCCCTTAATACCAGAGGCCCCGCGCAAGGTAAATCCGGCCCAGGTCAGTAGATTGGTAGGCGTAACAAATACATGGTTGGTAGATGCAATCATCTGTAGTACCATTTTTCAATTACAAACTACCTCCACTTGTCCAGTTCTTACGCGAAAAAATACGTTTGAAAAAAAAATTAGCTAGGGGAAATGCTCATTAATTAAATTATTGAATTTAAATTGAGGGGGCCTGGGCCCCATAGTTGTACTTGTACTCCTAAACTGGTTATTTTCATCACAAATCAAAAATTTCTTCAGGAAAGTCTTCGAGTGGATTATTATTTACTGCTTAAGTTTTGCAGGAGGCATTGTATTTTACTTCCCCTCTACCTGGTCCAAATTACTTACAAAATTTAACATCAAAATACAAGATTTTGAACGTGTTTTAAACTTAAATTGCACGTAAAAGAAAGATTGAACGGTTTAATTTTTTCAAACGGCTCTGAACATGTGCGAAATGTAATTCAGTGGCATTAAAATAGCTTTTTTTTCCAAAAAATTGCAAAAACTTGCCCAGCGGCTGGGGCCTTCGCCCCCACACCCCTATAGCCTCCGGCGGCTGGGGGCTCCGACCCCAGACCCCAACCTGAGAGACGTTTGAGTAACGTTAGTTTACTCAACACGTCTCCCACTTTGGACGTTTTCGCTTTTTAACTTTTGGTTTAAGGTCTCTCCCCATAGCAAAATCGTTGGTAATTGCCAAACCTGGTTAAGTGCCAAACCACGCGTTTGATCTTCCATTCTACGATATATTTGCCACTCAAAAAGTTCCTCTTTCGAAAATTTATGATGACGTCATTGCATGAGATTTGTGGTTTGCCCCCCCCCCCCAATCAAAAATCCTGGCTACGCATACGGGTAGGGGTGGGGAGGGGCGAAAGGTAGTTAAGAGAGGGCGTTAATTAATATACCACTATACACGCACAACTGATTTTGTGTAGACTGGGGGGGGGGGGGTGGGGGGCGTAAAATTTTTCTGGGAGGCTCCAGGTCTGGTTAAAGTAGACGTGGTTGAATGATATTTCACTTTTATCGCTCAGTATTTTTGGAAAGCGTCTGCTGCGCTGAATGTAGCATGGCTTTTTATGCCGTGTATCAGTGAAGTGTATACAACAGCACTGATGTTCTTTTTATGCCGTGTATCAGTGAAGTGTATTACCGTGTCCACAATAAAACGATTGCTTGATTTAATTAGTCTGTCTTTTAGTAGCTAAAACTGCTCGAACTTGAAATGGTAATGTCAAAATTTTGGCAATGTGTACCAACATTAAAAGATGAAACTAATTATTCAAGCAGTAGAAACGGGATTGAGGTCTGGGGGCGAAACTTCCCAGCTATTGAATTTGCTGGTAAGAAATCTCCCGATTTTGCATTGTCAAATGTTGACGGGTATGCGTCTGACTACGCGCAGGCATTCATTAAGTCGGAGGACAAGGAAAAATCATGTGAGACCAAGGTGGTCGTAGTGAGTTTCGTGTCCGCTAGGTGGCCCTGGATTCGGGAGTAGGTGCTCATAATGATAGTGCCGAGTCTCTTGGGTCTGCGGCTGCCGGTGGGCGTGGGGCACCTACAGATCACAATCGTGCGACCAAGAAGGCTAGCGGGCGCCATCCTATTTGTTTTGTTTGTGCACGGGCTGACAGTAGACACTCAGTAGTGGTCTTAGGAATGTGCAAAGTGTGCAAATGCACATGGGCCCCCCCACTTCTGGGGGGCTCCCCATTTGACCTATCGCTTGCAGAAAAATTTGATTATGAAAAACTATAGCATATTATGATAAAAAGTTTATGCATTTGTTTTAAGTGTCATTACATATGTACCCCTTCCCTCAAGATGCACTTGTTCCAAGTGTTATTACTCATATCCCCCTTTCCAAGACAATATTACTTTTAACTTTTAAGTCACATTTAGTAAACAGATAATAAAAATTTACTGGTAAAGTCAACTTACTACTCTTTTTCTTTTTTTTTTTGCTTGCTAGTGTTAGGCTACTGAGGTCATTTGCGTAACCAGGGGGGGCCCAGGGGCCCCCCCAATTGAAATGCTACCCATGATAAAAATGTCACGAAAAAGACTGTTGTTTCTTCAGCTTCAGTTTCTTTTAGCATTTTTGCATACAACAGTACACCCGTACAGCAGTAATTAACAATTGTATTGAGCCAGGGCCCTGGTCCTCTCAATTTAATTTTACCAACTAATTTAAATGGGCCCCCTACAATAATAATTAAAAGGGCCTCCAACAACAATATTGATCCAGGGGCCAGGGCCCCTTAATTTAATTTTTGCCAACCAATTTTAAGGGGCCCCCTACAAGAATATTTATATGGCCCTCTAATTTATATGGGCCCCCAACAATAATACTGTTTCAGGGGGCCATGACTCCTTCAATTTAATGTTGCCAACCAATTTAAACGTATAACCCGAGTGAAATTAAGCGTTTCTATCCTAAAAGTTGCTAACTGAGGTTCTCATCTAACCTTTTTATGAATGTAATGCAATAACCAGGGACAGATTTAACACATGGCACAGTGCCAGGCGCCCCGCACTCAGATAAGACTTTTTTGGTCTTCACCTGCATTTGGCGCGAAAATATTGCAAAAATCACAAAGTGCCTGGGGCCCAACTCAATGTAAATCCGACTCGAACAATAACATGGTTTGTAGGCATAACTATCTATTGTACATGTTTCAATTACAATTCACCTCCACCTCGCCAGTTTTTATGCAACAAAATACTTTTGAAAAAAATTAGCTTCAGTAAGAGGAATGCTCATTGAACAAATTTTTGAATTGAGAGAGCCTGGGCCCCTGGCCGTATATGTACTCCTATAACTGGTTGTTTTCTAGACAAAACAATAATCTATAAAGAAAATAATCGACTGAATTGTTATTTACTGCTAAAATATTGCAGGAGGGAATGTACTTTACTTTCCCCTACCTGGGCGAAATCACTAATAAAATTTAATCACAAAATGCAAGATTTTAAACGTGTTTTGGACTTAAATTGCAAGCAAAAGGAGGACTAAACAACTTAATTTTTTCAATTGGCTTTCAAATTTTAAAAATCTAGTACTTTCAAATGACTCTGAAAATGTGCAAAATGTGATCCAATGGTATTAAAACTACTTTTTTCCAAAAAATTACGAAAAATCGTCCAGCGGCTGGGGGCTTCGCCCCCAGACCCCCATAACCTGGGGCGGCTGGAGGCTCCGCCCCCCAGACCCCCGTCTGTGATACATTTAAATTACAGTACACTTCTTTTCTTAAGCACGTCTCCCAATTTACACATTTTTGCATTTTAACTAGGCTATTGGTTTAAGCTCTCTCCTAGAACGAGTTCCTAGTTACATGCCTACACAAGACCACGACTTCTGATCTTCCATTCCACAATATCTTTGCCCCACCAAAAAATTCCTCTTTCGAAGTTTCTGATGACGTTATTGCATGTGATTTGTGGTTTTGGCCCCCCCCCAATCAAAAATCCTAACTACGCCTATGACTCAGGTAGTCGTTTTTCCACTTGTTTTTTTCAACTGCTTTCAGCAACTGGCAGTAATAGGTTTTTGACTAACGTATACAGTATATCATATGCTAAGTAGTATAAAGCATTCAAACATTATTGCTATGTACTCAAACATATTCTGTAATAACACAAGCATACTGAAAGCAATTGCTGAAAGTTTACGTTAATTTACTGCAATTAATTGAGTTGATAATCTAGATGAGAGGAACTTATGAACAAACATTTGATTTAATTAGGGCTGCAATTGCATTGGTATTCTGGTCTTGTTGTTTATGAAATGCATTGTTGCGCTTAATTGCAAGTGCAGATAAAACATGTTAAAGTAGTGTGTAAAGAAAAGGGCCCCCCCATTTAATTTGCACAGGGGCCCCCCTTTCCTAAGGCCACCACTGTGGACACTATCTTGTCGAGTGCGAGAAGTTTATGAAGTTACCTCCTCAAGAACGACGTCGGACTGTGATTTCGGCAGAAAGATGTCTTAATTGCTTATCGACGGAACATTTAGCTCGTAACTGCCCTTCTCGGTGCAAGTGCCGAAAGTGTGGTCCTAATTGCCGAGTTAAGCACTCTAGTGCTATTCATGATTGCTATGAATCTCAGACCGTTGGGGCCGCTGGCGAGACTAAGGCCGCTCCTGGCAGTCCTGTTGCATCATTTGTCGTTAACACACCCACTAATAACGTGAAAGATGTCCTTAAAGTGAGAGTTGCTGAGGAAGGTACAGTCTTGCTTCGAACTAGCGCAGTTAGAGTGATCAATCATGCAACTGGTCGCTCGACACAGGCGTATGCTCAGCATGACACTGCCTCGCAGGCGACTCTCATTTCGGACTCGTTAAGAGAAGAGCTTGGGCTGGAAGTAACGACAGATTCTTCTACAACTATTCTTACACTTGCAGACCAAACTGCAAGCTGCATTGGTAAAACTGACTTCAATCTAGAATCTCTAGTCACGGATGACAACTATGAAATTACTGGTGCCCTTGTAGTGCCAGCCTTTTCTGACGATAAAAGTACTCTTCCACATGCAGTGGATACCAGTAAGTTGAAACATTTCCATGGAGTGGAAATTCCCGTCATACCTGAACGTAAGTGCGTGGACATTTTGATCGGGCAGTCTGAAAAAGCACGTATTACTGTTTTAAAAGAGCTTGAGGGTTCGAACTCGAATGAACCCAACCTGGTGATCACACAACTTGGACCGATTGCTGGCGGAGGTAGAGTTCAAGGAAGCTCTAAATCTGTGAGAGCGTTGCGAGTCGAGACGATTTCTACTGACCCAGACTGCGGACTTTGTGATAAGTTGCAACAAGAACTTCTCACGGTTAATAATGCTTTACGCGAATACAAGCTGCTTGATGAAGAGGTATTGCCATCAAAAAACGATGAGCTTACCTGCAGCTTGGTTGAACCATTTATTCGCGTTGTGGACGGTCGGTATGAAATGCCGGTTCCGTTTAAACCTGATGTTCTTAAGGAACTTCCTAATAATTACGATATTGCTTTAAAGCGAACATTGTCGATGCGTCGTACTGCTGCAAAAAACTCGCAGTTGAAAGAGACTTTGACAGATACGTTTGCTGAGTTACTGAAGCATGATTGGATTGTGCCTGCGAATAAAAATGAAAACGATTCTTATAAAAAATGGTACTTACCATTTTTTGTTACTTAGAACAAGGGGAGCCGAAATCCAGGGGGGATGGGGGGATATATCCAGGGATTTCTAGAGTATCGGGATGTGAAGGCGCTTTAAATGCGAGACAAGTGAAGGGCTATTGTTGATTTTCACTGTTTGCACAACGGCGGTCTAGTTTTAATTATGCAAAGCAGACCTTACCGGATACTAGCAGAACAACAACAAATAAATTGACAATTAAGTTAAAATCATGTTCTTTATTACAAAGCTACAAAAAAAAGCAGCTAACTGCAAAAAGCTGCTTTTGTATGTTCAGTAAATGGTTTTGGGTACATGTCAGCTGTTTTGCATATATGTTCTGCAAGCAATTATTTCCAACAAATGGCCATATGCATCAAAACAACGAAAAAATACAAAACAAGACGTAGAACACTACCAAGAAAAACTAATACATTCTAAGTACAACTTTTACGCTCTATAATACATCTAATACCTGCTCGACAGTTACAGATTTTACAACAATTAAAATGCCACTTTCCACCACAGTGTTGACACTACAAGATGTTTACGGAAAAAGCTAACTACTAACTCGGAAAAAGCACCATGCCTACACTGTGCCTGCTGTTCTATACTAGCATTTTTTGTCTGCCATACATTTTGTAAATTTTAACAATATTGAAGGCTCTTTGATCTACTGCACAACACAATAATTGCTAGGTTTCAACATCTGGCTCTATACTTGCAAAGCGATTAATTTGCACTATACAAATGCATTGTCAACACAGTTACCATCTGTTTATGTTGTCCTAGAATAAACACTAACAGCCAACTTGCAGTAGATTTTGAACAATTGACAAGTAACTTATAAGTACATTGTGCAATCCAGCAAAGCAGCAATAATATCGGTACTAAAACTACTGAATCAAAATTTACAGAATAATGGTAAATTTTAGGTGCTTGACCATAATTATTTCGATCGTAGCAAGAGATAAGACCTATGCCAATAATTTCGCTTTCTTCAACTTAAGAGCAGCTAATTCTTTATCGCACTGGCGTTTTCTATCTAAATCGATGCTAATTTTTGCTGAAAATTTAAAAACAAAATAAGAACAATGCCAGCCTCAGTATGAAAAAAATAATTAAGAGCCCACAAAAAAGAATATATTTTAAATAAAATAAAAAAAAAAGTCTGTATTGAATAGAAACAATAAAATTTTAGAGATGATCCACAACCATTGCAAGAATGCTGCAGCACGCTGCACAGGAACTAAGTAATTTTTGGCAGGCTCGTTACTCTGTACGGTGAAGCGCGAGAAATAAGTTCACTACGTGAGAACAATCAACAAGTTGAGCTGAACAGCACTTTTATAGCACAAAAAATAAGTTGCTTGGTTGACAACTCAGTTAAAATGATCACTGTACAAAAAAGCGACTACATACCGCACCTAACGAGAAAAATAGGCATACTAGAACAATTTCTCACATGTAAAGCCTGAGCGATGCTGCCTCTACCACTTTCATCACATTTCTTTTTGACAACACTGCTTAAATTATTAAATGTACTCCTTGACGTCCCTTTTTTTCCTGGACAGGAGGGAGGAGACACGACAGTCAAGGTTGCCACAGAAACTGCAAAACTAAGCTCCAGGACTTTTTTAGGTCATTTTCCAGGACCGTTTATTGGTTTAAGACTATTTTTCAGGGCTTAAAATTTAATTTTTCCTATTACTCTTTCATTTCTTTTTTTGTACCTATTATTTAAGAACAATTTTAATGCAAAGGAAAGTCCCTCTTGTTGCCTTTTATCACTCACTGGGTAAGTGGCTTTACAATTATGCCCCGGAAAACCTTCTAGCTATTTTTCAGGACTTTTAAACAAAATTCAAGGACTTTCCAAGACAGCAAAAAAAATCCAGGACTTTTCAGGATGTGGAAACCCTGGAACGTGCTGTTTTAAGTGAATCACTCACACATTTCAACCTCAGGCTTGCTTGGAGCAGTTGAGCACATTATATTCTGAAGCCCTTCCTGACGAATACCAACATTTCTACTGCGAGATTTTTTACAATATTTTCAACTACACCCTACAACATGGCCAGCTCTAAAAGAACAAGAAACTCGTCTAGGTACCCAGCTTTCCCCAAAGCCAAGGGCACAACAACAAAAAGGTGGAGTAATTATGAAATTGGTCACTGCTAGCATGATGTATTCCCATGCAACGACGCGCAGGTACAGATAATGTAGCTTATGAGTGGAAACACATCACTATTCTCCACCACAAAAATAGCGGCAAACCAACAGAATCAAATTAATATAGCCTGATGGTGTGTGCTTTCAAGTATACATCAACAACAAGAAAAAAGCACCAAAAGGCAAACAGCATTGCTATTTTGACCAATGCTACAAATAAAATCAAAAAATTACTCACCTGAAACGAGGTCATTTGGTTTTTTAAAGAAATTTTATGACAGCAGTCAAATTTTATGAAAACTTTATGATTTTTTATGAAAGGGTGAAATTTTATGCTTTTTTATGATTTTATAATAATAATAATGCAGGTTTATCGACTTTAACTAAACCTGGTGAAAGCAGGTCTTTCGCTCTGAAGTCGTCTCATAAGTTATATACACCACAACACATAAGCCATGCAGCATAGAAACAAGCAAGAGAAGTAAATGCGTAGAGTTATTACAGAAAACGAAAATAACAAAACCCAAATCAAAAAATAACAAATTCGAGTGTGTTGCAAGATTGCTATAGATTAAGGAGAGAATCAGAACAAACTTATACCTATAGATTGAATGCTTCACGAAATAAGTAAGTTTTAAGTCACCTTTAAATCTTGAAATATTTAACTCATTTTTCAAAGCAGTTGGTAATTGATTCCAAAGTTTAGGAGCATAAATTGAAAATGCACAATCACTTATTCTAAAGTTGTTGCGTTGCACTTTAAGACGAATAAAACGAGTGGACTTGGAATCAACTAAAAGTAAAGATTTTAATTCTTCAGGTTGTGCAAATGAAGTGGGGTAAATGCATTTATACGTCATCAAATATATTTTATACAAAATTCTATACTTCATCGGAAGCCAGTGTAGTTCAATCAGTAACTCAGTGACATGGTCATATTTTCTTTTGTTGTAAATCAGTCTTGCTGCGCAATTTTGTGCATTTTGCAATTGTTTTGTAAGAAAGCAACTAATATCATTGAGAATTACAATAGTCAAGCTTTGAAAGAATAAGTGAGGATACTAACATGGTTACCTCATTTCTTGTAAGAAGATGTTTCATACGTGCAATACTTTTGATAGATGCGAATACAGACGAAACACATTCTTTAACTTGTTGTTCTAATGCTAAACGAGAATCAAGCGTAAAACCTAAATTTCTCACAGTATCACAAAAACGTATGCAGGAATTTCCTAAAAAAAAGCCATTGATATTTAGCTGTCGTTTAAGAGCATCATTACAAAATACAATAATTTGGCTTTTTAGTGGATTCAACTTGAGAAAAAAATTAGACATCCATAAATCAACACTTGCAAAAATACAGTTGAGTTTGGTTACCAAAAACTGATATTGATAAGTAGGTGCAAATGATGCATATATTTGGTGGTCATCTGCAAAGCCTTTAATCTCAAAACCTTCGCGTTCAATAAATTTGTAAAACGAGCGAATATAAACATTAAATAACACCGGCCCAAGAACTGAGCCTTGAGCCACCCCCGATTTAAGTACATGCATTTCGGAATATGAATCATTAACCTTTACTGACATTGTCCGTTCACATAAAAATGATGAAAACCAATCATAAGCAATTCCTCTAATACCTATTTGCGATTGCAAGATGTTTAACAGTATACTAATATTGACAGTGTCAAAAGCAGCGCTTAAATCTAACAGTAAAAGGACAGAAGCAAATTTGGTATCAAATCCCAGCAATATATCATTGATTAGTTTAACAAGCAAAGTTTCACAGCTGTGACCTTTTTTATATCCGTATTGTTGTGAAATATTTAGATCATTGTTGTCGAAGTGAGTATTGAGTCTTTTCAAAACAACACGTTCAATTAGTTTGCTTAAAAACTGTAGATTTGAAACTGGACAAAAGTTCTTGAATTGATTAGTGTCAAAATTGATATTTTTCAATAAAGGTGATACAAAGACATGTTTTAAGCCAGCATACTACCAGTTTTCAAGCTAAGGTTGACCAGTTTTGACCATAAAGGAATAAAGATAGTTAAATGATTTTTCAAAATAAAATCTGGGCAGGGATCAGGGAAACTACATTTGACACCATTTTCACAAACAATTGCCTTGATTTCTTCCGGCGTTGTAGGCTCAAACTCGTACATATAAACTAAATTATCACATTCAGAACCGGCAGAGGAGTCAAGTACAGCACAGGAATGCATAGGAGTTAATGTTGGTGTGTTATGAGTGTCATTTACGAACGATTTGTGGATTTTTTCAATTTTAGTGATGAAAAACTCTGCAAATTTGTTGGCAAGTTCATTGTCATTTGCAAAGCCATCAGGATATTTCTTAATTGGTTCAACGCCCGACAATAATTTTACTGTACTGAATAAAGTCTTTTGGTGTCTGGACGAGTTTTCAATTTTACCTCGGATGTAGTTTAACTTCTTTTGTTTAGCTAGATCAATACATTGTTTGCGTAGATCGTAATACGTAAGCTTGTGAGTAAAAAGTTTTGATTTTTTGAACATTCTTTTGGCTTTTCTTCTCTTCCTACGTAGTAGCAGATAATCTAGGTCAAACCAAGGGCAAGATGGAATATTTTTGATTCTCTTAAGCTTTGCAGGTGCGTGTTTGTCAATTACAAATCGGATAGAATTGTTGTACTGCTCAATCGCTATTTCTATTGTTGTTGAAAAATCACTCAAGCAAAACTGTTCATACAAATCGTGTAAAAGATCATCTTGATTAATGCTTCTGTAGTCGCGCACATGAACAAGCTTGTATGGTTGTATAATTTCAGTAAACACTTTAACATCAAAACGGATAAGGCTATGATCACCAATATCGAGATTCAACACTGTTGTATTTGACACTGATTTTTTGCTGCGTAAGACCCATGTATATGATATAAACAAAAATTTTGAAAATTTTAGTTATATGTTACATTTGCCTTTAATAACTCGAAAAAGTCAAAACTGCTTTGCTTGAAAACCGTCCAATTGAGTTTTACCTTGAGGCCTAATCTCTAAACTTAGCAAGTTGATATCGGATACGAATTATTAGTCAGTTAATGGTATCCTAGCATTAGCAGCAGTAACAAGCTGCTCTCAAAACGCTAGATGACTTCACATTTCTTCAGCCAGTCTGCGGTTTTTATGTTTTAAATCTGAAGAATAGTTGCCTATCATTATCACTGTATACACTAGTGTTCAGCAGCTGACTACTGCATTACAAGGCCCCGATATATATACTTGACTTTAATTCATTCATTCTGACCTGTATTGCTGAATAACGGACCATAGCTGTATCACAGCAAAAACTCAACTATTAAAGTCTTTACAGCGGCAAATAGGAAAAGGACAACGCAGTACTATCTACCATACTCTTACTACTATAACTTAACCAACTAACTAAGAGTTAATGCGACTGCAGCAAATCACTTTTATCTAGGTCTACTATAGTACCTTGTCCACACAAGCCGTACTTTGCACTGCTGCAGAGCAACACGGTCATTCAAGCGGTGAGATCGTGTAGATCAGACGTGTTTGTTTCCAGCTAGTTTGGCTATTAATTAGAACTTAAATTTCGGCTACCAGGCAAAATTTTCAGGCTAATTTGGCAACCAAGAAGTACTTCGTTTTGTTAGCTTGCAAAATATCTAGTCATCAACAGAAGAGAATTGCATTCAATACCAAAATTTTACAGTTTTTAATCGACTAAAACCAACGCAGAAATCAGCAGTCAGCAAGTTCTTCAGCTACAGCCATATTGAATTTATCACGTGACAAACCTTTGACAATGGGTAAAAGATATGCGAGTGATAAATATGCTAAACCTGTATCGGCATCACTTGACCAAAATGCCGTTAACGAACAGGTAAAGAAGGCAATTAAAACTTGGAAAGAGGAATATGAGTGTGAAATCGCTGCTCTGAAAGTGGAAATCCAAGAAGTTAAAGATAGCCAGCAGTTCATCTCTACTAAGTATGAAACACTCAAAACTAATTACGATTCTCTGATGGCAACCAATAAACAGCAAGCTGAAGAAATTAAACGGCTAAAAATTCTTTCAAATGAATTGGAAACTCGAGTCGTCAAAGAAGGCGAAAAAGTTGAATCATTAGAACAATACGGCAGGAAGTTAAATCTAGAAATTACTGGAGTTCCCGTGAAAGACGAGGAAAATACCAATGATATTGTAGTTGAAATTGCTAAGCTTGCCAATGTGGATTTATCTCGAGACCAAATCTCTACTTCGCACCGACTGCCAGTCAAACCCAAACGCCCTAGCAATAACGAAAATGTTTCTCCAGCACCCCCACCGATTATAGTTCGCTTCATCAGTAGGAATGTACGGAATACTCTGTATGTCAACCGCCAAAATCTTCGACAAGCAGACTTCAAAACTTTTTCTGTGGAAGGCACTAGTAGTGTTAATGTTAATGAAAATCTGACTCGTTATAGAAAAAAACTATTTTGGAGTGCCAAGCAAAAGGTGAAATCTAGTCGATTCAAATATATCTGGACGGCTGACGGTAACATTTTTGTTAAAAAGTGCGACCAGTCTCATTCGCTAATGATTAAAAGCGAAAAAGATCTTGAATTGATTAAGTGACTTAAACTGCTGTAAAAGGCATCATTGTCTGTTGCCTGTCGATGCATACTGTTACTAGGCTTACTTGTTTTGTTTCTGTTGGTTATTATTGTTTTATGCATAGCTAAATGGTTGCAAAAAAAGTTGCTTCTTTCAAAACTAATGCGCAACAAGACCTGTTTGGGGGCTTGAGTGAACCTGCTACATTTGATGATGTCAGAAATTTTAATTCTTTTGAGTTGAGTGACTTTATTCATGCAAATTTATCAATCAATATCAAACCATGTGATTATTATGACTTGAAATTCCAATTTGATACTATTGCTGACTGTAAAAACGAGAGGACATTTATCTTGCATGCTAATATTCGTTCTTTGCATAAAAATTTTGATAGTTTGATTGATTTCTGTGAAAGTCTTAGCGCAAAGCCTGATATAATATGTCTCACTGAAACTAAGTTACAGGATATTCCTTATGCAAACATTAATATTCCTAATTATAATTTTTATCATTCTCCTACGCCAACCAATGCTGGTGGAGTAGCTATGTACATATCTTCGCGATTTGTTGTACAAAACGTATACACACAATTTTTGAAAACTGAAATGTGCGAAGATATGTTTGTAGAACTACGCAGTCAAGATAGCATACAATATATTTGCGGGACAGTATATCGTCACCCGAAATGCAACTTCAAAATTTTTAACGCAAATCTAGAAACTCAAATTATACAATTAAACAAGGATAAAAAAATTTACTACATTACTGGTGACTTCAATGTTAATATCGATAGGAATTTACCTTCCGATTCAACCAGCAATGATTATCAACACATGCTTACCAGTAACGGTGTCTCATGCGTGATCACCAAACCAACACGAGTGACCCCTACCAGCAGCTCCTTAATTGATCATATTTTAACTAATGATATGAACAATACAATTCATCCTGGTGTAATTCAAACGGACCTGCTAAGTGACCATTATCCGGTTTTTTGTGTTTTGTCAAAAAATGTGCGTTCTCTTAACCATAAACAAGCTCCTGTGAAGCCAACGTTTAGAGATTATACAAATTTTGCTCCAGAATCGTTTAAAGTTGATCTAAACAACAAACTGATTGAGTTTATTGAAAACGACCTATCTACAGCTAACACCTTAGTTCTAGATACTATGTATGATAAGTTTATTGATATAATTAAGCAAGCAATCGACGAACATGCACCAATGAAAATCGCTTCGCGAAAGCGACAAAAATTGCTTGAACGACCCAGGATTACCCGGGGACTTTTAGTTTCTATCAAACTAAAACAAAAAATGTATAAGACTCATTTTTTGTCTAAAGATGAAAACTTAATTTCACTATATAGAATTTATGCAAACAAACTAAACAAAATTAAATATATCGCGAAAAAAACCTACTTCAATAAGATGTTTGACAAACACAAATCCAATCCACGAAAGACGTGGCAAATGATTAAATCTCTTCTTCCAAATGCTAAAGATTCGTCAACCACCATTAATAAAATTGTAGTAAACAAAACCGAAATTAATGACGCCGCCAGCATTGCGAACCAGTTTAACACATATTTTTCTAGTGTTGGTAAGAATCTCGCGATGAAATTTTCTGAACAAAATGACACAGATCATCATAAGTTTCTTGGCAAAAGGATATCAAACTCAATTTATCTTGAACCAACACCTCCACAAGAGGTTTTTAAAGAGATCAATTCATTGAATCTCAACAAATCACCTGGGCTAGATGGCATAACTGCTTATTTTATAAAACTAGCCAGCGACATTGTTGTGGTTCCATTGTCTATTTTGTGTAATTTGTCATTTTCCGAAGGTGTTTTCCCAAATTGCATGAAAAATGCTAAAGTTATCCCTCTGTTTAAAACTGGAAGTAAAACTGAACTATCAAACTACAGACCAATATCACTGCTATCATGTCTGTCCAAAGTAATGGAAAAACTAATTTACTCTAGACTTATAAATTATCTCAACAAAAATTCGATATTACATCCTAACCAATACGGTTTTCGCAGTGGCCTTTCCACAAGTCATGCTTTATTAGATGTGGTAACAACTACTTACGATAACATCAACAAAATGTTATACACTCTATTGATTTTCATTGACTGCAAAAAGGCGTTTGATACTGTTTGTCATAAAATTCTCCTTTCAAAACTAGAATATTATGGAATACGTGGCCCAGCTCTCAATCTAATTTCATCTTACCTAAATCACAGAACTCAATGTGTAATCATTAATGATCGTCTTTCTGCTCTTAGTCATATAAGCTATGAAGTACCACAAGGGTCAATACTGGGTCCCCTACTATTTTTACTATATATCAATGATATCAACAATATTAATACTTATTCTAACGATAGCATAAAACAGTATGCTGATGACACTTGTCTCGTAATTAATGAAATTAATCTTGACAAACTGAAAGCTAAAGCAAATAAGTTGCTGCTTAGTACTGAACAATGGTCATCGGCTAATAAACTCACGATTAATTTTTCAAAATGCAAAGCCATGATTATTGCTCCTAAACTTAGATCACCTTCATGTACTATTCCAATTTTAATTAATGACATTCCTATACCAATAGTCGACTCCTTCCGATACCTTGGCGTAATACTGGATAATAAACTAACTTTTTCTGACCACATATCAAATGTAGCGAAAAAAGTATCTCGGTCAGTTGGCATCATTTCTAAATTAAGACATTATGCTCCGACCTCAATTTTACTTAAACTATACTATGCTATACTTCATCCTCACCTGTTGTATGGTATTATAATATGGGGATCAACCTATAAATCATACTTACAAAAACTTGTATCCCTACAAAATAAAGGTTTAAGATTAATTACTAATAATTTCACATTCCACCAACCCTTCGTAAGTGTGTCTTTGTTACACAAGCAAAATAAAATACTGAAATTATCAGATATCTATACTTATGAAGTCGCAATATTCATGCATAAATTTTGCAATAAGAAACTTCCCATTACTTTTTCGAAGTACTTTTGTAAAACGGATACAGTACACAAATTAAGAACTGGCAAAATTTAGCTTGTAAGTTTGCTATTCCGCGATACAGCACATCTCGACTGCAACGTTCTATAAAATACGGCGGAATTAAGATTTGGAACTGAATTTCGTCTGAAACTAGAAATAGTTCCTTTAAAGTTTTCAAGAAAAAGTACAAACAATGTTTACTTGCGCTTTATTAAAGATTGCTTTCATGCAATAAGATTTCCAAATTCACACACTTAGGTCAATATTGCCTGCCTTAGAATTCGTAACGTGGTTTTTGCCTATAACTCTGATAGTATATTTTTGCCAATTTTTTTTTCTTTTTTTTACTGGCTTTTCAACTGCAGTACCGGTAGGTTTTTTTTTTTTTTGCTTTTGCTGTTTGGTAGTTTTTTTTGTTTTTTTTTTAATGCTTACTGCTTTGCTTAGTAGTGCTGTGTAATTTGTATTTTATTGTATTGTGGAAACCTTCTCTTTTAGGGTGACTGCTTGACTTGAAGACCCTTAACCGGTCACTTCGCAGCATCCTTGTTGTCTTTTTGAGTATTTTACGTGGTGTGTTTTAATGATTATTGATGTGAGCAACAAAACAAATAAATCGTTCGTTCGTAATAATAATTACATTAATTACGCGCGCTAGCGCAATGCGATAGCCCTTCACTTGTCTTGAGAAAAAAGCAAATCATTGCGTGTTTCGCATCCCGTTTGTCTAGATATCCCTGGATATATCTCCCCAATAATTTGACTCTATTCCCCCCAATAGTTTGAATATGGTCTGCATCTGCATCCCTCCCAATAATTTGACTCTGGTGTGCACAGTAGCGTACGCAGGATTTTGAAAACGGGGTCCAGGAGTTTCAGAAAATTTGAGAGGAACAAAGATCAAAATAAACAATTGTTCCACCCAAAATCAGTCAGATTTTTTGCCCAAAATTAGGTGAAGAGCAAAAAAAAAAAGGTTTTCACTCAAGTTTAGTCCGATTTTTTGCCCAAATTAGGTGAAGAGCAAAAAAAAAGGTCTTCACTCAAATTTAGTCCGATATTTTGCACAAAGTTAGGTGAAGAGCAAAAAAAAAAACAAAAAAGGTCTTCACTCAAATTTAGTCCCATTATTTTCCGAAAATTGGGTGCAGGCCTAAAACAAACGTATAAAACATACCCTTGGTGTGATCAAAGCTTCTGCCCAACTTGCAAAGGGGGGGAGGGGCCTTACGGCAATTTTGCATTCTATTCTATGCTAATTATACTATCCTGGCGACCCAAAGGGGGGGGCCATGGCCCAATGGCCCCCCCTAAATACGCCCATTGGTGTGCATCTGAGCGTAGGTGTTTTTTTGAATTTGGGGAAAAAGTGTTCCATTTTTGGTGAAGACCTTTTTTTTATCTTCACTAATAATTTGCTCACCTGAACAAAATCGTGGTCGAGGTTCATCCCCCCAATGTTGAAAATTGGGGTAAAATTGCAAATTATCCCTCCCAATGCTCAACAAAGACCGGCACCCCTGACTAAGACGGCTAAGCCTAGAGTTGTTTATGATGGCGCTGCAACGGCTGGTGGCGAGTCATTAAATCGAGCAGTTTTAGCCGGTGAAAACCTTTTAAATGGCTTGGTCAATGTGTTGATGCACTTTCGCATGGAAAAATACGCTTGCGTAGCTGATGTGAGTAAGTGCTTCTTCCAAATTAAGCTTCCTCAGGATCAGCAAGATTGGTTCCATATTATTTGGTTCAAGGATAATAACATAGACAGTGGTGAAATTCAAATCTTTCGCTTTACTCGGCACGTGTGGGGAATAAACTCGAGCCCTTATGTAGCACTCATGGCGCTCAGTTGGCCGGCTGCTGACCACCCCACACATGCAAGTATGGTGACCCTAAATGCAATCACTCAAAACAGACATATGGATGACTTGCTGTTTGCTGGCAACACTTTATCAGACGTGGAGACCTTTGCTAAAGAAGGGATTGAGCTCTTTGAAAGCAGGGGATTCAAGTTACGAAGATGGGTGACCAATGGCCACACTGTCTTGCTTTGGGTTCCCCAATGCGATCATGCCCTCATGCCCCTTCAGTTGGCAGGATTGACATTGGGTCGCAGCCTTTGCCGGATTCAACGGCGCTGGGCCTTTCCTGGGACCCAGAAAGTGTCACACTGAAGATTGGTGGCGCGCGTTTGTCGAGGCAGCCACGAGACGCGAGATGGCGAGTCAGCTTGCGAGTCAATTTGACCCTTTGAGTATAGTGGCGCCGCTGCTTCTGGGGGGAAAGTTGATTTTGCAAAAAGTCGCTGCGTCTGGAGTGGACTGGGACGACGCTGTATCGGATGAAGTTAAGAAAGATTGGAAAAAGTGGCTTGAAACTTCGAATGTACTAAATGAATTTTGCATTCCTCGCAACTTCCTTTTGGAGCACACCGAGCTCAGAAATGACGCCGAATATCAACTGCATGGGTTCTGTGATGCTTCGGACTCTGCGTTTTCTTGCGCAATCTATTTGCGTGGTGTTAGTGCTGGTGAAGCTCAAGTCAGTTTTGTGATTGGAACATCTAAGTTAGTTATCACTCATCAAAAAGGGTTGGAAGCAGCTAAGATGTTAAGTGAATTGATGCTTCAAACTTTTAAAGCTTCACACGATCTTAACTGTAAAATCTTTTGTTGGACCGATTCGCAGGTAGTTCTTAAATGGATTGTGAACCCAAACCTGTCACTTGCTCGCTTTGTTAAATCGTGTGTCGACAGGATTTTTCTTGTGGTGTCATCTAGCAGTTGGCGCTACGTTAATACGATTTTAAACCCTAAAGACGTGGGCACTCGCGTCCAGAGCTGTAAACAGCCTAGTTCACTTGATTTGTGGTTAAAAGGACCCTCCTTTCTTTTGCAGGAGCAGGTGGATGCCAGGCCTCCTGAGCATTCGGTGGTCGTGCGCAGAACTCTGGCAAGCAGCGTAGATTTGTCTTCTGGCGACGCAGCTTTGGATAGGCTTATTGAAGCTTCTCCAAGTCTGTATTAGCTAAAGAAGCGCTGTGCATATCTTGGCTGCATTTTCGGAGTTTTTCGTTGCGAAAGAGAAGGGAGTTTCTTTTCAAAAACCTGTTTTGAATGCTAGTTACTTGGATAAGGCCTTTGGTAATATTGTTAAGTATGTTCAATCTCAGCAGTTTGGGGCCGCTATTGAACTTTTAAGTAAAGAATCGCCCGATGAATTTGAATCTTTTTAAACGTTTTGGCAACAAAACTAATGATCCTGATTCTAAACGCCGCTTGAATGAATTAAAAACTCTGCGTAATTTGCGCCGTTGCGTGGATTTGGATACTTGTTTGCGTTTTGAAGGCAGGCTCGAAAATGCAGACTTGCCAGTTAATTCTAAACACCCTTTAATTTTACCTGGAAGGCATTCTTTGACTAGACTTATTGTGCAATATAAGTATGAGCAGGCTGGACATGGTGGTCCGGCATATACGTTAATGAAAACCCACGAACGTTTTTGGATTATTCATGGCATTTCCAGTGTAAAATTTCACATCGCAAACAGCGCAAAATGTGCCTTGTTAAAAGCCAAACCGGTTCGTCAATTAATGGCAGATTTGCCATCATGCCGAGTTACTGGTTTGCAACAAACCTTTTAAATTTACCGGACTTGACTACTTAGGCCCTTATATTTTTCGGCAGAATCGCAGTGATTGCAAAGCGTGGGGCTTGCTGTTTACGTGCCTTTGTACACGTTGCTTGCACGTAGAACTGGTGACAAGCCTGGACCTAAACAGCTTTCTCCTTGCTTTCACCCGCTTTGTTAATTTGCGCGGGGCAGTGGACACTTTTTATTCGGACAACGCTTTGACGTTCCGTGCCGCATCTGATAAGCTGCCAAAGTTGTTGGGGTTTTCTGAATTTGTTAACTCGTTATGTAAGTTAAATATAAATTGGGTAAACATTTCTCCGTATGCTTCTAGCCAGGGTGGTAGTTGGGAAAGCATGGTGAAACTGTTTAAAACTGCGTTGGGTCGGGTTATGGAACAGACTCGCCGTAAACCTTATCTAATTGAGTTACAGACTTTTTTCATCGATGCCGTGAGAATTGTGAACGACCGCCCCCTAACAACACTTAGCGATCAGCCCAACGATTTGTGCCCCATTACATCTTCGTCCTTTTTGGGACAGCATTTGGCCCCTAACACTCCTCTTTGTGGGTTGCAAAATCAGGGGGACCTTCGCAACGATTACTTGTATAACTCCACGCTAGCCCACCGTTTTTGGCTTCTCTGGATGAAATCATATTTACCCAGTCTCCAGGGCCGTACAAATGGCGTACACTTCAATCAAACCTTGTACCTGGACAGTAGGTCCTTGTAGGAGATGCCGAAGACATTGCCTCAAAAGGAGCGTATAGATTGGGACGCATTCATAGCCTGCATCCACAATTGCGTAAAGGAAAAGAAATAATCCGTAGGGCAACTGTAGCCGTTTTGAAAAACTGCTCTACAGCAGGCAACTGTGAGATTGAATATGTTCTTCGTGATTTGGCCAAAATAGCTCCTGTCTGATTAACCATTTCATTTGTTGATGATTGATTGGTGCACCTTTATCCTCCTTCACGAGAAAGCGACAGTGCGCTATGTTTCGGACGAATCCGCACCCGCTTTGGAGTTGACCATTTTCCAAGCTTTACTGTTGACGTTTTGACTTCTTCCCACGTAAATTTGCTGCTTGTTCGAAGCCACCAAGCAGAGACAATTATCGTAAAGCGTCTTATCCAAGGACGCTACAACGTGACCAGGGTGCGGGTTGAACTCATGATCCTGCGATCAGAGTCGTCGTTAAAACGACGCCTTTACCCATTCGGCCACGCTGCCGACTTTATTTGTGATTTAATCGTGATCTCGTGATAGCCGAATTGTGATTTTGAATTTAACGTCGTTTTTTGTGAAACTTTTGTGCAATTTATTTGTGATTGTGATTTTGTGATAGGCTATATTATACTGTGAACCCCCAACTCTAATCATAAACGTTTTATTGTTTAAAAGTTTGCCCTTTGCCCTACTGTTGCACTGTTTGTTTACGTTCTTCTGATATCATAATTTGGTGATGCTACTCACGAGTTATAAGTCCCCTTCATAATTTGTTTACTTCATTCACTCATCTAGTAAGGTTTTAAGTCGAAGCGCGATCTGTGCTTTCACTCTGTGTTTTTGTTTGAAACTTACCCATGAATAAGATTTCAAAGGGGCCGCTTATGTTACAGCACAATCGTTTATAGTTGGATTCGAACCTAGGTTTTTATGTTCTGTCCTTAACACTTCCATTTACCTTACTTGCATATTACTTTTGTGTTGCGCGTCTTTCATTATTCGCTCGGTAGAAACTCTGCAAAGTTGTCTGAAAGACGCGCCGTTTTGCCGTTTTTGCTGATCACCTTTTTGTAGCAACGTTTTAATTCGAGCACGGTAGTTAAATCAGCCTTATTTTTGAACAGTAGCGTCAAGAGGTTTTTTATTTTATGCTGTTAAATTGTCTTAAGTGTTTTCCGCCCAGCCGGGTAATCTTCGATAAATTTTTGCTGGACTGGTCTTTTTTATTTGCTTTTTTATTAATACAGGTTTGTTTTGGAATCTCCTTTTGTTCGCCTCTTGAGCGCAAGGACCAGAGGGTGAAGACCTAGGCATTCCGCCTAGGACACAACCATCAATCTATAACAGCGCCAAGCGATCTCAGCGGCCCCATGATTTGCCCCAGCATTGGAATTTGAGACAAAGAGATCATGCAACTAGATGGGAGTTTGCCAGCAAACCCGGTGAACGACCGATGCATAGCTAATGCTGTGACGCTCAAAAGTACTTTTTGTCTAACGTAAAATCAGCAATTATTGAAAAATATCTGATTATGGAACCTCCAGAAAAGTAGAGTCAAAATATTTGTCAGTTAAATATCTACTGATATCATAAAACACTGGCACCCTAGCTTGAGCCGTTCAAAAATTGATTTTGGGGGGTCCATTTGGGGGGGTCCATTTGGGGGGGTCCCAGGGGGGTGGCACCCCCAAACTATTTCAAAATATTTGTTTGTTAAATATCTACTGATATCATAAAACACTGGCACCCAAGTTGAGTTATTCAAAAATTGATTTTTGGGGATCCATTTGGGGGGGTCCCCGGGAAGGTGGCACCCCCAAACTATGTCAAAATATTTGTCTCTTAAATATCTACTGATATTAAAAAAAAGTGGAACTCTAGCTTGAGCCATTCAAAAACTTGATTTTTGGGGGTGCATTTGGGGGGTCCCCGGAGGGGTGCCACCCCCAAACTATGTCAAAATATTTGTTTGTTAAATATCTACTGATATTTAAAAAAAGTAGAACTCTAGCTTGAGCGGTTCAAAAACTTGATTTTTGGGGGGTCCATTTTGGGGGGGTCCCCAGGGAGGTGGCACCCCAAACTATTTCAAAATATTTGTTTGTTAAATATCTACTGATATCATAAAACACTGACACCCAAGTTGAGCTATTCAAAAAATTGATTTTTGGGGGTCCATTTGGGGGGGTCCCCGGTGAGGTGGCACCCCCAAACTATGTCAAAATATTTGTCTCTTAAAAATCTACTGATATCAAAAAAAAGTAGAACTCTAGCTTGAGCTATTCAAAAAATTGATTTTTGGGGGTCCATTTTGGGAGGGTCCCCGGAGAGGTGGCACCCCCAAACTATGTCAAAATATTTGTCTCTTAAATATCTACTGATATCAAACAGAACTAGCACCCTAGCTTGAGTCATACAAAAAATTAATTTTTGGGACCCCATTTTGGGGGGTTCTTGGTGGAGTTGCCCAAAAAAATTGCATTTGTAGTTCAACAACTTTACACAAAAATTAGATTTTGATGTGTTGTGGTTTAGGAGAAGAAGAGCGAACAAAATTTAGGAAGAAAAAAAGGAAATAAACCTCATCGTGGCCAAAAGTGGGTTGGTTGGGATGAAAGGGTATCTTAAGACATACAACCATATGAAATATTTTTTGCCGTACTTGAGCCGTTTTTGACTGAGACCCGTTTTTACGCCAAACTTGCGGGGCGGTTTTCGGGTTCTAAAACCGAAGTCACGTGACCTATTGCCTCGAAATTGTGTACAAACATACAACTCATTAATCTTAAATTGCTGTCAAAATTTTATGTAGCTAGACCAAACAGTTCTCGAGTTATAAGCAAAAGTTTGAAATTTCGCACTCGTTAGTTGGAAAATGGTCGAGTAAAAACAGAGGAACATGCGACGCGAGCGTCGATCGTTCCAATGATGTGGCATGCTTTTGAATATTTCTTGCACCACAATGTTTACATTTGCATGGCTGTTTGCAGTCCTTTACCTTATGACGCTGGTAGCAATTTAAGCAGCGTTCTGCTTTGAGGAGCGTTTCTTGCCGTCTCTGCGGACTCAAGTTAGAATAAATTGCACAGTTAAAACGAAAATGACGGTTTTCTGATTTTTCACTAGAGCAAACAAAGCAGATTGGTAAAGTTTTAGAAGGTATCATCTCTGCTCGAAGCGGGCGTGTATTGGGTTTGGCTGCGACCGTTTTAGAAACAGCAGAGTTTAATTTGGTCTCAAAGTTTGTCTGGTGAACCTGCTCCTTTGCCGGAAGGCGAGACTTGTCTGTTTTATCATCTGCCAAGCCCAAGAACCTCTGAGCAAAGGTAGTGCTAATTCGCTTGAGTTCACGATTTAAGAACAGTTCAAAAGACTCAAACGATGGTTGGTCAGGGTTGTCGCTGGTCTACGGAAAATGGTTCTGACGCTACTGCGGCCGTCTGGTCACCACAAAAGCGGTCGTTGCCTCTGGCGGGAATTCCGGGGTAGTGGGCGACAACTGCTGTGCAATAGCAGAAGCCAATGAGTATGGCTCTAAACAGGGGAAATGGAGATTGAAGTAACTTCCGCTCCTTGCTGCAGACTGTCTTAGTTTCTGACTTGTCTTTTATTGAAAGTCAAACTAAACAAGCGAAAGCTGAACGATGCTACCTCTCGCCCATGGATAACTGAGGCTTGAACAAAACTTCAGGTCTGAGCTCTGAATTTAGAATGAGCCGAAAGGAGCCCGACGGGAGTATATAAATAGATGGGGTTATTCCATGGGTTAGAGGTGGTTGTAAATCACACATCAAAGAATTATTTGTCACACTAATTTGGGGAAGAAAGCGTTCAGATAGTAAACATTAGTTGCGTTGGCGATTTCCTTACTGTCTTAAGCAGTGTGTTAGGTATAAACATGTTTCTAAGAGAATTTGCGACACATTAAACAAGTTTTGACATTTCAAAGAAAATAGTTTGCTTTAGGTACGTCTTCAGTTGACCTGGGAAAATTGCGATAAAAAATGTCAAAAACTGTGAAAGTATAACACGGTGCTCACAAAATATAATAATAGGCAGTAAATTTATAAAGATATTAGTGGCGTTTGGACCTCCTATAAAACTGAAGACGTCTGTGGATATGGAAGTTTTTATGTAATCTTGATAAATTAGCCCTTTCGGGGTAAAACGATAGACGCCTGTAATGATGTAAATTTCTAACCTTGGTCAAATATAGCTTTACTCCTTCAAGGTGAAATCGAAGACGTGTGAGGCGCAATAAGACCGCTAAAATTCAAGATATTCTGCGGCGATGCATGTTTTAACCTTCGGTCAAATGGTTTTATAGCCTCTTTGCGTTGAAATGGTGGATATTTGCGGCAATTTCAGCTTTTAATCTCAGCCAATAGATTTTTTTTAACTTAAAGTTTTTTTACTTTATATATGAAGTTTTTTTTACCTTAAATATCGCTAAAATTGTTTAACATCTTAATTTTTTTATTGCTTTACATATTTCAATGCAAGTCTTTTTTGTAAAAAATGTTAACTTCTTTCACTTTAAAGTTGCGGCATTGCAGACTTTTATACTTGGTCAAATACATTTACGAACAAACTTTTAACTGCCTGCGGCGCTGCAGACTTTTATTCTTGGTCAAATAAATTTACAAATTTTTTCAAAACTTAGGGTTCCCATTGGGAGCAATATTGAAAAAGTCGTTCCATACTTTAAGTTTTGGTCAAATAAATTTACAAACTTTTTTTTTTTAACTTAGGGTTCCTTTTGGGAGCAATATCAAAAAAGACGTTTTATGCTTTTAATTTTGGTCAAATAAATTTACAATTTTTTTTTTTAAACTTAGAATTCCTTTTGGGAGCATTCCATGGAAGGTATTCCATGCTTTTAATTTTGGTCGGTTGAGAGTTTGGAGTTTCAAGACCTTCAAAGGCTAATTAGATCGTATTTAGAATCGTTGTTTTTGAATGTTCTTTTCGTGCATAATTTGTGTCGACTGGCAGCTGTAGACTGGCAGCTGCAGCCTTTGTTTGTTAATTTCTGGCCTTTGATGCTAGACAATAGGCAATGCCACGTGTTTTTACGACTTGAAACTATTTAAACCTGCTTGGAGCTTGAGAGCTCAGTAGTGACAAAAATGAGTGAAGTGAACAGTGTTAGTTTTTGGTGACACGTGTTAAATGCTGCTTAATTTAGGTAAATTGCGTTTTGCGATTCCTTCCCTTCCTCTCCATCTTTGTTTATGGATTTGACTATTGACTGTGACGGAACAGTCTTGTAGATTGGAAGAAAGGTCTGAATTGGTCTTTACATTGTAATTGAGACTACTTTGTTTTTTCTGTATTTTTTCTTTATTCAATTTAATAATAAATTCCATTAAAAATCAGTGAATCAAGTGCTCAGTTGTGAGAAGGAGAAAGGGATTGGGAGAGTTTGGCATAGCTCTCCTACACATTATTGAAGTTGGCTATAATACTCCACATTGTTGCTCTGCAGAAAATACAAAACGGTTCTGATTGGCAAGTCTTAGCAGATCTTCAAATTTAAGAATTAAGCTTTCAAGAGAAACGATTTGGCAAACTGACACATATCGCAAGACCGGGTTAGAAAGACTTTATCGTTTGTAACATTATCGCAAAATCTCCTCCTTTACCTAAGAAAGAGGAGAGAACTTAGAAGATCAGGAAAGATAGCTAGTAAAAGCTAGAAGACTGAAGATTTTTCAAGACGGAACTTCAACAAGGAAAGTGACTTCATTTCTATTTTTTGTGAACTTATCTATCTAAATTTGTGTACGACGGTCTGTAATTTAACGTTAATTTATAATTTTTTGCGCACTGTATCATGTATTTTTGGCTTAAGTATCAATTTATTAAATGTGTTGATAACATGTCTACTCATAACCCTGAACCATCTGAAAACCTGCCTGACTCTGTCTCGATCCCTGCAGAGGACCCAAGTGACTGAGGTGGGGAACCAAGCACTGGGATAGATTCGACTGAGGGAAGGGTTAGAGAAGCACAATTACGGCGGCGGTACCTTCAAAAAAGGATACAGTCCTGCACTGATTGGCTCCTAGCTTACAAAACCGAAGAAGAAATTCTTCTTTTTGAGGAAATTGAGGTTAAAAATCTAGATTGGGAAGTTCAAGATTTTTTGAAAACGGCACAAGAGTTAAAAGAGACTAGGCAACCCTTGGGACCCGAAGAGAGGGTGAGGGCCGAGTTTGAATCCCTGGTGAGGCATTGCAAGGCTCGGGCTGCTGAACTCTCGAAGTCTATAGAGAAGGGGCCACCGGAAATTCAGAGCCACAAAAGGAACCTAAGGAAAAAAAAACACAAAATTGGCGCTAGCTAATGGGGCCGCTCGGGAACTTCCATTGCACGTAAATTCCTTTGAACCTGGGCCCACTTTTGCAGTAGAACGGTTGCAACAAGGCTGCACTAGTCAAATCTTACTAAAGGCCGGTAAGAGTGGACCAGGGACCCAAGTGGCAAAGGCACCTGTGAAGTCCGGGATTAAGGTTAAGGTTGATTCGGGACAAAGAAATGGAGGAAGCATTTCATGTCCACCTGGTTTAGAAAGGATTACCCCTAATCCGTTTTGGAATATTGCTCAGGAAGGCACGGGCATGTCAAGGAGCCAGGTTCTGAGACATGCAAATCAGAGTCGGACTCAGGAAAAACAGGAATTAGGTCATCCCCTTGAACCCTTTAGTTCGCGAAAGGATTTTTTGGATGAGGCACTGTTAATCGGCTATGATGGGTCTAATATGCCCAATGTCATGTTTAAAAATCAAATAATGAACCTGATGGAACGATGTCCATACCCAGATCGTAAACTGCCACTGTTGCATGCTGCGTGTGTTCGGGCTGCGGCCCATACTAATGCGGTAGTTATTTCTGATACCCCTGGATTTGATGATGAGGCAAAGATTAGCATGGCTTTCGATTGGTTGTTGCAAAGATTTGGTGCTCGAGGTGGCTTCGTTAATGAACCCGAAATAAGGCACATAAGAAACGGCCCAAAAATGACTTTCACTTCGGCGGCGGCTTGGAAGACATTTAAGGATGAATTGACACAGTGTTTTGTATTTGCGCATTCCTATAAAAAGCCTGAATTGTTAGAGGGTCGTTTGGTGGTTGATCTCTCATGTAGGTTTCCGACTCATGCAAAACAAAGGTTTTGGCATTTTTTAAGTGATCGATTTGGTAGCACGGGTGACCCTACCTTTGCCAGCTTACTGCAGTTTGTCGAACGCGAGGAGGAGAGTAAGTCATCAGATTTTGGTGTTCAACTGATGGCTGACGAAAGATCTGAGCGAACTTCGAAACCCAGTGCAAAGAGTAGCGGAAATCCTTCGTTTAAGGTCAAAAAGACTTCGGCACAATTTGATAGTAATGGTCGTCGGAATAATGATGGAAATTTTCAGAACAGCAACATGATTTCTGCTAGAGCTAAACCTTACTCAGACTCAAAAAGTAATGATTTGGTTAGCGTTGCTCCACAGTGTTTCGTATGTGTAATGGAAAGATTGGATAGTCACCGCAAAGTCGCGAATTGTCAAAGGTTTAGGAGGATGAACCCCTCAGAGCGCAAGGATGTGGTGTTTTAGGCTCGTCGGTGTTTCAATTGTCTCGGTGCTCATTTGGTTAAAGACTGTACGCAAAGATGTGATTGTCGCAGATGTCAAGGTAGTGATATTTGTAAACATTTTTTCACGTTGCATGAGTACTTTGCTCCAACTGTACCTAAGAGTTTTGGGAATAATGAGCGTGTTAATAAGAAAGAAAATGACGAACCCTAGTGTTTCTCAAGGTCCTTCTTTTCCAGTTTGGAGTGTGAAAATTGGTTCGAATAAGGCGGCACTTAATAGCATTGTAGCCGCTAGGGTCATAAACCCGCAGACCGGCAAGTCTAAACTTGTTTACCGCCAGCAGGATGGAGGTTCTCAGTTGGACAATAATTTCGAATAAGTTGGTCGAGGAATTGAACTTGGAACCGTATGATCAGGCGTCTTTTAGAATTGAAACTATGACCGGATTTGGTTAGGTTCAATTTGCAGTCCTTGTTTTCAGATGAAACGTTTGCTTTGAGTAATGCGGTGACTCACAGTACATGGCGTGATGATATGAACACGTTGCCACATAGACAGGATATAAGTAGGTTTGCGCACTTTAAGGATGTAGAACTTTTTGAATTGCCGGAAAACAAAACGGTAGACTTCTTGATTGGGAATGATAATGCCTTCTTAATAACCGTGTTGGAAGAAAGAGTAGGTGCTTCACGCAGTGACCCACATGCTATTTTGACTCCCTTAGGATGGCTTGGTTGTGGTGGTAGAAGTCCATTGGAAGAGAGTCCAGTGAAAGTTTGTCGAGTTCAAGCATGTGTCAACATGACGGCAGATGTTACAGAATGTGCAGAAATAGTGGCACGAGATAATCGGATTCGTGAACTAGAGCAGGCTTTGAAAGATGTCACGTTACAGGATGCCGAAATAGATTGTTCCAGGAGTGATAAAGAGGCTAAGTAGTTGGTCGCGTCAAATGTGATTGTGAAGGATTCTAAATTCGAGATACCAGTTCCGTTGAAGGAAGGTGTTGAGGTGTTGCCCAATAATCTAGCTGTGGCCCAAAGTCGTTTGGAGATCCTAAGAAAGAAAGCTATGAAGGATGATGACTTAGGTGTTTTTCTGACTTAGTCGTTCAGGGAGCTACAGGATTCAAATTACATTGAACTTGTTAACGATGGTGACGAGGTGACGAAGCCAGTGTGGTATCTTCCATATTTTGTGACCACACAGGCTAAAAAACGCATGTATTTTTTCGCATGAATGCATGTATGTATCACAGGCTGAAAAACGGATGTATCACAGGCTAAAAAACACTTTTCGGATGCTTTGAATTCTTCTTATGGTTCTGTAATGTATCTGCGAAGGCTGGTAAACGGAGTTGCGTCGGTGTCAATTGTGTTTGGAAGAAGTAAAGTGGTTTTGAGGCATCAAGAGTCTCGGCCTATTGCACGCAAAGAGTTGGTAGCCGCTTTGACTACGACCGAGTTGTCGAGACAGGCGTCTGAGGCATTAGGATTACCTGCAGAGCTGGGCATTTAAAAAACACATCGTTAAGCGCAAGCGCAAATTCTGCAACCAAAATTTTCTAGTTCAAAGCACAAGCGCAAATTCCGCAACCAAAAAATTTTAAGCTCGAAGCGCAAGCGCAAATTTCGCAACCAAAAATTTTTACGGTTAAAGCGAAAGCGCAAATTCCACAACCAAAATTTTTTACCTTAAAGCACAAGCGCAAATTCTGCAACCAAAATTTTTAAGCTTAAAGCGCAAATGCGAATTTCGCAACCAAAATCTTAAATGCTTAAAACGCAATTGCAAATTCCGTAACAAAAATTCTAACCGTTTTAAAGCGCAAACACTAATTCCGCAACCAGAAATTGAAAATAGTACAGTGCAACAACGAATTGATTGCTTGAGAAGCGCACACAAATTTCGCTATTTAAAAAAGTTTTTGAGTACAAATTTTTGCATAATCGAAGTTTCAAAAGCAAGCTGCAGACGATGGTGTTAAGCAAGGATGGCAGTACGATACCGTACGTTCAGAATTGGCGTACTACGTACCTCGCACCTTGAACTGTACCGTACCAGCGTACCGTACTTCAGTTCAATTTTTAAAGCGTACTGTACCTACGTACCGTCAGGCGCGTAGCCAGGATTTGGAAAAGGGTGGGGCTATTTTGAAAGAGTGAGAAGTGTGCAAACGACCTTGACTCGAATTTTCATTGATCTTGAATCAGTTTCAGATGGTTTGTCCGAAAATTGAGACGAAGTGCCTCGGAAAGCTCGGAAATTCAAAGGTTTTTTCCTCCCAAAATTAGGTGATCTCCAAAAAAAGAAAAAAAAAGGTCTTCGCCAAAATTCAGAGTGATTTTTCGGCCGAAATCCGAAAATCAAAGGTTTTTTCCGCCCAAAATTAGGTTGTCGCAGTTCCTGCTTCATCCAGTGGCGATGTGGAAACTAGCATGGAAGTAACCACAAACGAAAGATAATTCTAACCGATGGCTTCTTAAATCAACAGATCATAGTAGCTCATAAGGCTGCGCAGTCGAGCCGGTTAACCGCAATCGGAGCGCGCTCCCTTTTGACACGCCACAACTGGTGACCGCGACGTCAGCTGCTATCTAAGCAACAGCTAACATCCAATCAACAACTCACGTCTGCTCACACAAGGCTGCGCAGTCGAGCCAATTAACCGCAATCGGAGCGTGCTCCCTTTTGACACGCCACAAGGTGATCTCCAAAGGAAACAAAAAAAAAAGGTCTTCACCAAAATTGAGACTGATTTTTCGTACAATTTCGCAAATTCAGACGTTTGAGGGGGGCTGTTTTCGAATGGGGGGGCTATTTTCCATTTTTCACAGAAAATCGGCCTCAAAAGCACAAAAAACATGCGATTTTGCATACTTCACAAGCCAATGGGGGGGCTCGAGCCCCCCCCCCCCTGGCTACGCTACTGCGTACCGTGCCCGTACCATTACAAAAGGCGTATCGTACTTCTTAGCAAAAATTGAGGCGTACCATACCGTACTGCCATCCTTGCTTTGAACTACCCGCAACTTTAACTGACTTTGACATCACTTGCCTATAAATCAGCGATCTCAATTCACACATTTAACCTCGGCTTCAGCTGTCTTTTGAATCTGCGTACAAAAAGCCGGTGCAATGTGCGAAAAGTATAGAATTTTGAATTTAAACAGCGTACTAACGTACCGTACACGCATCATTACAAAAAAGCCGTACTGTGCCTGTACCATCACAAAAAAGCGTACCGTACCAGCGTACCGTACCTCTTCACAAAAATTGAGGCGTACCGTACGGTACCAACGTACCGTACCGTACTACCATCCTTGGTGTTAAGGCTAAAAATATGAAAGTATAAACATAGTACCATCTTCAGCTAAACTGCACTGGAATAAACCAACTGCATTGCGTTTAGCTTTTATAACTAAAGGCACATATCTAAGACCGAAGAAAGAATTATTTTTATTGTTGAAAAAAAGCAATTAAACACTAAAACAAAAAAAATAATAAAATAAACAGCAATAAAAATAAATAAACACCAAAATAAAAAAAACTCCACTGACTCACATTCAGAAATAATGCATTATTCATGGAGAAAAATTGACTTTTTTTAGACGCTTTTCATTTTCACGCAACCAAACA
This sequence comes from Trididemnum nubilum, assembly GCA_963965965.1. Lineage (NCBI taxonomy): Eukaryota > Metazoa > Chordata > Ascidiacea > Aplousobranchia > Didemnidae > Trididemnum > Trididemnum nubilum. The sequence continues at coordinate 29,405,192 of OZ014478.1, forward strand.
AACTTTTAAAAATTTTCTTTCGTCCTAGACGATCGTTTCGATCGCAAAATATCAGAACCAACAGCAAATAATCTCTCGACGGCGGCCAAACTAGAAATAGCAGTGTTGAATCTTTTGAATTTTTGCAACATTACAGTACAAAAAACAAAAAGCATTTCGTACTTATTAAGTGAGGTAGCTTAAACTACATACAGGGTTCAAAATTAACGACTGCCCGCTTGCTCGAGGCAAGCTGAAATCGCTTCGGGCAAGTTAGTTTTCAGCTTAACTTCCCCGACGGCAAGTTAACAAAATACAGCGTATTAGACAACTTCAAACATTGTAATAATTATAATTGTAATTGTAATTGTAATTACATTTTATTTACCAAGTTGCCTTGGCCAGGAGACAGCGAAAGGACCTTTCGGTCTTCGAGTCAAGCTGCCACCTGCCCATCTGTCTACCACACACGATGGAGGCTTCACACTGTCCCTTTAATTGCTGAACGTCAAGCAGGGAAGCTGTAAATACCAATTTTTATAGTCTTTGGTTTGACTCGACCGGGAATCGAACCCGTGTCTACCACTTCAGTAGCAGACGCTTTATCCACTCGACCACTGAAAACGCAATTTACCTGGCTTTGTTGCAATAAAGTAAAATTTGTACGTGGAGATAGCTGTTTCTTGCTGTATTTTAGTAAGCACTTTGTAACTATCACAATTAATGCATTGTCTAATAGTACGCATATCATTAATTGCAATTAACACGTCTTAATCGCACGCAGATTTTTCGATTCTTGGACGCGTTTAGCAACTGTTTGGCACAAAATGTTCCGTTTTTTTTTTCTAGAAAAGTTTTCCGGCGCTTACCACGCTAACAGCTGTTTCAGATACCATAAGTATTACCCTGCTCTGCATGAAGATAACGTCAAGATTTTTGCAATTTTTTTGTTATGATTATTTTGAAGATCTTTTAGCTTTCTAGCTGGTGTAGTTTCCAAAATATTCGTTAATAAAAATACGTTTGCAACAAACCACAACGGTAATGAATAATTATGATCGTTAAATATTAAATGAAATATTAACAATCAAAAAATCAATTTTTGCTAACGCATGATTGGAAAAAGTTACTGATTGCATCACATTATCTTAACAATCTCACACAAAAACTTGATTCTCGAAACTACGCGTATTTTGCAAATTCAGTGCTTTTTTCCGAGTTAACCTCAAAACTTAGAGTACCTTTTTTTCGGGCAAGTTGAAATTCTCTTGGGCAAGTAGACATTTGATAACATTTGCCCGACGGGCAAGTTGTCGAAAAAGTTAATTTCGATCCCTGATATAATATTAATACATTACTCTATATCTTTCAGCCATATACAGCATATAGCAGTAGCGTAGCCAGGGGGGGCGGGGGGGCTACAGCTCCCCCCCCCATTGGCATGTCGACCAAAATGCAGAATAAGAAAAACTCAACGTTTTTAGCACTTTTGAGACCGTTAAATGCACTAGAATGGACTAAATAGTGATTTAAAACATCTTTTAAAACATTTATTTAGTGGGGAGGGGCTAATTTGTTAAAAATAAAACCAACAAATAAATAAAAACTTTGAAAAATGATTAAAAATGCGCAATCAAATTTGATCGTAAGTCTAAAAACACTAAGCATAGGTGTCATCAACAAATATACTATAAATTAAGGAATAGGGGCGGGGGCTATTCAGTATTGTTAATTACCAATCTTTCTCAAATTTCTTTTCATTAGCCCCCCCCCCAATTATTTGTCTCTATACACTGTATACGAAATAGATTACTCCGTGTGAGTTTTATTGACCTATTCGATTTTATAATTTACCAGCATCTAAATAAGAGAACAAAAATTTTACCATTCGCCACCTCCCAAATAGCACATTTATGCAACCAGTTTAATCATGTTTGCACTGCCAATTTTTAAGCCACGTTTTAAAAGCATTGTTTTTTTATCAAAATAGCCCTAAAATTAAGTTATTATTGCAAATAATGCAAAATTTTCGAGCGCTGGGGGCTCCGCCCCCAGACCCCCAAAACAGCCCCCCCATTGCGAATTTCTGGCTAGGCGCCTGGCATATAATTTATCTGAAGCACAAGTACTACCTCTAGGGATGGGCATTTCAGAATAGTAGGCTATTTCAGAATTATTCCGAATAGCTAAAAACGAATCCTAATCTGGCTTAAATTAACTTAATTTGTTGAAAAAGTGAACTACCAGTCAACCACCACCGATATTCAGAAAAAATTTATTAAACGATTTAGTTAATTAAAGCAGCGCTTTATTGCAGTGCATGACATTGCGTGCTTCTAAATGTTCACCACTTAGTTGCATTCTTAATTCGCTCACAGTCAAGTCTGCACTGGAGAAGCACCTTTCGGAAGAAGCTGATGGTGCAGGAATGCAAAGGTTGCTTCAAATAGGAAAGTTGAAAATTTGTGGACCACCATTTCATGTATCCATTTTAAAAGGTTAAAAAGTTTGAGTTTTGGACAGCCCCGTTTGGGAAAACGTTTTTTCATATTTGCTTACCTTGAAAATTTCACGTGTCCAGCGTGAGTGGTTAAAAAGTTTGAATTTTGGAGGGTCCGTTTGGGGCAAATCCCCATTGTGGCACCCCCAATTTTTGTTACGTGTAGTTTATTTTTGATATCTACCCATTTCAAAAATCTGATTCATCTAGCTCTAACGGTTAAAAAGTTAAAAATTTTGGAGGACCCGATTGAGAGGGATCTCCCGACCAGGCACCCTTGATTTCTGTCACTCACTAGTCCTCCTTGGTATATTCAATCCCTGATTCAATCGCTCAAACTTTAAATACAGCACGTTTAGCGATTTAAAAGTAGATTACGCAGAAGAAAGCAAAACAAGAAAAAAAGTAGATAACGCAGAAAATAAAACAAGAAAAAAAATCTTTCTATCAGCAATCAGCATGCATCAACCATCTCGTGATCATGCTTTAAATCTGTAAAATCAAAATTTATTTGTTTTTTGACAGGGACATGCAGTTCAACGTTTAAAAATTATTTTGTGATTGCGCATCTTGGAAAAAAATTCACAATTGAAGCGCAACAAATATTAGATTTAGTGATTCGCAAACACAAATTGTGAAAGCGCTGAAAAAAACAGGCATAGAGCGCAACGCAAATTGCGCAAGAGCTGAAAAATAGGCATAGTGTGCAACACAAATTGCGCATTTGGGCAACTTGCGCAATTTGCGTAACTTGCGCAACTTGCAAACTATTTTGCGCAACGCCCACCCCTGATTACTTGGGTGTGAAAGGTATTTTTGGTGCGATTCTCGTAACGTGTTGCTGTGGATAAAAAGCAAGGATTTGCGCTTGGACAGATTTATTTCGCGACGCGTGGAAAAAATCTTTGAAAATGACTTTCAATAAAGTCGATTTCATTTTGCTTTCGCAATAAGCTTTTCGGACAGAACTCTTCAGTTGCGATCTCTGTCTGGTTTGGTATGTGGTGAGCAGGATCTTTTAAAGACCAAATGCAGTAAGGAGAAATGCACTCTGCAGTAAGGAGAAATGCGTTTCAAGGGGATTGCAAGATAGTAAGGAGAAACACAATCTATCCAATGCCAACAGGCTTTGATCTTACCGAAACAGTTGTAGAGTGAATACGAACTGCTTTTGCCTGCACAAATCTGTTTTTTTCCGTGAAATATAAACCGCTTCCAATAGACTCAAGTGAAACTGAGAGCGAGCTGTGGTTAGGATTTTAAACTGCGAATCAGAATAGTTGCGTGCGCACTGATTGGATTCCAACAAATGTTGGCCAATGGTTGAATTGCTTTCTGGTTCGAATTGAGTCTTACTTTTTGCTTTGCATTTTCTATTTGGCTGGGTTCTAGTTGGTTGAGATCGATGGGCTCCCTGTTCCTGAGTAAGAGTGGTTTTTTGCCTTATTGCTTTTGGAACATGTTGCTTGATGCGTTCCTGAAGCCTTTGAGTAGTGCGACCTACGTACCGACTATCACAGTGGCACACATATTCATAAATAACCATACTTCTTTGATTGGCAGGTAGCACATCCTTTTTGGCAGCAGGTAGCATGCATTGGCTTGAGAAAATCAAGCGTGGTGACACTGCTCCGTAGCAATTTTGTACAGCACTTTTGACTTGATGTTCTAATTGCTGAGAAGCTGATCCTATCCACGGGGCTCTAAGGTACACTGGGCACTTTTCTGGTCCAAAGGGTTTGGCTGCAGAAAATTGTGCAATTTTCTTGGATATGTGCTTGAGTACTATATCTTCAGGGTACCCGTTGTCAAGCAAGATCTTTTTGATAAAATCAATCTCTTGCTTAAGCTTGTTTTTGTACATATCATAAGTGCTCTGTGTACCAGCGTGGCGATTAGGTTCGTTTTCCGTTTGCGTGGGCTGAAGGATTCCCAGCGGATGTATTGACCAGAAAAAGTGGGTTTTTGATATACACTGGTCTCGAAACCAAGTTCAGTTCTTTCCACTAGAATGTCTAGAAATGGAAGTTTGCCATCTTGTTCTTTTTCAAAAGTGAACTTGAGAGCAGGATGTAGACAATTAAGCGTGACCAGGAAATCGTCAACGTCACCTTCTTGTTTGAAGATGGCAAAGGTGTCGTCAACATATCGAAAATAAATTGTCGGTTTTTGAACACAGGAAAATAGTTTGGACTCGTGGTATCCGACAAAGATATTCACTAATGCTGGGCCCAATCATGAGCCCATTGCTACTCCGTCCGTTTGCTTGTACATTGTGTCATTGAAGCTGAACTCTACGGATGACGTAGCACTTTCCATAAGTTCAATAAATACCGCTTGGGGGATGGGAGGTGTGGAAGAAGGGTCTTTGTACAGGACTTCCGCACATATGCCGATCGTTTCCTTGAGAGGTACATTGGTAAATAGGCTTGAGATGTCAAATGAGCACAAATAGACATCTTTTCCTTCTAACCTGAGGTCTTGCATGGTTTGTGCGAATGTAAATGAGTCTTTTATGCAGTTGGTGGAAAACTGCTCAAGCACTGGCTGTAAAATGCTTGCTAGCCATTTGGCAAGTTCATGGTGGGAAGAACCGACCATGGACAGGATAGGCCTTAATGGCGTGCCTTCCTTGTGTGTTTTAGGCAATCCGTACATTCGCGGTCTTTGCGAACCCGTAGGGCGTACCTCATCATAGACTTGTTTAGGTAGCTGCTCTGAGTTCAGTAACTCTCGTAATCGGTTCTGAAGTTTTGTCTCTATGGTAGCGGTTCTGTCAGCCGTGGCGGCTAGGCCAAGACATTCGAATTTTGATGCGTCATTCAGAATGTTTTCCATTTTAGTTACGCAATCATTTTTGTTCAAAATGACTACACCTGATCCTTTATCGGGACGAGTGATAAAGATTTTTTTTATTTCTACGCAAGCTTTTGATGGCCTGGTAGCATTCGTTCTGCCTCTTAAAGTCATGTTTTTCGATTTGACTTTCACTGTAGCTTTCACGATTTGACTTTCACTGAAAGTCAAGTCAAATCAAAAAACATGACTTTATGATGCAGAACGAATGCTACCAGGCCATCAAAAGCTTGCGTAGAAATAAAAAAAATCTTTATCACTCGTCCCGATAAAGGATCAGGTGTAGTCATTTTGAACAAAAATGATTGCGTAACTAAAATGGAAAACATTCTGAATGACGCATCAAAATTCGAATGTCTTGGCCTAGCCGCCACGGCTGACAGAACCGCTACCATAGAGACAAAACTTCAGAACCGATTACGAGAGTTACTGAACTCAGAGCAGCTACCTAAACAAGTCTATGATGAGGTACGCCCTACGGGTTCGCAAAGACCGCGAATGTACGGATTGCCTAAAACACACAAGGAAGGCACGCCATTAAGGCCTATCCTGTCCATGGTCGGTTCTTCCCACCATGAACTTGCCAAATGGCTAGCAAGCATTTTACAGCCAGTGCTTGAGCAGTTTTCCACCAACTGCATAAAAGACTCATTTACATTCGCACAAACCATGCAAGACCTCAGGTTAGAAGGAAAAGATGTCTATTTGTGCTCATTTGACATCTCAAGCCTATTTACCAATGTACCTCTCAAGGAAACGATCGGCATATGTGCGGAAGTCCTGTACAAAGACCCTTCTTCCACACCTCCCATCCCCCAAGCGGTATTTATTGAACTTATGGAAAGTGCTACGTCATCCGTAGAGTTCAGCTTCAATGACACAATGTACAAGCAAACGGACGGAGTAGCAATGGGCTCATGATTGGGCCCAGCATTAGTGAATATCTTTGTCGGATACCACGAGTCCAAACTATTTTCCTGTGTTCAAAAACCGACAATTTATTTTCGATATGTTGACGACACCTTTGCCATCTTCAAACAAGAAGGTGACGTTGACGATTTCCTGGTCACGCTTAATTGTCTACATCCTGCTCTCAAGTTCACTTTTGAAAAAGAACAAGATGGCAAACTTCCATTTCTAGACATTCTAGTGGAAAGAACTGAACTTGGTTTCGAGACCAGTGTATATCAAAAACCCACTTTTTCTGGTCAATACATCCGCTGGGAATCCTTCAGCCCACGCAAACGGAAAACGAACCTAATCGCCACGCTGGTACACAGAGCACTTATGATATGTACAAAAACAAGCTTAAGCAAGAGATTGATTTTATCAAAAAGATCTTGCTTGACAACGGGTACCCTGAAGATATAGTACTCAAGCACATATCCAAGAAAATTGCACAATTTTCTGCAGCCAAACCCTTTGGACCAGAAAAGTGCCCAGTGTACCTTAGAGCCCCGTGGATAGGATCAGCTTCTCAGCAATTAGAACATCAAGTCAAAAGTGCTGTACAAAATTGCTACGGAGCAGTGTCACCACGCTTGATTTTCTCAAGCCAATGCATGCTACCTGCTGCCAAAAAGGATGTGCTACCTGCCAATCAAAGAAGTATGGTTATTTATGAATATGTGTGCCACTGTGATAGTCGGTACGTAGGTCGCACTACTCAAAGGCTTCAGGAACGCATCAAGCAACATGTTCCAAAAGCAATAAGGCAAAAAACCACTCTTACTCAGGAACAGGGAGCCCATCGATCTCAACCAACTAGAACCCAGCCAAATAGAAAATGCAAAGCAAAAAGTAAGACTCAATTCGAACCAGAAAGCAATTCAACCATTGGCCAACATTTGTTGGAATCCAATCAGTGCGCACGCAACTATTCTGATTCGCAGTTTAAAATCCTAACCACAGCTCGCTCTCAGTTTCACTTGAGTCTATTGGAAGCGGTTTATATTTCACGGAAAAAAACAGATTTGTGCAGGCAAAAGCAGTTCGTATTCACTCTACAACTGTTTCGGTAAGATCAAAGCCTGTTGGCATTGGATAGATTGTGTTTCTCCTTACTATCTTGCAATCCCCTTGAAACGCATTTCTCCTTACTGCAGAGTGCATTTCTCCTTACTGCATTTGGTCTTTAAAAGATCCTGCTCACCACATACCAAACCAGACAGAGATCGCAACTGAAGAGTTCTGTCCGAAAAGCTTATTGCGAAAGCAAAATGAAATCGACTTTATTGAAAGTCATTTTCAAAGATTTTTTCCACGCGTCGCGAAATAAATCTGTCCAAGCGCAAATCCTTGCTTTTTATCCACAGCAACACGTTACGAGAATCGCACCAAAAATACCTTTCACACCCAAGTAATCAGGGGTGGGCGTTGCGCAAAATAGTTTGCAAGTTGCGCAAGTTACGCAAATTGCGCAAGTTGCCCAAATGCGCAATTTGTGTTGCACACTATGCCTATTTTTCAGCTCTTGCGCAATTTGCGTTGCGCTCTATGCCTGTTTTTTTCAGCGCTTTCACAATTTGATCTGAAATCGTTGCCTGTCGGCAGGTAACAGGACTTTGCAAAGAGAGGGATTAAACTAATACTTGAAAAGCGCAAATATCTAACTTTGGAAACGTGTTGAGAAAGCTAGTATAACTCAAAGGTATTGCAGACGGGGGTCTGGGGGCGGGGCCCCCAGCCGCCGCAGGCTTTGTAACCGTTGGGCGATTTTTTGTAACTTTTTGGGAAAAAAAGCTATTTTAATGTCATTGTATCACATTTTGCAGGTGTTTAGAGCCATTTGAAAGCACCAGATTTTTGACATTTGAAAGCCAATTGAAAAAATTAAATTGTTTAATCCCTCTTTTACTCGCAACTTTAGTCCAAAATACGTTTAACATCTGGCATTTTTGGGTTAGATTTTAGTTGTAAGTGATTTGGTCCAGGTAGGGGGAAGTAAGGCGCATTGTCTCTTGCTACATTTTAGCAGTAAATAGTAATCCACTCGAAGATTTTCCTTAGAGATTTTTGTTTTTTCACGAAAATAACCAGTTATAGGAGTACATGCTTGGTCAGGGGGCCCAGGTCCCCTCAATTGAAGTTCAATGATTTGTTCACTCAGCATTTTCCATGGCTCATTTTTTTTTAAAGTATTTCGTGCGTAAAAACCGGTTAAGTTGGAGTTGAATTACTGAATTGTTTTTGAAAAATGATACAATAGATGGTTAGTTTGGTTACGCCTACTAACCGTGTTATTGCCGGGCCGGATTTACGTCGCACTGGGCCCTTGGCACTGTGGAGATTTTCGCAACGTCTTTCTGCCAAATGTAGGTGAATATCAAAAAAAGTCTTACGATTTCAGCGTGGGGCCCCTAGCTGGTACTGCGCCATATTATAGTAGATTCGGCCCTGATTAATGCATTACAATCATAAAAAGTCTAGATGTGGACCTGAGCTAGCAACTTTTATGAAAAAACTCTCCATTTCTTCCGGGTTGTACGTTTAAATTGGCTGGAAAAAATTGAATTGAGGGGAGCCCGGGGCCCGTTGTCTTCAATACTGTTGTAAGCGAAAAATGCTAAAAAGAAACTGAAACTGAAGAAACAATAGGCTTTTTTGTCACATTTTTGTCGTTGGTGAAATTTTAATTGAGGGGGACCCGGGACCCTTGTCCCCCCCCACCGCCTTGCCGGCTACGCCTATGCTCCAAGTGAGGAAAACAAAAACGGTGTTAGCGAATTTTCCGCGAGGTTTCTGACGTTTTCCAACGAAATTTCAACTGTTCACAAAATAGTGCTGTCCTCGAGCCGAGGACAGGGCAATTTTCGAGGACTTGAGGCTTCGAAGCCAAGGCCAAGGACTTCAAAATGTGTCCTCGAGGCCAAGGACGTCCTCAAGGACTCCACCTCTGCAAGATAGCCCGATGACCGTAGTCCGTATAAGTTAGATACTTTATCGAGTCAACTCCATAACTAGTTAGTGCTTTGTACTCACTACAGTAGTTATACTAATGCTGCAACTGCTTACTATTCTACTGCAAACTTTCTGTAAAACGAACTGTAGGTCTATGCAATGCACTCTAGTCGCAAAAATAACCTTAATTGCTAAAAGTGATGATTTACAATCCCGTAAACGAGGTCAATCAGTCCATTTTTTTTCTTTTAAGTTTTTAAAAAAGTACCGCAAAAGTACCGCGGCACTACCGCGGTACTTTTAATTTGAAAGTACCGGTACCGCGGTACTAATTTTATAAAAGTACCGAGTACCGGTACCGCGGTACTTTTGCAAAGTACCGTGCCACCTATGATCAAAACACAATTTAATCTACTGCATCAGTAGGCCTACTGGTATTAAATTCAAGATCATTTTCAAATGTGAACTGACCAGCAACTCTTATTTGAATGCAATATACCGGTAGCCTACCGGTGATACTTAAGGCTAGTTGTTCTTAGAGAATGCAATTGCATACCGCATCTTATTTTGCATTGTACAACGTCGAACGAGAGTTATCGATGAACGGTACCGGTATATCATCCTGAACTAGACATAAACTCTTTGTGTGTTTGGTAACCAGTTTGATGATATTCAAAGTAGCTGATGCGCTCAACTCACACTGTGCTTCGCTATTAACCAGAAGCATACATTGCAATTGAGTGAACAGCCAAACTTTGTAGTTAGAAGAACCGGTACCAGGATTCGGCAGTACTGTACGCTTCGCTAATATACAAGTTCAATCTAGCATTATAATTATATCAAAGTCCTCTTCACTCTACAGTTCTTGTTTGAATGTTTCCTTGAGTTCTGACTATATTGTTGTCCTAATTATTTTGCACCTTCACAAAGGCATCAGCTTGATGAAGACATGCAATTGCAAATGTATTTGATTACATAGCTAAAGCCTACACATATGCCTCACAAATCTGAAAAATAAAACAAGCTAGGCTGCTACAACCGTATGTAGAAGCCTAGTTTTCCAAATTTCTGTTGCCTAATGTATTTAGCCTATGGAGATGCTTTAGAAACAGCCTAATACCATACACTCACTTCGAAGAAATTGTTAGTTTCGAATCTAAGTGGTAGGTATCAGCTTTAAAAAGAAAATAACAAAATTACTGAAAACTTTTTCCATATGCGCTCAATTTACAACTTTTTCTGCACCTATCAGGCTATTTTATATTGCCTCCAATTGTTTTTCAAGCAAACTTTCCCCTCCTCACAAGGTGGCGTAAGTGACAAGTTTAAATGCATGAGCGCTTTCAGACTATTGATGGATTGCAGCTACGTCATAGCTTTTTCTCCCAAAACGATTGGACGTCAAAACGCCATTACAAAGCATTGGATGTTGCCGCAAATCAATGTGTAATTCCTTCAGTGGACATGTTTAAAGAATTTGATTGTAAAGTAATGCTTTTATAGATAGCCTGGCCTTAAAAGGGCATTCAGGACGTTTTTATTTCAAAAATAGTTCAGTAAAACAATGCTGAAACAAATTTGGCAATTTTTTAGAATTTTTTTGCGCCATTTTTGGGTCACTTTGATTAAGAAATTATGAGATATTTCCAATTATTTTTCCACCTAGAAAAGGGAGAAACGCTTTACGAACGTTTCAGAATTTGAAAGAAAGTGCGTCAAAACCGTTCCAAATGACTGATCACATCTGATTGTAGTGGCGAGTCGGCAGTTTCTTGGGTGCGTGGTTGGGCTGAAGCAAACCTTATTCTGCATTAGAAATTGCTACTTTAGGCTTTTGGTTTTGGATTTGCTTTTAAGTACTTGCTGTTGGAGACTAAAGTAATTGAAACAGAATACATTAAACTGCTTTGAATTGAAGATTGCAATTGTATAGCCAAAAAGAGAAAATCTACGAAATAGCTAGGTACGCACGATAGGCTACCAAGTCTAAAAGTACGGTACAACTACAAAAAGTTTCTCATGTTGCGGTGTGACTGAGATGATTGGCTTAGATCAAAACAATCAGCCATAAGTTGTTAATCCCCTCCCTAAGTACTATAGACTATGCTATTCACAGATGCCTGTGCCAATCACAGACAGCTTGATCAGTTTCAATAGCCTAGGCTTAACCTAGGCACAGCAGCTAATGAAATGTAGCAGGCTAGCTGCAGTGGCGAGGCGCTGTGTAAGCAATAAGCAACCACTCCCAAGGTATTCAATATTGCATAGGCCTTTATAACCTGCACAATTTGATCGATTCAGGTAGGCTACTGGTACGTACATATCTCAGATCTGAAGACCAGACCTTACCAGTGTTTGTATTTCAGTTCAAATGCGTTACAACTTGAAGAGCATTGGTAGTCTACCGTAATGGGTGCCATAAGTCAAAGAACTCTAGAAACAATTGGTGTTTCGATAATAATTTTATTTTATTTTTTTTTAGATTCTGGCCCAAATTTTACTAGCCTACTCCATTATCTTTGACATTGTACCGGCACAATAGGCCTATATCTAAGCAGAATATCATCTGTCACAAAATCACTTTGGGTGGCAAAACCACGGCGATAATATGATTTTATGAAGAGATTACTAGCAATTGAATATTTGCAGCTTTTAGGTGTATTTTTTGCAATACCTAGATAAATTAGTCGATAACAATGGCTAGTTATGAATCTGATAGTAGTTGTGATAGCAATGCTTCAAGTTGCTCAAGTGACCTTCATTTCTTGATGGCTTTAGTTGCATTCAATCGTAGTGCTCCTTTTCAATTTGAACCTCAACTAACAAAAGAAGAAATTAAAAAAAAAGTTTTTGAAAACGAACACTGTAAGTTTAAACTAATTTAGCTAAGTTCACCAGTATATGATGGAGTGTACCGTATATTTGGAGATAAATTGTGATGCAACACAAACATCAGACATATTTAACCATACATGCGAGACACATTGCATTGCTAAGCAGCAAAGAGCCGAATAAATTCTCTGTGTTTTCATTGTGTTTTCAACAGGACATAGCAGTGTGCATGTTGCATAGTGCAGTGTGCTGTGTGCAGAGGCATGGATATATCAGTATATGCTTCATGTATAGAATTTTCATTCACAATATCCCGTATGAAAAGATTAGTGATCTGTGGTACCAATAGGACAGAATTGTAATGATTAATTTCCAAGTTTTTTGTTTAACATTGTCAACATTGTAAAGCTTTAAAAGTATACGTGAAAATAGAAGTACATTGTGTGACAGCTGTAAACATTTTACCAAATTTGATATGATGTCTGAAAATAATGTAATGTAGTTGTACACCAGGCATTTCAAATAGGAAGTGGCTAGTATTACGTTACGTAGCGCCCCTAAAGAGAATAAGAGAGCAAAGAGTGAGTGCTCATTTGCTCATTTACTCTTTTGTATTTTAAATTATTGTTAGGGTTTGGGTTAGATTTTGAGTTTGGGTTAGGATTAAACTTAGGGTTAGAGTTTGGGTTAGGTTTAGGGTTGGGGTTAGGGCTAGAATAGCAATTTTTTTATTCTTACATAACTTAACAGCAGCCTCTGCCTTTCAAATAAGAAATTTCTGAAGTTCTGCTAGTGTTATAGGCTAGCTTTGAGAAATAACTTTGGTACTACAAAAAAGACTAACTTTATTTGCTAACATTTCACCGGTTAGAATCAACTAGCTTTATCACAGCATTGCTATCCGAAGTGAAAGCACTATGCCATCATCTACTGATTGCAGAATAACAGAAAAACAATCCCACACATTGCTGTGGTAGAATAATTAGCAAAAAAAGTCAAAGCAAGACTCAAAAAAGTTCATCGTTAAAATAGGCATCATCATACAGATAAATACTGTATAAAGATGTGTACCAAAACAAATGAAAGCTCTTCGAATAAAAATAATCTTCGAATAAAAATAACATCAGCAGAACTTCAAAATTTTCTTATTTGGTATGATTTGTTTCAGGAAGATTATCAAAAATCCGTGCAATCAGAGCAAATCGTGCAACATGAAAATCGCTTGGAAAGCACTGATTGGTGTCAATGCCAAAACTGCAAGTTAATGCCTTATGCATACGAGTGCTTGTGTTGCCATGAGTTCAACCACACCAAAGCAATTTTGAATGATTATGAGGTGGAAGGATGTATTACCTCATTGAATGATTTTAAAGCTTATATGAATCCTTCAGTTCTTCGTACATTCTTTAAAAATAACCGGAAAAACTGGAAGAAGATAAGCAAAGGAGTTGGTCCAGATGGAACATTGTCAAATAAGTAAGTTCTTTGCGAATTTCGGCATTTCAGTCGAATAATTTTTATTCTTAATCAAAACAATGCAAATTTATTTTATTGCCCAGTAACAGCATAAAGTAGAAATGAATTAGCATTTGTTTAAGAAGGAACAGAGAAGTTGCGAAATTCAGTAGTTTAGTTTTTTACATTTTTTGTACTACCTGCATAATTTTGATTGAAAGTCTTAATAATATGTTTATTGTTTGTTAACATTAATATATTCATAGTTAATATGCTGATTAATACTTCTTAACATGCAGTAACTGATTAAAGGGGGTGAAGCATCCAGCCAATTCCAGTAGTTTGCAATAGTTAAAATTTAAATGTAATTTTGGAAGTTTTCTCAATTTGGAGCTGCAGCTAGAAAGATTTCCCCATAGAGTCTTTGGAAACCCTGAGTTTGTTCTCTCAATCTGAATTTCCAGAAAAAGGGATGGTTTACCGAAATTGGTAAGTCAAGTTATGTTATTGGAGGAGAAATGTAACTTAATTTTTGTTTTTTTATGGAAGTTTAGGCTGAGGGGACAGATTCAGGGTTTCCAAAATCTTTATAGGGGGGTGTCTTTTTGTGTTTGTTGAATATCTTTGCAACCGTAGCACCAAAATCAAAACAAAACATTTCAAAATTTATCTTTTGATTTTGGCTATTGTAAACTGTCGGAATTGGTTGGATGCTTCTCCGTTTAACTTTCGTGAAGCGTAAACGTAATCCTTTATGGCAATACAGTTCAGTCCTTATGAGTTCGACTTATAACAGGAAGTACTGGCGCAGTATTATTACTAAATGATAGTTGAAAAATTTTTTGCATTTACAGTTATATGGGAGCCAGTTACAATTTACCGTAATGGTTCAAAAGTATTCATTGATTTTTTAAACTATGATCTGCAGCTACTTGATGCTTATGGATAAAAAGTGACATCAGTTATTATTGCAGACAATATCGGCTTGTAGCGTATCGGCGTATTTTGGAATGGGTTTTAAAAGACGAAGTATTAGGAAGCAACAGGCGAATGACCCTTCCATCGTGTGTTGTGTCTGTTGTCCGGGAAACATTTCCAAGTGACGATGGATCTTACGCTGGATTTAAGATCTCAACTGTTGAAGATATATAATGTAGGAGGCTGCCTATGTGGAAGATGTACCCCTGCCAATGCTGAAGTTAGTTTATGAACTAAAGCCTTCAAACGCGGTTCGGATTGATTGCGCTGCGCGCCCAAAGTTTTTATCATGTGAAAGCGCAATATTGTACTGTAGTCTGTAGTTTTAAAATATTTGTGTTTCATTTCCATCGCCATATGCGAGGTTTCTTTAGCTAATACTGTAACTATAATTTTTTTTGTCGAAGTTGAGAAAAAAAATTGATTTTTTTGCAATTTTAGTGCGACAGTTGGTTTGAGGTTTTGCCGTATATATGTAACTGGTAACAAGTTTAACGAAACTGATGTCAACAGCAGCTTGATATGGTGGTTGAAAATGTTATATTTTCGTCCCCTCTGGGTAGCTGCTTGACTTGAAGACCATTCGCAACCCTCCCATGCTGCTTAACACCCCCGGAGTATGTAACGGTGATACTATTAGTTATTGCAATTGTTTTTCTTTTTCTCGCTTGTAGGTGTAAACGCAAAAAAAACATTTATCATTATCATCATCGTTGCAAACTGCGCGCATGGTCGTTTTTTTTTATTATACTCGCTGTAATACGCCAAAGCATGTAAGGAATTCGCGGGGCCCATCTCCGCGTCATTGTGCCCGGGCAACACGCCTACACTGCTCTTTTTGAAGAAATGTCGCAGCGGTGGCGAGCCGTTGGCAACACTGTGTTCGATTTGACCGGCCCGAGATTTGAACCTCAGACCTCCCGCTCCAAAGACGAACTCGTTGCCGCTTGACCAACTAAATTGATGAGTGGTTGGCTTATTTTGAGTAAGTGACGTTAGCGACCTCTCGCGTAAGTTGCCGACCTTTGATTCGTTTTTTTCCATTTGTACTCAGTTGGCGTAAAAGCGCTACTTTGTTAGGTTTGCCAATTTACGCTAATGAAGTAGAAGGCCTACTCAGCCTGAGTCGACATATGCTGCTTAAATTTTATCTCATTTTGGTGCTGGATTTTTGTTTTTCGACTTGGAGATAAATCTACAAAAAATGGAGATTTAGCAGTTTTTTACTTGTATTATTTTATTGCTCGTGAAATTACAACTTACAGTATTGTCACTGCTTTACTTTTAATTTTTTGTTGCCTACGTTTTCACGATAACATTGCAAAACCGTGTAGAAAGAGCAGAAACGCATTTATCAAATGCTTTGTAATTGTCGGTTGAGGTGCGTTTACACTGAATGTGAAGCGACTCAAAGCGATGTTAAGCAACCAAACTTAAACGTCATCGACAACTGAAAAGGTTGCAACCGGTCGCAAACTTCGTGACTGATTGCTTAACTTCAATTCGACAAAATTGTTCATGAGTGGATGGCCTATTTTAAGTTATGTAAGCGACCACTGGCGTAAGTTGCCGACCTTCGCCTCGTGTACAGTGTAAACGCAACTGTAAAGTTTGCATTTTTTCAAGCACCGTTGCTTTTCGAAAGGGATAGTTATCCGTTTACTTTACAAATTAGCAAAGCATAATTAATACATTACGATTTTTGACCGAAAACTCGATCGAGACTCAGTAAAGGGGTAGGTCGACCACTGCAAACTGCGGTGTTGTGGTTCATGAATCTTTGGCTTCTTTCACCACAACAACGCTAATTTCGTTTGGTTACACTACAAATGGTACCTTTGCTGCAATATTGAATTATGACGGCAGACTCAGATGACTGCAATTGTCTTTTCGCTGTATCGTAATAAATTTAATTGAAGTTCGACTCATGTTGGGTTAGGAACAATGCATGTTTTGTACATATCTGCACACGAAAAGGACTTTGTACTTGAAAATGCAGGAAGAAACCAAATCATATTGCAAGAAAAAACAATGAACTCAAATATAATCGACAGAAAAGAAATACAATCATCGGGCCATTCGTCTTCGTTTTGCAAGCAATTCTTCAAGAGGTGGCGCAGGTGTAGGTGCAATGGATACCGGCAATGCAGATCTTGGTTCTTCAGAACCTTGTAGGGTAAGACCATCGCGTCGTGCGTTCAAAGCAATATCAATCAGTTTAGAAATGTAATTACAAGTCTTCCTTTCATAAATGTGTTTTACGACCCACTCTTTCGCAGATTTTGAATACACTTTCTTAAATCTCAGGTTTCCTAAACAGATAGCAGAAAGTTAGTGAAACCGCGATATAAGTAGCAAATAAATTAAAAACGCAAGATATTTCGGTGTGACGTTGATCAACGTGTCGTTCTCTATAGTTTTGAATTTAGTAGCACATACAGAGGGGGCAAAACTCCCTCCCCACTGACCTTTGACAAAAATGCAGATTAAAAAAATTCCGCAATTTTAGCTTTTTTGAGACAGTCTTTTGCACTGGAAAAGACTCAAAAATCGTTTAAAGCACGTTTTGAAACATTTACGACGGGGACTGCAATTCGTCAAAAATAAACAATCACATTTGATCGCTTATTGAAAAACGCGAACATAGGTTTTACCCAAAAATACACAACTCAGGAATGGGGGGATATTCAGTACTACTGTAGTTAATTACCATACTTGGACAAGTTAAATGCAAAACGCTAGCTTCGTAAACCACTAGTTCGTTAACAAACTTCATACGTTTAGCTAATTCGTTATTTTCAGCTTTAATTAACGGAAGTTATTGAAGTCCGTTAATTCGTTAATATTTTGCGTGTAATTTACATTTCTTTTCATTCACTCACTTCTAGAACACGTAACGACACTGTTTAGCTGATTGTAAAGAGAAATTTATTGCCATGGTGGTCTTTCTGTGTCTTCGAAGTTACATTTTACAGTCTAATATCATTTCAAGATAAAAATGAGTTCAAATGCTCTAACAAAGCTGTGATCGGAAATCTTTGGAAATTGCGTACAGCGATAATTAATAGACCTTTAGGGCTGCAGCTAATTATTTGCTCCCAAAAAAGAGCTCTCTTCTTCGTCTTTATTATTTTTAACTCGTGCTAATACGCAACAAGTGTAACTAGTGCAAACTGCTTTGTACAGTTACGATAAATGAATGGTGCAAGAAATTAAAGCTAAAATCCTCAACGGAAGTTAACAAACCTTAGCGGAAGTAAATTTAGTACGTTAACATAAAAAAAAATTTAACGAGTAAACGAAAAAGTTAGCTTCGGAGCTAACGGATTAACAATTACCGGATTTGTGACCACCTATGTTAATTACCAATCACTTCTCTCTAATCTCGTTCCATTGCCTCCCAATTATCCTTCTCTTTAAAATAAACACAAAGTAGATTACTCCTCGTTAAAGTTTTTTTGAAATTAGGATTTCATGATTTACCACTTTGTGCATAAGAGAACTGAAACTTTACCATTACTCAACTTCCACATACAGGGTTCCCACGCATTTGTCAACAAAAAATTCCCTACTTTTTCCATACCTAAGTTTGCTCAAAACAAACTAAGCTCTAGTCATCTGAAATACAGAAAACTGCAATTATTTTAACACAATTCAAAACTGACTCAACAGAACTCAATCATTACGTAGATGAAGACGAATAAATAGCCTCTAGTAACGGACATTTCTTAATTGCTACGTGATTGTTTATGGCGTTTAGATTGATACAAGATGAAGGCAATGCGGCATTGTGTTTAGGTCACAGGCTCAATGGTCGTATCCAAGCGGCTGCTATCAGGCGCAAAGCCCAAAATTCGTAATGGGGGGGCTGTTTGGGGGGATCTGGGGGCGGATCCCCAGCCGACGGAGGCTAATGGGGGTTTGGGGGCACCAGAGGCACTGGGGCGGAGCACCCCCAGCGCTCGAAAATTTTTCATTTTTTTGCAAAAATAATTTAATTTTAGGACTATTTTGATAAAAAAAATAATGCTTTTAAAACGTGGCATAGAAATTGGCAGTGCAAACAAGATTAAACTGGTTGCATAAATGAACTATTTGGGAGGTGGCTAATGGTAAAATTTAGATGCTGGTAAATTATAAAATCGTATTGTTCAATAAAATTCACATGGAGTAATCCATTTCGTCGATAGTTTACAAAGAAAAATACTTGGGAGGGGGTTAATGAAAAGAAATTTGAGAGGAATGATTGGTAATTAACCAATACTGAATATCCCCCCACCTATTCCTAAGTTTATAGTATTTTTGTTGAAAACACCTATGTTTAGCATTTTTACACTAGCGATTAAATTTGATTGCTTAGTTTTGGCCATTTTTCAAAGTTTTTGATTGTGATTTTTAATTTTGACAAATTATCCTCCACCCACTGAATATATGTTTTAAAAGATGTTTTAAATCACTATTCAGTCGATTTCAGTGCATAAAACAGTCTCAGAAATGCAAAAAACGTAGTATTTTTCTTATGCAATTTGGTCGACATGCCAGCTTCCCCCCGCTCTCCCTGGCTACGCTACTGGCTGCTATATCCAGTATACACTACTAAAGGACTAGAATTCTTGATTTGGCAATGGTAGGCTAAGCACTGGTGCATTGGGAAACACTAATTCTTTGCACGTTGTAGGCAATCTGGTTAACTTCGTTGTCAGTTGCTACAAGCAGAGGTGGAGTCCTCGAGGACGTCCTTGGCCTCGAGGACACATTTTGAAGTCCTTGGCCTTGAAGCTTCAAGTCCTCGAAAATTGCCCTGTCCTCGGCTCAACGACAGCACTATTTTTTGAATGGTTAAAGTTTTGTAGATCGGCTGAAAAATGTTTTTCTAGACCGTTTTTTTGGAGATCGACCGAAAAAAAATTTTAAGACCTTTTTTCGTAGGAAAACACTTGCATTTGTGCCCTTGGTCCTTGGCCTTGAGCATTCCTGTCCTTGGCCTCGGATTTTTTTTGTGTCCTTGGCCTCGATCGAGCCTTGTGTCCTCGACTCCACCTCTGGCTAAAAGTAACCAAGCAGTAGGCAACCGGTACTGCACTGGCTTATACTGTTCAAGCTTGTGAAATCTGAACTAGGGGTCCTTTTTATTTGTAGGCTGGTAAACTAAGAACAACCTTTCCAAGCTACTGGCTGAAAGCGTAAGCTGACATGCAAGTTTTGCTACAAGGGCTTTTTCTTACAGCTAATCATAAGCCTAAGCGGAGTGCCTACTGCAGGCTAATACTGCTTACGGCTATTAGCACATTATTAGCACGCAGGCTAGAAAATCTCTTAACTTCACTTAAAAGCCAAACATGGCCTAGGCAAAAAGTCTAATGTAGGCTATCAGTGCATTATTAACGTGTAGTAGGTTATTAATCTCTGAACTTCATTCGGATGCAGCAGCTGTTGAAATACCCTTCTTCTGTTTTCTGCTAATCGGTTGCCTGCTGTCTGCGTATGCCACGCTATTCCTAGTTTCGTGCTAGTAGGCTACCGGCACTTGAATTCTTCCTTTTGCTTAATTGCCTTTGATGTAATAATACTCTTTAACTACAGCATAATGATACACTTAAATTAAAGTTTTGTTGAACTTGTATTGTGATGAAAGAAATCGGTAGGACCACCGTTCCTGAAGCTTTATCACAACACAGCCAGGTGTGTTATTACTATTTTTGTGCGCTTAATAGAGGTATTAGAAAGACAAACGGGATATTTAATATTCATTCGCTCCAATCACGTTAGTTTCTACAAGGTGCAGTGCGCTATTTATGCCAAACAGTTTTCCATCCTTATTCTACATTAGCACGCACTTTTCCCGACTTTTTCCCGGTCGGGAAAGGCCTTTACAAAATTCCCGACTTTTCCCGATCGTGGGAACCCTGCACATAGCCCATTTATGCAACCAGTTTAATCTTGTTTTTGCACTGCTAATTTTGATACCACCTTTTATAAGCATTAATTTTTGTCATAATAAGGCAATTCTTTTTGCAAAAAAATTACATCATTTTTTTAGCATTGGAGGCTCATCCCGTAGTCTCCTACATTGCAAATTTCTGGCGACGCACTTGTTTGAATTTGTCTATTCTAAAAACCAAGCACATAAAAAACAAACTTTTATTAAAAGCTTCCAAGTTTAATTCTAAAACCAGAAAACGTGCCAACAAATAGTTCTTCACGAGCTTGCAGAAAACAGAGAAACTAGATCGCCTTTTGTTTTTTTAAAAAAGTCAAACTTAAGACACTTAACTGTACTTTCATTTTACCATGCCCAAACCCACCTTCTTTTGAAAAAGCTTTCGCTCGACCAGTATTCTCATTGTGATCCAAAATTGCTAAGCGTACCCTAGCAATCATCGTATCGTTGACGAAGTGTAACCGCTATGGTGCAAATTTCAAGATCAAATTATGGAACACTTCCAAATTTCCTACAATCCACAGTGAATTTGCATCAAATCAATAATATTCTTCTTTCCACTCACTGTTTTGTTGAACGTGTCGAGTTCCTAGAGGCCTTCTCTGCAGCATTGCGCGATAGCTAAGCGCTTGCAAGTTAGCACAACTTCTCACGAAAAGTTTATTGGTGACAAACGTGTCTAGTGTATACTGTTCAGCGTTCATTATTCAATTATTCATCATCGCATCTACAATCCTTTGAGCTGGAGAAATAAACTTGACGCTTTTATAAATCCTCACTAGAGCAATCGCGCTAACCACTCACCAAATCAACTCAGTAAGGCATTATCACAGCGAAGTTCTGATCGATTATTAACAATTATACGAATTGATTTGACTTATAGTTCTGTTTGAAAGTTACCTCAGTGATAAACGCCGAGAGAGTTACTGGAAAAGGGAATTAGATTACTTAACCCATGTTTTCTCTCCAAATCCTATAGCTTTTATCTTTTTCTTGTAATCTGTCGTAACTAAGATTTACTTCTAGACTAAGAATTTCATTCGTTGCTGCATTTTTTACATTCTAAAATACGTTGGAGCACTGTAATCAGTCTTTGGACTAATATTTTTTGGTGAAATTAGTTGAATATCCAAAGAAGATTCAACAATTGGGGGTAGTTATTGCGAATACTAGTATGTCGAAATCAAGTTTATTACTTACCAGTGTGCTTGAACATCGTCATTTGCTTCATGTCACGTAAAAGCAAATGGTTTGTCACCATGCTACGCAGCGCTCTGAATGCATTCGAATCTTCTTGCATCCATTCTGTCGCATCTATTTGGTCTTGACTAAGGGGTTCATGTAGGCATCTAGCAGTTGACCCATCCTCGCACACCCACTCGTGGACGTTACGAATATGGTAGAGGATAGATAACCATCTCTGCCGTAATACCTAAACCAAGGTGCACAAGATATTTTAATGCAATGTCATCGTCGTGTAATAGTAAATTGAAAAGCAACCCCAAAACAAGAACTATTCGGTATCGTGCATCACTTTTGTTATCTTGAAATCCAGTCAGCAGTAAATTTGGCAATTTTTCTCAATGCCTATTCATTCTAAATCGAATCAAAATGGCTGCGGAGGATCGCCCATTATCTTTACAATTTTTTACTAACTTAACAACAAAGCGATTCGTATTATGTTGGAAAAAATGATGACAACAAATTTAAGTAAGCGCAATTCGCGGCAAGAGGACCAAGATCAACAAATGAAATATATTATTAAATAGTAAGTAATTGAGTGCATCGTCAAAGGTTCTATACCTGTTCATCTCCTCCACATTCCTGGCAACACCACCACAAATGATTATTAATGCTACGAGACCACCGTAACAGAACATCGTTTCCCTTTTTTTTCCCACTGCGGTGCAACTTTTTCTTCAAACCTGAACAGATTAAACAAAAATTAAACGCTACTGAACTTAATTAAAATCAATTTGCTCTTCTTTTACCAAAATAAATCTCACGCTGTACAAGTAACGAAAAATTAAACATCTGCAAAAAACACAACGCAATCAAACAATAACTGAAATTATTCTTTACGTCTTCTGATAATACTAAGTCATAGTTACAGCCGTAATTTAATTTGTATTTTTTTCTAAATGAATTGCTTTTTATACTATTCAGTAAAGATCGTAAAAAAAGGTCAATCACGCTGTACAAGTAACGAAAAATTAAACTTCTGCAAAAAACACAACGCAATCAAACAATAACTGAAATTATTCTTTACGTCTTCTGATAATACTAAGTCATAGTTACAGCCGTAATTTAATTTGTAGTTTTTTCTAAATGGATTGCTTTTTATACTATTCAGTAAAGATCGTAAAAAAAGGTCAATCACATACATACTTTTACAGACATGTCAGATATCGAACTGGTGATGGATGTGGCCGAATTCTGTTGCCATAATCTTCCTGATAGAGGGAGATCTATCGGTCACGACCACGGCAACATTTACGCCCTTTTCGATCAGCCGGTTCAAACAAATACGAAAAGCGTCCTTTTCCATGGCTACACTGCTGGTCGATTGTGTGACTTGCAGAGTTTCCATGTCGATGATTTTGCACGAGTTCTCTTCCATGACGCTGTAGGTCATATATTTAGCCGAATGACCTGGGGTGTCGCACCTAAGTTAGTAAGGTCTTATATGGCGAAATTGCATATCTAAAGCCTAAACTACGTATGTAAGATAAGAGATAAATTGAAGCAGCATCTTCATTCTGTTAAGTCAGCGGAGATAACTTTCAATACACTATTTTTTGTAGAAATCTAGCATACTAGAATAACAATTGAATGATGAATATATATTATTATGCATACTGGAGTAACAAAGAAACTCGAGCGTGCATTGTTAGACTACAGTTAAAAATTTAAATCAAAACCAAAAACATTCCTAAAGTGTTTGCTTCAACGACGATCTATTAGGCCTATATCACGTACCGCCCATCTCTCATCACCGTAACTGAACTGCTTTGCTCTGCTAGCTCTGCCATAATTCGATCCTGCTCTTCTTTGTAGAATTTGGAAATGGCAGGAATGAGATAGTGAGCTTGATTTTTGAAATACGTCGAATGCGAGATGAATTGGCATTCGAGTGCCCGAAAAAATCCAGAGATCTCGGTAAACGTTGATCCGCTAAATAAAATAGCTGCGGAGCACAACAAATTCACTTCCGCCATTTGCCCAATGTCTGCTGACGACTGCCAAAGCGAAGTGTGCCCACTGAAGCATTTACTTTTAAGACGCAGCTGACAACCTTTTAGTTGTTGATCAATCGATTTCATCTTATCACCGCAAATCTGAAAAAAATTCCTTTTAATATGCTGAAATATCTCACATAAATATTTTCAAGCGCACGAAAGCAAATTCTACTATCATTTTAATTTTTATGCATCTAAAATATTGTACGTTTCGGGTCCTGCGCCGGTTTCCATTTTAAGTAAACCTTTATCCTGTTTAAGAGTTACATGCAAGTTTGTGTAATAGTAGACAGAAAGATTAACATTACAAAATCGACAAATTTATACCTGGCATCGTCTAAACAACATCCTCATGCTTTTTTCGGCCACTAAAAACATTTTTGAATGTGATAGCGTTTCCGGAATGTGAGGAGCAGATGATATCTCACTAGCGATGAATGAGGACTCTAGATGAAAAGATTGGTCAAATGGTTCAGGTGGTGGTTGCGAGATAGATGATACACCGGTACCACCAGTACTGCAAGAACTTCCAGTGCCAGCAGATGATTGCTGAAATGTATAAAATACAAACTTAAACAAAAAAACATACACGTAATTCTGCGCTCGGTCACTTATAATGCAGTGAGTTGTTGGTAGCAACATTATGAACTTTGCTGGTACGTTATCACATGTACTCCTTCCATTCCAAAAATAAAATAACTTTTGAAAGCAAAAAGTCAATAGAAAACTTATCTCTGGAACCAGTCAACCTTTGAAGTGCAAGAGTTTTTTTACGTCGTGTTAGCGTCCTGCTAGCAGTATTTGCCACAAATAGGAAATAAATAAAAAGATGCAATGTACCAGTAAAGCTCACCTTGTCAAACAAAATCTCAGCTAACACTGGTTCGTTAGCGGTGTAGACTGAAGAATCTGCTAGCATCTGAAAAGAAATCGCAAAATGACAAAAGCTTACTTTTAGATAGGATATTACTGTCTGTCCAAGTTTAAAGTTGTAGAAGTCATTCGTGGATACCACACTAGAGAACAATGCAAGCCAGGTCAACTGACCGCGACAAACTGACTGCGGACAAACTGACCACGGACAAACTGACTATGAACAAACGGTTTCGTCACAGTGATTTGATCACTGATTTCTTCACAAAGTGAGGGTTTGGGCAAGATGGCCATGGGGATAGTAAAATATGCTTATAATCGCTCTTCTCAGCTAATCAGCATCATTTGGCTTGCAGTCAGTTGTCGTGGACTCAGAAGTATCTATGACCTTATCTGGAAGAGTACCATGATATCACCAGTCATCACTTCACCAAAGACAGTACCATACCGTAAAACCAAATTTGAAGATAAAAAAGATACTCAACTACCACTACCAGAAGTTTGAATTCCTGGTATAGCTGAAATTAGGATATACAATGCTTGCAGTGCTGTTTGATTTTGTAAATATAAAGTTTTGAATCAAAGCGATAAGACTTTAAAAGAAATTGCAATTTAAAGAAAACTTCCTTGATTGTCCCATGCTATCTAGCCAAAGGTTACCAGTGCATAAACCATAGTAATATAATATATCACCTCAATGATATATACCGTAGTAAACAGCATCTGACACAAAAAAAAAAGTAACAACTTTTTAATAGCCAGATTTTTTGACATAAAAACCTATATGGTAAGTAAAAGTTTGCTGATACCCAATATTAACCTATTGGGGAAATATTTTGATATTTTTTCAAACATATCAATGTTGATTTCAGAAACAAAATTCTGCCAATGATGCAAAAATTATTGATATCTATTCATAAAAACTTTAAACGATTACAGTAGTTACATTCAACGCTGTTTTTTTTTTTTTTGAAAATCATTTGCATGTTTTTGAAACCTTGTAACAACATCCATGTTATTACTACTCTTGCTGTTTAAATGAACCTGATCATTCATAAACAGTGAATAGTGAGTAGACAAAAGTAAAATGGCGCTAAAAGCCACAGATTACTAAGTTTCTTAATAACCCAAATTTTAATGAAAAGCTCAACACTGTAACAGGCTAGTAAGAATAAACAGAAAACTTTTTCTTAAAACCAACCTCTTCTTGAATTTGCACTTCAAGCGTTTGACCTCTTCTCAACAGCAAATTATTTACCGGAACAGCACCTAATTACAAAATAGCACTAGTCTTAATAAAGGTGGTGGTTCCAATTATAGGCATAGAAGGTTAGGATTTGAATTAGATTTAGGGTTAGCACGAGTCCACAACTTTTTGGCGCACCATTTTGGCACGGACCTTTTTCGGCGCCAATTTGGTGCTTTTTGATTAACCCTACCTCAAACCCAAACCCTGACCCTAAATAACTGAACTGTCAAAGAGACCGAATTTGCGACAAAACGATCTGAGCTAAAAAGGACCGGCAACGAAATAGGTGATGCTGAAATAGTCGTGCTAAAAAGACGTGATCCCTGGCATACTACATCTATTTCAGATTTAGAATTGCTAGCATACTTCTGTAAGCTAGTGCAATTAACTATGCTAGCGACAAATTATTTCAGGAACCAGCTTTATCTTTTGGTTGCTAAAAATATTGCAAAATTTTATCCCTTAGTTTGATAATTTCACCAAGAAAAAAAAGTCTCAAATAAGGCAGTGATTAAAAATTTTACCAAACAATTTTAGCTTCAAGACAGTAAAGCAAAAATGAGGAATATCTATCCGCGACAAAGACAGAAATTTTTGGCAATTTAATGCCTTCCAAAACTTAAATTACCATAATTGAAAACAAAATTTAGGTATGCACTAATAGGTACAGTATTCACTCATTTTTAAAATTCAAAAGTAGAAATTTAAGTGTTAATTTCCTACCTTTTCGTAGTTTTCTTCTTGGACTGGTGGAACAAGAAGAATCGGGAAGATCATAAAAATCTTCAAAATCAAAATGCAAACTACAAACCACAACAGATTTGAGACTTGCTAGGTTTGAGTGTCGAGGATATTTTGGATTATTTATTGCAAGTAGCCATTTTTTAGCTTCTACAGAATCATTAGGAATGTGGTGGAAAGATAAAAATTTTTCTCGAGAACCAACACTAAAACTTTTGCTGGTACATCCATGAACTGCACAATAGCGAACCATTATGCTATGATCAAAACTTAAGAAATTTGACAAATAATAGCTTGTACTGTTTAGCAAAAATATAGTCTGTAAAGTTTCAATGAAACAGATTACTAAAATTTAAAGTAGGTATACCACAAAAGTATACTCTGTGTTTGACAAATTTCAGCTTATTGTAGCATAATAATAATATGATATTTCAACTTGCTACAATATTAAAATATTTGCTTCAACTTTTTAAACCAAAAACAGTTTAATATTTAAATTAAAATTGACGACTGGGGACTGTGAGTCTGGAGTGTGAAGGGACCCAGGAAGAGTCTTCCAGTTAAAGAGCTACCATATGCCTGTTTAGTACAACCCATAACTGGAAATAGCTAGGCCGAATATAACTTTACCTAGGCCTATTGCCTGCCATAATTTCATTATTTAAGCAAAGCTTACAAATTCTGAACTGGAATCTTAGTTGTAGATCTTAGATCTAGGCTAGTCCTCTGTTCCAGCCTCCAATATCATGTAATCACTTCATTGATATGAATAGATCTGAGGTTATCTCATAGCTGTCTCTGAATGTCTGATCGGTACTACCAATGACATATGTCATTGGTACCACCTACACACTACCAGTACACAGTGCACTACAGATTGAGCTAAGCAATAAATCTGAAATAGGGCTGAGGTTAGGCCTATTTTGCTTACTAGAATGCATAACTTAGCTCCATCTTGATTCATAACACCCTGTAAGCTCTTGGCAGTTAAAACAGTACACTAAACAGCTTGAGATAAGCAATAAGTGGGCTAGGCCTACTTTGCCTCATAGGCCTACTGCACATAGCCTAGCCCTATCTTGATTCCGGATACCCTGCAAGCTTTTGGTGGTCAAAACTTAAAACACTCTTTAAACAGAAGAATTCAAATAACAATTCCAATGATGTATACCGGTATTGCGTAACTAGTAGCATCGATACCTTCAGCACTAACCTAGCTCCCAGAAGCCCGCTAACTCGCAGACTCAAAATAGGAGAAATTCACAGAAGAGATTTATTGCGCAACCCGCTTGAAACAAGATGGCCGAAATTTGGTTTCTAAGGGGAAAATATAAAACCTTTCCCCTTAGGCTTTCTTAACCTGACGAATTGGAGGAATTGCAATGGGTTCATGTTGAATAACGTATTTTTTAAGATTTTTTCTCCGTTTTTCAAAAATCGGGTTGAATGCCCTTTTAAATAAAAGCTACCAGGAGCAATTTATGCAGCTTACATGACTCAGCGGGTCTTGAAAGTTTCGCCTTTCGTGAATTTTCATCGTCCATTGTCTGATATTGTCCACTTTTACCGGCTTTTAGCTTTGGTTCACATCGTAAATTCGGCCATATCCTATAATACTTAAAATTCTACGTCACAGCAGTAACGCATGGCAGATTAATGTTAGTTTAAGCACAACTTATGAATAGTATTTAACATCACTACCCCAAGTCGAAATAAATGCAAATTTAAGGCTGGTTCAAAGTTACACTGAGGCCAGTTAAATATAATTAGTTTAAAATTTAAATGACATCTCTACGAAATATTTCAATGAAAACAACTGCTCTTGCGTTTTAACTCCTTGCGACCAACAACCATAGCGTTAAGCCGCTAATGACAACACGAAATGCAAAAATTACCAAGATCATCCAAAATAAACTTATGAAATTACAAAAGTTTGAAAGTAAGCTAATTTTGTCACATAGCTGTTTAAAAGTACGCTAATTTTGTCACAAATAAGTCAATAGTAAGCCTTGAATTTGGTAACCGAAGCTAGCTACCACCATCTGTATAACATGATTCTTAACAGCAAGCCGAATTTAGGCCACTGAAAAAAGCATACCAAAACTGAACTCAAACTAATTAAGATCTTTTTCAGTTTTTGCAGGCTTTTATCTAGCATTTAACTTTAATGTTACAAAGATTCAACTCATTTAGAGCCTGAAAATACGCTCAATAATCTTCGCTATCACTGTTTTTGCATGCATTTACATAGCGTCGATCTGCGATTTTGACGTCCAGCGGTTTGTCTAGCATTGCGATGACGTCACGTGCAATCCATCAATATATATTTAGTGACTATGATTTAACAGAACAACAACAGCGTGTACACGCAACAACAAAGTACGAGCAATGGAATCTTCAGGCTTGAGAAACAAAATAATTAAAATTATGGAATTATTTTTATGCAGCTGAAGTGCTGTTTCAAACCAAAAAATGCTGTTTCGAACCGAAAGACATCAATCAAGTCCCTAACTAATGACAATGACGTAACAATTAAGTTGTATCAGGTAAAGCACAACGTACGGCTATTAAATGCTACGTTTATCGTTATCACTTGACCACGTCATGCAAAACAAAACAAAACTGTTGGGTGTCAAACACGAGCAAAACCCCCCATAACTAAAGTTACCAAAAGAACAAAAAGTTCCAATTTTGGGTTATATTTACCCTTCTGACTTTGTGACGTCATACACAAGTGACGTAACAAATGGAGCGAATCAAAGCCCGAGCTTAAAGGGATTTATTGGTACCAATTTTATTTCGATCCAAAAAGCACAACGAAAGCTAGGCCAAGTTACGTCAGGAGTATGACAGTGGTGAAAAATGCTGCTCTTCACTATTTAGGGCCGTAAAAAAAGGGGAAGGACTTAATTCCGTCAGGTGGAGACAAAATTCATAAAATTTCAGAACAATTGCTATCATTTGGCATAATTCGTATCCGCTCACGATGTCACTATTATGACGTCAATTCGACTCCAAAGTTTTGCTTGGCTCTCAAAAAATGCGGACACGCGTCACAATGGTTTTTGCTTGGAGTGAACCTACTGTATGATATTTATACTGTGGTACCGGTATCCCGGGTATGCACTAAAACACCTCCGTCCTATACTTTTTTTAGAACGCTGTCAAAATCATTCAAAATCTGCTTTGTTTTATGAAAATCATGAATCTAAAGTGATGGAAAGTTTGAAGATAAATGACCAATCATCCAAAACCTGCTAACAAACAAAATTAAACGCAAGTCCTTGATAAATTTGTTCTGAAACATCTCCGTCTTAAAAAAAGTACAGCGTTCTAAAAAAAGTAATTACTTTTTTTGGACGGAGCCGTTTTAGTGCATACCCGGGATACGGGTACTGGGTTTCTTACGGCAGGAATTCGAATCCAATCTCTATTGAAAACTAGATTTTAGTTCGTTTTAATTGAATTCCTTTTAAACTTTTGATTAAATAAACTAGATTTCAGTTGATTTTTGGTAGCGTCCTAAAAAAAGTAACGGTTTGTGAGGACGTTTAGGACGCGCGTCCTAAGCGTTCTAAAAAAGTAGTTCCCCTTATTTGCACGCCAGCGAGCAAAACAAACAAAACGCTATCCTACCTCTAACCTGCTAACCCCAACCTTAAACTTAACCCAAACTATAACCCTAGCTCTGCACCTCAAGTTAATCCTAACCCAAACTCAAAATCTAAACCCTAACACATGGGCGGAGGAGCTCAAAATGATTTGGGGGGGCACCAAACTTTTGCCCGAAAAATTACTTAATGCATTGAGTTTTGCACGAAAAATCAATCGGTTTCTCTGTCGAAATTGAGCAGTTCTCAAAAAAAAAGGTCTTCACTGAAATTGAGACGGTTATTCAGTCCGAATTAAAATGTTCTCCAAAAAAAAAAAAGGTCTTCACTGAAATTGAGACGATTTTTCGCCACTGATGTGCCCAAATAAAAAAACTATTTGCCTGAATTTTCGACGTTTTGAAACACATGGGGGCGACCCCCCCCCCAGCCCCCCCGCCTCCTACGGCTATGCCCTAACACAAACAAAAATAACTTAAAAAATATCTAATCTGGTCTTTTTTTGGCATCACAGAAAAAGACCATATTAGATATCTCGGTGTTTTACTTGATAATAATCTAACTTGGCATCTTGACTTGATAATAATCTAAGATATCTAGGTAATATGGTGTTTTTTTGCATCACAGAAAAAGACCATATTAGACATTTTGGTGTTTTACTTGATAATCTAACTTGGCACTACCACATTGAAAAGGTTCGTAGTAAAGTAGTCAAAGGCATATGGGCAATTGCAAGATTTGAGAAATTTGGTAAGTACAAAAGTACTTTTGAATGTCTACTACAGTTTAATATTCATGCACTTAAATTACTGCATCTTGGCTTGGGGAAGTGCTGCCAAAACTGCATTACTACCCTTGCATATCCTTAAAAAAAAAGCAGCAAAGTTGATCACAAACCAAAGCTAGATGGAGTTTGCCAGCAAACCCAGTGAACGACCGACGCGTAGCTAATGCTGTGACGCTCAAAAGTACTTTTCGTCTACCGTAAAATCAGGAATTATTCAAAAATATCTGATTATGGAACCTCCAGAAAAATAGAGTCAAAATATTTGTCACTTAAATATCTCCTGATATCATAACAGACTGGCACCCTAAGTTGAGCCATTCAAAAAATTGATTTTTGGGGATCCATTTGGGGGGGTCCCCGGGGAGATGGCACCACCAAACTATGTCAAAATATTTGTGTGTTAAATATCTGCTAATATCAAAACAGACTGGCACCCTAAGTTGAGCTGCTGAAAGACTTGATTTTTGGGGGGTCTATTTGGAGGGTCCCAAACTATGTCAAAATATTTGTCAATAAAATATCTGCTGATATCAAAACAGACTGGCACCCTAAGTTGAGCCATTCAAAAAATTAATTTTTGGGGGTCCATTGGGGGGGTCCCCGGGGAGATGGCACCACCAAACTATGTCAAAATATTTGTGTGTTAAATATCATCTGATATCAAAACAGACTGGCACCCTAAGTTGAGCTGTTGAAAGACTTGATTTTTGGGGGGTCTATTTGGAGGGTCCCAAACTATGTCAAAATATTTGTCAGTAAAATATCTGCTGATATCAAAACAGACTGGCACCCTAAGTTGAGCCATTCAAAAAATTAATTTTTGGGGGTCCATTGGGGGGGTCCCCCCGGGGGGTGGCACCCCCAAACTATGTCAAAATATTTGTGTGTTAAATACTGTATCATCTGATATCAAAATAAACTGGCACCCTAGCTTGAGCCATTCATAAAATTGATTTTGGGGGGTATATTTGGGGGGTCCCCAGGAAGGTGGCCCCCCAAACTATGCCAAAATATTTGTGTGTTAAATATCTTCTGATATCATAATAGACTGGCACCCTAAGTTGAGCCGATCAAAAAGTTAATTTTGGGGGTCCATTAGGGGGTCCCTGGGGGGTGGCACCCCCAAACTATGTCAAAATATTTGTGTGTTAAATATCTCCTGATATCATAAAACACTGGCATCCTAAGTTGAGCCGTACAAAACTTTGATTTTTGGGGGTCCATTTGGGGGTCCCCGGGGGGGTGGCATTCCCTAACTATGTCAAAATATTTGTCTCTTAAATATCTACTGATAGCAAATGAACTAGCACTCTAGCTTAAGCCGTTCAAAAAATTGGTTTTTGGGGCCCCATTTTGGAGGAGTTCCCGGTGGAGTTGTCCCATAAAATTTCGGGAGAAAAAATTGCGTTTGCAGCTCAACAACTTTACAGAAAAATTAGATTTCCATGTGTTGTGGTTTAGGAGAAGAAGAGCGTACAAAAATTAGGAAGAGAAAAAAGGAAAAAAAGGGAAAAAAAAGAAATAAACCTCATCGCGGCCAAAAGTGTGTTGGTTGGGATGAAAGGGTATCTTAAGACATACAATTATGTAAAATATTTTTTGCCGTACTTAGATGTTTTTGACTGAGACCGCTTTTTATGCCAAACTTGCGGGGCGGTTTTCGTGCTCTAAAACCGAAGTCACGTGACCTATTACCTCGAAATTGTGTACAAACATGCAACTTATTAATCTTAAACTACTGTCAAAATTTCATGACGGTAGACCAAACCGTTCTCGAGTTATAAGCAAAAGTCTGAAATTTCGCACTCGTTAGTTGGAAAATGGCCGAGTAAAGAAACATGCGACGCGAGCGTCGGTCGTTCCAAATAAAAATGTGTGAAAAAAATTTTTTGACATAATCAAGGAATGCCACCCCACCGACCAAGTTAAACCTCCCAATAGTCAATTTTTTGAATAACGTAATTGCTTTTGATATCAGCAGGTCTTTCAAAATATTCTGACGTTGTTTGGGGGTGCTACCCCCTCGGTAACCTCCTAAAGAGATCCCCCAAATCTTTTATTTTTAATTTTGAGCTAAAATAACGATTTTTTTGATATCAGTATGTACTTAAAAATCAAAAAATTAGAATTATAATTAGACGTCTGTTCGAGATAAAAGTTTAAAATTGCTGTTATTAACGTAAAAAATAGATCTGTCGACCAACTTAGTTTTGAAATTGCCGTGCGTATGCTAAAACAATGACTCGCACTCTCACAGCGTTATTGTAACGCTCTACTTGTGACGATATTGTGGGTTTGCTCTTGATGTGTTAATAAAACACTAACTTTTAGTTACTTGTCGTGCTGTTGATGCAAAAACGTTTCCTCATCACATGAATTAAAATTACGATCATTTTTCAGAGTTTTAAACCACCCATCATTGTTTTGAAACAGCGTCTTTGAATGTTTTTACTTGTTCCAATTTGAAAAATTCAACCGATCTGATGTTTTATCAGGGACAATTTATCACAATGACTTCAAACGTTTTCGCTCATAAATGAGTTAAAAAACGCAAGAATAAAAAATATTTGCTTTTTTTTTTCGTTGTATGGCACAAGACTTTAAATCATTCATATTCATTTTACATAAAAAAGTAAAAATTCATTCGTATTAGGATTAATTTTTACGTGTAATTTTTGCTGATGAACTTGCTCTTTAACAAACCTCGAATAACAGAAACTTAAAAAATATCAATAATTTCGTCAACTTGAACTAAAAAAGTCAAACAACTTTTATGAAAACGCAGTAGAGTTCATATCCCTCATTCATGGATTAGACTCTTCTTCTTTCTTCATTGCCCACCTTTTCGTGAGGGTTGCAGGGGCAGTAGCTCGAGATTAAGCCACCACACCTTACGGTCTTCCATCACCTCCATCATTTCGCTTGGGCGAAGTCCCAAGCGATTCCATCCAAGATCCTCAATGTAATCGGTCCATCTAGTTCTAGGTCGTCCAACTGGTCTTCTCCCATTTGCTTTGGCAAGTAAAGCTTGTTTGGGAGTCTTTCCTGAGGCATTCTGCTTACATGGCCAAACCATCTAAGCTGAGATCTTTCAATTCGGAGAAGTAACGGCTCGATGTTAAGAGATTTTCGAATCTCAGAGCTACGCACCTTGTTAAACAGTGTAACTCCTTCGATTCTTCGTAAAAACCTCATTTCGGACGCTTGCACTTGTGATCGCATTCTTTTGGTCATTACCCAAGATTCATGACCATAAGTGAGAATGGGGACAAAAACTGCTTTGAAAATTGAGAGTTTTGCCTTTTTCGACAGTTCTCGTTTCATGACAACCGAGTAGTGCAAAGCTCGCGTTACTGCAAAACTCGCGTTACAAGCGTCTATTCGGGTATCGAGTTCTTCGCTTTGCCTTCCGTCACTCGTAAATGCAACCCCAAGATACTTGAACTTCTCTACCTGCTTCAGTGTCGATCCAGTCACTTGTAATATGCACTGATCAGGGTTTCTTGAAAGATGAAGTACCTCAGTTTTGGCCGTGCTTATTTTCATTCCGGCGGTGTTGCATGCATCTGCAAACCTATTTAATGCGCGCTGGAGGCCAGGTTCTGTGGAAGAAAGCAGAACCAAATCATCAGCGAATAGCAGGCGACTAATTTTGCAATTTCCAATCGTGGCACACTCATCAGCTTGGCTGCATTTGTCGATCCAATTCATGTAAACAATGAAAAGGAGAGGTGACAAAACGTACCCTTGCCGGAGTCCAACGCCCACATGGAACGGCTTTGATTGCTTGCCATTTACCCGAACACAAACCTCCGGTTTGCAGTAGAATGACTGAATGGCGCGTAACAATTGACCATTAACGCCATACTCCTGCAAAACCTTCCAAAGTTTATCCCAAGGAACTCGGTCATATGCTTTTTCAAGATCGACAAAGCATGCAAAGAGATCTTTGCCATACTCCCAAGATTTTTCGAAGATTTGCTTCAGAGTGAAGATTTGATCCGTGGTGCTGCGACCCGGACGAAAACCGCACTGACCATCTTCCAGTTTTGATTCCACTATTTCTCGGCATTTCCTTTCAAGGCATTTGGCATATACTTTCCCTGGCAAACTAAGGAGTGATATCCCTCTGTAGTTTGTACATTGCTTGCGATCTCCTTTCTTGAATATTGAAACAATCACTCCTGTTTGCCAATCTCTGGGAGTTTTGCCAAGCTTCCACACAACTTGACACACTCGCGTTAACCAGAGAATTCCTTCTCCAGTCAGCGCTTTCAACACCTCGGGTCTAATTTCATCTTCACCAGCAGCTTTTCGAGATTTCATCTCTTTAATTGCCGTTGCCACTTTTGCTGCAGTGAAAACTTCGTCCCCCCCTAGATGTGTCACTTCGTGTGTGTCACGACTCAATGCCTTTACAGGATTCAAAAGACCTTCAAAGTATTCTCTCCATCGTGAAAGGATTTCATTCTCATCCGTTAGAATGTTACCGTCAGAATCCTTGATGGAGTACGTGATACTCGATCTTTTGCCACTTAAACGGCGGATGGTCTGCCAAAATACTTTGTCTGCCGAAAAATAGTTGGAATCCAACCGACGACCAAACTCTTCCCCTGACTTCTCCTTGGATTTCTTTACTGCCGAAGTTGCCGCTTTTCGCACCTCAGTGTACCGGGATTGAAAATCAGATGACGATCTGTCCTGTAGCCAGGCCTTGAACGCATCTTTCTTTGCTCGAATAGCTTCTTTAACCTCTTGGTTCCACCAAGGTGTTCTTTTCTCACTATCGCCCGCCACTCTAAGCCGTTCTCGCCCACAACTTTCAGCAGCTGATGAAATGATTGCTGATCTGAGCAGCAGCCATTCCTTCTCGATGTCCTCGGATACATCAGGAAGTTGTCTGAACTTAGATGATATACTGGATGCAAACTGTTTTCTTACTTCTTTGTCCTCCACAGCCTCCCATTTTATCCGGTAGGTCACAGACGACCTGTTGGATCTCTTGTTTGGCCAAGGTTTCGAAAGTCGTAAGGAACATACTACCACATGGTGATCAGTTGACAATTCAGCACCTCGCTTCACTCGAACGTCCAGCACATCAGAAAACAAATCTGACGAAACTATGCAAAAATCTATCAAAGATTTTTGATCCATACTAGGTCGATACCATGTATACTTGTGAACCTCTCTGTGCTGGAAAAAGGCATTCATGATGCGGAGTCCGTTGCTACAACAGAGCTGCAATAAATACCTTCCGTTCTCATTCAGTCCAGTGACTCCATGTTTTCCGATCACACCCTTCCACGTATCTGTGTCTGTTCCAACATGTGCATTAAAATTCCCCATAAGGACTGTAGATTCAGTAGCTGATACTCGTAGAAGAGCATCATTTACTTCATCCACAAAAGTCTGATGTTCACTCGTGGCATTGGGAGCACATACCCAATGACCGATCCAATACCTTGAGCTTCAACATACAGACCCGTGATCCCAAAAGAATCCAATCTGACAGCCAGTCTGACAAACGGCGGCTTGTGAGAATCCCCACACTCACTTGTGCAGACATACTAGGATCAGCACCAGAATAGAAGAGTTTCCATCCGCCATCCAGATCTACAGTTCCAGAGTCACGTCGTTTGGTTGAAGAAACTCCGATAATATCGAAATGATACCGTTTTGCTTCCTCAACCAATTCTCATTCATTCATTCATTTCATTCTTTTTTTATTCTTGACCACCACAACAATAGCAAATGCATGGTAACACAAAAATAACACGTAGAGTCAGGAAAAGGAAGTAGCGACACAACGTCAGACGTTAAGATATGCAGAGGATGTTGAAGACGTTAAGATATGCAGAGCAAATGCATGGTAACACAAAAATAACACGTAGAGTCAGGAAAAGGAAGTAGCGACACAACGTCAGACGTTAAGATATGCAGAGGATGTTGAAGACAAAAAAGCGATTTTTATTATTGCTACACCTGTCACACCAGTTTAAAGTACATTGTAGTCAATCACACTCATCAACATACACGCAGGCACACAAGATGGAAGTAAAACTAACGGCTGGAGTAGTTGTTCGAATGATTGATAAAGAGAAAAGAGAGGGACAGTGACCAGTGCAAGGCCAGGCCCGGTTACGTAGGTGGTCAATGGGTGGCGCAACCGGCCCATAACTATGTTTAGCTCAACGGAGCAAGGTGAGGAAAGAAAAACCACCCTGAAAATGAAACCTCACCGGGTCCGGAAACCCTTTTAAGTAGCAGCTGGTCATAGCATCAAGACAGTAACAATTTTGCAATCGATACATATGCATCAAAATAATTATACACAACATATAGTGATACGAGTCACACCATCCACATTGCGTCTAAATAAATAGCTGGTACAAAGTACCACAACTTGTGATCTCTCCGATATCTAAGTCAGAACGAAGGTATACCCATGAGAGGAACTAAATATGTGTCTATGCAATGTTGGTGATGTGTATCTCAGATCAGTTACGTCAGAGTCCGCTGATACTCAACTTAAACGGCGATGGCTTTAGTTACCTTGCTGTGCGATGTACTGGAATTCACCAGCAAGCAGTTAATTGCCTATATTTATCATAAAAGCAGTTTCAAGTTCTAGTAAATCATTACCAAGTTATCAGGTTTTGTACTAAGTTTTAGCACCCCAGGACTCTACCGAAGCGTTCAAGCGGTAGTCAGAAATAGTAACGTAATAACAAAAACAAAAAACAAAAAAAAACACAGCTAAAAAAAAAGTTACAACAAACGACATATAACGAAAACAAATAAGGACAGTAGCTGCTATTTTTATAGGGGAAGCAATAAGGTTAAGGTAAGAAATGGATCAGTGACAATCTTTTCATAAGGTATAATTGAACATGCCCTAGCAAAATGTTATGTATGTGATGGTATTCTGATTTGATGTCAAATAGATCTGAACCAAGAATTGATAGGCATAGTATCTTGACCTTGAGATCAATAACTAGCATAAGAGAATTGTACGCATTTAAAGTTCAAGTCGATAATTAACTACACCACTTCAGTTTTTGTTGCCTAGCCAAGTCGAACGTACACTGTGCGTAGCCACCATAATCCAATCCTGCTTACTGCTGGGGTTGTAGACTCAAAGAAAAACCTGAAAGAAAAAGAACAAAGCAGAAGAAAAAACAACAAAAATAATTAAATTGAGGAAGGAAAAAATGCAGATTTTCGAGGACATAGAAATGGGATTTTAAGATTAGTGACGACAACACAATACAATCTTTTAGCATACTTCGACCAGTTTATTCCGACCCAAAAGCCAAAAAAAAAAACTTTCCGAGTTTTCTAGAACCTTTATTATAACCACCAAGCAGAGTTACTTTTCAGGACTAACCCTGTCCAAAGTGTAAGAATATTAGCAAAACAGCACTATAGCATTACAGATAAACCGCAAACAATGCCCTAGAAATCAGACTTGTACTAAGTCATTACTTCAAATATTTCGCATTTTTAAATTAAATGATGCTATCGTGAGATCCTGGGACTTGAAAGAAGTTGGCACTTTACTCCAGAGGGATGGACCACGGTGAGAGATAGATTGTTGGTACATATTGATTAAACGGAACTTTGGAATTATTTTAGAATTGTTTCTATATTATATTGCGAATGATTAGTGACAAAGATTTTGCTGAATACCGAAGGATTTTTATTTTTGCTCTGCTTAAACATAAATACAGCAATGTCTTTAAATAAAAGTTGATCAATTGTTAGCATTTCATGTTTTTGTCTGATATCTGTGATGTCACTGTTAAGGTTTCGACCACATGCAAGCCTGATAATTTTGTCACACAATTTCTGTAACTTGTTTGTAATTGTTACGTCGTTTCAGCTGCAGAGGGTATCGAACCTGGCCTTGTCTGTCTTTGTCGAGTCGGGTATCGCTGCTCTTTGTGTTGCTGCCTACACGTGCCTTTCACCTCACAATTTCTAGCCAGTTCGCTCTTTGCCCTTTGCTATGCTAAAATCTGCTTCCTTTCTGCTCGGCGTTTTGCCAGCTTACTGCTTGCCTTTCTCGATTTGCACTCATTCCCTTTCTGATTGTAGTCTTGGCAACTGCCATTTTTTACTGAGCTTTCCCACCTGGAATAATTTTCTTATTGGATAGTTCTCTTGGAACTGGCTGGAAAAAACTATTTCGAAACCGCTCTGAATGCTTTGATCATTTACAACAAGTGGCCATTCAATAAAAAAGAACTCGAAAAAACAAAGTAG
This sequence comes from Trididemnum nubilum, assembly GCA_963965965.1. Taxonomy (NCBI): domain Eukaryota; kingdom Metazoa; phylum Chordata; class Ascidiacea; order Aplousobranchia; family Didemnidae; genus Trididemnum; species Trididemnum nubilum. Next base: position 29,444,398 of record OZ014478.1, read on the forward strand.
CAACTCAAAGAGCGCGTTTTGAATTAGTGTGAGGCCCATCTCCACAGCCAGTTGTTTAAGTCCTTACATTAAAGTTTCGAAATAGTTTCGAAATGCTCTTGGAGGAGACCCGTCATTGAACTCTGGCAGGATTACGGAATTCGCAACTTACAAGACAATTATCCTTTTCTGTGCTTTTTGTGTGATAATCTTAAATTTTCATAATGCTGAACGAAACTAATACCGAACAAGAAAGTGCTATAGAACTGCTGATCTCTACTTTGAAAGAGCAGTATTGCAGAGCTGAACGTATGATGTCTCTTAGAGACTCTGGTAATCATGCTGATGAGATCAAACAGCTGTGAGCCGATATTGAACTTAATTTTTCTAAATTAATGAGTTTGATGAAAACGATCGGCGCAGATCAATGCCGTATAGACGAGATCAGTAAATCAAACGTCGATTTTGACGCACGTAGCAAAGATTGGATGACAAAGAGAGCTATTTCTGTTACTAGTTTATTTCGACCTAGTGGTAGATCACTTACTTCTAATTCGTCTTCCAGGTCTAACAAAAGCACATCTAGTGCGAAGAGACAAGAAGCCTTCGTCAAACTTAAATTGGCAAAGGTTGAAGCCAAACAAGCTATGGAACGTGCGGAGGAGGAACTAAAACGTGTGGAAGAGGATTTAAAGCGCTCTGAGCGTGAAGGCAAGAGAAAGGTAAAGCTGGCTAGGGCTGAATTGGAAGCTTGGGAGGCTTCTTCCGCTTCTTCCATTGATGAAAGGTATGATAATTTTGATGATTTGAATGCTGAACCCCTCGGCAGTTAAGCAACACCTTCTGTAAAAGCTATTAACACTCAAACGGCAAACGATTCTTTAAATGAATCTATCAACACCAACAACCCCATTACTGAACAAAAACTTGCAAAACAATCTCGTAGTGCCGACACTTCTAAACCTTCGTCTAGTCGTAACATCGAAACTGATTTATCCAACATGAGTACTCGGCCTTCCCAAGAACTGTTCACAACCGCGGCCTCTTCCAAACTTAATACCCAGCTTCCACAAGCTTCATGGTCCAGTGCCTGCGGCCCTTCTAATATTGGCGTGCAATTTTCGCAAATCATGGCATCGAATACCGTGGGCCCAAGTAACTTAAAAACGCAAGTACCACCATTACAGTGTACGTCCTTCAATCCCGTTGGCTTAGCAAATGTAACAGCGCGAACCAACTCGCTCTCGCCTTCAGGAGTCAAGTTTCGTGACGAGCCTGTCGTAAATTATAGCGGTAAAAGTGATGTAATGCTTAATCCGGCGTCTCGTAACTACAATACCAAGAATGTTGCTGGATCTTTTACGACTTCGTACATTGACAATCAAGCTAAAACTATCTACGACTTAGATTTTGCTCAGTCTCGTTATCTACGTGAAAGTAATTTTCCCTACGTTAGTTCTTATGGAATCGCAACGTCAACGGCTAACATTGAAAATAAGTTGCACTACCAGTTTCCTGAAAGTCGAAATGTAGAACAGGCTTACTTTATGCCGCAAATGAATCAAAGCTATGAGTCTAGTAAACCGCAATTGTTACGTAACTCGTCGTCAACAGTTTAAGACCCCAACCGATCAGACGCTTCTTATGTTAATGCAGTCGGTAGTCATATTTATCCACCAGCGGAAACGTATTTTCGGCAACCTTTTTTGGTAGAAGACTGGTTTTTACCTCGGCCAGAATTTCCAAAATTTGATGGAGACCCATTAAAGTTTAGAACCTTCATGAACAATTTTGAATGTCATGTCGAAACTAAAGTGGGAAGCAGCAAATTGCGGCTGTGCTATCTTATTCAGCATTGCGAACCAAAAATTCAGGATAAAATTCAGCACTTCTCCAATAAGGGCGAAGATGGCTATTTTTTGGCAAAGTTGAAGCTTCATAAAGAGTACGGAAGGCCCTGCGTAATTGCTGATGTTTGTCAGAAACAGTTTAAAAATGCTACTCCGGTTAAATCGAACGATCCCGAAGCGTTGAAACGTTTTGCTGAATCATTGGAAAAAGGTTTGATAATTCTGGATGAAATCAATTGTTTGGGTAGCCTTAATTCTATCGACACGATGACCCTACTCGTAAATAAACTACCTTTTGATCTTAGACGTAGCTGGGTGAAAGAGTCGGTTGCGATCGAAAACCGAACGGGGCGAGTCGCCGATTTTTGTTGCCTTGTTAATTTTGTTACATCTAAATCCGATGAGCTTAATTCATTGTTTGGCTCTAGAATTCATGGAACGAAACCTAATCTTCAAACCTATAAAGGAAGTGCTAAAACGCCTGGCGCCTCTGGAAACACGAAGGGCAAAGCGATTTCTTTTAACGTTAAAACTTCTAAGTCGTCTCAAGTCGAATCGAAAGATGAAGGCTTTGCTTGTTTTTTCTGCAAAAGCAAATCTCATAAACTTGTTAACTGTCAAAAATTTCAAAAGGCGTCTTTTACCGAACGTTCTAGTTTCATCAAAACCAACAAATTCTGTTACAAATGCTTGAGTTCTAAACACCGTACGCCTAACTGTACTAGACGAAACACCTGTACCGTAAATGGTTGTACTGGCACGTTTCACCATACTTTGCTTCATCCAGTGATGCAAACTAATCCCAGTTCCGAAAATTCCGCGGTAAACGAGGATAACAAATCGAGCTCTAAAAGCACTGCTAATGACGAAACCACCCTAGCATGTTCTCTACAAAGTTCTAGTGGTCATCCGGCGAGAAACCGTAACAATGTGTATCTGTGCGTGGTGCCGGTAGACGTGAAGTATAAAAATAAGTCAGTACGAACTTATGCCTTTCTGGACCAAGGGTCCACTCGCTCTTTTTGCGACAAAAAGCTTTTTGATGTTTTGGGCGCTAGCGGAACTGAAGACGAACTAATGCTGCAGACCTTAACTGATTCTAAAACCCATAGAGGCTTCACCGTATCCTTCATTATCTCGGCCTTGAAAAGTGATGAGGAGTATGCTTTGTCCGATGTATTTTGCATACCTAGTATTCCCGTGACTCCTAACTTGATTCCTGCAAAAACGGATTTGGATAAATTAATTTATCTCAGGGATATTGAATTTCCCCAAGTAAAAAATGTTACCGTAACTTTACTAATTGGAGCTGACTGCCCTGAAATGTTTTGTGTGAGTGAGATGCGCAAAGGTGCTAGTGGACAACCTGTCGCAATTAAAACTCCTCTTGGTTGGTCCCTTCTTGGCCCTTCCCTTTCATTAGGGGTATCGAAAAATTGCCAAGTTAACTTTGTAAAAGCAACTGATACCTCTCATCGCGATATAAGCTGTTTATGGGAAAATGACTTTGGCTGTGGTACATCGGTCTTGGATTTACCGTCTTCCAAAGAAGACCGCATCGTTTACGAATCGATGAAAAAGTCTGCGACAATTGTCGATGGACATTATCAACTCCCATTACCATGGAGATATCACGTTTCTTATCCAGGTGATAGCTTGCCAATGGCTCAACGAAGACTTCTTTCCTTACAGAAACGTCTACAACGCGATAAGAAACTACATTACCAATACTCTGAGGTAATAGAAACATACGTTAAAAATGATTACGCCAGAGCAATTCCTAACGAAGAGTTGGACGTGAACTCGATCACTTGGACTCTACCTCACTTTCCTGTGTACCACCCCAAAAAGGATAAAGTACGTATTGTGTTTGATTGTGCTGCTAAGTTCAAGGGATTCTCATTAAATGACATGCTAATGCAAGGGCCAGACTTAGTTTGCAATCTAGTTGGGGTGCTTCTTCGGTTTCGGAGAGAACGAATTGCTCTCACTGCTGATATCGAGTGTATGTTCCACCAGATTAGAGTTCCTTCCCAAGACAGTCACGCTTTAAGATTTCTGTCTGTGGTGGCCTGGAGGCGACTTGGCTGAGAAACCTATACTGCATCAAATGCAAGTTCATTTATTTGGCGCTACCTCATCTCCTAGCTCTGCGGCCTTTTGTCTTCGCCAAGTGGCGATTGATCTTGGCGACCAGTTTGACCCTGAAATATCTTACATCGTTCGACGAAACTTTTACGTTGACGATTGTTTGTGTTCTACATCATCAACCCACCAAGCTAAGCTCATCGTAGAACAACTTACAAAACTTTTGAAAAAAGATGGTTTTCTTTTAACGAAATGGCATACTAATTGTCGTGAAGTCTTGGATACTATTCCAGTTAATGAAAGATCTACCAAAACGCAACACGAAGTTACTGATGACAATTGTGCTAATGAGCGTGTACTAGGCGTTCTCTGGAATGTGCTTAACGATTCCTTTGGCTTTTGCATCACCTTTTCCGAAAAGCCTGTGACTAGGAGAGGAATCTTATCTACTCTAGGGTCTCTCTATGACCCTTTGGGTTTCGTGGCTCCCGTTACCTTACGCCCCAAGATTTTGCTCCAAAACTTGTGCAGAGCTGGTGTTACCTGGGATGAAAGGCTGACCTCGGAGCAGGCTACTGAGTGGCAGACATGGCTTCGCAGCTTGACTGACTTAAATGATATACAGCTGTCTAGATGCTTTAAACCGCCAGACTTCGGCACTGTTTCTTTGGTTGAACTACATCACTTTGCAGATTCTTCATCCGACGCTTACGGTGCTTGCAGCTATCTTCGTTTAACTGATGATCGTGGTAACATCAATTGTAGCTTTTTAATTGGAAATTCTAGATTGGCTCCATTAAAAACCATGTCCATTCCTAAACTTGAACTGACTGCAGCAGTTCTTGCAGTGCGCTTAGATATTATGCTTCGAAGGGAGCTTGAATTTGACAGCTGCGTTTCTACCTTCTGGAGCGATTCTACTGCAGTTTTGCAGATGATTAGAAATTCTACTAAACGCTTTCCCGTATTCATAGCAAATCGCCTCTCCGTGATCGAAACACACTCCAGCCCTGAAAATTGGCACCACGTTCCTTTTCGACTAAACCCAGCTGACTTGGCTTCTAGAGGGTGTTCTGCTAAGACGTTCCTTAAATCTCACTATTGGTTTTCTGGCCCAGAATTTTTGTGGAAAACTGAAGAGCACTGGCCCCACGGTCCCATTCCTTTATCCCCGCTGCCACTGTATGATGTCGGACCACCTAACAAAACTACTGTCTTTTTGCTCACTTCAAAACAAAGCCCTGATATTATAGATCATCTTATTTCACGGCATTCGTCTCTTAGAAAGTTGAAGAAAAACGTGGCGTGGATTCTGAGGCTTAAAAGTTATTTACTCGAGAAAGTGAGAACTAAATCCAATCATCTTCAATTTGATACTCCGGACTTGACTGTGCAAGAACTGTGTCGCGCAGAAAACGAACTTGTCAAATGTATTCAAAGAAAACATTTTCCCGAACTTTTTGTTCTTCCCTGTGCAAATGAAAAGAATTCTAAAAGTAAACTGCCTCGCTTTGTCTTAAAACTTAATCCTATTCTTGTAGACTGCATTCTTCGCGTGGGTGGAAGATTGCGGAATGCTCTGGCCGACTTCAATTCAAAACATCCTATCATATTACCAAGTGACTCTCATTTTACCGAACTCATAATTAAGGAACATCATCTCAAGGTTGGTCATTCTGGTGTACGAAACACTTGGTCGTCATTAAGGCAAACCTTCTGGATCGTAAAAGGGAGTTCCACGGTTCGCCGTGTTCTGGGTAATTGCATGTTTTGTAGGAAAAGGAACGCTCCTGTTGGCTCTCAACTCATGGCGGACCTCCCCCCTGGAAGACTTCAGGTAGACAAACCACCATTTTCGCACGTGGGTATCGATTATTTTGGACCATTACTCATAACCCAAGGAAGAAGTCAAGTAAAGCGGTACGATTGCGTATTTACTTGTTTAACCGTTCGTGCTGTGGACTTGGAAATATCTCGTAGTCTCACCACTGATTCTTTTATTAATGCTTTACGCAGGTTCATTGCCCGGCGAGGTGCTCCGGATCATATTTACTCAGACAACGGGACCAACTTTGTCGGAGCTACCAAGATCCTTCGCGACTCCCTTCGGGAATGGAATCAGCATCAAATTAACGACTATCTGCGCCAACAGGAGATCCGTTGGACGTTCAATCCTCCCACAGCCAGCCACATGGGAGGATCGTGGGAGAGAATGATCAGATCGGTAAGAAGAATCTTGTCTTCATTATTAACTAGTCAATCGATATCTGAAGAAGTTCTCCAAACTGCAATGACAGAAGTTGAGTGGATAATCAACTCAAAACCGCTCGTACCAATAACTTTAGACCCCAAAAACGAAGAACCCCTCACACCCAATCATCTCTTATTGCTGAAGGGTAACCCGAATAAGCCACCTGGTTTATTCGATTAAAAAGACTGCTATGTTCGTCGCCGTTGAGCACACGTACAATACATTGCTGATCAATTTTGGCGATGTTGGACTCGTGAGTTTCTGCCCAATTTAAACCACCGACAAAAGTGGTTTCAACAACGACGCAATGCACAAAAGGACGACCTAGTTCTCTTAGTTGACGACACTTTACCCCGTTTTCGATGGTCACTAGGTCGCATTTTGGAAGTTTTTCCAGACAAGAACGGACTTGTATGAACAGTGCTCGTAAAATCACGAAACACTCTATTAAAGAGACCAATTACAAAACTGTGCTTGATTTTGAGGAAGGAAGAATGAAGACAATAGGCCTTTAGAACTTTTTTGTGCTTCACATTTTTTGTGTTGGTGTTTCACCCCTATTTTAGTGGAATTAGAGAACTCGGGAGGTTACCATCTTCGTTGGTTTCTTCCCTCCCTTTTTGGTCTTGATTTCTGTTATCACGCAACTCCACTTCTTTTTTTTTGAAAATGTGTTTGTGAACCACATTTTGTGGGGGGAAATGTTACGTCGTTTCAGCTGCAGAGGGTATCGAACCTGGCCTTGTCTGTCTTTGTCGAGTCGGGTATCGCTGCTCTTTGTATTGCTGCCTACACGTGACGTTTCACCTCACAATTTCTAGCCAGTTCGCTCTTTGCCCTTTGCTATGCTAAAATCTGCTTCCTTTCTGCTCGGTGTTTTGCCAGCTTACTGCTTGCCTTTCTCGATTTACACTCATTCCCTTTCTGATTGTAGTCTTGGCAACTGCCATTTTTTACTGAGCTTTCCCACCTGGAATAATTTTCTTATTGGATAGTTCTCTTGGAACTGGCTGGAAAAAACTATTTCGAAACCGCTCTGAATGCTCTGATCATTTACAACAAGTGGCCATTCAATAAAAAAGAACTCGAAAAAACAAAGTGGCAACTCAAAGAGCGCGTTTTGAATTAGTGTGAGGCCCATCTCCACAGCCAGTTGTTTAAGTCCTTACAGTAATTGTTGTGTTACCATAGTACCAACTGGAGATGCAGTACTGCAAATGACTGCCCATCAATGAGTGATATAAGGTGACTAGTGTTCCTGGATTCAAAAAAGGTTTAACTATTATCACAGCTGCCAAGCCAGATCTCAGTTTGTTGACCACATGTTTAGCATGAACTGACCAAGTTAGATGCTCATCATTATGAACAGCAAGAAATTTCAAAGAGCTAACTTGTTTAATATCAAGTTTTCTTAATGAGATGGATTGACCAGAAGGTGGAGTTTTTGATTTAGTTGACCTAAACAACATACATTTTGTTTTGGAAGCAGTGATTGATAATTTGTTAGCAATCATCCTCTGATCAATGTTCTGGAGATTTTGCTGAGCATTGGCATAAAGTGACTGATAGTTTTTTCTTTGAAAGAATACACTTGTGTGGTCAGCAAACATGATCGAGTCACCATACTTTAAACAATTTTGGAAGTCATTAACATAAATAAGAAAAAAAAGTGGGCCTAAGTTTGACCCCTGTGGTATGCCCCGTTTCACGGGATTGACCAACTTCGAAAGAATCCCAGAGCATTCCACTTTTTGAGTTCTTCTGTTTAGATAGCTTTTAATCCAGTCAAGAGCTATGCCTCTGATTCCGCTATGTTCAAGTTTAGATAACAAAATACTGTGATCGATCGTGTCGAAAGCCTTTGATAGGTCTAAAAACACTCCAAGGGTAGGTGTTTTGTTAGCAAGTGACTCGGTTATAGTGTAAATTAAGAAGGACAAGGCATGACTTGTGCCGTGGTTCTTTCTGAAACCAAATTGCTGTTGGAAGAAAAGGTGGTGCCGTTCTAAAAAGGAATATTACCTACTGTACATGATTTTTTCTAGGATTTTTGATACATTGGACAATAAGCTGATTGGTCTGTAGTTGATATCTTTTGCATTTTCCTTCTTGAGGACAGGACATACTTTGGATATTTTAAAGTCGTTTATGAATTCACCTTTACTCAAAGCTAAATTAAATACATGGCTGAGAGCAACTAAAATATTGTCTGGAGAAGCTTTTAATACCTTAGTTGGAACTAAATTTAAACCAGCACTTAGTTTGTTTTTCACTTTTAGTATAATATTGGAGATTTCTGAGGGACATGTAGGCCAAACATACATTGAGGGCAAGGAAGGGATGCTTAAATATTCAGAGAAAATAGTGTTACTTGAGGGGAGAGTGTCGACTAGTTTTTTAGCAGCGGTAGAAAAATGATCATTAAAATGATTTGCAACTGACTGTGGATCATTTACCTCAGTGCCATTAATTAATAAAGTATTGCCATTAGATTTGCTTCGTTTTCCAAGTAAAGTGTTGATATATCGCCAAGTACCTTTAATATCACACTTGTGCATTTGAAACTTGGTTTTGTAAAAAGCCTGTTTTTTTTTCTTTAACTGCTCTGTAATAAAGATTTCTAGCTTGGGTAAATAATGCTTTTGTTCTAGAAGTTTTGTTTGTCATGTATTGTTTGAATAGTTTTTCTTTGCACTGCAGTAAATTTTTAAGCTCTTGGTCAAACCAACTTTTTTGCGGTTTCAGTCTAGAAGGTCTTTTTTTCAACGAAAAATGTTCCTCAAATTTATTTTCTGTAATCTTGGTAAAATGTGTTATATGCATTGTTTGGATCAGTTTCGTTTAAGACAGGGGTAATATCAAGCTCAGAGAGAGATTTGGAAAAGGATTCAATTTTTGAATCACTGAACTGGCGATAGTACTCACTACCTGATTTAGAGCTTTTACATTTCTTTACTGCGATGCTCATCATTGTAGCTAGATGGTCTGAAATTAAGAAAGCTATAATACAACTTTTTACTTTCTGTGGTGTGTTACTGCTTGTCCATATTTGGTCGAGTAATGTAGAACTATTAACTGTTATTCTCGTTGGCCTATTGATTAAAAAACTGAATCCATGATCATACACAACATCAATGAATTTTGTCACATTTGGTTCGCCGCAATCTAAAATGTTATAATTGAAATCTCCTAATAAGAAACTTTCCCTTTTATCTACTTTTCTCAGAATATTGTCTAGATCAGCAAGGAACATTTTTTGTGCGTTACCATTATTACAAGGAGACCGATATATGTTCCCACAAGTTATAACTTTATCTTGAAATTTGATATCTACAAAGATAGATTCAAATATTTTTTCATTCATTATATCTAAGTCTATGCGGTGAGTGTACTCAATGTCGTCTGTAATGTAGAATGCAACACCACCTCCACGGTATTTTGATCTAGGGTTTGAGAGAAAAGTATAATTGGAGAGATTGGTGTGGGGTCCAAGTTGGTCAGGTTTGAGCCAGGTTTCAGTAACTGCAATGATACTGGGTTTAAACGTAAGTGCTGATAAAAGACTTTCAAGCTTAGCAAAATTTTTATAGTTGTTTAAAGATCTAATGTTAACACTAATGGCCGTGAAGTTAAAATGGGAACTAGAGTCATGTATCAATGATTTTTTAACTAGGTTAGTTGTTACATACTGTGTATTTGAATTTATAGTTAATGGGTCATCCTCTTTTGAAATAATATTATTATCAGTATCATTGATAGATGTATTGTCACTGTTTATAGTGTTGTTGAACATTAAATTCAAATCATGGGCATTAAGAGTTTTGTCATAACAAGAGTCAGTAGGGTTAGAAATGTCATCAAATTCAACTTCAGAACAAGAAGCAAAAGGAAAGGAGAAATCACAGAGGCTACATGTCCAGTCAGCAGTTGTTGTAGGTTTAGTTTGAAGATTATTTTGGGCTTTTCTGCCACGGCATTTTACGTGCTTAGATTGTAAGCATTGTGAGCAAGTTCATGATTTTTGTTTTTTTCTCATTGTTTTCTCACAGTCAAGACAAGTTTTTGAAATTTGCTTTGGCATAAAAGGTATCAAATGACAAAAAAAAAAAGTAATGATAATGATAATAAAAAAAATGCAATAAAAAGACAACAAAAAAAAAGAAAAAAAAAGCAGAGTAAGGAGCAAATGTAGTATTGAGAGTGCAACAAGTACAAATTGACAGATAAAAAAAGCTATACATAGTCAGAGTAGGGCTATAAGTTTCTATTAAGGGTTGAAGTTAAAAAAAATTAAGGGAATGGTAACAGCTGGCTGTTTTGAAACTATGGCATTAATTAAGGAGTACACTCCATCTGATTCCCAACACAACCGGGTTTGCCTGTTTGCAGTCCGGAAAAAAAGCTCAATCTTAAATTCATTTGCAAAAATGTATAAAAAGAACGCATGTAAACTAAACACATTCTCCAGACCACAAAAAATTCTAGCTCTTTTTGTGTGAGGGTGAGGATATTCCAATTGCTCAACAGCAGTTGGTGATGGTTGACCCGTGAGTGTGCGACATTATCTTGAGTACGAATACTCTGCACTGCCTCCATTCGCCTCTCCAAACGTGTAGCGGGCACATTGCTGGAGCTGCCACTAGGGCTGGCTGGTGGAGATTGTCGCTTATTTTTCGAACTAGCCCCTCTGCCTAAGACTCGAACGTCATAGGGGTTTTGCTGAATGACAACCTGGGAGTCCCTAGGCGCTCCCCTGCCGGACGAGGTTCCACTTGTGAACGTGGCCCCATTAACGTCGTTCATGTAATTTTCATTATTTGAGCTCATCATGATTTGTTTTGCAGTTTAATCTAACTGTGGAGAGGTTTCATATCAGAGTTATCCTTCTCCTAGGGTATATGCTTACCACAGCTGATGGGCATAACCAACCCAGGTTTTAAGTTTTCAAACTATTTTGATTTGAACTATACTTCGTCCCGCTTCTACCATCAGACCTATCTGGCATGGGTAACCTTATCAGGAGAATTAAATCTCCAGCCAGTACAGCTCTGCAGCTCATTGAGGCACATAGACTTTTCCACCTCATTACGGTGATAGTTCATGGAAAAGCTATGCCTTGTAGGTCTAATATGCCGAGCTATGTTATACTATGCCTACTGTGCCATAATAAGCCAACTATATGTCATACTTGATGTCATGCTCTGCCTACTAAGCTACGGTGCCCACTGTGGCCTACTATGCCTGTTGTGCCATAATAAGCCTACTCTATGCCATACTATGCCTACTAGGGTGCCATGTCATGCCTACAATGTTATACTAAAGCTGCAGCACCTACTGTGGCACACTATGCTTACTAATACTATGCTTATTTTCCAAAACAATCCTCCTGTATGTCATAATCTGCCTACTAGGTGTAATGCTATCCCTACTCAGTAGTGGTCTTAGGAATGTGCAAAGTGTGCAAATGCACATGGGCCCCCCACTTCTGGGGGGCCCCCCATTTGACCTATCACGCGCAGAAAAATTTGATTATGAAAAACTATAGCATATTATGATAAAAAGTTTATGCATTTGTTTTAAGTGTCATTACATATGTACCCCCTCCCTAAAGATGCACTTGTTCCAAGTGTTATTACACATATCCCCCTTTCCAAGACAACATTACTTTTAACTTTTAAGTCAGATTTAGTAAACAGATAATAAAAATTTACTGGTAAAGTCAACTTACTACTCTTTTTCTTTTTTTTTTTGCTTGCTAGTGTTAGGCTACTGAGGTCATATGCGTAACCAGGGAGGGCCCAGGGGCCCCCCCAATTGAAATGCTACCCATGATAAAAATGTCACAAAAAAAACTGTTGTTTCTTCAGCTTCAGTTTCTTTTAGCATCTTTGCATACAACAGTACACCCGTACAGCAGTAATTAACAATTGTATTAAGCCAGGGGGCCCTGGTCCTCTCAATTTAATTTTTACCAACCAATTTAAATGGGCCCCCTACAATAATAATTAAAAGGGCCCCCAACAACAATATTGATCCAGGGGCCAGGGCCCCTTAATTTAATTTTTGCCAACCAATTTTAAGGAGCCCCGTACAAGAATATTTATATGGCCCTCTAATTTATATGGGCCCCCAACAATATTGTGGAGCTATGGCCCCCAACAATACTGTTTCAGGGGGCCATAGCTCCTTCAATTTAATGTTGCCAACCAATTTAAACGTATAACCCGAGTGAAATTAAGCGTTTCTATCCTAAAAGTTGCTAACTGAGGTTCTCATCTAACCTTTTTATGAATGTAATGCAATAACCAAGGACAGATTTAACACATGGCACAGTGCCAGGCGCCCCGCACTCAGATAAGACTTTTTTAGTCTTCACCTGTATTTGGCGCGATAATATTGCAAAAATCTCAAAGTGCCTGGGGGCCAACTCAATGTAAATCCGACTCGGGCAATAACATGGTTTGTAGGCATAACTATCTATTGTACATGTTTCAATTACAATTCACCTCCACCTCGCCAGTTTTTATGCAACTACGTACTTTTGAAAAAAATTAGTTTTAGTAAGAGGAATGCTCATTGAACAAATTTTTGAATTGAGAGAGCCTGGGCCCCTGGCCGTATATGTACTCCTATAACTGGTTGTTTTCTAGACAAAACAATAATCTATAAAGAAAATAATCGACTGAATTGTTATTTACTGCTAAAATATTGCAGGAGGGAATGTACTTTACTTCCCCCTACCTGGGCGAAATCACTAATAAAATTTAACCACAAAATGCAAGATTTTAAACGTGTTTTGGACTTAAATTGCAAGCAAAAGGAGGACTAAACAACTTAATTTTTTCAATTGGCTTTCAAATTTTAAAAATCTAGTACTTTCAAATGACTCTGAAAATGTGCAAAATGTGATCCAATGGTATTAAAACTACTTTTTTCCAAAAAATTACGAAAAATCGTCCAGCGGCTGGGGGCTTCGCCCCCAGACCCCCATAACATCGGGCGGCTGGAGGCTCCGTCCCCAGACCCCCGTCTGTGATACATTTGAATTACAGTACACTTCTTTTCTTAAGCACGTCTCCCAATTTACACATTTTTGCATTTTAACTAGGCTATTGGTTTAAGCTCTCTCTCCTAGAACGAGTTCCTAGTTACATGCCTACACAAGGCCATGACTTCTGATCTTCCATTCTACGATATCTTTGCCCCACCAAAAAATTCCTCTTTCGAAGTTTCTGATGACGTTATTGCATGTGATTTGTGGTTTTGGCCCCCCCCCAATCAAAAATCCTAACTACGCCTATGACTCAGGTAGTCGTTTTTCCACTTGTTTTTTTCAACTGCTTTCAGCAACTGGCAGTAATAGATTTTTGACTAACGTACACAGTATATCATATGCTAAGCAGTACAAAGCATTGAAACATTATTGCTAAGTACTCAAACATATTCTGTAATAACACAAGCATACTGAAAACAATTGCTGAAAGTTTATGTTAATTTACTGCAATTAATTAAGTTGATAATCTAGATGAGAGGAACTTATGAACAAAGATTTCATTTAATTAGGGCTGCGATTGCATTGGTCTTCTGGTCTTGTTATTTATAAAATGCATTGTTGCGCTTAATTGCTAGTGCAGATAAAACATGTTAAAGTAGTGTGTAAAAAAAAGGGCCCCCCACTTAATTTGCGCAGGGGCCCCCCCTTTCCTAAGGCCACCACTGTCCCTACTATAATATACTAAGCTGCAGTGCCTACTGTGGGATACTATGCAATAATAAGCCAACTATGCCTACTGTGCCATAGTAAGCTACAGTGCCTACTGTGACATGCTACACTTACTAGGGTGCCATAACGAATCTCCTTCACGCTACACTATGTCTACAATGCCATACTAAGCCTACTATGACATAGTACTCCTACTAACCTATGGTGCCATAAGCCCACTACAGTGTATTGTTATTGTAGCGCATATTTATCCTCCAGTCACCAGACAGCATAAGACGCTAACTTATTGGATGATCTGCACACTTTTTTTTGCAGTGACTACTTCGTGATTGGATGAATCCGCACCTGCTTAGGAGTTTCCGATGATCCATGGTTCCTGTGGATTTCTTTGAATTCTTGTCCACTAAATTTGCTGCTTGTTCGAAGCCACCAAGCAGAGATAATTATTGTAAAACGTCTTATCTAAGGACGCATCAGCGTGACCAGGGTGCGGGTTGAACCCAGATCATTCAATCAGGGTCGTCGTAAACAATACGCCTTTACCCATTTCGCCAAGTTGCCAACTATACTATACTCGAATGCTATAGGCCTACTATGTCTACAGTGTCATACTACGCCTACTATGACATACTAAGCTGTAGTGCCTACTGTGGGATACTAAGCCTGCTGTGCCATAATAAGTTAACTATATGTCATATTCTGAGGTTGTACTACGCCTACGAAGCTACAGTGCCCACTATATGGCATACTATGCCTACTGTGTCATAATTAGCATACTACGTCTATTGTGCCATAATAAGCCTTCAATATAGCATACTACACCAATTGTACTATAATAAGCCTACGATATCTACAATGTCAAACTAGCCTGTAGCGCCTACTGTGATTAGACTCTTATTCTTTCAATGTTTTCAATACACACTATGTTTTGATGGCGAAATTATTTTTTTCGTTGATCTTAATTTTCTGCACTACCTTATTTTCGTATAAGATACTGCAAAACATACAAAATATAATTAAAAAAAATTATTTTATGATAATGTCATAGTTATATTTGTGGCAAGATAAAGTAATAATTTCTGATAACGTAATTAAGTGGCGGTATGATTTTTCGAAGCACAAAAATGTTAGCACATATCGTAGGATAATGTCTCTCTTTGACCTTTTGTTTACGCTCTTGCGTTGTAGATCGTTTTACGGTAAGTTGATGATTTCAAAAATAGCTATTAATTTTTGTTAAAATGAAAGAAAGAGCAGAATGTTCAGCATAAAGTGTAAGTTACGTTAGGTTCGCATTTGTACAAATTTCTCAAGAAAAATTGTTCTGCGCTGATATTGAACTCTCTCTATTTGATTTTTTTATTTCTTACAATTAAAAAATTTTAAAAATTTGATCACAATGCTCCATTGACAATTAAAAAATGCAGTATTCTCAAGTTTAATGCGCTTTGGCAGTTTTAATTCTTCCAAACAAATTTCTTTAGTGACAATATTCTTTATTGGATTTATTGCAAACAAAAAAACTTTAGTTTTTTTTCATTATTGGATTTGTTGCAAACAACGTTCCCTCTCAGAGCTTGCTTGGTGTGCGCGGAATAAAAGGCCGTGTGAGCCCAAAAAAAAGGTCTTTGCCGCAAAGTGGTTCTCTTTCAGTCATAAATTTTGGAATTTCGGTCCCAAATTTAGGTGAAGCTCACAAATTTTAGTCCGGAATTTCGGAATTTTGCCGCTCAAATTTAAGTGAAGACTGAAAAGAAAAAGTCTTCGCCGCATTCTGCTTCCATTTTAGTCCATGATTTCGGATTTGTTGTTTAAACCTTGCATTTGTAAAATAATTTTATGAAATCTAAATTATGGTCTTGCTTCCGATTGAAAGCACGTATTACCCTTGTCTTATCAACCCTTATGCAATGCACGGTAGAACTGAAGTACTGCGCAGGGGTTCAAGGCTATCTGCGCGGCCGTGCAGCTTAGAGAGAACATAAACTGCAAATAAACTTTAATTGGAACAACCGACGCTCGCGTCGCGTGTTCTTTTGTTTTTACTCGGCCATTTCCAACTAACGAGTGCGAAATTTCAGACTTTTGCTTATAACTCGAGAACAGTTTGGGTCTAGCTACATGAAATTTTGACAGTAGTTTGAGATTAATGAGTTACATGCTTGTACCAAATTTCGAGGTAATAGGTCTTGTGACTTTGGTTTTAGAACCCGAAAACCACCCCACAAGTTTGGCGTAAAAAGCAGTCTCAGTCAAAAACGGCTTAAGTACGGCAAAAAGTATTTGATATGGTTGGATGTTTTACGATACCCTTTCATCCCAACCAACACACTTTTGGCTGCAATGAGGTTTATTTCTTTTTTTTTTCCCTTTTTTTCTTTTTTATTCCTTTTTCTTCCTTTTTTTTTCTTCCTAATTTTTGTACGCTCTTCTTCTCCTAAACCACAACACATCGAAATCTAATTTTTATGTAAAGTTGTTGAGGTGCAAACGCAATTTTTTCTCCCGAAATTTTTTGGGACAACTCCACCGGGAACCCCCCCAAAATGGGACCCCAAAAATTAAATTTTTGAACGGCTTAAGCTAGAGTGCTAGTTCTGTTCGCTATCAGTAGATATTTAACAGACAAATATTTTGACATAGTTTGGGGGTGCCACATACCCCCCGGGATCCCCCAAATAGACCCCCAAAATCAAGTTTTTAAACTGCTCAAGCTCGGTTGCCAGTGTTTTATGATATCAGCAGATATTTAACTGACAAATATTTTGACATAGTTTGGGGGTACCTCTCCAAAAACTCCCCTCCCCAAATGGACCCCCCAAAATTCAATTTTTCGAATGGCTAAAGCTGGAAAGCTAACTGCTTTTAATATTATTAAATATTAAACAAATATTTTGACATAGTTGAAGGCCGCAATCACACGATCAAGTTTTCTATACAAATTGTTTGCATGAAGACTTTTAGACCTATTTCATTTAGGTGCTATTTTCTTAAAAAACTAATTGCCAGAAGGAAGCATCTGGTTTTTTCTGCCAACAAAATGCTGAAGGTTTCGCATGTATTTTTTTTGCTGTAAAAGCATTTACGCAGTAGTTAAGGAATTTTTTTGAAGTTTGTCGCGGCAGTAGTCGTATCATGTGCTTTGTCGATTCATTGTAAATCCTCGTTTGTCAAAATGATGCAAGCACGTTCACAAAAGCGAAAAGCTGCAGCTATAGTAATAACTATACTAGGTCTGCTGCAAATTGCGTGCGCAGGCTATGAAATTTTTTTTCGGCCTGCAGTGAAATGAAATAGATAAATGGAAAATGTCGAAATAACTTGGCTCGTGTGGAACCCTTTAGCGTATAGCGTAGCTTTCAGTGCTGGGCACCGCAAATTTTTTAGGTCCGCAGTCCGCAAATCCGCAACCAAATTTCAATTTTCTTAATCCACAACTGCAAGTCCGCAACGACGTTTCAGGATTCTTGAATCCGCAACCGCAAGTCCGCAATTTTGTAATTCTTAAAGTCCGCAACCGCAAGTCCGCAACTTCGTAATTCTTGAAGTCCGCAACCGCAAGTCCGCAACTTCGTAATATTTGAAGTCTGCACCGCAAGTCCGCAACTTTTTATGAACCGAGTAGAAGACTTTTGCAATCAAATGTGTCCCGAAGTGATCTGCTCGGAGTTGATTAGTAAACATTAGTCAAAAGCTGTGACTTGTGGGAAGTTTAGCAAGCGTATAGTGGATAAAATCCACGCAATAGAAGGAATTATTCACTATCGGTGATTGTAGTAAATGTACCACAGCATGACTTGTTATTGAGCTGCTTTTTCGGATGGCAAACTTAAGAATTGCCCAGCTCCTCTTACTTTCAAGTCCAACTCAAAACAGATTTAAACGCTTGCATTTTTGGTTAAAGTTTTTAAGTGACGTGGCCAGGGGCGTATTTAGGAGGGGGCCATGGTGCCATGGCCCCTTCTTTGGGACGCCAGGATAGTATAATTAGCATAGAATAGTATGCAAAATTGCGGCATGCCCGCCCCCCTTTTGTAACTTGGGCAGTAAGTTTGAGCACACAAAAGGACAGAATCTGGGTAAAAACCTGTTTTGTTTTGTCTTTGGTAAAAAAAAAAAAAAAAAAGAAAGAAAAAGGAATAAAAAAGAAAAAAAGGGAAAAAAAAAAGAAATAAACCTCATTGCAGCCAAAAGTGTGTTGGTTGGGATGAAAGGGTATCGTAAAACATCCAACCATATCAAATACTTTTTGCCGTACTTAAGCCGTTTTTGACTGAGACTGCTTTTTACGCCAAACTTGTGGGGTGGTTTTCGGGTTCTAAAACCAAAGTCACAAGACCTATTACCTCGAAATTTGGTACAAGCATGTAACTCATTAATCTCAAACTACTGTCAAAATTTCATGTAGCTAGACCCAAACTGTTCTCGAGTTATAAGCAAAAGTCTGAAATTTCGCACTCGTTAGTTGGAAATGGCCGAGTAAAAACAAAAGAACACGCGACGCGAGCGTCGGTTGTTCCAATTAAAGTTTATTTGCAGTTTATGTTCTCTCTAAGCTGCACGGCCGCGCAGATAGCCTTGAACCCCTGCGCAGTACTTCAGTTCTACCGTGCATTGCATAAGGGTTGATAAGACAAGGGTAATACGTGCTTTCAATCGGAAGCAAGACCATAATTTAGATTTCATAAAATTATTTTACAAATGCAAGGTTTAAACAACAAATCCGAAATCATGGACTAAAATGGAAGCAGAATGCGGCGAAGACTTTTTCTTTTCAGTCTTCACTTAAATTTGAGCGGCAAAATTCCGAAATTCCGGACTAAAATTTGTGAGCTTCACCTAAATTTGGGACCGAAATTCCAAAATTTATGACTGAAAGAGAACCACTTTGCGGCAAAGACCTTTTTTTTGGGCTCACACGGCCTTTTATTCCGCGCACACCAAGCAAGCTCTGAGAGGGAACGTTGTTTGCAACAAATCCAATAATGAAAAAAAACTAAAGTTTTTTTGTTTGCAATAAATCCAATAAAGAATATTGTCACTAAGGAAATTTGTTTGGAAGAATTAAAACTGCCAAAGCGCATTAAACTTGAGAATACTGCATTTTTTAATTGTCAATGGAGCATTGTGATCAAATTTTTAAAATTTTTTAATTGTAAGAAATAAAAAAATCAAATAGAGAGAGTTCAATATCAGCGCAGAACAATTTTTCTTGAGAAATTTGTACAAATGCGAACCTAACGTAACTTACACTTTATGCTGAACATTCTGCTCTTTCTTTCATTTTAACAAAAATTAATAGCTATTTTTGAAATCATCAACTTACCGTAAAACGATCTACAACGCAAGAGCGTAAACAAAAGGTCAAAGAGAGACATTATCCTACGATATGTGCTAACATTTTTGTGCTTCGAAAAATCATACCGCCACTTAATTACGTTATCAGAAATTAT